>CM065810.1:88009357-90409357 GCA_033398695.1 Orobanche coerulescens | reverse complement strand
GTGAGACTGGTAGTAATGGCTAGTTGGAGGAAAATGGCTATAAATACCAAACCATTTGGTATCAAACCACACAACAGCCTTGAGCAAATCATTCATACTTGAGATATCATTGTAAACATTATAGTTGTTGTACTTGAGCTTACATTGATAAGTGTTTGAGTGTTATACATCAGAGGAAAAATAAAGGATAAGATTCGATTCAGTGTTATTAGAATCAAGGATCCGGCAATGTTAGAGTCGCAATCGATATCCATGTGAGGTTTGTCTAGTACCCATAGAAAGCTAGATAGGTTGATTCCTTGTCCGATAGAAAATAAAAACGGTTTAACTTGGACCGACAAAGACAAGTGATTGTACGGTTTATCTCGGACCGATAGAAGACGAGATTGTAACGGTAATCCCTCCATCGATAGCAGAGAGGTGCAGAAGTTGATCTTCATCCTATAGAAAAAGATACGAAGAGAGTACGTAGGCACGTTTGGCAGAACCTCTATAAATCTTGTGTCGATTTATTTTCCGCACCTTTAAATAAGCTTCCGCACAATAGCACGTATACCGATTATCGCACCAACACAAGGTCAAGGCTCAAGAGTTAAAGCTCGAGTGTATTGCATGGCCGATGCCGAAGAAGAGACTAAACCACAAACCATGTCAGGTATGTTGTCAGTTGCAAATATTCCTGCTTTAAGTGTTGTTTGATACGGGTGCATCTCATTCATTCATCTCTAGGAAGCTTTGTACTATAATTGGTCGTAGAGGTAGTAGAGCTCCTAGATCTCTGTTAGCTAGCATGCCTGCAGGGAGAGTAGTGCGAGTAGACTCTATAACTAACAATATGAAGATAGAGATTAACGAACATAGCTTCTTTGCTGACTTGCACATAGTTGAACTCAGTGATTTTGATGTTATTTTGGGTATGGATTGGTTGGACAAAAATAGAGCTGTATTTGAATGCTCCGATAAGAGGGTAACCTTATGTCTGTTTTATGATGTCAAGACCATATTCGAGGGAGTAAGACACAGTAGTACCCCGAAGGTGATTCAACCATGAAAGCGGTGAAGATGTTGAAGAATCGTAGTTGCCAAGGATTACTGGTGAATGTGATGGGGAAAGAAACTTCGGAGAAGACGGTAGCTGATGTACCTATCATCGAGGAGTATCCAGATGTCTTTCCCGAAGAATTCCCAAGAGTTCCTCTGAGTCGTTAAGTTGAGTTCTCGATCGAGTTAGTGCCAGGAGCGGTACTAATATCGAAAGCCCCCTATAGAATGGCGCCCAAGGAATTACAAGAGTTGAAAGTGCAAATTCAAGAAATGCTTGACTCTGGATTTATCCGGTCGAGTGTCTCACCATGGGGTGCGCCAGTACTCTTCGTGAAGAAAAAGGATGGAAGTTTGAAGATGTGCATAGACTATCATGAACTTAATCGACTCACGATAACTAATAAATATTCACTTTCTAGAATAGAGGACCTATTCGATCAACTTGGAGGATCAGGAGTGTTCTCGAAAATAGATTTGAGATCCGGATATCACCCACTGAGGATTAAGAATGACGATATTCCGAAGACAGCATTTCAAACTCAATATGGACACTATGAGTTTATAATGATGCCATTTGGTTTGACTAATGTGCCGACGGTATTCATGGACCTCATGAACCGTGTATTTCAACCTCATTTGGAGAAGTTTGTAATTATGTTCATAGTGACATACTTGTGTATTCAAAGAGCAAGGTTGAACATGAGCAGCATCTCAGAATAGTATTGGGAATACTGCGTGAGGAGAAGTTGTATGTGAAGTTCAACAAGTGTGAATTCTAGCTTAACCAAGTTGTATTTTTGGGACATGTGATCACTTCTAGAGGAATCGAGGTTGATCCGGTCAAGGTGTAGGCAGTTAATCATTGGAAAGTACCGAGTAATGCAAATGAAGTTCGCAGCTTCTTAGGTTTAGAGGGTTATTATCGGAGATTTATCGAGGGATTTTTGAAGATAGCTGCACCAATGACTAGATGGACTAGGAATGAAGAAGTTTTCTTATGGAATGAGAAGTGCGAAAAGATTTTCCAAGAAAAAGGTTGACTGCAGCACCAGTTATGACCATTCCCGATCCGACAAGAGAATTCGTCATCTACAGTGACGCATCCAAGGAAGGCTTGGGATGTGAATTGATGCAGTAAGGCAACGTAGTTGCCTATGCTTCGAGGCAACTAAAACCGCACGAGCTGAACTACCCTACTCATGATTTGGAATTAGCATCAGTAGTTCGTGCCTTGAAGATTTGGAGACATTACATGTATAGAGGTAAGTGTGAAATTTATACATAACACAAAAGTCTGAAATATATTTTCACACAAAAGGAATTGAATATGAGGCAGCGCAGATGACTAGAGTTGGTCAAAGACTACGATTATATAATCCATTACCAACCTAGTAAATCAAACATAGTTGCTGAGGCACTGAGCCGTAAGGCGGGAGGAGACCTAGCATGTATGTTGACCAAAGAGGAAAGCTTGGTCAAGGAATTTGTAAGAATGAACCTTGAAATGGCTACACCATTGAATACAGTTGAGTCGTTATTGGCTAGTTTGGTGGTACAGGCGACCTTGAGGAAGCAGATCAGAGAAGGTGAAGGACAAGATGACTTTTTGGTCAAAATGAAAGAACGTACTCTTTCAGGTGAGGATAAGGGATTCAACGTGTCCGATGATGGCACAATGTACCATGAAGGGAGGATTTGTGTGCCCAATGTTGTTAAGCTGAGAGAAGCAATATTGAAAAAGGCACATAATACTCCATATACAGCACACCCTTGAAGTACAAAGATGTACCAAGACCTTAGAGGACATTTTGGTGGGAAGGTTCGAAGAGAGATGTGGGAGACTTTGTTAGAATGTGTATAGTTTGTCAACAAGTGAAGGCAGGACACCAACGACCCTTTGGACTACTTAAATCACTTCATATTCCAGAATGGAAATGGGAACATATTATGATGGACTTTGTGGTAGGTTTGCCTAGAACGGAAAGAGAAAACCACGCTATTTAGGTTGTTGTGGACCGACTCACAAAGTCGGCTCATTTCATCGCAGTCAAGATGAACTTTTGAATGGATTAGTATGCTCAACTTTACAACACTGAGATTATTAAGTTGCAAAGAGTGCCAGTCTCTATATTATCCGATAGGGATACTCATTTCACATCGCGTTTTTGGAAAAGTTTACAAGACGACTTGGGAACGCAGTTGAATTAGTACGGCCCATCAGTCTGAGAGGACCATTCAGATTCTTGAGGATATGTTGCAAGCATGTGTGTTAGACATGGGCAATAATTGGGAACGACTGTTACCTTTGGTAGAATTTTCTTACAACAACAGTTATCAGTCGACGATCGGTATGGCACCGTATGAAGCCTTATACGGTAGGAAGTGTCGATCACCACTGTATTGAGATGAAGTAGGTGAAAATCTTGGGTCCCCAGATATTGAACAGACCGTAGGTGTGGTGGATAAGATTCGTGAGAGGATCAAGATAGCACAGGATCGTCAGAAGTCTTACATCGACACGCGTAGGAACGATCTTAAATTTTGTGTTGGCGACAAGGTATTCCTGAAGGTATCTCCTACCAAGGGAATTGTTCGTTTTGGTCCAAGGAGCAAGTTGAGGCCGAGATACATTGGACCGTTCGAAATTCTTGAACGAATTGGAGAATTAGATTCCGCTTGGCTTTACCCCCAGAACTTTCGGCCGTGCACAGCATTTTTCATGTATCGTTGTTGAGGAAGTATGTGCATGATCCCAGCCACGTCATCAACTATACCGTCGTGGAGATGAACAAAGATCTCACTTATGAAGAACAACCAGAATTTATTCTCGACCGGCCAGTCCGGCTGTTGAGGAACAAAGAGAATGTGTTTGTCAAAGTTCAATGGCATAACCGCAGTAAAGATGAAGCCACTTGGGAGCGCGAAGAAGAACTTCAAGCTCGTTATCCAAATTTCTTCAATCGAGGTATGTCACTTATTTTCGAGGACGAAAATTTTTGTAAGAGGGGTAGGATGTAATATCTGCCATTTTTATAGAATAATATTATTATTTATAATAATATTAATAATGCATTTTATTTCATTTAATCTCATTTTATTACCGAGTGAGTAATTGTTGTACAATTACTTTCACTACACGTACAAGTCAAATTCATGTAATCTCATTTAATAAGATCATAGACATTTTCATGATATCTCATATGTTCGAAGCCTGAGTCAATTTCTCGATTTAATTTCAGAAACATTTAATAATAGTCATTGGTTTTAATATTATAATTTTTAAAGGTATTATTATTTTTAATAATAATAATATTTATAATAGGAACCATATTAATATTAATGGTATTAATGTTTTTATCTTTATCATTTCTATATCATCATTTATATTACTCTCGATATTATTATTATTATTAGTATCGGTATTATTAATATTATTACTACCGTTACTATTATTATTTTATTATTATTTTTATTATTATTATTGTCATTATTGGCCCAAATATTATATACTAAAAGCTTAAGTTATCTTATAAATGCAAAGTGCTCACAATAAATGTTTCATGAATTGAAAGTGAAATGTGAAAGCTTCATGTGTTAGTACATTGATTTAATAGTCTTGCATAAGGGTAAGTACATAGGAATCGTGCACAAAGGTTTGTACGGTACAACATGTTTCAAGCCATCTCTAAACCTCAAAGAATACAAACCAAAAATGCCATGAATGCATAAATTAAACACACCAATTAGTGGTTAGTCTTTTTACCTTCCCGTCCATGAGTTACAAATATTTTATCAACTATATAATATGTCAAAAATCACACACAACAAACCACAACTTCCTCCACACCGCGTGCACATTGGGCTACAACTTATTATGGTGGTAAAGTAAGCATCATATCGTCTTACTTATTTAGCATATTGATTTATATTATTTTATGTAAATTTCACGTGTGTTTTTTGTGTGTAACAATGTAGGACATAAAGATGGTAGCTTAGGAGATTTGGTAGTAACATCATCTTTTCTAATGGTTTAAGAGATCCTACACATCGTTGTCTTATCAATTAAGTGGAACATGCACGAATATTTTTACTTTGATCGAAAATGCAATATATTGATTAACTGTATTTAAGTTACTAACGATCAACTATATCTATTTTTTTGTAGCGCATCAAGAAGCATTAAAGAAAGAGATCGAGAAGTCACAAAAATTATGTCAAGAACAAAACATGCAAAAGGCCAATGAACAACAACGACAAAGACAACAACAACAAAAACAACAACAACAAGATCAACGCCGTGTCCATCGGTGGGATGAATACTTAGCATTTGTATTAATAGTACGTTACAAATTAAACATGCAATATTTTACTTCATGTAATACCGATAAACGGGCTAATACTATTGATTCGTTAGCAAGTAAGTTTATTGAAAATAATGTGACGAGCATTCAATTTTTAGTCAATAATTATTACTACACTTTGTTGGTGCATTTTAATATTTTTACTCTTAATGTAGTTTTTTGTCTTGCGTTGTGTTAATGTCACTTTTTTAATTAAACGTCTTGGAATATTGTGTGACTTTGATATTTGATATGACTGTGTAAATTATGTCGATGTTACATATTGCAAATGGTAGTATATAATAAAAATATAATAAAAATATTTTCACACTATCATCATAACAATGAGAATCTTCTAAATCGAAGAAGTATATAAAGGAGAAGAAAATCGTATTTCAAATGTTATCCACATATCACGAGGTAAGCATTATTCATTTGAGTTTGAGATCATGTGATTCATGTCACATAATCGTAAATACTTAGAATGAGTTACTAATGAATGCTCCAAATTCGATATTATAGTTTATGGAAAAATGTTGTAATAATGCATTAATTAAAAAATAATTTATGTATGTTACTCACAGTAAAAGATTACATATGAAAAGCCTCATTTAAATATAACATTTTGCAAAAAACCTCTTCACATTAAAGAAAGAGATCGACAAGTCACGAACATTGTATCAAGAACAAAACATGCAAAATGCCAATGAACAACGACAAAGACAACAAGAAGAACAACAACAACAAGAACAACGCCACGGCCACCGGTGTCAATATAGATGAATACCTGGCATTCATATTAATAGTACGTTACAAATTAAACATGCAATATTTTACTATACGAAATATAATTTATTATATGAATTATAATTTATACTCTTGAATATACTAATCACTTTAATGTTTTATGTTTTTATAGTTTTGTTAAAAAGGAAATTTGTTTTATAGTTCGCTTTTAATAATGTAATTTATTTGAACAACGAAGTCCGTCTTTCACAAAAAAATGAGAGTTTCAAACATGAACCGAAAATTAGTCCCGAACATTACGAAAAAACAATTAGATCCATGCTGAGTGCATCGCATGGGTCCTGAGGCAGTCCAAACCTGTGTGCATTACACGTGGATGAATATAAAAGGTCTCCAACATTAATGTCATCACTTCATATTTAAAATAATTTATGTAACTTATACATATTAAAAAATTACATGTGAATAGACTCTTTTCAATGTAACATCTTGAAAAAAATCTCTTCACATATACTCTTTTAATGTCAATAAACTATTTTAAATGTGTGTCATGCTTAGAAATGTGATATCATCACAGCTTAGATATATAATGACGAAAATAAGTTCTGAAGATTACGATATAAAAACTTATATACAAACATGCAACTCAATAAAATATTCTAAGTACGTATAAAGCTTAGCAAATGTGTGACACCATGAAAACTTAAATATAAAATGACGAAAATAAATGCCGAATATTACGCTATGAAAACTTCTATATAGCCCATGTGCATCGCACGTATTTTAAATCTATGAAAACTTCTATACAGCACATATGCATCGCACGGGCATCGTTGACAATCATAAGAAATAGTTATAACTTAGCCCAATATTTTAATATTAGTTAGTTCCAATTAAAAATGATAGAGTCAATACCAAAATAAATAGACAAAAAATATTAAGTAAAAAATACATCTTAAAAGATTACATATCAATAAACTATTTTAAATACGTATCATGCTACAAAATGTATGCTACCATGGCAACTTATATATACAATGACAAAAATACGTCTCGAATATAAAATGACGAAAATAAATGACGGATCCATGATCAAAATGACGAAAATTTGTACTGAACAATAACAATTTAAATATATAATACCATCATATACAGCCCGGGGCATCGCCCGGGTCTGAATGACTCGTATATTGTAATGACCCAAATTAATAACTAAAGCCCATAAATTACCCTAACCCTAATTTTTATGCAATATAAATACACAAGACCTTAGCGTACAAAATATTATTCCTCCTCCCCCTGCTGATCGATCCAGGCATTAACTTTCTATACTCCACAAAATTTCATCTTCTCCAGCAAGGGTAAGAATTCCAGATCCGATTTTATTCTCATTCTACAAATTATAGTCTGTTGTTATTCTGTATGTTTTGATCTAAAGCACTCGAACCAGAATCAATTTCGATACACCATAACCCAACATTCATCGTTCGTTCACCACAACCCAATATTTTAACCTTCTGTTTCCCTGCCTCACGACCAGAACATAGAAGCCAAACTCCCAATTTCAAGTCCCATTCTGAATCCGACCAGAACTGCAAACGAGAAATCCAAGAGCGAAAACCCGAATGATTCAAGCCAAATACCAAATCAAAATCAACATCAAACTCAACCTTCGGCACTAAATCGAACTCAAACTTAGCCCAATAACCAGAAATTTTAATTTCAATTCAGAAACAAATCAAAAACCTGTTCAGTAGGCCGAACCCCCAACATTCGATTTCATCCACCATCGATCCCAACCCAGCACCGACGAAGCCTTACTACCGTCTGGGCCTTTCGCGCAGCCGTCTTTTTCTTTTTATCTCATGACTGGTCTGTGCATACCTTCTCAAATAGTAGATAAATAGGGAATATGAAGGGGGGAGATGCGAGAATTGTGGGAGAGAGGAGAGATTTGTGTGTGTGTGTGTTTCTGCAATTTTATTTCCGGCTGAGATTGAGAGAAAAAATATGTTAGAGAGAGAGTAGAGGACAGAGAGAGTCGAGAGGAAGAGAAGTGAGTAGTAAGAAATGAGATGTCGGTCGCGATGTGTAGGGTTTTTGTACCCTTTAGGTTTTAGGTTTATTCAATTTAACCCTCGAATTCTGGATACTCCAATTTAACCTCATTTTGATTTATAATTCTTCGGTTTTAACCCCGGTCAGCTTCTCATCTCTTCAAATTAATCCCAGGCAGATTTTGATATCTTCACATCAGTCCTATTTTGACCGAAACATTAATAATGTTAACTCTAAAATTAATATTAATAATTAGTTCAATTTTATGCATATATTCTTATTTTTAGTCATTATATCATAATATTTTATAATTATTAAATCATTATTATATGTAGACATTAACAAGGATTTACGGGCTTATGATTGTGAGTCGAGCATCTTCATATTCAGGTTCAAGCAGCATCATATTATTCAGGTGGGAATTTTCACTATCACTTTAATTGCTTTAATTGGATTGTATATGTAATATGAGCTTTTCTACCGTCAGGCCAGGAAAACTTGACCTGACGTTAGGCCGGTGTTAAAATTACATATTTTTTTATATTTGTCGATTCCAATCCGTAGAGTTCAATCCTAACAAGAAGAATATACAACTTGAATCGACAAATATGAAAAAATATGTAGTGTAATTAAGATGTATTTTCTTATCGTCAGGTCAGGAAAACTTGGTCTTGTATTAGGCTGGTACTAAAATTGCATTTTTTTTCATATTTGTTGATTTCAATCCGCACAGCTCAACTCTAATAAGAAGAATATACAAATTGGAATCGATAAATATGAAAAAAATATGTAATTTTAACACCGGCCTAACGTCAGGCCAAGTTTTCCTGGCCTGACGGTAGAAAAGCAAATGTAATATTCTATTCATGTTTAAAATTGACGATATATGTTGTAAATCAGGCTCACCTGTGTACAGGTAAAGAGGCTATATTAAGATATATGTTGTGTGGGGACACCTTCACAACCTCAATTCACATGCGTGTTAGATTCATGTTATATGTGGTATTGTGTGTATGTATTCATGTTGCGGAAAATATTATTGATAGAATAATCATTTAAATATTTTCCATGAGATTGTATATTACTGTGATATGTGTGATTTCCACGAGCTGAAGGAAGCTCACCCCCACCTATATTAATCCCACAGGTTAAACCGAGACGGATGGACGAAGGAGCGAGCCGAGAGGACATATGATGATATTTTATTAAACGATGTTTCTTTTGTGACTCATGTTTTTTTTGAAATATTTATTTGGATAAAAGTCTTGATTAGTAATAATAATTTATAAATCGTCTTCCACCGCAATTATTATCTCTTATCTATGACGTGTTGTTGCCTTAATTAAAAGGTATTTATTTTAGTCAGTGTAGCGACTCGACTTTGTAGGCGGGAACTTTAATATTCTCAAAAGAATTTATTTTTTGTCAAAATTTACCTTTTTACTTATTTTCCCATGTAATTACCCCTAGAAAGTCGGGGCGTTACACAGCTTTTTCTCAATTTGTTCCACCTGTTTTTTGTACTCAATAGTAGATTTATCAAAGACAACATGAGGTATTTTTTCCACAACTAATGTTCCTTTATTGAAGACTCTATATGCTTGCTTATCTATGAGTATCCCATAAAGAGACCATCATCAGTTTTTGCATCAAAGGCATTTCGTTGGGTTTTGCCATTGTTGTGGATGAAACACTTACAACCAAAGATATAAAAATATGAAACAATTGGTATTCTATCATTCTAAACCTCATAGGGAGTTTTAGTGGGTCTCCCTACTATCATACTTCTGTTCTGAGTATGACATGCGGTGTTGACAGCTTCAGCCCAGAACCTTTTTGGAAGATCAGTCTCATCAATCATTGTCGTGGCTGCTTCCTTGAGGGTTATGTTCCTTCTTTCAGCTACACCATTTTGTTGAGGTGTTTTTGTAGTTGATACTTCATGCTGAATCCCATTTTGATCACAATACTCAGTTATGGCTTTGTTGAGAAATTCTCCTCCTTTGTCTGATCTGATCTTTATGATTGATAGAAATTTCTCATTTTGAATTTTTCTTAGCAGCTCAGGTAGCTTGGTTATAGTTTCACTCTTCTTGTAGAGAAACACTATCCAAGTGTATCTTGAGTAGTCATACACAACTACTAAGGCATGCTTCATGCCACTCAGAGTTCTTGGCTTGACGGTACTAAATAAATCCATGTGAAGTAGGTCCAAAATTCTGTTGGTAAGAGTGATAAGTTGAACTGATTTGAAGGACGCTTTTGTTTGTTTTCTCTTATGGCATGCATCACATAGTCTACTTCTTGAATACTTCTTCTAGAAGTCCTCTGGCCAACTTTTATGAGTTTATCTTGTTGAGACTTTGAAGTTCAGATGAAACAGTCTCTTGTGCCAGAGCCATCCATTTTCAGCTATTGTTCTGGATATGAAACATGTATTGGGAGTGCCTATTTCCCAATCTATCATGTAGACATCCCTTCTCCTGTGTCCTTGTAGATTCACTTCTCCAGATAAGAGATCAATTACCATGCATTTCCAAATAGTGAAAACTACTAGATTCTTTTCATCACAGAACTGGTTTATGCTCAACAGGTTGTACTTAAGTCCATTGACATACTGCACTTTTGAGATGATAATGTTCCCTCTGTGCAGCTCCTCATAGCCTTTTATTTTTCTACAAGATCTATCTCGAGATGTTACATCTGCACCTCTTTCTTTGATGTAGTTTGACAGACCTTCTTGTTTCCTGTTATGTGTCTTGAGCACCCTGAGTCCATAAATTATTCCTCACCTCCTACGGTTGAATTTGAGGTGACTTGATGGTAGTCCTTCCACCTTTTCTGCAATCAGACAAGTAGTGATTTAGATACCCAAATTTGAGTGGGTCCTTTTGGGTTAGTGGATTGACTATAGAATTGATTTCTCCTGGTGTTTTGAAAATGGTGTTGGTTATTCCTATAAGGTGCATAGTGTGATGGTCTATATCCTTGATTTGGATTATATATAGGATATTATTGATAGTGATTTTGATGTGGGCCATTTCTAAATCTTGTCTAAGACCGGTTATTAAAGTTTTCAGGTCTCCACACCTGGTAATTCTGAAAATTTGGATTACCTTGTGGTTTCCATTTACCTATCCCATTGTGAGATCTATTTAGTGGGATTCTTTGGTGGTAAGCAGAATAATATTTTGACTGCTGATGCTGTTTTGTCCATTGCCTTGTCCAGATGGCTGCCTTGAAAACCTTGGTTGCTGCCTATTTTTAAATACAAGTTTGTTTGTAGGCTCAGCAGTCTGGACAAGTGTTTCTCCCTTAATTAAAGTGGTTTATGAACTTGAGGGATTATTTGGGTCATATCCAAGGCCTGATTTTAAATAAAGTGGCCTCTGGTTTATGCACAAACCATCTAATGTTATAGATGTTTTAAACATGTTATTTCTTTAGCATGTGTGTTACTCATCTGTGTCAGTTTCAGCTGATTTTTCACTGTTTAAAACAGTCAGCCTCTTAATCTCAGCTGTGGTAGTTTCAGCTGAGTTTTTCAAATTATTATCAGTCTGTTTCTCAAACTCAGATTTGATGTTTGCTGACTCTAGCTTGAGTTTGTTCAAATCATTTTTTAGCTGCCTATTCTCATCTTTCAACTCCCTATTCTCATCTTTCAGCTGTGTATTCTCAATTGTCACAGTCAGGTGTGCATCTTTAATGTTTCAAAATCTTTTAATAGTTGATTTAAAGATTTGTGCAAGTCAATGTCATTAGACATATATGAGTTGTTACATTCGTAAATTTGAGGTTTAGAAGTTACCTCTTCATCAGCTAGGTTAGCCATCAAGCAGTTGTAATTGTCGTCGTCATCTGAAAAGAATCCACTTCTTGATTCTACTCTCTTGGATTTGATCTTCACCAATGAAAGCTTTTCTCTTGTCTTACTTTCTGCCCATGTCCTTCTTATCTTCATCTTTCTCGAGATCAGGGCAATCAAACTGGATATGTCCTGTCTTATGACAGTTGTAGGATTCTACTTTCCAGTTTCCAGGTTTTTGGTTCCTCCTTGGATTCTCCTTGTAATTCTTTTTATATTTTGAGTAATTCTTCCTGAAGCTGCTGAAACTTCGCATGATGAATGTCATTTCTTCCTCAAAGTTTACGGGACCGGGAGGATTAACTTCAGCTTGGCTTTTTGCTGACTCTGCTGCAAAAGCTATTCCTTTTTCAACTGGCTCACTCGATGATAAGCAGGGTAGCTCGAACTCAAATGCCTTGAGGTCTGAGAATATTTCTTGGATCTTTATCTTGTTAAGATCCTTTGATTCTCTCATGGAAACGGCCTTCGTGCTCCATTCAGGTCAGGGACCTTAGGACTTTCAGAGCCATCTCTCGGTTGCCATAGGTTCTTACTAAGAGAATTTATTTCATTAGTGGTCTCAGTGAATCTGGTATCAACTTTATCAATTGTCTATCCATTCTTCATTTTGAAGTTGTCAAAATTTTAGGTAGCAATTGACAACTTGTTTTCTTGGATTAGCTCAGTCCCTTCACACATTACAGCTAATGTGTCCCATATTTCCTTAGCATTCTTGCAATTCTTGATTTTTACCATAGTGGCTTTATCAAGAGTTTGATACAATATATCTATAGCCCGGTTGCCAAGGTTTTTCAACTTCCTTTCTTCTGTGGTCATCTCTATTTTTCTTTAGGAATCTGATTTCGTTTCCCGGCTGTAATTTCTTCATCTGAATTGCCCTTCAGGAAGGTGAAGGGTCCATCCTCGATTATACACCACATATCATCATGAATGGAGGACAGATGTGCCTGCATTCTTATTTTCCATAAGTTATATTCATCAACATAGAAAATAGGTAATCTAGAATGCATGTGTTGCATGTATTCCATTATAATGAGAGATTTTAATATATACTTAAGGGTATGGATCTGGTTCGGTAAAATTGAACAAACCTCTCCGATACCACTTGTAGGTCACAAGGCGTCAGGTATAAGTCTAGAGGGGGTGAATAGACTTATAAAATATTTTTCAAATAATTTTTTTTGAAAAATAAAGTTGTAGTAAATGCAGCTAAGGTTACTCCGCTGATAATAGTGCAGTTGACCTTTATCAGCTGTAAATGGTTTTGCGAAATGACTGTTGACTTAAAATACAACAGTTAATATGAATGCAACAGTTAAGTGTGATATTAAAGATAGTAAATCACAAAGCACTTTAGAGTGGTTTCAGAGGTGGGGTAATCCTCTACTAGTCCACTTCTCCCAAACCAGTTGGAGATAAATTCACTATAAATTTCAACCAGTGAAATTAATGTTACAATGAATTCAGTTACAACAGCCTTCAACCAGTGGAAACCCATGGCTGTTGCAACTCCTTCCCTTGGTTTCCTAACACCTCTTGATCAAAAACTCGTGGATGCCTCAACAACTCGCAATCTGCCTATCACCTTCCAATCAAGAACCCGTGGATGTCATACGATTTTACTTTCCAAAACCTCGTTCAAGAATGTACCACTTACTCAAACTTAAAGACAAGAGTGTTTGTCTTCTCCAACTTAAGATCTTGTCTATATTTTGTTTAAGATCTTGCTCTTCACGATGCTATAGATGTATATTGCTTATGTAAGCTTTGATTGCTTTGTAAGTGTTGTCTTTATAATATGATCTTTTAGCTTTTCATAGCCATTGCATATTGTAACAAATTCGTCCATTGGAGAGAGGACTTCATTGTTTATCTTATCATTTCTTTGCAACGCTTTGTCTCTTTCTTTAGATCTGGACGTTTGAAGATGTATGTTGCCGTTGCGCCGCTTTTCTTCAATTACTATAATTAGTAAGACTTTTGGGCGCGAATCTTTAAGGAATTAAATATTCCTTAACTTTCGGGAATCAGTCACTTTGTCCCCTTGCTTTAATAACGTCTGCACGTTACTTGCCGTTATTGTTGACTTTTCAATGTTTGCTGATGTAGACTTTAATTGGTGTCAAAACTTGGCTGATGTTCCGCCTATACAAAAGCTGACTGATATTTGCTCTTTGAAAGTTGGCTGATATTTACCTTGGTCAACCTCAATTGATATCTTGCTTTGACCAAACTCTGCTGATCTGATTGGTCAACCTCAACTGATATTCTCCTTTGACCAAACCCGGCTGATATTTTAGCTGTTTTTACTTAGCCAAAACCGTCTTCACTAATGTTCAATTGTACTTCTGATTTGGTCAAACCCAGCTGATATTTTCCATTGACCGAAACCCGACTAATGTTTTACCGTTCAATCTTAGTTGAGATTTTGCGTTGACCAAAACCCGACTGATATTTTTAACTGGTCAAGCTCAGCTGATATCTTGCGTTGACCAAAACCAGACTGATATATGCTTGTTCTATACTTAGCCAATTTTCTATCTAATAAACATGATCAATAATTAGCCTAATTACATATATTTGAAGTAATCTTTGAATACAAGGATGACATCATCAGAATCTTAAAATTATACTCCTAACAGGCTGTCGGGTTGAGTCGAGTCATATGTTATTGGAACTTGTAGTTTGTGGTTGTGGTTAGTATCATAGTGCGGCCATCATCTTTTTGCAATCTATGATTGTAAGTCTCTCTGACTTATATTCTTACTACTTATTTGTTTATGAATTATATTGTTATCTTGAGCTCATTATTGTGTAGTGCTATTATGTTTTGTTGTTGTGAGGTGTTGTTTGTTTAGTATGTTGAGAGGCAGAGGTCATAGATGCGGTCCTGGTTGTGGTCATACTGAAGAGAATCATTCATTGATGAGTGATAATTGGCCTAGTATAGATGGTCGTGAGGACCAATCACTGGTCAAAGTGAAGCAACTAGAGGTATTGTTGATATTGGCCTCGCCACCATTCTTCAGCAGGTAGCCACACAAAAGGCACATATAAATCAAGGTAATGGAGCTAGCAGATGGATTAAGAGGTGATAAGGATGCATTTACCTCGCTTTGCTGGTTCTTATGATCCATTAAGTTGGGAGAACTGGCTCTTCTAGTGATGAAGAACTTTTGATGTAGTGTCTTGTCCTAATGAGAGTAGGGTGCCTATTGCTCAATACCTTCTTGATAAGGAAGATGCAGATTGGTCGAAGGTTGTAGTGCCTAAAGACCTTACAATCACTTAGGCTGAATTCAGGACTGCCATGGAGACAGAGTATTGTCCTTTGCCTATTCGAGAGCACGTGATTGTTGAGTTTTTTCTCAGCTCCGCCTTAAGATGTGCTGATATCCCAGGCCATAGTCAATTATAATCAGCAGTTGTGTTATGTACATGAGCAGGTGAGAAGCGAAGTGGATAAGATCTACTATTTCGACATGCGTATGACACTCCGTGTCCGGTAGAGCATGATTCCTATCATGTGTACCCCTTTGAAGGAATATCAGGATCGAGCTTAGTTGTAGAGATGGCAATTTCTGTGACTGAATCTGGTTCAGAATCTAAGAAATAGAGGACCTCTTGAGGCTTTTCAGAGAGTAGAATGAGAGAATGCCATGAGCCTGTTTTTGTATAATTCTTCTGGGAGGGCTCCCAGTTCGTTCGAACAGTCCAAGAGTCTTACTCCTGCAATGAGTAAGGCTAGCTTTGTGAAGACGTATTTCAACTGTAACTGTGAGGGGCATACCCAGAGGACTATCGTTCTCAATGGGTAAACTATTTCAATTGTAGTCGAGTAGGGCACCAAGCGGTGCATTAAGAGACCATCACCAAAGTATCTAGGAACTAGGATTCCGCTTCCACTCCGGAAGGACCCAACGATACTGAGTGAGGATTGTTCGGGAGTTGTTTTGTGGATTTAATCTCATTTGAAGATTCATTACTTGCTGCTTGAACGCTTTTGTTTTGTTATTTTACACTTTTTTATTTTCGAGGATGAAACTTATTTTTGGTGGGGTAGAATGTAATACCCGAGTTTTTTATTTTCGATTGTCTTGGATTTTATGTCATTTCATACCGAATATTTCTCCCTTGTTAATTAAATGGAATTATTTTAATGTGGTGTGCACATTTTGTTACGACCGTCTTGTAATATTCATTGAGTGTGACTCATCGTCCTGTGTTGCTTTGATCGTGAGCATGTGCATGTGGCATTGCATGTCATGTTCAGTAGTGTATGTAATTTCATTTTGGATCGTTGGTAGTACATTTATGTGATTGATATTGGTCGAGTGTTGGAGCAGATAGATGGAACTATTGGCGTTATTTGTTGTCCCAGCAGTGCAATTATGGCCTTAATGTTCTCTTGTTACGTCCATATTGCTGTCAGTATGTGATGCCCGAACCTAACACTACTTATTTGGTCAATATGATTTATGCATTACACTTACTATTCATATGCTAGCTATATTTACTTTGACATTCCAATGTTTATTTCACCTCAAAACTGCAGTTAGGCGCATTCGATGATATGAAACATGTATATTTAACTCTGAAAACCTTAAAATATTGATAAATATTATCCTTATATAAGGATAAGATACATTTTAATATAATATATAACTCTAAGATCATCTGGTAAACCTAGAAGTACTAATTGTGCTTCTGAGGCGTCTATATGGAGTTAATCGATTTATATGGGGGTCTTAGTCAGCGTATATGCTAGGTAAATATAGATTTTAGTAAAAACAAATAAACCTATTATATTTTAATAATACATTCAAATATAATTATACTTATCAACATCATATAGGACACAACTAATGGTGTCACCCTATAACCTTATTAAATAGTTCGATTTGTCGATGCCCGATTCATCCCAATTGAGGTCGAGTACTCTTAAACTTATCCTTAAGCTTATATTCCAAACCATATCACATTGATAAATGAGCCTTTACAATCTTATCTATAATATTCTATGTACGAGGCACTAGAAGATTTGACAAGAAAGTCCTCTCCTTGCATTTTTACTTTTGCCCGTGCGGGTAACCGACTTTGGATAGTTGAAACATGTATTATACCTCTACAAAAATCTTGGAACGGTCCATGATATCATAAATATGATCCTTATAAACTAATAAATGGTCCAAGAACCGGACCTAATATGCCCAAACTGGCCTACACCATAGAAGATGGTTTTCTAGAAATTACTAAGGGTAGTTTTGTAATTTCCTATTTATAACCGACATCCTCCCTTATATAAACACTAAAACCGACCCTATACCCTCAAATAATGTCTGAACTTAGTTCATAAGCTCACCCTTCGAAAATATCCCAAAAATTCAAGGAGCAATCATCAAAACAACACCACCTCAATTTCTCATGTGGTTTTTGTTATGTTTCTTGGTTGTTTTGAAGTTATTAAAGCTTTTTAAGTTTCTTAGACATGTTATACAGATGTTAAGAATTCGTTCGTGTCATAATCAATGATTTATGATGGATTCTATAGGGCTTAAAACTCACTAAGACCATAAAAGAGTCAATTCTGCCACCTTTTGGAACTATTTGTATATGGTATTGAATTCGTGTGTTTAGGGTCAGGAGTTTATATATATTTGTTCTTAGGTTTCTTAGGAATATTATATCTAAAATTGGTGCAATTCCAACTTATATTCAAGTAGTTATAAGCAAAATAAAATATGATTATGGCAAGATTTTGATAAACTCCCTTAATCAAGTGTATTATTATAGAATCTTGTAGGTTTTGGTTGTGAGAGTTGAATGGAAATTATAAACAGAAGTTAATGGATTAATTAATGACTTAAAATTCCAAACTGGATTGGTTAATAGTCTGGTATACATGGATAGACAGACATAAAATCCATAGAATACCGATTAGGCATCTACGTAGGAATTGGTAAAGCCCTATTTATATGTACAGAGTTAAACTTCATGTATAGCCTGTAAATCCCACAAACACATTCGAAACAGGTTCTGAAGAAATATCATCACAACCACCCCCTATTTTTATAAAAGTAAGGGTATTACCCGATCAAGGTAAGTAAAAATCCATCTGCAACTACGATGCATAAACATGGTATTGTTTGTATAACTAGTTGTTGAACTTGCTGATGTCTGGAGAGTGTTCTATTTTATTGTATGATTGATTTTTATTATGCTTAAAGTGTTTGGTTGCACCTTACATGATCATGACATCCATTAACATCTCCACATGCAAGCATAACAGGAGACTCACTACTGTCTGCATGCATGGTATGAGCATGAAAGGAAATAAAAGGAAAATATTTTATTGGCCGCTGCTAGAGCACCGAGGCATGGTAGATGCATGCTTTTATGATATGTTTAGCGTGGTGTATGCGTGTGTTGTGCGGCAATTAATACGCCTCGAAGGCGATCGGCATAAGGGCTGAGCGACCGAAGCCAACATCAAATAGACCAAGGCAGACGTGCCAACCGAAGATGCCAGATCATGTTCAAGTGCCTAGCGGTCGACGTCCAGGGCGATCACTTCTTGGTACCTGGTGATCGCCTCTAGTACCCGATCGAGGACGACCGTCCTATGCCACGTTTAAAACCAACATCCGTCAAAGACTACAAAGACCGAATCTCAGGATGAAGGCCCACATGCAGATCCGCAAAAGGCGCCGCGGGAACAAGCTTGACTCCAGCCCATCAGCAGTTGTCGGTGACAAGGACAGCCTCACCTACCGACAGACCCGCTGAAAGGTCCTAGGTAGAACCTCTCAAGACTGCGATGTGAGGCACATGTCGCCTTCTCATTGGTTCGCGCATCTGGCTGCCAGCAGCAGCTGCGGACTTTAAGGAAACAGTCCCACTTGCTGAGACGATTGTCCGCTTAATTTAATGCAGGAACGGCGATCGCCCGTTTGGGATAGAGACATCCCAACAACCTCCTCTTCTATAAATAGGAGATCTCCAGCATTGGGAAAGACACGATTACACACAGTAAACAATACAGAGAATACTTCATCTTTGTAACAAGAACTCACAGAGCTTTAACTCTGGTTCTTCCGGCAATCATCAGCACTCAAGAGCTATATAACTAGGGTCATTACACTCATTGTAATTGTACTCTAACATTAATATTCGTACTCTAAAGCAGCATCCATATTAATAATTTCTCGCGAGGGAATTCAAGCCCGAGACTAACAACCCCGGCAAATCTTATGTTATTTACATTCCTTCGTACGTGCTCTCGCATTTTGTTTGTTACTCACCCAAAGCCATATCCAGCAAACCATTACATATAATATTTTGGGTAACAACAATTGGCGCTAGAAGAAGGGGCTTTACCCTCATTTTCATTCCGACCATTTCGAAGAACACTCACTGTTCTCCGGAACATATATTTGAAGAAACACTCACTGTTCTTCAAAGAAAAACCTTCAGGATAATGACGTCTGCCACCACCTCGAAGAGAGAGACCCTACGATCCGCCGGACGCCTTATTCCAGCCCAGACCAAGTCCCAACCTACGACGGAAGGCAGCCGCGGCGACGCTAGACTCTCGCTCCTGCCCCCGAGGGATGGCCCCAGCCTCTCACTCGATCAATTACAAACCGCGGAACAGATCGAGGAGGCCATGGCCATCCTAAGGGAGCGACGGAGAGCATGCGACAAGCCCACTATTACTCCATCAGCCATCCGTCGTGCGGGCAAACGAATGCTCAAGGGGTTATATGTCCAGAAATCATCAGAAAGCCCCGAGCCACAAGAAAAGGCGCTCGCAAGGCGGGACAGTTCCGTCTTCAGCCGCCTAGGGAGTGATCTTTCATGGCGACATGGGCATTCGGACGTACCCAACTCCCAGAAAACAGGCGATCCATCTGGCTCCCACTCGCCAAAGAATTGAGCTCGGTAGCAAAGACCTCGTCGCCTACAACGGAGCCAGGAGATCGGTACATGATCGCCTCGGCTCCCGCTCTGAGAGCCAGACCGCGAGCAGCAAGGCTACGGCGATGGCCGTAATGCAGTGCCAGCTCGACGATATGAAGGCGCTTATAGAAACCGGGGAAGGCACCAAGAGAAAGGTCGCCGGACCAAGTTATCCGCTGGCGGTCCAGATCGAGCTGGCCCCCGTGCAACCAAAGATCGCTCCTCCTCAAACACCTCTGTATGAGGGGAGATTGGACCCCGAGACTCACTTGAGCAAGTTCCGAATCTACATGACTGGATGCGGGGCGTCGGACCCGACAAAATGCCGAATGTTCCCATTAAAATTAGGCGATCTTGCCCATAGGTGGTACATCTCATTGCCACCGCGCTCAATCAACTGTTTTGAGAAGCTGGCGAACAACTTCACGTCATACTTCACCGCCAAGGTCGCTCGGCCAGAAGGTCCCCACCGCATGATGAAGATCAGGCAGGGGAAAGACGAGCCCGATGAAGATTAAATCGACCGGGTAGATGAAATAGTCCTCACCGGCGAGCCTATTAGCGACGAGCTCGCCCTATACATGGTCCTGGGGGGATTCTATGGTCATTCACCAATGTTCAGGCACCTCACCAAGGACATCCCCCCGACCTACGCGATCTTCCGCGTCAAGGCTGCCGACTTTCTGGCCAGGCACAGATTGCTCACCCTTCGCCTAGGCGAGGGGGCTACCAGAGAAAGGAAGGCGCCATCTCCCATCCCAAAGAAGGCGGTCTCCAAGCCCAGAAAGGCGGTCGCAAAGCCACCCGGTGATTTCAAGGCCTTCGAGGATGTGGAAGTTCACCTCCTCCGCAACCTCAATCTATCTCCGGCCCATATCTTCAACGCCATCAAGGGGCGCGAATGGCTTAGCAAGCCGAAGCCGATGAGGGAAAACAGTCATCTGGACCGCAGTAAATTTTGTGCCTACCACAAAAGTCCCGGCCACAACACCCGCCAATGCCGCAACCTCCTCAGACAACTCTGGAGATTGTTCGAGGAAGGCAAGCTGGATAATTTGGTGACTAAGCCAGAGTCCCAAGCAGAAAGGACCGGGGGTCGCAATCGTTGACAGAATGATGACAGTCAACCTCCCAATCCGGTCTCCAGGATCGAGCAGAACGAGCCGGAGTACTCATACGAGTCTATCCCTCCGATCAACCTCGGCGGCCGGATCAATAGGCTTCAGTCGGGAGGTGGAAACCTCAGAGGTCTTTCCCCGGTTTCCACCATGTCAAATAGAAAGCGGAAGGCCGAGCTGAGGGCGTTCGCCGGAGTCCATGTCGTGGTTCCCCCAGAGCCAACCATCTCTATAGATGCGCTCATCTCCTTCTACAACAAGGATAGGCAGGGAGTGCAGTGCCCCAAAGAGGATGCATTGGTGATCTCTGCATGTATCCTTGGGAAAATGGTCGACCGCGTACTGGTTGACAATGGGAGCTTTTGCAACATCATATTCAAATCTGCTCTGGACCATCACGGCAACCTGACCAAGTTCATCAATCCATTTGAGACCGTGCTTCAAGGGTTCGGCGACAACACGGTCAAAGCCTATGGAAGGATCAAGATCTTCATCGAGCTAGTCTGCTGTTATGATCCTAAGGTTAAGATCATTAGGAACCTCAATTTTGTAATCATAGACAGGCCCAGCATCTATAATGGGTTCCTAGGTTGCCCCTTTCTAGAAACCTTTGAGGCGGTCGCCTCTTCTTTCTTTTACTATATCAAGTTCCCCACTACCGATGGGACAGTCGGTACTGTAAAAGGAGACCAGCTAATGGCAAAGAAATGTTTGAATTACTCCTATGTCGTAACTTTTCCTTTAAATGTTTCTTGTACTGTTTGTAACATTGGGACGATCGACAATCAACCGATGGAGATCGACGAGCCAAGCACCTCAGAACAACTCGACTTAGAGGATGGCATCTCACATCGATTGTCGGACGGCATCAAACCGAGGATCGGTTTCGAGCGAAGCCTCGATGTTGATCCAAGGATCGAGTCCGGCGATCATTCCAAACGAGGAGCGACCATCCCCATCGAAGAGTTGGAAAGTATAACAATCGATCTGGCTCGCCCGGAGCGGGAAGTGCAGATCGGCTCAAGCGTCGGTCACAAGTTAAAAGACGATCTTATCAGTTTACTATGAAAGAATATCGGAGTCTTTGCTTGGTCGCATCAAGATATGGTCGGCATCAGTCCTGAACACGCTTTCCACTATCTAAAGATCGATCCGGAAAGGAAGCCTGTTCACCAGAAATGTAAGAAATTCGGTCCAGAGAAATATGCTGCGCTCGATGCAGAAGTCAAAAAGCTGCTCGACAACAAACTGATCGGGGTAGCTACCAACGAGCCACATTGGGTAGCCAACGCGGTGCTCGTCAAAAAGGCGAGCAACTCATTGGGGTTATGCATCGATTTCACCGACCTTAATGCGGCGTTTCCGAAAGATCACTTTCCAATGCCTCATATTGACCATTTCGTCGATAGTACGACAGGTTGCGAAATGATGTCGTTTATGGACGCCTTCGCCAGGTACAATCATATCCCAATGGCGGAGAAGACGTAAAGCACACATCATTCCACACGAAAAAAGACGTGTACTTTTGGGTCTGAATGCCATTCGATCTGAAAAATGCGGGGGCGACCTACCAACGACTAGTCAACGGGATGTTCGCCGATCAGATCGATGGAGGTTTACATTGACGACATCGTGGTCAAGAGCCTAGAAAAGGAAAATCACCTCAAAGACCTTGCCGAGACGTTCGCCATCCTCGAGAGGTTCAACATGAAGCTGAACCCCAAGAAATGCAACTTCGGAGTAAGCTCAGGAAAGTTCCTGGGACACATCGTGAGCCAAACGGGGATCGAAGCGAACCCCACCAAGATCAAGGTGATCCTCGACATGCAGGAGCCACGAAATCTCAAGCAGATGCAACGCCTCACGGGGTGTCTAGCAGCCCTTAATCGTTTCATTTCCCGGCTCGGAGACAAAAGCAAGCCATTCTTCGCCACCATAAAGAATAAGAAATTTGCGTGGACGAAGGAAAGTCAAATGACGTTTGCCAAAATCAAGGAGTATCTGTCTAATCCCCAAATTTTGGCAAAACCGATCCCTGGTGAAAAGCTATTCCTTTACCTGCAGCCTCGGAGGTCGCGCTGAGCGCCATATTAGTGCGAGCAGAGGGGCAAGCCCACTTGCCGATCTACTTTGTCAGTCAAGCGCTTCATGACACGGAAATGCGTTACACGCCTCTGGAGAAGCTCGCCTACGCACTAGTCATGAGGTTCGCAAGCTGAGAGCCTATTTCTTCGAACACCAAGTGGAGGTTCTGACGACTCTCCCTCTAAGGCAAGTTCTGCACCGGCCAGACACCAACAGGCGACTCCTCAAGTGGTCACTGGAGATCGCCCAATACGGTGTCACGTATGATCCTCGCACGGCGATCAAAGGCCAAGCTTTGGCGGATTTCGTGGTGGAATTAATGTTCCCTCCTAGCCCAACCCAGGTCGGCCGCCCCGCCTGGAAACTTTACGTAGATGGCTCGGCGACCAACTCGCGAGCAGGGACAGGGATTGTCCTCATCCAGCCCTGATGGCCAGAGTTTTACAAGTGGTGTGCGACCAACAATGAAGCCGAGTACGAAGCCTTAGTAGGAGGGCTCGATCTAGCACTCGCCATGGACATTCGCCACCTTCACATCTTCAAGGACTCCCTCTTGGTCATGAACCAAGTCAAGGGGGAATTTGAGGCGCGCGGCGAACAGATAATCAAATATCAAGAATTGGTCGTCGAAATGTGCAAAAATTATGAAGAAGTGCTGATCGAGCAAGTCCCGAGAGAGCACAACTCCCAGGCCGATGCCCTATCCAAACTCGCATCGTCAGATGGGGTGGCGGACTTCTCTAACATCCAAATCACTAAGTCATCAAGATCGGTGATCGACAAAATCATGGTCGCCACAGTTGCCATCGCCAAAGAGAACTGGATGACTCCGTTCATTGAGTACTTGAAGGACGGAACGGTCCCCGCAGATCAGATCAAGGCTCACCAGCTTCAGCTCCGAGCAACCAGATGCACCCTATTGGACGAGCGGCTTTACAACCGAGCTTTCAGCCTTCCCCTCCTCAAGTGCATTACGCCGGAGGAAGGACGACTTGTTTTAGCTGAAATCCATGACGGGATCTGTCGAAATCACGTGGGAAGGCAAGCTCTCATCCACAATACGACCAAACAAGGCTTTTTCTGGCCTACCCTGCAAAAAGACGCGATCGCCTACGCCCGATCTTGTCACAGGTGTGAAATAATTGGCCCGATCATCAAGCTCTCCCCCGAGCAGCTCACCTCTATTTACAGTCCGTGGCCATTCGCCCAATGGGGCATCAACCTCATCGGTCCTTTGCCGACGGCACCAGGGGTATGTAAAATTGCCATCGTGTGGGTCGATTATTTCACGAAATGTGCAGAGGCCGAACCACTCAACAAGATCGGCCAAGAACAAGTGATCAAGTTCATTTAGAAGAACACCATCTACCGATTCGGTATACCTCATGCTATCATCTCCGACAACGGAAAGCAGTTCGATGGTTTGGAAGTTATGTAATTCTGCGAAAAATGGCGAATTAAAAAGTTGTTCTCGACCCCTTACCAACCTCAAACAAACGGACAGGTAGAGGCTGTAAACAAGATTCTCAAGCACACGATCAAAGCAAGACTTGAATCCAAGCAAGGATGATGGGCGAGCGAGCTCCTGGATGTTTTGTGTTCCTACTGAACGACGACCCGTAATTCAACCGGCAAAACCCCATTCGCCCTCACCTTCGGAACAAAAGCAGTGACCCCATCGGAGATCTCCGTCGTCAGCCACCAAACTGCACAACAAATGACGACGGATAATGATGTAGCTTGGCAAATCGACTTGGATATGCTCGAGGAACGACGACTGACCTCGAAAATGAAGAATGCGATCCATAAAAGGAAATCTGAAAAATTCTTCAATTCGAAGGTCAAGGAAAGGCGATTCCAAGTGGGCGACCTAGTCCTCAAAAAGATCCAGACCCACACGGGAGTATTTGGCCCGAATTGGGAGGGCCCGTTCAGGATATCCAAGTGGCTGACCAAAGAAGCCTACGAGCTCCAATACCCAGATAGCACTCCAGACCAATATCCCTGGAACGCCATTCATTTGAAGAAGTACTATCAATAAAAACACCCTGTATTCATTTATTCAATGTACAAAGAGCTTAATGAGATTTTCCAATCCTCTCTAAGTGATTCGCCTTGGCAAAATAAACAAAAAAGAGGATGACTCGCTCGCCCTCCAAGAGTTCATCATCTAACATGATGGACCTAGGCAAGCGATCGCCTCCCCCAGGACAATGTATACCGTCGAGGATCGCCATCTAACATAACGATCCGAGGTAGAAAAGTGCAGCCATGGTTCTGGTGGTCGATAGAACCGACAGCCCATCCATGTAAGGTTCCTTTGGGCAGAGATCGCCCGCCTTTTCATTTAAATATGAGGCGGCCGTAGCCGAAAGACCCTCCAAAATAGATCTATGGACACGCTCGCCCGCCTCAGGTCCATCATCTAACATGGTGGACCCGGACAATGCGACCCGTCCCTCCCCCCGTCACAACATATGCCCTCGAAGGTCCATCATCTAACATGTCGGTCCTAGGCAGAAAAGTGCTAACAAGCCACGGTCGTGGAGTCGATTAATCCGACGGTGCACCGTGCAAGGACTCCTCCAGGCAGAGATCCCCATCGCTACATTGGGAGGCAAAACGTAGCCTACGGAGGACCCTCACAATTAAGTGAGTCGCGAGAAGTTGACCATCAGACGGAATGTCGCTCGCGCACAATACATAGTCGTGGAGGTCGGTTCCATCGAACCCCACGACCGTGCAAGGTTCCTCCAGGCCGGGATGGTCGGCCTTCCTCGAGGAATCTACAAAATTGAAGATCGCAAGAACCAAACTAAAGATAGCTCGCTAAACGATTTATTTTCATTCCCTTACTTTCACTAAGTAAACAAAAACAAGGGGCAGAGCGGAGCCATACATACGATCAGGAGAACGGACCATACATACGATCGGCTTTGTTCAAATACACATGACGATCAGTTTTGTTCTAAAATTTACCAGTAAGTTTAAGTATATCAATCCATTGGGAGCTGTACATACGTCGATCGCTCCTCAAACACTTGTGTGAAGTCAAATGAAAAAGATTCAGACAGACAATCGTAAAAGCAAGAAATCAGAAGCAAATATTTATTTCATTTTCATTTCATTCGAAACACATGTACAAGCGCCCGAAGGAAAAATACAACAAAGTTGAAAAATTACAAGCAAAAACAAAAAACAAAAGAGAAGAGCAGGCTAGCTCAAGCTGCCCCAACCGAGCCATCTCCCCCAGCCGGAGGATTGGCGTTTGCTCCCTCATCAGCATCAGGCACGGCGCCCCCATCCCTCGGGGCATCTGGGTGAACGAGGTTGTTCGGCGACGGATACTATCTCAAGTCGACTCCGAGATCAGAGAGGTCGAGGATCGGCACAAAGAAGGCCAATTGCAGAGGGTGCTCGATCACGTAGGTTTTGAAATTATTGACCAGAGGGCCGACCTCGAGCCCTCCCTTCTTAGCAGCGCGGATGGCGTCAGCATAAGATATGTAATAGGCAAATTCGCTGACATACTCCACGTTGAGGAAGGGATCGGCCTCGGTCGCCTTCAGCTTCTCTCTCAGCCCCGCGATCATTTGGTCCGCGCCCTGGAGCTCAGCAACCTTAGCGGCCACCTCTCCCTTCGACGACTCCAGTTCACTATTCAACCAGTTCACAACCGCCTTCAGCTCAGTCGCCGCCTTCTGCGAGGCCGCATGCAACCGGCGGGCTTCCGTCATTTGATCACGCATTCGGTCGGTCGCCGCCTGGGCCCGGTCAAGATCCTGCCTCGCCTGCTTGGCCGCCTCCACGGAATCCTTCTCCATTGCCATGATCCTGTCGACAAACTCGGCGTTCTGATTCCGAGCAGCCTCAAGGTCCACATGGAGACAAGCGGTGGAGGGACGCCCCTCATAATTCTTCACGGCCTAAGCTGCCATCCTCGCCGTTTGAAGGGCCAGAGCAAGTGTCACCTGCATTGCGTCTCCGGATCGCCGGCGCGATCGCATCCAGATCAGTCGTCCAAGCCTTCGGCAGGATGGCGATAGCCCGAGAGACGTAGTGAGGGACATCGTAAGCCTCGCGGGGAGATCTGCTCGCGAGGAAGTCCAACACTATCGGCGAGCAGTTCGGGTCATAGAGACGGACCCTGAACCAAGAACAAAAGAGTTAGTATGTTTCCTACACAATTAACATAACTCAGTAGAGCAACCAAGCTTACCTTTCAACCTTCTTTGGGTCGCGGCAGAAGAACGGCCTACCACGCGGTGTCTCGGCCTCAGCAGTCGCCATGTCCTGCAGGAAAGCCGAAGAGGACGTGGACCCCTCCGCCATTGGAATCGCAGAAAGTGGAGGCGCGGCGACCGGTGGCACCACTGTGGACGCCTCAGCAGCAACAGAGGGCGAATGCTCCTCCGTCCTCCGCCTCTTGCGGTTGAGCTGGAGCTGTACCTCTTCTCGAGGATCCGACTCGTTGACGAATGGCCCCACAAGAGGTCTCGCCTCTGGAAAAGGACGGATCATCGCCGCAGGGGCACGATTCGTCTTCTTCCCTTGGCGGAGATGACTCATGATCCCAGGGTTCGACATGGCAACTTCTCTCGGTGGCTCGTAGTAGCAGGGGAAGTGGATCTCTGCAAAGAAGATCAACCAAAGTTAGTCGTCTTCTTCAATCAAAGTCGATCGTCAAGCAAAAGAAGATCGTAAATATTTGTACCTGGGACCCTTAAGTGGTAGGGAAAGCGAACCAACCGAGTGGCCAACCAATGAGATTCGTTGTTGATCTATTGAGCGTCTATATAACTGTCCGGAAGACTACGGAATCGCTCCCAGATGATCACAAAATCAAATGGTAGATCGCCTGCTGCCGGAACAAGGGTACCTGCAAAAAGAAGGCCAAATTAGATCAGTTCAGGATATATCTGAACGAAGGGAGAGTCAAAACCCTTACTTGGATTCCCCGCTCGGAAGACGGTGGGGATATCCAACTCATCGGTGGGATTGTCACTCGCAGCCGATTTCCATGCACCACCGACCTAAAACCACTTCGACAGGTCACCCCATACCTTGTTCATCACCCCAAGAACCACCCGTACCGAGCGACCTTGGATGTGGTAGCCGCCAATAGAACTCTTCTGCGCCTTCAACTTAAAGAGATAGCTCATCTCCAGCGCAGAAGGAAGACGGAACAGCCGGTGACCGCCAAATAGAGTAAAAGTGCAGACGATCTGCAACCAGACGTTTGGCGTCAGTTGGAGCGGCGCCACATTCCAAGCGGTCAACAAGTACGACATGGCGAACGGCAGTGGGAACCGCAGTCTGGCCCCCATGATCAACTCATTAACGGCTATAATATCCGTAACTTTCCATTTTTTTAGCAGTTTCCATTTTTGGTGTATGTGTATTTTTATCGACTCGCTTGTAACCGTTTCGGCATTTTGAATCTACTTTATTCTTGGAGTTTTTCCATATGGACGAGTTTTGGTGATGTTTTCACGTAATTTCATTTTATGACATGTTTTGCGTAATTTCATTTTATGACATGTTTTGCCGTGTGAACGTTCGATTTTCGTAAAACTCGTTCGTTTTCATTGTTTCTTGGTTTGTACAAGTTCGTATGGTTGAGTTGGTCATGTTGAAACTTTCGGTTTGTAAATCCGACGTCGTTTCGTGATTTCCGGGCACTTGGGCCATTTTTGTAATTTCATATAAGTTTAGGGAAATTCATCTCCTTGTCGTATTTTGGATTCCTAGGTAGTTGGAAGTGCATTTACTGTCGAACACTCAGCTTCGTTGTTATGAATACCTCGTATTTACACTTTTGATTCTATCCTCGTGTTGTGGTTCGTCGTTGAATCGACTGTGCAGAATTGGTGTTCAGAACTGGGATCTTCTACGTGCATAACGTACATTATGCGTGATCCATAACGTACGTTATGACCCTTCCCAATTCAGTACAGACATTTGGTTACGTACGTTAACCAGTATTGGGTTACGTACGTAACCATCATAACGTACGTTAACAGCTTGTGTTAACGTACGTAACGCGCTGTCAGCGATTTTAAATCTGACTTAACCTCAGTCGTTTCTTTTCATTCTTCTTCAACCCTTCTCGCGACGTGAGTGTTCTTGAGTGCCTTTGGAGCGATTTGTCCAGAGCAATCTGTGGATTTCCTTTAGATATTGATTATTGTGTACCAAGGGAGATTAATCTACAACATTCACATCTTCCATCAGTCGTATCCAAGGTATTTCCTGAGGAACCCTAACTTTGAGGAATTCGGGGGTTTTTCGGGATTCTAGGGATTAGTTCCGAATTGTTCAACGATGTTATGATATTCATTACCGATTGTGATTATTGGGTGATTCCAAATCTATTTTCCTTGATTTTAATCCGTGAATTATCAATACGGGGAGATTTTGCGTAAACTCTCGCCCGTATCGATTGAACGTCTATTGTCGTGTATTGTAATCGGGGTTATGGGTGCATTCCATTTGATTATTGATGTCCGTTGGGACTGAGTTATGTTAATTCTTCATTTAGGAACCATCGTTTTCCATTCGGATCGCCCGTAGTCGTTTTTCACTTCCGATTCTTCGATGATGTCACAAAGGCAAGTACTTTACATTTGTTTACATGTTCTAGTATTTGAATTATGGCTTTATCGTGGTCGTTGTGGATGGAAATGTGTATGTTCACCTAGGGACGATCCGACGGGGCCCCTAGGGATACGTATTGCCGTGAGTGTGCGTATCGCGGACTGTGGTTAGCCACCCAGGGATTTCCGATGGGGCTCTGCGGGGTACGGTGGCCGTGAGTCTCGTACCAACGGTTAACTTTGAATTGTGATTTGTTGGAGATAATGTGTTTTGTGATTTTACATTGTAAATATTCCGGAATATAAAATGTTTTCTAAAATGATTTTTGGCGCATATATTCATCTGATTAGAATGTAGTTCAAATGGATTGTACTTGCACTAGCAGTTGTCGCTAACCCCTTAAATGGGGGAAATACTTTTTGTATTTCAGGTATCGATCGTGGGGACAAACGAGCACATGAGCCGTATGAAGATGATGGGCAAGCATGATATTGTTTGACGTTGACGAATGTCTTGTTGGTACGTTAGCCTGGTGGATTCCACATCGTGGGGTCCACGGCGCTGTAATATGCCCCGAATGTCTTGGGAGTGTTACAGAATATGGTATCAAAGCTTAGGTCTATGGATACCTAGGCTGTCGGTTATTTGGGTCTAGTTAAGTATCGTTTTTCGGAGAGTATCACTGCTATGCCATCATCTCATTACGCCGGTGCTCGTAAGTTTTTCCTAACTTGACTCGTTTCACCGTTATGTTCTATTCCTGTCTTAGTATCTTGTTGCGTTTTGCGTTTGAAATGTACTTACCCGTTGCTTCATCAGAATTCCTGCTGGTAGGGGACGTGGCGCATCCGGTGGGGCGGCCATGTCCGATCACTCGGGAACTGATTCGGCGATGCCTTCTTTGTCGAACAGTGTTCCCCCTAGTTCCGGAGGTCAACAGGACCAGTCTGCTAGCTCCGGTAATGCACACGAGAATGTTGGAGTGGCCAACATTTTGCAACAAGTAGCGAACCAGATGATGCTACTGACTCAGGCCGTTCTAGTCAGCCAAGCTAATGCCAACCCGGTTCCGCCTACTGGATCCGGCAATGATAAGTTACTTCAGGACGTGATTCGTATGCGTCCTCCGCAGTTTGATGGTGCTTCCGACCCTTCTGGTTGGGAGAATTGGCTATTCAAGATGGAGAAAGTATTTGAGGCTGCTAATTGTTCTGAGGAGAGGAAAGTACCCATTGCTCAGTACTTCCTCGACAAGGAGGCAGCAACGTGGTGGCAAGCGGTGAAACCGCGCGACCGGGCAGCCACGTGAGCAGAGTTTCGGGATCTGATGGAAGATGAATTTTGTCCTTGGCCAGTGAAAGAGGGGAGGATCCGAGCATTCTTTGAGGCTAAGCCCCAAGATGTTCCTATTTCTCAAGCTATCAAAGACTACAATCAACAGCTGCATTATGTGAGAAACCAAGTCCGAGATGAGCATGACAAGATCCGCCACTTTGATATGCGGATGAAACCGAGGGTGCGCCACTACATGTCTGGTCTGGGGTGCACGACTTTAAAAGATTATCAGAATAAAGCGATGGCTTATGAGATGTCGTTTTCTGCGACAGACACGGCAACCGAAGGAAAGAAGCAGAAGACCTCCGGTCAGTTTTCGGGAGGCAAGTCAGGAGGGTATCCGAAGGCTCAGTCTGGTTTGCGAATCTTCGGGAGTCAGTCGCCATCAGTTGGGCGAGGGAACGGTTCTAAGTCTGCTCTTACGGGTTCCGTTCGTGGTCCTACGTGCTTCAACTGTAGTCGTCCGGGCCACATGATGAGTGAGTGTGATAGGCCTCCAATTCAGTGTCTTGCTTGTGGTCGGATGGGTCATCGTGCTAAGTTTTGTACGGACGCAGCTCGGCCTCCAGTTACTCAGATATCAGCCCCAGCTGCGGGAGAGCCGAGTGTGAATCAGGCACCAACAGTTCCTCAACCGCAGCAGAGTTTTGGTAGAGGTCAAGGACGTGGTCAGCCTTCTAGAGGGGGAGCTTCTAGCGCGGGGTCTGTTCCGCCCCGAGTGTACGAGATGAGACGAGCAGGAGATCCTGACGCAATGGTGGCTACAGGTACCGTCCACATCCTTGATCATCCTGTTTCCGTATTGTTCGATTCTGGTGCTACGCATTTATGGATTGTGTGCGTCGTCTGCATGTTGATTTCCTAGTTGCCTGTGAGCCTTTTGTTGTTAAATTTCCTAGTGGGGATAGCATCGTGGGGGACCGTGAGATTAGAGATTTTTCTGTGAGTATCGCGGGGAGCGATTGGCCTTCTAATCTGATTGCGGTAGATATTAGGGATGAGGATTTGATTCTGGGTGAGGATTGGCTGGACCGTCATGGGGCGATCATGAATTATAGAACGAGAACCGTTTCGATGTTAGCCTCTGATGGTACCGAGCATTCTTTTGTGGGGCGTAAGCGGAGTAGCCAGAGATTACTGATCAGGGCCTTGAGGGCGGTGAGACTTCTTTGGGGAGGTTGTACGGGTTATTGGTGTTACGCTTTGAGATCGGAAGAAGGGGGAGTCGAGCTCTCGTCTATTCCGGTAGTGTGTGAGTATCCTGATGTCTTTCCAGACGAGTTGCCGGGTTTGCCGCCGGACCGAGAAGTTGAGTTTACCGTCGATTTAGAGCCGGGTGCAGCACCAATCTCTAAGACGCCATACCGTATGGCACCGACCAAGATGCTGGAACTGAAGAAACAGTTGGGATAGTTGCTAGACATAGGATATATTCGACCGAGCGCTTCGCCTTGGGGCGCGCCGGTCCTATTTGTAAAGAAGAAGGATAGGTCAATTCGTTTGTGTATCGACTACCGAGAGTTGAACAAAGTGACCATCAAAAACAAGTATCCGCTCCCGAGGATTGATGATTTGTTTGATCAGTTGCAAGGGGCAACTGTGTTTTCGAAGATTGATTTGAGATCAGGGTATTATCAGCTCCGAGTGAAGGATACCGACATTCCGAAGACGGCCTTTCGGACGAGATACGGTCACTACGAGTTTGTGGTTATGCCTTTTGGGCTAACCAACGCACCAGCTGTGTTCATGCAGCTTATGAACAAAGTCTTTATCGAATACCTCTATAAGTGTGTAGTCATTTTTATCGACGACATCTTGATTTACTCGAGGAGCGAGGAGGAGCACGCCCGTCATTTGCATATTGTGTTAGATATTTTGAGAACTCAGCATCTTTTTGCTAAGTTCTCAAAATGTGAGTTTTGGCTACGGGAGGTTATGTTTCTCGGTCATGTGATTTCGGCCGAGGGCGTTCGTGTGGACCCACATAAGGTAGAGGCAGTGTTGGATTGGGCACCGCCCAAGAACATGAAGGAGGTCCGCAGTTTTCTAGGATTAGCCGGGTATTACCGTAGGTTCGTCGAGGGGCTCTCTAAGCTCGCTCGACCGCTGACTCAGTTGTTACAGAAGTCAGAGAAGTTTGTATGGACCGATGAGAGGCAGAATAGTTTTGAGGAGTTGAAGAAGCGGTTGACGACCGCTCCTGTTTTGGCCTTACCGAGTGGTAATGAGGGTTTCTCAGTTTTTAGTGATGCTTCGGGCCAGGGGCTCGGATGTGTACTTATGCAGCACGGGAGGACGATTGCCTATGCTTCCCGTCAGTTGAAACCGTATGAATTGAATTACCCTACACACGAACTTGAGTTGGCCGCAGTCGTATTTGCGTTGAAGATCTGGCGTCATTACTTGTACGGCTCGTCGTGTCAGGTTTTCACCGATCACAAGAGCCTAAAGTACATTTTCACCCAGAAAGAGCTTAATATGAGACAGAGGAGGTGGTTAGAATTAATTAAGGATTACGATCTCGAAATCCTTTATCATCCGGGCAAGGCTAATGTGGTAGCAGATGCCTTGAGCCGGAAATCATTATCGCTTCGGGCGCTTGAGTTACTCACGGCCCAGTCGGGACTTCAGCGAGAGTTTATGAGGTTGAGCATTGAGATTGTACTGCCAGAGAGTTCCGGGCAGTTGCGTACTCTTGAGATTTCTTCATCTCTGGTCGATGACATTAAATCGGGACAGTTGGGGGACCCGGTGTTTATTCAGCTTCGAGAGAGTGTAGGGAAGGGGAAAGCCCCGTGATTCGTTATTCATGAGGACGGAGTGTTGAGATTCCGAGGTCGGTTGTGTGTTCCGAACAACTCGGAATTGAGATAGAGTATTATGCGAGAGGCTCATGCGTCACCTTACTCAGTCCATCCAGGCTCGAGTAAAATGTATAAGGATTTAAGAAAGAATTTATGGTGGAACGACATGAAGAAGGAGGTAGTTCAGTTTGTGGCTAAGTGTTTGACTTGTCAACAAGTCAAGATTGAGTATCAGCGGCCAGCCGGGTTGTTGAAACCACTTCCCGTCCCAGAGTAGAAGTGGAAGGATATCTCTATGGATTTTGTCACGGGTTTGCCGAGGACGAAGATTGGTATGAATATGGTGTGGGTGATTGTAGACCGACTGACTAAGTCGGCACATTTTCTGGGCATCAAGGATACTTGGGGTCCAGAAAAGTTGTCTCATGTTTTTATCGCACAGATAGTGAGACTTCATGGTACGCCGAGGACCATTATTTCAGATAGAGATGGCCGATTTGTATCGCATTTTTGGCAGGCGGTACATAAGGCATTGGGGACACAGTTACGTTTGAGTACATCTTTCCACCCTCAGACCGATGGGCAGTCCGAACGTACCATTCAGACATTCGAGGATTTGTTGCGCGTGTGTGCATTAGATTGGAGTAGTGACTGGGAGGAACATCTGACTTTGATTGAGTTTACTTATAATAATAGCTGGCACGCGTCGATTAAGATGGCACCGTACGAGGCACTTTATGGCCGATGTTGCCGATCGCCGATATGTTGGGATGAGCCGTCCGATTTGGTTGGCACCGAGCCGGATCTTGTGTTGGAGACGAGGGAGAAAGTTGAATTGATTAGGAAGAGAATGTTGGCTGCTCAGAGTCGACAAAAGTCTTATGCGGATGTTAGGCGTCGACCCTTGGAGTTTGAGGTGGGAGATCATGTTCTGTTGAGAGTGTCTCCGATGAAGGGAGTTTTCCGTTTTGGGAAGAAGGGGAAACTCAGCCCGAGATATATTGGACCTTTCGAGATATTGGAGAGAGTGGGCGAGTTAGCGTACCGTTTGGATTTGCCTCCGTCGTTGAGTCATGTGCATAGCGTATTTCACATTTCCCAGTTGAGGAAGTACGTTCCGGACCCGTCCCACATTATTGATTTTGGAGACATGGAGATCGAGAAACATGTTACGTTTGAGGAGAGGCCCGTCAGAATTTTGGAGCGTCGAGACAAACAGTTAAGGGACAAAACCATTCTTTGGTTAAGGTGCAATGGTCGAGGCACGGATTATAAGAAGCGACGTGGGAGTTAGAGGAGGATATGCGTTCGAGGCATCCCGATCTTTTTGATTCTTAAGTTTCGGGACGAAACTTCATTTTAGAGGGGGAGAATGTAATATCCGTAACTTTCCATTTTTTTAGCAGTTTCCATTTTTGGTGTATGTGTATTTTTATCGACTCGCTTTTAACCGTTTCGGCATTTTGAATCTACTTTATTCTTGGAGTTTTTCCATTTGGACGAGTTTTGGTGATGTTTTCACGTAATTTCATTTTATGACGTGTTTTGCCGTGTGAACGTTCGATTTTCGTAAAACTCATTCGTTTTCGTTGTTTCTTGGTTTGTACAAGTTCGTATGGTTGAGTTGGTCATGTTGAAACTTTCGGTTTGTAAATCCGACGTCGTTTCGTGATTTCCGGCCATTTTTGTAATTTCATATAAGTTTAGGGAAATTCATCTCCTTGTCGTATTTTGGATTCCTCGGTAGTTGGAAGTGCATTTACTGTCGAACACTCAGCTTCGTTGTTATGAATACCTCGTATTTACACTTTTGATTCTATCCTCGTGTTGTGGTTCGCCGTCAATCGATCGCGTATTGGTGTTCGTAATCGATCCGCTACGTGCATAACGACGTTATGCATGATCCATAACGTCGTTATGACCCTTCCCAACTCAAGACAGACATTTGGTTACGACGTTAACCAAGATTGGGTTACGACGTAACCATCATAACGCACGCACGGCTTGTGTTAACGTGACGAACGCTACCGCGCCGATTTAAATCTGACTTAACCTCGGTCGTTTCTTTTCATTCTTCTTCAACCCTTCTCGCGACGTGAGTGTTCTTGAGTGCCTTTGGAGCGATTTGTCCAGAGCAATCCGTGGATTTCCTTTAGAGATTGATTATTGTGTACCAAGGGAGATTAATCTACAACATTCACATCTTCCATCAGTCGAATCCAAGGTATTTCCTCAGGAACCCTAACTTTGACGAATTTGGGGGTTTTTCGGGATTCTATGGATTAGTTCCGAATTGTTCAACTATGTTATGATATTCCTTACCGATTGTGATTATTGGGTGATTCCAAATCCATTTTCCTTGATTTTAATCCGTGAATTATCAATACGGGGAGATTTTGCGTAAACTCTCGCCCGTATCGATTGAACGTCTATTGTCGTGTATTGTAATCGGGGTCATGGGTGCATTCCATTCGATTATTGATGTCCGTTGGGACTGAGTTATGTTAATTCTTCGTTTAGGAACCATCGTTTTCCATTCGGATCGCCCGTAGTCTTTTTTCACTTCCGATTCTTCGAAGATGTCACAAAGGCAAGTACTTTACATTTGTTTACATGTTCTAGTATTTGAATTATGGCTTTATCGTGGTCGTTGTGGATGGAAATGTGTATGTTCACCTAGGGACGGTCCGACGGGGCCTCTAGGGATACGTATTGCCATGAGTGTGTGTATCGCGGACTGTGGTTAGCCACCCAGAGATGTCCGACGGGGCTCTGCGGGGTACGGTGGCCGTCAGTCTCGTACCAACGGTTAACTTTGAATTGTGATTTGTTGGAGATAATGTGTTTTGTGATTTTACATTGTAAATATTCCGGAATATAAAATGTTTTCTAAAATGATTTTTGGCGCATATATTCATCTGATTAGAATGTAGTTCAAATGGATTGTACTTGCACTAGCAGTTGTCGCTAACCCCTTAAATGGGGGAAATACTTTTTGTATTTCAGGTATCGATCGTGGGGACAAACGAGCACATGAGCCGTATGAAGATGATGGGCAAGCATGATACTGTTCAGTTGTCACTTGTTGGTGTTCAGTTCGGTCAATTATTTTTGATGTCTTGTTTTGGGTTTTCTGCATTATAAAACTGGTTTATGTACTCGAGTACTTCCTTTTCAAAATTGTTAATGTTGTGTTCCCGTTTTGGGAAATAGATTGATTTTGGATTCTAATTTCCGGGTTGTAGTCTTTTATTTGAATTGTCGTTTTATTGATGATTGTTTGACGTTGACGAATGTCTTGTTGGTACGTTAGCCTGGTGGATTCCACAGCGTGGGGTCCACGGCACTGTAATATGCCCTGAATGTCTTGGGGGTGTTACAACGGCGACCATACCCTCGGGAGGTTGGTCGGAAAGTTCATTCTCGGCGGGCACGTAAAGGGAAACGTCAGAGCGGACATGGAACTCCGCCGTCCAACGAGTCAAATCCTTCTTGGTCGCCGAACTTTTAATCTGGCCGAGAGTCCACGGGAAGCGGCAAGCGGCCCAGAACAGCGATCGCCTTTCAGGTTCATGAGGATGGGCGATCGAGTATGCACGAAAGTCGAACTTAGGGAGTGGTCCAGCTAATCTCTCCATAAGCTCGAAAAAATCTAAAAAGGCTTTGCCGAATACACTCTTATTGCCTCCTCCTCTTCGGCCAGCGAGCTCTTCCGCTCCGCCTCCGCCGACTTGGCCGCGTCAGCCTCATTGAAAAGTTCTTCAACCTCCACGGGTTCAATCCCGGCGCATATGGCCTCGACGGCCGTCTCCACATGAAAATCCGCAGAGACTTCATCTCGGGCGGTCAAAATCGCGGCGGCAGAAGTGCTACCCGCCTCATACACATTTAGTATTTCTCCGGACATCCTCAAGAAGAAAGGGAAAAAGAAAGAATTTTTTCTTACCTAGGGTCTGAGTGAAACAACGATCGTCGCACGAAGCTTCAGAAGAATATGGCTATGTCTTCTTCTCAGACAAAAATGCATAAAGATATAAACCCAGAAACCCTAGCCTCTTTTATAGGCAAGAGCGGGGACTTTTGGGCAAATAAACAGAATCTCGAGGGCTGAAGTGCAACCATCGGATAAGTAGCATTTAATGCCGCCCTTGAAATCCGCGTGTGTGTCGTTTCGAGGGCACGCCAAACGACAAATATAACAAAACCGTCGGACTGCCCCAACAGGAGCGCGACACGTGCCCCATTGACGTTTCAAAGCCCGCTTCCACTTCCCGCTCTTTTCAGCGACCGGGGAGGTCGTCCAAACTCAAAATCAGTCCGCCTAAGAGGCGATCGTCTGTTTCATAAAATGATGAGTCGCTCGTCTAATGCAAGCAATCGCCGGGAGAGCCACCTCACCCCACGTCTTTAACATCAGAGCGAGCTGGGGGGAAATTGTTGTGCGGCGATTAATACGCCTTGTAAGCGATCGGCATAAGGGCTGAGCGACCGAAGCCAGCATCAAATAGACCAAGGCAGATGTGCCAACCGAAGATGCCAGATCATGTTCAAGTGTCTAGCGGTCGACGTCCAGGCTGATCATTTCTTGGTACCTGGCGATCGCCTCTAGTACCCGACCGAGGATGACTGTCCTATGCCACGTGTAAAACCAACATCCATCAAAGACTGCAAAGACTGAATCTCAGGATGAAGGCCCACATGCAGATTCGCAAAAGGCGCCGCAGGAACAGGCTTGACTCCAGCCCATCAGCAGTTGTCGGTGACAAGGACAGGCTCACCTACCGACAGACCCGCCGAAAGGTCCTAGGTGGGACCTCCCAAGACTGCGAAGTGAGGCACATGTCACCTTCTCATTGGTTCGTGCATGTAGCTGCCAGTAGCAGGTGCGGACTTTAAGAAAACTGTCCCACGTGCTGAGACGATCGCCCGCTTAATTGAATGCAGGAACGGCGATCGCCCGTTTGGGACAGAGACATCCCAACAACCTTCTCTTCTATAAATAGGAGATCTCTAGCATTGGGAAAGACACTATTACACACAGTAAACAATACAGAGAACACTTCATCTTTGTAATAAGAACTCACAGAGCTTTAACTCTGGATCCTCCGGCAATCATTAGCACTCAAGAGCTAGATAACTAGGGTCATTACACTCATTGTAATTGTACTCTAACATTAATATTCGTACTCTAAAGCAGCATCCATATTAATAATATCTCGCGAGATCATTCAAGCTCGGGACTAACAACCCCGGCAAATCTTGTGTTATTTACATTCCTTCATACGTGCTCTCGCATTTTGTTTGTTACTCCCCCAAAGCCATATCTAGCAAACCATTACATATAATATTTTGGGTAACAACAGCGTGCTTATGCGATGTGTGAGACATGGTAGATGCATGCTCTGGCGGTACATATGGTGTGGTAGATGCATGCCTTATATACCCGGCGTGGTAGATGCATGCCTTATGATATGATATGATATTGAGCTCTTTCGGTGCATAGTACGTGGTTTAACGGGCCCAAGGATAAGGAAATGATTTTGAGAGAGATTCTCATTGATGATCATATGTCATATGTTGCATCAAACATGATACATGCATGATTTCTACTTATTGGGCTTTAGCTCACGTAGTTTATGCATTGTAGGTAATCCTTATGCTTGAGTATATTCTGTTACTAGATGGGTTGGAGCTCTATTGTTGTTGAGGGTCCACGTACATGGATGATGACCTGTCGGGCTTAACCATCGGGTTAACATGTTTTAATTCTTGTTTCTGAACCTTGTTTTATAATGTACTTATACGTTCAAGTGTCGTTGATGGTGAGGTGTACTTTATGTTTACTTAGTATGTTTATGTAATTGGTGGAGTTGTTTAAATATCGTAATGTAAAATAAATAAGTGAGTGATTTGGGAAGACTAGAGTTTTATCTCTTGTGGTTATAGCTATGGGGATATTGATGTCATCAGTTTGATTCGGATTGAGACTGGATGTCTCTATGTGATAGTTGTATTGTTTTTTTCTGGTCACAGGTTTTGGGATAGGTACCAGTTTATAGGAAACTCTGCCGAAGTTTCACCATAATTTATAAGTATTAATATGATATAGTATAGTTTATGTTAGGTAGTTAGTGTGGGTCGTTTCAGGTGGTATCAGATCCCAGTATGTGCCCGATAGACTGTCCATGTACACGAGCTCAGAGCTTGTGGAGCACAACAATTCAAGTAAGTGTTATTTTATTTGTGTGTACTCATATTTCAGGAATTGTATTGGCCATATGATATAGGGCTCAGTCATTACTACAAAATAATGCCGAGAACAAGAACTGGAGGCAATGATGGGGGTAGAACACAAGATCCAGAAATGACATCCACGAGTTCTGATCGTGATATGATCATTGGTCGATTGACTGAACTAGTAGAAAGACAATCTCAACAAATCCAACAACTCATTCAGCAAAGAGACATGGGAGGACAGCAGAGAGATGATATGAATTGACCTCCACCTCGAGTAGAACAAGTTGAATTGAATGGAGGAAGGTTCAGGAAGTTGAATCCCCCAACATTTGAGAACGCAATGGATCCTACAGAAGCAGAGGACTGGCTAAGGATTATAGAGAATTTGTTCCAGTATAGTAAAGTTTCTGAAGAGAATAAGGTACTTTGTGCATCCTTCATGTTACGGGGCAGTGCAGGTCATTGGTGGGATACGATCACTGCTATTGAGATTGTGGCAACAATGACTTGGGCTAAGTTCAAGGAACTCTTCAGAAATAAGTACTTTACATCTCCTGTTCATGCAATGAAGATGAATGAATTTATACAGTTGAAACAGGGAAGTATGACGGTTTCAGATTACATCTGCAAGTTCAAAATGCTGTCTAGGTTTGGTGAGCATATGGTCAGCATGGAAGCACTGAAAGTGGAGAGGTTCCTTGAAGTCTTGAGACCAGAACTCTATAGAGATGTCAGCATGGCAGAAACTTAAGGTACGACTTATTCAATAGTTGTTGAGAGAGCATTGGTGGCAGAACAGGCAGAACTGAGAATTCGCCAGGCACAGGAGGTTCGGCGGCAATTTGCTCAACAACAAGACCAACGTTGGTTTATGAATGAAAATAAGAGGCCACCTCAATCTCATAACCCAAGTGTTGGTGTTCCGTCTAATAAGGGACAAGAACAAAAAGATCCAAGTAAGCGTATAAAGTCTTAAGAGGGCAGACCCTTTGTACGATTACCGACATGATCTAACTGTGGAAAACAACATGGTGGTGTTTGCGTATTGGGTTCTAAGGTATTATTCTCTTATGGACAACCTGGACACATGGCGAATGTAATGCCCGATTGTAAATTCATTCATTATCATTCAATTAATTTTTCATTCAGTAATATTTCACTTAGTATTAATCATTCATCATTCATGTTCGTTCATAGTGTTCACTATTTGACATACTTGGATTCCTGGATCAGTTATCATTCGTCTTTCTACCATGTTTGAGATTTGAGGCGATTTTATCTTCATCGTCATATTTGTGGTGGACTATGCGTGAGGAGTAGTGCACGCGACGTACTCTTTTTAGCGCGCGCTAATTGAGTACAGGTAGCGCACGGTAACCTCTTAGTATTAGCGCACGCTAATGCATTTGGGCAGACAGTCCAGAAGGCACTGGACTGGATTAGTGAGATTCATAACGCACGCTACAATTGGAGTATAATGTACGTTAATAATATGTGTAGCGCACGCTATCGGGATCCATCAGCGCGCGCTAGTGTGTTGAAACAGACAGTCCAGTGGGTACTGGACTGAGTTGAAATAATTTGTAGCGTACGCTAAGAGTGTGCATAGCGTACCCAAGGGTTAGTTGGCAGCGCACGCTAATAATAGGGTAGCGTGCGCTAAGGCTCGATCAGGCCAGAGGACAGTAGGTTCTGGACTCCAGTTAGTGGGCATCAACTTTCAGGTAGCGCACGCTAACACAAGGTTAAGGTACGCTAAGGAGGAGGCGTTAGCGCACGCTACCAAGTACGTAGCATACGCTAACGATGCAGGCAGTGGGTACTGGACTAACCGGTGTGCCCGCTAGCGCATGCTAAGCATCAGGGGTTAGAGTGCGCTAAACTGGATCAGTATAAATTGGACAGTCCAGTCCAGTTTCGTCATTTTCACTTCTTACTTCGTTCTTCGGCGTTTTCGGGCAATTTCGGGTGATTTGGAGAGATCTTTTCGAGATGCACTCACCTATCATCATCTTCAAGCTTCTAAGTCGGATTAATCATCATCTAATCCTCTCCAACACATCAAATCAAGGTAATCTTTTCTTGAATATAGAATTTCGGAGTTCGAGTGTTTTCCTTCTGATCTCTTCATGTGAGCTTGCTATGATGTTGTAATATGTTGGATATGGATTATATACCTTTAATACATATATTCCTACAGATTTATTGGCGTATATTGCGGATTTGATGAATATTTGGGGAATTATGCAAGAACCCTTGGGGTTTCACTTTGGATATTTTGGGGGTTTCCGATTGATGTTGTCGTAACCTTGAGTTGTGGTTTCGTATTGGATCATTGATGTCATTAATGAAGTTTTGTTGGATTGATTTACTTTTGGAGGTTGGTTTTCGATATACTTTTGGGGGATAGTCGTAATCAACGAGAGGATATTTGCAACGTATCCGTTAGAATGCCCCAATGAGTTTTGGTTATTGTTGTAACGAATTTTGAGTTGGTGATAATCGTGCTTAATATGTATATTGAGCGTTTGTTGGTAATTGTGTTATTCAAGGTTGTCCGAGCGACCGGTATTATCTCCATTAGAGATTTTTGTTCGTGAGAAGACACTTCATCACTGGTGTTGTGTATGTTAATTCTTACTCGGTTAAAGGGATATTCATTCCTTACATTGTTGTTCATTCAGACATGTAATTCACTAATAATATATCATTCATGTCGAGACTTGTAATTATCAACTAATCATGTAACTCATGAGGAACGATGGTTCCAAATCATTTCATTGAAGTTATCACTCGTTGTATCATTATTTCATCTCGGTGAGTCGTTCTTGATCCTTGTCGGATATTATTCATTATCTCTCATTTTGGTCGCTTTTGCTCTTGTGACCTTCCGGGATTGTATTGCGTGGCCGGGTAGCGTATGTGTGGAATTTTTAGTCGGGCACACTATGGTCTTGTGTATATGCGGGACTCCGGACACATTGGACTGTGCACACGGTAAAGTACCTCCGTGAGACTAATTAGGCCAAGTTGCGGGTGTATATACGGGACTCCGGACACTCGGCTACTTGTGCACTTGCACATTCCATTCGGGCGTACCATGATTCCCATCATTCAACTCTATTTCTTAATTCATTCATGTGATTGTTGTATATTGTTCAACTCTTGAGGATTGTTGTTCTGTGTAACTATCTCCGTTGGGGATATTGTTTTTAGGTCATGGCAAGGGAAAAGCACGGGAAGAGAACGTTGATGGTGAGGAGTCCTGGTGATACTAGTAGGGGGCCCGAGTCTCTTAATTTCGTTCATATTTCCTTGTTATGTATTTTTTTCCGCTGCATTTCCTTTTGGATTTATCATTTGTTCAGTGTTGTATATTTTATCTTCATATAAAATATACATGTATTCATTGTTCCCTGGGTGTGTTGTATTTGAAACTCCTCATTGGAGTAATTGATGATGTAATGTGGTTCGGTACTAAATTTGTATTGTGTAATTCATTAATTTTCATTCGCCTGGTGGGTCCCATACGGGGGTCCATGGCACTGTAATATCCGCCTAGTTTGCGGTGTTACAGAGTTGGTATCAGAGCGCAAGGTTTTGAATACTACCTTCCGAGTCAAGTCTCATTTGAAATCATCATTCATCAGACTAGTATCATTGGTCTTTCGCGTCACGTATGACCTGTGCAAGCACCAAGCCCCTCAGACCAAAAGAACTGTAAGATTTCTAATTCCATGGTATGATTTCTTTCAATAAGAATCACTCATTCATCATTCATTAGTCAACAATCCTCAATCATCATTTCATTTTGATCATGTCGATCATGTTAACTCATTAATCACTATGTTCATTTCATCATTCAGTTATTGATCTTGTGGATCGTTTCATTAATCTTGTTAACTTGTTCAAGATAATCATTTCAAAATTTCATCAGATAATCATGTCACCTCAGTTGATCCTTCATGCGATCATTGTGTTAGAGCGCGTATGCTCATTGTTATTATTTCATAACTTCATTATACTGTGATATTCATGCGGGATCTATAATTATCGTGTGTTCCCTACCTTCAGTATGGATCGAGCTGGCAGAGGACGCAGGGGAAGAGGCCATGGTGCGGGCCGAAACCCAGGATCTCGAATGAATACTCATGCGAATGCAAGGAATAGTGCTGACTCATCGAGCAGCCACGCTGCCACACATTCACTTGGAAATAATCCTTCACTGTCAGGGAGTCGTACCCAGGACACGGCTCCATCAGAAGGTGTTCGAGTTGAGCCTCTCGCTTTTATGCAGGGCATGATGGACCAAATGACTCAGATGGCACGTCTGATGGAGATGATGCAGAACTCAACAGCTCAGAATCAGCAGGCTCCTCCACCGCCACCTCAGAGGCAAGAGAGGAGTGTGAGCAACATAATCAACGACATTTCTCGCCAGAGGCCGCCTAACTTCCAGGGCTCATCTGAGCCGGCGGACATTATTCACTGGCTGGATCATTTCGAGAAATTATTTGCTATGGTGGAGTGTCCCGAAGGACACAAAGTTTCAGTCGCGGCTTACAATCTGGGTAAGAGCGCTCACTCATGGTCGCTATCTCTGAAGCCCACCGACGGATCTTGCATGTGGGACCAGTTCAAAACTATCATGATGGAAAGATATTATCCGGCCCCACTCAGCGAGGCGAAGCTGTCGGAGTTACTCAGTCCCGACCTCTCAACGAAAGAAGATGTTCTCACCATTGTTGAGAAATTTCAGGAGCTACTGCTTTTTGCCTCATATATTATCCACTATGAGGCGGATAAAATCAAGTATTTCACTAAGAGTTTGAAACCTCGTATGAGGCTTCAGTTGCTTAATCATCATTGCACCACTTTGGCCGAATTTATTGAGAAAGCTCTTGCCCATGAGCTTACTGCTAAGGAGATTTATAAGAATCAAACTTCATCTTCTCGCAAGAAATCGAAGAAGCGTAATCAGTCTGTCAGGCCACTTTCCATAAGCCTCGTACGGGCTCTTCTTTTTCTGAGCGACCTCCTACGGCGCCTAAACTTGTGGAATCTCATTCCCGAGCGGCCAGCACGGCCATTACCTATTACAACTGTGGCAAACAGGGACATTTCAGCACGAAATGTCTGAAGCCGACTGTCACGTGTAATAACTACAGAATTGCGGGGCATAAGGCCCGTTTCTGCCAAAGGGACTCCAAACATACTCCGGCGACATCTCAGGCCCCGAAGCAGTCCGTGATTCAGAATCAGGCCACTCACTCCGCGTCGTTTAAGACCATAGGAGCTAACAAAGGCGGAGCTCACAACTATCAGACAGGAGCATCCGGGTCCGGGGCTGGCAAGCCCCAAATTTATGAGATGAAGAGAGTTGACGATCCAGACACCCGAATGATCTCAGGTACACTCGAAATTCTATCTCAACCTATGTGTACCCTTTTTGATACTGGTGCATCGCATTCATTCATTTCCTAGTCATGCTTGTGTAGACATCATCTGGATGGTGCTACTAATTATGAGCCTTATATCATTGGACTACCTGACGGTAGGAGAATTATCGGAGATCGTGAGATTAAGAATTGTACGATTCATCTTTATCGCCGTGATTGGTTGGCAGACCTGATCGTGGTAGATTTACCTAGAGACGACATTATTTTGGGTATTGATTGGATGGATCGTCACGATGCCATCCTTAGTGTCCGTAAGTGTATGGTCACTATTGTTTCAGATGATGGAGTTGAATATGTATTGCAGGGGAATTACCCCAGCTGTTCCGGAAAGGTTATCAATGTAATGAAAGTGGTGAAATTACTCAATCAATGGTGTGTTGGTTATTGGTGCTATATGACCAAAACCTATAAATCATTAGTGTCATTGGCAGATATCCCAATAGTGAGGGAATACGTCGATGTATTTCCGGACCAGTTACCTGCTTTTCCTCCACAGAGAGATGTGGAGTTCATGATTGAGTTGGAGCCTGGTACATCTCCAATATCGAAAGCACCATATCGTATGGCCCTGACCGAAATGCAGGAACTGAAGAATCAACTGGAGGAACTGACTGAGAAGGGTTATATCCGACCGAGTGCATCCCCGGTGGGAGCACCAGTGTTATTTGTCAAGAAGAAGGATGGTTCTTGTCGCTTGTGTATTGATTATCGAGAGCTGAACAAGGTGACGATCAAGAATAAATATCCCCTACCCCGCATCGATGATCTTCTGGATCAACTTCATGGAGCATCAGTATTTTCCAAGAACGATTTAAGATCTAGGTATCATCAGTTGCGAATTCGAGAGTCGGATATCGCAAGGACGGCGTTTCGAACACGCTATGGTCACTACGAGTTTGTCGTGATGCGGTTTGGGTTAACTAATGCACCTGCGGTATTCATGGAATTAATGAATCGAGTTTTCATCAACTATTTGGATTAGTTCGTAGTTGTATTCATAGATGACATTTTGACTTATTCTCGTGACCGATAGGAGCACGAATTTCACCTTCATCAGGTTCTCGACGTGTTGAGACGAGAGCAGCTCTATGGGAAGTTTTCTAAGTGTGAATTATGGATGTCCGAGGTGATGTTTCTTGGACATGTAATTTCAGCAGACGAAGTTCGTGTCGACCCTCAGAAGACGGAGGCTATCCAAGATTGGCAACCTCCAAAGAATGTTAAGGAAATCTGAATCTTTCTCGGATTAGCTGGCTATTACCGGTGATTTGTGGAGGGATTTTCTAAAATTGCTCAACCCATGATGAACCTTTTGTGGATGGATAATAAATACACGTGGACTGATGCGTATGAGCGGAGTTTTGAGGAACTCATGAGATGTTTAATTTCAGTGCCTGCCCTTTCCTTGCCGCAAGGGATGGAGGGATTCATAGTTTATATTGACGCATCCGGGCAGGGTCTCGGATGTGTACTAATGCAGAACGGGAAAGTGATTGCCTATGCTTCGCGGAAACTAAGGCCTTATGAGGTCAACTATCCAACCCATGACCTGGAGCTAGCAACCGTGGTTTTCGCATTAAAAATTTTGGCGTCATTATCTTTATGGCGTCACCTGTCATATTTTCACCAATCATAAGAGCTTTAAGTATATATTCACTCAGACGGAGTTAAATATGCATCAGAGATGGTGGTTAGAACTGATTAAGGACTATGATATCGAGATACAGTATCACCCGGGTAAGGCGAATGTTGTCGCTGATGCCTTGAGTTGTATGTCCGTTCAGGAGCAGATGCTTGCTCGTTTAACTATTCAGAAGGAACTTCAGCAGGAATTCCTTAGGCATGAGATCGAGGTTTGGTTACGGTGTGTACAAGGACAACTTTGCATGCTGGATATTTCATCGCCACTTGAGGAGGCGATCAGACTAAAACAGGGTTCAGACCCATTTTTGTTGCGCATTCGAGCTGATGTGACTCTGGGGAAAGCCCCTGGATTTGTGATCCACGAGGATGGACTTTTGCGATTTAAGAACCGGTTATGTGTTCCGGCGGATGACGAGTTGAAAAACTCGATTTTGAGAGAGGCCCATGCTACCCCTTATTCCATTCATCTGGGGTCTAGCGAGATGTACAAAGACTTGAAATAAAATTACTAGTGGAGTAATATAAAGCGAGAAGTCGTAGAGTTTTTTTAGAGGTGTCTCACCTGCCAACAAGTCAAGATAGAACATCAGCGACCGACGGGCATGCTGAAACCACTTCCTATCCCAGAATGTAAGTGGGAGGATATTTCAATGGATTTCATTACGAGCTTGCCGACGAGTTGGCGGGGCATGAATATAATTTGGGTGATTGTTGACCGTTTAACTAAGTCAGCTCATTTCCTTGAGATTAAGGATAAGTGGGTCCCGAGAGACTTGCCCAGTTGTTCATCAAAGAGATAGTGAGATTGCACGGTACTCCTAAGAGTATCGTTTCTGATCGTGACGGGCGATTCGTGTCACATTTTTGGAAATCAGTTCATCGTGCCATGGGAACTCAGCTCAACTTCAGCAAGGCTTTTCACCCTCAGTCTGATGGACAATCAGAGAGAACTATTCAGACGTTGGAGGACATGTGGAGGGCATGCGTCCTCGATTGGAAAGATGATTGGGAAGCCCAACTACAGTTGATCGAGTTCACGTATAATAACAGTTGGCACTCTTCGATTCAGATGGCACCTTACGAAGCCTTAGACGGTCGTCGTTGTCGATCTCTCTAGGCTGGGATGACTTATAGAATCAATCGGCACTGAGCCCGATATGCTTATAGCCGCTCGTGAGAAGGTAGCTTTGATCAGGAGTCGTTTGTTGACCGCTCAGAGTCGACAAAAATCATATGCCGATAACCATCGTCGACTCTTGGAGTTCAAGACAGGTGATCACGTTTTGGTCAAGGTATCCCCGAGTCGAGGTATTTTCTGTTTCGGGAAGCAGGGGATGTGGAGTCCGAGATTCATTGGACCGTTTGAGATTTTGGATCGAGTGGGCGATCTGGCTTATCGATTGGATTTACCTCCAGCCTTGAGCCGAATTCATAACGTATTTCATGTCTCTCAATTGCGGAAGTATGTTGCCGACCCTAGTCACATACTTCAGTTCGATCAAATTGAGATCGCGGATGATCATACGTACGCGGAGCATCCTGTACGAATCTTAGAGCGGCGAATCAAATAGTTGAGGAACAAGATGATTCCTTTGGTTAAGATTCAGTGGTCTAGACACGGAGTCGAAGAGGCTACTTTGGAAACCGAGGCTAGTAGGAGGGATAGTGATCCCGATTTTTTGACCCTTAGTTTCGAGGACGAAACTATTTTTAAGGGGGGGAGTATGTAATGCCCGATTGTAAATTCATTCATTCTCATTCAGTTAATTTTTCATTCAGTAATATTTCACTCAGTATTAATCATTCATCATTCATGTTCATTCATCGTGTTCACTGTTTGACGTACTTGGAATCATGGATCAGTTATCATTCGTCTTTCTACCATGTTTGAGATTTGAGCCGATTTTAACTTCATCGTCATCTTTGTGGTGGACTGTGCGTGAGGAGTAGCGCACGCTACGTACTCTTTTTAGCGTGCGCTAATTGAGTACATGTAGCGCACGCTAACCTCTTAGTATTAGCGCATGCTAATGCATTTGGGCAGACAGTCCAGAAGGAACTAGACTGGATTAGTGAGATTCATAATGCACGCTACAATTGGAGTATAACGTACATTAATGATATGTGTAGCGCACGCTATCGGGATCCATCAGCGCGCGCTAGTGTGTTGGAACAGACAGTCCAGTAGGTACTGGACTGAGTTGAAACAATTCATAGTGTACGCTAAGAGTGTGCATAGCATACACAAGGGTTAGTTGGTAGCGCATGCTAATAATAGGGTAGCGCGCGCTAAGGCTCGATCAGGTCAGAGGATAGTAGGTTCTGGACTCCAGTTACTGGGCATCAACTTTCAGGTAGCGCACGCTAACACAAGGTTAACGTACGCTAAGGAGGAGGCGTTAGCGCATGCGACCAAGTACGTAGCATACGCTAATGATGCAGGCAGTGGGTACTGGACTAACCGGTGTGCCCGCTAGCGCACGCTAAGCATCAGGGGTTAGCGTGCGCTAAACTGGATCAGTATAAATTGGACAGTCCCATCCAGTTTCGTCATTTTCACTTCTCACTTTGTTCTTCGGCATTTTCGGGCGATTTCTGGCGATTTGGAGAGATCTTTTTGAGCTGCATTCACCTATCATCATCTTCAAGCTTCTAAGTCGGATTAATCATCACCTAATCCTCTCCAACACATCAAATCAAGGTAATCGTTTCTTGAATCTAGAATTTCGGAGTTCGAGTGTTTTCCTTCCGATCTCTTCGTGTGAACTTGCTATGATGTTGTAATATGTTAGATATGGATTATCTACCTTGAATACATGTATTCCTATGGATTTATTGGTGTATATTTCAGATTTGATGAATATTTGGGGAATTATTCAAGAACCAGTGGGGTTTGACTTTGGATATTTTGGGGGTTTCCGATTGATGTTGTCATTACCTTGAGTTGTGGTTTCCTATTGGATCAATTATGCCATTAATGAAGTTTTGTGGGATTGGTTTACTTTTGGAAGTTGGTTTTCGATATATTTTTGGGGTATAGTTGTAATCAATGGGAGAATGTTTGCAACGTATCCGTTAGAATGCCCCAATGAGTTTTGGTTATTGTTGTAACGACTTTTGAGTTGGTGATAATCGTGCTTAATACGTATATTGAGCGTTTGTTGGTAATTGTGTTATTCAAGGTTGTCCGAGCAACCCGTATTATCTCCATTAGAGATGTTTGTTCGTGAGAAGACACTTCATCACCGGTGTTGTGTAAGTTAATTCTTACTCGGTTAAAGGGATATCCATTCCTTACGTTGTTGTTCATTCATACATGTAATTCACTCATAATATATCATTCATGTTGAGACTTGTAATTATCAACTAATCATGTAACTCACGAGGAACGACGGTTCCAAATCATTTCATTGAAGTTATCACTCGTTGTATCATTATTTCATCTCAGTGCGTCGTTCTTGATCCTTGTCGGATTTTATTCATTATCTCTCATTTTGGTCGCTTTTGCTCTTGTGACCTTCCGGGATTGTATTGCGTGGCCGGGTGGCGTATATGTGGAATTTTTAGTCGGGCACACTATGGTCATGTGTATATACAAGACTCCAGACACATTGGACTGTGCACACGGTAAAGTACCTCCGTGAGACTAATTAGGCCAAGTTGCGGGTATATATGCGGGACTCCTGGCACTCGGATACTTGTGCACTTGCACATTCCATTCGGGCGTACCATGATGCCCATCATTCAACTCTATTTCTTAATTCATTCATGTGATTGTTGTATATTGTTCAACTCTTGAGGATTGTTGTTCTGTGTAACTGACCTCGTTGGGTATATTGTTTTTAGGTCATGGAAAGGCAAAAGCATGAGAAGATAATGTTGACGGCGAGGAGTTCCAGTGATACTAGTAGGGGGGCCAGTGTCTTCATTTCGTTCATGTTTCCTTGTTATGTATTTTTTCCGCTGCACTTCCTTTTGGATTTGTCATTTGTTCAGTGTTGTATATTTTATCTTCATATAAAATATACATGTATTCAGTGTTCCCTGGGTGTGTTGTATTTGAAACTCCTCATCGGAGTAATTGATGATGTAATGTGGTTTGGTACTACATTTGTATTGTGTAATTCATTAATTTTCATTCGCCTAGTGGGTCCCAATTGGGGGTCCACGGCACTGTAATATCCGCCTAGTTTGGGGGGTTACAACGAATGCTTGCCCAAACAAGACAAGAGCCAAAGCACAGGAAAGGGTACCAACTAGAGTTTTCACTGTAACCATAGAAGATGCTGAAGCTAATCCATCTGTTATCACAGGTAACTTTCCTATATTTGGTATTTCAACATCGGTATTATTCGATCTTGGTGCTACACATTCATTTGCATCTACCGAGTATGTGAGAAGAGTGGGTAGAGTACCAGAAACAGTTGAGGTATGTTATGATGTAGTGACCCCCTCCGGAGATCCAAAACAAACAAATATGATCATACGAGCCTGTGGTATTCCTATTGAAAGTAGGGAACTCTATATTGATTTAATTGTTTTGGACATAAATGACTATGACATAATCTTGGGCATGGACTGGTTATCAAAATACCGTGCTACTGTTGACTACCAGAAAAAGATCGTGACATTCCAACCACCTGGGGAAGAACCTTTTTGTTTTATTGGGGTTAGTAAGAATTTTGGATTTCCAATAATCTCAGCAATGAAGGCACAACGTCTGTTAAATAGTTGTTGTGAAGGCTCTCTAGTAAGTGTAATGAGCATTGAAAAGCAAGATTACTCAATCATCAATGAAGTTCCAGTGGTGAAAGAATACCCTGAAGTGTTTCCCGATGATCTACTGGGACTGCCACCCCACCGTGAAATAGAGTTTGTGATTAACTTGCATCCAGGAACAATACCAATATCAAAGTCACCACATAGAATGGCACTAGATGAATTAATAGAATTAAAGACCCAGTTGCAAGAGCTGTTAGATAAAGGCCTCATTAGGCCTAGTTATTCACCATAGGGAGCACCAATATTGCTCATTCGTAAGAAGGACGGCTCCTTGAGGATGTGTATAGATCATCAACAAAGTCACAATCAAGAACAAGTATTATTTACCTCGAATTGATGACTTGTTTGATCAACTTCAGGGCGCATCTATCTTTTTGAATATTGATTTATGATCAGGGTACCACAATTGAAGATAAAAGAAGACGACATCCCCAAAACGGCATTCAGAACGAGATATTGACACTATGAGTTTTTGGTAATGCCATTTGGCCTAAACAAATGCCCCAGCAACATTTATAGATTTAATGAATATGGTGTTTAAAGACTTCCTGGATAAGTTTGTTATTGTGTGTATTGATGATATTCTTATACATTCGAAGGCCAAAGAAGACCATACAGTGCATCTTGGGAAAGTTTTAGAAGTTTTAAAACAGAAGCAGCTGTATGTTAAATTTAAGAAGTGCGAATTCTGGTTAGACTGAGTGGTATTCTTGAGGCATGTTATATCTGGAGCACGGATTTCAGTAGACCCAAGTAAAGTTGAAACAATCAATAACTGGCCACAACACACAAATTCTACAGAAGTACGCAACTTACTTGGGTTAGCTGGATATTTCCGTGGATTTATAGAGGGATTCTCTAATATTGCCTCTCCATTAACACAATTGACTAGAAATAGTGTTTCCTTCAAGTGGACAGAATCATGCGAACAAAGCTTTCAAGAACTGAAGAGGTAGTTGACATCGGCCCCGATCTTGACCATTCCAGTGGGGACTGAAGGTTTTAAATTCTACAGTGATGCTTCAAAGAATGGTCTAGGTTGTGTATTGTTTCAGAATGGTAAAGTAATAGCATATGCATCTAGACAACTGAAGGAGTATAAAAATAACTACCCGACACATGATTTGGAATTTCTTTGTGATTGTGTTTGCAATTAAAATATGGAGGCATTACCTATATGGAAAACGCTGTGAAATTTATACCGATCACAAGAGCCTGAAATATTCCTTCACTCAGAAAGAATTGAATATGAGACAGCGGAGATGGTTAGAACTTGTTAAAGAGTATGATTGTGTTATCAACTACCACCCTGGTAAAGCTAATGTGGTAGCAGATGCCTTAAGCAGCAAATCAGCACAATCCATTGCGACCATGACCTTGATCCAGAAGCCAAAATTACACGATTTGATGAATATGGATGTAGAAATTATCCAGTATCACTACTATAAAACTGTCCTTTAACAGCACCACTTTAACATCGGTTGTTCAAAAACTGCTGTTAAATTGACGCGGTGGCATACCTGTAAATATTGTGTAATAAATTAACAGTAGTTCTTTTTAAAAACCGATGTTAAAAGAACATTTAACAGCGGTTACTAAATAAACGATGTTAAATAATTCTAAAAAAAATTAACATCGGTTGTTAGAAACAACCTATGTTAAATTAGTGTTTTCTAAAAAAAATTTTAACATCGGTTGTTAGAAACTACCGATGTTAAATTAGTATTTTCTAAAAAAAAATTAACATCGGTTGTTAGAAACAATTAAATTAGTGTTTTCTAAAAAAAAAAATTTAACATCGGTTGTTAGAAACAACCGATATTAAATTTAGTGTTTTCTATAAACAATAAAATATTTAACATCGGTTGTTGGAAACAACCGATGTTAAATTTAGTGTTTTCTAAAAAAAATATTTAACATCGGTTGTTAGAAACAACCGATGTTAAATTAGTCCGACAAATTATAACGTTTCATATATAATATAATTCTACAAATATACATTTAATTCGTACAAAATATGTATGTATTATAATTTTCAATATATAATGTAATATATAATTTTTAATATTGATATATAATAAAATATATTAATATTCAATATTTAGAGCGGGGGCGTTTTTGAAATATTTGAAAAATATTTATTTGTGATTTTTGGGATGAACTCAACCTTTTCTTATCGGAATCGGCTCACTGAGCAAGAGTCACAGCTACGCGGTGAGGTCCGTCGTTTTTTGGCCAAATGATGTTTAGGCCCTCAATTTTGCGTTTTTCTGTTTTTGGGACCTAATTGCAAATTTTTAAAAGTTTGTGTGCTTGTTATTTAATTGTGTATTGCTAACTCTAGCTTTCCTAGGGTATATATATGCTTGTAAGACTATATTTCGACATTATTGAATGAATAAGAATTTACTCTATATTTTCTCTATAATTTTCATTATATAATGTATTATAATTTTATTACTTATAATAAAAGAATGTACATTATAATATATAATATAACATTTATTTTTAATGTACATTATAAAATTTTAATTTTCAGCATAATTATATGCAATAAATACATTATAATTTTTAATATGTAATATAATTTTTATTAAATTATATTATTCTATAATAATATAATGTCTTAATTAATAATATAAACCATAAAAGTTTAATTAACAGTTTCATTAAATTTAATATATAATATACATTATAACTTTAATGTATATAATATAATTCTGAAAATATTAAAAAACCTATATATATATATATATATGATTAGTTCTACACTTATATAAAATAAAGCAATAAAAATAACCGAAAGTGACTTCAGCTCAGCTGTTTGATACCACATCCATCTTACTGAGGTCACGGGTTCGAATCTCATGAGCAGCAAAAAATACACAAAAATGTACATTTACAGGTCGCGGGCGGGTGGCAAGGGAGAGGGTCAAGGGAATGTGCGGGCCTAGGCAGTAGTAGGCGAGTGGCGGGATGAGAGCTGGGGCAATTAATTTTTTTTTCAAAAATTAACAGCGATTCTTATAGAAAAACCGTTGTTAATTTAACAGCCGTTGTTACAAAGAACCGGTGTTAATTTTACATTTAACATCGGTTCTTTGTAACAACCGCTATTAAATTAACAGCGGTTTTCTGAAAGAACCGGTTTTAATTTTACATTTAACATCGGTTCTTTGTAACAACCGCTGTTAAATTAACAACGGTTTTATGAAAGAACCGACGTTAAATTTAACATCGGCTATTAGAAAATCGATGTTAAATTTAACATCGGAGCCTTTAACATCGGTTCCAGAACTGCTGTTAAAATGGCTCTAGAACCGCTGTTAAAAGGCCAGTTTTGTAGTAGTGTATGGATGGCTAGAGGCAAAATTTTCAGCATTAACCCTTCGACCTACTTTAATTGATAGAATTCAGCAAGGCCAGAAAGAGGATGAAGACTTAGAGAAAATAAAGAAGAACATTGAGTTAGGAACATCGTCAGACTTCCAATTGTCAGAAGATGGTATTATTCGATTTAAAAATCGTTTATGTGTGCCTCATGTTGAAGATGTTCGCAAAGAAATATTACTAAAGGCGTACTCAACGCCATATTCAGTACATCCAGTAGCAACCAAAATGTACAGAGACTTGAAATTACACTACTGGTGGCCAGGTATGAAAGAAGATATTGCACAATATGTGGAGCAATGCCTAACACGTCAACGGAAAAACAGAGCATCAAAGACCAACAGGCACCTTGCAACCTTTATTTGTTCCAAAATGGGAGTGAGACGACATTACGATGGATTTTATGACAGGTTTACCAAGAACATGAAAGGACATTATTCTATTTGGGTTATAGTCGATCGATTGACCAAATCTGCTCACTTTCTTCCAGTTTGTACGTCATACTCCATAGATCGCAATGCTCAACTATATATACAGGAGATAGTCAGGCTACATGGAGTTCCATTATCTATTGTATCAGACAGAGATTCACGATTTGTATTAGCTTTTTGGAAGCGCTTGCATAGAGCATTGGGTACCCACTTGTCTTTCAGCACCGCTTATCATCCACAGTCGGATGGGAAATCAAAAAGGACTATACAAACTCTTGAAGATATGCTTAGATCCCGTGTTATGGACTTTCAACGCCAGTGGAATAAACATTTACCTCTAACTCCTACATCAACAGTTATCAAAGTACAGTTGGAATAGCTCCTTACGAAACTTTGTATGGCCGGAAGTGTCGATCACCAGTACATTAGGATGAGGTTGGTGAAGGAAGACTTTTAGGTTTTGATATAATTCAAAAAATGACAAGCAGTTTCACTGATCAGGGAAAGAATGAGAACAACTCAAAGTAGACAAAAAAGTTATGCAGGTACTTGAAGAAGAGCACTGGAATTTGCCATGGGTGATCGAGTATTCCTAAAAGTTTCTCCAATAAAGGGAATAATGAGATTTGGTAAGAAAGAAAAACTGAGTCTAATATACATTGGGACATTCACTATTATGAGAGGGTTGGTGAAGTGGCTCATCGACTAGAGTTTCCAGCATCAATGTCTCAGATACACAATGTGTTTCACGTTTCTCTACTAAGAATATACATTGCGAATCCATCCCACATTCTCAGTAATGAACCAGCTGAGTTAGAGGTAGATTTGAGTTATAAGGATACACCTGAAGAAATCTTACTAAGATAAGTAAAGAAACTCAAAATAAAGAAATACCACTTGTCAAAGTGTTGTGGAGAAATCAACTTGTAGAAGAAGCCACTTTGGAAAGAGAAGATGAAATGAGGGCTAAATACCCTGATCTTTCCAGGTAAGTAAAATTTCGGGGATAAAGTTTTTATAAGAAGGGGAGGATGTGATACCCGAGTCTGACACTACTCATTTGGCCAATATGATTCCTGCATTACATGTACCATTCATATGCTATCTATATTTACTTTGACCTTCCAATGTTTATTTCACCTCAAAACTGCAGTTAGGCGCATTCGATGATACGAAACATGTATATTTAACTCTAAAAGTCTTAGAATATTGCGAATATTAACCTTATATAAGGATAAGATACATGTTAATATAATATATAACTCTAGGATCATCCGGTAAATCTAGAAGTATTAAATGTGCTTCTGAGGCGTCTATATGGAGTTAATCGATTTATCTGGGGGTCTTAGTCAGCGTATATGCCAGGTAAATATAGATTTTAGTGAAAGTAAATAAACCTAATATATTTTAATAGTACATGTCAAATATCATTGTACTTATCAACACCATATAGGACACAACTAATGGTGTCACCCTGTAACCTTGTTAAATAGTTCAATTTGTCGATGCCCGATTCGTCCCAATTGAGGTCGAGTATTCTTAAACTTATCATTATGCTTATATTCCAAACCATATCACATTGATAAATGAGTCCTTACATTCTTATATATAATATTCTATTTACGAGGTACTAGAAGATTTAACAAGAAACTCCTCTGCTAGCATTTTTACTTTTGCCCGATCGAGTAACCGACTTTGGATAGTTGAAACATGTATTATACCTCCACAAAAATCTTGGAACGGACCATGATATCATAAATATGATCCTTATAAGCTAATAACTGGTTCAAGTGTCCATGAACCGGACCCAATATGCCCAAACCGGCCTACACCATAAAAGATGGTTTTCTAGAGATTACTAAGGGTAGTTTTGTAATTTCCTCTTTTAATTGACTTCCTCCCTTACATAAACACTAAAACCGACCCTGCACCCTCACAAAATGTCTGAACTTGGTTCATAAGCTTCACCCTTCGAAAATATCTCAAAAAATCAAGGAGAAATCATCAAAACAACAACACCTCAATTTATTTGACAATCAAGGTGAGTTTTCTTGGTTCTCTTGTGGTTTTTGTCATGTTTCTTGGTTGTTTTGAAGTTAGTAAAGCTTTTTAAGTTTCTTATACATGTTATACAGATGTTAAAAATTCTTTCATGTCATAATCAATGGTTTATGATGGATCTATAGGGCTTAGAACTCACTAAGACCATAAAAGAGTCAATTCTGCCACCTTTTGGAACAATATGTATATGGTACTGAATTCGTGTGTTTATGTAATATCTGCATTTTTCTTTCCCTTATATTTTTATTTTCGATGTATTTCTCGGTTGTAGTGACCCTCGTGTATCTTTCAGTGTATCTTTTCAGTCACCTGTTGATCGGATTCTCGTTATTGTTGTGTGGAACCACCATTTCGGGGTTGCCGTGGATCCATTCTACGTTATGATACATTTTGAGATGTTCCGTTTGACGTTTCATTCATATTACGGTGTTTTGGACCGTTTACATTTCTTACCTAGCGCACGCTATCTTTTCTGCATAGCGCACGCTAGGGGTCACTTAGTAGCGCACGCTACGACTGCTTCGTAGCGCGCGCTAGAGAGCAAGCCCTGGGAGTGGCAGTGCTGTCTCCAGCCCCCTGGACTAGCGAATTAGGGTACGCTACGTAGTCTAGCACACGCTAATGTCGGGGGCTAGCGCACACTGAGATTCCCGATAGTGTGCGCTAGCGTGAGTGTCTAGTACTGGACAGTTTGCTATTGGACTCAATCTGTTGCCCAGGTAGCGCACGTTATTGGTCGATAGCGCGCGCTACTGATACACTTTAGCGCACGCTACGTTTGGTGGATAGCGCGCGCTAATTGGATCAGGTGTGTACTGGACAGTTGCTTCTGAACTCGGCTGATGTCCAGGTAGCGCACGCTATTGGTCGATAGCGCGCGCTACCGAGAGATTATTAGCGCACGCTACGTTTCGAGTAGCGCACGCTAACGGCCAGAAATCTGGCTATTGGACTGGGACGCTAACTGTATGGCCTGTAGTTTTATCCCGTTAGCGCATGCTAACCTTGAGGATTAGCGCGCGCTAACACTCCCTAGCTATATAAACCAGGGAGTTGACCGAGATGAACATAATTTCTCATTTCTTCCTCCTCTCCGCGGCTAAGGCGATTCCGGGCAATTTTCTTGGCGATCTCATCATACAATCATCTCATCCAACATCTTTCTTGAGTTCTTGGTGTATTATAACAACATCAACACGAATCTTTCATCCTAATCCAAGGTAAAATCTCTTAGAACCCTACTTTTAGATAAATTGGGGGTTTTGGGATTTTCGTCCGATTCGTTCCGTTTTGTTGGTAGATTCATGATGAATATGATTAATCTTGTTAGTATCATTAGTTTTCCTATGGATTCATGGTATATTTTGTGGTTTTACGGAATCGAGAGGGTTTGGTTGTGGTCCGCCCTCGTTGTTAATTCTATACAAATATACATGAATCGTAGACGTGTTTTCGAGTATATTCCATTTCCGTATTCGTCGAGAGTTGGTTGTGATTGTGTTCTTCGAATTCTTAGGTTCAGTTCCATTGGTTCCTAGCGTTCGTCGGTGTTTTTCCTTCCGTTCGTTGCGTCGTTAATTATTCAAGGCAAGTATTTTTGGAAACCTTTATGCTTAACGTGAAATGGTAATGTATATTGTGTGTGATTTGCTCACCTCGGGAGGGTCCGACGGGATCACGGAGGGAATCTATGGCTTCGTCCTGGATTCATGAGTTTGTTTCGCTAGCCAGCTCGGGAGGGTCCTTAGAGTCCTCGAGTGGGATACGTGGCTTCGTCCCGGTCCTAGGTCACGTGTGGTGCTTGTTTTGTTTTATGAATGTGGCCAGCTCGGGAGGGTCCTTAGAGGCCTCGAGTGGGATTCGTGGCTTCATCCCGGTCCTAGGCAAATTGATTGTGACTGTTTGTTTCCGGAAAAGACATGTCGGGTTTTGGTTTTAGAAATGATATTGGTGCATGTACAATGAAATGTGTAAGCGATTGGTTTGCCTTGATTACTTGTACTAGCGTAATTGCTAACCCCTTTGGGGACCCGTTGTGGGGAAATTCTTGTTATGGATTTCAGGTTATGACCATCCGGACGAGCGAGCACTGGGACAGTACGAGGATGTTGGCCAGGGCCGTTGACATATGCATTTGGGTCATTTTATTTATTTTGCCTACTTCGATATGGTTGTTTTCACATTTATAAACTTATAGATTGTACTCGCGAGTACTTAGGCTTTTCATTTCGAACTCCGTTTGTATTACCCTATATTTCTACACTGTTGGTTGATGCTTAATTCGCCGGTTACTCCGGGCGTATCTTCATTTGTTGTATTATTTAAATGTGTGTCCTCGCTAACCGATATGGTTAGTCGAGTGGAGTTTTCTTGTTGTAGCCTGGTGGGTCCCATGTAGGGGTCCACGGCGCTTTAATATACTCTGAATATCTCGGGGGTGTTACAGTTTAAGGGTCGGGAGTTTACATATATTTGTTCTTAAGTACCTTAGTAATATTATGTCAAAAATTGGTGCAAATCCAACTAATATTCAAATTGTTATAAGCAAAATAAAATCTGATTATGGCAAGACTTTTGATAAACTCCCTTAATCAAGTGTATTATTATAGAATCTTGGAGTTTTTGGTTGTGAGAGTTGAATGGTCATTATAAACATAAGTTAATGGATTCATTAATGACTTAAAATTCCGAACTTGATTAGTTAATAGTTTGGTATACATAGATAGACACACATAAAATCCATAGAACGCCGATTAGGCATCTACATAGGAATTGGTAAAGCCCTATTTATATAGAGAGAGTTAAACTTCATGTATAGCCTGTAAATCCAACAACTACATTCCTTGAAACAGTTTCTGAATATATATCATCACAACCACCCCCTATTGTTATAAAAGTAAGGGTATTACTCGATCAAAGTAAGTAGAAATCCATCTACAACTACGATGCATAAACATGGCATTGTTTGTATAACTAGTTGTTGAACTTGCTGATGTCTGGAGAGTGCTCTATTGTATTGTATGATTGATTTGTATTTTTCTTAAATTGTTTGGTTGCACCTTACATGATCATGACATCCATTAGCATCTCCACATGCATGCATAACAGGAGACTCACTAATGTCTGCATGCATGGTATGATCATGAAAGGAAAGAAAAGAAAAACGTTTTGTTGGCCGCTGCTAGAGCACTGAGGCATGGTAGATGCATGCTTTTATGATATGTTTAGCACGGTATATGCGTGCTTATATGATATGTGAGACATGGTAGATGCATGCTCTCGCGGTATATATGGTGTGGTAGATGCATGACTTATATACCTTGCGTGGTAGATGCATGCCTTATGATATGATATGATATTGAGCTCTTTTCGGTGCCTAGTACGTGGTCCAACTAGCCCAAGGATAAGAAAATGATTTTGAGAGAGATTCACATTGATGATCGTATGTCATATGTTGCATCAAACATGATACATGCATGATTTCTACTTATTGGGCTTTAGCTCACGTAGTGTATGCATTGTAGGTAATCCTTATGCTTGAGTATATTCCGTTGCTGGATGGGTTGGAGCTGTAATATCCTGAATTTTAGGAATACATACCGACTAAATACGGGACTTGTAAATTTATTTGAATGTATTGGAGATATATTTATGGTCTCGGAACATTTAAAATAAGAAAGGGATACCGGAAATGTTAGTAGAAACAAGATTAGACATTTTCTCGGAGGTGTCGTGGACAAGTATCAACTTTGAAAAATCACCACGGATTTTTGGGATGTTCGAAAATTCTGAAAATTAAAACTATTATACAGATTTGAGTTATATTTCCAACGGTTCAAACGAAGAGCCAATCGGAGTTCAGACGAAGAAGTTATGATCCAATTAGTGGAAGACTGCCAACTGTCGGGCACCGTCGTTACTGCGTGCATCAGCGCCCGACAGGCGTCCGGGAATCCCGCGCGAGCAAGGAACGGGTCGTCACGCATATTGCCTAGTCATGATGCTGTCTTGACCAACTAGCGGACTTTGAACCCGAAAAGCGCTGCCTTACCTTTAAGACTGCCCCATACCACTTATCGATACCTCAAGAAAATTTACACGACTTAAAGGGCATACTTTTATATCCTATATTGGAGATTTTTATATCCTCCAAAATGCTCAAACACTCAGCGAATCTGAGCAGGCTTGTCCAGGAGATGCTCGGTAGAAGTTTGATGAAATTCCCCAGAGAGTGTGAATTCCAGTCTGGGTTGCCTTCTTTGAACTCGATTACCTCTTAATCGGTAAGTTATTTTACGAATACATCACGAGCATATTCTAAAGAAAATCCATCTAAGTATAAATATTGTTTGGGCCATAAGTATTGAGTCAGAATACTTGGATAATATAAACCGTTTTATAGTGAGTCAGTCCTGCTATTTTCAGTAACTTCCAGCAACATTTCTTTTGAAGTTGATCGAGTTGTCTAGTTTGGACACGTATATCTTTGAACCTGCAAGTCGGTTTTTGATAAACTTTCATGAAATTTGTACCCGATATACATGTTACCACAAATTAGTTTTTATTTTGATTTTTAAGAACTGTTTAGACTCCTGTATTTATCAATACATTACCGAGTCAGCTCTATATTTTTCGTTTTAATCGAACGGGTTGAATAACTTATATTTGTGTTTAAGGATGGAAAATTTAATAACGATGATTATTAATATTTTTCTATATGAAAATAATGAGTTTTCATTATTGATGACTTTGGAATATTTTTCGTATTTAAATAGTACGAAGTTTTTATTCGATCAAATAATGGTTATATAAAAAATACAACCGAAAAATATTGAATATTATTTTTAAAATAATATTCTGGAGTTTTAGTAATGAACTTGTTAAAGTTCGGATCGTCCCTTTTGAGAAAGAGGAAAATAAAATTATAAAATTCGGATAGCCGTTGATTGTGGAACTCGAATGTCGTAGTATACTGTTATTGATATCGGGATATAAATATTTTGCCATGGTGTGGAAATCAAACCTCGGGATAGATTTGCTTTACCGACCCGACTATTTGAGGCAAGTTGTTACTTGTTCAGTTATTGTGTTTCGATAAGTAATTTCAATTACATGTCATATGTATTCTGTGTTGTATTGCATATTGACGAATGTATAAATGGAATCTTGTGAGGATTGTCGTATAAACTAGATGTTGTTGATGATATTTGGATATTCTTGGTCGATGAGGTACGTTTGGAAGGAATCTGAACTGAGGTATGTTTTTATGGTAAATTCGGGGGGATTCCGAATAGAGGTATGTTTTTATGGTAATCGTACATGAATCCGAATAGAGGTATGTTTTTGTGTTAATCGTACATGGATCCAAATAGAGGTATGTTTTTTTGGTAATCGTATATAGAGGTTTGTGTACGGGAAAATATTCGGTGTTGAGGTATTATACGGTATTGTTGTGATATTGGGATTTTGACGAGAATCGTCGAATTAACCGGGAGTGGTAAGGTTATCGTTTGTGGTTATCATTCTCACGATGCATGACATATGATTAATTATGTTTATGTATTTGCGGTTATTTGTCGGGCATTATGGCTGACCCCGCTGTGGGACTTGTTTTTCAGGTATTGAGGATTTTGATGGTAGCGGTCGTGAAGAGACGAAGATCCCTGATGATACTGGCTATGGCATATGTTGTGGAATCGTGGATTTGATTGTTTATATTTGTAAAATGTATATTTCGAACTATATTCTTATCCGCTGCGTAAATACTTTTTAAATGGCTTTCGATATTTTGCAAACTGAGTTCATCCTTCGTAAAATCGATTCCCTAAACCGAGTTTTGGCATTTTGGCCTTGAACGTTTAAACGAGATTCTTATGACGGTATTTGGTATTTGAAAAATGATTTTTTTTTAGTATTTGAAAAATATTACCGTCATCGGTCTTTTTGGCATTTTTGAAATGGCGTGGAAAATTATGTTTAGCCTGGTAAATCCTTGTGAGAAGGGTTTACGGCGTGTAATATTCCCAGGAGGATCTGGGAGTGTTACAGGAGCTCTACTATTGTTGAGGGTCGAAGTACATGGATGACGACCTGTCGGGCTTAACCATGGGCTTAACATGTTTTAGTTCTTATTTCTGAACCTTGTTTTAGAAATAGGTGTGGTGGTAATGTACTTATACATTCTAGTGTCATTGATGGTGTGAGGTGTACTTTGAGTTTACTTAGTATGTTTATGTAATTGGTGAGGTTGTTTAAACATCATAATGTAAAATAAATAAGTGAGTGATTTGGGAAGACTAGAGTTTTATCTCTTGTGGTTATAGCTACGGGGATATTGATGTCATGAGTTTGATTCGGATTGAGATTGGATGTCTCTATGTGATAGTTGTATTGTTTTTTTTTTGTCACAGGTTTTGGGATAGGTACCAGTTTAGGGGAAACTCTGCAGAAGTTTCACCATAATTTATAAGTATTAATATGATATAGGCACTACAAAAAAAACAGTTTTTACCGACGCCAAAATGGCGTTGGTAAAACAGAAAATGGCGTTGGTAAAAAAATTACCGACGCCATTACCGACGGCAACTCGCCGTTGGAAAAACGCTCGACGGTAATTTTTTACCGACGCCATTTTCCGACGCCGCCATTTACCGACGCCATTTTTGGCGTCGTTAAATTAAAAAAATGAAAAAGTCAGTCGGGACTCGGGCGGGGCTCAGCGGGTTAGGTCCGGCTCAAAGGGAGGGTTCGGTCGAGTCACGGTCCTGGGCGGGTCAAAAGGGTCCAGCGGATCGAGTTCGGGCTCCATTCAATTTCAAATGGTTGAGAAGGATTTTGGTTTATAAACCACCAAAAACATTGATGTTTTTTCGATGTGGGATTGTGTTAAAAAATTACCGACGCCGAAATGGCGTCGGTAATGGCGTAAACGGCGTCGGTAAATCAAAAAAAAAAAAAAAAAAATTACCAACGCCAAAATGGCGTCGGTAATGGCGTCGGTAAATGGCGTCGGTAAACGGCGTCGGTAATTGTAGAAAAATAAGTCTGCGAACCAGTCGTCGGCAATGGCGTCGGTAAATGGCGTCGGTAAATTATAAGTTTAACAACGGCGGTACGGGCGTCGGTAAATGGCGTCGGTAAATTATAAGTTTAACAACGGCGGTACTGGCGTCGGTAAATGGCGTCGGTAAAAACTGTTTTTTTTGTAGTGAGGATAGTTTATGTTAGGTAGTTAATGTGGGTCGTTGCACAGTGTTATGGTGATTTTCTGATGTTACGGCCTTAACCCGCATTGGTATTTTTTTTCCGGGTTAGTAGAAAGCTGTTTATGTCCGTATGTCTTGGATGGTATGGTCGTGTTTGAGGAGGTTACGGTTGTATACCTCAGATGCTACGTCCGTAACACGCTACTGGTATATAAACCAATAACAACAACCATTTTCAGGAAATTGCTTCATTTCCTTTCCTCTTCGATCCTCTTTGCGATTTTGGGGCTGGAAGTTATTCTTGGGCTTAGATAATCGATCTTCATTGACTCGGGAAGCTTGATTCGTGTCAATCATAATCATTCGTCTTGACTTGTTCGGATCGAGGGTAAATTCGTGATAATCACTAAGTTCATTTTGGGTGGGGGTTCTCTAGATTTAAATTCTAGTCCAAATCTTTTAAATTAATTAGTGCTATTGGATGTTGTTAGTCATGTTTTTTGAATTGTATATCTATATCTTAGATTCGTTTAATCTGAAGTTCACTTTGGGTGTTCTTGAGGAAACTCTTGAACATTTAGTGTTTATTAAATGCTTTAATAGGATTCTTGTTAGGTTTGGGGTTTCCTTTGTTACTTTTAATTTTGGTATTTGTAGTAATTATTTTGTTATCGTGATTTTCATGATAGTTGGAGGTTTCATGGTCGTTCGATCAAGCCGTCTTCTTTAGAGTATTCACGTGTCGATTATCGAGCGTATCTTGTCCATATAAATTGTCTTGTGAATAGAAGTTGTGTAATGCATTTGTGATGGTTTGTCCATTCTCGTTGATTGTGGATTATGTGAATTGTTCGTTACTGATATCTCGTGTGTTGATATTGTCCTTGAATGTTCCTTGTTGTGGAAATGTGCTGTTGTGGCGACTATATTGGTTTGTGTCTACACTAGGATGTGTATTGTGTTGTATTGTTGATCGATGTGTTGTGTTGGATGTGTATTGTTCGTGATGATTGTTGAAATGTTGTTAGTGTGTATTGTGCAAGGTATCTGAACCGAGGTATGTTTTTATGGTAAATTCGGGGGGGATCCGAATAGAGGTATGTTTTGTGGTAATCGTACATGAATCCGAATAGAGGTATGTTTTTGTGGTAATCGTACATGGATCCGAATAGCGGTATGTTTTTGTGGCAATCGTACATAGAGGATTGTGTACGGGAAAGTATTCGGTATTGAGGTATTATATAGTATTGTTGTGATATTGGGATTTGACAAGAATCGTTGGATTAACCGGTAGTGGTAAGGTTATAGTTTGTGGTTATCATTCTCACGAAGTATGACATATGATTAATTATGTTTATTTATTTGTGGTTATTTGTCGGGCATTATGGTTGACCCCACTGTGGGACATGTTTTTCAGGTATTGAGGATTTTGATGGTAGCAGTCATAAAGAGACGAGGATCCCATATGATACTGTCTATGGCATATGTTGGGGAATCGTGGATTTGATTGTTTATATTTGTAAAATGTATATTTCGAACGGTATTCTTATCCGCTGCGTAAATACTTTTTAAATAGCTTTCGATATTTTTCAAATTGAGTTCTTACTTCGTAAAAACGATTCCCTAAACCGAGTTTTGGCATTTTGTCCTTGAACGTTTAAACGAGATTCTTATGATGGTAATTGGTATTTGGAAAATGATTTTTTTTAGTATTTGAAAATATTACGGTCATCGGTCTTTTTGGCATTTTTGAAATGGCGTGGAAAATTGTGTTTAGCCTGGTAAATCCTTGTGAGAAGGGTTTACGGCGTGCAATATTCCCAGGAGGATCTGGGGGTGTTACAACTATGGTATTGGAGCCTAGGGTTTTTGAAAACCGGGAATGTGTGTTATGTCCCTCTACCGGTGTGGTGGTAGCGTGATGTTGTGATATGGATTTCTGGTTATTCGAACTGTGATGTTTTGGAACTATGGTATTTTTTAGTTCTGTTGTAGTGCTGTGTGGATTTGGTGATTGTTGGTCTTTCCGAGACCGACGAGGCAGGGAGTGAATGCCGGTGCCGTAGTCATGTGCAATGGACGGCTCCAGTCGGAAAATGTACGCCGGTGCGAGGCACGTGTCAAGGAGCGGCTTTCGATGTGGAGTGGAACGCCGGTGATACGGGCATGTGTCAAGGAGCGTCTCATGCGCTCTAGGTGAGGAGGACACAACGTCACAAATCCCTCACAAAACTCGACAGTTCTATAAAATGTAATCTGATCTTGGCGGAGATCGATTGTTTTCGAAATTGTGTGAGTAATTGGGAAAATTACCAATTTGTTGGTATTGGCATTTTATTGTGTTGGGATTTTCGAAATGGAGTCATATGCTAGTATCACAGGAGACCATCGACTTCACAGACATGTAAGTATATTGTTAGAATTGTTCGATAATGATTGTTTACTTTTGGTGATGTTGGATTTTCTGATTAAACGGTTGTTTGTAAGAGGATTGCAAGTTTCGAGGACGAAACATACTTTTAAGGGGGGTAGTATGTAATATTCTAAATTTTAGGAATACATATCGACTAAATACGGGACTTGTAAATTTATTTGAATGTATTGGAGATACATTTCTGGTCTTGGAACATTTAAAATAAGAAAGGGATACCGGAAATGTTAGTAGAAACAAGATTAGACATTTTCTCGGAGGTGTCACGGACAAGTATCAATTTTGAAAAATCACCACGGATGTTTGGGATGTTCGAAAATTCTGAAAATTAACATTGTTATATATATTTGAGTCAGCTTTCTAACAGTTTAAACGACGAGCCAATCGGAGTTCGGACGAAGAAGTTATGATCGAATTAGTGGAAGACTGCCAGCTGTCGGGCACCGTGCGTCACTGCGTGCGTCAGCGCCAGACAGGCGTCCGGGAATCCCGTGCGAGTGAGGCACGGGTCGTCACTAATAATGCCTAGTCATGATGCTGTCTTGACCAACTAGCGGACTTTGAAACCGGAAAGAGCTGCCTTACCTTTAAGACTGTCTCATACCACTTATTGATACATGTAGAAAATTTACACAACTTAAAGGGCGTACTTTTATATCCTATATTGGAGATTTTTATATCCTCCAAAATGCTCAAACACTCAGCGAATCTGAGCAGCCTTGTCCAGGAGACGCCCGGTAGAAGTTTAATGAAATTCCCCAGAGTCTGTGAATTCGAGTTTGAGTTGCCTTCTTTGAACTCGATTACCTCTCAATCGGTAAATTATTTTACGAATACATCACGAGCAGATTCTAAAGAAAATCCATATAAGTATAAATATTGTTTGGACCATAGGTATTGAGTCAGAATACTTGGGTAATATGAACCGTTTTATAGTGAGTCAGTCCTACTATTTTCAGTCACTTCCAACAACATTTCTTTTGAAGTTGATCGAGTTGTCTAGTTTGAACACGTATATCTTTGAACATGCAAGTCGATTTTTGATAAAGTTTCATGAAATTTGTACCCGGGATACATGTTATCGCAAACCAGTTTTTATTTTGATTTTTTTGAACTCTTTAGACTCCTGTATTTATCAATACATTATCGAATCAACTCTATATTTTTCGTTTTAATCAAACAGGTTGAATACATTATATTTGTGTTTAAGGATGGGAAATTTAATAACGATGATTATTAATATTTTTCTATATGAAAATCACGAGCTTTCAAAATTGATGACTTTGGAATATTTTTCGTATTTAAATAGTATGAAGTTTTTATTCGATCAAATAATGGTTATATCATAAATACAACCGAAAAATATTGAATATTATTTTTAAAATAATATTCTGGAGTTTTAGTAATGAACTTGTTAAAGTTCGGATCGTCCCTTTGGAGAAAGAGGAAAACGAAATTATAAAATTGGGATAGCCGTTGATCGTGGAAATCGAATGTCGTAGTATACTGTTATTGATATCGGGATATAAATATTTTGTCAAGGTGTGGGAATTGAACCTCGAGATAGAATTGCTTTACAGACCCGGCTATTTGAGGCAAGTTGTTACTTGTTCAGTTATAGTGTTTCGATAAGTAATTTCAATTACATGTCATCAGTATTTTGTATTGTATTGCATATTGACGAATGTATAAATGGAATCTTGTGAGGATTATAGTATACAGTAGATGTTGTTGATGATATTTGGATATTCTTGGTCGATGAGGTGCGTTTGGAAGGAATCTGAACCGAGGTATGTTTTTATGGTAAATTCGCGGGGAATCCGAATAGAGGTATGTTTTTGTGGTAATCGTACATGAATCCGAATAGAGATATGTTTTTGTGGTAATCGTACATGGATCCGAATAGAGGTATGTTTTTGTGGTAATCGTACATAGAGGATTATGTACGAGAAAGTATTCGGTATTGAGGTATTATACGGTATTGTTGTGATATTAGGATTTTGACGAGAATCGTTGGATTAACCGGGAGTGGTAAGGTTATAGTTTGTGGTTATCATTCTCACGATGCATTACATATAATTAATTATGTTTATGTATTTGCGTTTATTTGTCGGGCATTATGGCTGACCCCACTCTGGGACTTGTTTTTCAGGTATTGAGGATTTTGATGGTAGCGGTCGTGAAGAGACGAAGATCCCTGATGATACTGGCTATGGCATATGTTGTGGAATTGTGGATTTGATTGTTTATATTTGTAAAATGTATATTTCGAACTGTATTCTTATCCGCTGCGTAAATACTTTTTAAATGGCTTTTGATATTTTGCAAACTGAGTTCTTACTTTGTAAAACTGATTCCCTAAACCGAGTTTTGGCATTTTGGCCTTGAACGTTTAAACGAGATTCTTATGACGGTATTTGGTATTTGGAAAATGATTTTTTTTAGTATTTGAAAAATATTGCCGTCATCGGTCTTTTTGGCATTTTTGAAATGGCGTGGAAAATTATGTTTAGCCTGGTAAATCCTTGTGAGAAGGGTTTACGGCGTGTAATATTCCCAGTAGGATCTGGGGGTGTTACAGGAGCTCTACTATTGTTGAGGGTCGAAGTACATGGATGACGACCTGTCGGGCTTAACCATGGGCTTAACATGTTTTAGTTCTTATTTCTGAACCTTGTTTTAGAAATAGGTGTGGTGGTAATGTACTTATACGTTCTAGTGTCATTGATGGTGTGAGGTGTACTTTAAGTTTACTTAGTATGTTTATGTAATTGGTGAGGTTGTTTAAACATCGTAATGTAAAATAAATAAGTGGGTGATTTGGGAAGACTAGAGTTTTATCTCTTGTGGTTATAGCTACGGGGATATTGATGTCATGAGTTTGATTCGGATTGAGATTGGATGTCTCTATGTGATAGTTGTTTTATTTTTTTTTTGGTCACAGGTTTTGGGATAGGTACCAGTTTAGGGGTAACTCTGCAGAAGTTTCACCATAATTTATAAGTATTAATATGATATAGGATAGTTTATGTTAGGTAGTTAATGTGGGTCGTTTCACAGTGTTATGGTGATTTTCTGATGTTACGTCCTTAACCCGTATTGGTATTTTTTTTTCGGGTTAGTAGAAAGTTGTTTATGTCCGTATGTCTTGGATGGTATGGTCGTGTTTGAGGAGGTTACGGTTGTATACCTCAGATGCTACGTCCGTAACACGCTACTGGTATATAAACCAATAACAACAACCATTTTCAGGAAATTGCTTCATTTCCTTTCCTCTTCGATCCTCTTTGCGATTTTGGGGCTGGAAGTTATTCTTGGGCTTGGATAATCGATCTTCATTGACTCGGGAAGCTTGATTCGTGTCAATCATAATCATTCGTCTTGACTTGTTCGGATCGAGGGTAAATTCGTGATAATCACTAAGTTCACTTTGGGTGGGGGTTCTCTAGATTTAAATTCTAGTCCAAATCTTTTAAATTCATTAGTGCTATTGGATGTTGTTAGTCATGTTTTTTGAATTGTATATCTATATCTTAGATTCGTTTAATCTGAAGTTCACTTTGGGTGTTCTTGAGGAAACTCTTGAACATTTAGTGTTTATTAGATGCTTTAATAGGATTCTTGTTAGGTTTGGGGTTTCCTTTGTTACTTTTAATTTTGGTATTTGTAGTAATTATTGTGTTGTCGTGATTTTCATGATAGTTGGAGGTTTCATGGTCGTTCGATCAAGCCGTCTTCTTTGGAGTATTCACGTGTCGATTATCGAGCGTATCTTGTCCATATAAATTGTGTCTTGTGAATTGAAGTTGTGTAATGCATTCGTGATGGTTTGTCCATTCTCGTTGATTGTGGATTATGTGAATTGTTCGTTACTGATGTCTCGTGTGTTGATATTGTCCTTGAATGTTCCTTGTTGTGGAATTGTGCTGTTGTGGCGACTATATTGGTTTGTGTCTACACTAGGATGTGTATTGTGTTGTATTGTCGATCGATGTGTTGTGTTGGATGTGTATTGTTCGTGATGATTGTTGAAATGTTGTTAGTGTGTATTGTGCAAGGTATCTGAACCGAGGTATGTTTTTATGGTAAATTCGGGGGGAATCCGAATAGAGGTATGTTTTTGTGGTAATCGTACATGAATCCGAATAGAGGTATGTTTTTGTGGTAATCGTACATGGATCCGAATAGAGGTATGTTTTTGTGGCAATCGTACATAGAGGATTGTTTACGGGAAAGTATTCGGTATTGAGGTATTATACAGTATTGTTGTGATATTGGGATTTGACAAGAATCGTTGGATTAACTGGGAGTGGTAAGGTTATAGTTTGTGGTTATCATTCTCACGAAGCATGACATATGATTAATTATGTTTATGTATTTGTGGTTATTTGTCGGGCATTATGGTTGACCCCGCTGTGGGACTTGTTTTTCAGGTATTGAGGATTTTGATGGTAGCAGTCATGAAGAGACGAGGATCCCAGATGATACTGGCTATGGCATATGTTGGGGAATCGTGGATTTTATTGTTTATATTTGTAAAATGTATATTTCGAACGGTATTCTTATCCGCTGCGTAAATACTTTTTAAATAACTTTCGATATTTTTCAAATTGAGTTCTTACTTCGTAAAACCGATTCCCTAAACCGAGTTTTCGCATTTTGGCCTTGAACGATTAAACGAGATTCTTATGACGGTAATTGGTATTTGAAAAATGATTTTTTTTAGTATTTGAAAAATATTACGGTCATCGGTCTTTTTGGCATTTTTGAAATGGCGTGGAAAATTGTGTTTAGCCTGGTAAATCCTTGTGAGAAGGGTTTACGGCGTGCAATATTCCCAGGAGGATCTGGGGGTGTTACAACTATGGTATTGGAGCCTAGGTTTTTTGAAAACCGGGCATGTGTGTTATGTGGCGCTACCGGTGTGGTGGTAGCGTGATGTTGTGATATGGATTTCTGGTTATTCGAACTGTGATGTTTTGGAACTATGGTATTTTTTAGTTCTGTTGTAGTGCTGTGTGGATTTGGTGATTGTTGGTCTTTCCGAGACCGACGAGGCATGGAGTGAACGCCGGTGCCGTAGTCATGTGCAATGGACGGCTCCAGTCAGAAAATGTACGCCGGTGCGAGGCACGTGTCAAGGAGCCGCTTTCGATGTGGAGTGGAACGCCGGTGATACGGGCATGTGTCAAGGAGAGGCTCATGCGCTCTAGGTGAGGAGGACACAACGTCAGAAATCCCACACAAAACTCGACAGTTCTATAAACTGTAATCTGATCTTGGCGGAGATCGATTGTTTTCGAAATTGTGTGAGTAATTGGGAAAATTACCAATTTGTTGGTATTGGCATTTTATTGTGTTGGGATTTTCGAAATGGAGTCATATGCTAGTATCACAGGAGACCATAGACTTCACAGACATGTAAGTATATTGTTAGAATTGTTCGATAATGATTGTTTACTTTTGGTGATGTTGGATTTTCTGATTAAACTGTTGTCTGTAAGAGGATTGCAAGTTTCGAGGACGAAACATATTTTTAAGGGGGGTAGTATGTAATATTCTAAATTTTAGGAATACATACCGACTAAATACGGGACTTGTAAATTTATTTGAATGTATTGGAGATTGTAATATCCGACTATAACTTTTCATTTTTACCTGTCGTTGTATTATTCGGATAATCTGATTATCATAATCTGAGGTATTATAGATTTTAATATCATATCGTTTTTATTTTATTTCATATGTGATGATTCGATGTTAATTAGAGAGTTGCATTTTCGAATTTTTCTGTTGATGTAGCGTACGCTACACAGTACGATTAACGTATGCTAATCCTGTGCCTTAGCGTGCGTAAGGTTTCCTCTGTTGCGTACGCTAAGAGGGAATCTGGCATCAGTTGACTTCAGCACGTGAACTCCTTAGCCGTTAGCATGCATGTGATCAAGGTCTGAGCTGTCGTGTCGGTGAGAATCTACTTTTATTAGCGTGCGTAACCCATTTCTCATTAGCGTGCGCTAACGGCCTGCGATAATTCAACAGTAGCCACTGTAAGCCGCTTACGTACGTAAATTCGACCGGATAGCGTACGTAAGTGCATTAGCGTACGCTAAACTGTCCCGATAGCGTGCGCTAAGTATGCACAGTCTATTTATAGGACCAGCCTGTTTTTCATTCCTTCACAACCCCAAACCGAATTTCTCTCTTCACATATCATACCTCTGCACTACCAAAACGATATCAACCTTCACCAACTTGTTTCTAAGCCTTAAATCTTGGAGTGGAGATCATTTCCTTGGAGACTAGGAGTTGTTCTTGAGCTTGGAGTATATTTTCTCATAGCATTGAAGTTGTTCTTCATTTCTGGAGGTAGGTGTACTTTCCTCTCTGCATTATTTTCTTATGTTGATGTTAATGACGAATTATACTTCACCTAGAGTTAGATTAATCAAGTAAAACATAGTTTTAATCTAACCTTTTTAACACTTTTGATGAATATGATAAATGAGGGTTTATATTAGATGATTTCTTGATTTTGTAGTGATGGTAATCATGTTTATAGTTATCACTACTCATCTTAATGGACGAATTTAACTCAGTAGAACATTGTTGGATCGGTTAGCTTCATCATAGCTGGATTTAATCAAGAACTTGATATCATAGAGTGTTTAAACACCATTTTAGGTATTTAATTACCTTGGGAAGAACTTGATAATGTTAAAGATAGGATTTGATGATCTTGTTCAGAAATCTTAGAAGCTTTAAATCATTATGGTTCAGCTTCACAAGTCTTTGAAGAATGATAATGATCTTGATAACTACAACAATAACTTTTCATTAATCTAATGTGTTGATAACTTAGAATGTGGTTCATCATCATGCTAAATAGATAGTGTTCTTAAGAAGATGATGCTGTTTATGAACGATATTGTCATGGTAGATTGAGTATCAAATTCATTATGACTATCCTTTTATAATAGTAGATGTTGTAGAACATGAGAATTTGATTTAAACCCATTTTATTGGCAAATTGAAGATGTTTTGTTCATAGAATAACAAGAGAATTAAAGGACACTTTTGGTATGGTAATCCGATTTTGGAAGATGAATTAGATGTATTGAAACCTTTCATTAATCGTTAAGGTATTCATTAGGGTGGAATGAATTATTCGAGTAGGTTGCGGGCGCTCCCTACGAATTGATATTAATATTATGTGAATATGTTATTGAATGAATTACATTTCATTCAAGGTTGCTTGTTCGATTGAGTGTTTAACCGAGGATACCGTCCGTTTGATCATTTGGAGAAGGACTATCTTTCGCTTACGGATTTGAGGCAAGTTATCTTGCTTGGTTATAATGATGATTAGATTCTTGTGATGATTATATATATTTCATGTGTATGAATTGTTCATGTAATGATTGTCGTGTTTTGACATTGTCATTGACGTTACATTCGCTTTCTTCATGGGGTTACATTCCCAAGCACGCTGCTTTGAACCGCTGATCTCGCTGGCCCGTATTTTTCACTTTGGTGAGTTTTCTTGATCCTTAATCGATGTGTATTTCCTTGAACTTCGTTGTCATGTTGTATCGTGACATTCCTAATCATATCTGCGTGCCGATTGGATATTGTGTAGGATTTTTAGCCGGCACTTGTATAGTCATACGTGGATGTTTCCGTATTGGATCGCGTGCACACGAGACGTAGTTCGTGAGGCTAATTAGGTACATTGTCACACGTATATTCTGGATTCCGTATACGGGGTGGACATGTACACGGACACATTTCCGGATCGGGCGTACTGTGATGTCCATCTTGAGCTATATGGTTGATCGATCATAGTCCATGTGTGATTGGATGTGTTCGAAGATTTGTGACTGATTTGTTTCATACGCCCGAGGGGTATGATTAATGGTCAGAATGATTTCTTTGAAATCTATATATATGTGAATTGTATAATGTCAGAAGAATTGATTATCATGTATATCTGACCCTGTGTTGGGCGAAATACTTGTATTGTATTTTAGGTCGAGGCAAAGGCAAGGCACGAGAAGAGCATGTCGATGGCAAAGGGTTCGAAGGATACTAGTTCGGGGGCCCCACATCTTTTGTTGTCCGGTTATGTTAAACCATGTCATGTTATTTCCTGTTTCATTTAAATTGTTTTCTGGTTGTATTTGACAATTGAAGTATTTTCCATCCCCATATGGTTTATACTTGTTTTTCGGATCATGTGTATTGTAAGGCCGTTGGCCATATTTTAATAAACTCCTAATCGGAGTAATAACTATTCATTGTGGTTCGGTATCACAAATAATATTTGTTTAATCTGTTTTGAATATCGCCTGGTGGGTCCCAGTGTGGGATTCACGGCACTGTAATAGCCGCCTTTTGGGGTGTTACAGAAGATGGTATCAGAGAGTTGTTTCCTTTTTATGAGTCATTGAGAAATGAACTAGTATCAAGAGACCTTCGTGTCACGTGTGACCTGTGCAAGTGCCTGACCCTACGAGCCAAATACGGTATGTACTTTATGAGCCATGATTTAATTACTGGCATGATATTGATATCAGTATGGGTCTCCTTGTTGATCATGTTATTTCGAGGAATTGTGACAGGATTTATTTGATTGATAATCCGAGGTAAATGCTGAATTGATATACAATTGAAATTGTTCGACTTGACACCGATATGATATTCGGTGCGACATTTGTGGTATCGATAACCGTTTTCCTTGAATATGTGATTCCTTGTTGCTATTAACTTAGCATGAATTTTAGTATCTTGAACTGTACTTATGGTTATCATTACGATTGATTCTTTCAGTATGGAAAGAAATCTGAGAGGTCGTGGCGAGGGGACGAGGCCGCGAAGGGGCCGAATCCCGATACCTCGAGCCAACAGACGCGCGAATGCGGATCGAGTTCCGCAGATGGTGGTTCACCTTCTAGGGAACAATCGCACCACGGTGGGCGCGGATGCGCGTGTCGATCCTTACGCCGTAATGCAGGCATGATGATACAGATGACCCAGATGGGTCAACTAATGGAAGCTATGCAGAGGACCGCCATCGCCGCCAGCAGGGGCTCATCCTCCTCCCGTGATTGGCGGACCCGTGAGTCGGATTATCGGCCGACATCTCGCGCCGACCACCGACTTTTGAAGGCCTGCCTCGAGCCTCGCCGACATTGTGCATTGGATCGAGCATTTTGAGAAACTTTTCCGATGGTGGATCGCCTGAAGAGAATCGCGTCTCGGTAGCCGCGTATTATCTTAGCAAAGGCGCTCATACCCGGTGGCTTTCGAAGGCCACCGATCGTGTTTACACTTGGGAGGAATTTAAAACCTCATGCTAGATCACATTATCCGGCCACTCCGTGAGGCCAAACTGTCGGAACTATTGAACCCCGACCCGTCTCAAGACGATGATGTATTATCTGTTCCGAGAAATTCCAGCACTCCTTCCTTTCGCCACGACAATTATCCGAACAGAGGCCGATAAGATCAAATACTTTCTCAAGAGGCTTAAACCCCGAATGAGAATGCACTGTTGAATCACCACCGTACTACCTTACCCGATTTCATCGAGAAGGCTCGAATACGAACTCACCGCGAAGGAGATTTCCAAGAAACAACCACACCAACAACAAAAGGTCCAAGAACTAGAACCAGATCGAGAGTAACCGGGACATTCAGAAGCCCCACCATTGCCAAACCCCTCGATCGACCACCCATGGCGTCGAAGCCACCGGATCGCACTCTCGAGCGGTCCCCTCATCTGTCAGGCGCTATAATCATGAGACCAGGGCATTTCAGCTCCAAATGCCCGAAGCTCGCCGTCACATGCCATACTTGTGGCAAGATTGGTCACCGTGCTCGTTTTTGCGAGGGTGGGCCGGACATGATCCAAGAAGCATCTCATGCTCCAGCCAATCCTCTGTCCCGTAACCGGATGCCTCCGTCCGCTTCCTATCACTCACCGGCGAATAGGGAATGGGTCGTGGGAATCAAAGTGGTACACTGTGCCGAATCGCAAAACCTGTGGATTTACGAGATGAAGAGAGCCGACGATCCCGAGGCCAGCATGATTTCAGGTATACTCGAGATCCACTCCCAGCCTGTGTGTTCTTTTTGATACCGGTGCTTCACACTCTTTTATATCTTCTTCTTGTTTAAGTCGTTTGCCTCTAGATCATGTTATCGATTGTGAGCCCTACGTGATTGGTCTACCTGATGGTAGAAGAATTATTGGAAATCGTGAAGTCCAGGACTGTCTGATTCGTTTGAACAACCGTGAGTGGTTGTCAAATCTGATTGTAGTCAATCTACCTAAGGATGATATAATCTTGGGTATCGATTGGATGGACCGTCATGATGCAATACTCAGTTTCCGCAATCGGATGGTAACCGTCACTTCTGATGATGGTTTCGAGTGTATTTTTCGAGGTGATAATCCCAGTCGTTCTGGGAGAGTCATCAGCGCTATGAAAGCAGCGAAACTACTTAATCAAGGGTGTGTTGGTTATTGGTGTTACATGACCAGAACAGCAGATCGACCAGTTGAATTGGCCGACATTCCGGTAGTCCGAGACTACCCAGATGTGTTTCCAAACGAGTTGCCAGGCTTATCTCCTCATCGTGACGTGGAGTTTATTATTGAGTTAGAACCAGGTACGTCCCCGCTCTCAAAAGCACCGTACCGTATGGCTCCGACTGAGATGCAAGAATTGAAGAACCAGCTTGAGGAGTTGACTGACAAAGGCTATATTCGACCTAGTGCGTCCCCTTGGGGAGCACCAGTGTTATTTGTGCGGAAGAAAGATGGATCTCTACGCTTATGTATTGATTACCGTGAGCTGAACAGGGTAACCATCAAGAACAAGTATCCCTTGCCTCGTATTGATGATTTATTGGACCAACTTCAGGGAGCCGCCGTGTTTTCTAAGATCGACTTGAGATCTGGTTATCATCAGTTGAGGATTCGAGAGTCTGACATTTCGAAGACAGCATTCCGTACTCGCTATGGGCATTATGAGTTCGTGGTGATGCCATTTAGACTGACTAATGCACCGACAGTATTCATGGAGTTGATGAATCGAGTTTTTATTAACTATCTGGATCGCTTTGTAGTCGTTTTCATTGACGACATTCTGATTTACTCTCGCGATCACGAGGAGCACGAGCGTCACCTACACCAAGTTCTCGATACATTGAGGCGGGAACAACTTTATGGGAAATTTTCTAAGTGTGAATTATGGATGCCTGAGGTTGTCTTTCTCGGGCATGTGATATCAGCCGAAGGAGTGAGAGTGTACCCACAAAAGACGGAAGCCATTCGAGATTGGCTACCACCGAAGAACATGAAAAAAGTTCGTAGTTTCCTCGGCCCAGCAGGGTACTACCGGCGATTCGTAGAAGGATTCTCTAAAATTGCGCAACCAATGACTAACTTACTGCGAAAGGACAAGAAGTATTTGTGGTCAGAAACATGTCAGCAAAGTTTTGAAGAGATCAAGAGTCGATTGATTTCGGCACCTGTTTTGGTCTTACCAAAGGGAATGGAAGGATTTGTGGTGTATAGTGACGCGTCGAGACAGGGTCTGGGATGTGTACTAATGCAGGAAGGGAAAGTAATCGCCTATGCATCGAGACAATTGCGACCCTATGAAGTTAACTATCCAACTCATGACTTGGAGTTAGCAGTAGTGGTGTTTGCTTTGAAAATCAAGGCCACTATCTTTATGGAGTTACCCGCCAGATCTTTACAGCACCACAAGAGCCTAAAGTACATTTTTACTCGTAAAGAGTTGAACATGAGGCAGAAGGTGGCTAGAATTAATCAAGGACTATGATATCGAGATCCTTTATCATCAGGGTAAAGTAAATGTGGTTGCCAACGCATTGAGCCGTAAGACAGTGCAGGAGCAGATGCTGAGCCGTTTAACAGCACAGAGGGAATTGCAGTTGGACCTTATGAGGCCAGAAATTGAAGTTTGGTTACAGCGTGTTCAGGGACAACTTTGCACCCTTGAGATTTCTTCGTCTCTTGATGATATGATCAAATCGAAGCAAGTTGCGGACCCATTCTTATCTCGAGTTCGGGATGAAGTAACCCAGGGGAAAGCCCCTGGATTCGTGATCCACGAGGATGGATTGATACGTTTTAGAAATCGAGTTTGTGTACCCGCTGATGAAGAATTGAGGAACTCTATCATGAGGGAAGCCCATGCTACCCCGTACTCTATTCACCCGGGCTCTAGCAAGATGTATAAGGATTTGAAGCAGAATTATTGGTGGGGGAATATGAAGCGTGAGGTTGCCGAATCTGCTTGAGGTGTTTGACTCCGCCAAGAAAGTTAAGATTGAGCACCAGACCCGCAGAATGCCAAACCGCTCCCGATTCCTGAGTGGAAATGGGAGGACATATCTATGGATTTTATCACTAGCTTGCCGACGAGTCGTCGAGGAATGAATACGATTTGGGTGATTGTGGACCGTCTGACCAAATCAGCCCGCTTCTTGGAGATTAAGGACACGTGGGGTCCCGAGAGATTGGCCCAGCTGTTTATTAAGGAAATTGTGAGACTACACGGTACCCCCAAGAGCATTGTATCAGACCGTGACGGGCGATTTGTGTCACACTTCTGAAAGGCAGTTCATCGTGCGATGGGCACGCAGTTGAATTTCAGTACGGCTTTTCATCCACAGACCGATGGTCAGTCAGAGAGAACCATCCAGACTCTAGAGGATTGTTAGGCGTATTTTTATACGCTTATTTATCATTATTTTGTAGTATTTTGGAGAGTGAAATTGTCTAAATGAGCCTTTAATGCCTTAATTTTGTATGATTGACAGGAAATTGAAGTCCGGAAGCTAAAACGAGGCAAAACGGGCGAAAACGGCAAATCTGGACTATGAGCCGCGGCACAAGGAAGCAGGCCGCAGACAGAAGACACCCACCAAAGGCGAGTAATCAGACTCGTGCCGCGGCAGCCCTGTGAGCCGCGGCACGAAGAAATTGAGGACGCCTGTGCATCCAACAAGGCTCTGTGCCGCGGCACAGGTTTAGTGCGTCGCGGCACACTTGGCGGTTTTTGGTTGTCCGCGCGAATTAGGGCCGTTTCGAAGCCAGTTTTCGACATACGGATACGGACGGATTTTGGAGGATATGCTGAGCTATAAATAGGGTTTAAGACCCTAATTAATGAGTCTTTGGATCTTTTAATCTTTTGGAGCTTAAGCTTGGAGACGGCAGAAGAAGAGGGAAGCAGAAGACTTCAAAGGCAGAGGGCGGAAGCTGAAGAACGGAGGAATCCGAGCTTCATCTGCGTTTGATTTTTATGCTTTCATTTATCTATTCTGTATTTTCAATTATTAGTATGTCAGGCTAAAACCCTAATCTAGGGTTTTGATGAAACCTATATTTTGACGAATTTCTTGAGATTATCCAATTAATTACCTTTTTATTGAGTTGTCCCAATTGTGTTTAATGCTTGCAATTATCTGGCCAATAGTTGTATTGATTTAATCATTCAATTCGAATCGGGAGAGGAGATTTGGTGAGGAACTATTGGTGAGGACCATTTTATTCTGTGAGATAGGAATATACTCATAGGAACTACGTGGCTTTTGGGAGATTTTATGCCTTTCGCCTATTGACGAATTAATTCACCTAGGGATAGAGTGCGTTATTCGCCTTTAGATAAATCTATTGACCTCGGGAGAGGCGGTAGAATATATTAGCAATCTCCGCCTTCAATAAACTGGGAAAATTATTTATTACGGATAATCGAGAGTAAATTCGGATAAACTGAGGTGGATTCAGAATCCTAGACTTATTCATCATTTGATTTATTTTATTCAAGCCATCGTTTTCTACTAGTCTTTTAGTAATTCTTTTAGTTATTAATTGCAAAATCCCAAATTCGATTGATCAAATAAAATTGGAATACACAAAAATCGGTAGTTAGAGATTGAGTCCTCGTGGGAACGATACTCTACTTATCACTTTATTACTTGTAAACGATGACGTGCACTTGCGTGTAAGAAAAATCACAACAAGTTTTTGGCGCCGTTGCCGGGGATTGAAATTTTCTAATATTGATTTAAGTATTTCTAGTCTTAATTTGAACGTTTTATTTTTATTTTTGTGTATTTAATTTCGTTTATTTGTTTTTTTTTCTTTCAGGACCTTTCGTGTAGTGCATGAGAAAACTCGGTAACGAAGGCCTACTACCTTTGGATACCGAGCTCGAGCGCACTCTAAGAAGGAACAAGAAGGAGAAAAGAGAGTTGCAGACGACGGTCAACATGGCCGAGAATATCGAAGTCTAAGGAGGAGATAACCAAGTGCGGCAAGTTCAACCGGAACTAGCTCTTCGAGATTATGCCATGCCGCAGATCAATGCTAATTTTTCGGGAATTCGGCGTCCCACTATCCAAGCCAATAATTTTGAGATCAAGCCCGCTATTATTCAGATGGTGCAAAGTAGCCAATTCTCGTGGATCACGGATGACGACCCGAATGCCTATATTGCTTCTTTCCTTGAGATATGCGACACGTTCAAGACTAATGGTGTCACCGACGATGCCATCCGATTGAGGCTTTTCCCTTTCTCTTTGAGGGATAAAGCGAAATTTTGGTTAAATTCCTTACCGAATGGGTCGAATACAACAGGGGGAGGGTTAGCGCAAGCCTTCCTTGCCAAATTCTTCCCACCTGCTAAGACGGCGAGGTTGAGAAACGAAATAACCACCTTTGGTCAGTACGATATGGAATCGCTCCACGAGGCGTGGGAGCGATATAAAGATTTGTTACGAAGATGCCCTCATCACGGCCTTCCTGATTGGCTTCAGATTCATACGTTCTATCTTGGTTTGAGTGCTTCTACACGCACTCTCGTGGATGCGGCCGCTGGTGGGGCCTTGATGGGAAAGTCTATGGCCGAGGCACACTCGCTTTTGGAAGTTATGGCCGCAAATGCGTACCAATGGCCATCGGAAAGATTAACATCGAAGAGAGTTATGGAAGTTTCAAGTAATGACCCGATTTCCACTTTGTCAGCTCAAGTCGCCGCTTTGACCCAACAGCTCCAGGCATTTTCGCACGCACCTTCCCCCGTTACCATTGAGACATGTAATTGGTGTAACGGATCACACCCGAGCGCGGAGTGTCAAGTTGGAAATCCGTTCGAGCAACATCAGATGGAGCAAGCTCAATTTGTGGCCAATGGAAATCGACAAAACAATTCTTACCCCAGCATTTATAATCAAGGGTGGCGAAATCAACAAAATTTTCCATGGAGAAATGGGCAAGCTTTGAAACATCCACAACCTCACTTCGCGCAGCCCCCACAGCAGCCCCCTCAATCACAAAAGGTATCTTTGGAAGATGCTCTTGCTCAATTGGTGGCTAACACAAGCCAATTCATGACTCGCACCGAGACGACCCTCCAAAATCATTCTACCTCCATCCGAAATCTAGAAACACAAATGGGGCAGATTGCTAATTTATTGTCTTCTCGGTCTCAAGGTGCATCGCCCAGCGCAGCCGAAGTGAAATCCAAAGAAAATGTACAAGCGATCGAATTACGAAGCGGAAAAGAGTTGAAAGGGCAGCCTATTATTGACAAAAAGCAGCTGATCGAGCATAACGAGAAGGAAAAGGAAGAGGCGCCCAAGCCAAAGGAAGTATCGACCACTCAGCCCACTCCTCAAATTCCATTCCCACAGCGTTTCCAAAAGCAAAAACTGGATAAGCAGTTTTCAAAATTCCTCGACGTCTTCAAGAAATTGCACATAAACATTCCATTTGCCGATGCATTGGAACAAATGCCGAGTTATGTGAAATTCATGAAAGAAGTCTTGTCCAACAAAAGAAAGCTCGAGGAATATGAGACGGTCGCTTTAACGGAGGAGTGCAGCGCTATTTTACAAAAGAAGCTCCCACCTAAATTGAGAGATCCGGGAAGTTTCACCATCCCTTGCATCATCGGAAATTCGTCTTTTGAAAGAGCCCTATGCGATCTCGGGGCCAGTATAAATCTTATGCCCCTTTCTATTTTTAAAAAGATGGATATTGGGGAAGCCAAGCCGATGACAGTCTCTTTACAATTGGCCGATAGATCCATCAAATATCCGAGGGGTGTGATAGAGGACGTTTTAGTCATAGTTGATAAGTTCATCTTTCCGGCCGATTTCATCGTACTTGACATGGAAGAAGACCAAGATATCCCAATTATCTTGGGAAGACCATTTTTGGCGACCGGCCGAACGTTGATTGATGTGGAAAAGGGGAAGCTGACTTTGCGTGTTCAAGAGGAGCAAGTAACATTCAATATCTTTCAATCCGTAATATATCCAAGTGGCGCTGAAAATTGTTTCCAAATTGACGTCATTGACTCGTGCGTGAGTAGAACTTTTCGAGAAAATTATCCACCCGATCCATTGGAATCTGTTTTGATTGGGGCTGTTTCCGAACCAAATGGAGAGCATGCAGCCTACGTACGACACATGGATGCTTCCCCGCCAATTTTTATTCGTAAACCGTTCGAGGAGCTCGGAAGTTCGCTAACTCGACAAACCCCATCGATTGAAAAACCTCCAAAGTTGGAACTCAAAAAGCTGCCACCTCATTTGAAATATGCATTCCTAGGGCCCGACAACTCCCTTCCAGTTATTCTTTCGGCCACTTTAGCGGGAGAGCAAGAGGTGAAATTATTAAGAGTTTTGAGGGAGTACAAATCTGCTCTTGGGTGGTCTATTGCGGATATTAAGGGGATCAGCCCGTCAATTTGCATGCACAAGATTTTGATGGAGGAAGACTACAAACCATCCGTGGAGCATCAACGCCGGCTGAATCCCAACATGCAGGAGGTGGTAAAAGTCGAGGTTTTAAAACTCCTCGACGCAGGTATGATCTTTCCAATTTCTGATAGCAAGTGGGTAAGTCCGGTCCAAGTTGTGTCGAAAAAGGGTGGGATAACAGTTGTTCAAAACGATAATAATGAATTAATTCCCACTAGGATTGTTACGGGGTGGCGTATGTGCATAGATTATAGGAAATTAAATAAGGCCACTAGAAAAGATCATTTCCCCTTGCCTTTTATTGATCAGATGTTAGATAGATTAGCAGGACACGATTTCTATTGCTTTCTCGATGGTTATTCGGGGTATAATCAGATTTACATAGCCCCCGAAGACCAAGAGAAAACGACGTTTACATGTCCTTACGGCATTTTCGCTTATAGGCGCATGCCTTTTGGATTGTGTAATGCGCCGGCTACTTTTCAACGGTGTATGATGGCTATTTTTTCTGACATGGTAGAGCAGTGTATTGAGATTTTTATGGATGATTTTTCTGTTTTTGGATATTCGTTTGAAATTTGTTTGGATAACTTGCAGAAAGTCTTGAGAAGATGCGAAGAGACCAATTTAGTCTTGAATTGGGAGAAGTGTCATTTTATGGTGCAGGAGGGCATTGTGCTTGGCCATCGAATATCCTCACATGGAATTGAAGTCGACCGAGCGAAAATTGAGACAATTGAGAAGATGCCTCCACCCACTTCGGTCAAGGGGATTAGAAGTTTTTTGGGACATGCCGGTTTCTATCGCCGATTTATTAAGGATTTTTCAAAGATCACGAAGCCGCTGTGTAATTTACTCATGAAAGATGTCCCATTTACTTTTGACGAGTCTTGTAAAGAAAGTTTCGAGTTGCTGAAGAAAGCTCTAAGCACGGCACCGGTGATAGTCGCTCCGGATTGGGACCTTCCGTTCGAATTAATGTGTGATGCTAGCGACTTTGCCATTGGGGCTGTTTTGGGGCAGAGACGAGGGAATGTGTTCCATGTCATATACTATGCGAGCCGAACACTCGATGACGCCCAAAGAAATTATGCCACAACGGAGAAGGAATTGTTGGCGGTGATCTTTGCATTTGATAAATTTCGGGCTTATCTACTAGGAACGAAAGTGATAGTGTGGACCGGTCATTCGACAATAAAATACCTTTTGGAGAAGAAGGATGCCAAACCAAGGTTGATTCGGTGGGTGCTATTCCTTCAAGAATTCAACTTGGAGATTCGGGACAAGAAAGGGACAGAAAACGTTATAGCCGATCACCTTTCACGATTAGAGAGTCCCCTCGAGAAGGAAGAAAGTCAGCCACAAATTATAGAAACCTTCCCCGACGAGCAGCTCTACAAGTTGGATTCAACACATGCGCCTTGGTATGCTGATCTAGTCAACTACTTAGCAAGTAAAACAATTCCGAACGAACTCTCACGTCATCAAAAGAAGAAGCTAATCTCGGATGCTAAGTACTATTTGTGGGACAATCCTTTTCTCTTCAAGCGATGCCCCGATCAAATTATCCGTAGATGCATGCCGGATGAGGAAATCCACAGTGTGCTGAACCATTGCCATGCATCACCCTACGGTGGACATTTTAGTGGAAATAGAACAGCAGCGAAGGTCTTACAATCGGGATTTTATTGGCCGTCCTTATTCAAAGATGCTCACTCCTTTGTGTCTGCGTGTGATCGGTGTCAACGGACGGGAAACATCTCAAGACGACACGAAATGCCGCTGAACACCATACTTGAAGTCGAATTGTTTGATGTATGGGGGATCGACTTCATGGGTCCATTTCCCCCATCAAACAAGAATCTCTATATTTTGGTGGCCGTAGATTATGTCTCAAAATGGGTTGAAGCGGTGGCACTACCTACGAATGGGTCCAATGTCGTAATCAAGTTTATTAAACAACATATCTTCACACGCTTTGGGACTCCACGTGCTATTATAAGTGATGGTGGGTCACACTTCGACAACAAATTTCTTGATGCGGTTTTGAGAAAATACGGAGTCACTCATCGTGTTGCCACAAAGATACCATCCGCAGACGAGCGGTCAAGTCGAGATATCAAATCGAGAGCTGAAGTGGATTCTAGAAAAGACGGTCAGCTCGTCTCGAAAAGATTGGTCATTTAAACTCGATGATGCACTTTGGGCGTCTGGATCGCGTATAAAACACCTATCGGAATGTCGCCCTACAGATTGGTCTATGGGAAAGGTTGCCATCTACCCGTAGAGATGGAACACCGTGCTTACTGGGCGATAAAGAAACTAAACTTTGATCTAAAATCCGCTGGTGAAAAACGTTGTTTGCAGCTGAACGAGTTGGAAGAAATTCACCACAACTCATACGAAAATGCAAAACTTTATAAGGAGCGGACAAAGATTTGGCATGATAAGCACATCACGCAGAGAGAATTTGTCCCGGGTCAAGAGGAGTTGCTATTTAACTCTCGCTTAAAGTTATTTCCCGGGAAATTGCGTTCACGATGGTCGGGACCGTTCACCGTAGTTCAAGTGTTTCCACATGGTGCAGTAGAAGTCCAAAAAGATGCCCGAAAATTCAAAGTTAATGGACAACGATTGAAGGCATACTTGGAAATCCAATAGACACGCAGAAAACGAGCGTCACCTTATCCACCGCCGGATGAATGCGAGAAAAGTCCGGCTGAAGACTATAAACTTAGCGCTCCTCGGGAGGCAACCCGAGTATTAGTTGTAGATTCTTTATTGTTTTCTTGCATTTTTAGAGTTTTTCTTCGTCGTCATTCTTCTTTGATCCGTCCTTCCCTCTCGTCTTGATGTTTTCGTGTAAAAATTCTGTGCAAGAATCAGCAAAGGGGAGGAATTCAATGATGGGCCGCGGCACAATAGAAGTGAGCCGCAGCACACACCAGCTGATGAAAAATGGCCGATCAAACTGTACCATGTGCCGCGGCACGATCTTACTGAGCCGCGGCACACCAGGTCACTGAGCCGCGGCACACCAGGTCACTGAGCCGCGGCACACTAAATTTGAGCCGTGGCACACCAAATGGCCAAGAAACGCCCAGGAGGCTGTACTTTGTGCCGCGACACTCGTAAAATGAGCCGCGGCACACTAACTCACTGAGCCGCGGCACACGAAAACTGAGCAGCGGCACCCGGCGGTATTACAAAATGTCCCAGGCCTACTGTACTTTGGGCCGCGGCTCACTTATATTGTGCCGCGGCCCCCGTCGCAAAATAAGAGCAACCAGGTTGGGCTCATTCAATCGATCGGCCTGCACAAGGTATCTTCTTCCCTCCCTTCCTTCCTTCCTTCACACAATGAGGTTAGTTGATACCATTCTATTAGTCTCCTTCTCAAATTCTCCAGGTAATTTTTGATTTCTAAATCATAAGTGATTCTTGATGTGAAAAGATTTGAAGTTATATATTGCTAGTTGTTCTTCACTGTTGTTTCTAAAATGGAGTTGGAATATGGGGAATTTGATATTGTGATGGAATTGATATTTATGAACGAATTGTTGATGATAGTTGTCGTGATTCAGGGTTATTATCTGTGTTATTATTTTTGGGATTTGGAATTAACCATCAAAATTCTTGTTCTTCATTTTAACTTGTGCACACAAGGTGTTTGATAAATTGCAGCAATGGAAAATTGGTAAGCTAGGCATTTTCAAAATTATATGCAATGAATCATGTTATCGAATTACATTATCCCCAACCCTTACATCATGTTAAACTTGAGAGCTCGTACTTAACTTCCTTTTTGATGATGCAAGCTCATTTATTCACACTCCGCATGATGTAGTCAAGAAGCGTGCAAGCTCACCGGATGATGCCGGCACCAGCTCCTGAGCGGACTGGAGGGGAGTACTTGACCTTTTACTTTTATTGCATATCATTTTTTGTCCATTGAGGTCAATGTACGTCCTAAGTTTGGGGGGGGATTTACTTTCAGTTGCTACATTCATTGCTGTACTTTATTTTGTTGCACTTTTCATTGCTTTGCGTTATTTTTTTTTATATACGTTTGGATAGCCTTGCTTGTCTTAATTCTCCTTTATTCGTGAATTTTTCGTGCTTCTATTTGTGTGATACTGATGTTACGACACTGTTTTTCTCTCTGAAGAAACGGTCGAGTTTTAGTCGAGTTGTAGTCAGTTATTTCTGTTCTGCTTAGTATTCATTTAGGTCCGAAATTTTTCGTGATTGTAGAGGTCTTGGCAGATAAGAGACGATACATACTTGTTTTAAAATCACCGTCAATACGTTTGGTTACATTTTTCGGTTAGTTAGTCGTCCAGTTATATTAGTCGTGTTGGCACTTAGATTGAGTTTAGAGTCGGTCAGTTTTTCCCAAAAGTCGAGATAATGTTGTTCTATGAAGGGAAGTCTAGTAACCGGGGGCATTCGCGTGACCCGTTGTTTACTCTCGCGTAAAACGACGACCCTGATTAGACTGGTGATTTAGATATTTCACATGTGCCAATGATAGGGAGCCTAGTAACTGGGGGTATTCGCGTGACCCGCTGTTTACTCTCGCGTAAAACGACGACCTTGATTCGAACATGCGGAAATTATATATTCGAGTTGTTTCTCCGCTGTAGACGGGAACTTAGTAACTAGAAGCATCCATGTGCCCCATGAGTGTCTTTTACGTCAAACGGTTTTCCAATACATGAGAATGGAAGTTCCACCCTAGGATTATCCCGATGAAACATCCCGAGATCCTAACCTAGTGGTAAACTCGAATCAAATTCTTGAACATATATATAAGGGGATACTGTCCGAGGTTTATTTGTTATGAAACTCGTGAAAATTGTGCCACTAGACTGTGGAACGGGACGAACTAGCTTGTTTATTTTAGCCTTTCATATTGACGGTCGATTTGACTCACGTTTTGTTAATCTTTGAGCTGGATTTTCTTCATGAACGAGTGATTAGGACTGAACTTGATTACTTTGCGAAATCATTATTCTGAGTGCAGCTTGCTATTATGACACTTGTATTATTTAGAGAGAATTACAGGATACTATTGATTAGGTTGAACACTATGAGTTGCACGATGATTCACGACATTCTTTTATTGAATTTAATTCTTTTTGCTTGAGGACAAGCAAAGGCTTAAGTTTGGGGGTATTTGTTAGGCGTATTTTTATACGCTTATTTATCATTATTTTGTAGTATTTTGGAGAGTGAAATTGTCTAAATGAGCCTTTAATGCCTTAATTTTGTATGATTGACAGGAAATTGAAGTCCGGAAGCTAAAATGAGGCAAAACGGGCGAAAACGGCAAATCAGGACTATGAGCCGCGGCACAAGGAAGCATGGCCGCGGCACAGGAAGACACCCAGCCAAAGGCAGAGTAAACTGTACTCTGTGCCGCGGCACAGCCCAGGTGATCCGCGGCACAGAAGAAATTGAGGACGCCCAGGCATCCAGCTGAAGGCTCTGTGCCGCGGCACAGGTTTAGTGCGTCGCGGCACACTTGGCGGTTTTTGGTTGTCCGCGCGAATTAGGGCCGTTTTGAAGCCAGTTTTCGACATACGGATACGGACGCGTTTTGGAGGATATGCTGAGCTATAAATAGGGTTTAAGACCCTAATTAATGAATCTTTGGATCTTTTAATCTTTTGGAGCTTAAGCTTGGAGACGGCAGAAGAAGAGGGAAGCAGAAGACTTCAAAGGCAGAGGGCGGAAGCTGAAGAACGGAGGAATCCGAGCTTCATTTGCGTTTGATTTTTATGCTTTCATTTATCTATTCTGTATTTTCAATTATTAGTATGTCAGGCTAAAACCCTAATCTAGGGTTTTGATGAAACCTATGTTTTGACGAATTTCTTGAGATTATCCAATTAATTACCTTTTTATTGAGTTGTCCCAATTGTGTTTAATGCTTGCAATTATCTGGCCAATAGTTGTATTGATTTAATCACTCAATTCGAATCGGGAGAGGAGATTTGGTGAGGAACTATTGGTGATGACCGTTTTATTCTGTGAGATAGGAATATACTCATAGGAACTACGTGGCTTTTGGGAGATTTTATGCCTTTCGCCTATTGACGAATTAATTCACCTAGGGATAGAGTGCGTTATTCGCCTTTAGATAAATCTATTGACCTCGGGAGAGGCGGTAGAATATATTAGCAATCTCCGCCTTCAATAAACTGGGAAAATTATTTATTACGGATAATCGAGAGTAAATTCGGATAAACTGAGGTGGATTCAGAATCCTAGACTTATTCATCATTTGATTTATTTTATTCAAGCCATCGTTTTCTACTAGTCTTTTAGTAATTCTTTTAGTTATTAATTGCAAAATCCCAAATTCGATTGTTCAAATAAAATTGGAATACACAAAAATCGGTAGTTAGAGATTCAGTCCTCGTGGGAACGATACTCTACTTATCACTTTATTACTTGTAAACGATGACGTGCACTTGCGTGTAAGAAAAATCGCAACAAGGATATGTTGCGAGCATGTGCTCTTGATTGGAAGAACGATTGGGAAGCCCAGCTGCCTTTGGTAGAATTCACTTATAATAATAGTTGGCACGCTTCGATTCAGATGGCACCGTATGAGGCATTGTATGGCCGTCGCTGTAGGTCCCCTTTGTGTTGGGACGAATCGCCGAATCTCTGGGTACGGAACCCGATATGTTGTTAGCAGCCCGTGAGAAGATCACTTTGATTAGGAGTCGGTTGTTAACGGCTCAAAGTCGACAGAAGTCTTATGCTGACCACCGCCGACGACCGCTTGAGTTAGAGTTTGGTGACCATGTGTTAATGAAGGTGTCTCCTACACGAGGTGTTTTTCGTTTCGGGAAGAGGGGCAAGCTGAGCCCAAGGTACATTGGGCCGTTTGAGGTTTTGGAGCGTGTCGGCGATCTGGCCTATCGACTAGCCTTGCCACCGACTTTGAGTAAGATTCACAACGTGTTTCATGTCTCCCAGTTGAGGAAATACGTTGCCGATCCGAGCCATGTACTTCAGTTCGAAGATATTGAATTAGCAGAGGATCATTCGTACGAGGAGCGTCCTGTACGGATACTCGAGAGGAGGATCAAGCAGTTGCGGAATAAGACGATTCCCCTACTGAAAGTTTAGTGGTCACGACACGGAGTCGAGGAGGCTACGTGGGAGACCGAGGATAGTATGCGAGCGAGATACCCCGAGTTATTTACCCCTTAGTTTCGAGGACGAAACTCCTTTTAAGGGGGGGAGTATGTAATATCCGACTGTAACTTTTCATTTTTACCTATCGTTGTATTATTCGGATAATCTGATTATCATAAATCATTGCATTTAGTATTATGTTGAGGTATTATAGATTTGAATATCATATCGTTGTTATTTCATTTCATATGTGATGATTCGATGTTAATTAGAGAGCTGCATTTTCGAATTTTTCTGTTGATGTAGCGTACGCTACACAGTACGATTAACGTACGCTAATCCTGTGCCTTAGCGTGCGTAAGGTTTCCTCTGTTGCGTACGCTAAGAGGGAATCTGGCATCAGTTGACTTCAGCACGTGAACTCCTTAGCCATTAGCATGCATGTGATCAAGGTCTGAGCTGTCGTGTCGGTGAGAATCTACTTTTATTAGCGTGCGTAACCCATTTCTCATTAGCGTGCGCTAACGGCCTGCGATAATTCAAGACAGAGCCATCGTAAGCCACTTACGTACGTAAATTCGGCCGGATAGCGTACGTAAGTGCATTAGCGTACGCTAAATCATCTCCGAGAAGCGTGCGCTAAGTCTCGCATACCATTTATAGGACCACTGCTTTTTCATTTCTTCACAACCCCAAACCGAATTTCTCTCTTCACATATCATACCTGCACTACCAAAACGATATCAACCTTCACCAACTTATTTCTAAGCCTTAAATCTTGGAGTGGAGATCATTTCCTTGGAGACTAGGAGTTGTTCTTGAGCTTGGAGTATATTTTCTCATAGCATTGAAGTTGTTCTTCATTTCTGGAGGTTGGTGTACTTTCCTCTCGCATTATTTTCTTATGTTGATGTTAATGACGAATTATACTTCACCTAGAGTTAGATTAATCAAGTAAAACATAGTTTTAATCCAACCTTTTAACACTTTTGATGAATATGATAAATGAGGGTTTAGATTAGATGAGTTCTTGATGTTGTAGTGATGGTAATCATGTTTATAGTTATCATTACTCATCTTATCGACGAATTTAACTCAAGAGAACATTGTTGGATCGGTTAGCTTCATCATAGCTGGATTTAATCAAGAACTTGATATCATAGAGTGTTTAAACACCATTTTAGGTATTTAATTACCTTGGGAAGAACTTGATAATGTTAAAGATAGGATTAGATGATCTTGTTCAGAAATCTTAGAAGCTTTAAATCATTATGGTTCAGCTTCACAAGTCTTTGAAGAATGATAAGGATCTTGATAACTACAACAATAACTTTTCATTAATCTAATGTGTTGATAACTTAGAATGTGGTTCATCATCATGCTAAATAGATAGTGTTCTTAAGAAGATGATGCTGTTTATGAACGATATTGTCATGGTAGATTGAGTATCAAATTCATTATGACTATCCTTTTATAATAGTAGATGTTGTGGAACATGAGAATTTGATTTAAACCCATTTTATTGGCAAATTGAAGATGTTTTGTTCATAGAATAACTAAAGGACACTTTTGGTATGGTAATCCGATTTTGGAAGATGAATTAGATGTATTGAAACCTTTCATTAATCGTTAAGGTATTCATTAGGGTGGAATGAATTATTCGAGTAGGTTGCGGGCGTCGTTCCCTACGAATTGATATTAATATTATGTGAATATGTTATTGAATGAATTACGTTTCATTCAAGGTTGCTTGTTCGATTGAGTGTTTAACCGAGGATACCGTCCGTTTGATCATTTGGAGAAGGACTATCTTTCGCTTACGGATTTGAGGCAAGTTATCTTGCTTGGTTATAATGATGATTAGATTCTTGTGATGATTATATATATTTCATGTGTATGAATTGTTCATGTAATGATTGTCGTGTTTTGACATTGTCATTGACGTTACTCCGTTTTCTTCATGGGGTTACATTCCCAAGGACGTCGTTTTGAACCGTTGATCTCGTTGGCCTGTATTTTTCACTTTGGTGAGTTTTCTTGATCCTTAATTGGATGTGTATTTCCTTGAACTTCGTTGTCATGTTGTATCGTGACATTTCCGGAATCATATCTGCGTGCCGATTGGATATTGTGTAGGATTTTTAGCCGGGCACTTGTATAGTCATACGTGGATGTTTCCGTATTGGACTGTGCACACGAGACATAGTTCGTGAGGCTAATTAGGTACATTGTCACACGTATATTCTGGATTCCGTATACGGGGTGGACATGTACACGGACACATTTCCGGATCGGGCGTACTGTGATGTCCATCTTGAGCTATATTGTTGATCGATCATAGTCCATGTGTGATTGGATGTGTTCGACGATTTGTGACTGATTTATTTCATACGCCCGAGGGGTATGATTAATGGTCAGAATGGTTTCTTTGAAATCTATATATATGTGAATTGTATAATGTCAGAAGAATTGATTATCATGTATATCTGACCCTGTGTTGGGCGAAATACTTGTATTGTATTTTAGGTCGAGGCAAAGGCAAGGCACGGGAAGAGCATGTCGACGGCGAAGGGTTCGAAGGATACTAGTTCGGGAGCATGTCATGTTATTTCCTATTTCATTTAAATTGTTTTCTGGTTGTATTTGACTATTGAAGTATTTTCCATCCCCATATGGTTTATACTTGTTTTTCGGATCCTGTGTATTGTAAGGCCGTTGGCCATATTTTAATAAACTCCTAATCGGAGTAATAACTATTCATTGTGGTTCGGTATCACAAATAATATTTGTTTAATCTGTTTTGAATATCACCTGGTGGGTCCCAGTGTGGGATTCACGGCACTGTAATAGCCGCCTTTTGGGGTGTTACAGAGATACATTTCTGGTCTTGGAACATTTAAAATAAGAAAGGGATACCGGAAATGTTAGTAGAAACAAGATTAGACATTTTCTCGGAGGTGTCACGGACAAGTATCAATTTTGAAAAATCACCACGGATGTTTGGGATGTTTGAAAATTCTGAAAATTAACATTATTATATATATTTGAGTCAGCTTTCTAACAGTTTAAACGACGAGCCAATCGGAGTTCGGACGAAGAAGTTATGATCGAATTAGTGGAAGACTGCCAGCTGTCGGGCACCATGCGTCACTGCGTGCGTCAGCGCCAGACAGGCGTCCGGGAATCCCGTGAGAGTGAGGCACGGGTCGTCACTAATAATGCCTAGTCAAGAGGCTGTCTTGACCAACTAGCGGACTTTGAAACCGGAAAGAGCTGCCTTACCTTTAAGACTGTCTCATACCACTTATTGATACATGTAGAAAATTTACACAACTTAAAGGGCGTACTTCTATATCCTATATTGGAGATTTTTATATCCTCCAAAATGCTCAAACACTCAGCGAATCTGAGCAGCCTTGTCCAGGAGATGCCCGGTAGAAGTTTAATGAAATTCCCCAGAGTCTGTGAATTCCAGTTTGAGTTGCCTTCTTTGAACTCGATTACCTCTCAATCGGTAAATTATTTTACGAATACATCACGAGCAGATTCTAAAGAAAATCCATATAAGTATAAATATTGTTTGGACCATAGGTATTGAGTCAGAATACTTGGGTAATATGAACCGTTTTATTGTGAGTCAGTCCTGCTATTTTCAGTAACTTCCAGCAACATTTCTTTTGAAGTTGATCGAGTTGTCTAGTTTGAACACGTATATCTTTGAACCTGCAAGTCGGTTTTTGATAAAGTTTCATGAAATTTGTACCCGATATACATGTTACCACAAATTAGTTTTTATTTTGATTTTTATGAACTGTTTAGACTCCTGTATTTATCAATACATTATCGAGTCAGCTCTATATTTTTCGTTTTAATCGAACGGGTTGAATAACTTATATTTGTGTTTAAGGATGGAAAATTTAATAACGATGATTATTAATATTTTTCTATATGAAAATAATGAGTTTTCAATATTGATGACTTTGGAATATTTTTCGTATTTAAATAGTACGAAGTTTTTATTCGATCAAATAATGGTTATATCAAAAATACAACCGAAAAATATTGAATATTATTTTTAAAATAATATTCTGGAGTTTTAGTAATGAACTTGTTAAAGTTCGGATCGTCCCTTTTGAGAAAGAGGAAAATAAAATTATAAAATTCGGATAGCCGTTGATTGTGGAACTCGAATGTCGTAGTATACTGTTATTGATATCGGGATATTAATATTTTGCCATGGTGTGGAAATCAAACCTCGGGATAGATTTGCTTTACCGACCCGACTATTTGAGGCAAGTTGTTACTTGTTCAGTTATTGTATTTCGATAAGTAATTTCAATTACATGTCATATGTATTCTGTGTTGTATTGCATATTGACGAATGTATAAATGGAATCTTGTGAGGATTGTCGTATAAACTAGATGTTTTTGATGATATTTGGATATTCTTGGTCGATGAGGTACGTTTGGAAGGAATCTGAAATGAGGTATGTTTTTATGGTAAATTCGGGGGGATTCCGAATTGAGGTATGTTTTTGTGGTAATCGTACATGAATCCGAATAGAGGTATGTTTTTGTGGTAATCGTACATGGATCCAAATAGAGGTATGTTTTTTTGGTAATCGTATATAGAGGTTTGTGTACGGGAAAATATTCGGTGTTGAGGTATTATACGGTATTGTTGTGATATTGGGATTTTGACGAGAATCGTCGAATTAACCGGGAGTGTTAAGGTTATCGTTTGTGGTTATCATTCTCACGATGCATGACATATGATTAATTATGTTTATGTATTTGCGGTTATTTGTCGGGCATTATGGCTGACCCCGCTGTGGGACTTGTTTTTCAGGTATTGAGGATTTTGATGGTAGCGGTCGTGAAGAAACGAAGATCCCTGATGATATTGGCTATGGCATATGTTGTGGAATCTTGGATTTGATTGTTTATATTTGTAAAATGTATATTTCGAACTGTATTCTTATCCTCCGCGTAAATACTATTTAAATGGCTTTTGATATTTTGCAAACTGAGTTCTTACTTTGTAAAACTGATTCCCTAAACCGAGTTTTGGCATTTTGGCCTTGAACGTTTAAACGAGATTCTTATGACGGTATTTGGTATTTGGAAAATGATTTTTTTTAGTATTTGAAAAATATTACTGTCATCGGTCTTTTTGGTATTTTTGAAATGGCGTGGAAAATTGTGTTTAGCCTGGTAAATCCTTGTGAGAAGGGTTGACGGCGTGTAATATTCCCAGGAGGATCTGGGGGTGTTACAGGAGCTATACTGTTGTTGCGGGTCGATGTACATGGATGACGACCTGTCGGGCTTAACCATGGGCTTAACATGTTTTAGTTCTTGTTTCTGAACCTTATTTCAGAAATAGGTGTGGTGGTAATGTACTTATACGTTCGAGTGTTGTTGATGGTGTGAGGTGTACTTTAAGTTTACTTAGTATGTTTATGTAACTGGTGAGGTTGTTTAAATATCATAATGTAAAATAAATAAGTGAGTGATTTGGGAAGACTAGAGTTTTATCTCTTGTGGCACTACGCCATATATGGGCTTTAACAACGCTTTTTTCAATGCTACAAGCAAAAGTGTAACCATATATGCCTTGAAAGTGATCTAAGCCTACACTTTTTTTCGGTGTTAGCATTGCTATAAATCATCACATTGAGACGTTATTCAGTATCTACGGTAACTTTGAAGTCGGTGTAGCCGTTGGTCTTTAAAATATGTGTAGCCGTTGATCTTTAAAAATCAATAAAAAATAGGCGAGCTCAATGATTGTCCGAATATTAGTCAATTAAATAGGCGGACTCAATCTTTGTCCAAATATTTCAATTAAGCGGGTCAAATTTCAATTATTCACTCCCAACTCTTTCTCTCAACTCTCTCACAGCTCAACTATTGACCAGCCAACCGGCAAATATATTTCGTATCGTATATCTTATATATATATATATAGGAAAAATAAATATAAGTAAAATAAATATAGGAAAAATAAATATAAGTAAAAATAATTAAGCGGGGCTTTCTTCTTTGTTCTCAGAGAGGTCTTTTTAGAGGTTAGTGTTTTCCTCCTCCCTTCCTTACGCTGATGTTGGCGCTGTCTCCCAAAAGGTTATTCTCCAGTTCTCCCCCCAACAGATTCTTCTTTCTCTCTGCCTCAGTTCAAAGCAATCGATTTTACAGGTTTCGATTTTCTGTTATTAGCCGCTTTTTGTGTTCGATCGATTTAGGGTTTCTCTGATATTGGTCTCTTTTTGTATTGTCTTGTTCGATTTAGGTTTTCGATTGCCATTTGCCTCTTCTCCTGCTAGGAAACATGCCCTACTACCTCCGTCTCCCTTCTTATTTTCAATTCCACAAAAGTTTTGCCCTCTTTTTGCTTTGATATGCAAATTGTGAAACTTGCAGGTTCTTTAGCAGAAAGTTCCTCAAATCGTAGTCATTTTCGCATGCTGGTGAGGCGATTCATAAACTTACACGCAACAGGTATGCAAACTGGTATGCTTTTGAGAAATCCCAGCGTATAAACAAATTATTTGCTCTTGAAAATTGAAGGTTTGATTATGTTTTTAGGTTTATTTCATCATTAATTGATTATTATATTTTCTTTATTATCTGAAAAGTTAGGCGAATGTGATTTTGAGTTCCTCCAAATCATCGAGCTGTCTGCCTAATTGTGAAGTTTATCCTTCCCCAGTTTTTAAACCCCCTGTTTTGTTCTTTTTTTCAGAGCCTTTTATTTTGATTGTTGTGTGTGTAGTGTGGGAGTGTGTATGTATATTTTATGTGTGTGTGTGTAGTGCTGGGACTATGTGTGTATGTGGCGTATGTGTGTGTTTAAGTGTTCGATTGTGTTTATGTTTAAGTATGTGTGTGTGTGTGTATTATATATGTGTGTGCGCTTGTGTATGTGTTGTGCGTATTTACTGCTAGGAGTGTGTGTATTTGTGGTATATGTGTGTGTTTAAGTGTTTGTAATAGTTGTGATGTTATTCGTTTTAGGTGACTTTTAGGTGTTTTATAAGCCTTGTGATGTCTTGAATTTTTTTGGTTTCTGAGTGCACAATCGTGTCTACTATGTGCTTGTCTAAATGCTGCTAAATTCTGAGCAATGACCGACTGAATATTCACTTTATTTATTTTCCTACTTTCAAAGTGTGAAGGGGGGTTTTGGTCTAAAACATTTCTGCTCGGTTGCTTTTCTCGCTGAAAACGTCTTTTTCTGCCTGACTTCTCTCTTCACTTTATTTTCCTACTGAAAACGTAATTCTCTTCTTTTGTCTTCTTACCGCTTTGCCTCATTTTGGTCATCGGCGTGTTCTTTCACAGGATACGTGTCCGTTTGGAGATGCGTCTGAATATCAGGTTGTTTTTTTCTTGGCTGTTGTTTGCGAACATTGAGCTCAATTTCTTCTGCAGGATATGGTTTGGTTTTCGGTATGTCCCATGTCTAAATATATGTGCCTATGTATCGACATGTGCATGTGTTTTGATGTGTTTATTTATGTGCAATGTTACATTAATATTAAGTGTAAACAGTTTGAGAAAGGAATTGGTGGAAGCACTTCTAATTCTATCAAAGAACTTGTTAACAATGGAGCCCTGAGTCTTCACATGGAACGGTCGGCATTTTATCTTATTATGCTTGCATCAGAAGTAACTTGTTGACGTGCTCATAATTTATGAACTCTCGTTGCAGTTCTCAACATCCGAAGACCGTTCTAATTATGGATGAGGTTGATGATGGTATGTCTGCTGGAAATAGAGGGAGTGGGGGTAGCTGATCTTATTGCCAGCATCAAAATCTCAAAAGTTCCTATAATATGCATTTGTAATGATCACTATGGTCAGAAACTCAAGGGCCTTGTGAACTACTGGTTGCTTCTTAGCTTCCTAAGTGACAAAGCAGCAGGTATCATCTGTTATATTCATCATATCTATTGGTGCAAAAAGAGAAATTAGAAATTTATCTAACTTTTGTAATATTCTCTCATTTTGGCTGAAATCTAAATCTTAACATTGATAAACAGTTATTTAGCCTTAAATTCTTAGGAACGTCTCGTGGAATAGTGCCTCTGGTCTGTATGTATATTCAGTTTTGAGGTTCCCTTTTTGTTGAGAATGTTGATTTTATATTTCAGTTTTGTCAATCTATTGATGTTAAATTAAACTTTAGAATAAGTAAAAGTTAGTGGAATCCGGACACTGATGGAACATCTGTATGATGATGTGGTAAATGTATTAAGTGAAGTTGGAAATAATATTTTGTTCTTTTATGAGTTCTTTGGCTTCTGGTACTTTAAAAAGTTCCTTGGTTGTTTGGCAGAGACGATATGAGTAGAACGGTTGTTTCGCTACACCTGAATATCGATCTTTCTGAATGAGCTGCAACAGTTATACATGGAAAAAAACATACGTGTATTCGATGGTTCGACATTTCTGTGTTGTCGAAATGTGTTATTATGTGATAAAGGTCATATTGCAATAACAATGGTAAGGGCTATTAAAATTACTCGCTTTCATCAAACTATTTCTGTCTTCTTGGTAAATTTTATTGATATTGTATACTTCAGTTCAAAAAGGTATCCTTTCTATATGATGCGCAGCATGAATTTCTACTTGCATATACCATATTTCATAACGTATATGTCTCCCAATACTAACTTTTATATCCTGTCTTACAAGTTTAGATATGTTGTTTATATTCATGTCAGTCTATGCAGGATTACTCAGTTGAACAAACCCCGCAATTGTTCGGACATCAAATTTTTGTTCGGTTCAAGCCTACAATTGTTGTGTAGTTAGGTAAAACCTCAGGGTTACTTTTATAATTAGTCCATAAGCTTATAAACTAATTTTGCTCATGCTAAAAATATATGTATTTATCATTTTAGTTTTCAAAATTCAAGATTTCGGAATTGGAATTCAGATTCCGTTTGATAAACAGTCCCTAAGCGGCAATTTTTTTCTACTGCAGGTTTTGAATGTGTTGTTGAGATTAGCATGGATGCAAACTGTGATGAGTATCACCATTTTTTGTAACGGGTGGATATACTCGGCCTTTTGGTGATTCAAATCATTGCGATAGGATCCTTAACATCCTTATATTCATTTTGGATTATGTAGTTATTTTGGATGGTTTATGTATTTGGATGGTTGTTTGATAACCTTTTATGTATTGGGATGTTTGAATTTATTTTTAATGGGTAACTCTATTTTTAAATATTTAGAGTGTTGGTAAAAAACCTCTGAAAATGTAGCCATTGATTCAAAAAATATACTCTTTACGTATTGGTAAAAGAATAACATAATGTAGCCAAAGATATTAAATTGATTAAGAAACAAGTGTAGCCATAATGATAAAGGGTGTTGCCAACAATATCGAAGTGTTTCACAATTTTATGTTACAGTAGTACTAAACAGGTGTAGCCATAGGTCTACAGCTATACTTTTAATGGTGTCACCACATAGATAACGGTGTTGGCATAGGTCTACAACAACACCTCTTAAGGTGTAGGAACAGAACCAAAAAGTGTTGGCATAGGGGTCTACAGCTACACCTTTCCGCAGTGTTACGAGAAACTATAAAAGTGTTAGCGTAGACCCCTATGGTAGCGGCCATTTTTGTAACACCCTCAAATTTGGTCAAAGTGTAGCGGTAGCCTGTTTTTTTTCTTTTACCAACACTTTTTGGGCTGTGAACACACTTTTTTAGGTGTGACTGAAGCCCATATATGGCGTAGTGTGGTTATATCTACGGGGATATTGATGTCATGAGTTTGATTCGGATTGAGATTGGATGTCTCTATGTGATAGTTGTATTGTTTTTTTTTTGTCACAGGTTTTGGGATAGGTACCAGTTTAGGGGAAAATCTGACGAAGTTTCACCATAAATTATAAGTATTAATATGATATAGGTAGTTTATGTTAGGTAGTTAATGTGGGTCGTTTCATAGTGTTATGGCGATTTTCTGATGTTACGGCCTTAACCCGTATTGGTAATTTTTTCCGGGTTAGTAGAAAGTTGTTTATGTCCGTATGTCTTGGATGACATGGTCGTATTTGAGGAGGTTACGGTTGTATACCTCAGGTGTTACGTCTGTAACACACTACTGGTATATAAACCAATAACAACAACCATTTTCAGAAAATTGCTTCATTTCCTTTCCTCTTTAATCCTCTTTGCGATTTTGGGGCTGGAAGTTATTCTTAGGCTTGGATAATCGATCTTCATTGACTCGGGAAGCTTGATTCGTGTCAATCATAATCATTTGTCTTGACTTTTTCGGATCGAGGGTAAATTCGTGATGATCACTAAGTTCACTTTGGGTGGGGGTTCTCTAGATTTAAATTCTAGTCCAAATCTTTTAAATTGATTAGTGCTATTGGATGTTGTTAGTCATGTTTTAAATTGATTAGTGCTATTGGTTGTTGTGGTGACTATATTGGTTTGTGTCTACACTAGGATGTATATTGTGTTGTATTGTTGATCGATGTGTTGTGTTGGATGTGTATTGTTCGTGATGATTGTTGAAATGTTATTAGTGTGTATTGTGGTTCGATTGCATTTATGATTGTTGAAATGTTGTTCGTGATGATTGTTGAAATGTTTGTTTTGTATTGTGTTGCTAAGTTCACTCATGCGGGTTTGACAGGGCCTACGAGGATATATGGCAAGGGACCATTAGATTCAGACTTAGTATGTGGTGCTGAGATTCAATCGTGCAGGTATGATGAAGCCTACGATAAAACATGGCTAATAATCATGGGGTCAGAACACAGTATTGGTTCAACCATGCGGGTTCAATGGGACCTACGGTGACTCGTGGTAGGGGATCACGGAGTCATGGATCGGAGTTTGCGACAATGTGATTGTATTATTTGGCTCATTCCGTGCAGGTGTTAAGCCCATGGAGACACGAGGTAGGAGATCACGTGGTTGCGATCATGTCTTGATGTTTAAGATTTGTGAATCGATGTTTTCTGGAAAATGATTTTGGGTCAAGACCCAATCGACTTTTGGAATGGTTTTTGTAACTAAGGACTTGAGGTTCTAAATGCTTTTTGTTTCATAAAGATTATGAAATGTTTCCAAATACTTAAGTCTAATTTTTCAACTTTAGAACCTCTCTAGATATCTCATAAATGATTGTCGTTGTCTGGTACATAAATGATATTTGCTTGGTATATTTTGTGTAGTTAGAATACATATATTATTGCTATATATCCCGAGCGCTAACCCCAATCTAGAGGTGGATGCCTATTATGCATTTCAGGTACTTCTAGTTCGAGGGAGCAGTCACAGGGTCGGCATGAAGTGTAACACCACCAAGATATTCAGGGTATATTACAGCACCGCGAGCCCCTACCGTGGGATCCACAAGGCTATACATATACATATCTATAAAATTCGACCGTCAAGGTCTAACATAACCAACAAGGAACATAATAAAAGTTAACATCCATAGAATAGTCAAATCAACAAATGAGAGTCGATGGGGATTCAACCACGAAAGGAAATACCATGGCATCAACAAAACAGCATGCAGTACTCAAGTACTAAAAACTATCTAAAGTGTGACATCACAAATGAAAGACATCAATAATAAGGACAACAAGAGTATCACAACATCACCATTGCCCGTCATCTTCATACTGACCTGGTACTCGCTGCTCTAGTTGCCCAGTGCCTGAAATACATGAAATGTATCTTCCCCGAATGGGTTCGCTCTAGAATAGCTAGTGATAGTATATCGATTATAAAATAATATCTCGTGAACATTATAGTAAGTTTATAATCTTTTCTCAAAATCCAAGACTAGTACTGAATATATAAATCTGATATCATATCGCATTCCAAACATATGCGTGATTAACCGTGGATCGCACCAGAAGCAACAATCCCTCGGAAGCCCCATCAGTCCGTCCCATAGTGGTTACCCAGCAGATATTCTTGGTACACACCAAATGCCACGGATCCCTCTGAGGACCCATCAGCCCATCCCGTAGTGAACATATACTCAAACAAAACACATATACTTCACTTTCAAAGTCAAGTACATTTAATCATAAATATTTATTTGCCTTTGAAGCATATTTGATTCGAATGAAAATGGTATGCAAGCTCGATTGGTCCAAGAACCTACATACGACCCTAAATGATTCGTAAGGAGTATAATAATCAACAATCAATACTCAATTCACATAAACGAACTCCAGAAACCCGCCTACGATTCATAAAAAATCAAGAATATACACAAAGGTTGGAAATCATCGAAACCCTCTCAAATTCGAATAATATACGAAAGTATTCATAAATTCACTGGGAAAATATGGGTACATAGAAGATAATTTATAATCATGGGGATTCCACGCTTCAAAATGGATTAGACGGACAAATCTAAGAAAAACCCTAGAATTCCAAAAATAGGATTCTATGAAGATTTACCTTGATTTGGAAGGAAATGACGAATTAGATGTTGTTTAATCTTTGTTATCAACCCAAGGATGGTGATAGATGATGAAGGATTGCACCAAATCGCCTCCAAGTCACCCATCTCTCGCTCTCTCATTGGTTTAGGATAAGAAGTGGGTAAAATGAGGAGAAAACACTGTTGCTCGCGCATATATACCCTGCTAGTAATTAGCAAACACTAAGCCATATATTAGCATGCGCCAATGAGCCTCAAGATCAGATGTCTCTATGTCCCCTTAGAACATACTAACAAGTACTTTATCATGTGCAAATGCTGCCGAGTAGAGCACGTTATGTCATTGCTTAGCGTGCGCTAAGCATATGTACAGCAACACAACAGAGTAGGCCCGGGCAGCCCAAACACGACCAGTATAATGCAAAACACAAAGTTTTACAGAGAATAACAAAGTGCTTACGGAGACCATCAGTATACGAACTCAAGTGCTAAAGAAACATGTGATTCCGGCCATCCGAAGGTACGGAAAATTGAATACGAAATCAAATGCCTACAACTTTGGAAATTTTCAAAACGGCCCCAACATCAAAAAATCATGATTCAGAGTTCTGCAACAACATCCATGCTCACAACACATCGAAATGTGTTAAATAAACTTGTAGATACAATGAAACAACCGTTTCTAACAAGAATTACAAGAATCGAACCTTAACACGAAAAAATCATAACAATTTAGAGAATTTATTAAAACAACCCCAATACTCATTTGGATGGAAAAATATGCAGAACAAGATAGTTTTAAAATGTCAAAACAATTACAAGCGAGTATCCAAAAGCGAGAAAACACCAAAAATGGAAATCACTAAAAATAGAAAATATAGATATTGCATTCTCCCCCTATAAAAACAACTTTCATCCTGAAACATAAGAAACAAAGTTTAGGGTATCGAGCACGCATTTTATCTCCCATCTCCCAAGTTGCTCTTTCGACCCCATGTCTCGGCCATTGCACTTTAACCAATGGGATGGTTTTGTGCCGAAGTTATTTCTCACGATTTTCGAGGATATTCATCAGTCTATCTTCAAATATGACATCATCGGCTATTTTCATTATCCCCATAATCAATGATATGTCCAGAACATACTTTCTCAGCTAAGAAATATGAAAGATGCTATGGACGTGACTAAAAGATGGAGTAACGCCAAGTGATAAGCCAACTCACCGACTTTGTCCAAAATCTCAAATGGTCTGATATATCTCGGACTGAGCTTCCCCCTCTTCCCAAAGTGGAAGGCTCCCTTCATTGGTGACACCTTGAGTAGAATGTGGTCTCCCACATTATACTCTAAAGGTCGACGATGAACATCGGCGTAGGATTTGACTCTGAGCAGTCAACAATCTCCCTTGAATGATAGAAATCTTCCCATTGGTCTCTAACAACATATCTATCTCCACCCCGACTAACTCCGAGGCCTCATCCCAACAAAGTGAAAAGATCTACGCTGCCTACCATACAAGGCCTCAAAATGTGCCATTTTGATCGATGCATGCCAACTATTCTTGTATGTAAACTCGATCAAAGGAAAATGGAGTTCTTAGTCACTACTACATTCTAAGTGCATGCTCGCAGCATATCTTACAACATCTGAATCGTCTAATCAATTTAACCTTTTGCCTGCGGATGAAAAGACGTACCCAACCTCAACTCGGTACCTAATGCCTGATGGACCGCCTACAAAATATGTGACACCAAACGATCACCCCAATCAGAAATTATAGTCTTCGGCATCCTGTCCAGTATCATAATATCTGCTACACATAATTGAGACAACCTCTTCGGTCCCCAAGTATCCTTGATACCTAGGAAGTGTGCCGACTTGGTTAACCAATTTATGATGACCAAATCATATTCATTCCTTTTTAGTTGTACACATCCCTTGATAAAATCCATGAAAATATCTTCCCACTTCCACTTACGAATGGAAAGTGGCTTCAACAACCCGACTAGTCATTTATGTTCAATTTTGAATTGCTGGCAAGTCAAACACTGCAATACAAACTCTGTGACATCCTTCTCCATATTATTCCACCTTGTTCCTAGATGGATTAAATAAGGGGTAGCATGAGCCTCTTGGAGTATCCGCTGCCTCAACTCTAAGTCCTTTGGAACACATAGTCGCCCTCGAACCTCAAAATTCTTTCTTCGTGGACCATAAAACACGGGGCTTTCCCCTTAATCATATTCGCCGTCAGTTGAGTAATCATCAAGTGAACGCATTGCTTCCCTTTGATGTCATCAACTAAGGACGAAGTAATTTCGAGAGTACAAAACTACCTTTCTACTCTCTTAAGCCAAACTTCTATACCCTCCTCGACCAGTTCTTGTCGAATCTTTGCTTGAGGTGTAAGAACTTATAGCATCTGAAGTGATACCGGATTCCATATCAATGCGTCCATGATGACGTTATCCGTCCACGAATGCATGGCCGGACATAGCCAGCTCCGTGCCTAGTCAGAGTTTCGACAATGGGCCCCTAATTTTTTTTCTTCAATGAAAGAGGAAAAAGAAAATGAAGCAATCACAATGCTAAAATATTTATATTAAAATGTAACAAATAAAAGATAAACAAGTTAAAAATAATTATCTAAATAGAACTTGCCTCACATTTTGGCACAAAAAATGTTAATCAAGCATGTATAATCAAGATGCTCAATTGCTTCTTTTCCATGGATAACATAGATAATCCATTAAATATTTTTTATGACAATCATAATCAACAATTAGTGATAACAAACTATAAATACCAAAATAGAATTACCTATATTTTCATATGTTTGTGGTGCAAATGTGATGGTTAGGATTTGAAAGTTGAAGAATCCTCCTATTTTCTAAAAGACTCCTTCAAAGACGACACAAAGCGAACTGAAAGTTGATTTGTAGGAGGAATCCCTTAAAAAGAATCTCGAAAATTTCCGACCCCCTTCTCTCTTTTAATTTTCTGTATTTTTTTTCCTCTGCACAGATTACTGCTCTGCCTATGTCCAGTAGTAACTCCAATTTATTTCTCTTCGTCCAAATCTCCTTAAAACATAAATGTGTTCTGACGTTTACTTCTTTAAAGTTTTAATGCCAACTAAAAAGGGAGGCCTAGAGAAAGGCAAAGGCCCAACATATGAAATAAAAGAAGGGAAAAGGACAAAAGAGGACAAGCAATTGGGCATGAAGGGACAAAAAAGAACAAGCAATCGAGGCATGAAGGATCCGACGCATCAATCAAACTCAGCATTAGTTACAAACCGCTCCGCCAACTGTTGTTATGCAGTAGCAATAGCAACTACTTATATATATATATATATATATATATAGGTAAAAATTCAACCCCCTAAAAATTGCTACTTTTCGCCCCGAGTTGACGAACTCTTCCACCTAACTATAGGTCCGACATAGTCCGAATGGTAAAGGTTCTAAGTTATAATTCTTTATAAACTCCAACCAATGGTGCTGCCTTATATTCAACTACGTTTGACTAAAGATGTATATAGATTCGACATGCCATATAAATAATGTTGAGGAATCTTTAGTGCGAATGTTGTTAGGAATATGCCATCGAATGCCACTCAGTGGATGAGAGAGTAGGGGCATTGTACTTGTAATTTTGGAATAATTAATAAAAAGGCAATACGATTCATTCACTATTTATTGTATTTCAATTGCATTCTTGACTTGGTAAATATTGAAGTGAAGTCCATGTAAATAAATTGAACATTTCATTCTCGTTATAGGATAAGAGAAAATGCACTCGAAGTGTTTAAAGTTTATTTACGTAAATTGTTCGCAAGTCAATAAACTTAAAATGGGCATTAAGTTTTAATAAGACTTGTATAACTGATGCTAGGACGTGTGCACGTATTGATAGCATAGTTATAAGTATATTGGTGGGACCAGTATACTCGAACACAACTCATACTCAATTCAGTCACACGGTATTCACTCTCGGAGAGTCGATGATGAATCAAAAGGTTGTGATAGTATACGTGTACTTTTGACTTGAGGGTTTAGTAGAAGATGTGCCTGTGACGTTTAGTTTGTCATTAGAGTAGTTAGACTCATTTGCTTAATTGCTGAGTCGACCTCGAAGTGCGGACTATATGGGCGGGTAGCAGTCTTTTACTGTACGCCAAGAAAGGATTCTATCTCCTGTTAATGAGCAGGCGAATGTCCTATACGGTTAATGACAAATAAGATCATATGTCTTTGGCCAAATAATTCTGATATAGTCGTATTAGATACACTATTAATCAGTTGGTCTTTATTTGCATTAAAACATGTATAGAGTCTAGTAAACAGTAGGGTTTGACTTTACCGTTGTAACACCCCCGATATATTCAGGAATATTACAGCACCGAAATCCTTTACATAAGAATTTACAAGGCTGAAGAAATGAAAAGACATTAACAGATACCGTATGAAAATAATGGAAATAAGATACAACAGTTCTGACCAATACTGAAAATACGAATGATCAACAGAAAAGTATTAATACATCGCCAAATCCAAATCATCATAAACAACTACGTACTCGAGTACTTATTAAAACGATACAAACAACAGACAAATAAACCCGACCGGAACATCACTCTGCACCCTCGTCGTGATGCAGCTCCAGTGATTGTTTCCCCGCTCTCCTGGATCCTGAACATAAACAAATGTTCACCCCCGAAGGGGTTAGCACAAAGATACTAGTACAAGTACCACAACATGTTATCAACATTTCACGAAGAATAATAATAACATAAATGACAAAAGAATCCACGAGTTCTCTCCTGCGAGAAGCTCAATAATATCATACACACATTAACATCACAACATGATATCACAACATACACATGGTAATTCCAATGATCCAGCGTTCACTGTCTAGACCGCAAGATGATCCCGTTGGACCAACACGTGGTGGAAAAACCCGTCCAATGATCCAGCGCACGCTAGCATAGATCCTAAGATGATCCCTTCGGACCAACACGTGGTGGACATACAACAACGATATATATGCACGACAATATGTATAACATCAATATATAAAACAATTAAGGTACTTACCTCGATTCGAAGACAAGAATAATACTTCCACGAAAAACAAAACACTCGAAGGTCTCCCCTTCGATCAATCACTTAGCAAGCTCGAACCTTAACAAAAGAAATAATATAGAATTCATCTCATGTCGTACGAATGTCCAACAATCCAATTTACAGCCAAAAGTTCATAAAACGTAATCTGCCTGAACTGCTTAGCATACGCTAAATATTCTACATAGCGTGCGCTAAGCCTGCTCGTTAGCGCACGTAAACAATGAAGCTTAGCGTACTCTAACTATGTATCGACAGTCCTCTCTGATCAGCCGACTGACTCGCCTGATGACATAATGCACGTTACGTTCCAATCGTAGCGTACGTTAACTTATGCTCGATAGCGCACGCTAACCATGAAGCTTTAGTGCATGCTAATTATGCATGACAGTTCTTCCTGGACAGTCCACTGATCTAATCGTGATAAAACTTACAAAATCTTCAGTGTTAGTACACGTTATCTCCATGCATATCATGCTCATACGGTTATGAATGATCTTACGGATAACAACAATTTCGAATTCAAGAATACGTATATCATCATAAAACCATATTCCATTCCGATTACAATTCTTCATGCGTAATTCGGAAGGCCTAACGGTCGATATCAATACCTTATATCAATCAAAACTATCATCTTGTAGTTTGTTTAACACTCCATCTTTACAAGATAAATCCTTCCATGATCAATCTCTTAGATTCGTCTAACAATAATGATGTTAAAGTCAAGTCCGTGATTACTATGAAGACACCTTCTAAATTCGGATTACCAATGTCATAAACTTCCTCTACTTGTTCATCGTAACAAGATTCAAATTATGATGTTCATAACCAAGGTACTTAAGGCATAATCATCTCAACTCCTAAACATGATGTGGTTTGGATAAATCTACAATGAAACTCAATATCTTGATAGCATAATACTCATATCCTTAAGAACACGAATTCAAGGTTGAAAGTCGTATAACATACCTTTAGATGAAGAAAAACACCGAGACAACAAGTAGAATCCGGCTCCGGTTGCTTGTTTGCCAAATCAAGACGTTTCTCCACTCCAATGATCAAACACGAGTGTCATCCAATCTTTAGTGATTAAGTGGAGGTGGTCTATGTGTGTTTAAGAAGGAGGAAGGGTTCTCTGAACTATCAAGAAATGAGGACGAGTGAAGGGAACAAGAAGAAATGGAGTGCTGACCCTTATATAAAATTTCTGCACATTAGCTGATTAGCGCATGCTATCATACAATCCTTAGCGCGCACTAATAATCGTTGACTCCAAAACTATCCAGGTTCGTCCGCGAGAATCTTATCCGGACCTACGTCCGGCTGGCGCATGTGCTAGCTGCCTAGCTCAATAATTGACTGGTTAACACACGCTACGCTACATTCGTAGCATACGCTAATCTTAACAGATAACGTACGTTAAGCTATCCTTGTTAGCGTACGTTATCATGTATTAGCATGGAAAATTTTACATGTTGCCATACTCATGTACAAAGTTTAAAATACGAGAATATCATACTTCAATTATCGATATCACAATTCTGAATAATACAGGGTTCAAAACAGATGAAATACACAATCATAAATCCGAATATTACATACTCTCCTACTCAAAAGGAGTTTCGTCCCGAAACTCAAGACAAAAATAACTCTGGATATCTGGACTTCATGTTATCTTCCGTTTCCCAAGTAGCTTCTTCCACTCCATGGCGTGACCACTGAACTTTGACCAAAACGATTGGTTTGTTTCTCAACTGCTTAACTCGACTCTCGAGTATCTTGACTGGTCTTTCTTCAAACATTCCATCCTGAGCGACCTCGATCTCGCCGAAATCAATGACATGATTAGGATCCAGTATATATCTCCGTAACTGGGATACGTGGAACACGTTATGAACATGGCTCAATGACGGCGGTAATGCCAATCTGTATGCCAACTCTCCAACTCTCTCAAGGATCTCGAATGGTCCGATATATCTCGGACTCAGCTTTCCCTTCCTTCCAAAACGAAAGATTCCCCGAGTAGGAGAAACCTTTAAAAGTACGTGGTCTCCAGTACTGAACTCCAATGGGCGACGACGTACGTCTGCATAAGATTTCTGTTGACTCTGGGCGGTCAACAGCCTTTCACGAATCAAAGCTATCTTCTATTGTGTCTGTATGATCAACTCTGGTTCTGTCCCGATCAAGTCTGATGAATCATCCCAACATAGGGGCGATCTGCATCTCCTCCCGTATAATGCCTCAAACGGTGCCATCTTAATCGAAGCATGCCAACTATTGTTGTAGGTAAATTCAATCAACGGTAGATGACCTTCCTAATAAGTTGACCAATCTAAGGTACAAGCCCTCAGCATATCTTCCACCGTTTGAATAGTCCTTTCGGATTGTCTGTCAGTCTGCGGGTGATAAGCTGTACTGAAGTTCAATTCGGTTCCCAAGGCCTTATGAACTGCTTTCCAAAAATGCGATACAAAGCGACCATCTCGGTCAGAAATAATGGTCTTCGGTGTACCATGTAGTCGGACTATCTCTGAAATAAATACTCGTGCCAATCTATCTGGTCCCCACGTGTCCTTAATGCCTAGAAATGAGCTGATTTGGTTAAACGATCAACTATCACCCAGATCATGTTCATTCCTGTCTTGGTCCTCGGCATACTAGTGATAAAGTCCATCGATATGTCCTCCCACTTCCATTCAGTAATCGAAAGTGGCTTCAACATCCCGGCAGATCGTTGATGCTCGATCTTAACCTGCTGACAAGTCAAGCATTTCGAAACATAGTCCACTGCATCTTTCTTCATGTTGCCCCACCAGAAAGTCTGCTTCAAGTCTTTGTACATCTTACTGGTGCCCGGGTGGATAGAATAGGGCGAGCTGTGAGCTTCCTTCATAATCGTCTGTTTCAGAACATCGACATTGGGAATGCAGAGTCGGTTCTGAAATCTCAAAACTCCATCATCATGAATTACGAATCCGGGGGCCTTCCCCTTGATCACTTCTTCACGTAACCGAATCATCAGAGGATCATCTGCCTGCTTAGATATGATTTCCTCAGTTAACGAGGAAGTTATTTCCATCACGCACAGTTGTCCTTGGACTCTTTGTAACCAAACTTCAATTCCTTCTCGAATCATATATCATTGAATGCTGAGTTGGGAGGTCAGAGTCTCCAGCATCTGGATAGAAACAGGCTTGCGGTTAAGTGCATCGGCCACTACATTTGCTTTGCCTGGATGATAAAGAATCTCCAAGTCATAATCCTTAATAAGTTCCATCCACCTTCTTTGCCGCATGTTCAGCTCTTTCTGACTGAAGATGTATTTGAGACTCTTGTGATCCGTAAAGACCTGACAGTGAGTCCCGTAGAGATAATGTCTCCAGATTTTCAAAGCAAAAACTACTGCTGCTAGCTCCAAATCAAGCGTTGGGTAATTCACTTCATAAGGTTTCAGGTGTCGTGACGCATAAGCGATCACCTTATCATTCTGCATCAATACACATCCGAGTCCTTGGTTCGAAGCATCACTGTAAACTATGAATCCTCCAGTTCCCTGTGGAAGTGTTAAAATTGGTGCTGTCATCAATCTCTTCTTCAATTCATCAAAGCTATTCTAGCACAACTCGTTCCACTCAAACTTTTGTGTTTTCTGCAGTAGTCGAGTAAGTGGGCCGGAAATTTTAGATAACCCTTAAACGAATCGACGATAATACCCAGCAAGTCCTAAGAAACTCCGGACTTCTTTCACGTTCTTTGGAGGCTTCCAATCTATAACCGCTTCGATCTTCTGAGGATCTACTAGGACTCCTTCAGCTGATACCACATAGCCGAGGAACATTACTTTCTTTAGCCAGAATTCACACTTAGAAAGTTTGGCGTACAATTGCTTGCTTCTCAAAAATTTTAATACAATCCGCAAATGCTGCGCATGTTCTTCCGGGCTCTTGGAATAAACTAGAATGTCATCAATGAACACAACCACAAATTTATCCAAATATTCGATGAACACTCGGTTCATCAATTGCATGAATACAGCAGGTGCAGTAGTGAGACCAAACGGCATCACTACAAACTCATAGTGTCCGTAGCGAGTTCTGAACACCGATTTCGGAACATCAGATTCCTTAATCCTCAGCTGATGATATCCTGATCTCAGATCGATTTTAGAAAATATGGTTGCTCCTTGCAACTGGTCAAACAAATCATCAATCCGTGGCAACATATACTTGTTCTTAATCGTCATCTTGTTCAGCTCTCGATAGTCAATACACAGTCGAAGCGATCCATCCTTCTTCCGGACAAAAAGAACTGGTGCTCCCCAGGGCGAAATGCTTAAATGGATATAGCCTTTGTCCAATAACTCCTCCAACTGCTTTTTCAGTTCGTACATCTCAGTAGGTGCCATACGATACGGCGCCTTAGAAATTGGTGTAGCTCCGGGTTCTAGCTCAATGGTGAATTCTACATCCCGTCGTGGAGGTAGTCCAGGTAACTCGTCTAGAAACACATCCGGAAATTCATTCACAACAGGAATGGATGAAAGTTCCACAATTTCGTCTTCTTTCTTCATTGCATAGCACCAAAGATCCCATGCACTGTTTCAACAATTTGACAGCTTTCATCGCTTTGATCAACCTTCCTGAGCTTCCTAGTTTCCAACCTTCAAACAGTATTTCGGAATCATCAGTAGAGATCAGTGAGATATTCCTCTTTTGGTAGTTTACAATAGCTCCATATCGATTAAGCCAATCGTCTCCGAGTATCAGGTCGTCTCCTTGCATTTCTATCACAATCAGATTTGAGAGCCACTCTCTGCCTCCAAATGATATAGGGAAATCTCTAGTTTCTAAGTTTCCAACAATCCTCTCTCCACTCGGTAAACCAATAACATAAGGTTCACAATTATGAAAACCCGAAATATTCAAATGATTTACACAAGATAAGGATATAAATGAATGCGTAGCTCCTGTATCGAATAAAACGCTAACTGGCTGGGAAAGGATCTGAACGGTACCTGATGCGACAGCAGCATCCTGATCGTCTGTTCTCCTCATCTCGTACAGATGTGGGGGAACAGATCCGGCACTCGATGTCCCCTTTCGGTCAAACTGTCCTCTGCCTCGTCCACGACCAATATTCTGGGGCATTTGGACACTCTGTTGCGTCTGCTGAGTACTTGATTCTTTTTGGGCTGGATGTGATGTACGGCCTCTAAAAGCTTTCGCAGCCTCCTCACAGAACACCGCACAATGTCCCTCTCGACCACAGTCAAAACAAGTCACGGTAGGAAATGAGCAATCTCGTCGATAATGTCCTGTTCGGCCACAGTTAAAGCACCTCCTTGTCACATCTGTCGTGACTGATACTGCTCCAGAGTACTTTCTGCTCTTGGATGGGTGCGGAGGTTTCTTGAACGAATGAAAGGATGACTGGGCTTTGCGGGGCCCACTACTCTTGTGCTCTATAAAACTGCCAGAGACTTTCTGCTTCTTGGATTCGGTAAACTTCTCCATTGCTGCTTCATTGATTTCGTACGCCAATACGTTATCCTGGTATTGACGGAGAGTGGTACATTCAAAAGCGGACATGTACCTCTGGATTTCTGGTTTCATTCTCATATCAAAATGGATCATCATTTCTGCATCTGTTCTGACCAGATGTCGAACAAATGCTAGCTGCTGGTTAAACGTTTTAATTGTCTGGGATACAGGTTCGTCTGATGGCTGTGCGGAGAAAAATTCCCGAACTTTGGCTTCCCTCACAGGACGAGGGCAGTACTGAGCTTCCATCATTAATTTGAATTCTGTCCAATTAGCATCATGATCTGCAGGTCGGATGGCTTCCCACCACTCGGATGCTTCCCCTATCAGAAAGTACTGAGCAATAGAGGCTCTCCGATCGTCTGGGCAATTAATTCTGGCAAACATTTTCTCCAATTCCTTCAACCAATGGTCCCATGTGGGAGTCTCAGAAAAGCCATCGAATTTGGGTGGTTGCATCTTCGCCAACTCTTGCAGCCATCGGTCACCTCGATTTCCCATGTCTGGGATCCCTTGTTGTCTATCTCCCTGCTATAATTCCACCGCCACATGCATTCGGTCCACGACCTGGGCGAACTGAGTCATCTGGTTCACCACATGACGGAGGATTTCGGGCACAGCAGGTTCCGGTTCATTATTAATAGATCTTTGTGGCTCGCCTGAGTTGTGGCGGGCCTAATTAGAAGGCGAAGCTTCTCTTTCTGCATTCCTTCGTCGGCGTCCACGACCGCGACCATGTCCACCTCTCAACATACTGTAAGCATAAATACTCAATATACAAGAAACAATATCGTTCTAATGTTCAAGTATAAAGAGATACAACATGTAAAGGATGACATAGAGTTTAGGAACTTACAACCACCGATCACATGAAGACGTAGGCAGTACAGTGATATTATTCACAGCCAGTTATCTCAAAAGACATATCTGACCCCTATTTTAACCCAATGGCCAAGATATCCATAATCTTAGCTCCGATACCATATTCTGTAACACCCCCGATATATTCAAGAATATTACAGCGCCATAAATCCTTTACATAAGAATTTACAAGGCTGAAGAACTGAAAAGACATTAACAGATACCAACGTATGAAAATAATGGAAATAAGATACAACAGTTCTGACCAATACTGAAAATACGAATGATCAACAGAAAAGTATTAATACATCGCCAAATCCAAATCATCATAAACAACTACGTACTCGAGTACTTATTAAAATGATACAAACAACAGACAAATAAACCCGACCGGAACATCACTCTGCACCCTCGTCGTGATGCAGCTCCAGTGGTTGTTTCCCCGCTCTCCTGGATCCTGAACATAAACAAATGTTCACCCCCGAAGGGGTTAGCACAACGATACTAGTACAAGTACCACAACATGTTATCAACATTTCACGAAGAATAATAATAACATAAATGACAAAAAAATCCACGAGTTCTCTCCTGCGAGAAGCTCAATAATATCATACACACATTAACATCACAACATGATATCACAACATACACATGGTAATTCCAATGATCCAGCGTTCACTGCCTAGACCCCAAGATGATCCCGTCGGACCAACACATGGTGGAGAAACCCGTCCAATGATCCAGCGCACGCTAGCATAGATCCTAAGATAATTCCGTCGGACCAACACATGGCGGACATACAATAACGACATATATGCACGACAATATGTATGACATCAATATATAAAACAATTAAGGTACTTGCCTCGATTCGAAGACAAGAACAATACTTCCACGAAAAACGAAACACTCGAAGATCGCCCCTTCGATCAATCACTTAGCAAGCTCGAACCTTAACAAAAGAAATAATATAGAATTCATCTCATGTCGTACGAATGTCTAACAATCCAATTTACGGCCGAAAGTTCATAAAACGTAATCTGCCTGAACTACTTAGCGTACGCTAAATATTCTATGTAGTGTGCGCTAAGCCTGCTCATTAGCGCATGTAAACAACGAAGCCTAGCGTACGCTAACTATGTATCGACAGTCCTCTCTGATCAGCGGACTGACTCGCCTGATGACATAACGCACGTTATGTTTTAATCGTAGCGTACGTTAACTTATGCTAGATAGCGCATGCTAACCATGAAGCTTTAGCGCACGCTAATCATGCATGACAGTTCTTCCTGGACAGTCGACTGATCTAATCGTGATAAAACTTACGAAATCTTCAGTGTTAATACACGTTATCTCCATGCATATCATGCTCATACGGTTATGAATGATCTTACGGATAACAACAACTTCGAATTCAAGAATACGTTTATCATCATAAAACCATATTCCATTCCGATTACAATTCTTCATGCGTAATTCGGAAGGCCTAACGGTCGATATCAATAGCTTATATCAATCAAAACTATCATCTTGTAGTTTGTTTAACAATCCATCTTTACAAGATAAATCCTTCCATGATCAATCTCTTAGATTCATCTAACAATAATGATGTTAAAGTCAAGTCCGTGATTACTATGAAGACACCTTCTAAATTCGGATTACCAATGTCAAAAACTTCCTCTACTTGTTCATCGTAACAAGATTCAAATTATGATGTTCATAACCAAGGTACTTAAGGCATAATCATCTCAATCTCCTAAACATGATGTGGTTTGGATTGTAACACCCCCAATCCGCTCAGGAATATTACACGCCGTAGAACCTTTCCTCAAGGATCTACCAGGCTGGTAACAACAAACGAACAACTCGACAATGCCTTTAAGGATAAAAAGACTCAGTAGGCCGATTTGGCCTTTCAATAAAAACATATAACTCGATTACAATACTTGCCCACGCAGGGGTCGAATACAACACACTCCCGTACAACGGGAAAAGAATACTGCAGCGGAAATAAAATACAACTAAACCAATACGACATCAACGGGTCCTCGTGTGATTAGTATCGTTCATCTTTCATCATCCTTCATGCCGACCCTGTGCTCTGCTCCAAAACCTGAATGCAATACAGACATCCACCCCCCGAATACTCGGGGGTTAGCAAAACTCCACTGTTTTGCTAGTGCAAATACAAAGTGCAAATACGAGCCATATAATTCAAGTTCCAAAAATAACAATAACTAGGAATACTCAAAGATTCAAATACAACGAAATGAATACTTCCCGAGGCAAGAGTTTGAGTAAAACTTTCCAAATCCGAAAGATCACAAATAACGAGAATGATTTGCAAAATAGTTTAAAATACCCTCGGGGGTTTTAATAGAAAACAATTTGGGATTATCAAATCCTTCTCTTTCCAAAATCAACAGGGTCACAGCCCAAAGGTTTTGTTTTCACACATAGGAAACCGACAACAATTTACAGGGCCAAAACCCAAGTCACGTGTCCTCGGCGGACATAAAATCAACACAACTTAATCACGCACAAGCATCGCCTAGGACCGGGACGAAGCCACAAATCCCACTTGAGGCCTCTAAGGACCCTCCCGAGCTGGCTAGCGAAACAAATCACACACCCGCATAGCCTAGGACCGGGACGAAGCCACGAATCCCACTCGAGGCCTCTAAGGACCCTCCCGAGCTGGCTAGTGAAACAAATCACACACAAACCACAACCATAGGTTATCCCGTCATCGGGCTAACAAGCCACGAACCTCGGAGTCCCCGCAAGACATACCCGATAATAACCCCACCAGTTATCCCGGCATCGGCTAACAAGCCACGAACCTCAGAGTCCCCGCAAGACATACCCGGATTGGATAACCCTACGGTCTCGCCCGACCCGTACTAGCAAGTATGGATCCCGGAGATTTAACAATCCTACCCGGAGGCACATCACGTATAACAAGCACATAACAATAATCGATTATGAAGCCAAACAACATTAAGCATCGCAACCTCCTTTCAAAGGGGTAACAACTAACATCACATCATGTCAAAACCGCAATACACTGAAATGAAGCCATATACGTACACACGCATTATCAAACACCACATAAACTCCAGACATATCCAAAGGATCCACGTAGTCACTTACAACCCACACAATTACAAAACACACGTGTTTTGAAAGAGAGCCTTTAACAAGGCTAATCGAATCTTTTGAAAATAATTTTCAAACGACCAAACAAACACATTTAGACGATCACCAATTATCATATCAACAAAACAAGAATTATATGGACAAGGTACTTGCCTCAAAATCGGCACGCAAGTATCCCGACGGACATGACTCGTCCGGAAAGCTTCGAAACGCCTGATGCTTTCGAAAAGGAAAACGACAAAGAGCGGAAGGGTTCAACTTGGTTTCTTCGCAAGAAACTCGACCCTAACAATATATAATAAATAAATCATCGATCATACGAGGAAGAATAATCGTAGAACGCCCGAAAACCCCTCTAAGACATTTTACCGGACACCTTCAAGGCGTCGGTCAAGAACTCGACCCAAATAACGAATCGATACGATCCAACCATGGAGTAACGAGGGAAATGATATAATACATCTAAATAATCATCAATCCATCGTAATCCTAAGTTAAATCAGATTAAACGGGCGAAATCAACCAAAATACCCAAATTCCCCGAAACTAGATTTCTAGAAATCTAACCTTGATTCGCTCGATCAAAGGATGTTATAGGATGGATGATTGATGATATGAACTCCAAGATTTCATGGATTGATTGTCCAACAACATCTCTCCATGATTCCCACACCTCCAGCCGCGGAAGAGAAGGAAGAGAGTGAGAAAATGGGTGAAAAACCCGGCTGCAGGGCCTTAAATAGGCTGCCTCCCGGCCGGGTTACGTACGTAACCGGTCAAGGCTTACGTACGTAACCGAGTCACTGCGCCAAATCTGCCAGCCCGTTACGTACGTTACCTGCCAGGGCCTTACGTACGTAACTGCCGAGCACTAACGGCCATAACTCGGCCAGTGCCGGCCCGGGGCCCAGACTACCCAGCCAAGACGAACTCGAGCACTAGGAGAACACATGATTCCGACCACCCGAAGGCTCGAAATTCGGCAACGGAAAGTAATTACCCCAAACTTTGGGAAATTACGAAAATGGCCCAAAAAGCCCGAAAATCACGATACGTGATCGAATAACCAAACCGAAGTTCACAACACGTCTAACAAAGTTAAACGGACTTACGGGAAACTCGAAACAGCAGTTTTGAACGAGATTCGCAAGAATCGAACTCAAGTGCGGAAAAGTCGCCAAAAAGCACGAAACTCAACAAAGCGACACCGAAACGAACTCGGATGACAAAAAGTGCAGAATTAATCGTTCTCGGAATGATGAAATGGTCATGACCGAGTCGTTAAAACGGACTTTCGCCGAAAAAAAAAAGAAATTACTAGAAATCGAAATTACGGGTATTACACACTACCCTCCTTAAAAGAAGTTTCGTCCCGAAACTTAAAACAGGTAGGGAGAAGCAATATCCCGCCAGGAAAACTCAACGAGATACACAAGCAATGCATAACTTACGCCCATCGGCAAAATGTTACAAGCAACGCAAAGGAATATATGGCGTGAAAACATGCTCCACGACCACCAACACGACGCCACCGGTAGAGACATAATAAAATCAACAAGTGACAAGCGTCATCAAACAGATAATACAATCGAGTCGATTATCCTAACAATCACAAAACACAACGAACGAAAATCAATACGATTGACCAACCCAACGGTTCATCAATCAAAACGCGAGCCAGACGCTGAACAAATACGGAATTCCACTGCCCAAGGGTTGGAAGATCGAAATGAGACTAATTTCCCGAACTTAAGGGAATTACGAAGGAGTCTGAACGTTCAACAATCACGAAACGAGATCAACAAAAACCGAACAATCAAACGATCGAACCACAACGATCGAGAGAACAAAAATCGAACAATCACATTCGAATCACGAAGAACAATAAAATTCAAACACAACTCCAAGGTTCACATCTCGACTCGAGACAATATATGATCCGGTGAAAACAACAACATGTGCCTTCACATAAGATCCACAGGAAAGGGAATAGAAATTGAAAAGTCACAACGACAAACGAGTTATTCCGAAACAATACCACGCTCATTCGATCAACAAAAGCAAGGGGCAGGAAAAGCTCAGAAAATGTCAACGAACATAAAAGAGTCAACAGAGTCGAAAATACAGAAGTTCAAAATACGATCCACTTCGAATAAAAGAACTAATAGAACCAAAAGATGTTACTTCCGAACAAGTTTCACAAGAATCGAACCGAACTCGGAAAAGTCACAACAATAACCAGATCGACCCAAAATAAGATCACAACTCGTTCGGACGATGAAACCGAAATACAGAACAAGTTCAGAACGTATCAACGAACATGAGCGAGTCGATAGACTTGAGAAAGAGGGAAGGCAGAAGTCCAAAAACAATACGGGTATTACATTCGACCTCTTCTAAAAGAAGTGTCGTCCCCGAAACTCACAACAACAAAATCAAGGTGACAACACAACAAGCATCCGACAGAAACATCCGTCAAAGGCCTCTCAAAGCCGATCCTGATATCTGTACTGAAATTTGTGCCCCGAAAGACTCGGAACCCAACTCGCCAAAACTGGACCCTGTGACGAGAAAGATAATTGGTACGTGCATGCCCCCGGCACACCACGGTTGAAACATCTCGGCTCGGCATACCGAAAATACAACCGCTAAGTACAATGGAATATAACGTCGCAAAACAACAAACCGGAGATGCCAACTTGGCATAACATATCAACACATACTAAAATCACAACAACCACGGCATTGTTCGACGATTACAACAGCCCGAACGATAGCCAGCACACAATCACAAACCTCATGAACAATCACCCATGTGCATAAATGCACAAAAATCCAAGCTTTAACAACTCACACTCGTGCGACAACACGCAAATCACCACTATGCGATAAACAGTAAACACCAATTCACGTCTCTCACAGAGGGCTAGTACAACAAATGCGTGGCAATGCCTCGACGTTCATGCCACCAATTCGATCATACTCGGGAGCAACATCATAACGACAAAGCAAACATCATACATACATTCCCAAACACAAACGGGAATTGATAGGTTAAAAAAAAGAAATGAAAACCACCTTTTGTAAATAATTTAGAAAAATACCGGTTGATCTTGAGTATCACCTTTCAAAAAAAGTACAAACGTGAAACATCGTTATCGAGACTTGGGAAAACCATTTCGCATTTGATAAAAATGAGGACACTTTCTCTTAGTGGAAAACTTTCAGAATATTCGACCTCGAGTCTAAGTAAAAGTGTTTATAAAACATTGAAAAATATCTCAAAACATTTTGGTCCCCGAGGTAGAAGAATTTTGAAACATATCGTGGCACCTTGGAAGTACCACGAGAAAACAATTCATTTTAAACGTACGTCTCGATATTTATTTCTAGGATACTCAAGGTTTTCAAAGATAATTCAATGGGCTAGAATGCCAAAAATTTCAGGTAAATACACGGAACATTATAGCGCTGTGAGTCCCGTGCCGGAACCCACCAGGATAAAAAACATTTACAAAAATGCCAAAAGGGCCGATGACGGTAACATTTCAAAAACTCATAAAAGCCATTTACAAAATACTACTTACCGTCATAAGAATTTTGCCAAAACGATCAAGGCCATAATGCCAAAAACTCGGTTAAGGGAATCGGTTTTCGAAATAAAACTCAGTCGGTAAAGTTCTGAAAGCCATTACAAAAGAACTCACGCAGCGGGTAAAAGAAATAAAGTCAAACATGCACAATCCATCAACACTACTCCTCATATGAAGGAAATATGAGGGTCAAATAACCGCATATCAAGAAATCAAAATCCATAAGAGGATTTCGTCACTTAACAAAAAAAATCATAAAAATAGCTTGTGTCACACGAGGCACAACACAAAGAAGGGAGACTTACATCCACAGGTCGCACGAAGATGATGATCGCCCCACGAAACTAATCACGACCAACAAACTCATACGACGCGTCGCCACACGACTTAGTCAGACAAAATCCGACGAGACAAAACTCAACAGACACCACTGACCTGACAGCCCAGGTTTTCACAACCTGTCTCCAATACCATTTATGTAACACCCCCAATCCGCTCAGGGATATTACACGCCGTAGAACCTTTCCTCAAGGATCTACCAGGCTGGTAACAACAAACAAACAACTCGACAATGCCTTTAAGGCTAAAAAGACTCGGTAGGCCGATTTGGCCTTTCAATAAAAACATACAATTCGATTACGATACTTGCCCACGCAGGGGTCGAATACAACACACTCCTGTACAACGGGGAAAGAATACTGCAGCATAAATAAAATACAACTAAACTAATACGACATCAACGGGTCCTCGTGTGATTAGTATCGTTCATGTTTCATCATCCTTCATGCCGACCCTGTGCTCTGCTCCAAAACCTGAATGCAATACAGACATCCACCCCCCGAATACTCGGGGGTTAGCAAAACTCCACTGTTTTGCTAGTGCAAATACAAAGTGCAAATACGAGCCATATAATTCAAGTTCCAAGAATAACAATAACTAGGAATCCTCAAAGATTCAAATACAACAAAACGAATACTTCCCGAGGCAAGAGTTTGAGTAAAACTTTCTAAATCCGAAAGATCACAAATAACGAGAATGATTTCCAAAATTGTTTAAAATACCCTCGGGGGTTTTAATAGAAAACAATTTGGGATTATCAAATCCTTCTCTTTCCAAAATCAATAGGGTCACAGCCCAAAGGTTTTGTTTTCACACATAGAACACCGACAACAATTTACAGGGCCAAAACCCAAGTCACGTGTCCTCGACGGACATAAAACCAACACAACTTAATCACGCAAAAGCATCGCCTAGGATCGGGACGAAGTCACAAATCCCACTCGAGGCCTCTAAGGACCCTACCGAGCTGGCTAGCGAAACAAATCACACACCCGCATCGCTTAGGACCGGGACGAAGCCACGAATCCCACTCGAGGCCTCTAAGGACCCTCCCGAGCTGGCTAGCGAAACAAATCACACACAAACCACAACCACAGGTTATCCCGGCATCGGGCTAACAAGCCACGAACCTCGGAGTCCCTGCAAGACATACCCGATGATAACCCCACCAGTTATCCCGGCATCGGCTAATAAGCCACGAACCTCGGAGTCCCCGCAAGACATACCCGGATTGGATAACCCTACGGTCTCGCCCGACCCATACTAGCAAGTATAGATCCCGGAGATTCAACAATCCTACCCGGAGGCACATCACGTATTACAAGCATACAACAATAATCGATTATGAAGCCAAACAACATTAAGCATCGCAACCTCCTTTCAAAGGAGTAACAACTAACATCACATCATGTCAAAACCGCAATATACTGAAATGAAGCCATATACGTACACACGCATTATCAAACACCACATAAACTCCAAACATATCCAAAGGATCCACGTAGTCACTTACAACCCACACAATTACAAAACACACGCGTTTTGAAAGAGAGCCTTTAACAAGGCTAATCGAATCTTTTGAAAATAATTTTCAAACAACCAAAAAAACACATTTAGACGATCACCAATTATCATATCCACAAAACAAGAATTATATGGACAAGGTACTTGCCTCAAAATCGGCACGCAAGTATCCCGACGGACACGGCTCAACCGAAAAGCTTCGAAACGCCCGATGCTTTCGAAAAGGAAAACGACAACGAACGGAAGGGTTCAACTTGGTTTCTTCGCAAGAAACTCGACCCTAACAACATATAATCAATAAATCATCGATCATACGAGGAAGAATAATCGTAGAACACCCGAAAACTCCTCTAAGACATTTTACCGGACACCTTCAAGGCGTCGGTCAAGAACTCGACCCAAATAACGAATCGATACGATCCAACCATGGAGTAATGAGGGAAATGATATAATACATCTAAATAATCATCAATCCATCGTAATCCTATGTTAAATCGGATTAAACGGGCGAAATCAACCAAAATACCCAAATTCCCCGAAACTAGATTTCTAGAAATCTAACCTTGATTCGCTCGATCAAAGAATGTTATAGGATGGATGATTAATGATATGAACTCCAAGACTTCATGAATTGATTTTCCAACAACATCTCTCCATGATTCCCACAACTCCATCCGCGGAAAAGAAGGAAGAGAGTGAGAAAATGGGTGAAAAACCCGACTGCAGGGCCTTAAATAGGCTGCCTGCCGACCGGGTTATGTACGTAACCAGTCAAGGCTTACATACGTAATCGAGTCACTGCCCCAAATCTGCCGGCCCGTTACGTACGTTACCTGCCAGGGCCTTACGTACGTAACTTCCGAGCACTAACGGCCGTAACTCGGCCAGTGCCGGCCTGGGGCCCAGACTGCCCGGCCATGACTCGGCCGGGGCCAACTCCGACGGCCCGAACGACCCCGAAACCCGAACCTGAATATGAATCGAAGATACGGTTACGAAGTACTCGCAAAGACGAACTCGAGCACTACGAGAACACACGATTCCGACCACCCGAAGGCTCGAAATTCGGCAACGGAATGTAATTACCCCAAACTTTGGGAAATTACGAAAATGGCTCAAAACGCCCGAAAATCACGATACGTGATCGAATAACCAAACCGAAGTTCACAAAATGTCTAACAAAGTTAAACGGACTTACGGGAAACTCGAAACAGCAGTTTTGAACGAGATTCGCAAGAATCGAACTCAAGTGCGGAAAAGTCGCTAAAAAGCACGGAACTCAACAAAGCGACACCGAAACGAACTCGGATGACAAAAAGTGCAGAATTAATGGTTCTCGGAATGACGAAACGGTCATGAGCGAGTCGTCAAAACGGACTTTCGCCGAAAAAAAGAAATTACCAGAAATCGAAATTACGGGTATTACATGGATAAATCAACAATGAAACTCAATATCTTGATAGCATAATCCTCATATCCTTAAGAACACGAATTCAAGGTTGAAAGTAGTATAACTTACCTTTAGATGAAGAAAAAGACTGAGACAACAAGTAGAATCCGGCTCCGGTTGCTTGTTTGCCAAATCAAGACGTTTCTCCACTCCAATGATCAAACACAAGTGGCATCCAATCTTTAGTGATTAAGTGGAGGTGGTCTATGTGTATTTAAGAAGGAGTAAGGGTTCTCTGAACTATCAAGAAATGAGGACGAGTGATGGGAACAAGAAGAAATGGAGTGCTAACCCTTATATAAAATTTCTGCACATTAGCTGATTAGCGCACGCTATCATACAATCCTTAGCGCGCGCTAATAATTGTTGACTCCAAAACTATCTAGGTTCGTCCGTGAGAATCGTATCTGGACCTACGTCCGGCTGGCGCATGTGCTAGCCGCCCAGCTCAATAATTGACTGGTTAACGCACGCTACGCTACATTTGTAGCGTACGTTAATCTTAACAAATAACGTACGTTAAGCTATCCTTGTTAGCGTACGTTATCACGTATTTGCATGGAAAATTTTACATGTTGCCATACTCATGTACAAAGTTTCAATTACGAGAATATCATACTTCAATTATCGATATCACAATTCTGAATAATACAGGGTTCAAAACAGATGAAATACACAATCATAAATCCGGATATTACAAACGTGACCTGAAGACTTGACTGGGACAACTGATGAAGGGTCTATACGTATATAGTATTCACGACATAATGGTTCTGGAATGATCCCTTCATTCATTCTCAGTCGGGGTTTACATTGCGGCCCACTAGGCTAGCTAAGTGCTGCCCGCACTCATTGGTTCCTCCCAATGCCGGCTGAGACGGACCTATGGAGTCGCGCATCAAGAACGTTGACGGATAAATGTGAATTTATTATCTCTCTATTAATATTAGATATTGGATATCTAAATTATGATTTATTGGATAAATCAAAATTGCGGTCTTATGAATTGAAATTAAGTTACCGGGTAATTAATTTAATTCATAAATTATATTTCTTAGAGAAATATATTTGTATTTGATATAATTAATTAATTGGATTAATTGATTTATATAAATACTTGGTGATTAAACGGAATGTATTTAACGGAGTCGTTTGACGAACGTCCGGTACACGAGCCGAGTGGCTCGGCTCATTTCCTAGGAAGTTTCCTCCTAGTCACCCCCTCCCTACTTTACACATGTCTTGTTGGTTTTTTAAATAACATCATGCATGTTAAGGTGATAATTTGGTGATATTATATATCACATTATTGTTATGACTTTGTTATTAAAAAAATGACAAGACAAAACTCTCAACATATAATACTATTCTCCATCTTCTTCCTTTGAGATGGTTACTGCCGAGAGTTAAGTGAACAAGGGAGGGAGAAATATTTTCAAGTTTTTTTTCTTCATCTTAGAAGTGAGAAATAATAAGAAAAAGAGATATAAATTCATATAGTAATTCCTAGCCGTGTTCTTGGAGAACGGATTGCTATCGAATTTTTCCGGGTAACTTCTGACGCGTGTGAAGTAGAGGCTTCGAATTTTCGATGCTTGGAACGAAGGGATTTCGTGTTTGTGACGGGGTTCGTGATCGTCATCCATTTTTACAAAGATTTTTTCAAAGTCTTCAAGGGTATGATCTTTATCTTCGTATTTATATTTTCGTATATACGTTACTTGAGCGATCCTATTTGGGATTCGTTTTTATTTTCCGCTGCATATTTCGTTTTAGTTTCGGAATCCCAACAGTGGTATCAGAGTGAGGTCAATGTTTCCGTATATACGATTATTTGTGCATTTTGAATGCTTATGGATGATGTTTATGATTTAGAATCATGTTTGGTATAATCGTAGATTTTTAAATTGTTCGTTGTAGCATCACATTTTTGGAAACGAGCCGAAAAACGAAGAAACGGGGCTGCCGGCAGTGGTGCTGGCAATACGCTGGCCGCCCGCCAGCACCGAGCATGCGCGCCATGATCGGCCATGTCTCGGCCATGACTGCCGAGGGAGCTTCCTGCCTGCCGAGCAGTGGCTCGGCCAGGCACCCCTCAGGTTTTTGGCCCGATTTTTTGAATCGGGCCGCGGGCTGGGCCTAAAATTGGATTATCCGGGACTCCGTTTTAAGTTTATATTTCGTTGTAATTATTTCTCAAAATTTAAATTGGAATTTAATTTGACTAAATTAATATTTGGAATGTTTTTTAAGGTAAGGAAAATAAATTAAACGAGAATATTATTTTTGGCCCAATTACTTCGAACGAATTAAAATGACGATTATTAGTATTAATTGGATTAATACCATTAAAATTGAATAGATTAATTTTATATTGATTGGATTAATATATTAATTGATTATTTAATTTTAATGCCACTTTATATTAATTGGATTAATATAGTAGAAATTGAAGAGATTAATTTTATAGATTAATTGGATTAATTTATATTAAAATTAATTGTTAAATTTCGTTGCCATTACATGTTGTATGGAATCCTTATGTGATGGTAATATAGCTCGTGGACTTAGTTTTTGATTTGTTCGATTCGATTGGGTTGTAAAGACCGTTTTGAGCCTATTTATATTTACTAGAAAAATTTGTATATGATGCAATTTTTCAATGATGTAATTGTTATTTTGGGTATGACGAAGACCAAAGACAACCGACCGAGAAGACGAAGAATCGAAGACTGTTTTTTATTTATTGGGTCATTCGCTTGGTCCAGTACTTAGGAATTAGGTCCATGAGCTATATGTTGGTAGTAACTAGGTTACTATTTTTTGTTTTTCATTTTGAATGATTGAGAAACAAACAAATGCGCGTATAAATGAATTAATGTGCAAAGTGTAACATTAATCACGTAATTCTTCCGACTACAAACAGACTAAGTTTGAAAAAGGTTATGAGGTTTCCTACCCTCCATCAAACTCGTAGAAAATTGATACCCGAGCTGGTGTGCTATACTTCTGAGTTATCGGGGTAGTACATTTGGTAGAGGTTGAAAAATTCTTGAGTGCATTAGATGCCTTCGGTTGGTGATGAATTTCGCCCCTAGAAACCTGATAGGTTGCCGGGTGAGATTCAATAGTCAAACTGATAGATGTTGATGGTCAAAAACTTTGACAGTCTGGATTGCCAAGAAACCTGATAGGTTAAGGGCATGAAGACTAGGGGTAAAAGAAAATCAAATCATCCGTTAGACGGGTTGGTGTTAGACACCACTTTACAGAAATTAATTGGCAAGAAACCTGATAGGTTGCATCTGTTAAAATTTGTAAAGAACTTGATCACCACTAAGAAGTCGATCTAATCATTATTTCTGGTTTATAACATAGGAGTGTATAATTCCGATAAAATTAGTGGGAGACGAGACAAGAATTATACAAGCCCTTAAATTATATACTCGTTCATAATAAAACAAGTCATTAATTTAATCTTGTCTATATCAATGCATAAAAACGAAACAATATCTCTCTAAAATGGCTAAAAACCCACTTGCAATGCTACTTGAAAAGAATCTCCTAACTGGCCCCAATTTTGTTTACTGGTTGCGGAATCTGATGATTGTACTCAGTATGGAGTCTCTGGGATACGTCTTGGAGGCGGACATTCGACCGACTCCAATCCGGACTAGGGATAATCAGGAAGATGACGTCCATGAAAAATAGGTCAAGGATGACGTGCTAGTCCGTGACTTTATGATGGGCTCAATCACAAATGAGCTATAGAGAGCGCACGAGAAAATGACTTCTGCTAGGAAGATTCTCACACACTTGACCAAACTTTATGGAGAGCACAGTAGGACTGCTAAATATGAGATATCGAAGCAGTTGTTCAGTGCTAGGATGAAAGAAGGGGAGAAAGTGGGAGACCACGTCCTCAAGATGATCTCTATGATTGAGAGGCTCGAGGTTCTCAACTTTAATATGGATTTATCCCTCCAAATTGATCTCATCCTTCAATCTCTCCCTGACTCATTCATGCACTTTGTAATGAATTTCAACTGTAATGACATTTCATGCACATTAGCTGGGCTAATGAATAAACTAGTGACGGCACAGTCTAACATGAAGACTAAACCGAGGGAGGCTGCTCTTGTAATTTCTTCTGGGCCTCGGAGGTCCAAGAACAAGAACAAAAAGACCTACGAGCAGTACAAACCCAAGAAAGGGGTGCAGAAAGGAAAGGGCAAGGCCCGAAAGTTTCAAAAGGTAGGCGGTCAAAAAAAAACCTACGGACAAATGCCTTGAATGCGGTGAGCTGGGCCGCTGGCTTAGGACTTGTCCTAAGATTAATGGCGCATCAGGTACGGAACTTTTTGTTTTTGAAACCAATTGTTCCGCTACTTTATATTCTGCTTCATGGATTCTGGATTCAGGTGCCACTTCTCATATTTGTACTATGAATCAGGATCTGGTACGAAGTAGGAAACTTGAAGCTGGGGAAGTAATGTTCACTGTCCGAAGCAGACAAAGTGTCGAGGTAACCGATATTGGATCAATCCTACTAGGTTTAGAATCCGGTTTTATTTTGACGTTAGATGAAGTACTTGTTTTGCCCAAGGGGCATAAAAACATTGTATCCATTCTAGTCTTAGACTGGAAAGGATTTTGTTTCTTCATTGGCAATGGTAGGTGTAAAATTTATTTTCGAAATAAATTGGTTGGCACAGCTACATTGTTGAATGGTTTATATCATCTGAACTTGTAAAATAAAACAGCAGTGAACACTATAACTAGGAAATGTGGCAGGCAAGATACTAATCAAACTCTTAAGTGGCACCTTAGATTTGGTCATGTTGGTCAGACCAAGGTTCAGAAAATGGAGAAAGATGGACTTTTAAGTCCATTAGGTGTAGAACCCTATCTAACTTGTGAATCTTGCCTTAGAGGCAAAATAACTAAGTCCCCCTTCACAGGGACTTTTGAAAGGGCTGCTGATAAACTTGGGTTGGCACATACCGACATTTGTGGTGCTTTAGAAGTGGCCCGAGATGGATATCAATATTTCATAATGTTCACAGATAATCATACTAGGTATGGGATTGTGTACTTAATGAAACATAAATCCGAAGCCTTCACTAAATTCAAAGAATTTAAGGCCCTAGTTGAAAAATAGACTGGATGTTGTATCAAAGCACTTCGGTCGGACCGAGGTGGCGAATATATGAACACAGAGTTTGATGAGTTCCTCAAGGAACATGGAATATTTTCACAATTCACGTCGCCAGGAACTCCACAGTTAAATGCTATTTCAGAAAGGAGAAATCGGACTTTGTTAGACATGGTTCGCTCCATGTTAAATTACACTAATTTACCTATTTACCTGTGGGGGTATGCCTTACTAACCGCTGCTTATATCCTTAATAGATGTCCTTCCAAATCCATTTCTATCACTCCGCATGATATATGGAAGGGTAATAAACCAAGTCTAAATAACATAAGGATTTGGGAATGTCCAGCCTATGTCAATAAGGCTAAGGTGGACAAACTGGAAGCGAGGTCCATCAAGGGACATTTTATTGGATACCCAGAGGACTCGATGGGTTATCTATTCTACATGCCAGAAGACTATAGGGTCGTTGTGGCTTTACAAGCGCACTTCCTTGAGGATGAATTCATTCAGGAAGGTAGCTCGGGCAGAAATATCTCTTCAGAAGAGCATAATGAAGGTCCTAAGGAGACATCTGATTAGGGATAAGGAACCAAACCTATTGTAACACAACCTCCACTTCGAAGGTCTGATAAGGTGTCTCACTTACCTGAGAGGTATGGCTATACACATATCGAGGGACTGGGTCTTCACGACGCACCTGATAGCTGTGAGGACGACCCCTTCGATTTGATGAAGTAGTCAGAGGATTTTGACTTCGTAAATGCCAAAGATATGTTTGGTTTATGCTTGAAGGTTCTCTTCTCTTTTTAGGTTTAGATGAAGAGTTAAGCGATTTATGTTTATACATGGGAGTTTGTACAGCATTAATGACATATAGTCCATCAGTATAAGTACCTCTACAAATATATTCACCGTTTCTTCTAATAATAGCATCACCATCAAAAGAAACTGAATAACCATCACAACTTAATTTAGAAACCGAAATCAAATTCATTTTAAAATCTGGTACTAATGATACATTATTAAGGACTAGTATTTTATTATTAATCTATAACTACACGACTCCTAATCCAATAGCCATAAGCCTGGAATAATCGCCCCAGTTGATGGTGATCTCGCCCGCACTAAGCTGCTTGGTTACCTAAAAACCATGCGAGTTAAAGCAAACATGATTAGTGGAGCCTGAATCAACTATCCACAAATAATAAGAACAAGCTGCCAAACATGTTTAGAAGTCGAAACACCAGTAGCCGCAAGAACTTGATACCCTTGCCTAAAGAGACCTTCCGCAACTTGAAGCTCTGTCAGCAATTCCGCCAAGGTATACTCCCTAGGATTTATGTTGTAGTTTAGGCGGAACTGCTCAAAGCTCCTAGGTAAGCTGCCTAGGATGATATCGACCTATGTTTCCGCATCGATAGTTGCCCCTAAGATATCAAGTTTGTTTAGATGAGAAATCATCTTTAGAACATGATCCCTTACTGGGGTTCTTTTAGGCATTTGGGTCGTCATCAAGACCCTCATAGCATTTTGCCTAGCCGCCCAGTTATGATGACCAAACATATCACCGAGATTTTTCATCATTTCCATAGCCATGCCCGTATTCTGATATTGATGCTACAATACATTTGCTAAAGAAGCCAAGATGTAATAGCGAGCCATCTCATCAGATTTCTTCCATTTTTTATATTCTTTCACCTCATCGGGTGTCGAATCCGCATTTGGTCCAATGGGCATTCCTCGGTTAGGACAAACTTGTGTTCCTCAGCAGTCAGGACAATATTAAGATTACGTTTCCAATCAGCAAATCTAGTGCCATATAGTTTGTTTTATTTGAGAATTACAACAAGTGGATTGAAAGACATATAATATAACATTAAAAATATTCATCACATAGTGCATAGCAAAATATATTGAAAAACCTCAAAACCACAATATATATGCTAGCAACCAACACCTCGAAAAAACCACATATGCAAGCCACAATCGTGTGGACGTTTACACACACATTTTTCAAGTAGAGTTTTACGTACTTTATGACAAGTAAAATTAATAGTTGGTTCCTCTTGGCCATGTATTAATTAACATAGACTCCGATGGGAAGCTTGTTAATTAATACACCTGAGTGAACACCATAATTAAACAACCTAATTAAGATATTATCTTTTAAATAATAGTCCTACAAATGGAGAGGTCCTATCATAAAAAATAATATTTACCTTTTGTTATCATTAAAAATATAAAACTAGTGAACCTATAATTAGCACATCCGATATGGAGGAAGACCCTAATGTCAACGCGCAAGCTAAATTTCACAATTTAAATTAATTAAGGAGGCCAATTTGATTTTATTTTAAAAATTGATTAGTTATTTTAGCCTTAAGGTTTTTAATTTTCTCATCCTAACATTCAAGAAACATATCACATTCATTCATACATGTCATACATCTAAAATAATAAAAAAATAGATAATTAATTCCAATTATCATGGCTTTTGTTCTTCGTTTTGAATAACGAGAAAATCTTTGGCTCGAAATCTCCCAGTGCTTCAAGCATCTCGTCACCTCTTTCCGGTTGAGAGGCCTCCATGATGCCAAAGATTTTTCTGTGTCTTTCTTTCTTGTAAACACCAAGATCATTTATCAACTCAACGGTTAAAAGTGAGGTGTCAACTTAGTAGTGTTGCCATCGGGCCGTGAACCGTTGGTTCCGGACTCGAACCGACGGTTCCAGTTCACCAGAAAAGGTGAACCGTAATCGGCGTGGATATTCTTCTGAAGGGTGGTTTAGGCCCTAAATCGGTTCAGTGGGCCAAAATCGGCGGTTCCTTGCCGAACCGAGCTTCTTCATTTTTTATTATTTTATTTTTATTTTTAGTATGAAATTAAATGAATTGTATAGTTGTATTGAAATTTCGAATGTTGAAATTATTTATGTTGTGTTTTTATGTAATTTATAATAACTTACAATATTGTTCATATCTTCTTTTTTCTAAATTTAATGATTTGTGTTGAAATTTCTAAATTTTTTTAATTTACAAGTGTTGAAATTTTGAAATTACTTAAGCTAATTTAATAAAATATAATAACTTTTAGATAATTTAGAAATTTAGAAATTCTTTATGTTGTGTTTTTTTATGTAATTTATAGTAACTTGTAATATTTTTTATGACTTCTTTTTTTTTTTTGAAATTAAATTTCTTGTGTTGAAATTTGAAACATTGAAAATTTAAAATGCAATAAAGTAAAAATAGTTCTCAAATATTTACAGTCAAAACAATACATAAAAATTTATATCTTTATTGATTTCTATAGTTCTATCTATGTACAAAAGAAATGTTACAGGATACAATCTTGAAAATTGAATAAGTAAACTAACTAATACTAACTAATTCACTATACTAATTGGAAAATAAATTTCTTTACAAGGGAAAAAAATAAATAAAGGGCATGAGCTCAATTTTAATACTCCCTCCGTCCCAACTAGCTTGAGGTATTTGACTTTTTTCTAGTCAATTTTTTTATGAAATTATAAATTTAATTATGATGTGACACTAATAGAAATAGATTTACCATGAAATATTTTTTTGAAATATTATGATTTTATAATTTTTTATAAAATGTTAGTAATATTTAGTATAGTAGATAGTATTTAGTATTTAGTATAATATAATTATAGAGCAAGACCAATTTAACAAGAACAATAGTACATAAAGAATGGAGGAGAATTAGAAGTAGAAAAGAAAAGAGTGTAGAATTGTTAACACAATGTGGTGGTTGTAAAGGTGGAAAAATGAGGGGTATTTATAGATAAAATTGAGTGAGAGTGGGGAGAAATCTGAATTTGAATTTGAAAAAAAAAATAAAAATAGGCAAAACTGACGGATTGGGCGAAAAACTGTCGCCTCGCGCGCCAGCCATCGCCTCGCAGCCGCAAAGATCGCTGCCGTCAGGCCGAACCGCCGGCTTCACGGCTCAAATTGCGGCCCGTGAATCGATCAAGGTGTCGATCGCCCGGCTCAAACCGGCCCGTGGTCAACGGTTCCGATCCGGGCAAGTCCGAGCCTGAACCGCCGATTCCGATTAACATGTGGCAACACTACAACTTAGCACCCAACTGAACAACTAAACAAAAAATAACATGAAACAAAAAAAGCCAAAAAGGAGTCAACAAAATACTACTACATTGATTGTAGGTCATAATTAGAGGTGCCCAATCACGAGTTCGGGTTCGACTCGCCGGGTCCAATGGCCGGTCATTCAGGACCCGGGTCCCACCCGTACGTATGAAATGTACGGGTTGGCGGTTAACGGGTCGGCCACGAGTCGGGGGCCGGTTCCGACCCGCCGGGTCACGGGTCCCATCCGTATTTTTTTTGAAAAAATATTTATAAAATTTTATTTATTATCATTTTATACACGAAAAAGAACTAATGAACAAAGAAAATAATTGAAAAAATGAGCTTGTATGTAATTTTAAGTTTTCACTCAAATTTAAATTACCTACGTATCCTAGTGAGAAATCAAAGCTCTACGTAGTTCTTTTACTTAAAAAAGAACTAAAAAAATGGGCTTGTATTGAATTTTAAGATTTCACTTAAAATTAAATTATCTACGTATCCTCGTGAGGAATCATAACCCTATGTAGTTCTTTTTACATACTTGACTTACCTTACTTATCTTTAGTCGAAGTCGATGTTGTCGTCGTCTTGATCGTCGGTTTGACTCATTTGACTCGATTCTCCTTCAGTAATTCCTTCTTGATAGACGTCTTGGTCCGCTGATAGGTCATTCCACTTTTTTTTTTTTTGATCTCGTAACCCCGCTTTTGTTGCGTCTTTAAGCATCATTTGAGCCTCCAGATTTTTTGGCGTCATTCGGGATCTCCGCTCGTCCAACATATAGCCTTCTTCACTGAAAGCACTCTCAATGGAGACTGTGGATGCGGGCACTGCAAAAATTTCTGCCATATTGGAAAGTATGCGACTTTTGATCTCCATAGACCGAGGCATGGTTATTCTCAAAATGCCTTCTAAAATTTCCACATCCATCCTCCGCTTTATACGAATATTCTTTGCTGCAGTAGTTGCACAAAACCTTCACAGAACCATCCGGCATTTTTTTTTCTTAAAGTGCTTTGAAAAAAGGTCGGATACCGACTTCCTTTCTACAACAGGAGCAAGCTTCTTTCTCGCTTTCGTTTTCTTGCTTCCTCTTCCTTTCACAGTTTCTTCCTCCTCCTCGGACGCAACTCATCAACATATGGAGGTTGTTCTTCAGCTTGGCTTGCGCAAGACGCTTCAATTTTGATTTTTGCCTTGGAGTTGGTATGACATGAATAGTGCGCTCAAACGTTGCATATGTTTCATTTAACATAACTTCATTGATTTCATGATCCATTTCTTCGTCAATGTTTTGCAGTTGTTGACGATTTGGCACACGTCGAAATCCCCAGGAATCAACTTCTTCTTCACTAATAGTTGTTGTACTATCATAATAAATACTTTTATGTATAGCATCATATTCATCTTCTATGTTTTGTTAATAGTATATTTTTTGGTTTTCTTTATGAAAAGCAATAAAATTGAAATGGCTGCTTTTGCCCAAGCATTAATCGATGAGTAGTTGCTAAAATGAATTAAGAATGTGTATTGGAGCAAAAATCGGAAATTATAACAAAAATATATTTAGAAAAAAAATGAGTTATTTTTATAAATTACATATATGCCGTGATATTTTTTTCTCTTCTTATTACATGTTAAACCTCAAGCTGCCTGTATTTGTTAGGTACAAACCTCGGGAGCATTGTTGGAAAATTTATTTAATAAACAATAAAAACCGTGAATTAGAAAAGTATAATCCTATAAAATAATTGTTAGTTACAAAACATTTAAGGATATAACAAAACATAAGATTGAATTTTGTTGATTTTGAGTTCAGAATATCTGTCTCCTTAAAACAGATTCGCCCTCATTACTGTGTATAGCGTTTGTCTTTCAAGATAGAACAGCACCTCAATGTACAGATATAATAATCACTGTACCTTCAGCGAACTAGAATAAGCGCATACTATCGCCATACAAAAAATGAAAAGAACGAAAAAAAATTTGAGACTGGAGAAGAGGAGTTCGAAGCAAGAAACAGTAAAAATATCGGACCTCTCACGTCTGAATTTATAGGAAAGGACGAGGAGAAAAGTGTGCTGAACGAACTCCCAAATAGACTAGGATTGGTATACTAATAGTAATCCTGATATTAATTCGATAATTATAAATTAATTTCAGTACTTATCTGAACATTAATTTGATAATCATCAATTAATTTTGGCGCTTATCCTAATTCAAAAATTTTGGATTTCATTGACAAATAACTTTTTGCCAAATAAAATTTCAGTAAAAAGATAATCGTCCGTCCCTTCGAGACGCCGAGACATTTCGCCCATATCGCACTTTGACCCGACCTGGTCGGAATCGAACCGAACCGAGTCGAGACGAATCGAGCCTCCGAGACGAGTCGAGCCGAGCCGGCCGGATGGATGTACGGCGACGGTGCATGTGTGTGTGTGCACGAGGACTGCCCAGTCACACATCCACTCATGTCTCCACTAGTTGTTTGTGAACTAGTATTTGTCCATATAGACTTATATGCATACCACTCTCTTTACTATTTTCCAATATGGGCAAAGTTCCACAACTATTTTTAAGGAGGTCATTTTGGAGAATTAATACCGATGGCGAGCCCACTCAAAATCACACCTCAAATCATACTTTAAAGAGCTCCTCTAAGTCCATTTCCCAACAATCCCCTACATGAAGGAGATTAATAATCCAGCATCGCACATCAGACACATAGTTTTACTTGGTGCTAGTTATTGCGGTTAGACAATACATATGATAGGTATAGTATGCTTTTTGAATCTTCGCTTGAAAAGATATATTTCCCTTACTGGCTAGAGAGTGTGACTTGGTATCTTCGAACTGTCCGACCATTTGTGTAACTGATGGTATATCCATCACAAGGACTTCCCTCATTTATTATGTTCTCATTATTGCGTTCATTTTGGCCGTGGACACCGTCCTATTCTGTGGGAGATTCTGAAGAATTGTGCTTGCAATTCTCCTTTGAAGCGGCCCATATTCTCTCCAACATATGTGATAACCCATGTTGATATAAATTGTCTAATGATATTATGTATTCGTCATATATGACGAGACTTACCATTATACATTGTGCTTTGTGCTCTACTAATAGCAGATTGACGGTCGCAGTGAATACTGATTGCAGTCACAGGATTTGGCCATTTAGGCGTATCTTATAGAAATTGCCACAACCATTTTGCCTGATCTATGCATTTATTAATGCTATAAACTTTTATTCCGTAGTGGATCAAGCTATAATTGTCTGTTTTGAAGATTTTCATGTCACTGCTGCACCAACTAGTGTGAATACATATCCACTTGTACACTTAGAGTCTTTTATGTCAGATATCCAATTTGCATCAGTATATCCTTCAAGTACTGTTGGATATTGGGTGTAGTGCACCCCATACTCACGAGAACCCCGCAAGTACCTAACTACCTTTGTGATCGCTTTCCAGTGTTCCTTCCCTTGATTACTCGGGAACCTACTTAGCCTACTGATTGAGTAATCTATGTCTGGTCTTGTACAGCTCATTAGGTACATCAGACTTCCAATTATCCTGGTGTACTCTAGTTCTTCACCCTTATTCTTTGATAGTCTCAATGTCATATCCATTGGGGTTTTAGCTATGTTAAGATCATCCTTTTTATACCTTTCAAGAATTTTATCCACATAGTGAGTTTGACTTAACATGAGTCATTTTGGTCTTCGTGTGACTTTAATCCCTAAAATCACATCTGATAGTCCCATATCTTTCATGTCAAATCTCGATCTCAAAAAGTCATTTGTATACTTGATTATTCTCTAATTACACCCAGCAATGAGCAAGCCATCTACATACTGGCACAAAATGACATAACCATTTTGTGTCTCTCTCACATAGACACACTTATCACATTCATTAATTTTGAATCCACCACTCAACATAGTATGATCAAACTTTTCATGCTACTGTTCTGGCTCTTGCTTTAGTTCGTACAATGACTTTACCAACTTACACACTTTTCTTTCTTGTCCAGGGGCAGAAAACCCTTCGATTTGTTCCATATAGATTTCCTCATTTAAGTCCCCATTGAGAAAGATAGTCTTAACATCTATTTGCTGAACTTCTAAACTTCGCAGTGAACTAATAGCAAGTATCATATTGGAGAGTGTATATCAAAGTAGTCCAGTGTAACACCCCGAACTAGGCGGATATTACAGTGTCGTGGACCCCCGACTGGGACCCATCAGCTGAGTGAAAATTAATAAATTACACAGTGCAAATATAGTACCGAACCACATTACATTATCAATTACTCCAATGAGGAGTTTCAAGTACAACACACCCAGGAGAACAGAATACATGTATATTTCATGTGAAGATAAAATATACAACACTGAATAAATGACAATCCAAACAGAAGTGCGGCGGAAAAATACATAACAAGAAAGCATGAACAAATAGATGGACTGGGTCCCCCTACTAGTATCACTGGGACTCTTCGCCGTCAATGTTCTCTTCCCGAGCCTTTGCCTTGCCATGACCTGAAAACAATATTCCCCAACGGGGTCAGTTACACAGAACAACAATCCTCAAGAGTTGAAAAAGCACAATCATTAAATATATATGACATGAAATCAAGCTGAGGAGGGGCATCATAGTACACCCGTAATAGGACGTGCAAGTGCACAAGACGAGTGTTCGGACACACGCGTCCTTTTACTTAATTAGTCTCACGGAGGCACGCATCTGTGTGCACATCCATCAGTGTCGGTGAACCCTTCACATGACTATCATGTGCCCGACTAAAAATTCCACACATAACCACCCGGCCACGCATTATGAACCCAGAAGGTCACAAGAACAAAAGTGAACATGATGAACATCAATGAATAACAAATCGACAAGGGTCAAGAATGACTAACCGAGATGAAATAATAATGAAATGAATGATCGCTCACTGAAATGATTGGAACCATCGTTCCTCATGAATTGAATGATTAGTTTGATAGTTACAAGTCTCGACATGAATAATATATCATGAATGAATTATGAATATGAATGAACAACAATTAAAGGAATGAATATCCTTTTAACCGAGTAAGAATTAACTTACTCAATACCGGTGATGAAATGTCCTTTCACAAACAAACATCCTTAAGGGAGATATCGGTCGCCCGAACAATCTCAAATAACACAATTACCAACAATTCGCTTAATATACATATCAATAGCGATCATAACCAATTCAAGAGGTTGATACAACAAATCCAAACTCATTGGGGCATTTCGACAAACACTTTGTAAACAATCTCCCATTATTTTCAACTAATCCCAATTGTATCGAAAACCAACCTCTAATGAATAATCCAATCCACCAAAACACCATCAATACAATCGATAATCCAATAGGAATACTCAAATCGAGTTTACGATAACATTTAATTGCAAATCCCAATTTCAAGTCAACCTTCAAAGTGTTATTGAATAAAACTTCCAACAATCCGATGATAACTCATAAAAACTCGTAATCGAACGCATATCTTTCACAAATAATGATTATATCAAGCAAAACATCATGCTCTAACTCAAAATCGAATCTAGGGTTGAAGAAATTACCTTGAATTAGGATGAAGAATCCACAAATATGTAGTTAATACACACCACAACTTGAAGAAGATGAAATTCTCTGAGTTTAATGATGCTAAATCGCCAAAAATATCGCCCACAAATCGCCCAAGGAGGAGAGGAAGCAGGAAGATGATGAAATGAGCTTATTTCTCACAAAACCCACTGAAAAAGGCAATTCTGCATCGCATACCGCGGCACGGACTGAGTGTGCCGCGGCCCGCGGCCAAAAACTGCCCAGCACTTTGGCTTAGTGCCGCGGCCGGCCAAACAGGCCGCGGCATGCAGACAAAGTGTTCTAACCCAAAATGCACAAGGTGTGTGCCGCGGCGCACACTCCCTTGTGCTGCGGCGCACACTATTCGGGCCCAAAAATGATGAAAAACGACCTGGGAATAGAATAAAAGCAATAGGATTCAATACATGGGAACAATAACACGAGATGGAAGTGCGGAAACCCCAAAACGGTGGTTCCGAGCAATGATTACAAGGGTTTTCCCAACAATAGCACGATTCGAACAAGGAGTAAATTTTGAAATGGTATGAAATTCGATAGCAACATCGACTAACGAAGCAATTACAACAATCAAGATAATATTCTCATCTCGATTCTCAAGCAAGTTTGAAACAATGAACAATATCGATACACGACTCAAAGTTACTACGAGCGGTGAACACGAATGAATGAATGTGAATGATGAATGATTATTAATACGTGAAAAAATACAGAGGAACGGTTTACTGAATGAGAATGAATGAATTTACAATCGGGTATACATACTCCCCCCTTAAAAATAGTTTCGTCCTAGAAACTAAGGGTGAAACAATTCGGGATAACTCTCCCGCATACTATCCTCGGTTTCCCAAGTAGCCTCTTCGACTCCGTGTCTCGACCACTAAATTTTAAACAAAGGAATCGTCTTGTTCCTCAACTGTTTGATTTGCCGCTCTAATATTCGTACGGGACGCTCCTCGTACGTATGATCATCCGCTATCTCGATTTCATCAAACTGAAGTATGTGACTAGGGTCGGCAATATACTTCTGCAACTGAGAGACATGAAACACATTATGAATTCGGCTCAGGGCTGGAGGTAAAGCCAATCTATAAGCCAGATCGCCTACTCGATCCAAAATCTCAAATGATCCAATGAACCTCGGACTCAGCTTTCCTCGCTTCCCGAAATGGAAAACACCTCGACTCGGGGATATGTTGACCAAGACGTGGTCACCTGCCTCAAACTCTAATGGTCGATGATGATTATCTGCATATGATTTCTGTCGACTCGGAGCGGTCAAAAAATGACTCTGGATCAACGCTACCTTCTCACGAGCAGCTAATATCATATCAGGTTCAGTGCCGATCAATTCTGATAAGTCATCCCAGCATAGGGGAGATCGACAATGATGACCGTATAAGGCCTCGTAAGGTGGCATCTGAATCGAAGCATGCCAACTATTATTGTGCGTGAACTCGATCAACGGTAGTTGGGCTTCCCAATCATCTTTCCAATCGAGGACGCATGCCCTCAACATGTCCTCCAACGTCTAAATAGTACTCTCTGACTGTCTGTCGGACTGAGGGTGAAAAGCTGTGCTGAAATTGAGCTGAGTTCCCATGGCACGATGAACAGATTTCCACAAATGCGACACAAATCGCCCGTCACGATCCGAAACGATACTCTTAGGGGTATCGTGCAATATCACGATATCTTTAATGAATAATTGGGCAAGTCTCTTAGGACCCCACGTATCCTTAATCTCTAGGAAATGACCTAACTTAGTTAGACGGTCGACCACAACCCAAATAGTATTCATGCCGCAATGACTCGCCGGTATGGAAATATCCTCCCACTTCCATTTTGGAATAGGAATTGGCTTTATCATACCTGCCAGTCGCTGATGTTCTATCTTGACTTGCTGACAGGTCAGATATCTCGAAACAAATTTTGCGACTTCTCGCTTCATATTACTCCACTGGTAATTTTGTTTCACGTCCTTGTACATCTTGCTAGACCCCGGATGAATAGAATAAGGGGTAGCATGGTCCTCTATCAAAATGGAGTTTTTCAACTCATCATCTACTGGAACATATAACCGGTTCTTAAATTGTAAAAGTCCATCCTCGTGGACCACAAATCCAGGGGCTTTTCCCTAAGCCACATCATCTCGAATGCGCAACAAAAATGGGTCTGAACCCTGATTCACTCTGATCGCCTCCTCAAGTGGCAATGAAGTCTCTAACATACAAAGTTGCCCTTGTACTCGTTGTAACCAAACCTTGATCTCATGCCTTAGGAATTATTGTTGAAGCTCTTTCTGAACGGTTAAACGAGCAAGCATTTGCTCCTGCATGGACTTATGGCTCAAGGCATCGGCGACAACATTCGCCTTACCGAGTGATATTGAATCTCGATATCATAATCATTAATCAGTTCCAACCACCGTCTCTGACGCATATTTAACTCCTTCTGAGTAAATATATACTACAAACTCTTATGATCAGTGAAAATCTGACAGGTGACGCCATAAAGATAATGACGCCAAATCTTCAACGCGAAAACCACGGCCGCTAGCACTAGGTCATGGGTCGGATAGTTGACCTCATAAGGTCTCAGCTGCCGTGAAGCATAGACAATCACTTTCCCATTCTGCATTAATACACATCCGAGACCTTGTCCGGACGCGTCACTATAAACCACGAATCCCTCTGTCCCTTGTGGTAAAGAAAGGACAGGCGCTGAAATTAAACGACTCTTGAGTTCCTCAAAACTCCGCTGACACGCGTCAGACCACGTGAATTTCTTATCCTTCCGCAAAAGGTTCGTCATAGGTTAAGCGATTTTAGAAAATCCTTCCACAAATCGCCGATAATAGCCAGCTAATCCGAGAAAACTTTGGATTTCCTTAACATTCTTCGGAGGTTGCCAATCTCGTATAGCCTCCATATTTTGAGTGTCGACACGTACTCCGTCTGATGAAATCACATTCCCGAGAAACGTCACCTCGGACATCCAGAACTCACATTTGGAAAATTTCCCATAAAGTTGCTCTCGTCTCAACACGTCGAGAACCTGATGAAGGTGAAATTTGTGCTCCTCTCAATCAGGAGAATAAATCAAAATGTCATCTATGAAAACAACCACAAACCGGTCTAAATAGTCGATGAAAACATGGTTCATCAACTCCATGAATACAGCAGGTGCATTAGTTAACCTAAACGGCATCACCACAAACTCGTAATACCCATAGCGTGTTCGAAACGCCGTTCTAGCAATATCTGACTCTCGAATTCGTAACTGATGATACCCAGATCTCAAATCGGTCTTGGAAAATACTGAAGCTCCCTGAAGTTGATCCAAGAGATCATCGATCTGGGGAAGGGGATATTTATTCTTGATTGTCACCCTGTTCAGCTCTCGATAATCAATGCACAAGCGAAACAAACCATCCTTCTTCTTGACAAATAATACTGGTGCTCCCCACGGAGACGCACTCGGTCTGATATAACCCTTCTCGGTCAATTCCTCCAGTTGATTCTTCAATTACTGCATTTCATTCGGGGCCATACGATATGGTGCTTTCGATATTGGAGATGTATCGGGCTCCAATTCAATCGTGAATTCCACATCTCTCTGTGGAGGCAAACCAGGTAACTCATCTGGAAATACATCTGGAATTATAGATACCCCTTTATATTCATAAGTGTATCAACTGAAGCGGCCCTCACTTCACACTTATATAGGTGATTCTTATTCCAAAGTATCCTACTATACCTGACCTCTACGAGGTAATCAAGAATCATTAAAAGTCATAAGACTTAACCTCACCACATGTAGGTAAATAATCACTCAATGTTCTCAGAGAATAGGTATTTTTGAGTGTTTTAACACACGGATTATTATAACTTCGTTATCCCATTAAACCAAGCTCTTGGGATCCTTCAATTTACAAGGTTGGGTTTGCGCTATAATCATCCTTAATATGTGGATTTAACACCCATTCCCTCTAACAATTTATACATTTGATCTCGATTAATACTCTTCGTCAGCGGATCCGCCAGATTATCTATTTACCTTACATAGTCAATTGAGATAATCCCACTCAAGATCAAATACCTCACGACATTATGTTGTCGACGAATATGTCGAGGCTTACCGTTATAAAACATATTTTGTGCCCGTCCAATAGCAGCTTGGTTATCACAGTGTATCGACACAAATGGCACAGGTCTCGCAATATGGAATATCCTCGAGGAAATTCTTAAGCCATTCAGCTTCTTCACCAGCTTTATCCAAAGCTATGAATTCAGATTCCATGGTAGACCTTGCAATACAAGTTGGTTTCTTGGACTTCCAAGATACAGCACCACCCCCAATAGTGAACACATATCCACTCGTAGAAAATGAGTCTGTCGATTTGGATATCGAATTAGCATCACTATACCCTTCAAGTACAGTAGGCTCTCTTGAATAATGAATCACAAAGTTTTGAGTATATTCTAAATTACTCAGTACTCGTTCTAGAGCCCTCCAATGTTCTTTACTTGGATTAGTTGTGTAGCTACTCAACTTGTGAAATGAGCATACTATATCAGGTCGGGTATAATTTGACAGATACATCAAACTTCCAATGATCTTAGCATATTCATCTTGACCCACAGGTTCGCCCTTATGATTAATCAGATGAACATTCGATTCCCAAGGAGTCTTAGCAATGGGTTTATCAAAAGCGTTGAATTTCCTTAACACTTTCTCAACATAATGAGATTGCGTCAAAGCAATTCAGTTAGGAGTTTTTAGAATCTTAATTTCAAGAATAGTATCAGCCAAACCCATATCTTTCATGCTAAAATTCTTACTTATCATTCGTTTCGTTTCACCAATCACACGGGAGTTGCTACCCATTATCAATATGTCATCTACATATAGACAAACGATAACGTAATTGTCACCCGTTATCTTAACAAGACACATTTGTCACTCTCATTTATATTGAAACCATTTGACAACATCACTTCGTCAAATTTCAAATGCCATCGCAAATGTGCTTGTTTCAAACCATATAAAGACCGTTATATTTTGCATACCATGTGCTCTTTTCCAGGTTCTACAAAACCTTCTGGTTGTTTCATATAGATTTTATCATCCAGCTCCCCATACAAGAATGCAGTCTTAACATCCATTTGATGAATTTCGAGATTGCTAAAAGTAGCAATAGCTAGTAGCACCCTAATAGATGTAAGTCTTCTCACGGGCGAGTAGGTATCAACGAAATCATAACCAGTTTTTTGCCTAAAGCCTTGAACTACAAGTCGGGTCTTATATTTATCAATAGTACCGTCAGACTTGTACTTCTTCTTTAGGATCCATTTGCATCTTAAAGCCTTACAACCCGGTGGTAGTTCAACTAACACCCAAGTGTGATTCAGCATAATAGACTCAATCTCAATGTCTATTGCCTCTTTCCAGAAAGCCGCATCTGGACCAGATAAAGCTTCTTCTACTGATACCGGTTCACTGTTTAACATTAAAATGATGTAGTCTGGTCTATATATCTTTACTTTCCATACTATAGTACCTTGTCTTGGTAATACATTGACTGGTGTAGACCTAGGTCGCTTTCTATTTGGTCATTCAGATAACACCGGATTCGAGCTTGATTTTCATCTATGGTTTCAAAACACATAGGCTCATCTACAAGTTTAAAACTTGTAGCTTCATCATCAACTCTCTTGCTCGAGTTAGGATCAACCTTATTCTTATAAGGATAAATATTTTCAAAGAATGCAGCATTCCTTGATTCAATCGTTGTATTTGCATGAATGATAGGTATCTACGATTTGTGTACTACAAACCTGTAAGCGCTGTTGTTAAGTGCATAACCAATAAAGATACAATCGATCGTCTTATGACCAATTTTAACTTGTTTAGGTAGAGGCACCTCAATCTTCGCCAAACACCCCCACATTTTGAGATATTTGTACGATGGTTTTCTACCTTTCCACAACTCATAAGGAGTAACATCCTTACATTTACATGGAATATTGTTCAATATATAGTTGGATGTCAATACAGCTTCCCCCCACATATTCTGGGGCAACCCTGAACTAATTAATAAGGCATTCATCATATCTTTAGTGTTCGATTCTTACTTTCAGCAACGCCATTAGATTGTGGTGCATATGGAGCCGTGGTTTGATGAATTATACCACTTTCGTTGCATAATTCCTCAAATGGGGCTACATATTTGCCTCCTCTATCACTTCAAACCATCTTAATACGACAGCCTAATTGAGTCTCGGCTTCATTCTTGAAGTTCTTAAAGGCTTCAAAAGCATTATCCTTACTTCTCAAAAGATAAAAATAACAATATCTTATGCAGTCATCGATGAAAGTGATAAAGTACTTCTTACCACCTCTAGTTTACACAAAATTTAAATCACATACGTCTGTGTGAATTAATTCAAGGGGTTTTGTGTTCCAATTTACCGAATGAAATGGTAGCTTCGTCATTTTTGTCTCAACACAAATTTCACATTTGTTTTGATTATTGATTTCATTTAATTTTAGTAAATCTAAGTTTACTAATATTATTATAGCATTTAGATTCACATGACCTAATCTATAATGCCATAAATTTGAGCACTCAAGCAAGCAGAAGTAGTAGCGTTATTATTAGCAACTGCCTTTGGAGGCTTACAAGTACGAACGCTAAGTTTGAACATGTCCTCGACCATGTGACCTTTCCCGAGAGTCTTGCCAAACTTGCGTATTATTATAAAATCTCTACGAAGGTCTATATCAAATTTAGCTCTAACTAATTTGACACCAGACACCAAGTTCCTGTAGATTGTCGGAGCATGCAGCACATCCTTCAGAGTTATCTCCACACCGGAGGTGAATTGAATCACAACAGTCCTAATTCCAAGAACTGGAGAGGTACGATCACTTGCCTCTGTTCTGAAGTGGTCTTGAACCTCCTTGTAAGTGAAAAACAAGTCTCGGTTCACACAGATGTGACGGCCCCTTATCCCTAAGGACGGCTCAGCCAGGGCATGACCCGTGGTAAGAATTAAGAAGCGGGGAAGAAAGGGGGGTGACATACGTTTCATAAGAAATAGGGGTGAATTTCCATGCACAACCTATCAAGGCATCATGAAGAGGAGTCAATCCCGGGGGGGATGACTTAGAATCCAAAGTAGGATACATAGTTATAATATTAGCCTTGAAGTTTAGAAAAAGGCTTCATAGCATATTACAATCAACATAACTTAGAAAGTAAAATCATAAAGAGTGTTTGCAGCGGAAAAACATGGTTGGTTACATATATAAAGATATGTAACCGGGGCTTAACATTGATCGTAAACAAAAGACTTCCACTCAACACCCTCCGTCACATCCCTTGCTCAACCTGCACATTTTTAAAACATATGCAGGGCTGAGTACAACGTACTCCGTGAACATATTGCCAAAATATAAAACATGCTTTCGTATTTGTCATTATGCATATAAGCAGTAACACATGAGGGTTTTAGAAAAAAGCCCATGTTTACTAAATCATTTCATTTCATAGAATATATCATCAGATTTACCATATCCATAATTTACGCCGAGGAAGGTGGCCACCTCCCGCGAACGTTACTCCCCGAGATCGGCCACTCCGAAGAGAGCTCACAATCCCGAGTACTGTGTACACTAACCCTGGCCAGCAACCTTTGTCTAGCTCAGGATCCGATCATTTCATAGGTTGGCAAGCCAACAGTGATAGGTTCATAAGAATCCACATAAAAGTTTTTATGCATCATAATCATTTGAAATCATAATTTGCTTGTAAAACATTTCATCAAAATGGAGCAAAGCTCAAATCATTTTCGTATAGAAAGCCCACTTGGACAAGAAATAAACACAAGCAAAAATGATTCTCGACTCTTCCTTACGCTTCAGTATGCTGATCCACCTTTCATCGGAAATAACTAAGTTTAGCAGTCGATCGAACTTAACGAAGTCTAAAGGACAACAGACTCGATCTACATGTTTGGACTTTAGAGTTTTGCATTCGACTTAAGTTTAATAATAAAAGCTATGATTCTCTTAGAGAACCTAACTGACCATATATCATAAAAATATACTAACAACGGTAACCGATACTCAATTCCGTTATACATTCCTTGGTTCGAAAACCATCATCAAACACTTAACATAATCATAAAATAATGTGCATCAAGGCTGAAAAGAATTAGCATTCTGTTAATGTACAGTAAGAACTAGGTATTGTATCTTATACCACTGGAAAGCCACTGAAGTCTAGTTTCATGTCCATTTTACATATCTCAAAAACATTAAACGTAATGAAAGTTATGTCTGTTTCCGTGAAGTATAATGAAACTGCCAATATCCGACGAACATGGGAAAAACATCATATTAACCTAGAGCTCGTTTCTAGCAACGAAAACCCTAAACATGTGAACTCTAATCATACATATTATACTTATAACACATATAGGAGTCGACATACAAGCATGCTTCTCGACATTATGAGCTCCATTTCATAATCTTTTCTTTTGAAATCATGACTACTTACTCATTTTTATTTCCCAACTTTAAACCTTCAAACATCATTAACATCAAGTATCATCATCAAGCATCAATTGTTTCCAACATCAAACAGCACACTTAACATACACTCATGTTGATAATCAAAGTCTTGGTCCTACCATACAAATGACCTAAACATGACTTTGAAATCCTCAATACATAACATGCTCCTTAACTACATCAAATATTACCAACACATCTTCCAACTTTATAAATCTAACTTCATGCTCTTGTTTTCAAATAAATTTCCAAAACATTTTATAAAAATCTAACAAAAACATATCATGTAATCCTTTCATATGTCATCATAATCATCAAGTCGCTTTTGAACATATATCAACATATCAAGAACTAAGCCAGATTCTTCCTTACTTTCAAAACACCAAACATTTTATAAGAATCCCATAAATTCAACATAGCATCATATCATCATATTGTAACACCCCCGATATATTCAGGAATATTACAGCGCCGTAAATCCTTTACATAAGGATTTACAAGGCTGAAGAATTGAACAGGCATTAAAAGGTACTAACAAATGGAAATAACGGAATTACGATACAACAATTCTGACCAAATACAAAAATAGTACAATTGTTCAACAGAACTCAATAATACATCACCAAATTCAAATTCATCACAAATGACTTCGTACTCGAGTACTTATTGAAATAACCAATAAACAACAGACAAATGAACCCGGCCGAAACATCACTCTGCACCCTCGTCGTCATGCAGCTCCAGTGGTTGTTTTCCCGCTCTCCTGGATCCTGAACATAAACAAAATGTTCACCCCCGAAGGGGTTAGCACAACGATTCTAGTACAAGTACCACAACATATTATTCATATCTCACGAATAACGTAAACGATAAAAAAATACCAACGAGTCTTCTCCTACGAGAAACTCAACAATGACATGCACAACTGATAATCACAACATGATATCATAACATACACATGGTAATTCCGTCGATCCAGCGTTCACTGCCTAGAACCCACGATGATCCCGTTAGACCAACCCGTGGTGGAAAAACCCGTCCGATGATCCAGCGCACGCTAGCATAGATCACCTGATGATCCCGTCGGACCAACACGAGGTGGACATACAACGACATACATGCACGACAATATGTATAACATCAATACATAAAACAATTAAAGTACTTGCCTCGATTTGAAGAAAATAACAACACTTCCACGAAAATGAACACTCGAAGGTCGTCCTCCTCAATCAATCACGTAACGAGACCAAACCTTAACAAAAGAAATGATATAGGATTTATCTCACGTCGTACGAATGTTTAACAATTCGATTTACGGCCAAAAGTTCATAAAATGCAATCTGCCTGAACTGCTTAGCGCACGCTAAGTACTCTGTGTAGCGTGCGTTAAGTCTGCTCGATAGCGCACGCAAACAACAAAGCCTAGCGTACGCTAACTATGCATGGTCAGTACTTCACTGACCAGCCGACTGACTCGTCTGATGGTCTAGCGTACGTTACGTACCAAACGTAGCGCACGCTAACTCGTGCTCGATAGCGCACGTTAATATTCATAGCATAGCGTGCGCTATCTATGCATGGCAGTTTACTGCTGAGCAGTAAACTGTTCTTATCATGATCAAAACAATGACATCTTCCGTGATAACTCATGTTACCTCCATGAATATCATGTACACACGATTATGAATGATCTTACGGATAGTAATAACTTCGGATTCGAGGATATGCATACCATTATAAAACCATATTCCATTTCGACTACAAATCTTCATATGACAATTCGAAAGGCTTAACGGTTGATATCAACACCTCTATATCAATCAATATTATCATGCTGAAGTTGTTAAACGTTCCATCTATACTAGATAAATCCTTCCATGATCAATCCTTTAGATTTATCTAACAATAATGATGTTAAAGTCAAGTCCAAGATTGCTATTAAGTCATCTACTAGATTCGGATTACCAATGATAGAAGCTTCCTTTACATATTCAATGTAATAAGATTCGAATCATGATGATCATAATCAAGGTACTTAAGGCTTATTCATCTCAATATTCCAAACATGATGTACTATGGATAATTCACTTATGAAAATCAATATCTCATTACTATGATTATCCAATTATTTAGAATCTAACTCTAAGTCTGGAGATAGGTTGAACATACCTTAATATGATGAAAATCACTGAACCGTAAGGTAGAATCCGACTCCGGTTGGTTGTATGCCACTCCAAGGTGCTATTCCACTTCAATGAATACTCCCAAGTGATAACCAATATACAAACACCAACAAGATGTGTTCTAAGTGTGTAGGAGGATTATTTCAGCTTCTCTGAACTCTCAAGGATGAAGAATGGGCGAAAAAAATGAAAGCCAAAACGGTTGTTGTCCCATTTATAATATTCTGCATTTTAACAAGTTAGCGCACGCTACTAAGCTTTCCTTAGCGTGTGCTAATAATGGTTGACCTCAGAATTGTCCGGGTTCGTCCGCGGGAATCTTATCCGGACCCATGTCCCGGCTGGCGCATGTGCTAGCCGTCTCGCTCAATAATTGAGTTCTTAGCGCATGAAACTCCTATCTTCATAGCGTGCGCTAATAGTAGCCCGATAGCGCGCGTTAAGATACATTCTTAGCGTGCGCTATCACGAGTTTGCATGAGGAATTTTGCATGCTTCTATACTTATGTACAAAGATATCAATGCAAGAAATATCATACTCTAATAATCAAAACCACAAATCCGAATAATACAGGGTTTGAATACAGATGAAATACACCGTAATAAATCCGAATATTACATACTCTCCTACTAAAAAGGAGTTTCGTCCCGAAACTCAAGACGAAAATAACTCGGGATATCTAGACTTCATATCAGCTTCCATTTCCCAGGTGGCTTCTTCCATTCCGTGACGTGACCATTGAACTTTGACCAAAACGATTAGTTTGTTCCTTAGCTGTTTAACTCGACTCTCGAGTTTCTTGACCGGTATTTCTTCAAACGTCCCATCCTACGCGACTTCGATCTCGCCGAAATCAATGATATGACTGGGATCTGGTATATACTTCCGTAACTGGGATACGTGGAACACGTTATGAACATGGCACAATGACGGCGGCAATGCCAATCTGTATGCCAACTCCCCAACTCTCTCGAGGATCTCAAATGGTCCGATATATCTCGGACTCAACTTTCCTTTCCTTCCGAAACGAAAGATTCCCCGAGTAGGAGAAACCTTCAAAACTATATGGTCTCCAGTATTGAACTCCAATGGGCGACGGCGTACATCTGCGTAAGATTTCTGGCGACTCTGGGCGGTCAACAGCCTTTCACGAATCAAGGCTATCTTCTCTCGAGTCTGCACGATCAACTCTGGTTCTGTTCTGATCAAGTCTGACGAATCGTCCCAGCATAGGGGCGATCTGCATCTCCTTCCGTATAATGCTTCAAACGGTGCCATCTTAATGGAAGCATGCCAACTATTGTTGTAGGTAAATTCAATCAACGGTAGATGAACTTCCCAATCGTTTGACCAATCTAAGGCACAGGCCCTTAGCATGTGTTCCACCGTTTGTATAGTTCTCTCAGATTGTTCGTCAGTCTGCGGGTGATAAGCTGTTCTGAATTTCAATTCGGTCCCCAAGGCCTTATGAAATGCTTTCCAAAAGTGAGACACAAAACGGCCGTCTCGATCAGAAACAATGGTCTTCGGCGTACCATGCAATCGAACTATCTCCGAAATAAATACTCGTGCCAACCTCTCTAGTCCCCACGTATCCTTAATGCCTAGAAAATGAGCTGATTTGGTTAAACGATCAACTATCACCCAAATCATGTTCATTCCTGTCTTGGTTCTCGGCATATTAGTGATAAAGTCCATCGATATGTCCTCCCACTTCCATTCAGGAATTGGGAGCGGCTTCAACATTCCGGCAGGCCGTTGATGCTCGATCTTAACCTGCTGACAAGTTAAGCATTTCGAAACATAGTCCGCTACGTCTTTCTTCATGTTGCCCCACCAGAAATTCTGCTTCAAGTCCTTATACATTTTACTGGTGCCCGGGTGGATAGAATAGGGCGAACTGTGAGCTTCCTTCATAATCGTCTGTTTCAGAACATCATCATCGGGAATGCAGAGTCGGTTCTGAAATCTCAAAACTCCATCATCATGAATTATGAATCCGGGGGCCTTTCCTTTGATCACTTCATCACGTAACCGAATCATCAGATGATCATCTGCCTGTTTAGATTTGATTCCTTCGGTTAATGATGAAGTTATCTCCATCACGCACAGTTGTCCTTGGACTCTTTGTAACCACACTTCAATTCCTTCACGAATCATCTCTCGTTGAAGGCTAAGTTGGGAGGTCAGCGTCTCCAGCATCTGAATAGAAACAGGCTTGCGGCTAAGTGCATCGGCCACTACATTCGCTTTGCCTGGATGATACAAAATCTCCAAGTCATAGTCCTTGATCAGCTCTAACCATCTTCTTTGTCGCATGTTCAACTCTTTCTGACTGAATATGTACTTGAGACTCTTATGATCTGTAAAGATCTGACAGTGAGTCCCGTACAGATAATGCCTCCAGATCTTCAAAGCAAAAACCACTGCTGCTAGCTCCAAATCATGTGTTGGGTAATTCACTTCATAAGGTTTCAGTTGTCGCGACGCATAAGCGATCACCTTATCATCCTACATCAATACGCACCCGAGTCCTTGTTCGAAGCATCACTGTAAACTATAAATCCTCCAGTTCCCTGTGGAAGTGATAGAATCGGTGCCGTCGTCAGTCTCTTCTTTAACTCATCAAAACTAGTCTGACACGACTCGTTCCACTCAAACTTTTGAGTTTTCTGCAGGAGTCGAGTAAGTGGGCGGGAAATTTTAGAAAACCCTTCCACGAATCGACGATAATATCCAGCAAGTCCTAAGAAGCTTCGTACTTCTTTCACGTTCTTTGGAGGCTTCCAATCCGTAATTGCTTCGATCTTCTGAGGATCTACTCGGACTCCTTTAGCTGACACCACATGGCCGAGGAACATTACTTCCTTTAGCCAGAATTCACACTTAGAAAGTTTGGCGTACAATTGCTCGTTTCTCAAAAGTTCCAATATAATCCGCAAATGCTGCGCATGTTCCTCCGGGCTCTTAGAATACACCAGTATGTCATCAATGAACACGACCACAAATTTGACCAAAAATTCAATGAATACTCTATTCATCAATTGCATAAATACAGCAGGTGCGTTAGTGAGACCAAACGGCATCACTACAAACTCATAATGTCCGTAGCGAGTTCTGAACGCTGATTTCGAAACATCAGATTCCTTAACCCTCAGCTGATGATATCCCGATCTCAGATCGATTTTAGAAAATACTGTTTCCCCTTGCAGCTGGTCAAACAGATCATCAATCCGTGGCAACGGATACTTGTTCTTAATCGTCATCTTGTTCAGCTCTCGATAGTCAATACACAGTCGAAGCGATCCATCCTTCTTTCGGACAAAAAGAACTGGCGCTCCCGTGGTGAAACGCTGTGAATATAGCCCTTATCCAAGAACTCCTCCACCGCTTCTTCAGTTCGTACATCTCAGTAGGTGCCATACGATACGGCGCCTTAGAAATTGGTGTAGCTCCGGGTTCCAGCTCGATGGTAAATTCCACATCCCTTCGTGGAGGTAGTCCAGGTAACTCGTCAGGAAATACATCTGGAAATTTGTTCACAACAGGGATGGATGAAAGTTCCACAATTTCGTCTTCTTTCTTCATTGCATAACACCAGTACCCGGTACAGCCCTGTTTCAACAATTTGACAGCTTTCATCGCCTTGATCATTTTTCCTGAGCTTCCCGGTTTCCATCCCTCAAACAGAATTTCGGAACCATCGTCAGCGATCAGCGAGATATTCCTCCTTCGGTAGTTCACAATTGCTCCATATCGATTAAGCCAATCGTCTCTGAGTATCAGGTCGTCTCCTTGCATTTCTATCACGATCAGATTTGAGAGCCACTCTCTGCCTCCAAATGATATAGGGAAATTTCTAGTTTCTAAGTTTCCGACAATCCTCTCTCCACTCGGTAAACCAACAACATAAGGTTCACAAGTATGAAAACCGTAAATATTCAAACGATTTACACAAGACAAAGATATAAAAGAATGTGTAGCTCCTGTATCGAATAAAATGCTAACTGGCTGGGAAAGGATCTGGACAGTACCTGATGTGACAGCAGCATCCTGATCGTCTGTCCTTCTCATCTCGTACAGACGTCGGGGAGAAGATCCGGCGCTCGATGTCCCCTTTCGGTCCCATTGTCCTCTGCCTCGTCCGCGGCCAAAATTCTGAGGCATCTGAACACTTTGCTGCGTCTGTTGAATACTGACTTCCTTCTGGACTGGCTGTGGTGTACGGGCTCTAAAAGACTTTGCAGCCTCTTCACAAAACACTGCCTGATGTCCCTCTCGTCCACAATCAAAACAAGTCACGGCAGGAAGGGGGCAATTCCGTCGATAGTGCCCCGTCTGGGCGCAGTTAAAGCATTTCCTGGTAACATCAGTAATAGTTGATGTCGCTCCGAAGTTCTTTCCGCTCATAACTGGGTGCGGAGGTTTCTTGAAAGAGTTGAAGGATGACTGGGCCTTACGGGGCCCGCTGTTCTTGTGCTCTGTAAAAGTACCAGAGACTTTCTGTTTCTTGGATTCCAAAAATTTCTCCATAGCTGCTTCCTTGATCTCATACGCCAACGCCTTATCCTGGTATTGACGGAGTGTGGTACATTCAAATCCGGACATGTACCTCTGGGTTTCTGGTTTCATTCTCATATCGAAATGGATCATCATTTCTGCATCTGTTCTGACCAGATGTCGAACAAATGCCAGCTGTTGGTTAAACCTATTAATCGCTTGGGATACTGGCACATCAGAAGGCTGAGCGGAGAAAAACTCCCGAACTTTGGCTTCCCTCATAGGACGATGGCAATACTGAGCTTCCATCATCAATCTAAACTCTGTCCAATCGGCATCATGGTCTACAGGCCGGATGGCTTCCCACCATTCGGACGCTTCCCCTATCAGAAAATATTGCGCGATAGAGGCTCTCCGGTCATCTGGGCAGTTAATTCCGGCAAATATTTTCTCCAGTTCCTTCAACCAATGGTCCCAGGTGGGAGTCTCAGAAATACCGTCGAATTTGGGTGGTTGCATCTTTGCCACCTCTTGCAGCCACCGGTCACCTCGATTTCCCATGTCTGGGATCCCTTGCTGTCTTTCTCCCTGCTGTAGTCCCACCGCCACTTGCATTCGGTCCACGACTTGGGCGAACTGAGTCATCTGGTTCCCCACTTGACGAAGGATCTCTGGTACAAGCAGATCTCGTTATTAATAGATTGTTGCGGCTCGCCCGAGCTATGATCGCCCGATTAGAAGGCGACGCTTCCCTTTCAGCATTTCTTCGTCCGCGTCCACGACCGCGACCACGTCCACGTCCGCCTCTCAACATACTGTAAGCATAAATACTCAATATACAGGAAACAACATCGTTCTAATATTCGAGTATAAAGAGACACAACATGTAAAGAACGAGATAGAGGTTAGGAACTTACAACCACCATTCGCATGAAGACGTAGGTAGTGCAGTGATGTCGTTCACGGCCGGTTACTTCAAAAGACATAAATGACCCCTATTTTAACCCAACGGCCAAGATATCCATAATCTTAGCTCCGATACCATATTCTGTAACACCCCCGATATATTCAGGAATATTACAGCGCCGTAAATCCTTTACATAAGGATTTACAAGGCTGAAGAATTGAACAGGCATTAAAAGGTACTAACAAATGGAAATAACGGAATTACGATACAACAATTCTGACCAAATACAAAAATAGTACAATTGTTCAACAGAACTCAATAATACATCACCAAATTCAAATTCATCACAAATGACTTCGTACTCGAGTACTTATTGAAATAACCAATAAACAATGCACAAATGAACCCGCGAAACATCACTCGCACCTCGTCGTCATGCAGCTCCAGTGGTTATTTTCCCGCTCTCCTGGATCCTGAACATAAACAAAATGTTCACCCCCGAAGGGGTTAGCACAACGATGCTAGTACAAGTACCACAACATATTATTCATATCTCACGAATAACGTAAACGATAAGAAAAATACCAACGAGTCTTCTCCTACGAGAAACTCAACAATGACATGCACAACTGATAATCACAACATGATATCATAACATACACATGGTAATTCCGTCGATCCAGCGTTCACTGCCTAGAACCCACGATGATCCCGTCAGACCAACCCGTGGTGGAAAACCCCGTCCGATGATCCAACATGACGCTAGCATAGATCCCCCGATGATCCCGTCGGACCAACACGAGGTGGACATACAACAACGACATACATGCACGACAATATGTATAACATCAATACATAAAACAATTAAAGTACTTGCCTCGATTTGAAGACAATAACAACACTTCCACGAAAATGAACACTCGAAGGTCGTCCTCCTCAATCAATCACGTAACGAGACCAAACCTTAACAAAAGAAATGATATAGGATTTATCTCACATCGTACGAATGTTTAACAATTCGATTTACGGCCAAAAGTTCATAAAATGCAATCTGCCTGAACTGCTTAGCGCACGCTAAGTACTCTGTGTAGCGTGCGTTAAGTCTGCTCGATAGCGCACGCAAACAACAAAGCCTAGCGTACGCTAACTATGCATGGTCAGTACTTCACTGACCAGCCGACTGACTCGTCTGATGGTCTAGCGTACGTTACGTACCAAACGTAACACACGCTAACTCGTGCTCGATAGCGCACGTTAATATTCATAGCATAGCGTGCGCTATCTATGCATGGCAGTTTACTGCTGAGCAGTAAACTGTTCTTATCATGATCAAAACAATGACATCTTCCGTGATAACTCATGTTACCTCCATGAATATCATGTACACACGATTATGAATGATCTTACGGATAGTAATAACTTCGGATTCGAGGATATGCATACCATTATAAAACCATATTCCATTTCGACTACAAATCTTCATACGACAATTCGAAAGGCTTAACGGTTGATATCAACACCTCTATATCAATCAATATTATCATGCTGAAGTTGTTAAACGTTCCATCTATACTAGATAAATCCTTCCATGATCAATCCTTTAGATTTATCTAACAATAATGATGTTAAAGTCAAGTCCAAGATTGCTATGAAGTCATCTACTAGATTCGGATTACCAATGATAGAAGCTTCCTTTACATATTCAATGTAATAAGATTCGAATCATGATGATCGTAATCAAGGTACTTAAGGCTTATTCATCTCAATATTCCAAACATGATGTACTATGGATAATTCACTTATGAAAATCAATATCTCATTACTATGATCATCCAATTATTTAGAATCCAACTCTAAGTCTGGAGATAGGTTGAACATACCTTAATATGATGAAAATCACTGAACCGTAAGGTCGAATCCGACTCCGGTTGGTTGTATGCCACTCCAAGGTGCTATTCCACTTCAATGAATACTCCCAAGTGATAACCAATATACAAACACCAACAAGATGTGTTCTAAGTGTGTAGGAGGATTATTTCAGCTTCTCTGAACTCTCAAGGATGAAGAATGGGCGAAAAAAATGAAAGCCAAAACGGTTGTTGTCCCATTATACTAAGCTTTCCTTAGCGTGCGCTAATAATGGTTGACCTCAGAATTGTCCGGGTTCGTCCGTGGGAATCTTATCCGGACCCATGTCCCGGCTGGCGCATGTGCTAGCCGTCTCGCTCAATAATTGAGTTCTTAGCGCACGCAACTCCTATCTTCATAGCGTGCGCTAATAGTAGCCCGATAGCGCGCGTTAAGATACATTCTTAGCGTGCGCTATCACGATTTTGCATGAGGAATTTTGCATGCTTCTATACTTTATGTACAAAGATATCAATGCAAGAAATATCATACTCCAATAATCAAAACCACAAATCCGAATAATACAGGGTTTGAATACAAATAAAATACACCGTAATAAATCTGGATATTACACATATAGCAATATATTGTGTAAGAAAATCATAAGAAAAACAATACATGATTGGGTTATAAAACCCTAAAAGTTTCGGCCAACATGAAAAAAATCAAGACATGATTACAACTTGTTCTAAACACTTTTAAGAACCTTAAAATCAACTTATAGACAACATACAAAACATTATAAATGAATAGAATGTGGTAACTTACTTGAATATGAACTTGGATTCAAGTTTGGCACACAAAATAAGCTTGTAACTTGAGTTCTTAATGAAGAACAATGGTGTTCTTCAATGGTGAAGGGGGAGGGGCGGCTGAAGTGAGAAATGAAGAGAGGAAGAAGATGAAGTGAGGAGGAAAAATGAAAGGGAGGTGATGTCCCTTTATATACTAGGTTAACCCTAGATGTCATCGATAAAGCGGTCGAATAATATTCTACATTTCGCTCCTCCACAGATAAAATTACTCGAGTATTGAATATGTCATATACTTAAATTATAGTATCGCACTTACAGCTTAAAGTCGGAGAAAAGTTTCGCAATTTACGGAACGCGAATTATCCGAGAAAACGACTCGACATAAAATATACCCGAAAATTCAAAAAGTAAACTTTTGAAAATCGTACTCATAACGTAAAAGTGGTGTATATAGAAGTCGACGGAATCATGATTCTGTCCATCGAAACATAAAAATCAAATTCGGAAGGTAAACCCAACCAAATAATCGAACATCCGATTTCTGAATTAAAAATGTGTAAATAGTTCTAAACTTACTCCATTAGTCAGAATTTTATTATTTGTGAATGCAAAACCCTAATGTCGCACTTGAGGTCATAATAATTCATGCATATAAAAGACCGGGGCATTACATCCTACCCCTATAACAAGAAATTTCGTCCCGAAATTTACATACCTTATTAAAAAGTCTTGGGTATTTCTCCCTCATCTTGCTTTCGAGTTCCCACGTAGCTTCTTCCTGACCGTGGTGACTCCGTAATACTTTCGCCAAAGGAATCAACTTATTCCTAAGTTCTTGGACTCTATGGTCTAAAATAGCTTCAGGTATCTCTACATAACTCGTATCGTGACTAAGAACTATGTCACTCTGATGAATCACATGCTTGGGATCAAATGCATACTTTCTCAGCTGAGAAACATAGAAAACATTGTGAACATTCCCAAGACTAGGTGGCAGAGCCAACCTATAAGCAACTGGGCCGATCCTCTCAAGAATCTCATATGGCCCTATAAAACGTGGCCTAAGCTTGCCTTTAAAGCCAAACCTGATTATTCCCTTAGAAGGGGAAATCTTGAGGAAAACCTTATCCCCACTCTCGAAATGCAATTCAGTTTGGCGTGTATCGGCGTATGACTTCTGTCGAGTCCGGGCCTCTTATATTCTCTGTCGTATCTTGTGGATAATCTCGATCATCTCTATTTGGCCCTAAAATATTTCTCTCACCCACTTCATCCCAATAAAGTGGTGACCTGCATTTTCTGCCGTATAAGGCTTCATAAGGCGCCATACCTATCGTTGCCTGATGACTGTTGTAAGCAAATTTGATTAATGGCAAAACATGCTCCCAAATCGCACCTTGATCCAACACTACAGTTCTTAACATGTCTTCTAATGTTTGAATCGTCCTTTCCGATTGTCCATCGGTCTGCGGGTGGAAAGCGGTACTAAATTTCAGATGTGTACCCAATTCCTTCTGTAGACTTGTCCAAAATCTAGAGATAAATTTTGGATCTCGATCTGATGTGATTGATATCGGAACTCCGTGCAAACGTACAATTTCACGGACATATAACTGTGCCAACTTCTCAGATCCGTAAGTGATTGGGATAGGCAAAAAGTGAGCTGATTTTGTGAGTGTCTACTATAACCCATATAGCAGTGTTTCCTCGTTTGGTCCTCGGCAAACTAGTCAAAAAATCCATAGCTATTCCTTCCCACTTCCATTCTGGAATGGTCAATGGCTGTAACTTTTCATATGGTCGTTGGTGTAGTGCTTTCACTTGCTGACAAGCCAAACACCGCTCGACAAATGAAGCTACATCCCGTTTCATACCATCCCACCAGAAATTTCTCTTCAGGTCTTGGTACATCTTCGTACTCCCAGAGTGAGCGGTATAGGGAGTATCATGAGCCACACTCATAACCTCATTCCGTAATTCCTCATCATGTGGGACACATATTCTCTCTTCGAACATAATTGCGTTATCAGCCGCTTCGTGATAACTTCCTAGGTTATCGGATCTAATTCTCATACGTAGTTTCTCGAATGCTTCATCTCTCCTCTGCGCATTCACTGTCCGTCCTCTCAGATCTGGTGTCGTCACTAACATCGCGACACGACTCATTATCGTTTCCGGTGGATGAACCACCTCTAAACTCATTCCTTCAAAATCTTGGATTAGATCCCCTTCTGTGGTAAGTAGGTATCCATTGCGATTGAATCTTACGACTCAAGGTATCTGCTACCACATTAGCCTTGCCGGGGTGATAGTTAATACCACAATCATAATCCTTTACCAATTCGAGCCATCTTCTCTGTCTCATGTTCAAGTCCTTCTGCTCGAAAAAGTACTTTAAACTCTTGTGATTAGTGAAAATTTCACATCTTACCCCATAAAGGTGATGCCTCCATATCTTCAATGAGTGCACAACTGCAGCTAGTTCCAAATCATGCGTGGGATAATTCACCTCATGCGGCCTAAGTTGTCTTGATGTGTAAGCTATCACTTTCCCATCTTGCATCAATACACAACCTAGCCCATTCTTAGAAGCATCCGTGTAAACCACATACTCCTTGTTCGCTTCTGGTACTGCTAAAACTGGCGCAGTAGTCAACCTTCTCTTGAGTTCCTTAAAACTCTCGTCACATTCATCCGTCCATAAATACTTAATTCCTTTCCGCAATAGCTGTGTCATTGGTCTAGCAATCTTGGAAAATCCTTCGATGAACCTTCGGTAGTACCCAGCTAGACCCAAGAAACTCCTAATCTCATTAGGGTTGGTTGGTGACTTCCAATCACGTACTGCTTCCACTTTAGCTGGGTCCACCTTAATACCATCTGCTGACACAATGTGCCCAAAAAACATTACTTCTTTCAACCAAAATTCGCACTTACTGAATTTGGCAAAAAGTTTCTCCGTTCTCAGTGTTTCCAACACTATCCTGAGATGTTCCTCATGCTCCTTCTCATTTCTAGAGTAGATGAGAATATCGTCTATGAACACCAATACAAACTTATCCAAGTACGGGTGGAAAACTTTGTTCATAAGATCCATGAATACTACGTGGGCATTAGTTAATCCAAAAGGCATGACTATAAACTCATAGTATCCATATCTTGTTCGGAAAGCTGTCTTAGGTATATCATATGGTCGAATCTTCAACTGATGATACCCATACCTATCTATCTTAGAAAACACAGTTGTTCCCTTGAGTTGGTCAAACAAGTCTGATGAGTCGATTCTTGATCGACTCATTCTGTTCTTTCTAGTCGTGTTTTTGTTTGCTTTTTAGTATTTTTGTTCCCTTTTATGCGTGGTATGTGTGTTTTTTTTATTTATAGGTAGCCAAGCGAAGATTGAGGTGAAATATGCGCTTTCATAGCTAATATTGGAGTCCATGACGATCAAAAGCTAAAACGGGGCCTAAAACGACGAAAGATTTAAGCAGTATCGGTCAAATCTCCTAAATCCCAGAATCTCCACTCCGAATCAAGATGTATTCTCCCTTGATATAAATTCCTCGTGAAATTAGCTTCGAAACGGTATATCATATGCTAAAATCCGAGGTGAATTGATACAAGAACGAAGGATCTAGCCGAAGAAGACCAAAACAGGACTAGCCGCACTGCATTTACTCGACTAGGCCGCACTGCATTTACTCAACTAGGCCGCACAGCGACTCGAGCCACATCAGTAACTCGGCCGTGCCACAGACACGGCCGGTCTCATTCCAAAGAAGAAATTCATTTTCCGGAAAGGAACGACTCGGCCGTGCCTTTTGGGACACTACGAGTCACTTTCGCCATTTACACTCCCGGCGCGATAACACGGCCGTGTCATAGGACACGGCCGGGTCTCAAGACGATTACCTTTTTCGTTTTTCAGCGTAGTACCGCACGGCCGTGTCCCAGGACACGGGCCGTGCCACTTTTTATTTCATGTCACTTTCCTTGACATCTTTTGCATATTTTAAGCCTTTTGTCTTGATTTTTTGGCTATAAAACAAAGGGGAGTGACCCCTTGAGAGGTGTACTTGTCTTGTGAAGAAGATATTTTGTGAAAAAAACACAAGATTAGGGGAGGAAAACACCAAAAGAGTGGGAAAGAAAGAGATTTTCATCATCTTCCTTGTGTGTTCTTGGAGTGAGAAAAATACTTGAGTGAGATATAATAATTCCTTGTATAAATTTGTTGTGAGTTCTTGTAAGAAGATCATCAAACCTTCATCGGGAATTCGATTTCGGCATTTACAAGGGAAGTTTTTACCATGTTTTGTTCTTCAATTTCCATTATTATTGTTGAATTAATCATGTGTGGCTAAACACTTCATATGGGTTTTTAGATATAGCCACACACATGTTTTTGATTGTTAGTTCCTTTTGATTTTCCGGATAAAGTTTGGGATTATTCCTCTTGTTCGTTCTTCGTTTAAGAACTTTTGAATTAGATCATCAAACCTTTTTCATTGTTGTTATTATTATTCGAATCGAGGGTTTTTATCGGTGTTCGCCATCAAACGACCAAAGAAACGATTGTGAATGTTCTCGGGCTTTTTCGCGCGATCTTTTAACGATTTACCTCATCAAAAGTAGTCGGTTAATTGATTGTTAGCTAGGGTTTCGTCCCCATCAAAAGAGTATCCCTTAATTTTCGTTGAGAACAATCGTGATTTTAGAATTTCCGCCATCAAACGGATTTCTTTTAATCGTGAGCAATCGATAATTCCTAACCTTATTTATTTGAGTATCGGAACTAATAATTGATTACATGTGTGTGGTGACTCTAAATTCCCATATTAATCTCATTATTGTTATCTCTCATTTATCCGACCATCAAATTGGTGTTGCTATCACTAGTTCAATTTAAATTTTGTGCATTAGTAATTGCAATCATAATCAACGAATGATGTATTTTAATTTAATTTATTTTTGTTCATTCGACTATTTGCCGAACATCATCGAATTTTAAACCGTTTCCAATTCCTCGTGAGATCGACCTCGGAGTTACTTGCCGCTCACTACAAGAGCGATTCGTACACTTGCGAGTATTTAATTTGAATCCATCAAGTTTTGGCGCGCGTTCTTGGGAATTGGCGTTTAATTTTTAATCTTGTTTTAATGATAGTTGAATTGCTATTCTTGATCAATACTTTTTCGATAAAATTTGCTCTTACTTCCTTTGTTTATGTTTGGTAGGAGATCGTTGGGTAACCCGATTCTTCCACCGATAGACGAAGTTCAAAGAATTAGAGCACCAAAAATAATGGCCACAACATCAATGGCAAACGGCGAGGTGAATCCGGACTTTGAAGAGCGACTTTTGATCAAGAAGAAAACACTCGTCAACCAAGGGTTGAGAATGTTGCACAAAATATAGATGAGGAAGAAATTCGTCAACCAAGGTTTCCGAGATATGATAATGTTGGGCGCAATCAAGGAATACCTAAGCTCAACAAGGGAGGTACTTTTATCCGAGACAACCACCCGTCGGAATGCAATATGGAGCGAATTATTATCCCGGACCTCAATATGGGATGGAGGCGAACTATAACATGCCGCAACAACCTCCGGTCGAACATCTTATGAGGGACTATGCAAAGCCCGTAGTGAACACCGCCATTTCATGCATCCAATTAGCACCGCAAGGAACTACCACATAAGTGGATTTCACATCGAGCAATTGCCCTCATTTCACGGATTAGCACGAGAGGATCCGTTATCATTCATCCGAGATTTCTATGTGGCGATTGATAACTTCCCATTGAATGGGTTGAGCGAGGATCAACTACGAATGAAGTGTTTCCCTTATACACTCAAAGACGGGGCGAAACAATGGTTGATGACTTTGGCGCCCGGATCACTAAGAACATGGGATGAAGTTTACGATAAATTCATTACCAAGTACTTCTCCCATTCAAAAACGACGCAATTGAGAACTCAAATCTCAACTTTCGGACAACAAGACGGAGAGGCATTTCACGAAGCGTGGGACCGATTCAAAATGCTACTCATTCAATGCCCACACCATCACTATCCGCTTCAACTACTCAATCAATTCTTCTATGACGGATTGACTCAATATTGCCAAGGAGTGGTAGATAATGCAAATGGTGGTTCGTTTTGGGGTTTGACGGAGAGACAAGCATATGACGTGTATGAAACATTGGGAGCAAATTCTCAACAAAAAGTGTACGTGTTCGTAGGGGAGCCGTGCACCAAGTGAGCGAGAAGGACGAGATGCAATCTAAAATCGATGAGTTGACAAATGAAATAAGACAACTCAAGACTCAAAATAAACCTTCTAGCTCACGACTTTGCGAGATTTGCGGAGCACCCGGACATGATGCCAATTCATGCCCTCATACTTTTCCAGGAGAACAAACCGAACAAGTTAATTGGGCTATGGGGCAAAGCACGGGAAGGCCCGAATGGGAAGAGAGGAGAAATAATTATGGCGGAAACGCAAGAAATGTACCTCTCCCAAATACTTATCATCCTGGGCTAAGAAACCATCCGAATTTCTCATGGAGAAACAACAACCCGGTGCCATACGACACAAACGCCCAAGCTCAATACAATGGAGGAAACCGAGCCCAACAACCAACGCGAAGTGAACCACCTCCACAACAAAGGAACTCTCTTGAGGAGAGTATAGCGGCATTCATTAAGGAGAGCAAGGAAAACCGAGAGGAGAACAATAAAAGGTTCGAATCTTTAGAAGCTTCGATGAAGAAAATGGAGGTCCAAATTGGGCAACTTGCTACCGAGGCACGTAGACAAGAAAGGGGTAAACTACCGAGTCAACCCGAGCAAGCTCAAGCCATTACCACTCTCCGAAGTGGTAAAGTGATTAATAAAGAAGTTAATTCCGAAGTAAAAGAAAGAGGCGATGAGAAAGAAGACGAGTCGGGAAATCAAGAAGAGAAAATAGACGAAGCAACTTCAACTTCCAAGCTTCACAAATCCGCCCAACCATATAAGCCACCAATTCCTTTCCCGAGCCGTCTGAGAAAAGCAAAGCAAGATGAGCAATTTTCCGAAATCTACGACATGCTTTCGAAGGTTCATGTCAACTTACCTCTTTTGGATGTTGTGAAAAACATTCCCGCTTATACAAAATTTTTCAAAGAGTTGACCTCGAACAAAAGAAGATACAATGGGAACGAGAAAGTAGTGCTCTACGAGGTAGAAGCAAGGGGTCAAAAGAAAGGCGATCCCGGGAGTTTTATGATCGACATTACTATGGGAGACAAGAGAGTTGCTCGTGGGATGCTAGATTTGGGGGCAAGTGTGAATCTCATGCCATACTCGACCTATTTGAGGCTTGGACTCGGGGGAATAAAACCGACAAGAATGACTCTTCAAATGGCGGATAGGTCGGTGAAATACCCCAAAGGAGTCATTGAAGACCTATTAGTGCAAGTGGACAAGTTGGTGATTCCGGCCGATTTTGTTATCTTGGAGATGAGCGATTTCGGGACAAGCGAAAATGAAGGGACAATACTTCTAGGGCGGCCGTTCATGCGTACAACAAAAACAATCGTCGATGTTGATGAAGGAAAGGTCACCATGACCGTCTTGGGCGAAACCGTGGAAATCAACGTGTTCGGTTCATCTCCTATCCCTTCTCATATTTATGCTTCCCATGATGTGAATTTTGTTGATTGCATTGATTCTTTGGTTGATGATATATATTTTCATGATGATGTAGGTGACACGTTGCATGATGCTCTAACCATTGAGCATGATATGGGGCTTAATAATCTTGAAATTGAAAGATATGTTGCGTTATTAGATAATTCCGAAATAATTGATGAAGTTGACGGTTTTAAGCTTCCGTTGGAATTAAAATTTGAGGAGCCCGTTGAAATCACCCCACCCCAACTTGAATTGAAAGAACTTCCGACACATCTTAAATATGTTTTCTTAGGCAAAAGTGACACTTACCCTGTAATTGTCTCTTCCGAATTAACTCCTTTGCAAGAAAACAAATTAGTAGAAGTTCTAACTAAGTTAAAAGAAGCGATTGGGTGGAGTATTTCCGATATCAAGGGAATAAGTCCGGTTAGGTGCATGCATAAAATAATTCTTGAGGAAAATGTTAAACCGGTTAGGCAACCTCAAAGGCGTTTGAATCCGAACATGCAGGAAGTTGTGAAAAAGGAAGTTTTAAAATTGCTAGATGTCGGAGTGATCTACCCGATATCCGACAGTAAGTGGGTGAGTCCTGTGCATGTAGTGCCTAAGAAATCTGGAATAACGGTGGTTCGTAACGATAAAAATGAATTGGTGCCCACTAGAACGGTAACCGGTTGGAGGATGTGCATTGATTACCGGAAATTAAATGCCGTAACAAAAAAGGATCATTTTCCTCTACCTTTCATTGATCAAATGTTGGAACGTTTAGTGGGCATGATTATTAATGTTTTCTAGATGGTCTTTCGTGTTTCTATCAAATTCCTATTGCTCCTAAGATCAAGAGAAGACCACTTTCACTTGCCCTTTTGGCACTTTTGCCTTTAGGAGGATGCCGCTTTGGTCTTTGCAATGCCCCGCCACTTTTCAAAGGTGCATGCTATCTATATTCTCCGACTTGTTAGAAAGATCCATCGAGGTATTCATGGATGACTTCTCGTATTTGGAACCACTTTCGATGATTGTTTAAATAATTTGACTATTGTGCTAGAACGATGTATTGAGTGTAATCTTACACTTAGTTGGGAAAAGAGTCATTTTATGGTAAAACAAGGTCTTGTTCTAGTCATATGGTTTCCAATAAAGGAATGGAGGTTGATAAGGCTAAAGTCGATTTGATTGTTAAATTACCTCCACCTTCTTGTGTCAAAGAGGTTCAAGCTTTTAGGGCATGCCGGGTTTTATAGGCGTTTTATTAAAGATTTTTCAAAAATTGCCCGCCTTTGAGTAACCTTTTGTGCAAAGATGCTAAATTTGATTTTACCGAGGAATGTTTAGTCGGTTTCAACGCTTTGAAAGAAAAGTTAACTTCAACACCGATTGTTGTAGCTCCCGATTGGTCTCTCCCTTTTGAAATTATGTGTGACGCGTCTGACTTTGCTATAGGTGCCGTTTTGGGGCAAAGAGTGAATAAATTCTTCCACGTGATTTACTATGCGAGTAAAACGCTCGATGAAGCTCAAGCTAATTACACCACCACCGAAAAGAATTTTTAGCCGTTGTATTTTCTTTAGACAAATTTCGATCCTACTTGGTTGGCTCAAAGGTGATTGTGCATACGGATCACGCAGATTGAAATATTTACTAAAAATCCGATGCAAAACCAAGATTGATTCGGTGGGTTCTTTTGTCGCAAGAATTTGATTTGGAATTCAAAGATAAAAAGGGGTGAAACGTTGTGGCCGACCATCCGTCTAGGCTAACCGAGGGTGATAATTTTAAGCTTGATAATCATTTGCCAATTGTTGAAACTTTTCCCGATGAGCAATTGTTCGATGTAACAAGGACACCTTGGTATGCTGATATTGTCAATTACATTGTTAGTGGTGTTTTGCACCCGACTTAACCTATCAAGGGAAGAAGAGATTCGTTTCCATGTGCAGCATTACTTTTGGGACGAGCCCTATTTATTCAGTGGGGCCTGATCGGATATTCCGACGTTGTGTCCGGAGGAAGAGCACGAGCATATTGTTATTTTGCCATGAGTTGCCCGTGGAGGACATTTTAGCGCAAAGAAAACGGCTCACAAGGTCCTTCAATCGGGATTCTACCGCCAACATTGTTTAAGGATGCCTATTTCCATTGCAAGAGTTGCGATCGTTGTCAACTAACGGGAATATTAGCAAAAGGAATGAGATGCCGTTGACAAACAACCTTGTTGTGGAACTTTTCGATGTTTGGGAGTGGATTTTATGGGTCCTTTTCCAATTTCCCATGGTTTTGAGTATATTCTAGTTCTTGTAGACTACGTCTCTAAATGGGTGGAAGCAATTCCAACCCGAACTAACGATGCTAACGTGGTTTGCAATTTTTAGAGATGTGATTTTTGCGGGTTTGGGACGCCTAGGGCCGTAATCGGCCAGAGGCACGCATTTTTGCAATAAACAACTTGTGCTTGCTTAAGAAGTACAATGTAATGCATAAGGTCGCAACAGATCATCCACAAACTTCCGGCAAGTAGAAGTAAGCAATCGGCAAATAAAGGCGGTTTCGAAAAGACGGTGAAACCAACAAGAAAAGATTGGGCATTAAAGTTGAATGACGCTTTATGGGCATACCGCACGCCTACAAAACTCCAATCGGAATGAGTCCGTATCGCCTAGTATTTGGGAAAGCATGTCATCTACCCGTTGAGCTAGAACACAAGGCGTATTGGGCAATCAAAGCGCTCAATTTAGATCAAGAAAAGGCGGGCGAGGAACGACTATTGCATTTAAACGAGCTTGATGAGATGCGATATGAGGCGTCTGAAAACGCTAAACTCTACAAAGAACGGACGAAACGGTATCATGATAAGCGTATCGCTCGTAAATCTCTCGAACCCGTATGGATGTTTTGCTACATAACTCCCGCCTCAAACTTATGCCCGGAAAATTGGTATCGCGATGGGGCGGACCATTCAAAGTCGTTAAAGTATGGCCGCACGGAGCGGTTGAACTTCTTGATCCTCGGAAGAATGAGCATTTTAAAGTAAATGGGCATAGAGTGAAGCCGTATTTGACGAACCGAAGAAATCAATGCGTTCGAGTGCATAGAGGTGGACGACGTTGAAGCTTGAGCAAGGGGAAGAAGTCGAGCTAAAGACTATAAAAAGCGCTACTTGGGAGGCAACCCAACGCTTTAGTTAGATTTTTTTGTCTTTTATTTTTCGCATTTATTTTCCTTGTTTGTTTTTATCCGATTCAAAATCGACTGTTCGATCGTGGGTACTAAAATGGCAGAAACCAAGACATTTTCAAACTAATAATCTGGAGAGGAAGGACACGGCCGAGTTGCCACAGGACACGGCCGGGCCGCAAAACAGTGGGAATTTGATTATTTAGAACAGGACGACACGGCCGTGTCACAGGACACGGTCGGGCCTCAATACAGCAAGAGTTGGATTTCCGTGATAGTAGGACACGACCGTGTCGTAGGACACGGCCGAGTCAGCCGACAGAAGGTTTTGAGCTATTCCGCACAGCACGACACGACCGTGTCATATTCAACACGGCCGTGTCAGTCGGTCAGTATAAAAATGAAACACGGTCGTTTCCCCAATTTTATCTTTCTCCAACTTTTATCTTTCTCCCTCTCTGCGACCTGCGAACCCTAATTGCTGCTGCATCGATTTTTCTCTTCCTTTTTAAAAAAATTTTTATGCAAAATCAAGAAGAGATACAAGAATCAACTTTATAATCATCATCTTTCAACCAATTTCATTCATCTGAGGAGCAACTCGGACGAATTTGGACCAGGGTTTAATTTTCTTTCTTTCTTCAAATTCTCCGATATCAAGGTATGATTCTAATACTTTTGATGATTATTCTTTGTTATGAACATGCTATGATAATTTGAATCGATAGCCCTCAATTATCTAGGGTTCTTGAGTAGATTGAAGTTGATGAAATTTTGGGGTTTTGAATAATTCTTAATGCATTGATGATTAAATCTTTCGATTGAAAATTTTTGTAATTAAGAGATAGTTTTCCATGATAAAGATGATAAATTTAAACGATAATTTTGCTTGGGAAAAGTTTTGATCGATAGGGGAATTTTATTGCTTGATATAAGTTTGGGGGAGGGATACGTTCTGATATACTTGGTTAATGATAGATTAAATTTTTGCGTAAATGGCACGCTAAGAGGACGTGGAAATGCTCAACGCGGAAGGGGTAGGAATAGCGGGAACAAGTGCGGTAAGAAGGACTATTCAAAGGGTCAGGAAACCCGGAATCTTATGGAATCGATCTACCTAAAACGCAAAATGAGAGGTGGGAAATGCTTGGACAGAAAAAATGCTCCCTACAAGATGGCCCGATGACGAATGCATGGATGCAATGGGGATAAGGGAAGATGTAATGAAATTCCTTGGGAGAGTACATTGGGCGTGGATGATGACTCAACGATGGCCGATATAGGTGTCTAACGATGGAATTTCTAAGCACTCTAACTGTAAGAAGAGATCCTAGAATCAGAGAACCGTCCAAATGACATTCGGATCAACAACAACGAAGAGACATCGACTATCGTCCGATTGGAGGAAATATATCATGCAAGACACGAGGGCCATTACCCGATAAATCGATTTGCTTGTGAAACTTACTGGAGGGCCATGGTAGAATACCCGGGTAGTGAGGCGCGATATTACGTGGCAAGATCGGCAAAAGGATCGAGTATTCGCAATCCCGTGCTCAGATACTTACACAAGGTGGTTGCGAATACAATATATGGCCGAAAGGAAACCGGACCTATTTCATCATGGAGTTGTATATCCCGACTCATATGCTCGACGACTCGATTCCGGAATCGGCCATGGTAGCGGAGCATTTTGAGGATGTCGCAACAAAACCCAAGGGGGAGATATGGATAGGGGGTTTGATTACCCCTATCGCACTACACTACGGTATTTCATTAGCCCAGAGGACCCCCCTTCCTGGAAATATGCTTCTCTCAATCTCCGTAATGAAAGTGATGAATATGCTGGACTACGAACATCGGATGGTCTTCATGCAGACGGATAACGACCATTTCCTCCTCCCAAATCCACCTTTGACGACCATAAACAACATTCGGGATATGGGAAATCTTCAAATGGCTACAGAGGCACACCGTCGGGCACGATGGGCAGCCGGCTTGGCTCCCCCGGGTCACAGCGCTGTCGACCGAAATGTTCGACCTAGGCGCATTACGGATGATGAGGATAGAGCCGAGAGGATGGAGGAGGAGGAGGCTTATGAAAGAGGCCCGGATGACGAGGAAGAAGAGAGTGAAGAAGAAGAGGAAGAAATCACGAGAGATCGGCCCGAGACGTCAAGGCAGGCCGAAATTGGACGAGCCCCATCGCGCCCATCATTGAGGGAGGAATTCGAAGCCTACCGAGAGGAGGCTAGACGGGACCGAGAGGAGGCTAGACGGGACCGAGAGGAGGCTAGACAGGAGCGACGCCAGATATTGTCTCTTGTGAGACAAATGGTCGATTGGCATGTCCAAAGAAGGCCACTTCCTCCGCCCGAGCAAGAAATCGTCGTTAGTATTTCTTGACCAATGAAATTCTTTTCTTTAAATACTATACCCCTTCGTTCGTATATTCTTTAATTCAAGTTTGGGGGTCACAAGAAATACTTCATTACTCTCGATTTTTTTATTTTGCTTGTTTGATTATTTTTGGTGTGTTTTGAACATTTTGCACTTATTTGTGGTGTGTTTTTACTTGGTGTGTTTTTACTTGGAGTGTTTATCTTGCAAACTTGAAGAAAACTTTGTAGTGTGGAATGCCTCGGGATTTATTTCGTTGTTCTGATATACAAATCGAGAATAATTTGTTGAAAAAAAAAAAAATTGTTGATAATCGAAACGGGTGTGAAATTGAGTAAGTGGTTTTAATATCTTGGAAGTATGAGCAAACCTACTTGTGAGCTATTGAGCCTTCATGCATTTTCTTAAATGAAAGTTTCATTGTCGAGTGTTTCATTCTTGATTTAAAACTCTAGAACTTGCCTTGGTATCTTGTTTAAAACCACTGGTGTGTGTGTGCAAATTGAGTGAAAATGATTTTTGGCGCCTTTGATCTTTACCCTTCGATTTTGGCCAACCCGACATTTGATCATTTATTAAATAAACCCAATTGAGGTCATTGTCTATTTCATCGTTAAACCACATATCGAGCTTTCATTTACTATAATCCTTCGATCCCTACTTGAACAATTAGAAATATTTTTTTTCTGACGAGGATGCAAAGATTGTGGTGACATTGGGTGCCATTTATATTGTCGGGAATGTTGAATTGGTGAAAATAATTACTCCGCTATTTTTGGGAACCTAGTAACCGGGTGTATTCATGTGACCCATCGTTTACATTCGCGTAAAACGGATCCCTTAGATATGAGTATGCTTGGAAGTAGTTGCGTATATTTTGATCCTAGTAACCGGGTGTATTCATGTGACCCATCGTTTACATTCGCGTAAAACGGATCCTTAAATAACCCAAAAAAAAAAAAAAAAAAAAAATCGGAGCAATAAGGAGGGTGTGACGCTGCGTTCGATAGTGCTTGTCAAAAGTGGTTCATAATTAAGGGGATGAAAGAAGCAAATCTCAAAGCTTGAGCTTCTAAAGCGACTATGATGATTCAAATTCTAAAAATTGCTCGAGTCAAGTTACTTTAGCCATATATATCCCGACCGTTCCAAAGCCTACATTTCAAGCCGAGTAATGCCCATTTTGATTCACAAAATTTTTGCATAAACAAAACAAAGGGTAGAGATTAAGACGATTGGCAAGCCTATGGGGTTCCTTATTTCATTGAATAATTTCCGAGCGTATACTTATCCATATCACTTTGAGAGTGAGCGAATACACTTGACCAAAGGAGGTTTATATTGCCAAGTATGGACTATGATTTTAAGGAAGCACACCGGAGGTTTGAAAACTTTGTAAAACTCGACTTATTTTACTTGTGAGAATTGATGAAATTTTCAAGAGATCCTTTGAGGTATTTTAACAGTTGAGTTCCCTTTTCGTAATGGTTATTTTAAAGTGATTTGCTCGACGATCAAAGTTCAAGTTTGGGGGTTTGATGAGTCGATTCTTGATCGACTCATTCTGTTCTTTCTAGTCGTGTTTTTGTTTGCTTTTTAGTATTTTTGTTCCCTTTTATGCGTGGTATGTGTGTTTTTTTATTTATAGGTAGCCAAGCGAAGATTGAGGTGAAATATGCGCTTTCATAGCTAATATTGGAGTCCATGACGATCAAAAGCTAAAACGGGGCCTAAAACGACGAAAGATTTAAGCAGTATCGGTCAAATCTCCTAAATCCCAGAATCTCCACTCCGAATCAAGATGTATTCTCCCTTGATATAAATTCCTCGTGAAATTAGCTTCGAAACGGTATATCATATGCTAAAATCCGAGGTGAATTGATACAAGAACGAAGGATCTAGCCGAAGAAGACCAAAAACCGGACTAGGCTGCACCAGACGACTCGACTAGGCTGCACCAGACGACTCAACTAGGCTGCACAGGCGACTCGAGCCACATCAGGTAACTCGGCCGTGCCACAGGACACGGCCGGGTCTCATTCCAGCAAGAAATTCATTTTCCGGAAAGGAACGACTCGACCGTGCCTTTTGGGACACGGCCGAGTCACTATCGGCCATTTACACTCCCGGCGCAAGATAACACGGCCGTGTCATAGACACGGCCGGGTCTCAAGACGATTACCTTTTCGTTTTCAGCGTAGTACACGGCCGTGTCCCAGACACGGCCGTGCCACTTTTATTTCATGTCACTTTCCTTGACATCTTTGCATATTTTAAGCCTTTTGTCTTGATTTTTGGCTATAAAACAAAGGGGAGTGACCCCTTGAGAGGTGTACTTGTCTTGTGAAGAAGATATTTTGTGAAAAAACACAAGATTAGGGAGGAAAACACCAAAGAGTGGGAAAGAAAGAGATTTTCATCATCTTCCTTGTGTGTTCTTGGAGTGAGAAAAATACTTGAGTGAGATATAATAATTCCTTGTATAAATTTGTTGTGAGTTCTTGTAAGAAGATCATCAAACCTTCATCGGGAATTCGATTTCGCATTTACAAGGGAAGTTTTTACCATGTTTTGTTCTTCAATTTCCATTATTATTGTTGAATTAATCATGTGTGGCTAAACACTTCATATGGGTTTTTAGATATAGCCACACACATGTTTTTGATTGTTAGTTCCTTTTGATTTTCCGGATAAAGTTTGGGATTATTCCTCTTGTTCGTTCTTCGTTTAAGAACTTTTGAATTAGATCATCAAACCTTTTTCATTGTTGTTATTATTATTCGAATCGAGGGTTTTTATCGGTGTTCGCCATCAAAAGAACAGTAAGAAACTATTGTGAATGTTCTCGGGCTTTTTCGATCGATCTTTTAACGATTTACCTCATCAAAAGTAGTCGGTTAATTGATTGTTAGCTAGGGTTTCGTCCCCATCAAAAGAGTATCCCTTAATTTTCGTTGAGAACAATCGTGATTTTAGAATTTCCGCCATCAAACGGATTTCTTTTAATCGTGAGCAATCGATAATTCCTAACCTTATTTATTTGAGTATCGGAACTAATAATTGATTACATGTGTGTCGGTGACTCTAAATTCCCATATTAATCTCATTATTGTTATCTCTCATTTATCCGACCATCAAATTGGTGTTGCTATCACTAGTTCAATTTAAATTTTGTGCATTAGTAATTGCAATCATAATCAACGAATGATGTATTTTAATTTAATTTATTTTTGTTCATTCGACTATTTGCCGAACATCATCGAATTTTAAACCGTTTCCAATTCCTCGTGAGATCGACCTCGGAGTTACTTGCCGCTCACTACAAGAGCGATTCGTACACTTGCGAGTATTTAATTTGAATCCATCAAAGTCATCTATCCTTGGCAGAGGATACTTGTTCTTGAGTGTGAGCTTGTTCAGCTCCCCGTAATCTATACACATTCTCAGTGTACCATCCTTCTTTTTCACAAAAAGGACAGGTGCTCCCCATGGAGAAATACTCGGTCTAATGAAACCTAAATCCAATAGCTCTTGCAGTTGGATCTTAAGTTCTTGTAGTTCCTTCGGTGCCATCCTATATGGTGCTTTCGACACTGGGGCTGACCCTGGCTCAAGATCGATGTTGAAATCCACTTATCGATCTGGTGGTAAACCCGGTAACACTTCTGGGAATATATCCTCGAATTCCCGCACAATTGGCACATCCCCTATCATCTGCTCTTCTCCAGCTTCTCCATTAAGGTAAACAACGAAAGCCTGACAATCCTTCTTTCTCATCATTTTCTTAGCTTGGAGAGCAGAGATAACGGGTGATCCTCTACCCATTCTTATGCCGTGAAAGTCTGTGGGCTCCTTTCCCGGTGGTCTGAAGGAAATTTTCCTCTCATAATAAAGAATTATGGCATAATTCTCAGCTAACCAATCCATTCCTAGGATTACCTCAACATCCCACATCATCATAACATTCAGATTATTAGTTACCACTTTAAGATTCCCGAGTTCTAATTCCAGATTAGAACAAAGATGCGTGGTAGTTGAAATGCCTCCTGGTGGTGAAGATACTCTCATGACATGACTAACATGTTCCGGTATAATACTAAGATTATCCACACATGCTCTAGCAATAAATGAATGCGATGCTCCAGTATCAAACAAAACAATTACAGGTAGGTTAAGAAGTTTGCCCATACCTACCAAGTTACCCTTATCCTTCTCGGGTTGCTTCTGATTGATGGCATACGACCTAGCATTCTGATTATGTTGTTTAGGTGGTGGCGGCAGTTGCGGCTGTCCTTGTATTGCTCTCAGTGGCTGGGGTTGACCTTGGTGGTTTGGTCTCTCTCCCTGCTGCTGCTTAGGACAATTCCTCATAATATGGCCTTTCTGATCACACGTGTAACAACTTCTAGTGCCCAACAGACAGGCACCATGATGCTGCTTGTTACACTTGGGACATACGGGGTTTGCAACTCACCCCTGATTATTGCCTCCCTGAGCAGGAACCATCTGTCGTCCCTGATTGTTGCCTCCCTGAGCCTGAGGCTGTCCATGAGGTATATTTCCCTGTCACGGCTTCCTGTTAGCCTGGTTGTTCCCATTGCCACCATTGTTTCGTCCTTCCCACTTACGCTTCCCTTTATATTCGTGGGAATTTATCTGAGTGGGTGGTGGTGTAACTGTGGGCACTCGCTTCTCTTATGGCATTGCTGCCTCAATATCCAAAGCTTTATTCAGCGATTCAGTGTATCTTAGCCTCCCATGGCTAGCTAGGGACATGCCTATCTCATGTCTCGGTCCTGATCTAAATTTTCCTGCCATCTTCTCATCCGTATCAACTTGGTGTGGAGCATACCTTGATAACTCACAAAACATTCTATCATACTCGGTCACTGACATCCTTCCTTGCTTCAGATTATAGAACTCAGCTTCCTTCTTGACCTTGAAGGTTTTTGGAACATACTTGTCATACAGTGACTCCTTGAATTCCTCCCAAGAGTAGTTTTCCAGTTGCTCGTGATCAGATCTTCCTGCGCGCTTCCCACCAGAAGTCTGCAGATCCAGTGAGTTGGAAGAGCACACAAGAAAGATGCTCTTGGTTGGTACACCTTATGAAGTTAAAAATTCGTTCCATAGCTCTAACCCAAAGCTCAGCATCGTTCGGATTTCCAGACCTATTGAAAGTAGGGGGATTCTGCTTGAGGAAAAGCTATTCAATAGCCTGTTGGGGTGGAGGAGGAGGTGGTGTAGGGGCGCGTTCATGTCCTCCTCTCCTTCTTTCCCTTCTGGGTGGCATTCTGTGGTGCACATAATCATCATTAGATCATTCTCAATGGTCCGTAATTATCGTCATACTAGATCATAGAAAGGAGTTCGCGACTACATAATCATAACGCATCAACACATACTCATAGATAACTCTCGTAGCAAGGTCGAGAAAGAGATCAGAAATAACAACATCATACTCATGAGAAGAAAAGCCCATGAAGGGTCAAAATATATATATCAATATATCATATGCATCGTAATAGTACAATTGCCTTCCACGAGGTCTTATTGACTATCAATACAAGCCGATCTAGGCTACCTGCCTACACATATGCCAAAATGCGGGATGCTCTAACAAATAGCATTGCCGTCTATAATATTAGAAAGTGCTAGACATCAGAACGACACGTATAAGCAAAATAAGTGACGTTCCACATACAAAACACAAAAATAAATGGCTAGTACCATCCTGAGCTATCTCAAGTCGCCCTCGACTCGGCGGTCAAGCTATCCTCCTCGGAGAACTCCTCCGGATCCTCGTCCGGATCTTCTTCTGACTCTTCGTCTAAAGCTGGAGAGACTGCAACAGGGTCTTCAGTGACTCTACGCTTCTTCGGGAGAAGTAGATGAGCATCATCTGCGATTGGTCGTGGATGGATTGGATCGATGATTGGTATAGGTCGAAGTGGCGGAGACGTCCTCCTGAGAATAAAAGGCTCGGTCCTCATGTCCCTGCAGCGAGGTGCTGATGTCCCTGACCCCATGTCCAACACATCCTGAGCATTAGACGGTGAAACAAGAACCACCTGGCTCGGTAGAGGTGTAGCTAGCCTCTCCGGCAAAGCTCCCCTAGCATAAGGTCAAAACACACAAGCTCCAAGGGGAGGTGCACGGTGCTGGAGGTACTGAGTAGTGATGCGGATAGCAAAGGCCATGAAATATTCGAACGGTACTAAAGTGGGCTAATGCAAAAAGATATAGTACCATGATACTGCAGCAGCCCACTCCCTCCACTCAATCGGAAGGAGGTCGATAAGGCGCTGAATGCCCTCGTAGTCTGAGTCACCATGAGGAGCAGATAAACGCCATGTCGCCTCTAGGTCTGCCACGCACTGGCCCACGGTGGCACCTGTGCCTCGATACGTGTTGCGGAAATCCTCTACTAGGTCGCACGGTGTATGCCTTCTCCTCGTTGACTTACGCGGCGTCGTCTTCATGGTCGCCATCCTATGAAGAAGGTATATGTATAATACATCAACGTCTCAACATAATAGAACAACTATACTATAGGGTTCTCAGAAGAAGGATATAAATCTCGTCCCAAGTTCTCGACTCGGACTCTGGACCCTGAGAAACACCTAACATAAAAATAATAATATACTCTCTAACGGGGTACGTTATGAAAGTTATTTGGGTTCCGCCATAAATGGACATCCCGATAAAATAACCATACTCGTATAACTCATACGTAAGTCATGCTCGTTGGAGACGTCACTGCATCGTCGATCCTCGTTATTACATCGTCATTGTTCATCCTTAATATTCGTACACGTGCTGGAATACTTAAGGCGCATAAGTTCCCGTTCGCGTAATAGAAGACACTAAGGAAGTTTCTAAGTTCTCGTCTTTCATGTTTCTTTGTCAGCAGCAATTCATGCGTAAATCGTAAAATAAGAATTCATATAGTACATGCTTCATCATACATATATCGTTCCATATATGTTCATAATTAACATTTCATAAAAGCTCTTAAAGAGATACATTTTCATGGCAAAAGAAGTTTGAATCATAAAGACAAGTAAATCTTTTACCTTACTCTTCAGTTGAGCATGACGTGACGGGGTGTTGAGTTGACAATTGATTCTTAAATCAGTTTAGGGAATCGAACTAAACTTCGATTGAAAGAACATAGACTCAGAGCGAATGAACCGCTCTCATACCATCCTGTCACGGCCCCTTATCCCTAAGGACAGCTCAGCCAGGGCATGACCCGGGGTAGGAATTAAGAAGCGGGGAAGAAAGGGGAAGACATACGTTTCATAAGAAATAGGGGTGAATTTCCATGCACAACCTATCAAGACATCATAAAGAGGAGTCAATCCAGGGGGGATGACTTAGAATCCAAAGTAGGATACATAGTTATAATATTAGCCTTGAAGTTTAGAAAAAGGCTTCATAGCATATTACAATCAACATAACTTAGAAAGTAAAATCATAAAGAGTGTTTGCAGCGGAAAAACATGGTTGGTTACATATATGAAGATATGTAACTGGGGATTAACATTGATCGTAAACAAAAGACTTCCACTCAACACCCTCCGTCACATCCCTTGCTCAACCTTCACATTTTTAAAACATATATAGGGCTGAGTACAATGTACTCCGTGAACATATTGCCAAAACATAAAACATGCTTTCGTATTTGTTATCATGCATATAAGCAGTAACACACGGGGGTTTTAGGAAAAAGCCCATGTTTACTAAATCATTTCATTTCATAGCATATATCATCAGATTCACCATATCCATAATTTACGCTGGGGAAGGTGGCCACCTCCCGCGAACGTTACTCCCCGAGATCGGCCACTCCGAAGAGAGCTCACAATCCCGAGTACTGTGTACACTAACCCTGGCCAGCAACCTTTGTCTATCTCAGGATCCGATCATTTCATAGGTTGGCAAGCCAACAGTGATAGGTTCATAATAATCCACATAAAAGTTTTTATGCATCATAATCATTTGAAATCATAATTTGCTTGTAAAACATTTCATCAAAATGGAGCAAAGCTCAAATCATTTTTGTATAGAAAGTCCACATAATTATTTTCGTAAAGAAAGCCCATCTGGACAAGAAATAAACACAAGCAAAAATGATTCTCGACTCTTCCTTACGCTTCAGTCTGGTGCTCCACCTTTCATCGGAAACAACTAAGTTTAGCAGTCGATCGAACTTAATGAAGTCTAACGGACAACGGACTCGATCTACATGTTTGGACTTTAGAGTTTTGCATTCGACTTAAGTTTAATAATAAAAGCTATGATTCTCTTAGAGAATCTAACTGACCATATATCATAAAAATATACTAACAACGGTAACCGATACTCAATTCCATTACACATTCCTTGGTTCAAAAACCATCATCAAACACTTAACATAATCATAACATAATATCCATCAAGGCTGGAAAGAATTAGCATTCTCTTAATGCACAATAATAACTAGATATTATATCTTATACCACTGGAAAGCCATTGAAGTCTAGTTTCATGTCCATTTTACAGATCTCAAAAATATTAAACGTGGAGAAAGTTATGGCCGTTTCCGTGAAGTGTAATGAAACTGCCAATATCCAACGAACATGGGAAAAACATCATACTGCCTCCGTTCTCTTATAACTGCAATATCTGGACTTTTACGTTTGCCAATGCACAACTTTTATTTTTAATATCTTCAATTCTTTACTTTTAAAAATTATAAAAAGTTGATATTTTAAAAGTATATTTCGAGATGAATCTAACAAGATCTCACATGACTATATTTTTTCATATGTTTAAATCACAATAGATGGCCAAAAGAGAGTATGTGAACAGTATAATAGTCAACATGTTGCAATAATAAAAGAACGGGGGAAGTATTAACCTAGATCTCGTTTCTAGCAACGAAAACCCTAAATATGTAAACTCTAATCATACATATCATACTTATAACACATATAGGTGTCGACATACAAGCATGCTTCTTGACATTACGAGTCAAAATCAATGCCCTTCTTTTGACTAAATCCTTTCACTACGAGTCTAGCTTTGTATCGGGGCAATGAGGTATGCTCCTCAGACTTCACCCGATACACCCATTTGTATCTCAAAGCCCTCTTGCCTTTCGGCAACTTCACCAACTCGTAAGTGTTATTCTCATGCAAGGAACTCATCTCGCCTTGCATGGCATCCATCCATTCCTTCTTCTTTTCATCCTTCATAGCATCCGCAAAATATTCGGGCTCTCCCTCGTCGGTGAGCAAAACGTACTCATCGGCCAAATAACGGGTGGAGGGATGACGGTTCCTCGTCGACTGCCTATGTGGAACAAAAGATGGCATGTTTGTCACGGGTAGCTCGGGATGAGCTCCATCGGTGTCATCTTGTCTCAACTCATCGTTGTCACCGGCATCTTGTTGTTCATCATTTTGGACATCCTCTCCACCCGGTGTCCCAACATGTTGTGGAGGAACGGGGTCCAAATCAATAAGATCATAGTCGTATTGTGGAGCCGACCCTCCATTCTCAACATCTTTCATTGTTTGATCTTCCACAAAAACAATGTCTCTAGACCGAACAAGCCTAACCGGGTCATATAATCTCTACCCGAACTCATCAAGCCCGTAGCCAATACAAATACACGTCTTCGCCTTGGAATCAAGCTTCGACCTTTCATCATTCGGAATGTGAACAAAAGCTTTACATCCGAAAACCCTTAAATGGCGGTATGAGATTTCTTTACCGCTCCACACCTTATCCGGCACATCAAATTTCAAGGGAACACATGGCGTCAAATTAATTACGTGAACCGTCGTGTTCAAAGCTTCACCTCAAAATGACTTTGGCAATCCGGCATGTGAGAGCAAACATCGAGCTCTCTCGACCAAAGTCCGGTTCATTCTCTCCGCCAAGCCATTGAGTTGTGGAGTCTTCGGGGGCGTCTTTTGATGTCGGATTCCTTGTTCTCGGCAATATTCATCAAAGGGTCCGGTGTACTCTCCACCATTGTCCGTCCGGATACACTTTAGCTTCTTCCTGGTCTCTCTTTCCACCGAGGCATGAAATTGTTTGAAAGTGTCTAACACTTGATCTTTGGTCTTCAAGGTGTATGCCCACACCTTCCTAGAGTGATCGTCGATGAATGTGATAAAATATCGGCAACCACCGAGCATCCTAGTCTTCATAGGTACACAAACATCGGAATGAACAAGATCAAGCACATTTTCCTTCCGTGAAAGAGTATGACTCTGAAAAGTAACTCTCCTTTGCTTCCCGGCTAGACAATGAGAGCATCTTTTAAGGTGTACCTTGTGAACCCCAGACAACGCCTCCTTCTTCGACAATAGCGCCATTCTTTTTTCACTCATGTGACCGAGCCTCTTATGCCATAGCTCGGCCATGTCATTATTGTCGATTGTGTTTACGAAATTAGTCATGACCTTCAGAAGTGTCACGTACAATTTTCCTTCCTTTTGTCCTCTCCCGACAATCAAGGAACCTCTAGTGAGTTTCCACGACCCCTTGCCATAACCGTTATGATAACCGTCATCATCGAGTAAACCAACGGACATAACATTAAGCCTCATATCCGTAACATATTTTACATTCCGTAAAACAAGTTCCATTCCAGTGTCGAATCTCAAATGCACATCTCCCACTCCAACAATCTTGGATAACCCATCGTTACCCATCTTGACTATACCAAAGTCGCCCGGAGTATAAGAGGAGTAAAAATCTCTACGTGATGTAACATGACACGTAGCACCACTATCGACCACCCAATTAGAATCATCTCTCGCAAGGTTGACCATATCATAATCACAACAAACAAAGAATTCTTCGGTAGTAGTATTTACTTCGGCTTTATCATTACTACCGCTTTCCTTCTTTTGTGAATTATCTCGGCCTTGGCGATTCTCCTTCTTCAATTGTCGGCAAAATTTCTTAGTGTGCCCTTTCTTACCACAATGGTAACATTCGATATTGGCATACTTCCCCCGGGAACTACTCCTTTGTGGCCCTCTATTACTTGGACCTCTACTTTGACCTCTCCCCCGTCTTTAGGTAACTAGAACATCCGACTGTGACGAAGATCCTTGTGCTTTTCTTCGGACCTCCTCATTCAACATGTTCCCTTTAGCTAATTCCATCGAAATGACTCCATCGGGGGTGGAGTTAGACAACGACGTTCGAAACGTCTCCCAAGAATCCGGCAGTGTGCCTAATAACCACAAAGCTTGCACCTCCTCTTCGAATTTAATTCCCATTCCGGCAAGTTGATTGATTATGCCTTGGAATGCATTTAAATGATCCTATAGAGAGTCCCATCTTGAAACTTCAAATTCATCATTTGTTTAATGAGGAATAACTTATTATTCCCCGTCTTCCGAGCATACAATTGCTCGAGTTTGTGCCATAACTCTCGAGCATCCTTCTCTCCACTAATATGGTTCAAAACGTTGTCATCAACCCATTGTCGAATATATCCGCAAACTTGGCGATGTAAAATAGTCCACTCCGCGTCGGACTTCCCTTCTAGTTTATCTTTGCTAAAAACCGGTAAATAATAATCCTTCACGTATAGAAGGTCTTCCATCTTCCCCTTCCATATGTGGTAGTTTGAACCATTCAAGTTAACCATTCTACTCGTGTTGGATTTCATCTTACAATTGAGATACTAAACAACCACGAAACAAACAAATCACGTGGCTCCGATACCACTTTGTTGGGAAAAACAACGACTAACGTCACAACGAAAAATGCGGAACCTCGTTTGACAAATTCCCAATCTTCAATTGCAACTTTGTGGTTACCAACGAGTAGAGAAAACCAATTACAACTCGACAAAAATAATACAAATGATATTTGAAAGCGATAAATAACGAGACACAATTTTAGCGTGGAAAACCCCTCAAGACGAGAGTAAAAACCACGTGACCGAAGCCGCTTAAATCCACTATCACCAATACACACAAAATACACAATCGTCCCTAATACAAACTAGGGGTATACACCAATCGTCAAATACTTGGTAATAAATGTTCTTCAAGTATTTGGAATACGCAAACAAGATCGAGAAAAGAAAATACCGTAAATAGCTTACACAAAAAGCTAACGAAATACCCGAACTTCCCGACTCAAAATCTCGATCTACACCAGTGAAAAGATTTGCCCAATAGCTATCAAGCTCTTGTCAAAAGATCACGACGATCAGACCGATAAATCTCCGGGAAATTGAAGAATTGTATTTCTCTCTCTTGTTTCTCTCTCTATCTCTCTCTTGTTCTTCTCTCAAAGTGTGTATATGATGAAGTGATGAAGTCCCGTAAGAAACCCGCTAGAAATAGATCCCCTTTGCTAGTTGACCTCTGTGTGCCGCAGCTCGTCCAAATGTGCCGCGGCACACAACAAAAAACATGCCCAGTGATTCGAGCAGGGGCCGAGGCCCGGCAGGAGGGTTCCGCGGCCCAGAGTACAGACGACTCGGCCTTTGTAAAGCAAAATGACGGGGGCCGCGGCTCGGCAGGATGTGCTGCAGCCCCAGGTGCTTCGGCAGGGATCGGCAGGGGGTGTTCGGCAGGGCCCGGTAGGGGGTGATCGGCAGGGGCCGCGACCCAGAGTACAGGAGGGTCGGGCGATGCTGGGTGATTTTGGGGGCCGCGACTCGGTAGCTGTTGTTGGGGTATACAAAAAAACAAGTTAAGCAACTTCAGACAAATGATAAACTAATTTCGGTAAAACTTGCGGAATAAAATTCTAGAAAAATGTAATCGAAAAACTGTAAAAATGAACACAGTATTTAACGTGGTATCTCACACTAATCTGTGTGAACTAATCCACGGGCAAACGAGAGAGAGAGTATTTTATTATCACCAAGAAAAATTACAATCATTCAAGGCAAAGACTGCACTTGAAATCTGATCACTCACTGTGGGTATCACTCTTTATTTTGGCTATACAACTGCACAAAATAAATCCTCACTAATTTTTCTCTTCTGCTTTTGGCTCTAGTATTTTTGTTGTTCACTCTTTTTTTTTGTGTGTTGTTCTCTACTGAAGATGCATATGCATATATATATATAGAAAGAAGAACGTAACCTCCACGCATATAATAATGCTTGATGTCAAATTTGTTGTTCTCTTTTGAATATTTAATCCATACTCTGCCTTCCACTTTTGAATTCCACGCAGCCTTCATTCAAAGTAGTCTTCATTCAAAGTAGCCATGCTGCCAAATTTGAAAAACTTTCACTTGATTATCTTGTCGGCTAAGGGAGACAAAAGTTATAAGAAGTCAACATCAACTTTCTTAACAATCTCCCACTTGGAGACTTCGAACAACTTTCTCTTGATCTATCTCTCTCTCCATCTCTCTCGTTATCTGCCAATACCGCTTTCCTCATTTACCTGGAAGACCAGTTAAAGCCATGCAAAGCTTTAACTTCTCTGTGGTAACCACCTTAGTAAACATATCTGCTGGATTCTTCGTACCAAGGATTTTCTTCAGATTCAGAGTTCCATTATTAATTAATTCTCGAATAAAATGGTACCTCATCTGAATGTGTTTCGTTCTACTGTGAAACACTGGATTCTTCGCCAGAAAAACTGCACTCTGGTTGTCACAATGCAATACGCAATCCTCCTGTTGCATTCCAAGTTCTGATAGAAAATTCTTCAACCATATAAGCTCTTTGGCTGCTTCTGTAATAGCCAATATACTCTGCTTCTGTGGTTGAAAGAGAAACACTCTTCTGTAACCTGGACATCCAACTGATTGCAGTACCTCCAATTGTAAATACATAACCCGTAGTGCTTTTGCCAGAATCTGTACATCCCCCCAAATCTGCATCAGTGAAGCCTTCTAGCACAACACCTTTCTTTTTGAAACGTAGTGTTGTCTTAGAAGTACCCTTTAAGTAACGTAACAGCCACTTAACTGCTTCCCAATGCTCTTTACCCGGATTTGACATAAATCTGCTGACAACTCCCACTGCATGAGCAATATCTGGCCTCGTGCAAACCATTGCATACATCAAACTGCCAATTGCTGATGCATAAGGAGTTCTAGTCATCGCCTCCTTGTCTTCATCCGTCTGAGGTGATTGCTTCTTGGAGAGTTTTATATGACTTGCCATAGGCGTGCTTCTGACTCTGGAGTGATTCATCCTGAACTTGTCTAAAACTTTCCCAATGTACTTTTCTTGAGAGAGTTTTAGAGTACCATCTGTTCTGTTTCTAATAATGCTCATTCCCAGTATCTGTCTTGCAGCACCCAAATCTTTCATCTCAAACTCTTTCGACAACTGTTGCTTCAATCTGTTGATTTCTGCCATGTCGGATCCAGCTATCAACATGTCATCAACATATAACAAAAGAATAATATATGAGGACCTGAATCTCTTCTGGTAGCAACAATGATCAGCCTCACATCTCTTGTATCCATTCTTTTGCATAAAACCATCAAACTTCAAGTACCACTGTCTTGGAGCTTGCTTCAATCCATATAGACTTTTCTTCAATTTACACACCAGGTTTTCTTTACCAGCTACCTGAAAACCTTCTGGTTGTACCATATAGATGTCTTCATTAAGGTCTCCATGAAGAAATGCTGTCTTCACATCTAGCTGCTCTAGATGGAGATCTTCAGAGGCTACAATACCCAAGACCATTCTGATTGTAGTCATCTTCACAACCGGCGAGAAAATCTCATTGTAGTCAATCCCTCTTTTCTGTTGGAAACCCTTGACCACCAACCTTGCCTTGTATCTTTTCTTGCCATCAATCTCATCCTTGACTCGAAACACCCACTTGTTCTGTAGTGTCTTCTTCCCTGCTGGTAGCTTGACTAAGGACCAAGTTTGGTTCTTGTCAAGAGAGCTTATCTCATCTTCCATAGCCTTCTTCCACTGTATGGAATCTTTCATCTTCAAGGCTTCTGGATAAGACTCAGGTTCACCATTCTCAGTTAACAGCAAATAATTAGCTGAAGGAGAATACCTGACTGTAGGTCTTCGTACTCTAGTGGATCTACGAATAGGAGTTATAGTCTCTGCACCATCTGCAACCTCATCTTCTGAACTACTATCCTCTGTGCTCCCACTATCTCCTGGTACATCATAGCTCCCACTGCTTCCTGAACTTTCACCTATCTCTGGATTTCTGACAGGTTTTACAACGTCATCATATGTGATTTCTTCCAACTCAATTTGATCTTTCTTTTCTGGTTGCTTATCACTGCCTGAGCTTTTTAGAAATTCGTCCTTATATAGAGCACTTTCGTTGAACACCACATCCCGACTTCCGATAACTTTCTTCTTCTCGTTATCCCAAAAGCGGTACCCCATGTCATCCAACCCGTAACCTACAAAGGTGCACTTTCTTGCCTTTGCCTCTAGCTTGTCTCTCTCAGAGTCTTTAACTTTGACATACGAGACACAACCAAAAACTTTCAAGTGTCTGAGTGAAATCTCACGACCTTGCCATTCCTCTTCTGGAATCTTGAACCCTATAGGAGCTGAGGGTCCTCTGTTGATTAAATAAGCAGCTGTGTTGACAGCTTCTGCCCAGAACATCTTGGGTAAACCTGCATGCAACCTCATGCTTTTAGCCCTCTCGTTCAATGTGCGATTCATCCTCTCAGCTACTCCATTCTGCTGAGGTGTCTCTGGAACCGTCTTCTGCATTCTGATTCCTTGTTCCGCACAGTAATCAACAAACTCTTTGCTACTGTATTCGCCCCCATTGTCTGATCTGAAACACTTGATCTTCAAGCTCGTTTCATTCTCTACAATAGCTTTCCATTTCTTGAATACACTGAAAACTTCAGACTTTTGTTTCAAGAAATAAACCCAAACTTTCCTTGTGCAGTCGTCAATAAAAGTGACATAGTATCGGGATCCTCCCACTGAAGAAACTGAAGTGGGACCATAAACATCTGAATGAACTAACTCCAATTTTCCTGACTTGGGCGGACGACCTATCTTCTGAAAAGTAACTTTCTTTTGTTTACCAAGAACACATGGTTCACAAAAGTCAACTGCCACCGTCTTCAGATCTGGTATTCTTCCTTTGGAGACTAGCATCTTCATTCCCTTCTGACTCATATGTCTAAGTCTTTGGTGCCATAGAGTGGATGCCCCAAGTTTTTCAACAGCATTTGCTTCAGCATCAGAAACTTCCACCATATATAGTGAACCCCGTTTCTGACCTCTAGCAATAACCAAGTTTCCCTTTGTTACCTTCCACTGATGATCACCAAATGTAACATGGTGACCTTCATCATCAAGCTGCCCTACTGATATCAGCATCCTCTTCAGGTCTGGAATGAACTTGACATTCTTCAAAGTCCAATTAGTACCCAAAGTCGTCTTGAGGACCACATCCCCAACACCAGTAATATCCAGGCACTTGTTGTCTGCTAGTCTGACCTTCCCATTGTACTTCCTGAAATTCTGCATCACTTTTCTGGAATAACTAGCATGAAACGACGCACCAGAATCTATGATCCAGGATTCTGTTGAGTTTTCAACACAACAAATAAGAGCGTCATCTTCAGAATCTTCTGCCATATTCACTTCCTTTTTACTTTTATCTGCCAAAGGTTTTGAGCACTGATTTCTGAAATGACCTTTTTCTTTGCAGTTCCAACAGGTAATTTCTTTCCTGTTCTTCGACTGACTTCTCTTTCTCGTCTTCGATTTTCCTCTACCACCAGCCCTTCTGCTTGAACTTCTTCCTCTGTCTTCAGTATTTAGGAGACTACTGGAAGATTCTCCGGCACTTCTTCTGCGCACATCCTCGCCAAGGATTAAATCTCGAATACCATCGAACGTCAACTTAGCACTTCCGGTTGAACTGCTAACTGCTGTTACTGTGCCAGACCAACTATCGAGCAAAGAAGATAATAGTAGCAACGCCTGAACTTCATCATCAAATTTAATATCAACTGATATTAACCTTGAGATGATTGAATTAAATTCATTCACATGATCAGTCACTGAGCCACCTTCCTTCATCTTCAGATTCACCAACTGTCGAATTAAGAAAACCTTGTTCGCTGCTGAAGGTTTTTCATACATGTTAGATAATGCCTTGATCAGCCCAAAAGTTGTCTTCTCATTGACAATGTTGTACGCAACATTTTTCGCCAAAGACAATCTGACTACACCAAGAGCCTATCGATCCAACAGCTCCCAGTCTGCCTGCGCCATATCTTCTGGTTTAGCTTCGGACAGCGGTTGGTGTAACTTTTTCTGATAGAGGTAATCTTCGATTTGCATTTTCCAGAATCCGAAATCGTGACCTTCGAATTTGTCGATCTTAACTTTCCCATCTTCAGCCATGATCTCCGATACCAGTTTGTTGGGGTATACAACAAAACAAGTTAAGCAACTTCAGACAAATGATAAACTAATTTCGGTAAAACTTGCGGAATAAAATTCTAGAAAAATGTAATCGAAAAAACTGTAAAAATGAACACAGTATTTAACGTGGTATCTCACACTAATCTGTGTGAACTAATCCACGGGCAAACGAGAGAGAGAGTATTTTATTATCACCAAGAAAAATTACAATCATTCAAGAAAAGACTGCACTTGAAATCTGATCACTCACTGTGGGTATCACTCTTTATTTTGGCTATACAACTGCACAAAATAAATCCTCACTAATTTTTCTCTTCTGCTTTTGGCTCTAGTATTTTTGTTGTTCACTCTTTTTTTTGGGTGTTGTTCTCTACTGAAGATGCATATGCATATATATATATAGAAAGAAGAACGTAACCTCCACGCATATAATAATGCTTGATGTCAAATTTGTTGTTCTCTTTTGAATATTTAATCCATATGCTGCCTTCCACTTTTGAATTCCACGCAGCCTTCATTCAAAGTAGTCTTCATTCAAAGTAGCCATGCTGCCAAATTTGAAAAACTTTCACTTGATTATCTTGTCGGCTAAGGGAGACAAAAGTTATAAGAAGTCAACATCAACTTTCTTAACAGCTGTGTGCCGCGGCCCGGCAGTGCAAGGTGAGAAAAATGACTTTTCAAGTGCCACGGCCCGGAGGGTTTGTGCCGTGGCCCGGAGTCCAGTCGACTCTGAAAATGCCTATATTTCGGAAATTACTTCTACACTTTTCTTGCGTTGAAATGCACATGAATCTTCCACTATTAATCAGTTTCTTAATCATCGCACGCAACCCTTGTGCAGCTATCAGAAACAGAAAACGGGGGTTTAAAGGACCACATTGTCTAATTATTCATGTACTTAATTTGAACCCACTCGATGGACTTTCATGCACCGACAGCGACATGCATGGTTGCTGAACTTATATACTCCAACATCAAACTAATCTACTTAATAGAAAACTTTTTCAAAATCAACTTTATATTTCATGCAACTGTCCTCTACCTTTTCGCCTCTTCCACTACTTCATTTGCTATTACCATGCTATCAAGAATTTCTCTCTCGAATAAAAGTTGATTGAACCTTTGAAATAACTGTATCTAACACTTTACACGGTTCAAAAAAAAAAAAAAAGAATCTTATAGACATGCTCAATTAACTACATGAGTCTAAAATCTTCAACTCCATGTGGATTTTGTTTGGATGGACTTGAAGTAACAAGCGAAGGGTTACAACCGCTCACCAAATTACCATGTTCGTGACACTCCGATAAGAATTGGGTAAAGTCCCTTTTCAGATAATCCCAGCTCGTCTTCATATATAAATGCAAGAGCGAAGCCATCAGGTCCGGAATTTCTTCTTGTTGCAACCACACCGCCTCTTTTATTTCAACTTAGGTCGTACTGAAGCATTAAATCCATAGTGTGAATGTAAACAGTCTTTAATTCGTAAAGATCATTGGGTTACTCATCTCATTGCCAAATGACTTTATGATGAAACCCGAGACTTTAACATGATATCAGATCAGGCTCACTACGCGTGCAGTCCAACTGTCCATGATGTTCTAACTCAGCACCACCCGAGTCAAAGATTCCATGATGTGATCCTTGCGTTCAACTATACATTGTTGAGAAATCAAAGGATCATTATAGTGAATTACCGATGATTTGAGAGAAAAATATTTATTCTATTATCACTCAAGAATAGAATTACAAACTCACAAAATAAAAACTCTCAAACTCACTCAATCTCAACTTGGATTGTTATTCACTCTTTGAACTCACTCTTGGAGATGAGATACAAATCAACAAAATGCCTTGCTATTTATAGGAGTAAATGTGGTGTGAAATCATGGTGTAAAATGATGGTGTGAATGGATGAAGCTTCCAACTTCAAAGTTGATGGCTTCAACAATTGTTGGTGGAGAAATCTTCAAAGATGGTGGCTTCTAGATTACTTGACATTTGAGAAGGTGGGTTGGTGATGATTTGTAACACTCCCCTTCATTACCAACACTCCACATACGTAATACCATTCCAAGTAGGTCTCGAAATTCGAAAATCTTTGTTGCAGATGTTGTTGCCCAAAATATTTATCCGAAGATTAATACTGCTGGAAGACGGACAACAAACAACAATTGCGGGAGCACTTTCGAGAGTAGATAAATAATACAAGATTTGCCGGGTTTGTTAGGCCCGGGCTTGAATGCTCTCGCGAGATGTTATTAATACGAATATTCGTGGATACAAGTATTAATGAGAGAAATCTAAATACAATGAGTGTAAAAAGACTCTGTTAATCCGGCTCTTGAGCGAAGCTCGGTGTTCTTCGTCCCCGCCGTGTCTATTGTGGATGAGATAGGCCGGGAGAAGTAAGACCGAAAGATAGCTGTTGCCAAGAGTTGGATGTTAGCCAAGTGTAAGTATTTGCTTATGTATGGTGTGCTTGAATCGCGATATTGCTGAGAGGAAATCCAGTGCAGGCTGCCCTCTTTATATAGGGGTTAAGGTGCCTTGTCCCCTAGTGGGCGATCGCCTTTCGGCCATTAATGCAATGGGGCGATCGTCCTAAAGGTCACGTGGGCTGCCTGCCAAAAGTCCATAGATCCAGTAATGGACTAGCCGAGTGGCCCAATGAGGAGCCGGCACGCGTCCGGAAATCTTGTCACGGGAGGTCCCACTTTGTTACTTTCGGCGGACTTTGTCGAGGTGCGGTGGCGCCAGTGTAGTCACATGTCTTGTCCGCTAACTCCTTTCGCAGTCTGCGGCCCCTGGTAGGTGAGGTAGGTGGTGGTTTGTCGGCGCCTTTTGTGGATCTGCACGTGGGTCTTTGTCTGTTTGCTCGGCCTTGGCCTGGATGGCCATCGGCCGGATCGTCATGATGCGGTCGTCTCTAGCCGGACACCGAGGATCGTTCTCGGCCGATCATCAAGGTCGGCAATGGTCGGTCACCAAGGGTCGGTCGGCAAAGCGCCGAGAGATGATCGTCCATAAGTCGGTCGCCCAGTCGGTCGCCGAGTACCGAGAGGCGATCGTATCGAGGTCGATCGCTCGGCACCGGACTTGTCCTGGGACCTTGGGCCGGGCGATTCATGCTTGTCTGTAGGGCTAAGGCTAGGTCGCCAGTCATTGGTCGGCGGTTCTTCCTCGAACGCTCGCGGTGACTCGGTTGCCCGACCTCCTAGGCGATCGCCGGTCGGAAGGTGTTAAATCTTTACACAACAATTGCCCCCCAGCTTGCTCATATGTTGAAGACATGGGGCGAGGTGGTTCTTGCTGGCGATCGTGTAAGGATGAGGACGGGCGACCTTGCTGAGCTGACTTACGATTTCGGACTTGGGCTACCATGGTCGATTGGCTTAGCTATCTTTCGGTCTTGTACCTGCAAAAACAACATTGGCCGATCCCTCATGGAAACTTGGTGGTTTCGTTTTGTTTGAGGAATCGTGCACAGTCGCGGAGATCGATGGACCGACCCCATGACCGTGTCTTGGTGCGCGAAGACAATGAGTGTCTCGTGACTCACTTTATTATGAGGGTCCTCTGTTAGGCTGCGCCTCGCCTCGTATCTAAACGAAGGGCGTGCGGTCTCGGTCTAGAGGAGTCCTTGCGCGGGGCAGCGTTGGATGAATCAACTCTACGCCCGCGGCTTTGTTAGCTCTGCTTCCACCTCGGCCAGCCATGGAGATGGCCGACCTCGACGGTGTACGTTGAGACGGGGATTGTGGTATGTGTCCACTGATTAATGTTGGAGAGCCCTCAGACTACGCCGGCCTCGTATTTAAACGAAGGGCGGGCGATCTTGGCCGAAAGGGACCTTGCATGGCCGGGCGGCGGTTCCATCGTTGCCCGGGACCATGGCTTTATGATGTGCGGTGGAGGCGATCTTATGCCTTAGTCCGTCATGTTATATCTTTGGGGTAGATGGCGATCGTGTCCTCCGGGTTGCGGATGATGTAGCGTGATGATCGGCGATCGGGCGGAAGGCGCGATCGTCGCTCACCGCCGATCGCTTTATTTGTAGGTCGATATTGGCGATCGGGCGGGAGATCGTCGTCCGGGTGCCGATCGCGCGCTCACGGGCTAAGAAGAAACCTTTGCACAGCCGGAAAATCTGCGGCTCTAGCCGGAAGGCTGCGTGGGTCGTAGGTTGGGTCTTCGTGAGATGCTGAACATAGGCGAAAAACCACGAAATCCTCCTAGGACCGCGTGAGGCGGTCTCATCGCTTATGGGCTCGCCATTGAGGATGATTACGTCTACCCGGTCGATGTAGTCCGAGTCGGACTCTTCTTCTCCCGCTTGATTTGCATCATGCGGAGGGGACCTTCGGCCGGACGACCACAGTGGCGAAGTACTCCGTGAAGACGTGCGCCCGGCTCGTTAAAGGAGCCGATGGACCGAGGAGGCAATGAAGTGTACCACCGGTGGGCGAGGTCGTCCAGGCGTCGGAGGAACATTCGGCATCAGTCGCGTCGGATGCCCCACACCCGGTCATGTAGATGTTGAACTTCCTCGGGTGCACTGGGGTCGATCGCCCCTCGTACGGGTGTTTGCGGGGAGCGATCTTGTCTTTGCACGGGCGAGCTCGATGTCGATCGCGAGCGGCTCGCTTGGCGGCGATCGTCTTCTTGGCGCCGCCCTGATTCCAGGAGCGCCTTCATGTCGTCGAGTTGACGTTGCATCGCGGCCATCGTCGTGGCTTGGTCGCTTGCGAGATCGGCTTTGGGAGGCGGGAGCGAGGCGATCGTGTACCGATCTCGGGCTCATTGCCGCCGGCCTCGGCATTCGGCGAGGGGGAGCCAGACGGCTAGGCGCCTTCGGGAATAGGGTAGGCCGAGCTTCGTGACGGACTCAAACTCCGTCGTCTCGTAGGCTGGCCGGGGCCCCGTAGCGAGTCGGGTCACGCCCGTGCGATCGAAGACGAGGTGCCCGGCGCGGCGCCTCTTCTGCGGACGGAGCCTCTGGCGATCGCTCGGCCGATGACGCCTTGAGCTTCGCTTGGACTTCGGCGGACGGCGAGGCGATAGCAGGAGGCGCGTTGAGAGCACTCCGTCGCTCCTGTAGGACTGCCAGGGCCCCTTCGATCTGTTCCTTGGTTTGGAACCGATCGAGCGAGAGGCTTGGGCCGCCGTCCAGGGACGGGATCGAGCGTCTCTGACCGCGGCGTCTACCTTCCACCATCGGCTGTGGCTCGGACTGGGACGGAACAGGGGGTTTGGCCGGCTGGTCAGCGGCTTTCTTCGACGCAGAGGCGGAAGACATGACTTCTGAAGGATTTCTTTGAAGTGCAGTAAGTGTCACTTCAAGTATCTGCCCCGAGAACAGTGAGTGTTCTTCGGGACGGTAGGTATAAAAAATCGAGGGTTGGATGCCCCCCTTCTTCTAGCGCCAATTGTTGTTGCCCAAAATATTTATCCGAAGATTAATACTGCTGGAAGACGGACAACAAACAACAATTGCGGGAGCACTTCCGAGAGTAGATAAATAATACAAGATTTGCCGGGTTTGTTAGGCCCGGGCTTGAATGCTCTCGCGAGATGTTATTAATACGAATATTCGTGGATACAAGTATTAATGAGAGAAATCTAGATACAATGAGTGTAAAAGACTCATAATCCGGCTCTTGAGCGAAGCTCGGTGTTCTTCGTCCCCGTGTCTAACTGGATGAGATAGGCCGGGAGAAGTAAGACCGAAAGATAGTCATTGCCAAGAGTTGGATGTTAGCCAAGTGTAAGTATTTGCTTCGTATGGTGTGCTTGAATCGCGATATTCCGAGAGGAAATCCCGGTCTGGTGCCCTCTTTATATAGGGGTTGAGGTGCCTTGTCCCCTAGTGGGCGATCGCCTTTCGGCCATTAATGCAATGGGCGATCGTCACAAAGGTCACGTGGGCTGCTGCCAAAAGTCCATAGATCAAGCCGGTGACTAGCCGAGTGGCCCAATGAGGAGCCGGCACGCGTCCTAAGTATCATCACGGGAGGTCCCACTTTGTTACTTTCGGCGGACTTTGTCGATGGGTGCGATGGCGCAGTGTAGTCACATGTCTTGTCCGCCAACTCCTTTCGCAGTCTGCGGCCTGTTGGTAGGTGAGGTAGGTGGTGGTTTGTCGGCGCCTTTTGTGGATCTGCACGTGGGTCTTTGTCTGTTTGCTCGGCCTTGGCCCGATGGCCATCGACCCGGATCGTCATGATGCGGTCGTCTCTAGGCCGGACACGAGGATCGTTCTCGGCCCGATCATCAAGGTCGGCAATGGTCGGTCACCAAGGGTCGGTCGGCAAAGCGCTGAGAGATGATCGTCCATAAGTCGGTCGCCAGAAGTCGGTCGCCGAGTACCGAGAGGCGATCGTATCTGAGGTCGATCGCTCGGCACCGGGACTTGTCCTGGGACCTTCGGCTGGGCGATTCATGCTTGTCTGCCGGGCTAAGGCTAGGTCGCCTGGTCGCTGGTCGGCGGTTCTTCCTCGGACGCTCGGCAGTGACTCGGTTGCCCGACCTCCTAGGCGATCGCCGGTCGGAAGGTGTTAAATCTTGACACAACAGCAGATAAGCTCTTCGTAAATATGTCTGCAACCTGGTTTTCGGTCCTAACTGGCTTCATGTTAATGTCTCTAAGTACTTTCTCACGTAAGAAATGATAGTGTACTTCTACATGTTTGGTCCGAGCATGAAATACTGGATTCTCAGCTAAACGAACTGCTGACAGATTGTCACAGTATAATGCAACTCCATCTTCTATTGGTTGGTTCAAATCCTTCATGAGTTGAGTCAACCAAGCACACTCTTGTGCTGCCATCGCCCCCGCTCTATATTCCGCTTCAGTAGTTGAAAGAGAAATGGAAGGTTGTCTCTTACCACACCATTATATAGCTCCTGAACCAAGATTGAATATATATCCTGTAGTCGATCTCCGGGTGTCATGGTCTCCGGCATAGTCAGCATCACAATAGCCGCTGACCTTGCTTTGTACTTCCTTCTTGTAGAAAAGTCCCCAATCAATTGTGCCTTTAACATATCTGAGGATTCTTTTAACTGTTTCAAGATGTGACTTCTTCGGTTTCTGCATGAACCTGCTAACAACACCTACAGCGAATGCTATGTCAGGTCTGGAAAGAGTTAGATAGATAAGACTACCTACTATCTGTCGGTACATTGTTGTTTCCTCCAAGTCTTTCCCATCGTAGGCACACAGCTTTAAGTTTGGCTCCATTGGGGTAGATATTGGCTTGCAGTCAGTTAGCCCAAACTTCTCGATTAAATCCCTTGCATATTTCTGCTGACCAAGAAATATACCATCATCTGTTCTCTCGACTTCCAATCCTAGGAAGTGTTTCAGTTCACCAAGTTCCTTCATTTGAAATCGGACTGACAAGTTTGCCCTTGTTCATTGAATCTCGTCTTCTTCATCGCCAATGATGATTAGATCATCCACATATACAAGGACTACTGCTAGCTTGCCTCCTTGAGTTTTCACGAACAAGCTTGAATCTGCTGGGGCAACATGATAACCACTTTGGACTAGAAACTCAGCAATTTTCTCGTACCATGCTCGGGGTGCCTGCTTCAAACCATACAATGCCTTCTTCAACTTGCACACGTACTCAGGCTTTTCATGATTCACAAATCTTTTGGGTTGATTAATATAGATATCACGATCAAGTTCCCCATGTAAAAACGCATTCTTCACATCCATTTGCCATAATTTCCAAGACTTACTTGCTGCTAAGGCTAGTAAGACCTGACTAATAGTAATCTTTGCAACTGGACTAAACGTCTCGTCATAGTCTATGCCATACTCTTGAGAGAATCCACAAACAAATAATCGAGCCTTGTACCGCTCAATTGTACCATTTGGACGAATCTTCAACTTGTAAACCCATTTGCAGGATATGGGTCTAACACCTTCAGGTTTTGGCACTAAATTCCAAGTTTGATTTTGTTTTAATGCCAAAATCTCTTCTTCCATGGCCTTTCTCCATTCTGGACTATTTGATGCTTCTTCAAATTTACTTGGCTCTTTGACTTCAGCATAGGCAGCATCTACATACTTTGGATTTGGCCGTCTTTCTCTGGTTGACCTTCGCACTTGAGATTGTGAAGGTTCCTGCTCTTCCGGTTGACTAGTCTGTACTTCATCTGGTGTTTCATGTACACCTGTTCTCCAAGGGCTTCTTGATTTGGACCGTACCTCAACTTGATCCGACGGGGATCTTGGTTCTTCTATGTCATTGTTGTCTTGAGAGGAATGTAGCTGTAACTTGGTTTGTAGCTTTTCTTGCAGCTCATGTGTATCTGGTAATGCCACCTTGTTTGCGCACCATGAAGATGCCTCATCGAATACAACATTTCGTGAGATATAGATCTTGTTTGTATTTGGATCGCAGCATCTCCGGCCTTTCTTTTGTTCATCATATCCAACGAATATGCAGCGGACAGCTTTCTTGTCGAACTTGCTATGATCTTCATCTGCAATAAACACATAACATACACAACCAAATACTCGAAAATAATTCACTGTTGGTTTTACATTATACAATTTTTGAAATGGTGAAATAAATTCCAGCCTCGGTTGTGGTAGCCTGTTGGTGATATAGACTACTGTCTTCATGCATTCTGCCCAAAATCTTGTATCAACATTCTTTGCATGTAGAAGACTTCTACATGTCTCTGCTAGGTGGCGGTTCTTCCTCTCCGCTACTCCATTTTGCTGTGGAGTTTTTGCACAAGTCAGTTGCCTTCGGATGTTGCACTCCTTGAGGTAGTTGTTGAATTCATTTTAAGTGTATTCTCCTCCATTATCAGTACGGAGGCACTTCATCTTTCTCCCAAACTCACATTCTATCGTATCCTTGAATTTCCTGAATTTTTCAAAAGTTTCATCTTTATGCTTCAAGAAATATACTCATACATACCTTGAGAAATCATCAATAAAGGTTATCAAATATTGATAACCGCCTGTTGACTTTTGTTTGATATTCCCAAGCACATCTGAGTGGACCAATTCCAACGGCTCTCTTGCTCTGAACTTTGACTCTTTGTAAGGTAGTTGATGTGCCTTACCATATTGACATCCAGCACACACAGTGTCATGTTGGATCTCGAGTTGAGGAAGTCCCCTCAGCATGGGCTTCTGCATCATAATCTTCAGTTTGCCGTAATTGACATGTCCAAGTCGTGCATGCCATAGGTCTCCATTATCACTTCTCCGAGCTTTCTCAACGTAAGCTTCTTCAGTGGACATCACATAGATAGCCTTCATTTTTGGTCCTTCCACGAACGGTGTACCTATGACTTTCAATTCACGATACACTTTCACATCGTTTGGGCCAAACAACACATAATTATCTGAAGCAATTAATTGTGGTACTAACAACAGGTTCTTCTTCATTCCTGGGACTTGATAGACATTGTCGAGTTGTACTTCCTCATGTCCGTACCTTTGTGGCAGTTGTGTCTTGCCAACATGAGCTATTGGTAATTGTGTGTTATCAGCTGTCACAATAACTCGATCTTTGTTGTACTTGGTCATACTTATAAGTTTCAACTCATCTCCGGTCATATGATTGGAACAACCAGAGTCAACGATCCAATCATTCTTGTAATCGACTAACTGCTCACATACCGCAGTAAGTGCGAATTTCTCTCTTGGGCCTTTCCCTCGTGTATCAGCAGTATCTACCTCCTCGGCATAGAAGGAAGTCTCGAAATCTCAATCTTATTCTCCTGGAGCCTCGTCCTTAGATGTTGTTGCTGTATTTCCTTCAACTCTCTTGGACCAGCAATTTTTTGCATAATGTCCTTTCTTGCCGCAATTAAAACATTCGTCAATTTGACGATCCTTTTGTTGCCACCGGTTCTGACCATTTCGATTATGTTGAGCTCCTCGAGCTCCCCCTGACTGGAAACCTCTATCTTGGTTTCTTCGAACATCTCTTTCTTGACTATTGAATCTCCCAAAATCACGTCCTCGTCCTCGACCACGACCGCGTCCTCGTCTGCATCCTTGATTGTCTCTTCTATTAGTGAAAAGGGTTGTCTCTTCACTATTGGTTGCTCGACTAGATGTGGGTTTATCTAGATCCTCTTCATTAATTAGCAAATTCTCGAGATCTGCTAAAGTTGGCTCGGTGGCCCAGCCCCGGGTTGCCGTGATAATACTTTTATACTCCAGTTTTATTCCGTGGATGATAATTCTTTTCATCCTGGTTTGTGTAATGCCATTTTTAGGATCTAGTTTAGAAATCTCATCACAAAGAGATTTCACCTTTGAGAAATATTGACTCACGGACATATTTCTCTGGGAGATCGACAAAAGATCATTTTCAAGTCTTTGCAATTTTGCATCATTTCTCTTCGCGAAAATAGCCGCCAATGTATCCCAAGCTTCCTTTGGTGTTCGGGCATCTTTGATCCGCTGGAGAAATTTTTCTTCTACAGCTACAGTTAAGGCATACATAGCTTTACCTGCCTTAACCTTCCATTTCTTTAAAGCATCAGGGTCGGCAGCTGGCCTTTGATGTACAGCATCTGGTCGTACCAGTGTTGAGGTTGAGATGTCGGAGGTTGTGTCTGTGCTTTTGGCCTCCCTTCGTGGTGTTGTCTCAGCTCCGTTCACGATATCCCATAAGTCCTGCCCGAGCAGGTAAAACTTCATACGGGTACTCCATGACCCATAATTGTTGTTATTGAGCTTCTCAATAGAGATAGTAAAATCAGTCATGATTTTAACAAAGCTTCTGTGGCCAAAAGTAAAATTTTTTGTGAAATTTTTGGAGTCAAAATAAAAAATTTCAGAAATTTAGGGACTGAATTAAAAACTTCCGAAAGTTCAGAGACCAGTATGTAATTTCAGGAAATTTATTTGCAGAAACTACTGTTCATCATCTTCAACCTTGACACGATTCTTTCGGCAGCCCGCACGGCTTCGTCTGACGTCGGTTTTGTATTTCGAAAATACCTCCGAACTCGTCTCGACACGAGGAATCTAACGATATCCTCAAAACTGAGTTTCGGCCACCTTTGTAAAACTCGAAATTTTCAGCTCCTCTGCCACTTCCGGCTAGCACTCCAAAACCTTGCTCTGCTACCACTTGTTGAGATATCAAAGAATCATTATAGTGAATTACCGATGATTTGAGAGAAAAATATTTATTCTATTATCACTCAAGAATAGAATTACAAACTCACAAAATAAAAACTCTGAAACTCACTCAATTTAAACTTGAATTGTTATTCACTCTTTGAACTCACTCTTGGAGATGAGATACAGATCAACAAAATGCCTTGCTATTTATAGGAGTAAATGTGGTGTGAAATCATGGCGTAAAAGGATGGTGTGAATGGATGAAGGTTCCAACTTCAAAGTTGATGGCTTCAACAATTGTTGGTGGAGAAATCTTAAAAAATGGTGGCTTCTAGATTACTTGACATTTGAGAAGGTGGGTTGGTGATGATTTTTAACATACATGACGTGCCGTATTGAAGCATTAATTCCATATCGAGTGAATACAAGCCCTGCATTTGATATATAAAGATCTCAGTGCTTCTCTCATTGTCAAATAAGTAATCTTAAGCTGTAATCGTAATATTTTGTGTAAAATTATGTTATATATAGGCGGCGGCAAAGGAGAAGGAGGCATGACAGGGGTGAATATTGATTCTCGCAGCATCAGCTTTGGGCCGCCCCGGAGCTTCACAAATGTTCTGAATTCCAAACTTAAAGAAACATTCTTCCCCGACGATCCATTCCGACAGTTTAAAAAAGAGCCTTTGGGACGTCGGTCTCTCAAAATAATCCAATATTTCATTCCCATCTCTCAATGGCTTCCCCAATATAGCTTAGCATTTTTCAGGTACGATCTTCTTGCGGGCATCACCATTGCCAGCCTCGCTATTCCACAAGGCATCAGCTATGCTAACCTCGCCAAACTTCCTCCAATAATTGGCCTCTGTAAGTACATTTACTTATTAACTACTCCATTACATATTAGTGATGCACCACTATTATGCACTGGAGTACTACTCCATTGGTATATATATGGGGAATAACTCATAGGTGTATGTTGTGCGTGTTGAAATGATGATGGTCTCTCTCTCTATATATATCTGTATATTGCGGGCTGACGGGAGGACGTGCAGACTCGAGTTTTGTTCCACCTCTTGTGTATGCTGTATTTGGGAGCTCAAATCATCTCGCAGTGGGAACAGTGGCAGCATGTTCCTTGCTCATAGCTGAAACCATTGGAGAAAAAGCATCCCCCACTGATAACCAACAACTATATGTCAGTTTAGTTTTCACGGCCACTCTCTTCTCTGGTTTGCTGCAGACACTGATGGGCATCTTGAGGTAATTAATGACAAAATTTATTTCGATTAAATCTAGCTTTTTTCTTTTTGTCTAGAGTACCAATATGACCAAAAAAAAGGACCATGAGATAAATAAGGGAAAAAAAAATTGGGTCCTCAAATTTAGTTATCTTCCGATTTTAGTCTCAAAAAAATTAACTATCCAATTTCAATTCCATAACTATTTCAATTGTCCGATTTTGCTCTAATTTCCACTGGAGAAATAAAAACTACTCCCTCCGTCCACAATCTATGTTCCCCAACTTTTTGGGTTCGGGTTTTAAGAAATATTAGGTGAATGTGATGTGAGCGGGGTTTGGGTCCCACATTAAAAGTAATTTAATGTTAATATATGGGTCAGCCTGATAAAATGTGTGAATATATAAAAATTATAAGAATATTTTAGTAAATTTTATTGTGGGGTAGTGTTTAAAAATAGAAAGGGAACATTTTTTGTGGACATACCAAAATAGCAAAAATGGAACATTAATTGTGGACGGAGGGAGTACATCGTTTTGGATCATATGCTATTCACGTGCCTACAGAATTTGGGTATAATTTTTCAAAATGACGTTGCTTTCATTTTCCGGCGGAAGTCGGACCAAAAATGGACATAATAGATTAATTTTTTGGGGCCAAAAAAAAAAAGGATGACAAATATATAATTAATTTAAACTAGCGAGCATAATAATTATGTCATGATCTTGGGACATGCGCATGCAGACTGGGTATATTGGTAGATTTTCTTGCACATTCAACAATAACAGGGTTCATGGGTGGGACATCACTGCTAATCATCCTCCAGCAGATGAAAGGAATACTTGGCCTCAAGCATTTTACTACCAAAACTAGTGTCGTTGCTGTTCTAAGTGCCATATTTAGAAATAGGCACGAGGTTCGAATCACATATCACTTACTTAATTGACTCTTCACTGTCATTTAGTAAGATGATACATTTCTTCACTAGTGGAAAAATACCATTTTATGTCGCACTTTCTAAATCGGTTGCAGTATAATCGATTTAAAAATTGATTAGGTTTCATTTTACATCGGTTATTAGGAAACCGATGTAATATATCAGTTTTTTACATCGGTCAATAGGGAACCGATTTAATATATCAATTTTTTACATCGGTTAATAAAAAACCGATGTAGTATGTGTATGTTTCACATCGGTTCTCATATACCAACACATAATATGCCCCCCCACTACCTAGTTTAGGTCATTCAACCTTCTCTCGTTCCCCGCTTATTCAACCCTGCGATTCAATCTCCTCCCCTCAATCTCATCCCCTCAGCCTTGCGATTCGGCTAAAAGCTCTGACCACCGCGTGCCACTGGAGTTGTTGAGATCAGTGGAGCAAGCCTTGGAGGTGAAGTTGGGGGATGACACGGTCTTGGTGGTGCTTACAACGTCGATGTCTTTGATCTATGGCCTTCTGATATTTCCCTGGAAGAGGTCGAGTAATAATCGCGGCCAGGAGGTTACGCCGCTAGTTGTCCGCAAGACGGTGCCGCTTGAGGAAGAGGAGGAGGATTTCGGACCTGACAAGGTGATGTCATCATCTTCTTGAACCTAGATCGCACTGCCGAATGTTTTTCGAAGGTATCACCGTCACTAAGGACTCCTCACGATTTTGAGCTGCAATAAACCCTTGTTTCATATGGCTGAGGTCGAAATTGATCTCTTCATATTCCCCCCTTTTCTTTTTATTTCTCCCTGCCCTAGTTGTTCTCTCTGTCCTAATGTTGATCCACACACGAATAGAGAAGATGGGATGCTCTTTTTCAGTGAAGGATGTTATACTCCCTATGCAGGCATGCATTTCGTCCAAGGTGATTGCCAGTGAAGCTTTGTCTGATATCAGGAAGGATGTTCTCGCCAAATGCTATGGTGAGATTATGTCGTTGACCATTTACGCCGTTGACCATTTACTTCTACACTATGTCAAACTATTTGTATGGTTTTCTTTTGTTCCCCTTTCTGCAGTATCATGTGTTCTTTCTTGTTCCATTTGAAAGTTAAATTTACAAATGTCCCCTCATTTGTCTTGTTTCGTTGGAATCTTATATAGGCGGAGATATCACAAGAAAAAAGAAACTGCTGCGGAAACAGGTGAATTATGTTTGCTTTCTTGCCCTCCTGTTACCATATCCAATTGTATCTTTATGGGTAGTTTGTGGAAGTGGATCTATATACTTTCAATTTTTAACACAACTATTTGCCTGTGAGCAATGAGATGTAGGTCTAAATCAGTTCCTCAAGTTCTTACATTCTTTGTGTTTGTAAAATGTGTTTGCCATGACTGATGGACTCATGTTGTCGGGTTAGTCTCTATCTCTGTTTCTCTCTCTTTCACTTGTTCTTCTTTTTATTTTTTCCTGTTTTGCTTATTTTCGATTTTTCCCCATCCTTTTTTGGTGCGAGCTTTTGGTTTTCCTCTTATTGCGACCGAAGGTAGGGTTTCCGTCATTTTATTGAACGGCGGTGAGGATTTGCTCTGGGTTTATATTTTTCTTTTCCTGTTTATACTGATTATGTATACTGACTATTAGTGATTTTGTTTCTCAGATTTGTGTTCTTCTTTGCTGCTGATTGTGCTTGGTGTGTTTTTGTTATCAGGTATGGCTTGTTATTTTATCAGGTCTGCTTGGTGGGTTTCATTTGTTTACATTTCTCTGTTTTAGGATTTCTCCGGATATCTTTAGAACTTACTAATGATTTTTCTAGCTGTTTATACTGAGGACTATTGATTTGGTTTCTCAGATTTTTGTTCTTTTCTGCTGTTGGTGGTGATTGTTGTATTTTTTTCGGTTTGAGTTGTTATTTTTCTAAGTCCGATTTGTAGGTTCGTTCATATATATGCTCCTCTGCGCAATTGGAATAAAAACCTAAAACCAACCGATGACGAGGGCGATATTCAGCCCCAAATTGTGGCCGTCGGGATGAAGAAAATCCACCGATGCCGCTCCACCCGATGCAATAATGGAACTAATCTTCTTAAAGCTACCCATCAAATCTCTCGTACGTTTTAAATCACATTCGCAAGCATTGGTCATTGATTTCTCATCCAACTTTTGTTCAATCCTATCTCAAACATCATCTTTTGTCTAATGAGAAGATCATTACTTTTATCCCATCTTCTTCCGGATTCTATGTCCTAAACCTGGAGAAAGGAAATACTATTGTGCAGCAGCACCATAAATACAGTCTCCCCTTGTCAGTAGAAGCTCTTGATCGCGTCCGTCTCATGGGTTCTTGCAATGGCTTAATATGTCTTGGTATATATATCCCATATTCAGTTTTTCTCAACCTTGTGTTGGTTTCAGTCCTATCTTATGGAATCCTCTATTGAATGCTTACAAAAAAGTCCCCTTTCTTATTCCTACTTTTATGAATCGGTTTGGATTTGGTTACGATTCGCATACACAACTCCAAGTTTGTAAGAATCGATATTATGGAGGGCGTGGCAGAGATTTATGGGCTTAAATCAAATTCCATGAGAGTCTTCCATTTTGAATTTGAACTACTTGATATTGGTCCCGGTTGTGGTTTCTAATGATTATCTACCAAGAGGGATATCATTCAAGTCTTCAATTTAATACTCACAATCCCGTTATTATCAGTCAAAGGTATACGCTTCATCTATTCGATGGTTCTCTATCCCGTACATGATCGGTGAACGAAGCCTAAACATCTTCCAAAGGGGATGTTTTAACAAAAATCGGGTTTCTAGGTTGGTTCACATTCAAACTTTGTACCTCATAGTATAAGTAAGCTTGGAAACTATAATCACTTCGTATATTTCTTCTAATATGATAACTTAATCTCTTAATATGCTTGTTCCAAGTATTAAACGAATCACCATGATACTATGAACATATTCCAACAAAACCAACTACCATTCAAATCAAAACATACATATAATGAAGGATAACTATGTTCAACGAGTACTCCTCTCCATAACTACATAAAGCATCTCAGTTCAAAGGTAAGAATGAAGGTGTATTCGAATTACCTTCAGACACAAATGAAGATGAATATAAGTGAAGAACGTTCCTTTAAAACCTTCAATAATCGACAGAAGCTTGCTTAATCTACGAACCCACTCCAATTCAACGAGTTATGGACGTCTAGGAAGGAGTTTTAGTAGCTTAGGGGGAGTTGAAGATGAAAAATGAGAGTATGGTTTGGGAGAAAATGAAAGAGGGTTGGTGTCTTTGAATAGAATATTATCCTTAACGTATGTTAGCCACACAATATCACGTAAGATATCACCTTAACATACGCTAACCCATATTACCTTTGGAAATTATAAACCGTACTCACTGTAACTATTGATAAAAGTCTCCCAGATTCTTATGTGTGGCCTCATCATAGTTCAGGTGTGTTCAGTATTAAAACTGCATTTCATATGCTAAGTAATGAGGATAGACTAGGACCTGTACTTCCATGGAATAGGGTTTGGAAATTGAAAGTTAACCTTAGAATTAGGTTCTTTCTTTGGACAGCTCTGCATGTTAATCTTCCTACTGCCTCACTGTTGTTTAATCATAGAGTCATTCAAACCCCTATATGTACATTATGCAATGAAGAAGAGAAAACTATCAATCGTATATTTTTCAAATGTAAGAAAATGGAAAACATATACAATCCAATGCCACGATGTTGTTAGATATAATTATATAAGACAGTTACAGGTTATAGTTTTGCAGGCAAGAAGTAGTGATTGATGTTCACTTGTATGGGTGAGTTGGTTTCGCCTTTCCGGGTTGATTCATCTCTTCGGAGATCACTTGTCTTTATTTATTCATTTAGTCAATATACTCCAAAACTCCAGAAAATTTAGCATTTGTAACACCAAAAATATCATCTTCTCCGTATCTACTCTACAGTTCTCATACTTGTATTGAACTGTGGAATAATGCATTGTTGACTGATTCTTTGTTAGTTTATGGTGATCAGTTGAATAGTGAAAGAGTAGACATTGGATTATTGATGTTGCCGGTTTATAATTAAATATACAGCTGCGCAAATTCTCGGGAGGAATAATGAAGTTCTTTTATTCACTTTGTATGATCATTTACGAGGTTAATAAGTACGGTGTAACTCCATCTGTTATTTTCACTATATGGACCAGAACTTGCCGCATCGATTCGGAGAGGAAGTCTTGATTGAGAACGAGCTTTGCGCTGTTTGAGACATGCTTTTCGCAACACTACATCCCCTGACTGGTGGAGACGTGCGCTACTTTTGCCACCCTGCCATAGGCCACATGCACAAGGACCTACAGTAGGTGCTGTTTTTAGCTCTGAAATGATTGGTGAGGCTACAATTGATAGGATTGTCGAGTTCTTTGAAATTGACAAATTCAGGCAAGATTTCCTTCACTATACACTGACAACCCCCCAATGTAGCACAATTATCATATTTCAGTTATGAGAAAGTCTATTTTATGTATCTTGCAAATGCTACTGTCAATTAACCCGTTGGTGAAACACCCATTACATCTTAATCAAACCACGTTTTTGGGCATTAATACCATGTACCTTTCATTGATTAATTCATCTTTATTTTGTTTTATTTCAAATTTTCAATTGCTTTTTCATTTCTTGTGCTGTTAATCTGTAGAGACAAATTGTTGGCAGAAGTGGCTTATCTTTGAAATGTGCAAATATGTACCTCGCATTTTTAAAAGCGCATGGATGTACCTTGTGTTGCTTAAAAGCGTGTACACTTGCCCCAATCTTTGGAGAATATCTCACTCTCCTGTATCTCCCTCCTATATGCAAGTAGGATTATGTGTTTATACATGAAAGCTATTAAAACTTTATAAAAATCATTATGAAATTATTACAAATAAAATTTGAACTGTAAAAAACTATTATAGATTATAAAAGAGTAATAAAAAATATAAAAAAAATTACAAGATGAATTATAAAATCTACTGAAACTTATAAAAATATCAGTAATATAATAGACCCCCCCCCCCCATCCCGCTTCTTTTCTATGTTTTTACCATAAAAATGATTGTTGACAATAAAAGGAGAAATGGCAAAATATCAGTTGTTCAAAATCGAAGACATTAAAATATTTATGGATATTTGATCAATTGGTGGCCTCTTGTAAATTTGCAGACATTTGATATGGAAGAGCCTTATTCGAAGGATGATATTCATGACGTACGAAGACATTGGACTCAATATTTTCTAGATTTTACATCTTTATCGAAGTAGTAAGAGAGGAATATGGGAGGCTGAGTACGTAGGGATTTCTTTGCGTAGGATCATTCATCATTTTGTGATTGTACTTTATTTTGCAAGATTTACAAATCTCTTGTAATAACTATTGTTGTACATTTTTTGCAAGATGTAAACAGGATTTTGTAATAGAATAGTGTAAACTTGATAATTTGGGTAGAATATATGGTGTCTTGTTGGAGATTTTATTGTTCATGTTATGCTTTATAGGAGGGATTATGTCGTGATCTAAAAATTGCCACTTTCGTGAACAGGGCTTTTCTAAATTTGCCATTTTTTGAACCAGAATATCAATTTTTCTAAATCAGTTAAAAGCAGTAACCTTTTTAGAATATTACACATTCTAAATCGGTTAAAGCAGTAACCGATTTAAAATATTACACATTCTAAATCGGTTAAAGCAGTAACCGATTTAGAATATTACACAAACTAAATCGGTTAAAGCAGTAACCGATTTAGAAACTAAACATTCTAAATCGGGTTTCCGGATATCCGATCTGGAATGTGAGATTCGAAATCGGTTATATCAACTTACTAAATCGGTTAAATAACCAATGTTAAAAGTATTTTCTACATCGGCTAAATAACCGATGTTAAATGCGTTGATTTTCTACATCGGCTGGATCTATAACGGTTCGAGAACCGATTTAAAAGGCCTATTTTAACCGATTTAAAAGGTGTTTTTTCTAGTAGTGCTTCTTCCTTATAGTGGAATTGGAAGTGTGCTCTAGTTGGCATAATATTCCTCATCTTTCTCCAGCTCACCAGATTTGTTGTAAGTTGGGAATGCGATTTACATAAAAATTAATTTTTTTCCGTAATTTAAAGCGAGATTTTATATTCAAATAGTTTGTGTTTCGTAATTGTTACTGTATATAATTATGTGATATTGCAGAAGAAGAAGAAACCAAAGCTATTCTGGGTGTCGGCCATGGGTCCAATGGTGGTTGTGATTACCGGTTGCCTTTTCGCCTACTCTACTCATGCAGAGAAATATGGCATTGCCACTGTGAGTATTAATTAATCTCTACTTAAAACTAAAAGAATTTGGCGAGAACCACATAAGATCTCCCCCAAAAACAATCACGCCCGAGGTGTCGATGTATTTAATTGTTTTTGTGGAAAATCCTTTGTGGATGTATCATTGCTCAAACTAAAAGCCTCAAGCTATTGCTTTTTATTAACTTCTTGTACTTGTAGGACGTAATTCTTAGTTGATCAAACAAAATCTTGTCCGAACATTATCCTTTTTGTGGGTTTTCCCTTTTATTTCCCTCTTCTTTACTTACTCTCTCTCTCTCTCTCTCTCTCTCTCTCTCTCTCTCTCTCTCTCTCTCTCTCTCTCTCTCTCTCTCTCTCTCTCTCTCTCTCTCTCTCTCTCTCTCTCTCTCAACGCACACATACACGCACAAACTTGTGGCCCAGATCTGGGATGGAGGTGAAAGCCGCGAATCTGGACGGTCAAGAACCAAAAAAACATGAGATTTCACTTTTTTTTTTATTTCTCAAAATAAGTTTCTCATGAATAATTTTCATCTTTACTCAAATTACTTCTATTTCACAAATTATTATACCTCACAAAAAACACCATATTACTAATACTTTTTAACCCAGTTCGAACTCAGATGTCATTTTGGACCGTTTTGCCTAGGAACATAATTTTCGAAGTCCTTCAGCCCGGAATGTTACTTTTAACTCATTACGTTCTAGGATGTTATTTTGGACCGTTTTCACTTTTGAACCTTATATTTTACCCGTTTTGCCTCGGGTATCATTTTCGGCTCATTTTGTAACGAGACGTTATTTTCGACTGCTTTTAACCGAGACGTCATTTCCGAATCATTTCGCCCCGAGACAGAGAATTTGTAAACGGTAGTGATCAGGTTAAGAAGGGAAGCGAGGTTTTTTCAATTTGGGACCTACACGAATTATATATGCTTTTGAACTCGGTGCAATTTATTTATTGATAAAAATAAAAGTTTAAAATTAAAATTTTTGCTTATGGTTGCTTGTAAATGTCTTTTTTTGTTTATCATCCATTTCAAACGAAATTTATTAAAACATTTAATTATTTGTAATAAAATTATTTTTGTGAGGAATATACTTTTATCTCACATATAAAGTCATTATCATACTCTTTTTTCCTCACATTTCTCAATACCAAACCGAATAACTTGCCTAATTTATTATGTTAGTTCTTCAAATTTCATTCGGTTTTATAGCGTATATATATTTATAATTTTACACTATTATTCTAAGAAATAATTTAACAAAACAATCAAAATCTTTAAAAAAAATCTCCATCATAATATATATGAATACAGTTGTCTCCAAAACCTAACATGTAAAATAAAATGCGATTTAATTAATTGTGACATTGTCCAATTAATAAAAGAAAAAAAGTCCGGAGTTAAAACGGGTCTAAAATGACGTCCTGATGCGAAATGGATCGGAAATAACATCCGGGTATAATAGCCGAAAACAGCAATAATTTGGAGTTTTTGTAGGTACAATGATTTATTGAAATATGTTTAGTTTGGATATAACTATGAACAATATTTACATTATAAAGATATTTTGGAATTAAAAAAAAAAGTAAAACTCCCACTTTAAATAGGAATGAGTGAATAATATGTCAAGGATAAAATTAGAAAATGATCAAGTTCTAAATTTGTAATCCTTAATAATTTGAAACAAATAACAACCTCCCACTTAAATTGAAATAGAGGGGCATTTTAATGCAAATTACTGTCCAAATTATACAATTTAAAGGCGACTTCATCCATTTTACATACTTTATTAATAATAATAAATAATAACAACAATAATAATAAATATTATATAACATTATTGATAATATTAATATAAAAAAAATAATAAAGTCATTGGCTACACTACAAGGTCGTCGTTTAAAGTCATGTCGGTTGATATCTGTCGAATAAAGTCTGTAGATCGATATTTGTCGGCTAATGCTTAGCCGACGACGGCCTGAGCAACCACCCGCTAATAGGACTTTAGCCGATGACTTTTTCATAGTCGGTAAAAGTAGTCATTGGCTAAAGTCTTAAGGGTTTAGCCGAAGACAAGAAAGTATTGTCGGGTAAACTACGAATTACAAAAACTCCATACAACTCATCGCAATTTGGACCCGCTCCGACTCGAACCCGAACCCCCAAGACCCTAGTTCCCCCTCTCTATGAAGTAGCATATTGTCGCTGACCTATCTGGATTAGATCTGTAAAATATTTTATTTATTATATTATACGAGAATAATTTATTCATTTATTTATATATATTAAATATTTATGTTAAGTATATTAAAATATATATTTATTAAAATTATGTATTTTAATTCAAAAAAGAACTTTACTTTACAAAAATTAATTAGAAAATAAATTATTGATGAAAATATAAAAAAATGAAAAAAAATCAGAATATTCATACTATAGCCGACAACTAGATTTGTATGTTGTAGTCGGCTATAGTTTTAGGACCTTAGTTGATCATTCAGCCGAGGTTCAGCCGATGACGGTCCTCGAAGTCGTCGGCTAAACTGCTTTAGAAGATAATATATACACTCATTGGCTAAACAATGACTTTAGTCGACGGCGGACGACCATTGTCGGCCAGATCATCGACTAAAGTGCGAATTTTTGAGGTGTATATCATTTAATTTTTTAAAATGTTTATGTAAATTTATTTATTTTTTATCGATAAATGTTAGTTGTGAGTAGTTAGTTAACCAAGCACCTAGACACTCCAAGATTCGTTCCCAAAGGGAATCGAACTCGGGTCTTCCACTAAGAGAAGAACCCGATGGCCAGTGAGGTAAGCCCCTAGTTGATGTGTATGTAAATTTATATGTCTCTGTTCCATTATTTAGTTTTTATAATATATATATGTAATATATGTATATTTATAATTTCATATGATTAATGCAATTTTCTCGTTTGTTTTTATTAGTTACTCACCGCAAATTATATTTATACATATTATAAAATATTATATTATTTTTTCTTACCTTTTCTTTTTTAAAATTGAAATCCTTACAAAGTATAACAAAAATATATATTTACAAGCAGTTATGAAGTGGGGATGATGGATATGGTTGAGGAAGCGGTAAAAATGAGGATACATGGAGGAGTTGGGGGACGATTGTTTACTTGAGGGAGGGGGCCGATGACGGGTATGATATTTTTAAATGGTGATGTGGGCGAGGATGAGGATGATATTTTGAAGCAGGGACAGGTTGAGGTAGGGGTCCCTGCACCCGCTCGCCCTTATTGCCATTCGTTAAGGGTACACATGCACCCGATTATCCATCAGGGATCACGTGATGGGTATTACCCAAAATCTACCTGAATCAAATGACGGATTACTTAAAAGGCTTACTAGCACCTTACCCTATAGTTTGACATTCCTTATAAGATATATAATGTATTGCTTGATGAAGTTGTTAATAATGCAATAGAAGATGAATAATGAATAAAATAATTATATTAATATCACTGATAGAGAGACCGTTATATAAGTTTACAGTGAATGTGTTTTCATACATATGATTCTTTTACAAAGAAAGGAATAAGGGGAATCGTACTACCGTAGAAGGTTCTAGAAACCCTACTATAAAGGTAACCTAATCTAATCAGTATTAGAAAAGACACGGCCCCCGGAAGGATAGAATATTAATTCCTCGAATACACCCATGTGCCGAATACTATTACAATAATGGTGTGTAAGATATTGCATAGGTTTTTCAACTCAAAACAAAATCTCGTTGGGAAAATAAAAGCTTGGTGAGGAAAAAGAGCATAATACACACGTTATAAATGCCAAAATTATATAAAGTATACTCCCCCTAAAGTATACACAATTACTCCTCCCGATAGGTATCGTGGAGCTTGGATGATCGACACATGTCAATGCTTTCATATATTTCTCAAATTTAGATTTAGGCAAAGACCTAGTGAATAAATTAGCGTCATTCTCATTAGAACTCACTTGTTTCACTTTAATATTCAGCAATTCTCTTTATTGCTGTTTGTAGAATAAATTGGTCGAGACATATTTTGTGTTATCGCCGTTAATAAAGCTTAACTTCATCTTCTCAATGCATGTCACATTATTCACAAAAGATACAAGTAGGTGTTGTTGGGGTGAATTTTAAGTCCACAAGTTCATCTACTATGGTATATGACTAATCGAAGGCAAATGCACTCTCTTACGGATTCGTACAATGCAATTATCTCTTGGTTCGAACAAGCAGCAACTAGAGTCTGCTTGGTAGATATCGAAGATATCATCGTATTTCTAATGGTGAACACATAGCCAGTTTAGGAACACTCCTTTTGCGGGTCAGAGAGATAACCGCTGGTATCGACAAATCCAACTAACCCATCTTTTGGTATCTATGAATAGGGGACAAGTTTGTTTGCACTAGCACTTCTGGCAGTGAGACTACAACCCTTAGCTACAATATTAGATGAAGATCAATGGTCGGTATGCATTGAAGTCAGAATAATTCTTTCAGAATGTCACTCTATTTTCTTTCGAGAAAGAATAATTCAAGCTCATTGAAGTCTTTCAAGTATCGAAAGACTTGTTCTGAAAGTGGTTGATCTGCAGTGGGTTGAAATCAAATAAGAATAGTTTCGTATCAGACTTACTCACATCAATGCAGATGTCAAGTGGTGCTTCCAATCATTTTATGGACTTGAAAAATCATGTGAGTTTTTCAAAATATGAATCGTCTATTGTGTCCAGGGTGACCAATGCAGTCATACCACAATTGATATGTTTCAGAATTATAAAGCTGAAGCCCCTGCGAACAATTGGAACCTGATTGATCGGACCTCATTCAGTCCTGCACAGAAAAGTTTAAAAGTCTACGAAATCACAATATTAACGTTCAAGAATCGACTCCATTTGATCGCCCAAACTCATTGTTTTTGTATGGATAATGAATATAGATTCCTGGACTTTGCACATACTTTGACATCATGTCTAACCCATGGATCTTCCCATAATTTTATTAACTCACCACTCCGTCGTTGCTTCTTATAAGACTTACTAGATCTCTCTTTCGTTCTTGGTTGCGAGATTTTTAAAGAATTTAGTTAATTAATTTTTTGTGAATCTCATTGATTGTGCATTTCAGGTGGGCCATCTAAAGAAAGGAGTAAATGAACTTTCGATTGATCGTTGGAACTTCGATCCCATGTATATATCTGCACCAGTTAAAGCAGGACTTGTTACTGCTTTGATTGCTCTCGCGGTCAGTAATCTAAAAATGTGTTTTCTTATTGCTTACATTTCTCCATATCATTTTTGGGTTGGGATAGATAGTTAAAAATAAATTTATTTTGTCCAATTTTACTAGACACAAATTGAAAACAAAAAGTTTCTTAAATACTATGATTTCCTACTTTACAGTAAAACTTCGATAAATGAATATGATCGGGACCGGATAAAAATATTTATTTAGCGAAATTATTCATTTATCGAAAGAAAATTTGAACATGTTATAAAGAGTTGGGACCGGAAAAAATCATTCATTTGGCGAGATTATTCATTTATCGAATATTTATTTATCGAGGTTTAACTGTATCTTCTTTTTACTTTACACCTTACTTTCTTCCTCACTTTTTATTTATACATAAACAATTATAGTTCTTAAAATTTGGGCCAAAAGTTTTGAGGTTAATTATTTTGGGTATTAAAAATTAGTCTCAATAATCTAAATTTGTCCTACAAATCACAATCTCTATCATGTTTAAAAATAAACCATTCATTTGGTCGCAATAAAGTTTGGTTAAAAATCCAAGTCATAATTCTTAATAATAAAGAAATCCAAAAAATACAGAATAGAACTGGAAAGAAATCTAAAATTATTGCACTACTTTTTTGAATAAATTATAAATCTAAAAGAATCGGAGATATTACGAAAAGACAAAAATGAAAATTTTTAATTGACTTTATAATGAAATTCTAAATAATCGTTTAAATAATTTGAAAAATGAAAAACTAACTTACAAATAAAAAATATAATAAATTGGAACAGAATATTAATCAGTTAAATAAAAATAAAAATAAAAAATTATAATGAAATAATAATAATTAAATAATAAATCTGAAAATGAAAACAAGCAAATCAGAAAATCAGTTAAATACAAGTTTGTAATTAAAAATTATAAATAACTCTAATAATATTGAAACTGTTATAAACTTGAGAGAAAAATAGAGAAATTGGAAGAGAATAATAATGTGTGTATTCTTATGAGGGCAAATGCCTTTATATATAGGTACACATCTAGGGTTTCGGGGGTATAAAGGTCATTCATTAATAAATTCATTAATTACACCACTCCCCCTTGAATGACCTTTAATACATGCTGCCATTAAAACCTCATTTTAAAACCGGTGGGAAAAAACTCGATCGAAGGAAAAAGAGTACAGCCACTCCCCATGAAATTGATTACATAAGATCTTTGAGTTGACGCATTCCGATCTTGTGTACCAGTCTTCTGAATGTCGGCAACGCCTTTATGAATAAGTTCGCCGACCACTTAAGTGAATATTTGATGTATCTACCTTTGAGATACATGTGACATCGTCTTCATACAATACTTCCTCTTGAATATTATGATGTTCACACCTCATCAAAACTCCTTCGGAAAAACTCTGTGGGAAAAAACCGATAGAGAAAAAGAGTACATAGTATAAATTTGCTCATGTGTTTCATTAGTTGTCTTGTTAAAAACCTTAACTAAGAAAACCCTGTGGGGAAAAACTTAGAAAGGAAAAAATAGTACAACCATTTGGTCTTCAGGACCTATTGACCTTCAGGGTCGACATAATCTTCAAGTTAATTTAAAAGTAATCATTTTTTCCCCTCAAGATAACAATCTTGCATTCCAATGTCATGAATATAATTTTCATACATGTAGAGATTTAGTGAATAAATCTGCTAGAATATCATTATTGCTCTTCGAAAGCTCATGTGGAAATAAATTTCATCTTACTTGCCCAAACATTATATGCAACACATAAATGGAGAATATTTCTCATCATAATAAATAGGCAGTATGAGAACAAATATGAGATCATAATAACCTAATAGCCACCAATATCGAATCTCAATCTCTTTCATGTAATAGACCAATATGGTTAACACCATTCCGCATTCTCCTTCTTGGAGAAATATTAAATTTTGCTAGCATATTAACTTCAAATTGTATATCAGGCTTGATAATGTAATGCTTCAATAGTACACAAGTAAGGAACTTCTGGTACTCTTGTATCATTGTTATCTTCTTGAGATCTATATGAGTCAGTATCCACTTCAAGTGGTAAGACAATATTTAGGTAGCTAAATGGATAAAATTTTTCCATCATATATACTCGATCTACAAGTCGAGAAAATACTAATACTTAGTTTTATCTAAGTTTTCCATTTTGAACTTGTCTTTAGACATGAGTTCAGATAATTCACGTATATCCTCTTGAGGAGGAATTCACTTAGTTGGTTGATCCACTAGACTATTTCAAAATGTATAAATATTTATAACTCAAAATAGTACATGTCGCGAAATTCGTGTTCCTATTACTTTAGGAACCTCAAGTCCGTCCGGGACTTTCATATAGATATTCGCGTCCAATGACCCATATAAAAATGTGGTGATGATGTCACTAATTGAATACTATATTCATAATAACTTTCATATGTATATTAAATGACGAAATGTAGTGCCAATGAGAGAATATGTTTTGGGTATGCGCTTAAACCCTTGATATGCTAATCTCGCTTATCTTTCACCATTTTATTTTATTTTGCGAGTTAAGCTATGTCTCAGTTGCTTATATTTTATTTAGTGCTTCAGGCACTCCTCTAGCAATTGTTGAGATACAAAGTGTTGTCGACAACTATCATTCTTATAAATAATTCTCCCATATTCACAAAGCCCATGACAACTTCAACAAAATCAAATATTCAATATTTCCCATAACATTTAATTTGGTCGTTCCATAATCCTAATACTGTAATTATTAAATGCACGTGCAAATTAAGGTATTGAGATTCTCGTCTTCGAGACGATCCTCTTCAGGAGGTTTTTGAAGTGATGTTATAGTTTAATCTATTTGTATTCCGTGGATTTTATCTTTAATACCAATAAAGAATACGTCTCTCACGCTTCTGGCGTCGAGGAGTATCAACAAATATATTTCGTTCAAAGTCGACTTTATTCTTTATGGTACATATACAACTGGTATATGAGATTTCATCACTCCTTTGGCAATCAATAACTTGTTGAACTTCGAATTCATGGTGCGTAAATTTAAATATCCAACACAACGAGAATTTTCCGACTTTCTCTTATTTATATTTCATATCTCCCCCTGATGTCGGGGATAATGAGTTAGATTATAAAATCAGCATATCAAATGATCAATTGACCCCAATTTTGGGCTCAAAATATGTATTTTGACAAAGTATATATGTATTTTTCATGTAGCCCATATAGATACGTGAAATTATCATATTAGAAGTCCTCTTCCGGAGGTATTTTAATCACGCACTAATTACATATTGATTCAAATATGCATGCCTTGGTAATAATTTGGATCCTTTAATTATAAATTCATCGCAACATGGTCATTGGATGCAAAATACATCATGTAATTAGTTTGTACTCATTGTAGAATCAATATATAACTAGTTTGATACTCATTTAAGAATATTATCATTTGAAATTCTACCAATCCTTCAGGGATTGTTTTAATAAGAAATTACAAATCAATTTCAATATCATTCCACCAATAAGATTGATCAAGTCAATGTTAATATGACATATTATATTTTTTTCATTGGAGATAAATATATCACCTAAACATTAATTGCTCTTCAAGAGCATGTAATATTCTTCAAGAATTGTGCTACTTCGGGAGCAACAATTTAAAATAATATAAGGATAATGATTAAAATAATTAAATAATGAGAATGGAAGATAACAATGCTCGAATAAAGCATAGAAAAATACAATCTCAATATTTTGATATTCTTCAGGAATACTAAATTTATTTGACGTGATCATCATAAACATATTATAAAATTATGATGAGAGATCATTGTGTTGTTTTTCAGGAACTTCAACTATTTATTTTTAATTATCTTCAAGATTATTGAGATTGCAAATATGTGTTTCTTCAAGAAACTAGTTAGAGGGACAATATTGGAAAAATACCATTTTACGTCGCACTTTCTTAATCGGTTGCAGTATAACCGATTTAAAAAGTGATTAGGTTTCATTTTACATCGTTTATTAGGAAACCGATGTAATATATCAGTTTTTTACATCGGTCAATAGGGAACCGATTTAATATATCAATTTTTTACATCGGTTAATAAAAAACCGATGTAGTATGTGTATGTTTCACATCGGTTCTCATATACCAACACATAATATGCCCCCCCCACTACCTAGTTTAGGTCATTCAACCTTCTCTCGTTCCCCGCTTATTCAACCCTGCGATTCAATCTCCTCCCCTCAATCTCATCCCCTCAGCCTTGCGATTCGGCTAAAAGCTCTGACCACCGCGTGCCACTGGAGTTGTTGAGATCAGTGGAGCAAGCCTTGGAGGTGAAGTTGGGGGATGACACGGTCTTGGTGGTGCTTACAACGTCGATGTCTTTGATCTATGGCCTTCTGATATTTCCCTGGAAGAGGTCGAGTAATAATCGCGCCGGAGGTTACGCCGCTAGTTGTCCGCAAGACGGTGCCGCTTGAGGAAGAGGAGGAGGATTTCGGACGACAAGGTGATGTCATCATCTTCTTCTGAACCTAGATCGCACCGCCGAATGTTTTTCGAAGGTATCACCGTCACTAAGGACTCCTCACGATTTTGAGCCGCAATAAACCCTTGTTTCATATGGGCCGAGGTCGAAATTGATCTCTTCATATTCCCCCTTTTCTTTTTATTTCTCCACCTCTAGTTGTTCTCTCTGTCCTAATGTTGATCCACACACGAATAGAGAAGATGGGATGCTCTTTTCATGAAGGATGTTATACTCCCTATGCAGCATGCATTTCGTCCCAAGGTGATTGCCGGTGAAGCTTTGTCTCGATATCGGGAAGGATGTTCTCGCCAAATGCTATGGTGAGATTATGCCGTTGACCATTTACGCCGTTGACCATTTACTTCTACACTATGTCAAACTATTTGTATGGTTTTCTTTTGTTCCCCTTTAAAGATTATCATGTGTTCTTTCTTGTTCCATTTGAAAGTTAAATTAACAAATGTACCATCATTTGTCTTGTTTCGTTGGAATCTTATATAGGCGGAGATATCACAAGAAAAAGAAACCGCTGCGAAACAGTGAATTATGTTTGCTTTCTTGCCCTCCTGTTACCATATCCAATTGTATCTTTATGGGTAGTTTGTGGAAGTGGATCTATATACTTTCAATTTTTAACACAACTATTTGCCTGTAACGAGCAATGAGCTGTAGGTCTAAATCAGTTCCTCAAGTTCTTCTGTTGCTGTGTTTGTAAAATGTGTTTGCCATGACTGATGGACTCATGTTGTCGGGTTAGTCTCTATCTCTGTTTCTCTCTCTTTCACTTGTTCTTCTTTTTATTTTTTCCTGTTTTGCTTATTTTCGATTTTTCCCCATCCTTTTTTGGTGCGAGATTTTGGTTTTCCTCTTATTGCGACCGAAGGTAGGGTTTCCGTCATTTTATTGAACGGCGGTGAGGATTTGCTCTGGGTTTATATTTTTCTTTTCCTGTTTATACTGACTATTAGTGATTTTGTTTCTCAGATTTGTGTTCTTCTTTGCTGCTGATTGTGCTTGGTGTGTTTTTGTTATCAGGTATGGCTTGTTATTTTATCAGGTCTGCTTGGTGGGTTTCATTTGTTTACATTTCTCTATTTTAGGATTTCTCCGGATATCTTTAGAACTTACTAATGATTTTTCTAGCTGTTTATACTGAGGACTATTGATTTGGTTTCTCAGATTTTTGTTCTTTTCTGCTGTTGGTCGTGATTGTTGTATTTTTTTCGGTTTGAGTTGTTATTTTTTCTGGTCTGATTTGTAGGTTCGTTCATATATATGCTCCTCTGCGCAATTGGAATAAAAACCTAAAACCAACCGATGACGAGGGCGATATTCAGCCCCCAAATTGACCGCCGTCAGGATGAAGAAAATCCACCTGATGCCGCTCCACCCGATGCAATAATGGAACTAATCTTCTTAAAGCTACCCATCAAATCTCTGGTACGTTTTAAATCTGTTCGCAAGCATTGGCTGTCATTGATTTCTCATCCAACTTTTGTTCAATCCTATCTCAAACATCATCTTTTGTCTAATGAGAAGATCATTACTTTTATCCCATCTTCTTCCGGATTCTATGTCCTAAACCTGGAGAAAGGAAATACTATTGTGCAAAGAAGACCATAAATACTGATCTCCTTGTCGAGAAGCTCTGATCGCGTCCGTCTCATGGGTTCTTGCAATGGCTTAATATGTCTTGGTATATATATATCCCATATTCAGTTTTTCTCAACCTTGTGTTGGTTTCAGTCCTATCTTATGGAATCCTCTATTGAATGCTTACAAAAAAGTCCCCTTTCTTATTCCTACTTTTATGAATCGGTTTGGATTTGGTTACGATTCACATACACAACTCCAAGTTTGTAAGAATCGATATTATGGAGGGCGTGGCAGAGATTTATGGGCTTAAATCAAATTCCATGAGAGTCTTCCATTTTGAATTTGAACTACTTGATATTGGTCCCGGTTGTGGTTTCTAATGATTATCTACCAAGAGGGATATCATTCAAGTCTTCAATTTAATACTCACAATCCCGTTATTATCAGTCAAAGGTATACGCTTCATCTATTCGATGGTTCTCTATCCCGTACATGATCGGTGAACGAAGCCTAAACATCTTCCAAAGGGGATGTTTTAACAAAAATCGGGTTTCTAGGTTGGTTCACATTCAAACTTTGTACCTCATAGTATAAGTAAGCTTGGAAACTATAATCACTTCGTATATTTCTTCTAATATGATAACTTAATCTCTTAATATGCTTGTTCCAAGTATTAAACGAATCACCATGATGCTATGAACATATTCCAACAAAACCAACTACCATTCAAATCAAAACATACATATAATGAAGGATAACTATGTTCAACGAGTACTCCTCTCCATAACTACATAATGCATCTCAGTTCAAAGGTAAGAATGAAGGTGTATTCGAATTACCTTCAGACACAAATGAAGATGAATATAAGTGAAGAACGTTCCTTTAAAACCTTCAATAATCGACAGAAGCTTGCTTAATCTACGAACCCACTCCAATTCAACGAGTTATGGACGTCTAGGAAGGAGTTTTAGTAGCTTAGGGGGAGTTGAAGATGAAAAATGAGAGTATGGTTTGGGAGAAAATGAAAGAGGGTTGGTGTCTTTGAATAGAATATTATCCTTAACGTATGTTAGCCACACAATATCACGTAAGATATCACCTTAACATACGCTAACCCATATTACCTTTGGAAATTATAGCTTCTGTACTCACTGTAACTATTGATAAAAGTCTCCCAGATTCTTATGTGTGGCCTCATCATAGTTCAGGTGTGTTCAGTATTAAAACTGCATTTCATATGCTAAGTAATGAGGATATACTAGGACCTGTACTTCCATGGAATAGGGTTTGGAAATTGAAAGTTAACCTTAGAATTAGGTTCTTTCTTTGGACAGCTCTGCATGTTAATCTTCCTACTGCCTCACTGTTGTTTAATCATGGAGTCATTCAAACCCCTATATGTACATTATGCAATGAAGAAGAGAAAACTATCAATCGTATATTTTTCAAATGTAAGAAAATGGAAAACATATACAATCCAATGCCACGATGTTGTTAGATATAATTATATAAGACAGTTACAGGTTATAGTTTTGCAGGCAAGAAGTAGTGATTGATGTTCACTTGTATGGGTGAGTTGGTTTCGCCTTTCCGGGTTGATTCATCTCTTCGGAGATCGCTTGTCTTTATATATTCATTTAGTCAATATACTCCAAAACTCCAGAAAATTTAGCATTTGTAACACCAAAAATATCATCTTCTCCGTATCTACTCTACAGTTCTCATACTTGTATTGAGCGTGGAATAATGCATTGTTGATCAAATCTTTGTTAGTTTATGGTGATCAGTTGAATAGTGAAAGAGTAGACATTGGATTATTGATGTTGCCGGTTTATAATTAAATATACAGTGCGCAAATTCTCGGGAGGAATAATGAAGTTCTTTTATTTCCGTATGATCTGCTTTCGAGGTTAATAAGTACGGTGTAACTCCATCTGTTATTTTCACTATATGGACCAGAACTTGCCGCATCGGTTCGGAGAGGAAGTCTTGATTGAGAACGAGCCATACTGCTTGAGACATGCTTTTCGCAACACTACATCCCCGACCGGTGGAGACGTGCGCTACTTTTGCCACCTGCCATAGGCCACATGCACAAGGACCTACGGAGGTGCCGTTTTTAGCTCAAATGATTGGTGAGGCTACAATTGATAGGATTGTCGAGTTCTTTGAAATTGACAAATTCGTGCAAGATTTCCTTCACTATACACCGACAACCCCCAATGTAGCACAATTATCATATTTCGATTATGAGAAAGTCTATTTTATGTATCTTGCAAATGCTACTGTCAATTAACCCGTTGGTGAAACACCCATTACATCTTAATCAAACCACGTTTTTGGGCATTAATACCATGTACCTTTCATTGATTAATTCATCTTTATTTTGTTTTATTTCAAATTTTCAATTGCTTTTTCATTTCTTGTCGTTAATCTGAGAGACAAATTGTTGGCGTATGGCTTATCTTTGAAATGTGCAAAGATGTACCTCGCATTTTTAAAACTGCATGGATGTACCTTGTGTTGCTTAAAACTGTGTACACTTGCCCCAATCTTTGGAGAATATCTCACTCTCCCTGTATCTCCCTCCCTATATGCAAGTAGGATTATGTGTTTATACATGAAAGCTATTAAAACTTTATAAAAATCATTATGAAATTATTACAAATAAAATTTGAACTGTAAAAAACTATTATAGATTATAAAAGAGTAATAAAAAATATAAAAAAAATTACAAGATGAATTATAAAATCTACAGCAAACTTATAAAAATATCAGTAATATAATAGACCCCCCCCATCCCGCTTCTTTTCTATGTTTTTACCATAAAAATGATTGTTGACAATAAAAGGAGAAATGGCAAAATATCAGTTGTTCAAAATCGAAGACATTAAAATATTTATGGATATTTGATCAATTGGTGGCCTCTTGTAAATTTGCAGACATTTGATATGGAAGAGCCTTATTCGAAGGATGATATTCATGACGTACGAAGACATTGGACTCAATATTTTCTAGATTTTACATCTTTATCGAAGTAGTAAGAGAGGAATATGGGAACTGGGTACGTAGGGATTTGCTGCGTAGGATCATTCATCATTTTGTGATTGTACTTTATTTTGCAAGATTTACAAATCTCTTGTAATAACTATTGTTGTACATTTTTTGCAAGATGTAAACAGGATTTTGTAATAGAATAGTGTAAACTTGATAATTTGGGTAGAATATATGGTGTCTTGTTGGAGATTTTATTGTTCATGTTATGCTTTATAGGAGGGATTCTGTCGTGATCTAAAAATTGCCACTTTCGTGAACAGGGCTTTTCTAAATTTGCCATTTTTGAACCGAATATCAATTTTTCTAAATCAGTTAAAAGCAGTAACCTTTTTAGAATATTACACATTCTAAATCGGTTAAAGCAGTAACCGATTTAGAATATTACACATTCTAAATCGGTTAAAGCAGTAACCGATTTAGAATATTACACAAACTAAATCGGTTAAAGCAGTAACCGATTTAGAAACTAAACATTTTAAATCGGGTTTCCGGATATCCGATCTGGAATGTGAGATTCGAAATCGGTTATATCAACTTACTAAATCGGTTAAATAACCGATGTTAAAAGTATTTTCTACATCGGCTAAATAACCGATGTTAAATGCGTCGATTTTCTACATCGGCTGGATCTATAACGGTTCGAGAACCGATTTAAAAGGCCTATTTTAACCGATTTAAAAAGTGTTTTTTCTAGTAGTGCTTCTTCCTTACAGTGGAATTGGAAGTGTGCTCTAGTTGGCATAATATTCATCAACAATATTTATTGTGCTACTTCAGGAGCAACAATTTAAATCAATATAATGATAACTATAAATAAGTCACTAGATGTCCTTCGGTGCGATTCACGGCATAAAATATTACTTATTAGATTAATAATATCTTATCGAATTTCAATAATATTTTAAAATTGTTATAAAATATACATGAGTCAAATTTACACACACATACACATACACTATTATTTAATTTACTTCTATTTATAAACTCTTATCATGTGATCTAAGGGCACATGATAAGAAAATCATAATTTAATTAAGCACATGAATTTATTTTTTTCATGTAGGACAATATGAGTCTTATATCTAATTTTATAAATAATAAATTAAATTATGTTTATTATTATCTACTTTCATTAAAAGTATACAACCAATATTATTATTAATATAATGTCTTCTATGATTTGACATTAATGTAATTATTTTACTATTTTATAATCAGAACAAAATAATTCTAGAAAATCAAATAATTGTTGAAGTACAAAACTATGAAAATAAAATAAAAATATATTTTTCTTCAATATTCTTATATTTTTATATGAAAATATTTTTATCATCTAACTATATCATATATATACTATATGGATGTCAAGTTAAATTAGAGCAAGAAGTAAGAATTAATTTGACATGTTTTTATCGAAAATAAATTTGATAAGAAAAAGTTATAATTATTTAAACTATTAGGTTAAAAATAAAAGAATAAAATGAGAAGAAATTTTTAATTGGTAGAAAAAATAAACGTCAATTTTTTTAAGATTTTTAAAAAGACAAATAGTATGGAGATGACAAATGTTTCCTTAAATTTTTTTGCGATTCTCTTTTAATATTAAGTATGAATTGTACTTCAAAAAAAAAAATACTACTGTTTTCGGCCATTATACATGGGACATCATTTTCCATCACTTTCGTCTCAAGATGATATTTTGACACATTTCACCACATAATGTTACTTTCGATCTGTCTCGTCCCGTTACATAACTTTGAACCTGTTTCGCCCTGGAACGATATTTTCGATTCGTTCCGCGTCGACACGACATTTTCGACTCGTTTTGCTCTGAGACGTTATTTTCGGACCATTTTTTATCGGGGCGTTATTTTCGACCCATTTCGTCTCGAGTCGACATTTTCGACCGTTTCGTCCCGTGATTATATTTTCGACTAGTTTCAACATAGGACGTTATTTCGACCGATTTTGTCCGAGACGTTATTTTCGGTCTGTCTCGAGACATTAGTTTCGACCCATCTCCCGAGGACGTCATTTTCCAGCCATTTCTCCTCGGAACGACATTTTCGGCTTGTTTAGCATCGGGACATCATTTTCGATGCGTTTTGCTGTGGGACATTATTTTCGATTCATTTCGCCATGGGACAACATTTCCGGTACATGACGTCATTTGTGAGACGTTTCGCCTTGGGATGATATTTTCGGTCAATTTTGGCTCGCGACAACGTTTTTGTCCTAGGACGTCATTTTCCACTCCATTCATCACAGGACGATATTTTCGGCCCGCCTCGCTCCAAGACGTTATTTTTAACCCGTTTCGCCACAGAACCTCACGTTTGACACGTTTCTCATAGGATGATATTTTCACCCCAGGACGTTATTTAAGACACGTTTCGCCCTGGGACGATATTTTCAGCCCGATTTGTTCGGGACTTCATTTTTGCCGTTTTCGCCACCGAATGTCATTTTCAATTTGTTTCGTACTGGGACGATATATTCGACCCGCTCCACTTGGGACATCAGATTCGACCGTTTTGTCCCTGAACGTCATTTTCGGTCCGTTTTATCCCGAGACGTCATTTTCAACCTGTTTCGTATCGGGATAATATTTTCGACTTGTTTTGTCCCGAGATGTCATTTTCAACCCTTTTCGCCTTTGGACGTCATTTTCGATTTGTTTCTCCTTGGACAACATTTTCAGCCAGTTCCGCCATTGGACATCATTTTTGTCCACGAATGTCATTTTCGGCCTATTTTACTTCAAGACGTCATTTTCGACCCATTTTGTCCCAGGACATCATTTTTGACCCGTTTTGTCAAGGTATGTCATTTTCGACCATTTTCATTCTGGGATGATATTTTCGGCATGTTTCGACCTTTTCGGCCCGTTTTGTCCCGGGATAATATTTTCAGCCCATTTCACCTTGGGACGTCATTTTCTACACATTTTGTCATGGGATGTCACTTCGACATGTTGTGTCATGGGACATTATTTTGACCCGTTTTGTCATGGCATGGAACATCATTTTCGTCAATTTTCGTCCTGGAACGATATTTTCTGCCTTTTCAACCCATTTCCTCCCCTGACATTTTTTTTGTCCATTTCACTTCGCGACGTCATTGTCGACACGTTTTGTCATGGGATGTCATTTTCAACCCGTTTTGCCCAGGTCATTTTTGACTTTTTTGCCACTGGATGATATTTTCTGTCTGTTTTTGTCCCGGGACATTATTTTCGATCATTTTTGGGGACATACTTTAAAGCTGCCATCCCATTTTTGGGGACATACTTCTTCTTCCTTCTACTTGAAAAGTGACATATTTTAAAAATGACGTCTCAGCGAGACGAGCCGAAAATATCGTCCTAGGACAAAACCGATCGAAAATGATATTCTGGGATGAAACGGGCCGAAAAATATTGTCCCGGGGTGAAACGAATTAAAAATGACATTGCAGAGCAAAAATGGTCGAAAGGAACGTCCTTGGACAAAATGGGTCGAAAATGATATCCAAGGGCGAAAATATTCGAAAATGACTTCATGGGACAAATCGGGCCGAAAATAACGTCTGAGGATGAAACGGCTCGAAAATGATGTCCCGGGGCGAAATATGCAAAAATGATGCCCAGAGCGAAATAGGCCGAAAATGTCGTCCCAGGGATAAACGATTCTAAAATGACGTCATAGGTCGAAAATGATCGAAAATGACATCCCGGGAAAATGGGGCGAAAATGAAGTCAGAAGGGAAAACATGTCGAAAATGACGTTCTAAGCAAAAAATGACACGTTGGGGCGAAACGGGTCGAAAATAACGTCACATGATGGAACTAGTCGAAAACGACGTCCCAGAGCGAAATTTGCCGAAAATATCGTCACGGGACGGAACCGGTCGAAAACGACATCTCAGGGAGAAAATAATGGGAAATGAGGTCACGTGACAAAACGAGCCGAAAATGACGTCCGGAAATAAAATGGGTCGGAATGATGTCAATGGGCAAAATAGATCAAAAATAACATTCCAATGCGAAATGTGTCAAAAATAATATCGTGGCGCATAACAGATCGAAAATAACATCTCGTGACGAATCTGATCGAAAATATCGTCCGACGAGAAATGCGCCTAAAATGTCGTCCTCATGGCGAAACGGGTCGAAAATGACATCCGGGGAAAAACGGGTCGAAAATGACCTCCCCAGACAACAATAATGTCTCAAAGCGAAACTAATCGAAAATGTCGCCCCAAGGCGAAATGGGTCGAATATGACGTCTCTAGGCGAAACGGGACGAAATAATGTTAGTGGATGAAACAAGTCAAAAATAACATTTTGTGACGAAATTGGTTGAGATGGTCGTCTCGTGACAAAACATGGTCGAAAATGACGACCTGGAAAAAAAGTCGAAAATAATGTTGTGTGGCGAATTAGGTCCAAGATGACGTCCCGGCACGAAAATAGTCGAAATTGACGTTTTGAGGCAGAAAGTGGCAAAAATAATATCCGGGAGTGAAAACAGTCAAAAAATAATGTCACTTGACGAAATGAGTCGGAAATAACATTCGCAAACGAAACTTGTCGAAAATAACTTCCAATGAAGAAAAAGTCGAAAATGATGCATAAGGCAAAACTGATCGAAAATAATGTACCGAGGTGAAAACGGTCGTAAATACCATCTCGAGCGAAATGGGTTGAAATAACTTCTCGGGCTCAACGAATACGAAAATGACGTCCCTAGACAAAACGAGTCAAATATGATGTCTCAGGTTGAAATGAATCAAAATTAGTAGTATTATGGTGTTTTTTGTGAGGTACAATAATTTGTGAAATAAGGGTAATTTGAGTATAAAGATAAAAAAATATCTAAATGAAAAATTTATTTTGGAAAATAAAAAAATTGAAACTCCCGCTCAAATTGAGAAGGAGGGAGTACAAGTTACTATGTTGATTTTTAATTATAAATGAGACATAAAAGTGTAGGTTTCTTGTTTAACTCTATTCACTAGTACAAATATTTGAGTTTGGATCCTCTCCATTTACTTGAGAGGACTGGAGGAATCTGCACCCTCCATTTTTCACGCACACTGGCCGTGCGGGTGTGTGAATTGAAAAGTCAGATTGAATCTGACCTCCAAGACTTGGAGAGGATCTCCGCTCCAAATATTTATGTGTAATACACGGAATATTTATACAATATAATCTTTAGATAAATATTTTTATAAAATTTTAAGCTATAAAGAAAAAGACAAATTCAAATTATTACTTTTGTGAGCGCATATTTATGAAAATATTATATATTATATAAAACACAACAAAATAAAATAGAACGTGGTATATATAATCATATATTATTATATTTTAAATAATATTTGTATATATAATATTTATAGAGATGACAATGAGTATAATACACTTTCATTATTGGTATACGTATAAATATTTAAAAATTAATAATACTCATATCTATTCGATGTTTCTTTTAAAAATTAATATCATTATCCATAACGACAAACATTCAATCACAAATACTGAGATAATATTGCTTCCCTAAATTAACAATATCTCGTCCGCGCGCGCACACACACACACATCCACACACATGCACACACACATATTTCATATATATATATATATATATATATATATATATATATATATATATGGGTGTGTTTGTGTGTATGTGTGTGCTGGGGGAGGGGGGGGGGGTTTGTGTGTACGTGTGAAGTTAGATCAAACAAGAATTGCTTTTTGAGTAAAAAATGAAAACAAATCTAAATCATTGACCTTGATGTGATTTACATCTAATTACATCTTGACGAAATCTATACATTTAAATGCCAAAATAATATATTAAAATTATCGTTATATCGTGAAATATTGATGCATTATGCATTCCAAGCATAAGTTTTTCTGAGAATAATAAATGTTGCCCATGTAAATAATCAAAGACTATGTACCAAATCTAGTAATAATTTTTAACTTTTTTTTGAAGCAACATATTTTTAACTTAAACATTATTCTTATCGGAACCACCCTACATATATAACTATATAATATATATATATATAATTATGTATATATTTATATCATTTTTTAACTAAATATATAAGATTATCAAGTACTTCAAAAATATAGTCTATTCAATTTTATGTCTTTTATATCAAACTATATTTAATTTCTTGATATATTTCTCAGATTTTCTATGTAATTTTTTATTTATTGAGTAATTTTTAGATATTTTGAAATAATTTTAAGATTTTTTAAATATTGTTTAAAAATATTTCGGATTTTTGAATAATTTTTAGATTTCACAATATTTCAATATATATGAACTACTTATTTATAATCCTCAGAATTTATTATTTAAAAAATTGTAGAACATATTTCTATCTCAACTATTTATTTTTGTTTTACTTCTGTAATGATATGTACAAACCATGTAATAAAAATTTATAAAGGTTACTAATGTCATAAAAATATTTATGAAAATGTGTAGTATTTAACAAAAATATTTATTCTATCTTATATTGAAGAAATTTTTTGATATAGTTTAATATCACAAAATGATATTAATGTAGGTTTATACTAATAGAATTGACTTGTCATAGTAATAGTTTTTAATTTAATTTTTAGATAAAATTTAAAATAAGGATATATCGGAATACCTAGGTATAATTGGTTAGAATGAACTCCAATTTTATAGTATATGGTAATCTGGTTTCACAATTAGTATTTGAATATATGATATTTAAGAGTAATCATTAATTAATAACTGTTCATATAAAAAAGTTTTAATGTCAAATTTTTATTAAGAAGGTTTTGTATTTGATAAGTTGTTAATTAAGTAGAATTAAATTAGAAACTAAAATCAATCTTATCAAAATAAATGTGTGTGCTTTTAGGTATGAAAATTTATTATTTTAACTAATCAATATAGAGTTGGTATGGAAAAATGTTATTTTAACCAACCAATACAATTGATATACCAACTTTGATACGATTGATATTCGATTGGTACGTACAGTTGATAATGAGGTTCTACCATCATGATAATGACTCCAGACTTTAGTCTTTAAATATCAATTATAAATTTACAACATAATTACTCATTGTCTTAAAATTAGTATCTATCACAAATAAAATTTTAAAAATCCATATGTACGATATGTTATCTTTAGTGACGGTCATGACAAATAGGCTAATACAATTATGGTAAAACTCACATAATTTCGATAGCGTTATGTCCTATATAAGCGTTCAACCTTTTGTATGTCGTCTATTTTACAATTTAATTATATAACTTGACAACTTAAAGGATAGACTCACATCTTACGGTTGAAATTTAATATTTTGAATTTTAGGTATTGGAACCACAATATGACTATTAATATGGTATAACTTGTTCGATGCTCTTTATACAAATGATATTTAAAATTATACTTTTGTATTATTCTGTTAATTTTGAAAAAAATATTTACTTCTGAAATTTGGTGATAACAAAAATCAACACCTGATGTTGGTAGGATTAGAGTTAAAATCAAATTGAGAATCGTTTTAACGAAATCTATGTTTGAAGTTAAAAGTATATATATTTATATTTTATATTAGATAATACAAGTATATTAAAAGTTGGTTGATACGATACACTGTGCTACATTAAAAAACATACCACATTCGAACCATAATTTTTGTTGTTAGAGAGGGTATTACTATATTAATATACCAATCATATTATATTAGCTAGTGGTGTACCAACAATACAGATACAATGGCTATACGTATTGATTGGAATGAAATTTACGAAATTTGTTGAAACCTCATGTGGGGTAGGTAGAACTAGAACCGACTTCTTTTTATTAATTATTTATTGTTTTGTGGAAAAATAGTACGAGAAGTTGAGCATATATATATATATATAAACAAGTGAGCAATACATTTGTTTTCTCCTCTTTCTTTTGCAGGAAGGAATAGCCATCGGAAGAAGTTTTGCGCTACAAACAAATGATCAAATTGATGGAAACAAAGAGATGATCGCTTACGGGCTGATGAACATTGTGGGATCCATGACATCCTGCTATTTAACCACTGGTAATTAGCAGCAACAACCCTTTACTAACTAAATTATGAAACAATGCTTCATTGCTATCACTACTAATTAGACTGAACCAGATGTACGTGCCAGAAAAGTAAGATCATCAGATTAATTGCCCCCATCTCTGCCGATTAATTGTCGATCGTATAATTAAGCAGTAGTCTTTGTGCTATATTTCCCGTCCTCAGCGTATTGCCATTTCCATTGAAATTACAGCATAGAATAAATATCATTTTCCTAAACAAACACCCTCTCATAAACATTGCGCTCTTTTCCAATTAATTCTAAAGCAAACGATTCCAAAATAAATTCCCTCAAACATGTCCTTCCTCAAACCACCCTGATAGACATCGTATCATTATCCTTTACTATTTAGCAATGGCTTTTTAGCAAGAATCTTTTTAAATAAGTATTAAGTCTAGGATAAAATTGTTGGGAAAAATACCGAAATGACGTCGCGTCACAACGAATAAAGTGGGCATCGTTTGACAAATTCCCACTCTTGATAAATAACTTTGTGGTTCTGAAGAGTAGAGAACAATTACAACTCGAAAAAAATAATACAAATCATATTCGAAAGCAATAAATAACGAGACACAATTTAAGCGTGGAAAACCCCTCAAGGCGAGTAAAAACCGGGACTGCGCTTAAATCCACTATCACCAATACACACAAATACACAATCGTCCCTAATACAAACTAGGGGTATACACCAATCGTCAAATACTTGGTAATAAATGTTCTTCAAGTATTTGGAATCAACAACAACAACAAGATCGAGAAAAGAAACAACCGTAAATAGCTTATACAAAGAGCTAACGAAATACCCGAACTTCCGGACTCAAAATCTCGATCTACACCGGTGAAAAGATTTGCCCAATAGCTACCAAGCTCTTGTCAAAAGATCACGACGATCGGACGGATATATCTCCGGGAAAATGAAGAAATGTATTTCTCTCTCTTGTTTCTCTCTCTATCTCTCTCTCTTGTTCTTCACAAAGTGTGTATGTATAATGTGTTAAAATCCCGTGTGAAAGACAGCATAAAAAGATCCCCATTTGCAGGTTTGACCCGTGTGCCGCGGCCCGGCCCAAGTGTGCCGCGGCACACAGTGCAAAATTGCGCCCAGGACCCGGCAGGGGGCCGCGGCCTAGAGTACAGACGCGCCAGGCAAATAACAGGGGCCGCGGCTCGGCAGGGATGTGCCGCGGCCCCAGGTGATCGGCAGCGCTCGGCAGGGAGAGGCTCGGCAGGTGTCGGCAGGGGTGTGCTCGGCGGGGGCCGCGGCCCGGCCAGCAGGGGCCGCGACCTAGAGTAAAGTGGCTCGGCCAGAAGCTGAGCGATTCCATGGGGCCGCGGCTCGGCAGCTGTGTGCCGCGGCCCAGCAGTTCTGGTGAGTAAAATGACTTTTGAAGCGAAGTGCCACGGCCCGGAGGGTTTGTGCCGTGGCCCGGAGTTCGGTCGACTCCGAAAATACCTATATTTCGGAAATTACTCCTACAAATCTCCCCCTTTCCGGAATATAGGAAGAGTTCGCCATCCCGGCGATCGAACAACACACTTTCACCTTATCTCTACTTAACGCATTGGTTAACATATCGGAACTATTATCATCGGTATGAACTTTATCAAGTTCAAACAAACCATCCTCCAAAGCATCTCGGATCCAATGATACCTCACATCGATATGTTTCGTTCCCTTGTGAAAAGTCGCATTCTTAGCCAAATGAATCACACTTTGACTATCACAAAGAACTACGTAACGTCGTTGTCGGAAGCCTAGCTCTCGTAAAAACATTTTCAACCATAAGAGCTCTTTGCTCGCTTCCACCGCCGCACTATACTCGGCCTCTGTTGTAGACAAGGCAACGCACTTTTGTAATCTTGATTGCCATGACACGGCTCCCACTGCAAACGTCATCAAATAATCGGAAGTGGATTTTCGGTTATCTTCATTTCCGGCCATATCCGAATCGGAATAACCAACAAGCATTGCTTTCCCGTTTCCAAACGTAATCCCCAATTTGGAAGTACCCCGCAAATATCTAAATATCCATTTTACGGCTTCCCAATGCTTCTTTCCCGGATTCGATAGAAATCAGCTCACCACTCCCACGACATGAGCAATGTCGGGCCTAGTACAAACCATAGCATACATTAAACTCCCGACCGCCGAGGCATATGGAATTTTATCCATATCCTCAATCTTCTCCTTCGTCTTAGGGCAATCTTGGCTCGTCAATTTAAAATTGTTAGTACGAGGCGAACTAACAACTTTAGCTTTGTCCATGTTGAAACGTTTAAGCACCTTCTCGATGTATTGCTCTTGCGACATGTGCAATTTCCGGGCTGCTCTATCCCGAGTAATTCTTATCCCAAGAATTTGTTTAGTCGCCCCAAGTCCTTCATGGCAAAGGACTTACTCAATTCTTTCTTCAAGTCGGTAATCCTCTCGGCATTCTTGCCAACGATCAACATGTCGTCCACATAGAGCAATATGATGATAAAGTCATCATCTCCGAATTTCTTGAAAAATACGCAATGGTCGAGAGTCGTCTTCCGGTAGCCTTGCTCCCCCATAACCGACTCAAACTTCTTGTACCATTGCCTTGGTGCTTGTTTCAACCCGTATAAACTCTTCCGAAGTTTACACACATAATCCTCTTTTCCTTCGACCTCAAATCCTTCCGGTTGTTTCATATAAATTTCTTTGTTAAGGTCTCCGTGAAGAAAAGCCGTCTTGACATCCATTTGCTCAACCTCAAGATCAAGGCTAGCCGCAATACCAAGAACCAAACGAATAGATCCTATATTCACAACCGGAGAAAAATCTCGTCAAAATCAATGCCCTTCGTTTGATTAAATCCTTTCACTACGAGTCTAGCTTTGTATCGGGGCAACGAGGTATGCTCCTCCGACTTCACCCGATACACCCATTTGTTTCTCATAGCCCTCTTGCCTTTCGGCAACTTCACCAACTCGTAAGTGTTATTCTCATGCAAGGAACTCATCTCATCTTGCATGGCATCCATCTATTCCTTCTTCTTTTCATCCTCCATGGCCTCCGCAAAATATTCGGGCTCTCCCTCGTCGGTGAGTAAAACGTACTCATCGTCCGAATAACGAGAGGAGGGATGACGGTCCCTTGTCGACCGCCTATGTGGAACAAAAGATGGCATGTTCATCAAGGGTAGCTCGGGATGAGCTTCATCGGTGTCATCTTGTCTCAACTCATCGTTGTCACCGGCATCTTGTTGTTCATCACTTTGGACGTCATCTCCAACGGGTGTCTCAACATTTTGTGGAGGAACGGGGTCCAAATCAATAAGATCATAGTCGTGTTGCGGAACTGACTCTCCATTCTCAACGTCCTTCATTGTTTGATCTTCTACGAAAACGTCTCTCGACCGAACAAGCCTCTTTGTCACTGGGTCATATAATCTATACCCGAACTCATCAAGCCCGTAGCCAATAAAAATACAAGGCTTCGTTTTGGAATCAAGCTTTGATCTCTCATCATTCGGAATGTGAACAAACGCTTTACATCCGAAGACCCTCAAGTGGCGGTACGAGATCTCTTTACCGCTCCACACCTTATCCGGGACATCAAATTCCAAAGGAACACACAGCGTCAAATTAATAACATGAACCGCCGTGTTCAAAACTTCTCCCCAAAATGACTTTGGCAATCCGGCATGTGAGAGCTAACAACGAGCTCTCTCGACCAAAGTCCGGTTCATTCTTTCCGCCAATCCATTAAGTTGCGGAGTCTTCGGGGGCGTCTTTTGATGTCGGATCCCTTGTTCTCGGCAATATTCATCAAAGGGACTGGTGTACTCTCCACCATTGTCCGTCCGAATACACATTAGCTTCTTCTCGGTCTCTCTTTTCACCAAGGCATGAATTTGCTTGAAAGTGTCTAACACTTGATCTTTGGTTTTCAAGGTGTATGCCCACACCTTCCCAGAGTGATCGTTGATGAATGTGACAAAATATCGGCAACCACCGAGCGTCCTCGTCTTCATAGGACCACAAACATCGGAATGAACAAGATCAAGAACATTTTCCTTCCGTGAAGGAGTATGACTCTTAAAAGTAACTCTCCCTTTCTTCCCGGCTAGCCAATGAGAGCATCTTTTAAGGTGTACCTTGTGAACCCCGGACAAAACCTCCTTCTTCGACAATAGCACCATTCCTTTTTCACTCATATGATCGAGCCTCTTATGCCATAGCTCGGCCATGTCATTATTGTCGATTGTGTTCACGAAATTAGTCATGACCTTCGGAAGTGTCACGTATAATTTTCCTTCCTTTTGTCCTCTCCTGACAATCAAGGAACCTCTAGTGAGTTTCCACATCCCCTTGCCAAAACCACTATGATAACTGTCATCATCGAGTAAACCAACGGACATAACATTAAGCCTCATATCCGTAACATGTTTTACATTCTGTAAAACAAGTTCCATTCCGGTGTCGAATCTCAAATGCACATCTCCCGCTCCAACAATCTTGGATAACCCATCGTTACCCATCTTGACTATACCAAAGTCGCCCGGAGTATAAGAGGAATAAAAATCTCTACGTGATGTAACATGACACGTAGCTCCACTATCGACCACCCAACTCGAATCATCTCTAGCAAGGTTGACCATATCATAGTCGCAACATATAAAGAATTCTTCGGTAGTAGTATTAACTTCGGCTTTATCATTACTACCGCTTTCCTTCTTTTGTGAATTTTCTCGGCCTTGGCTATTCTCCTTCTTCAATTGTCGGCAAAATTTCTTAGTATGCCCTTTCTTACCACAATGGTAACATTCGATATTGGCATACTTCCCCCGGGAACTACTCCTTTGTGGCCCTCTATTACTCGGACCTCTACTTTGACCTCTCCCCCGTCTTTCGGTAACTAGAACATCCGACTGTGAAGAAGATCCTTGTGCTTTTATTTGGACCTCCTCATTCAACATGTTCCCTTTGGCTAATTCCATCGAAATGACTCCATCGATGGCGGAGTTAGACAACGACGTTCGAAACGTCTCCCAAGAATCCGGCAATGTGCCTAACAACCACAAAGCTTGCACCTCCTCTTCGAATTAAATTCCCATTCCGGCAAGTTGATTAATTATGCCTTGGAATGTATTTAAATGATCCGATAGAGGAGTCCTGTCTCGAAACTTCAAATTCATCATTTGTTTAATGAGGAATAACTTATTATTCCCCGTCTTCCGAGCATACAATTGCTCGAGCTTGTGCCATAACTCTCGAGCATCCTTCTCTCCACTAATATAGTTCAAAACGTTGTCATCCACCCATTGTCGAATATATCCGCAAACTTGGTGATGCAAAATAGTCCACTCCGCGTCGGACTTCCCTTCCGGTTTATCTTTGCTAAAAACCGGCATATAATAATCCTTCACGTATAGAAGGTCTTCCATCTTCCCCTTCCATACGTAGTAATTCGAACCATTCAAGTTAACCATTCTACTCGTGTTGGCTTCCATCTTACAATTGAGATAACAAACAACCACGAAACAATAAATCTCGTGGCTCCGATACCACTTTGTTGGAAAAAATACCGACAAACGTCACGTCACAACGAATAAAGCGGAACCTCGTTTGACAAATTCCCACTCTTCAATCGTAACTTTGTGGTTACCGACGAGTAGAGCAACAATTACAACTCGATAAAAATAATACAGATAATATTCGAAAGCAATAAATAACGAGACACAATTTTAGCGTGGAAAACCCCTCAAGACGAGAGTAAAAACCACGGGACTGAAGCCGCTTAAATCCACTATCACCAATACACACAAATACACGATCGTCCCTAATACAAACTAGGGGTATACACCAATCGTCAAATACTTGGTAATAAATGTTCTTCAAGTATTTGGAATCAACAACAACAACAAGATCGAGAAATGAAATAACCGTAAATAGCTTATACAAAGATCTAACGAAATACCCGAACTTCCAGACTCAAAATCTCGACCTACATCGGTGAAAATATTTGCCCAATAGCTACCAAGCGCTTGTCAAAAGATCACGACGATCCGACCGATAAATCTCCGGGAAAATGAAGAAATGTATTTCTCTCTCATGTTTCTCTCTATCTCTCTCTCTTGTTCTTCACAAAGTGTGTATGTATAATGTGTTGAAATCCCGTGTGAAAGACAGCATAAAAAGATCCCCATTTGCAGGTTTGACCCGTGTGCCGTGGCCCGGCCCAAGTGTGCCGCGGCACACAGCGCAAAATTGCGCCCAGGACCCGGCAGGGGGTAGCGGCCCGGCCGACAGGGGCCGAGGCCCAGAGTACAGATGCGCCTGGCAAATAACGGGGGCCGCGGCTCGGCATGGATGTGCCGCGGCCCCAGGTGATCGGCAGCGCTCGACAGGTGTCGGCAGGGGTGTGCTCGGCAGGGGCCGTGGCCCGGCCGGCAGGGGCCGCGGCCCAGAGTACAGTGGTTCGGCCAGAAGCTGAGTGATTCCATGGGGCCGCGGCTCGTGGTGTGTCTGCGGCCAAAGATCTTGGTGAGGAAAATGACTTTTGAAGCGAAGTGCCACGCCCCGGAGGGTTTGTGCCGTGGCCCGGAGTCCGGTCGACTCCGAAAATGCCTATATTTCGGAAATTACTCCTATAAAAATAACCCATGTGCTTTTGTACTTTTGTTACTTGGGGCTTAAGTTAGGGTTAGCATCGAGTCTATTTAAACAAGACTTCTCTAGAAGTCAGAATCATCATTTGATTAGTAATATTGTGGCAACTTCGGTTGGGCTGGAGAGAGATTTTGTGGCCTTGTTTGAGGAGCCTAGCTCTTGTGATGATTTATTTACGTATTTCAATTATTCTATTATTCCGGTGGCTTTCACTCTATTAGTTGGTCCGACCTACCAATTTTTGCTACTAGGACGCAAAAAGAGTTTCTTTATTCGATGGACAAAACTGCCGACTTTACGAGATTCCCACCACAATGGCTCTTATGGAAACTGCCAAGCTATGATGTCGCAGATCCAGTCATCAGTAGCCTCTACAAACACCAACATGGAACCCCGTTACATCGCTAACAATTACGACTCCGGAATTGATGCTACGGAGGCAGCCGCAGCTTCCAACTTTACCCGACGCATCCAGTTTGTCGTCCACTGATGCCGTTAAGTGGAGAATTAGGAGTTAAAACAAGGAACACTCAATGAAAATCCCTTACTTAATGGAATCCACTACAAGTTTGGGACAAAATCTTCACCTTAGGAATCTACCAAAGGCTAAGAGAAAAATAAGAAGAAATCCTTCTTCTCACACAAGTTAAGAAATTCAAAATATGTATTTGATTCCAGGTTCATCCTCCCACTTACACACATATATATACTAATCTCTTACAACCCTTCCCTACCACACTTTAATTACAAATCCACTCATATTCCAAAATACATGAATAACTCATAAATTCAAGACTAATAATATGAAAAGACATTGACTCTTCAACTTCCGGACTGTACTGCTACTTTCTAGTAAAACAGCCATAACTCCTTCTAGAAAACTCCAAACGACATTTCGTTTATTGCATATGAAACTAGACTCATTGGGTTTCAACTCCATATGTGGTTTATGGGCTAATTCCCTACCAATCAAAACAGTTTTTTTATTTAAAGTTGACCTATCTGCAAGAACTTTCTGTTGAAAAATGGACAGTGCCGCCTGGACTTCTTGGGTTATTTCCTCTTCTATTAATTGGGCCACTTCATTTGGATCATTCGATTTCGCTTCAACTAAACTCGTCTCTGAGTTTGTGTCCTCGTCGTCCATCTTATCACCATGATAAGGGGATAGATCAACAACATTGAATGTTGCTGAAATACCATAGTCACCAGGAAGCTCTAATTTGTAGGCATTCTCGCCAATACGCTGAAGAACTTTGAATGGACCATTAGCTCTTGGCTTGAGCTTACCAAATCGGCCTCTTGGAGACCGTTCCTTACGAAGATGAATCCAAACCAGATCGCCTTCCTTAAAAGTGGCAGGCTTCCGATGCTTATCAGCCTTCTTCTTGTACCTTGCGTTTTGCTTCACAATACGATCATGTACTTCCACATGCATCCTTTTAATGTTTTTAGCTCTTTCTTCAGCATCTCCACTATAAGAATGTATAGTAGGAATAGGAGCCAAATCCAGCGGACTAATAGGATTGCAGCCATACACGACCTCGAACGGACTACTTCCTGTTGTTTGACTTTTAGATCGGTTGTAGGCAAATTCAGCATGAGCAAGAGTAAGATCCCATTCACGAATATTACTACGCACCAAACTTCTCAATAGGTTTCCCAAACTCCGATTAACAACTTCCGTCTGACCATCCGTTTGTGGATGGTGTGAAGTGCTAAATTCGAGAGTAGTTCCCAACTTTCGCCAAAGTGTTCGCCAAAAATAACTCATAAACTTGGAATCTCGATCTGAAGTCATTGTTTTTGGTATACCATGAAGCTTTACAACCTCAAGAAAATAAAGGTCAGCGATGTTTGAGGCATTCAAAGTCTTGCTACATGGCACGAAATGAGACATCTTTGAAAATCTGTCCACGACCACCATAACTAAATCTTTATTTCTTTGAGTTCTTGGCAATCCAAGCACAAAATCTAAGCTCATATCTTCCCACGGGGCTGTTGGGACGGGTAAAGGTGTGTATAAACCTGTATTTTGAGCTTGCGCCTTCGCCAAATGATAAATTCGACATCGTTCCAAATACCTTGCAACATCTTTAACCATTCTTGGCCATTAAAAATTTTCCCGAACAAGAGACAAAGTTTTATCTCTCCCAAAGTTTCCAGCAAGTCCTCCTCCATGGGCTTCTTTGATGATAGATTCCCTAAGAGAGCCTTGGGGAATACATAATTGGTTACCTTTGAAGAGATATCCATCTTGTAGCAAGAAGTGGTTAGACGGCCCACTTGAACATTCTTCCCAAATTTCTCCAAACTATGGATCATTCTTGTCTTGCTCCTTTAGAACATCAAAGCCAAGAACTCCAATCTTCCTGGCTAAGAACAGCACCGATGCCAACATTTGAAGCATCACAATCCACTTCAGAGACCTTTTGAAAATCCAAAAGTGCAAGAATGGGAGCTCCTGTCATCTTTTTCTTGATAAGATCAAAACTCTTTTGTGCTACGTTTGACCATTGAAATTTTCCACCTTTTAATCATTCGGTAATTGGAGCAATGAGAGTACTAAAGCCCTTGATGAACCGCCGATAAAAAGAAGCAAGGCCATGGAAACTTCGAATATCATGAATGGTGGTTGGTGTTGGCCAACTTACAATAGATTCCACCTTGCTAGTATATGCCTTAATTCGTTCGCCGGATATGACAAAACCTAGAAAAACAAGGCTTTCGCAGAAAAACTCACATTTCTTCAGATTAACATAAAACATCTCCTTCCTTAGAGTATTGAAAACTTGATAAAGATGCTCCAAGTGTTGGTCATTATTTTTGCTAAAAATCAAAAAATCGTCAAAGTAAGCCACAACGAACTTACCAATGAACGACTTGAATATTTGGGTCGTTAACCTCATAAATGTGCTTGGAGCATTTGAAAGACCAAACGGAATCACCATCCACTCATAGAGTCCATCTCTTATTTTGAATGCCGTCTTCCATTCATCTCCTGGTCTCATTCTAATTTGATGGTAGCTACTCCGAAGGTCAATCTTTGAGAATATTGAAGCACCATGAAATTGATCAATTAAATCATCAAGTCGAGGAATTGGGAACCGGTACTTGATTGTGATTTTATTCACCACTCGACTATCAATGCACATTCGCGAAGTTCCATCCTTTTTTGGGACAAGAAGAGCCGGGACGGCACTGTTAGGAATATGCCCTCGAATGCCACTCAGGGGATGAGAGAGTAAGGGCATTATACTTGTAATTATGGAATAATTAATAAAAAGGCAATACGATTCATTCACTGTTTATTGTATTTCAATTGCATTCTTGACTTGGTAAACATTGAAGTGAAGTCCATGTAAATAAATCGAACATTCCATTCTCGTTATGGGATAAGAGAAAATGTACTGGAAGTGTTTAAAGTTTATTTACGTAAATTGTTCGCAAGTCAATAAACTTAAAATGGGCATTAAGTTTTAATATGACTTGTATAACTGATGCTAGGACGTGTGCACGTCTTGATAGCATAGTTATAAGTATATTGGTGGGGCCAGTATACTCGAACACGACTCATACTCGATTCACCACACGGTATTCACTCTCGGAGAGTCGATGACGAATCGAAGGTTGTGATAGTATACGTGGACCTTTGACTTGAGGGTTCGAGAAGATGTGCCCGTGACGTTTAGTTTGTCATTAGAGTAGTTAGACTCATTTGCTTAATTGCCGAGTCGACCTCGAAGTGCGGACTATACGGGCAGTAGCGATCTTTATGTACGCCAAGAAAGGATTCTATCTCCTGTTAGTGAGCGGGCGAATGTCTATACGGTTAATGGCAAAATAAGATCATAAGTCTTTGGCCAAAGCATTACGATATAGTCGTATTAGATACACTATAAATCGATCGGTCTTGATTTGCATTAACACATGTATAGAGTCTAGTCAATAGTAGGGTTTGACTTTACCGTGACCGAAGACTTGACCGACATCCGATAAAGGGTCTATACGTATATAGTATTCACGACATAATGGTTCGGAATGATCCCTTCATTCGTTCTCGATCGGGGTTTACTGATGCGGCCCGCTAAGTGGCTAAGTCCGCCCGCACTCATTAGTTCCTCCCAATGCCTGAGACGGACCTACGAGTCGCGCATCGGGAGCGTTGACGGATAAATGTGAATTTATTATCTCTCTATAAATATTAGATATTGGATATCTAATTATGATTTATTAGATAAATCAAAATAGCGGTCTTATGAATTAAAATTAAGTTACCGGGTGATTAATTTAATTCATAAATTATATTTCTTAGAGAAATATATTTGTATTTGATATTATTAATTAATTAAATTAATTAATTAATATAAATACATTAGGTGATTAAACGGAGTTTATTTAACGGAGTCGTTTGACGAACGTCTGGTACACGAGCCGAGTGACTCGGCTCGTTTTTTAGAAAACTTCCACCATGGGCCACCCTCCCTCTCCCCACATCACATGGAATCATCACCATGCATGTGTTTTGTGTTGTCTTGTCATGAATAATTGTTAAGTTGAGATTCTTTCTCAATTTATAATTACATAAATGAGTTGTTTTATATCTTTATAAAAACCAACTCATATGGTGTATGATGAGTCTTGAAAAAACACACACATACACATACTTTCTTGATGCTGGACGTGAGTTTTGTGAGGAGGGAGGAGAAATTTTTCTTTTCTATAATTTTCATCTTAGAGGTGTTATAAAAGTTAAGAAAAATTGAGAGAAAAAATTCCTACGAGTTCCCTAGCCGTGTTCTTGGAGAACGGAGTCTCGTCGAAATTTTTCCGGGCAACTTCCGACGCGTGTGAAGTAGAGGCTTCGAACTTTCGGTGCTTGGAACAAAGGGATTTTGTGTTCGGGACGAGGTTCGTGATCGTCATCCAATTTTACGAAGAATTATTTCAAAGGCTTCAAGGGTATGATCTTTATCTTCGTATTTATTTTTTCGTATATACGTTACTTGATCGATCCTGTTTGGGATTCGTATTTTTCCATTGCGTATTTCGTTTTATTTTCGGAATCCCAACAGTGGTATCAGAGCGAGGTCAATGATATCGTATATACGATTATTTGTGCATTTTGAATGTTATTGGATGATGTTTATGATTTAGAATCATGTTTGGAATAATTTTAGATTTTAAATTGTTCGTTGTAGCATCACGTTTTTGGAAACGGGCCGAAAAAACGAAGAAACGGTGCCGGCGGTGCGGCAAAGATCGCTGGCCGTTGCTTCAGCCGCCGAGCGTCTTTCGGTCATGAATCGGCCAGGGCTGAGAGTGCTCGGCCAGGGGGCCGATCATGATCGGCGATCTGCCGAGCAATGGCTCGGCCAGCTGACCCTCGGTTTTTGGCCCGATTTTGAATCGGCCGCGGGTGGGCCTAAAACCGGATTATCCGGACTCGTTTAAGTGTATATTTTATTGTAATTATTTCCCAAAATTTAAATTGGATTTTAATTTGACTAAATTAATATTTGGAATATTGTTGAGTTAAGGGAAATAAATTAAACGAGAATATTATTTTTGGCCGGATTACTTCGAACGAATTAAAATGATGATTATTAGTATTAATTTGATTAATACCATTAAAATTGAATAGATTAATTTTATATTGATTGGATTAATATATTAATTGATTATTTAATTTTAATGCCACTTTATATTAATTGGATTAATATAGTAGAAATTGAATAGATTAATTTTATAGATTGATTAGATTAATTTATATTAAAATTAGTTGTTTAATTTCGTTGCCATTACATGTTGTATGGAATCCTTATGTGATGGTGATATAGCTCGTGGACTTAGTTTTTTGATTTGTTCGATTCGATTGGGTTGTAAAGGCCGTTTTGAGCCTATTTATATTTACTAGAAAATTTGTATAGGATGCATTTTTTCAATGATGTAAGTATTATTTTGGGTATGACGAAGACCGAAGACAACCGACCGAGAAGACGAAGAATCGAAGACTGTATTTTTTTTATTTATTGGGTCATTCGCAGCCCAAGATTTAGGAATTAGGTCCATGAGCTATATGTTGGTAGTAACTAGGTTATCTTGTTACATTTTCATTTTGAATGATTGACAAACCAACAAACGCGCGTATAATTGAATTAATGTGCAAAGTGTAACATTAATCGCGAAATTCTCCCGACTACAAACAGACTAAGTTTGAAAAAGGTTACGAGGTTTCCTACCCTCCATCAAACTCGTAGAAAATTGATACCCGAGCTGGTGTGCTATGCTTCCGAGTTATCGGGGTAGTACATTTGGTAGAGGTTGAAAAATTCTTGAGTGCATTAGATGCCTTCGGTTGGTGATAAATTTCGCCCTAGAAACCCGATAGGTTCTTTGGGTGAGATTCAATAGTCAAACCGATAGACGTTGATGGTCAACAACTTAGATAGTCTGGATTGCCAAGAAACCACGATAGGTTGAGGGCATGAAGACTAGGGGTAAAAGAAGATCAAATCATCCGTTAGACGGGTTGGTGTTAGACACCACTTTACGTAAATTAATTGGCAAGAAACCCGATAGGTTGCGTCTGTTAAAATTTGTAAAGAACTTGATCACCACTAAGAAGTCGATCTAACCATGATTTAGGATTATAACATGGGAGTGTATAATTGGATAAAATTAGTGGGAGCCGAGACAAGAATTATACAAGACCTTAAGTTCTATACTCGGTCATAATTAAACAAGTCACTAATTTAATCTTGTCTAAATCTTTGCGTAAAACGAAACCGAATCTCTAAAATGGCTAAAACCCACTTGCAATACTACTTGAAAAGAATCTCCTAATCGCCCTAACTTTGTTGGTAGTTGCGGAATCGATGATTGTACTCGGATGGAGTCTCGGGATACGTCTTGGAGGCGGACATTCCACCGACTCCAATCCGACTAGGGGTAATCGGGAAGACATTGACGTCCATGAAAAATGGGTCGAGGATGATGTGCTAGTCCGTGGTTTTATGATGGGCTCAATGACTAATAAGTCAGAGAGCGCACGAGAAAATGACTTCGCTAGTGCATTCTCGCACACTTGACCGAACTTTATGGAGAGCACGGAGATTGCTAGATATGAGATATCAAAGCAGTTGTTCAGTGCTAGGATGAAAGAAGGGGAGAAAGTGGGAGACCACGTCCTCAAGATGATCTCTATGATTGAGAGGCTCGAGGTGCTCAACTTTAATATGGATTTATCCCTTCAAATTGATCTCATCCTTCAATCTCTACCTGACTCTTTCACGCAGTTTGTATTTGTAATGAATTTCAACTGTAATGAAATTACATGCACATTAGCTGGGCTAATGAATAAACTAGTGACGGCGCAGTCTAACATGAAGACTAAACCGAGAGAGGCTGCTCTTGTGATTTCTTCTGGGCCTAAGAGGTCCAAGAACAATAAGAAAAAGACCTACGAGCAGTACAAACCCAAGAAAGGGGTGCAAAAAGGAAAGGGCAAGGCCCGAAAGGTTCAAAAGGTAGGCGGTCCAAAACCTACGGACAAATGCCTTGAATGCGGTGAGTGGGCACATGGCGAAGGACTTGTCCCAAGATTAATGGCGCATCAGTGCACGGAACTTTTGTTTTTGAAACTAATTGTTCCGCCATCAGATATTCTCGCTTCATGGATTCTCGATTCAGTGCCACTTCTCACATTTGTACTATGAATCGGGATCTCGAACGGCAGTAGAAAACTTGAAGTCGGGAAATAATGATCATGTTGAAGCGGACAAAGTGTCGAGGCAACCGGTATTGGATCAATCCTTCCGGGTTTAGAATCGGTTTTATTTTGACATTAGATGAAGTACTTGTTTTGCCCAAGGGCATAAAAACATTGTATCCATTCCAGTCTTGGACCGGAAAGGATTTTGTTTCTTCATTGGCAATGGAAGTTGTAAAATTTATTTTCGAAATAAATTGGTTGGAGCAATACATTGTTGAATGGTTTATATCATCCGAACATGCAAAATAAAACAAAGAATGAACACTATAACTAGGAAACGTGGTAGGCAAGATACTAATCAAGCTCTTAAATGGCACCTTAGACTTGGTCATGTTGGTCGGACCAAGGTTGGAAAATGGAGAAAGATGGACTTTTAAGTCCATTGGGTGTAGAACCCTATCCAACTTGTGAATCTTGCCTTAGAGGCAAATGACTAAGTTCCCCTTCACAGGACTTTTGAAAGGGTCCGATAAACTTGGATTGGTGCATACAGATGTTTGTGGTGCTTTAGAAGTAGCCCGAGATGGATATCAATATTTCATAACGTTCATGATGATCATACTAGGTATGGGATTGTGTACTTAATGAAACATAAATCAAGCCTTTGCTAAATTCAAAGAATTTAAGGCCCTAGTTGAAAAACAAACTGGATGTCATATCAAAGCACTTTGGTCGGACCGAGGTGGCGAATATATGAGCACCGAGTAAGATGAGTTCCTTAAGGAACATGGAATAGTTTCACAATTCACGCCTCCAGAACCCCACGGTTAAATGGTGTTTCAGAAAGGAGAAATCGGACTTTGTTGGATATGGTTCGCTCCATGTTAAATTACACCGATTTACCTATTTACCTGGGGGTATGCCTTACTAACCGCCTATATCCTAAATAGATGTCCTTCCAAATCTGCTCCTATCACTCCGCATGAGATGTGGAAGGGTAAGAAACCAAGCCTTAATCACATAAGGATTTGGGGATGTCCATTTATGTCAAAAGGCTAAGGTGGACAACCGAAGCGAGGTCCATAAAAGGACGTTTCATTGGATACCCGGAGGACTCGATGGGTTATCTATTCTACATGCCGGAAGACCATGGGTCGTTGTGGCATTACAAGCGCACTTCCTTGAGGATGAATTCATTCAGAGGGTGGCTCGGGTAGAAATATCTCTTTGGAAGAGCATAATGAAACTCCTAAGGAGACATATGATCGGGGATCAAGAACCGAACCTATTGTAACACAACCTCCACTTCAAGGTCTGATAGGGTATCTCACTTACTTGAGAGGTATGGCTATACACATGTCGAGGAACTGGGTCTCCACGACACACCTGATAGCAGTGAAAACGACCCTGTCACCTATGACCAAGCGATAGTGGATGTAGACTCTGATAAATGGCAAGAAGCAATGGAAGCTGAGATAGACTCGATGCATACCAATCAGGTCTGGACTCTAGTAGATATTCCAACTGGCATGAGGACTATTGGAAATAAATGGATCTATAAGAGAAAGACTGATGGGGATGGCAAGGTTGATGCCTATAAGGCCAGGCTTGTGGCAAAGGGTTATACCCAAAGGGAAGGAATCGATTATCATGATACCTTCTCGCCCGTAGCTATGATAAAGTCGATTCGCATGATGCTTGCCATTGCTGCCTATTATGATTATGAAATATGGCAAATGGATGTCAAAACGGCTTTTCTAAATGGATACCTCGAGGAGGAAATCTATATGGAACAGCCTAAAGGTTTTGTGTCCAAAGCTAATATTCATAAAGTGTGTAAGCTGCAATGAGCCATTTATGGTCTGAAGCAAGCTTCTCGGAGTTGGAACCTTCGATTTGACGAAGCAGTTAAGGACTTTGACTTCGAACGAAATGAGGAGGAACCGTTTGTTTACAAAAAGATCAGTGGGAGCAACATTGCGTTCTTAGTACTATATGTAGATGATATTCTACTTATAGGAAATAACATAGCAATGCTCAAAGACCAGAAAGCTTGGCTTTCTAAAACGTTCTCCATGAAAGACTTGGGAGAAGCTTCCTATATTCTAGGGATCCGTCTTTACAGAGATAGACCGCGAGAATGATAGGACTTTCCCAAGCCCTTTATATCGATAAAATCCTGAGAAGATTCAAGATGGATAAATCTAAAAGAGGGTTCCTTCCCATGCGACATGGAATTCATCTCACCACGAAAATGTGTCCTCAAAGTGAGGAAGACAAGAGAGAGATGAGTAAGGTACCCTATGCCTCGGCAGTGGGTAGCCTCATGTACGCTATGTTGTGTACGAGACCAGACTTAGCCTACGCTTTGAGTATGGTAAGTCGATTTCAAGCAAACCCGGAAGGGAACATTGATCGCCGTAAAGAACATTCTTAAGTACTTAAGAAGAACTAGAGATTTAGTTCTTACATATGGTGGTGGAGAATCAAGGTGATTGGATTCACCGATTCGATTTTCAAGGAGACAATGACGACTCTAAGTCGACATCCGGGTATTTATTTACTCAATGGAGGAGCAAGATTCTTGGAGAAGCTCCAAGCAAACCGCTCATCGCAGATTCCACCTGCCAAGCAGAGTATCAAGCCGCCTCGGAGGCTAGCAAAGAAGCATTTGGATGCGAAGTTTATACAAGAACTTCAAGTGGTGCCTAACGCGGAGTTGCCTATATCACTATTCTGTGATAATGATGGAGCTGTCGCCCAAGCCAAGGAGCCGAGGGCTCACCACAACACCAAGCATATAGAGAGAAATTACCACATCGTTCGAGAGATGGTGGAAAAAGGATATGTTTCATTGGAAAGAGTAGACTCAGAAGACAATGTCTCTGACCCGCTGACTAAGCCATTATCTCAAGCCGTCTTGGAAAGACATCTGAAGAACATGGGTATTGGATACCATGATGTGTGGCATTGAGTGCAAGTGGGAGATTGTTAGGAATATGCCCTCGAATGCCACTCAGGGGATGAGAGAGTAAGGGCATTATACTTGTAATTATGGAATAATTAATAAAAAGGCAATACGATTCATTCACTGTTTATTGTATTTCAATTGCATTCTTGACTTGGTAAACATTGAAGTGAAGTCCATGTAAATAAATCGAACATTCCATTCTCGTTATGGGATAAGAGAAAATGTACTGGAAGTGTTTAAAGTTTATTTACGTAAATTGTTCGCAAGTCAATAAACTTAAAATGGGCATTAAGTTTTAATATGACTTGTATAACTGATGCTAGGACGTGTGCACGTCTTGATAGCATAGTTATAAGTATATTGGTGGGGCCAGTATACTCGAACACGACTCATACTCGATTCAGTCACACGGTATTCACTCTCGGAGAGTCGATGACGAATCGAAAGGTTGTGATAGTATACGTGGACCTTTGACTTGAGGGTTCAGTAGAAGATGTGCCTGTGACGTTTAGTTTGTCATTAGAGTAGTTAGACTCATTTGCTTAATTGCTGAGTCGACCTCGAAGTGCGGACTATACGGGCAGGTAGCAGTCTTTACTGTACGCCAAGAAAGGATTCTATCTCCTGTTAGTGAGCAGGCGAATGTCCTATACGGTTAATGGCAAAATAAGATCATAAGTCTTTGGCCAAAGCATTCTGATATAGTCGTATTAGATACACTATAAATCAGTCGGTCTTGATTTGCATTAACACATGTATAGAGTCTAGTCAATAGTAGGGTTTGACTTTACCGTGACCCGAAGACTTGACCGGGACATCTGATAAAGGGTCTATACGTATATAGTATTCACGACATAATGGTTCTGGAATGATCCCTTCATTCGTTCGATCGGGGTTTACAAAGGCGCCCGCTAGCCGGCTAAGTGCTGCCCGCACTCATTGGTTCCTCCCAATGCCGGCTGAGACGGACCTACGGAGTCGCGCATCAGGAGCGTTGACGGATAAATGTGAATTTATTATCTCTCTATAAATATTAGATATTGGATATCTAATTATGATTTATTAGATAAATCAAAATAGCGGTCTTATGAATTAAAATTAAGTTAGGGTGATTAATTTAATTCATAAATTATATTTCTTAGAGAAATATATTTTTATTTGATATTATTAATTAATTAGATTAATTAATTAATATAAATACATTAGGTGATTAAACGGAGTTTATTTAACGAGTCGTTTGTAACGTTCGTACACGAGCCGAGTGACTCGGCCTGCTTTTTTAGAAAACTTCCACCATGGGCCACCCTCCCTCTCCCCACATCACATGGAATCATCACCATGCATGTGTTTTGTGTTGTCTTGTCATGAATAATTGTTAAGTTGAGATTCTTTCTCAATTTATAATTACATAAATGAGTTGTTTTATATCTTTATAAAAACCAACTCATATGGTGTATGATGAGTCTTGAAAAAACACACACATACACATACTTTCTTGATCTTTGGACGTGAGTTTTGTGAGGAGGGAGGAGAAATTTTTCTTTTCTATAATTTTCATCTTAGAGGTGTTATAAAAGTTAAGAAAAATTGAGAGAAAAAATTCCTACGAGTTCCCTAGCCGTGTTCTTGGAGAACGGAGTCTCGTCGAAATTTTTCCGGGCAACTTCCGACGCGTGTGAAGTAGAGGCTTCGAACTTTCGGTGCTTGGAACAAAGGGATTTCGTGTTCGGGACGAGGTTCGTGATCGTCATCCAATTTTACGAAGAATTATTTCAAAGGCTTCAAGGGTATGATCTTTATCTTCGTATTTATTTTTTCGTATATACGTTACTTGATCGATCCTGTTTGGGATTCGTATTTTTTCCGCTGCGTATTTCGTTTTATTTTCGGAATCCCAACAGGCACATGGACTCATGCTTTCTCTTAGCAACCCTTTCTTCATAAGATCTTGAACTTGACTTTGCAACTCCTCATGCTCCTTAGGATTCATTCTATAGGCTGCCTTGTTCGGAATTGATGCCCCGGGTATGAAATCAATACAATATTGGATGTCCCTCATTGGTGGAAGGCCGCACGGTATTTCATCTGGAATAACATCTTGAAATTCATCAAGAATGGACTGCACTATTTGTGGAATTTTTTTTATTTCCATTACTTTCCTCCATCACCATAAGTGCATAAACTTCATCAGATTCTTCAATAGCTGCACCAAATTGAGATTTAGAGAGCAAAATTGTTCCTTCCCCTTTAGAAGGTTTAGGAACATTGTCAATTTTTAAAGGACCCAAAATAACTTTACTCCCGTCTTTGTCAAAAGAATAAGTATTTTTTATGACCATTATGAATAACATTCCGATCATACTGCCATGGTCGACCAAGAAGTAAATGGCAAGCATCCATCGGAATAACATCGCACCAAACAGAATCATTATAATTTTTGCCAATTGAAAAGTTCACCAGACATCTATGTTCAACCTTTATTTTATTTCCCTTATTCAGCCAAGAAAGCTTATAAGGGTATGGATGTGCCTCAGTTTTGAGATTTAGCTTTTCCACCATCTCAGTAGCCACCATATTTTCATAACTTCCACCATCAATAATAATGTTACATACCTTTCCACTGCAAGTGCATCTCGTGTGGAAGATATTGTGTCGGAGCCAGTCCTATTCTCCTTGAATAGCACTCAAGCATTTTCTTGCCACCAGAATTTCTCCTTGATCAGCATACGTCACGTCCTCTTCTGGTTACCTCTTCCTCAATTTTTTCTGCAACCTCATCAATTGGTTCATCTTCTTCAATAAGTGAGACAATCTTTCTATTTGGGCAATCAGCTGCAATATGCCCAAAACCATGACACGTATAACACTGTCTCGAGGAAGAAGTAGAAGTGTTGGGAACACTTGATTTTGGTACATCATTCTTTTTTGCAGGTGGTTTTAATTGGGCTGTCTTGTTTGAAGTGGCCTTGGAATTAGTTGTACCTCATTTAGAGCATCCATCCTTGTTCCATGTACAAAAGTTGCTCCTTGGAGCTTCATTATATTGCCTCTCGACCTTAAGAGCAAGCTTGGAAACTTCACTATATGTCCAATATGATTGCAATTGGATAAAGTTTGCAATTTCAGTCTTCAATCCTCCAAGATAACTAGCTATTGTTTGTTCTTCAGGTTCAATAACTTCACAAGACATCATGGGATTTTCAAATTCAGTTGTATACTCTTCTACGGATTTCTTCCTTTGCTTGATATTATGAAATTTGAGGAAAATATCCTATCGATAATTATCAGGAAGAAACTTACGCCTGAGTAGTTTTTTCATCTTCTCCCAAGTCTCGATCCGACTTTTCTTTCATGATTACGCCGTTTCTTTAGATTCTCCCACCAAATTGACGCATGCTTTGTCAATTTGATAGAAACTAGCTTCACCTTACGCTCTTCAGGGATATCAATATATTCAAAGATTCTTTGAACGGTGTGCAACCAATCAATGAATTCATCGGGCTGCATCCTTCCTTCGAACTCTGGAATATCAACTTTTGTGCTGAAAGAAGGCTGAAATCTGCGATCACGCAGACCATGAGTTCGTGAACTGTGACTCGGACTGCGGCTGCGATGAAAAGGGTTCTCCATCTCATCATCAGTTTGACCACCATCCTCTGAATCATGACGAGACTCATCACGCCCTGAAGTTTCATGATGCTGAAGCTGCTCCTGGAGTTGTTGCACTTGTCTTCTCAATTCATCCAACTCGATATCGCGAAGATCACGCTCACGCCTTGGGGCTTCCGCGTGATTGTTCCTTCGACGTGGAGCCATGACGAACCAGTCTCCGATACCAACATGATGCCGTTAAGTGGAGAATTAGGAGTTAACACAAGGAACACTCAATGAAAATTCCTTAATGGAATCCACCACAAGTTTGGGACAAACTCGTCACCTTAGGAATCCACCAAAGGCTAAGAGAGAAACAAGAAGATATCCTTCTTCTCACACAAGTTAAGAAACTCAAAATATGTATTTGATTCCAAGTTCATCCTCCCACTTACACACATATATATACTAATCTCTTACAAACCTTCAGTACCCCACATTGATTACAAATCCACTCATATTCCAAAATACATGAATAACTCATAAATTCAAGACTAATAATATTAAAAGACATTGACTCTTCAATTTTCGGACTGTACTGCTACCTTCTAGTAAAACAGCCATAACTCCTTATAGAAAACTCTAAATGACCTTTCGCTTGTTGAATATGAAACTAGACTCATTGGGCTTCAAATCCATATGTGGCTCATGAGCTGATTCCCTACCAATCCAAACAGTTTATTATTCAAAGTTGACCCATCTGCAGGAACTTTCTATTGGAAAATAGACAGTGCCGCCTGGACTTCTTAGGTCATTTCCTCTTTTATTAATTGGGCCACTTCATTTGGATCATCCACCATAACCACTCTCGGCCTAGTCTTCGCTAATTATCTTGTGATTGTTGGAAGTATCCTTCCACTTAATTCGCAAAGTTACAAAAATTTGAAAATTGAAATCTATTGGACAACACTTCCGTTCTTACAAGTTGATTGCAAGAAATAAACAGAAGAATAAATAGTATAGGAAAAAGTTACTGTGAATGCAAAATAGTCGAGGCGATATATTTTTTCCACAAGATAATTACGATCCATATAGTGCCCACGAAGATGACATTTTGTCCTGAAAGATATAAAGACTAACGTCTCCAAATCTATAGCACATCAGAAATTCGAAGCTCCATTGAATTGGAAAAATGCGAGAAGACGTTCTTAAAACAAGAGAACTCTTCTAGTTAAGTAGAGTCATCCAAGACCGCGCAAGTCCAATTGCCAAGGCCCACAAGCTGAGCCGAGGACAAGGCCGAGCCAGAGACCGAGACGATCTGGCTAGAGAAACGGATGGGAGTGCGCTTGCGGGCGTGTGGTCGAGCCACCTGCAAGACTAGGTATAGTCCTAGTCAAGTTGTACACCCTTCAACCCTCTTCACCTAATTAAGTGTCTTAAACTACTTCACATATTCAATGCGAAATGAGATTCTTCGTATTCTCATTCATGTCAAAATGCCCATTTGAATGGTTAACTTTACTCATTAGTTTCCCACTCATCAAAAATCATTTTTGAGAAATTAGATATATTATGATTATCCACTCCGAACGTAGATTAATCATGGACCATTTAATTTTACGTAAAATAAATTGTTAGCTACCAAAAATTAATTAAAAAACTGATTTTCCCACAATATTATATGTTAAAAAGTTATTTTTTTAATTGGCTCTCCAGAATTAATACAAAAATATCTTTATTACTGTAAAACTTAATTTTAATTTTTGTTCATACTATATTGGCTCACAAGTTAAAATCTAGCTCCACCCTTGTCTTTGATTTCAATTCTTCTCAAGTTAATGTTTACACACGAGTGGAAGAAGCTTGAGTTGGAGACACCTTTTCTCAACCATCTAGATGGGTATTTTGAAATTATATATATATATATATATATATATATATATATATATATATATAGAGAGAGAGAGAGGAAATCCATTTTTCCACTTTGCCATAGTCAATGACAATATTTGTCAAGTGACTTAGTTTGTACAAATTTTAGCCAAAAAGGATATGGTTGGACCAATATACCCTTAATTTTCAATAAAACTAACCCACTTTATATCTCTCCTTATCTTTTCTGAGTTTCTGGGTTACGACGTATGTATTTCGTACCGTCTCGTTGCTATCTGTTGTTTACTTTTTGTGTTATTGTATCGTAACTTCATATCTTATTTACCGTCTTGGAATATTATACACGAGGTACCAATAAGCGGATATGATATTTGTTTTTCGTTACATTAGTTATATTACCCGATTAATAATTGATCATTTAGTATTTGTTTTTCGTTACGTTTCGTTACGTTCGTTACCAATATAGTAACATGTTAAGTTTAAATGGTACACTTGGTAAAAAGTTATAATTTCTTACCAATATACCAGAACCCCATTAAGACAGATGCTAATTCGTAGCTGGAAATAGTTAGGGTTACACTAATACGAAGTCATTAGTTCGTAACTTCGTACTAGTTACACTTGGTAAGAAGATACAATTTCTTACCAATATACCAGAATCCCATTAAAACAGATACTAACTCATAGCTGGAAATTGTTACGGTTACACTAATACGAAGTCATTAATTCGTAACTTCGTAGTTATACTTGGTAAGAAGTTACAATTTCTTACCAATAAACCAGAGTGTAAGCAGTGACACCCTTACTAATTCGTAGCTTGAAATAGTTACGGTTACACTAATACGAAGTCATTGATTCGTAACTTTATACTAGTTACACTTGGTAAGAAGTTATAATTTCTTACCAATCGTAACAGTTACGAATTCGTAACATGTATATCAAATCTCCAATACGAAAATTTCAAATCGGCACAAATATGATATGAAATTCGAATTTCGTAACTTCATACTGATACGAAATGATAAAATCGTAACAGAAAATCAAGGCATAGTGATACGAAATGACAATATTGTAATATGGTAACCCAGTACGAAATGAATAAATCGTAACAAATATAAATTCGTAACCACGTATGCAAACATGCGAAAAACTATATCTAAAACACCAATACATACAAATCGATCGGAAATCACCCCAAATATATCACGAATCACCAGAAATCATATGAAAACTTGCAAATCATCAAAAACAAATACGAAAATAACATTTTTTCAAGCTAGATCTAGGATTTTTCTAGAGAGAGAAAGATGGATAAAGAGAAATAAAGTCGAAAGAGGGAGTAGGGAAGATTCGGAGCTGCTGGCGGTCGTCGGACAGGAAAGACCGGAGCTCCGACGAAGTCGGCGCCAGAATGAGCTAGGGTTCCGGTGCAACGGCGCGTCAATGGTGTTGGATCTACGGGCGGTGCAACTTCAGCGGCGGCGGCGGAAAGAACTGGAACTCCGGCGAAGTCGGCTCCAAAAATAACTAGGTTCCGGCGAGATATGGAGTTGGTTGTGAGGGAGGGAGGGTGGATGGGTGGCGCGGGTGGGAGGGAGGGTGCGAGGGAGAGGAGAGAGAAGAGAGAGAAAATGTAAAAATGAGAGAGAGAGAGAGAGAGAGATAGAGAGAGAGAGAGAGAGAGAGTCAGGGGGAATGGGAGAGAGAGAGGCAAGGGCGGAGAAATAAGAGAAGTAAGAGGTAAATTGGTCCAATTTATTCTTTTTGGCTATAATTTGTACAAACTAAGTTGCATGACAAATATTACAATCTATTAAGCAATCTGGCTAGATTATGTCTTCTCTCATATATAGCAATCTACTAAGAGATTATGGCTCGATTTTTTGACAGATTACTTCCGTGTCTTTCGAAATGATCAGCCTATTTTTAAAAATTACAAAAGAATATTGGGCTATTTAATTTATACAGAAAAACAAATAGTTCATTTTGTAAAAACACAGGGTAATTTCTACCATTAACCCCGATATATTTTTTGTTGCGCTGTAATTGTCATTGTCGCACACCTAAGTTCTTATTTCTTTTTCAGTATAACTGCCTGCTTCTCTTCTTGAGTCTGATTCAAGTAACTTCTCAATTGCTCCACTTGTTTATCTTTGTTTCCAAAAGTCTCCCGCATTTTTATAAACCAAACCAAACCAAACATACCCAGTATATCCCGCTCAGAGCAGGGTCTGGGGAGGGTAAGATGTACGCAGACCATGCCACTACTTATTATGGTAGGGAGGCTGTTTCCGTGAAGACCCTCAGCTTAGTGCACAACAACATATTGAATGAAAAATACAAAGGGAAGCATATGATACGAAAAAACTCAAATACCATACCTGAGCCCATGGCTTAATCCACATGGGACTTACCTAAGCGGAATTTGGCTACTTCATGTTGCGATATTTCCTACACGCAAGTGCACGTCATCGTATACAAGTAATAAAGTGATAAGTAGAGTATCGTTCCCACGAGGATTGAATTTCTAACTACCGACGTTTTCGTACTCCAATTTTATTTGAACAATCGAAATTGGATTTTTGGATTAATATCTAAACGAATTAATAAAAGACTACCAGAAAACAATAGCTTGAATAAAAGGAATCAAATGATAAATAAGTCTAGAGTTCTGAATCCACCTTAATTTATCCGAATTTAATCTTAATTATCCGTAATAATTAATTTTCCCAATTTATTGAAGGCGGAGATTGCTAATATATTCTACCGCCTCTCCCGAGGTCAATAGATTTATCCAACGGCGATTAACGCACTCTATCCCTAGGTGAATTATCTCGTCGCTAGGCAAAAAGCATGAAATCTCCTAAAGGCCACGTAGTTCCTATGAGTATATTCCTATCTCACAGAATAAAACGGTCCTCACCAATAGGTCCTCACCAAATCTCCTCTCCCGATTCGAAGTGAATGATTAAATCAATACAACTATTGGCCAGATAATTGCAAGCATTAAACGTAATTGGGAAAACTCAATAAAAAGGTAATAAAGTGGATAATCTCAATCAATTCGTCAAAATAAAGGTTTCATCAAAACCCTAGATTAGGCCTTTAGCCTGACATACTAAAAACTAAAAATACAGAAATAATAAACGAAAGCATAAAATTCAAACGCAGATGAAGTTCGGATTCCTCCGTTCTTCAGCTCCCGCCTGCTGCCCTTGAATTCTTCTGCTTTCCTCCTCTTCTCTATCTCCAAGCTTAAGCTCCTAGGTTTTGCTTCAATGATTCCCCCCGATAATTAAATTAGGGTCTTAAGCCCTATTTATAGCTCAGCAATCTTCACAAATCGCGTCCGTGTTAATCGGTTGAAAACTGGCTTCGAAACGGCCCAAAATCCGCGCAGACGTACCAAACCCGCTAAGTGTGCCGCGGCTCATCAACTCGTGCCGCGGCACAAAGCCAAAATCGAAAACACAGGCGTAATTAAATCCTTCTGTGCCGCGGCTCACCTGGGCTGTGCCGCGGCACAGAGTACAGCCTACTCTGCCCTTCGGGTGGTGTCTTCCTTTGCCGCGGCTCAGCTTCCTTGTGCCGCGGCTCATAGTCCAGTTTAGCCGTTTTCGCCCATTTTGCCTCGTTTAAGCTTCCGGACTTCAATTTCCTGTCAATCATGCAAAATTAAGGCATTCAAAGCTCATTTAGATGATTTCACACTCCAAAATACCACCAAATAATAATAAATAAGCGTATAAAAATACGCCTAACAAATACCCCCAAACTTAAGCCTTTGCTTGTCCTCAAGCAAAAAGAATTAAAGTCAATAAAAGAATGTCGTGAACAATCGTGCAACTCATAGTGTTCAACCTAATCAATACCATCCTGCCATTCTCTCTAAATAATACGAGTGTCGTAACAAGCGAAATTTTCGAATAATGATTCCGCAAAGAAATCAAGTTCGATCCTAATCATTCGTTCATGAAGAAAATTTCACTCAAAGATTAACAAAAACATGAGTCAAATCGTCCATCAATATGAAAGGCTAACACAACAAACTAGTTTATCTGTTCCACGATCTAAAGGCACAAATTTTCACGAGTCTCATAACAAATAAACCTCGGACAGTAAACACTTAGTTAAATATCATCAAGAATTTGATTCGAGTCGACCACTAGGTTAGGATCTCGGATTTTTCATCGGGATAATCCTAGGTGGAACTTCCATTCTCATGTATTCGAACCCGTTTGACGTAAAAAGACACTCATGGGGCACATGGATGCTTCTAGTTACTAAGTTCCCGTCTACACGGAGAAACAACTCGAATACATAATTTACGCATGACCGACTCAAGGTTGCCGTTTACGCGAGAGTAAACAGTGGTCACGCGAATACCCCGGTTACTAGGCTCCTATCGTTGGCACATGTGAAATATCTACATCACTAGTCTAATCGGGGTCGTCGTTTTACGCGAGAGTAAACAACGGGTCACGCGAATACCCCCGGTTACTAGACTTCCCTTCATAGAACACATTATCTCGACTTATAGGGAAAAACTGACCGACTCAAAACTCAAACTAAGTGCCAACACGACTGAAGAAAGCAGATCGACTCACTATCCGAGAATGTAGCCAAACGTATTGAAGGATTCGAAAACAAGTATGTATCGTCTCTTATCTGCAAGACCTCTACAATTACGAAAAATTTGGACCTAATTGAATACTAAGCGACGGAAATAACTGACTACAACTCGACTAAAACTCGCCCGCTTCTTCAAAGAGAAAGACAGATCGTAACATCGGTATCACACAAAATAGAAGCACGAAAATTCACGAATAAAGAAAACTACGGCAAGCAAGGCTATCTAAAAAAATTTCGCAAAGAAAAGAAAAGTGCAACAAAATATAATGTCTGACAAGAAAATAGAGTACAAAGAATGAATGTAGATCGAATGTAAGTCCCTCCCCCAAACTTAGGACGACATTGACCTCAATGGACAAAAATGAAATGCAAGAAAAGTAAAAGGTCAAGTACTCCTCTAGTCTGCTCGGGAGCCGGGTCTTTGCATCGTCAGGTGAGGAGGCACGCTTCTTGACTACATCATGCGGAGTGTGAATGAGCCATTGTTCATTCTTTGCAATTTATCAAACACCTTGTGTGCACAAGTTAAAATGAAGAACAAACATTTTCATGGTTAATTCCAAATCCCAAAAATAATAACCACAGTTATAACCTTGAATTACGAAAACCATCATCAACACTTCGTTCATAAACATCAATTTTATCACAATAAAACAAAATTCCCCATATTCCAACTCCATTTTAGAAATGACAATGAAGAATCACTAGCAATACAAAACTCCAAATCTTTTCACATCAAGAAGCATTTATGATTTAGACATCAAAAATAACTGGAGAATTTGAGAAGGAGACTCATAGAGTGGAGCCAACTAACCTCCATGTGTGCAGAAGGAAGGAAGGGAGGAAGAAGTATTCTATATAGGCCGATCAATGAATGAGCCATACCTGGATGCTTCTTATTTCGCGACGGGGCCGCGGCACAATATAAGTGAGCCGCGGCCCAAAGTACAGATGTACTGGGACGTTTTGGTAAGTCATCGGGTGCCGCGGCTCAGAATTTGTATGCCGCGGCTCAGTGTAATAGTGTGCCGCGGCTCATTGCTCGAGTGTGCCGCGGCTCATTTATGCCGTGCCGCGGCGCAAAGTACAGTCGGTTTTGCCTTCCCTGGCGATTGATGTGTGCCGCGGCTCACAATAACTGTGCCGCGGCTCATACTGATTTCTCCACAGGACTTTCCCCGCATGAATTTTGAAAAGAAGACATTAAAAACGAGAGGAGGAAGCAGATAGAAGCACAAAAAATGACGAAAAATAAGAAACACGAAAACAAGAAAAATAAAGAAATGCAAAATTCTACAACTACGAGCTCGGGTTGCCTCCCGAGAAGCGCTAAGTTTATAGTCTTCAGCCGGACCTATTGAACGACGTTAGTTCGCTTTTCGCAAACTCCATTTGGCTTCCGCCCCGTTCATCGAACCGTTTGTATTTTGGTTAAAATTATGACCTTTGGTCATCAGCGGTTCGATTCTCGGTTCGGTCATCAATTGGTGTTTGCGAAAAGGTTTCGACTTGAAAAACTTTCCGAAACAACCCGATTCTCCCCGACTAATTTTTCTCTTGGCTTTCGGCTCACTCTCCTCCTTCACACGCGAACTCACAATCTGCAGTGATTTTTTCTTGGTCGAGAATCGCCACTAGTTCTACATCCTTCTTCATCCTTGTGCCTTTTAACACAAAATCGGAATCTTCCCAACGACGATTTTCCGATGCTTTCCTCTTTCACAAACATCCACACCCTCAATTTGTGATCCTTTATCGGCACTTAGGGACATGGGAGCGATTTGAACACTTGAAACGTAACTTGCTCGTCTTGGACCCTCAGAGTTAGCTCTCCCTTTTCCACGTCTATAAGGGTTCGGCCCGTCGCTAGAAATGGTCGTCCCAAGATGATCGGAATATTGTCATCTTCCTCCATGTCTAGTACGATGAAGTCGGCGGGAAAGATGAACTGGTCAATCTTAACTAATACATCCTCGATCACTCCCTGATACTTTATCGATCGGTCCGCCAATTGTAATGAGACTGTGGTTGGCTTAGCTTCCCAATATTGACTTTTGGAAAATCGATAGAGGCATGAGGTTGATGCTTGCACCAAGATCGCATAGAGCCTTATCAAACGAAAGATTCCCCATAGTGCACGGTATGTTGAAGCTTCCCGGATCTTTCAATTTAGGTGGGAGCTTCTTTTGAAGAATTGCACTGCACTCCTCTGTCAAGGCAACCGTTTCAAACTCTTCAAGTTTTCTCTTCTTAGATAATATATCTTTCATAAACTTGACATAACTCGGCATCTGCTCCAATGCTTCGGCGAACGGGATATTTATGTGAAGCTTTTTGAATACCTCAAGGAACTTAGAAAATTGTTTATCCGCCCTTTTGTGTTGTAGTCTCTGCGGAAACGGAGCAGAGGAACACATGTATTTGAGTTATCCTTTGAACTTCATTCGACTCCTTGAGCTTTATTAGCATTTCTTCCTCCATCAGCTTCGTCTGTTTACCCGGATCGGGCTGATAGAGCAACTCTCTCCCGTTTCTCAATCTATTTGTTTTTAGGCTCTCTCTAGGATTCGTCTCTGTGGTACTCGGCAATGCTCCCTCCGGACGAGCCATCAATACATTAGCGATTTGGCCAATTGAACCTCTAAATTCGAATGGAAGCGGAATGATTTTGTAACGTAGCTTCGTCCGAGTCATAAATTGACTCGTATTTGCCAATTTTGCAAGCGCTTCCTCGAGAGACACTTTTGGAGCGGAAGGGGGCTTTGTTGATCTGGGCAAAGGGGGCTGGTGTGCGTTACATCCGTTTCTCCATGAAAAGTTGGGATGATTGCGCCACCGGATTGTAAGTATTGGAGTACGGGTTATTCGATCGATTCCCATTACCTACGAATTGAGCCTGCTCCATCCGATTTTGCTCGACGGATTTCCAAATTGACACTCCGCTTTCGGGTGTGATCCGTTACACCAATTACACGCCTCAATGGTAACGGTGCGTGCGAAAATTGCAGGTTGTTGTGTCAAAGCGGCGACTTGAGTGACAAGGTGGAAATCGGATCATTGCTCGAAACTTCCATTACCCTCTTCGGTGTCAATCTTCTGCTGGCCATTGGTAAGCGTTTTTGCCATATCTTCTAAAAGTACGTGAGCCTCGGCCATAGATTTTCCCATGAATGTTCCTCCGAGGCTGCATCCACTAAAGTGCGTGTAGAAGCACTCAAACCACCATAAAACGTATGCGGTGAAGCCAATCAGAATGCCGTGATGAGGGCATCTTGAAGTAATTCTTTATATCGCTCCCACGCCTCGTGGAGCGATTCCATATCGAATCGAGCAAAAGTAGTTATCTCGTTTCTCAAACGCGCCGTCTTAGTGGTGGGAAAAATTTTGCAAGGAAGGCTTGCACTAACCTCTCCCAAGTTGTAATCGACCCGTGGTAAAGAATTCAACTAAAACTTTGCTTTGTCCCTCAAAGAAAAAGGAAAAGCCTCAATCGGATGGCATCGTCGGTGACGCCATTTGTTTTAAAGGTGTCGCATATCTCAAGAAACGAAGCAATGTGGGCATTCGGTCGTCTTTCGGCAATCCACAGAATGGGCTCGCCTGCACCATCCGAATAATGGCGGGCTTGATCTCAAAGTTATTTGCTTGGATGGTGGGACGCCGAATTCGAAAAATTTGCATTAACTTGCGGCATGGCATAGTCTCGAAGAGCGAGTTCCGGTTGAACTTGCCGCACTTGGTTGTCTCCTCCTTGGATTTCAATATTTTCGGCCATGTTGACCGTCGTCTTCACTCTCTTTTCTCCTTTTTATTCTTTCGTAGAGTGCGCTCGAGCTCGGTGTCCAAAGGTAGTAAGCCTTCGTTACCGAGTCTTCTCATGCACTACACAAAGGTCCTGAAAAGGAAAACAAATAGACAAAATTAAATACGCAAAAATAAAAATAAAAATAAAACGTTCAAATTAAGACTGGAAATACTTAAGTCGATATTAGAAAAAAAATTCAATCCCCGGCAACGGCGCCAAAAACTTGTTGCGATATTTCCTACACGCAAGTGCACGTCATCGTATACAAGTAATAAAGTGATAAGTAGAGTATCGTTCCCACGAGGATTGAATTTCTAACTACCGACGTTTTCGTACTCCAATTTTATTTGAACAATCGAAATTGGATTTTTGGATTAATATCTAAACGAATTAATAAAAGACTACCAGAAAACAATAGCTTGAATAAAAGGAATCAAATGATAAATAAGTCTAGAGTTCTGAATCCACCTTAATTTATCCGAATTAAATCTTAATTATCCGTAATAATTAATTTTCCCAATTTATTGAAGGCGGAGATTGCTAATATATTCTACCGCCTCTCCCGAGGTCAATAGATTTATCCAACGGCGATTAACGCACTCTATCCCTAGGTGAATTATCTCGTCGCTAGGCAAAAAGCATGAAATCTCCTAAAGGCCACGTAGTTCCTATGAGTATATTCCTATCTCACAGAATAAAACGGTCCTCACCAATAGGTCCTCACCAAATCTCCTCTCCCGATTCGAAGTGAATGATTAAATCAATACAACTATTGGCCAGATAATTGCAAGCATTAAACGTAATTGGGAAAACTCAATAAAAAGGTAATAAAGTGGATAATCTCAATCAATTCGTCAAAATAAAGGTTTCATCAAAACCCTAGATTAGGCCTTTAGCCTGACATACTAAAAACTAAAAATACAGAAATAATAAACGAAAGCATAAAATTCAAACGCAGATGAAGTTCGATTCCTCCGTTCTTGACTCCCTTTCTTGCCCTTGAATTCTTCTGCTTTCCTCCTCTTCTCTATCTCCAAGCTTAAGCTCCTAGGTTTTGCTTCAATGATTCCCCCCGATAATTAAATTAGGGTCTTAAGCCCTATTTATAGCTCAGCAATCTTCACAAATCGCGTCCGTGTTAATCGGTTGAAAACTGGCTTCGAAACGGCCCAAAATCCGCGCAGACGTACCAAACCCGCTAAGTGTGCCGCGGCTCATCAACTCGTGCGCGGCACAAAGCCAAAATCGAAAACACAGGCGTAATTAAATCCTTACGTGCGCGGCTCACTGGCTGCCGCGGCACGCAGTACTGACTACTCGCCTTCGGGTGGTGTCTTCCTTTGCCGCGGCTCAGCTTCCTTGTGCCGCGGCTCATAGTCCAGTTTAGCCGTTTTCGCCCATTTTGCCTCGTTTAAGCTTCCGGACTTCAATTTCCTGTCAATCATGCAAAATTAAGGCATTCAAAGCTCATTTAGATGATTTCACACTCCAAAATACCACCAAATAATAATAAATAAGCGTATAAAAATACGCCTAACACTTCACTCCCGATGAACGCTGCTCAAACAGAAGAGAGGTTGAGTCCGCGCACAGCTCCCTGTTAAAAATACACCACACGCAAAAGACAATAGGATAAAATATACAATAAATGTAAAAATGCAATGCTCTAGGTCAAAGCTAACCGAGACAACCCAACCCTGAGGCTCTCAACTACAGCACCACTCCCAACTAAAGAATCCACAACTCTGATATGGCGTCTCCAAGCGCACCTATCAACAGTCATGGCCTCGGAAAGGTTTAAGGCCTTCAAATCTAATCTCAGCTGCTCATCCCACGTCCTCCTCGGTCTGCCTCTCCTCCTCTCCCCGACAACTACTAAACTCTCGACCCTCCTCACCGGAGCAGATGCCTGCCTCCTACGGACGTGGCCAAATCATCTCAATCTCCCTTCCCTAACTTTCGCTGAAATGGGCGCCACTTCTAGCGCGTTCCTGAAGACCCCGTTCGAGATTCTATCTAACATTGTGCGACCACACGACCAACATTCTCATTTCATCCGTTTCCAACTTGCTTTCAAGCGACTTCTTCATCGCCCAATATTCAGAGCCATACAATATTGCAGGTCGGATTGCCGCTCTATAGAATTTACCCTTCAACTTTAGAGGGACTTTCTTGTCGCACAGGACCCCTGTCGCTGCTCTCCACCTTAGCCACCCCGCCTTGATGCGATGGGTGACATCATCTTCACACTCACCTTCCTTTTGAATGATCGAACCCAAAACGATCTGATCCGCAATCATTACCTCTACATCTTCCTCGTTGGCCTCACCACTAAAGTTACACCAGAGATACTGTGTCTTAGACCGGCTCACATGCAAGCCCTGGGATTCTAACTTAGACCTCCATAGCTCCAACTTCGAGTTCACCTCCCTCCTCGACTCCGCCACTAACACAATGTCGTCAGCAAAAAGTATGTACCACGGGACGCCATCTTGTATCCCCCGCGAAATGACGTCAAGGATCAGAGCGAAGAGAAGAGGGCTTAGCGCCGACCCCTGGTGTAGCCCTATCTCAACCGAAAAATACTGGGTGTCACCAGCTGGGGTCCTAACGCACGTCCTAGCTTGGGAATACATGTCTTGGATCGCCCTAACGAACGGCAACGACACCCTCCTCTCTACTAGGCTCCTCCAAATAACATCGCGCGGAATGTTATCATAAGCTTTCTCTAGATCTATGAACACCATATGGAGGTCCTTACGCCGCTCTCTAAACTTCTCCATAAGGCGTCTGAAGAGATGAATGGCCTCAGTCGTGGACCTCCCCGGCATGAAGCCAAATTGGTTCTCTGAGATCTCATCTTCTCTTCTAACCCTGCATTCCATCTCCCGCATTTTTATGTTTTGTTTATCTATTTTTCAAATGTTCTATCGCTCTTCCTCCCTTTTCAAAGCTTGTGGGTGCTCTCCATCAAGAATCTAGTCCATTTTCATTTAACAAATTGCCGAGCGGAGAGCTTCATTATGAAAGTGATGCACCAAAGCTAGAAGAAACAACTATTTTCCAATGGATCGACAGTCCTGAAATACAACCTTCTAAAACCCTAGATTCAGTCGATCTAAGAATTCCAGGAAAAGAAAACTTGAATCCAATCAATCACGAAAATAGTTGTCTTACAAGCAAATATACCCTAGGGAAGCTACGGTGAAAGTTTCGGAAATAAAGAACAAGCACACAAACTATTAAAATTTGCAATTGGGTCTCTAAAAATAGAAAAACGCAAAATTGAGGCTTAAACGTCATTTTTTGGTCAAAAATGATGGGCTACACTGTATAGCCGTGACTATTGCTCAGTGGGCCGATTCCGATAAGATACAACTCAGCTCATCCCAAAAATTGCCAACCAATATTTTCAAAGTTCTTCAAAGACGTCCTTTCTCCAAATACCGAATAGTAATCTCATCCACTACCTCGGTAAGCATACCAACAAGGTGAAATGAATGGAATTAGAGTGGAATATAGATCTTATTCTACTAAGACTGTGCAGAAAGTACTTGACTTGGCCTCTAAAGACTAGGGACTCATTCTCTACCTTGAGGAGTAGCCTTGGCAACAGAGGTGTCGCGTTATGTAGTTTCAACCTAGCTAGCCTTCCCAGCCTCTAATATTAATGTCGAGTTTGTTCAGTTCATATATAAAAAATTTAAGCTCCTTGTGTTCTAACGTACACTAATCTAAGTTTAAAATAAGAGATACAAAACGAAATCTAAAAAATTAGTTAGTTTTTTTTTTCTTTTAAAAGGACTTTGGCCGACGACCCATACTGTCGTCGGCTAAAACGTTTTAGCCGACGACTTTTGTCCAGGTCATCGGCTAAACTACAACGTAGTCGTAGGCTAAAGTTTAACACTTTAGCCGACGATATTTGTAATGGTTTAGCCGACGACCCAGATCTAGTCGTCGGTTAAACCTCCAATTTAAAATTATATATCACCCTCAGTTCTCCTCGGCACCCGAAAAAACAAACAAAAAATTGGGGTTTAGCCGACAACTTAGATCTAGTCATCGACTGATATATCTCCAATTTAAAATTATATATCGTCCTCAGTTCTCCTCAGCACCCGAAAAAAAAAATTGGGATTTTACCGACTGTTGTGTCGAGAATTATACTCTCCGACCGGCGATCGCCTCGGAGATCGGGCGACCTAGCCATTTCCGAAAGCAAGGCGTAATCGCCGACCAGACTGTGCGGCCTAGCCTTAGCCCAACAGTCAAGATTAATCGGCCAACCGAAGGTCCCAGGACAAGTCTCGGTGCCGAGCGATCGACATCAAATACGATCGTCTCTCGGTACTTGGCGACCGACTCCTGGCGACCGACTAGCGGACGATCATCTCTCGGCATTTGCCGACCGACCCTTGGTGACCGAACGATGCCGACCCTCAGCGACCAGCTAGAGACGACCGCATCATGCCAATAGTCATCCAGTCGGCAAAGGCCGAGCCTCAGGACTGAGCCCACGTGCAGAGCCGAGGCAAGATCCGCATATCACGGATCGTTGACCACAACACAAGATCCGTCCACCACCGGCTGTGCCCGCCGAAAGTTGTCAGTAGGACCGCATGTGACAGAGACCTCGGACGCGTGCTGACTCCTCATTGGACCGCACAGCTGGCTGCCAGCATCTACCTTGGACTTTAGGCCGACAGCCCGTGTGATCGCCCCATTATAATATTGGCCAGCAGACGATCGCCCCATTATTATAATGGCCGGAAGGCGATCGCCCGCCAGAAGACAAGGCTCCGCTGCCCCTATAAATAGGAGGCTCCCTGCACTCGGCCAACTCTCTGCATTATCGCGATTTCAGCATAGAACACACAGCACTTGGCTATCTCCTACTCTTGGCAACAACTATCATTCGGTTCTTTCTTCTCTCGGCCTCTCTCATTCAGCAGAAGATCGGCAGGGACGAAGAACACCGAGCTTCGCTCAAGAGCTGGATTAACAGAGTCTTTTTACACTCATTGTATTTAGATTTCTCACATTAATACTTGTATCCACGAATATTTGTATTAATAACATCTCGTGAGATCATTCAAGCCCGGGCCTAACAAACCCGACAAATCTTGTGTTTATTCATATTCTCTCGGAAGTGCTCCCGCAAATTGTTGTTTGTTGTCCGTTCATTCCAGCAGTATTTAATCTTCGGATAAATATTTTGGGCAACAACAATTGGCGCTAGAAGGAGGGCATCTAACCCTCAAATTTTTATTTCTACCGTCCCGAAGAACACTCACTGTTCTCGGGGCATATACTTGAAGTGACACTCACTGCGCTTCAAAGAAATCTTTCAGAAATCATGTCTTCCGCCTCCGCGTCGAAGAAAGCCGCTGGCCAGCCCGCCAGATGCCTCGTTCCGTCTCAGTCCGAGCCTCAGCCGATGGCGGAGGGTAGCCGCCGCGGTCCGAGGCGCTCGATCCCACCCCTGAGGTCCGGCCCAAGCCTCTCGCTCGATCAGCTCCGAACCAAGGAACAGATCGACGAAGCCATGACCGTCCTACAGGAGCGACGGTGTGCTCTCGACGCGCCTCCCGCTATCACCCCCTCGGCTTCCCGCCAGAAGACCAAGCGGAAGCTCAAGGCGTTACTGGCCGAGCGATTGCCAGGAGGCTCTCATCCGTAAGGAGAGGCGCTCGCCAGCCGGGGCACCTCTGTTTTCGATCGCCTGGGCAGTGACCCGTCTTGGCGACCGGGGCAGTCTGGCCCCAGCTACGAGACGACGGAGTTTGAATCCGTCACCAGGAGCTCGGCCTACCCGACTCCTAGAGGGCAGCCCAGCCGTCTGGCTCCCCCTCGCCAAATAGCCGAGGTCGGCAGCAGCGGAGTTCGGAGATCGGTACACGATCGCCTCGGCTCCCGCTCCCAAATCCGATCCGCAAGCGACCGAGCCACGACGATGGCTGCGATGCAACGTCAGCTCGACGACATGAAGGCGCTCCTGGAATCCGGGGCAAGCGCCAAGAAGACGATCGCCGAACCGAGCGAGCCACTCGCGGTCAACATCGAGCTCGCCCCCGTGCAGCACAAGATCGCTCCCCCGCATACACCTTTGTACGAGGGGAGATCGGACCCCGAAATGCACCTGAGCAAGTTCAACATCTACATGACCGGGTGCGGGGCATCAAACGCGACCAGGTGCCGAATGTTCCCTATGAAGCTGGACGACCTCGCCTACCGGTGGTACACCTCATTGCCACCTCGGTCCATTGGCTCCTTTAACGAGCTGGCGAACGTCTTCACAGCGTACTTCGCCACCAGGGTCGCCCGTCCAGAAGGTCCCCTTCGCATGATGCAAATCAAGCAGGGAGAAGAAGAGTCCGACTCGGACTACATCGACCGAGTAGACGTGATCATCCTCAAGGGCGAACCCGTAAGCGATGAGATCGCCCTCCACACGGTCCTAGCAGGATTCCATGGTCTTTCGCCTATGTTCAGGCATCTTACGAAGAGCCAACCCACGACCTACGCGGCCTTCCGAGCAAGAGCCGCCGACTTTCTAGCCAGGTAAAGGTTTCTCCTCAGCCTATGAGCAGCTCGATCGGCGCCCGAACGACGATCTCCCGCCCGATCGCCGATATCAACTTATGAATAATGCGATCGGCAGCCGAGCGACGATCACAGTCTTCCAGCCCGATCGCCATCATCAAGCAACATCATCCAAAACCCGGAGGACACGATCGCCATCGACAGTTCACCATTTAACATGATGGACTAAGGCATCAGATCGCCTCCACCGCACATCATAAAGCCATGGTCCTGGTATTCGATGGAACCGACTGCTTCGGCCATGTAAGGTCCCTTTGGGCCCAGATCGCTCGCCCTTCGTTTAAATACGAGGCCGGCGTAGTCTGAGGGCCCTCCAAAATTAATCACTAGACACGATCGCCCGCCCTCAAAGGTTCACCATCTAAACATGATAGACCCGGGCAATGCGACACGTGCCACTACGCCCGTCTCAACGTACACCGTCGAGGTTCGCCGTCCTCATGGCGGGCCGAGGTGGAAGCAGAGCTAACAAGCCGCGGGCGTGGAGTTGATTCATCCGACGCTGCCCCGCGCAAGGACTCCTCTAGACCAAGACCGCACGCCCTTCGTTTAAATACGAGGTGAGGCGCAGCCTAACAGAGGACCCTCATAATAAAGTGAGTCACGAGACACTCAATGTCTTCGCGCACCAAGACACGGTCATGGAGTCGGTCCATCGAACTTCGCGACTGTGCACGATTCCTCAAAACAACGAAACCATCAAGTTTCTGAGGGGGATCGGCCAATGTTGTTTTTTGCAGGTACAAGACCGAAAGATAGCTAGCCAATCGACCATGATAGCCCAAGTCCGAATCCAAAGTCAGCTCAACAGGTTGCCCGTCCTCATCTTACACGATCGTCAGCAAGAACCACCTCGCCCCATGTCTTCAACATCGGAGCAATCTGGGGGGCAATTGTTGTGTCGAGAATTATACTCTCCGACCGGCGATCGCCTCGGAGATCGGGCGACCTAGCCATTGCCGAGCAGCCGAGTCAGAACTGCCGACCAGCGACCAGGCGGCCTAGCCTTAGCCCAGCAGTCAAGATTAATCGGCCAACCGAAGGTCCTAGGACAAGTCCCGGTGCCGAGCGAACGACATCAAATACGATCGTCTCTCGGTACTTGGCGACCGACTCCTGGCGACCGACTAGCAGACGATCATCTCTCGGCATTTGCCAACCGACCCTTGGTAACCGACCGATGCCGACCCTCAGCGACTGGTCGATGCCGACCCTCAGCGACCAGCTAGAGACGACTGCATCATGCCAATAGTCATCCAGTCGGCAAAGGCCGAGCCTCAGGACTGAGCCCACGTGCAGAGCCGAGGCAAGATCCGCATATCACGGATCGTTGATCATAGCCTGTCATCATCCGTCCACCAGCCGACAGGCCCGCCGAAAGTTGTCAGTAGGACCGCATGTGACAGAGACCTCGGACGCGTGCTGGCTCCTCATTGGACCGCACAGCTGGATGCCAGCATCTACCTTGGACTTTAGGCCGACAACCCGTGTGATCGCCCCATTATAATATTGGCTGGCAGACGATCGCTCCATTATTATAATGGCCGGAAGGCGATCGCCCGCCAGAAGACAAGGCTCCGCTGCCCCTATAAATAGGAGGCTCCCTCCACTCGGCCAACTCTCTGCATTATCGCGATTTCAGCATAGAACACACAGCACTTGGCTATCTCCTACTCTTGGCAACAACTATCATTCGGTTCTTTCTTCTCTCGGCCTCTCTCATTCAGCAGACGATCGGCAGGGACGAAGAACACCGAGCTTCGCTCAAGAGCTGGATTAACAGAGTCTTTTTACACTCATTGTATTTAGATTTCTCACATTAATACTTGTATCCACGAATATTTGTATTAATAACATCTCGCGAGAGCATTCAAGCCCGGGCCTAACAAACCCGGCAAATCTTGTGTTTATTCATATTCTCTCGGAAGTGCTCCCGCAAATTATTGTTTGTTGTCCGTTCATTCCAGCAGTATTTAATCTTCGGATAAATATTTTGGGCAACAACACCGATGACCCACATCTAATCGTCGGCTAAACCTCCAATTTAAAATTATTTATCGTCCTCAGTTCTACTCGGAACCCGGAAAAAAAAAACAAAAAAATTGGGGTTTAGCCGACGACTTAGATCTAGTCGTCGGCTAAACCTCTAAATATATATCCCCTCTTCTCTTCTTTCTTCTTCTTTTTCTTCTTTTTTCTTCCCCCACCCACCCGTCACCTGCCCGACGACACCAGACCGCCCGTCACCCACCCGCCGGAACACCGTCGCTCGACCGTCCGCCCGCCCTCCGCCCGCCCGCCGCCCGCCGCCCGACCATCCGCCCGCCGCCCGACCTCCGTACCGGTAACCCGTTTTTTTGTGCATTTTTAGTGTAATAATTTTATTTGTAATTAGGTTGTTTTTCATGTAGTTTTTATTATTTTTTAGTTTATTAGGCTAGGTTTTATTTAGTTTTTAGAATTTTGTGTTTTATTTAGTTTTCATTTGTTTGATGAATTTATTGTATTTGTTTGATGTAATATTGGTGTATTATATTATTAATTAGTGTAATGTGTTGAACTGTATGTATTGTTAGTGTATTGTGTTATTAATTGGTGTATTGTGTTGAATTGGTGTATTTTTGTTGATGTTGAATTGGTGAATTATATATTTTTATTTCACCTCATAATTTTATCAGTCCGCCGCACGTCATTCTGCCGTCCGCCGCCCAGCAGGTATATTTTATTTTTTTGCTCGATTTTAGTCCGATTTTGTTGGTGTATTTTTGTCTCTAATTTATTAATGGGTGTATTGTGTTGAATTGTATGTACTGTTGGTATGTTGTGTTATTACACTACGCCATAGATGGCTTTCTACAACACCTAAGGGGGGGTGTTACCTTCTTGGATGTTACCATAGCTATGAAATTTTGGACCTACCACAACATTCGGGTTATGGTGTTACCAAATCCTGAAATATATGTTACTCTAGCTATAAAAGGTGTAACTCTCACTAACACCATGAGATGTGTTACCTTAGAGTATTAATAAACAAAATTTTGAATTTTATATAAAATTAATGATTTAATAAATTTTTAACATTAAAAATAATTAATTTTAATAAAACATTGAATCTATTTTTATAAAAAGATATTCTACCAAATAATGAATTATATATATTTTCTATAAATAATAAAATATTTTTAATAAATTTAAATTGAAAAGGTTTTAAAATAAAGTAGTATTTGAAAATTAATAAATTTTGATTTAAATAATAAAAAAAATTATTAAATAATAAAAGCTTGTAATAACTATGAATAATTAAAAAATAATTAAAATAACAAATTTAATGTCTACATATAATAACAAATTTTAATAAAAATAATGTCGAGTCGCTACGCTGACTAAAATAAATGCCCATTAATTAAGGCAACGACATGACATAGATAAGAGGTAATAATTGCGGCGGAAATAAATTTATAAATTAATATTTCTAATCAAGATTTTCCTCAAATTTTACAACATGTATCCGAAATTTAAAACGTAAATAGAATATCACATAACAGTCCAGTTAAAGCAATTAAAGTTATCATGAAAATTCCCACCCGAATAAAATGACGCTGCTTAAAGTGATAGTGAAATTGATGGAATTATAAACCTGATTGGGCGCTAGTGTAATAATTGAAAGATGTATGGGGTGAAATTGAAAGAGTTAGAAACTTAGGGACTAAATTTAAAATCTAGTCAAATAATGAGATAAAAAATCCCTATCCCGAGCCCTCATCTCACTCTATTTCTCTCCACCCGACATTTTCCTCGATCCCCTTCCTCGCAAAATCCTTCCTCCGGTGACTTGCAGAACCGACGATGGAGGCGGCGGCGACTACAGAAATTCGATCGATGGTCGTCCGTTCAAACAAATTCAGGGACTGGGTTCGGACTTCCACCCGCTCGATTCGTCTACCGACGGAATTTAAGGAAGGTGGTGGATCTCGGCTCGACGACGTTCAGCGCGGCGACGACATTTTCTTTGGTACGAATTGACAGTGGCTGAGGCTGAAGACGTCCGCGGGTTTGTGGTCAGTGACAAAATTGGTGGCATCGAGCGTAAGGGTTCAGATAATCCCGATTGAACTCCGGTGAGTTCTATTTTTTTGTTTCTGATTTGGTTCTGAAAACAGGATTGAAATTTGTACGATCTATGAACTTGGTTTCGTTTTTCTGAAACGTGTGTGTGTGTGTTTTCTGAATGTACCTCCAGTTTGCATCTTACTCTGGATGTAGCACGCTTATCTAGTGCTATCATGTTTTCGTAATTTCTTAACAACCAGAAATCGAATATGATCTTTTACGAGGATTGCAAGTCGATGGTTATGAGGCCGCGATTTAAAAAAAAAATGGAACTTGAGGCATTATCTTTTGGAATGGATGAGTCTATTAATAATACATATCTTGTTTGTTGCAGATTGTTGCAATCGGAGATGTAATTCCACCTCCGCAAAGGGGAGCATTTAATGATGTTTACATTGCATATGAACTTATGGATACGGATCTCCATCAGATTATCCGTTCCAATCAACCGTTGTCAAAGGAGCATTGCTGTTCTATTTTACGCACCAAAGGTTCTATAAGTTCTTTCTCATTTGCAATGAAATATCTTGACAAGGCATCGATTCTGTGAATTACTTTGTAACTTCTCATTTTCTTCCTTTTGGTTTGTGTGTAATTTCTAGTCTCTAGCGATGTGTCGAAATAGTTAAAAGGGTCTCTTGGATATGCATAATTTGCTTATGTAGTCTACTTCTCGGAGAAGAAAAGATCTTGGTGTATGATTACTATGATCACCGCTCGCTTTGCCGCATAGCGCATAGAAGTAAAATTATAGCATTAGCCCGCATTTTTTTCAAGGATAGTTTCACCAACAAATAGTTGAAGTAAATGATCTTTTCCCGTCACACTGAATTGCTTATATGATACATCCACTACCCGGAATTGCTTAAATTTTAGGGTTGTCCCTCCTCGTACGCCGAATTATGATGTGTCCAAGTAGTGGAGAAGTCGGAGGATATTAGCGAGTAGCATTCGACCATTAAATTAAATGAATCAAGGTCGACCGATACATGGGAGCAAGCATCCGTAGAATAACTTATGATTAAGTTTTATAGCGTTATCTGTCTTTGGTCATTCAAGAACTCATTTTTGTTGTCAAGATTTACTATTTTTGCCTGCTGTTATAGTCCTCATTGTCAAAAGACATACCACCATGGTTCTTTATTATTCTTGCATTTTTATTTTTGGCGTTTGTTGTAATTAATTGTAAGAGACTTCTTGTTTGGTAAAAGTAACTACGGATGGTGTGTTTCCCTCTGCAGATTTCTTGTACCGGCTCCTCCGTGGGTTAAAATACATGCATTCCGCAAATGTTCTACATAGGGATTTAAAACCTAGCAATCTTAATCGCAGAGGATTCCTCTCTCGAGTAGATACTCCTTTGAGTTTGTGGTATTTGGCTTCAAATTTCAAATCTCAACCTTACCACCGTCGCCTTCGTTGGTTTTAATCTTAATAATAATATTAATAATAGTGTACCCTTTTTAAAGCTTCTCCGTTTTCTCATCACCTCACCACATTTTTCTCATTTCTTTTTCTAAGTTGTATCTCTCTCACGATTTGCTTGATAGTGAAATCCAGACCCGCCATGGATGATCTCAGACGTTTCATATGCGGGCGCCTATTCGTCGTCCGCCGCCTGCCGACCTTGCGGCGCGCGGATTAGGGTTTCACTTCTAAAACCGAATCGATGTAGCCGAGTTTGCGAGTCGACTCATCGGATGAATTCAACTCGATATCGAACCTACTCATTCCGGAGGCGTTCGTAGTTGCTTTTTAATTTCGTGTCCGTATTATCGCTTGGTTGGATTGATTCTTATCGCTGGATTCAATTCTTCATTTATGTATTCACAATGCTACGAGGTCAGCCGAGTTTAGATCTCCGATTATTTGGCTCCACTCGGGTTTCGATCGCAACGTAGTGGGATTTCGCCGTATTTGGGGTCTGCTTTGTCAGACGGTGCCTTTATGTGCGAAATTGTTTTGAAGGGTGTCCGACGCTTTATGACACTTACGGAATTTTGGGACTTGATTTTCATGGACAATCGGTTTCCTTGTTTTGAATTAACCAAAGAATACCATGCATTAATGCTTTCTCGATGCCGATTTTGTCGGTTTTCATGTACATTAGTCAAATAAATCACTTCTTTCAAAGAAAGTAATCATTATTTGTATATGTCCTGAAAGGAAATAGGAGCATTTAGTTGCATTTAGTTGCAAATAGAAGTCGGAATTGGAAATCGATTCTAGAGAGATAGTGGTGGAGAAGTTCTAAAATGTTGTACTTGTGTTTAAATACAAACCATTTTTTTAGTTTTCATCAAATGAATTAGAAGCAGAGAAGTTAGCATTTACAAATATTAAAATGTGATTTTCTTTTCTAATTAAAACCTTGACGATTACTAACACTCAAACATCTCCGGATTTTGAATTTTTGTTTCTTTCGCTTCTTAATCGTAGAAAATGACTCCAAACAACAGCACTTCTTCCAAAGATGCTGTCCCAAGAGAGAAGAGAAAGATTGTTTTTGCCGGGAATAATTCGATGATTAGATATTTATTGCACTATGCTAAATTTAGTAAGCTTGTTAACAAGTTTTGTTAATAGATTTCATTCTTTGGTTATCAGACAATCAGTTACATGGCAGAGCGTGTTGTAGGGCAGGGATCTTTTGGAGTAGTTTTTCAGGTAAGGTTTTCCTTGTTGCCATGCTTGATTTTCATTCCGTTATGTAATAAAAATGGATTATGTGGGTTCACGTGTTTTTGGCGTTTCTTGATTCTTCTATAATGATCCCGTGCAGGCCAAATGTCTGGAAACTGGTGAGGCTATCGCCATAAAAAAGGTTCTTTGATTCTCTCTCTCTCTCTCTCTCTCTCTCTCTCTCTCTCTCAAAAACTAGAAAAAACACTCAATATGTTTATTTGTGTAAAAATATGTTGTGCGCATGTAAAATGAGAAGTTTTTGTGTTGTGTGCATGTAAAAATATGTTAATGACATACTTTTAGATTTCTCGGTAGACATATGCTAATTTAGAAGCTTTTTTGTTGTGCCCATGTAAAAATCAAATTATATATGATTTTCTATATGTTCAATGATGCTATTTTCTATTAAATAAATCAATCTTATTTACTTGTTGAATAATTAAATAGTTATTCTCATATCAAAATAATTGATATGAACATATATAATACTAGGTGATTTGAATTTTGTTTTTTTGCTAGGAAAAGAAGTCAGGTGATACGCTATGTGATGCACAAGTTTTTGCTAAAACTTGAAAGCGCAAGCCCGGACGCAAATACCAAACTAATCTCAAGTGATGAAGTTCAATTGTAAGTAATTGTTTTTAGTCAATTCCTTGAATCGATATTTTATCTCGCTGTCGACTAATTATTTTCATATATTGATGTTGGTTTACTTTGTAGGCTACGATTAAGACCAAGCTCAAGTCATCATCGACTTGATGGAATCGGGCAAACAAACCCCACCTTGCAAATTAATTTTGGTGAAATTTGTGCCACGATTTCTAGCGACACATTAGGAGATGATACTCCCATGACCGGCGGCCCTGCGCTTAGACATCCACTTTCATATCTTTGTACCTTTTGAACTAGTGTGTTGGTTCTTTTATGGCGTTTATGTTATATTTTGTTCTAGTACTTAATGTTGGAGTTGGCGGATATGGATTGATGTAATTGGTGGATGATGTAGTTTTAGTTTTGAACTAAAGTAGTTGGTGGTTTTATGATTGGATGTTTTTTGAATTGGTTTGTTGGTATTTTTAATGGGAAATGGAATATTTAAATTTTATATTTTTATTTTGTTAAACTAAGGTGTTACCTTAGGTATAATATATATGTTACCAATGTTGCATTGGCAACACACAGTGTGCCGTTGGTTAAATAGGTGTTACAAGAGACTAACTAATGTTTGCATATTTTGTGGGCCCCACAAAGTGGACCCCAGACAGTGGGCCCTACCCGTGGGCCCACATGTGGGCCCCGCTAAGGTCGGGCCCACCGACGGGGCCCACTTTGTGGGGCCCACTTGATTTTCTTTATATTTTGTAAAATCATAAAGTCTGTTGCAACACAAAACTGATGTGGCTGTAGGATCCTCATGACGTTGCTGTAGAGTTCTTTGGTAACGAGTTACTCTATGTTAGCATAGGCTACTCATCGTGTCGCCTTTGAGTCCAAAGGCTACTGCTCACAGAGCAACTTAGCTAAAGTGTTACCTTTGCCTATTTTGGGTCTGTGGCAACAAAAAACTGGGTCTAAGGTAACACAGTAATGTGGTTGCCAAAGGCCATTTATGGCGTAGTGTTAATTGGTGTATTCTGTTGAATTGGTGTATAGTATATGTGTTATATATTTGTGTTGAATTGTATGAATTGTTATGTATTTTTTCTCTAATTTATTAATTGGTGTATTGTGTTGACTATAAATTGTTCCCAAAATCTGAATTAATTTTTTTTTATATTAGGTTTTAGCCGACGACTTTGTTAAATGTCGCCGGCTAAAGTATATTACTTTTTTTTTTTTTGAAAAAACTTTAGCCGACGACGTTTAACAAAGTCGTCGGCTAAACCTCAAAGTTTAGCCGATGAATACCATAAAAGTCGTCGGCTAAACCTTGGTCGTTGAATATCGGCCGACATTTTTTAGCCGACGACTGATAGGATTAACCGATGATATTTACCTTTAGCCGACGACTTTAAGTCGTCGGCTAAACCCCCGATTTTGGTGGTGAATTTTGTTGAATTCAGATTTTCTTTTGAGTTGATATAAAAAAAAGTATTGTTTTTTTCTGATTTTTATTTTCTTGTTTTTACTTCAAATTCTACGTCCCATAAATTTTCACATTTTTCAAAAACACCCCAAAAGTGTCACGTAGATTCATTAAGCGTCGGGCCCGAAATCCCTAATTTTTGGAGTACGCATTGTTGGGAAAAATACCGACAAACGTCACGTCACAACGAATAAAGCGGAACCTTGTTTGACAAATTCCCACTCTTCAATCGTAACTTTGTGGTTACCGACGAGTAGAGTAAAAATTACAACTCGATAAAATAATACAAATGATATTCGAAAGCGATAAATAATGAGACACAATTTTAGCGTGGAAAACCCCACAAGACGAGAGTAAAACCCACGGGACCGAAGCCGCTTAAATCCACTATCACCAATACACACAAATACATAATCGTCCCTAATACAAACTAGGGGTATACACCAATCGTCAAATACTTGGTAATAAATGTTCTTCAAGTATTTGGAATCAACAACAACAAGATCGAGAAAGAAAACAACCGTAAATGGCTTACACAAAGAGCTAACGAAAGACCCGTACTTCCAGACTCAAAATCTCGATCTACACCGGTGAAAAGATTTGCCCAGTAGCTACCAAGCTCTTGTCAAAAGATCACGACGATCCGACCGATAAATCTCCGGAAAAATGAAGAAATGTACTTCTCTCTCTTGTTTCTCTCTCTACCTCTCTCTCTTGTTCTTCAAAGTGTGGAAGATGATAAATGTGAAGTCCCGATCCAAAAATCTGCATAAAAGGTACCCATTTGCTGGTTTGACCCGTGTGCCGCGGTCCGGCCCAAGTGTGCCGCGGCACACAGTGCAAAATTGCGCCCACGACTCGGGAGGGGGCCGCGGCCCAGAGTACAGACGCTCCAGGCAAAATGACGGGGGCCGCAGCTCGGCAGGGATGTGCCGCGGCCCCAAGTGATCGGCAGCGCTCGGCAGGAAGGGGCTCGGCAGGGGCCGGCAGGGGTGTGCTCGGCAGGGGCCGCGACCCAGAGTACAGTCTCGGCCGATGCTGAGTGATTTCGGCAGGGGACGCGGCTCGACAGCTGTGTGCCGCGGCCCAGCAGTGCTGGTGAGGAAAAACGTCTTTACAAGCGAAGTGCCACGACCCGGAGGGTTTGTGCCGTGGCCTGGAGTCCGATCGACTCCGAAAATACCTATATTTCGGAAATTAATCCTACAAATCTCCACCTTTTCGGAATATAGGAAGAGTTCGCCATCCCGGCGATCGAACAACACACTTTCACCTTATCTATACTTAACGCCTTGGTTAACATATCGGAACCATTATCATCGGTATGAACTTTATCAAGTTCAAACAAATCATCCTCCAAAGCATCTCAGATCCAATGATACCTCACATCGATATGTTTCGTTCTCTTGTGAAAGGTTGCATTCTTAGCCAAATGAATCGCACTTTGACTATCACAAAGAACTACGTAACGTCGTTGTCGGAAGCCTAGCTCTCGTAAAAATATTTTTAACCATAAGAGCTCTTTGCTCGCTTCCACCGCCGTAATATACTCGGCCTCCGTTGTAGACAAGGCAATGCACTTTTGCAATCTTGATTGCCATGACACGGCTCCCCCTGCGAACGTCATCAAATAACTGGAAGTGGATTTTCGGTTATCTTCATTACCGGCCATATCCGAATCGGAATAACCAACAAGCATTGCTTTCCCGTTTCCAAACGTAATTCCCAATTTGGAAGTACCCCGCAAATATCTAAATATCTATTTTACGGCTTCCCAATGCTTCTTACCCGGATTCGATAGAAACCGGATCACCACTCCCACGACATGAGCAATGTCGGGCCTAGTACATACCATAGCGTACATCAAACTCCCGACCGCCGAGGCATATGGAATTTTATCCATATCCTCAATCTCCTCCTTCGTCTTAGGGCAATCTTGGCTCGTCAATTTAAAATTGTTAGTAAGAGGCGAACTAACAACTTTAGCTTTGTCCATGTTGAAACGTTTAAGCACCTTCTCGATGTATTGCTCTTGCGACATGTGCAATTTCCGGGCTGCTCTATCCCGAGTAATTCTTATCCCAAGAATTTATTTAGCCGCCCCCAAGTCCTTCATGGCAAAGGACTTACTCAATTCTTTCTTCAAGTAGGCAATTCTCTTGGCATTCTTGCCAACGATCAACATGTCGTCCACATAGAGCAATAAGATGATAAAGTCATCATCTCCGAATTTCTTGAAAAATACGCAATGGTCGAGAGTCGTTTTCCGGTAGCCTTGCTCCCCCATAACCGACTCAAACTTCTTGTACCATTGCCTTGGTGCTTGTTTCAACCCGTATAAACTCTTTCGAAGTTTACACACATAATCCTCTTTTCCTTCGACCTCAAATCCTTCCAGTTGCTTCATATAAATTTATTTGTCAAGGTCTCCGTGAAGAAAATCCGTCTTGACATCCATTTGCTCAACCTCAAGATCAAGGCTAGCCCAATACCAAGGACCAATTGAATCGATCCTATCTTCACAACCGGAGAAAAAATCTCATCAAAATCAATGCCCTTCTTTTGACTAAATCCTTTCACTACGAGTCTAGCTTTGTATCGGGGCAATGAGGTATGCTCCTCCGACTTCACCCGATACACCCATTTATTTCTCAAAGCCCTCTTACCTTTCGGCAACTTCACCAACTCGTAAGTGTTATTCTCATGCAAGGAACTCATCCCGTCTTGCATGGCATCCATCCATTCCTTCTTCTTTTCATCATCCATGGCCTCCGCAAAATATTCGGGCTCTCCCTCGTCGGTGAGTAAAACGTACTCATCGGCCGAATAACGAGAGGAGGGATGACGGTCCCCTGTCGACTGCCTATGTGGAACAAAAGATGGCATGTTCATCACAGGTAGCTCGAGATGAGCTCCATCGGTGTCATCTTGTCTCAACTCATCGTTCTCACCGTCATCATGTTGTTCATTATTTTGGACGTCATCTCCAACAGGTGTCTCAACATTTTGTGGAGGAACGGGGTCCAAATCAATAAGATCATAGTCGTGTTGCGGAGCCGACTCTCCATTCTCAACATCCTTCATTGTTTGATCTTCAACGAAAACAACATCTCTTGACCGAACAAGCCTTTTTGTAACCGGGTTATATAATCTATACCCGAACTCATCAAGCCCGTAGCCAATAAAAATACACGGCTTCATCTTGGAATCAAGCTTTGATCTCTCATTATTCGGAATGTGAACAAAGGCTTTACATCCGAAGACCCTCAATTGGCGGTACGAGATCTCTTTACCGCTCCACACCTTATCCGGCACATCAAACTCCAAAGGAACACACGGCTTCAAATTGATAACATGAACCGCCGTGTTCAAAGTTTCTCCCCAAAACGACTTTGGCAATCCGGCATGTGAGAGCAAACAACGAGCTCTCTCGACCAAAGTCCAATTCATTCTCTACGCCAAGCCATTGAGTTGTGGAGTCTTCGGGGGCATCTTTTGATGTCGGATCCCTTGTTATCAGCAATATTCATCAAAGGGTCCGGTGTACTCTCCACCATTGTCCGTCCGGATACACTTTAGCTTCTTCCCGGTCTCTCTTTCCACCGAGGCATGAAATTGCTTGAAAGTGTCTAACACTTGATCTTTGGTCTTCAAGGTGTATGCCCACACCTTCCTAGAGTGATCGTCGATGAATGTGACAATATCAGCAACCACCGAGCGTCCTAGTCTTCATAGGACCACAAACATCGGAATGAACAAGATCAAGAACATTTTCCTTCCGTGAAGGAGTATGACTCTTAAAGGTAACTCTTCGTTGTTTCCCGGCAAGACAATGAGAGCATCTTTTAAGGTGTACCTTGTGAACCCCGGACAACGCCTCCTTCTTCGACAATATCGCCATTCCTTTTTCACTCATATGACCGAGCCTCTTATGCCATAGCTAGGCCATGTCATTATTGTCGATTGTGTTCACGAAATTAGTCGTGACCTTCGGAAGTGTCACATACAATTTTCCTTCCTTTTGTCCTCTCCCGACAATCAAGGAACCTCTAGTGAGTTTCCACAACCCCTTGCCAAAACTGCTATGATAACTGTCATCATCGAGTAAACCAACGGACATTACATTAAGCCTTATGTCCGTAACATGTTTTACATTCCGTAAAACAAGTTCCATTTCGGTGTCGAATCTCAAATGCACATCTCCCACTCCAACAATCTTGGATAACCCATCGTTACCCATCTTGACTATACCAAAGTCGCCCGGAGTATAAGAGGAATAAAAATCTCTACGTGATGTAACATGACACGTAACACCACTATCGACCACCCAACTCGAATCACCTCTCGCAAGATTGACCATATCATAATCACAACAAACAAAAAATTCTTCGGTAGTAGTATTAACTTCGGCTTTATCATTACTACTGCTTTCCTTCTTTTGTGAATTTTCTCGGCCTTGGCGATTCTCTTTCTTCAATTGTTGGCAAAATTTCTTAGTATGCCCTTTCTTACCACATTGGTAACATTCGATGTTGGCATACTTTCCCCGGGAACTACTCCTTTGTGGCCCTCTATTACTCGGACCTCTACTTTGACCTCTCACCCGTCTTTCGGTAACTAGAACATCCGACTGTGAAGAAGATCCTTGTGCTTTTCTTCGGACCTCCTCATTCAATATGTTCCCTTTGGCTAATTCCATCGAAATGACCCCATCGGGGGCGGAGTTAGACAACGACGTTCGAAATGTCTCCCATGAATCTGGCAATGTGCCTAACAACTACAAAGCTTGCACCTCCTCTTCGAATTTAATTCCCATTCCGACAAGTTGATTAATTATGCCTTGGAAGGTATTTAAATGATCCGATAGAGGAGTCCCGTCTCGAAACTTCAAATTCATCATTTGTTTAATGAGGAATAACTTATTATTCCCCATCTTCCGAGCATATAATTGCTCGAGCTTGTGCCATAACTCTCGAGCATCCTTCTCTCCGCTAATATGGTTCAAAACGTTGTCATCCACCCATTGTCGAATATATCCGCAAACTTGGCGATGCCAAATAGTCCACTCCGCGTCGGACTTCCCTTTCGGTTTATCTTTGCTAAAAACCGGCATATAATAATCCTTCACGTATAGAAGGTCTTCCATCTTACCCTTCCATACGTGGTAGTTTGAAGCGTTCAAGTTAACCATTCTACTCGTGTTGGCTTCCATCTTACAATTGAGATACTTAACAACCACGAAACAACAAATGCCGTGGCTCCGATACCACTTTGTTGGGAAAAATACCGACAAACGTCACGTCACAACGAATAAAGCGGAACCTCGTTTGACAAATTTCCACTCTTCAATCGTAACTTTGTGGTTACCGACGAGTAGAGCAACAATTACAACTCGATAAAATAATACAAATGATATTCGAAAGCGATAAATAACGAGACACAATTTTAGCGTGGAAAACCCCTCAAGACGAGAGTAAAAACCACGGGACCGAAGCCACTTAAATCCACTATCACCAATACACACAAATACACAATCGTCCCTAATACAAACTAGGGGTATACACCAATCGTCAAATACTTGGTAATAAATGTTCTTCAAGTATTTGGAATCAACAACAACAACAAGATCGAGAAAGAAAACAAACGTAAATGGCTTACACAAAAAGCTAACGAAATACCCGTACTTCCGGACTCAAAATCTCGATCTACACCGGTGAAAAGATTTGCCCATTAGCTACCAAGCTCTTGTCAAAAGATCACGACGATCCGACCGATAAATCTCCGGGAAAATGAAGAAATGTATTTCTCTCTCTTGTTTCTCTCTCTCTCTCTCTCTCTCTCTCTCTCTCTTGTTCTTCAAAGTGTGGAAGATGATAATTGTGAAGTCCCGATCCAAAAATCTGCATAAAAGGTACCCATTTGCTGGTTTGACCCGTGTGCCGCAGCCCGGCCCAAGTGTGCCGCGGCACACAGCGCAAAATTGCGCCCAGGACTCGGGAGGGGGCCGCGGCCCGGTCGCGCCCGCAGGCTGACGCTCCAGGCAAAATGACGGGGGCCGCGGCTCGGCAGGGATGTGCTGCGGCCCCAAGTGATCGGCAGCGCTCGGCAGGAAGGGGCTCGGCAGGGGCCGGCAGGGGTGTGCTCGGTAGGGGCCGCGACCCAGCCGGCAGGGGCCGCGGCCCAAAGTACAGTCTCGGCTGATGCTGAGTGATTTCGGCTGGGGCCGCGGCTCGGCATGTTGTGCTCAAGAAGGCCGGTCTGGTGAGGAAAAACGTCTTTACAAGCGAATTGCCACGGCCCGGAGGGTTTGTGCCGTGGCCCGGAGTCCGATCGACTCCGAAATTGCCTATATTTCGGAAATTAATCCTACACGTATGAATAAAAACGACGATGATTCGATAAATTCCGGCTACTGGAGCATAATGAGAGAAAATAACTTTTTTTTGGAAAATATAAAAAATTATGAAGTTAAGAAGTTTTATTCCCATCTCACATAAATTATTACTTGTCATGCATGGACTTTGACTACGTACCATGTCAGTGGCATACAAATATGCATGAAAGTGATCAAAAACAATGTTTGGTTTGGTTTTCAAGAAAATGGGTGGAGAACTAATGAGATTTTAGTCTTCTTGCAGGTCCATTCTCAAAAACAGCAGTTAATTTCAATGCTGGATGCAAGACCCCGATGGCTAACATTGTGCAGTCGATGTGTATGCTGTTGGTCCTCCTCGTGTTGGCCCCTCTGTTCGGCTATACCCCTCAGGTCGCACTCTCGGCCATTATCATCTCAGCAATGCTCGGCCTGGTCAAGTATAAGAAGGCCTATCACCTCTTCAAGACTGACAAGTTTGATTTTCTTATTTGTATGTCTGCATTCTTCGGTGTTTCCTTCATAAGCATGGACATGGGACTCATGATATCGGTAGGACTAGCGTTGATCAGGGCATTGTTGTACACGGCAAGGCCTCCAATCTGCAAGCTTGGGAACATACCCAACTCTAACTTGTATCGTGATTTGGAGCAGTACTCTGGCGCTACTGGGGTTCCAGGGTTTTTAATACTCAAGCTTGGTTCTCCGATTTTTTTTTCGAATTCCACTTACATCAACGAAAGGTTCTGTATCATTTTCATTTTAATAAATAAAGTTAATTAATATTAATAGACCACAGTGGGCAATGTCCCTATTTAATATTCATAGAGAGGTAGTCAATCTATTTTTGAAAACACGGGGCCGGGGTAATCAATCTATTTAATTTACACATGGGGTAAATAGCTCATTTTGTGAAATATTAGGGGCTAATCGGCCATTAACCCCTATATATAGTTTTCCATTGATTGATTAATCAATTAGGTTTAATTGTTATATATTCTTATGGTTACATAATCTTTAGAAAAAAAAATTATGAACAGGATCTTGAGATGGGTCCGAGATGAGCAAGCGAAGCCTGCACAAGTAAATGACATTGAATACGTATTACTCGAGTTGGGAGGTTAGACTTCTTTCTTGTGTATATGACTTTGAAGCCATTTAAAGATTATATATCTGTGCCGATAAATATGTATACATGCATCTTTAATTATTTGGTTCGAGATATATATGATCAGTTCTCAAGTTTACTGCTGAAATATGGAAAGATCGGTATATTCAGTGTGCTTAATTAAACAACGTCGTGGTTGCTGAATAAAAACAAAATATGCGTATATGATCATCATATTCTCATGATCCAGGTGTGACAGCCATCGATAATACAGGAGTGGAATCTTTGTTCGAAGTTAGAAGAAACCTGGAAAGTATGAGAATCAAGGTATATCAAATCATGATCCTTATGTGATAAATGTGAGCGATTTATAAACACTAGCTAGGTTGGGGAGATAAACGAATGTGTTGATGTTATAATTGTTTGTTTAACAAAATAAAAATTGAAGAAATTAAATTAAAAAACCTTAAAAAAATTAAAAGATAAAAATAAATTAATCTTAAAGTAAAAAAAATATACAATTTATACCTTAAATACTGAAATGTGAACCCTATTATAAATAAAAATCTATACAGTTGAACTACAAACATACAAGTCACAGATTATTCTGCTTTCTCACCTAATGATCTATTTTCATAACATCCTACCTATCTTATCTTATCTATCTATCTATCTATCTATCTGTAATATATATATATATATATATATAGTTCAAATGAGAATCAGTTCTTAAAAAGAAAACGTGAGTCCGTGCATATTTCCTACAGATTTACTAAAAACATAATTTGTTGTAATGCATGTTTATCTTTTCTCCAAATGCATAGTGAAACGCACGTGTACAGTGAATTCGAAAAAATGAATATGCATTACAACATACTATATATACAGTGAATCCGTACTAAATCGTACTGGACTCACGTTTCCATTCGAATGGCGGGTTACTATTTGAACCAATACCTATATATATAATAAAGGCTGGCTAACTTTATATATATGTTGCAGATGGTTTTGATAAATCCCAGGATTGATGTCATGGATAAGTTGATTCTTACAAAATTCATTGAGAAGATTGGCAAGGATGCTGTATTCTTATCAACTGAGGATGCAATTGATGCTTGCAGATTTTCACTTCAACGTTCAGATCAGCAAGGAAGTGAAGAGGGGCTGTATGGATCTTCAAGATTCTAATGCTAAGTTCATGCACGTCCTTCGACCCAGTGGTGGATCTAGAGAATAAAATGATGGGATACCTTTAATTAACACAACATAAAATATATTAAAAGTTAAATAAGAAAGCTCAATATCATTAGAAATAATAAATAAGTTATATTCTATTATTATTCTCAACGAGTACTAATCTTTTGGAAGCATAGTTCATTACATCTTCATTTGTAACATAGCCATGCCTCCGTTTTCTATGGTAACAATTATACAACCATTCAAAAAATCCTCTAAAATTCGATTGCGCAAATCTGACCTCACGAGCTTCAGTGTAGAAAAACATCCCTCAATTGTTGTGGTACCTTGAAAACAGCAAAACCAATTTTAGCTTCAATATTCGATACACCAAAGGAAACTTAAGATGCTTCCTTAGATATCATTTGGATATAACTAAGACAACCTCAATAACTTAGAAGGGTTAAAGTCACAAAACGAGTCATGTGGATTCAAAAATGCCACACAAGTAAGCTATTCATAGCTTAGCTCACTAATTTCTCTACAAACTCTTTTTATATATCCACAACAGTGTTGAGACAATCAAACTCATAAGAATACTTATTTGTGATATTGGTCTTTCATCTTCAGTTTTTTGGATTGACATAATTGTTCTCCATATATAATATTTCAGTATCATGTTTTTCAAAAAACGAAGAGATCTTCATCAAAAGTGAAAAAACTTGTAAACTCTAGAAATTTGTAGTTGTCACTGTTGGGATTCGGTGCCAAACGAAGGCCCAGCGGAAGCGGTAAAACGAAAATTAATTCGATCCGAATCTGTACGAGGATCGATCGAGCTACGTATATACGAATATTAAAACGAAAACACAAGAGATATAGAAACTCACCCTTGTAGTCCGTTGATTAAATGGATTTCTTCTCTTGAGCTATTCCCCAATTTTTAGTTGTATATCCTTACGATCCAAAACACTCCAAACACTTGAATGATCCAACGTCGAAAATACAACGCCTCTACTTGCCACGCGCCGGAGAAACGAACGGGATGACGATCACCTTGCTATCCTCCAAGGATACGGCTAGAGCTAAGTGATGAAGCTATTGAATTTGATGAATATACACTAAGTATGTTTATCAAGTTTTCTCTCTTTGATTTCTTGATTTTTTTTCTCCAAGAATTATCAAGAACAAGGTGAAGAACAAGAGAAAGACTTAAGAAAAATATTTTCTCTCTCACTATCTCTCACTTACGGTTGGAATGGCAACGGTGTCAAGTGAGAGTTAGTCTTCTCACTTTTATTCTTCAACGAAATCACCTACCCTCAAGATATTCAAGATAACTTGTCCCCTAGATGCCTTATGTCTCCCACAAATTAAGGTGGAGACAAAGGGGAGGAAATAGGCGGCCATCTAGAAGGAATAGAACGAGTCGAGCTTGTTTCGGACTCCCGTGAGTCCAAACAGATAAACTCCGATTCCATTCCGATGTATTTATATCAATTAATTAATCCAATTAATTAATCATATCAAATACAAAATAACATAATTAATTTCTCCAAGAAATAATTATATTTATGAACTAAATTAATCACCCAGTAATTTATTTAATTCATCAGGCCATAAATTAATTTATCTAATAAATCAATTTAGACATCCAATGTCCCAAATTACATATCCAATATCTAATATTTATAATGAGAGATTAAGCTCGATTCATTCCGTCGTCAATCCTATTGCGCGACTGCAGGGTCCGTCTCACCAAGAATGGGAGGAACCAAAGAGTAGTAGCACCACCTAGCCACTGGCGGCCTACACTGCACTTAACTGAGAACGAATGATTGGGATCATTCAAGAACCATTCTGTCGTGAATACCAGTAAACGTATAAACCCTTCTTTCAGATATCCCGATCAAGATATAGGGTCACGGTCAATCAAACCCTATCTGTACTTGACTCTATGCATGCATTAATGCAAATTGAGATCATCGAGCTCTCGTGTATCAAATACAACTAGCTCCAATGCTTTGGCCAAAGACTTATGATCTCATCTGCCAATAACAGCATAGGACATATAACCCGATCACTAGCGGGAGAAAGAATTCTATCTTGGTATTCAGTAGGACCTGCTACTTGCCCGTCAAGATGCACGTCGAGGTTGACCCCTACCTCCCGGTTTACAGGGTCGAACTACTCTAATGAAAATCTTGACATCACAAGCACATCCCTACTAAATCTTCAAGTCGAAGGTTCACGAATACCTATCACAACCTTTCGGTTCCATCATTGACTGTACCAGAGTGAAATCCGTGTGACGAATCGAGGGTGAGTCGGTTCGAGTATACTAATCCAATTAGCATACCTATAACGTGTGCTCCCACTGACCATTAGTGTTCAACAGGCACTCTCCATGTCAAAGAACGCGCCATACAAGTATTCACATAAACTTAATGCCCAGTCAAGTTTCATCGACTTGCGAACGATTAAGTATTTGAGCTATAAACCTTTCCAGTACCGACCCCCTTATCCAATAAGGAGTGGAACGTTTTGCTCTCAAATACACGGACTAGTTTCTATATGTATATTTACGAGTTAGGAATGCCAGTAACTACCAGTAAATAAAGAAACATTCATTGCCTTATATAAATGATTTACATAATTACAAGTACAATGCCCTCACTCAACATCCTCTGAGTGGCATTCGAGGGCATACTCCTAAAAATCTCCCACTTGCACTTAATGCCACACAGTATGGTATCTAATACACATGTTCTCCAGATGAAGCTCTATGCTAATCTGAGAAAGTGGCTTGGTCAGTGGATCAGCGAAGTTGTCGGATGAGTCTACTCTATGCAGCACAATGTATCCCTTGCGAACAAATTCTCTTACAAGATGATACTTCCTCTCAATGTGTTTGGTACTATTGTGAAACCTCGGCTCCTTGGCCTGTGCTACAACTCCGTCGTTGTCGCAGTACAGTGGAACAGGAAGCTCAGCACATGGTATCACTTGAAGTTCTCCCAGAAACTTCTTAATCCAGAACCCTTCCTTGGAAGCCTCCGAGGCTGCTTGATACTCAGCCTGACAAGTGGAATCAGCAGTCTCGCTTTGCTTGGCGCTACACCAAGATAATGCTCCTCCATTAAGAGTAAATATGTATCCAGAAGTAGACACAGAATGGTCTTTCTGTCCTTGGAAGTCCAATACAGTGAATCCCATCACATTCAGTTCTCCACCGCCATATATAAGAACTAGATCTCTAGTTCTTCTAAAGTACTTGAGAATGTTATTTATGGCGGTCTAATGTTCCTGAACTGGGTTAGCCCGAAACCTACTTACCACGTTCCCAGCATGCGCAATGCTAGGGCTCGTACACAATAAAGTATATATAAGGCTACCCAAATTCCGAAGCATATGGTATAATACTCATTTCCTTTCGTTGTTCCTCACCAAGAGGACACATCTTCGAGGAGAGTTTTATTCCATGTCGCATCGGTAGGAACCCTCTTTTAGAGTAATCCATCTTAAATTGCTTTAAGATTTTATCTATATAGAGGGCTTGGGAAAAACTTATCATTCTCTTCGATCTATCCCAGTAGAGTCGAATCACAAGAATATAGGTTTCTTCTCCCAAGTCTTTCATGGAGAAATTACTCGAAAGCCAAGCTTTCATAGAACTGAGCATTCCCACATCATTTCCTATCAGTAGAATGTCATCTACATATAGTACTAAGAATGTGATCTTGCTTCCACTAACCCTCTTGTATACACAAGGTTCCTCTTCATTCTGCACGAAGTCAAAATCTTTGAATGTCTCGTCAAAACGAAGGTTCCAACTACATGAAGGCTGTTACAGTCCATTTCATGGAGTCTACATCCACCATTGCTAGGTCATTGGTCATGGGTCGGTCTCTTGTTTATCACCTGGAACCTCGTGGAAACCCAGTTCCTCCAAGTGCATAAAACTATACCTCTTAGATAATTGAGACACCCTACTAGACCTACGAGGTGGTTGTACTTGTGTTACAGAAGGTTCGGTTCCAATTTCTTGCACAGGTGTCTCCTGAGGAGTTTCATTGTATTCTTCCAAAGAAATATTTCTACCTGCTCCGCCTTTCTGAATGAACTCATCTTCCAGGAAGTGTGCATGCAAAGCAACAACGATCTTTCGATCTTTGGGCATGTATAATAGATAACCCATCACCTCAGATGGGAATCCAATGAAACGTCTCATCACGGACCTCGCTTCTATTTTGTCCACCTTAGTCTTCTTGACATAGGCGGGACATCCCCAAATCCTAATGTGATTTGGACTTGGTTTCCTGCCCTCCCACATCTCATGTGGAGTTTTTTAGGAATGGATTTGGAAGGACATCTGTGTAATATCCAAGATTTTTATTCTGATTAATTCGAATTTTTCTTTTTTAGACCAGAAATTTCTCGGTTTTCGAGCGATAGTATTATATTTCTCGACAATCGATTTTGTGTTTATGGCCATATGTGGTGATTTGTTGTATATTATTTTCATTTCGGATCGATTTTGTTGTCCGCGAGCATTTCGTCGTGTTCGTTCCGTGCGTTTTTAGGAATCGAGTCGTTAGGGCACTGCAGCTGGGCACTAGCCGGACGGTTGCGGGTGTAATACCCAGTTGTAATTAAGTCATTATCATTCAGTGTTTATCATTCAGTAATTATCACTCAGTAATTTTCACTCATTAATGATCAATTGTCACTCATATTCAATCATTGTATTCATCGTTCAGAGTAATTGTATCGTGTATCAATCGTCATTCATCATCAATCTAATTGGAGAATCGTGCGGTGTTTACCATCGTTGTCATTTCTTAGTGTGCTATTTGTGAGGAGTAGCGCACGCTACGTACTCTCTTTAGCGTGCGCTAATTGAGTACGGGTAGCGCACGCTACCTCTCAGCACTAGCGCACGCTAGTATGTTTCAAGCAGGCAGTCCAGAAGGCACTGGACTGCAGTTAGGTTATAAGTAGCGCACGCTACAAATGGTAAGTAGTGCGCGCCAGTAGGCTGGAGTAGTGCACGCTATGCAGCCGGTATAGCACGCGCTAAGGTCGGATCAGGTTGAGTCCAGTGGCTACTGGACTGCATTGGATTAATTCATAGCGAACGTTATGAGTGGTTTTTAGCGTACGCAATCGATATTGTAGCGCACGCTAAATATTGATTGTAGCGCACGCTACCGCGATCAGATCAGAGGACAGAAGGTTCTGGACTCCAGTACTGGGCATCAGATAATTTGTTAGCGCACGCTAACATTTTGGGGTTAGCGCACGCTAAGTGTTCAGCTGTAGCGCACGCTACAAGAAGGTACATAGCGCACGCTACCGTTGTCGGACAGTGAGTACAGGACTTACCAAGACACCCATTAGCGCACGCTAAGAACTGGGGCTAGCACGCGCTAAACTGGAATCACTATAAATTGGACAGTTAGTCCAGATTTCGGCATTTGTCATTTCTTCACATTCTCTCATCGGTTCCGGACGATTTGGAGCGATTTGGAGAGTATTCTTCGAGGTGTAATCATCAATCATCATATTCAGGTCTTTAAGTTGGATTAATCATCACTTCATCATCTCGAAAACATCATATCAAAGGTATAAATCTCTTGGATCTAGAATTTCGGATTTTTGGGTTTTTCCTTCTGATTTCTTCGTGTAAGCTTGGATTGTTGTTGGAATATGTTAGATATGGATTATCTACCTTGGATAAATATATTCCTATGGATTTAATGGCTATTTTGGGGATTTATTTCAAGAACCCTTGGGGTTGACTTCGGTTAATTTGAGGATTTCCGATTGATGTTGTTGTAATCTTGAATTGTGGATTCCTATTGTATTATTGATGCCATTGATATTGTTTTGCTGGTTTGCATCAATCATTTGAAGTTGGTTTCGATAATTTGGGTTTGGTTGTAACCAACGAGAAGGATATTTTTCAACATATTCATTAGAGTGCATCTACGAGTTTGGATATTGTTGTATCGACGTTTGAGTTGGTTATAATCGTGTTTGATGCGTGTATTGATCGAATTATTGGTAATTGTGTTATTCAAGGTTTTTAGAGCGACCGACATTTCATTTAGGACGTTGTTCGTGGACGGACATTCTTCATCGGTGTTGTGTAAGTTAATTCTTACTCAGTTAAAAGGATATTCATTCCTTTCGTAGTTGTTCATTCATAATCATAATTCATTCATAAGGTACTAACCGTTTTAAAACTTGTAATTGTCACTTAATTACATCATTCATGAAGAACGACGGTTCCAATCATTTCATTGAGCTGTCATTCATTTCACCATCATTTCATCTTGGTGAGTCATTATTCATTTTCGATGTCACTTTTGTTTTATCGTGGCATTCCGGGTCATACTGGCGTGCCGGTTGGTATGTGTAGGATTTTCATGTCGGGAACATTTAAGTCGTGTGTTGGTTGTTGGCCTCACATTGGACTGTGCACACGAGTCGATTGCTTCGTGAGACTGATTAAGTACAAGACCACACGTGTATTCGATCGATACTCATTGGTGGCTTGTGCACGGACACATTTCCATCCCGGACGTAGTGTGGCGCCATTCCTTGAGCCGTACTGTTAGTTGATTCATATAACATGTTTGATTGCATATGTTTCGACAGGATTGTGTGTATTCAACTCTTGAGGATTGTTGTTCTGTGTAAGTGACCCCATTTGGGGATATTGTTTTTCAGGTCATGGCAAGGCAAAAGCATGGGGAGAGCACGTTGACGGCGAGAAGTCCGAATGATACTAGTAGGGGGCCCCAGTCTTTTCAGTCATTTATGTTTCCTTCATTTTATTCCGCTGCAGACATCCCGTTTGAATACTCATTTTACTCAGTGTTGTATATTCTATCTCCATATAAAATATACATGTATTCTGTAATATCTTGGGTGTGTTGTATGAAACTCCTCATTGGAGTAATTAATGTTGTAATGTGGTTCGGTACTACATTTACCCTGTGTAATTCATTCATTTTCACTCGCCTGGTGGGTCCCAATCGGGGGTCCACGGCACTGTAATATCCGCCTAGTTTGGGGTGTTATAGAGTTGGTATCGGAGCGTGGTTTTGAATACTACCTTCCGAGTTATGTCTCATTTGAAATCATCGTTCATCAGACTAGTATCATTGGACTTTCGCGTCACGTGTGACCTGTGCAAGAGCCGAGCCCCTCAGACCAAAGAACAGTAAGATTTCCTCATCTATCATTTTCATTTGTGGTCAAGTCGATCATGTGAATTCATTAATCACTCAGTTCATTTCATTGTTCAGTTGTTGATCTTGAGGATCATGTCATTAATCTTGTTAACTTGTTCAAGATATTCATTTCAAGAATTTAATCACACAATCACATCATTTCAGTTGATCATTCATGTAATCATTATATTTGAGCACGTATGCTCATTTTCATCATTTCATAATATAATCATAATGTGATATTCATGCGAGATATATAATCATCATATGACTTTCCACTTCAGTATGGAAAGGGCTGGCAGAGGACGCGGGGGAAGAGGCCGTGGTGCAGGCCGGAACCCGAGAGCTCGTGTGAATACACGCGCGAATGCTAGGAATAATGCTAACTCATCGAGCAAAGGACGCCGCCACTCATTCACACAGGCGTAATCATTCACTATCGTGAGTCGCACTGGATACACTCCGAGGGTGTTCGGGTTGACCCACTCGCTTTTATGCAGGGCATGATGGCCCAAATGAATCAGATGGCACAACTAATGGAGACGATGCATAACTCCACTACTCAAATCAACAGGCTCCTCCGCAGCCACCTCAGAGGCAAGAGAGAGGTATAAGCAGTATCATTGGCGATATCTCTCGCCAGCGATCACCTCCCTTCGAGGGCTCATCTGAGCCGGCGGATATTGTTCATTGGCTTGAGCATTTCGAGAAGTTATTAGCTATGGTGGATTGCCCTGAAGGGCATAAAGTTTCAGTTGCGGCCTACTATCTTGGTAAGAGCGCTCATTCATGGTGGTTATCGTTGAAGCCCACCGAAGGATCATGTACTTGGGATCAGTTCAAAACTCTCATGATGGAGAGGTATTATCCGGCCCCACTCAGGGAGGCCAAGTTGTCGAAATTACTCACTCCCGACCTTTCAGCGGACGATGATGTTCTCGCCATCGCCGAAAAATTTCAGGAACTTCTTCCGTTCGCCTCATCTATCATTCACTCTGAGGCGGACAAGATTAAGTATTTCAGCAAGAGGCTGAAACCTCGTATGCGGCTACAGTTGCTTAATCATAATTGCACCACTCTGGCCGAATTCATCGAGAAAGCTCTTACATACGAGCTTACTGCTAAGGAAATTGCTAAGCAACAACCTTCATCTGCTGGCAAGAAGTCTAAGAATCGTAATCGATCGACGGCAATGTGCCACTTTCAAGAAACCACGTGCGGGCTCTACCTTTTCTGAGCGACCTCCTATGGTGCCTAAACCCGCGGAATCTCAGTCACGAGCGGCCAGTTCGGCCATCACCTGTTTCAACTGTGAGGAACAGGGTCATTTCAACACCAAATGTCCGAAACAGACTGTCACGTGCCACAATCAGGATTGCCGGGCATAGGGCCCGTTTTGCCGAAGGGACTCTAAACCTACTCCGGCCATCTCAGCCCAGGACATTCGGCGGTGCGTAATCAAAGCACTCGGTCGGCGTGCTTAAGACGACAGGAGCTAAAGGCAGAGCCAAGAGCTATCAGACGGGAGCATCCGGTTCGGGGGCCGGCAAGCCCCGAATTTATGAGATGAAGAAGACCGACGATCCAGAGGCCCGGATGATCTCAGGTACACTCAATATTTTATCTCAACCTGTGTGTACCCTTTTTGATACTGGTGCATCGCATTCATTCATTTCCGAGTCATGTTTGAGTAGACTACGTCTGGGTAGTGCTACTAGTTGTGAGCCTTATGTCATTGGTCTACCTGACGGTAGAAGAATTATCGGAAATCACGAGATTCAGAATTGTCCTATTCAGCTTCATGGCCGTGTATGGCTAGCATACCTAATCGTGGTAGATTTACCGAGAGACGATGTCATTCTGGGTATTGACTGGATGGATCGTCACGATGCCATCATTAGTGTCTGGGGTTGAATGTGTTTTTCAGGGAGGTAATCCCGGCTGTTCGGGTAAAGTCATTAACTTGATGAAAGCAATGAAATTACTCCGTCAAGGGTGTGTTGGTTATTGGTGCTATATGACCAAAACCGAGATCATCAATAATGTTGACGGATATTCCGGTAGTGAGGGAATATGCCGATGTTTTTCCAGACGAGTTACCCGGTTTGTCTCCACAGAGAGATGTGGAATTCACGATCGAGTTGGAGCCCGGTACGTCCCCGATATCGAAGGCACCGTACCGGATGGCCCCGATCGAAATGCAGGAATTAAAGAACCAACTTGAGGAGTTGTTCGAGAAAGGTTATATCCGACCGAGTGCATCCCCGTGGGGTGCACCAGTGTTGTTTGTCAAGAAGAAGGATGGTTCGTTCCGCTTGTGTATTGATTATCAGGAATTGAACCGGGTGACGATCAAGAATAAGTATCCCTTACCCCGTATCGATGATCTTTTGGATCAACTTCAGGGAGCTTCAGTATTTTCCAAGATCGACTTAAGATCTGGATATCACCAGTTGCGGATTCGAGAGTCGGATATCGCTAGGACGGCATTTTGAACACGCTATGGTCATTATGAGTTTGTGGTTATGCCGTTTGGGTTGACTAATGCACCTGCGATATTCATGGATTTAATGAATCGGATTTTCATCGACTATTTGGATCAGTTCATGGTTGTCTTCATTGATGACATTTTGATTTATTCTCGTGACCGGGAGGAACACGAGTTTCACCTTCATCTAGTGCTCGACGTGTTGAGACGAGAGCAACTTTTTGGAGAGTTTTCCAAATGTGAGTTCTGGATGTCCGAAGTGACGTTTCTCGGACATGTAATTTCATCAAATGGAGTTCGTGTCGACCCTCAAAAGACGGAGGCTATTCGAGATTGGCTAACTCTGAAGAATGTTAAGGAGATCCGAAGCTTTCTCGGATTAGCCGGTTATTATCGGCGATTTGTGGAGGGATTTTCTAAAATCGCCCAACCCATGAAGAACCTTTTACGGAAGGATAAGAAATACACGTGGTCCGACGCGTGTCCACAGAGTTTTGAGGAACTCAAGAGCCAGTTAATTTCAGCACCTGTCCTTTCTTTACCGCAAAGAACGGAAGGATTTGTGGTCTACAGTGATGTGTCCGGACAGGGTCTCGGATGTGTAGTCATGCAGAACGGGAAAGTCATTGCTTATGCTTCACGGCAATTGAGACCTTATGAGGTTAATTATCCAACCCACGACCTGGAGTTAGCAGCCGTGGTATTTGCATTGAATATTTGGCGTCATTACCTTTATGGCATTACCTGTCAGATATTCACTGATCATAAGAGTTTAACGTACATATTTACTCAGAAGGAGTTAAATATGCGACAGAGACGGTGGTTGGAGCTAATCAAAGATTATGATATCGAGATCCTTTACCACCCGGGCAAGGCGAACGTTGTCGCCAACGCCTTGAGTCGTAAGTCCGTTCAGGAGCAGATGCTTGCTCGATTAACAGTTCAGAAGGAACTTCAGTAGGAATTTCTGAGACCCGAGATCGAGGTCTGGTTACAGTGAGTACAAGGGCAACTTTGTACGTTGGAGATTTCATCGCCACTTGAGGAGGCGATCATAGAAAATCAGGGTTCGGACCCATTTTTGTTACGCATTCAGGAGGATGTGACTCAGGGGAAAGCCCCCGGGTTTGTGGTCCACGAGGATGGACTTTTACGTTTTAAGAATCAGTTGTGCGTACCGGCGAATGATGAGTTGAAAAACTCAATTTTGAGAGAAGCTCATGCTACCCCTTATTCCATTCATCCGGGGTCTAGCAAGATGTATAAAGACTTGAAACAAAATTACTGGTGGAGTAATATGAAGCGAGAAGTCACGGAATTTGTTTCGAGATGCTTAACCTGTCAACAAGTCAAGATTGAACATCAGCGACCGCCGGGTATGATGAAATTGTTCCCTATTCCAGAATGGAAGTAGGAAGATATTTCTATGGATTTCATCACGAGTTTGCCGATGAGTCGTCGTGGTATGAACACAATCTGGGTAATTGTAGATCGCTTAACTAAATCAGCTCATTTCCTTAAGATTAAGGATACGTGGGGTCCCGAGAGACTCGCTCAGTTATTTATCAAGCAGATAGTGAGATTGCACGGTACTCCTAAAAGTATCGCTTCCGATCGTGATGGACGATTCGTTCCCATTTTTCGAAATCAGTTCATCGTGCTATGGGAACTCAGCTTAATCTCAGTACAGCTTTTCATCCTCAGTCCGATGGACAATCAGAGAGGACTATTCAGACTTTGGAGGACATGTTGAGGGCATGTGTCCTCGATTGGAAAGATGATTGGGAAGCCCAACTACCGTTGATCGAGTTCACGTACAATAATAGTTGGCATTCTTCGATTAAGATGGCACCTTACGAGGCCTTGTACGGTCGTCGTTGTCGATCTCCTTTGTGTTGGGATGACTTATCAGAATCAATCGGCACCGAGCCCGATATGCTTATAGCCGCCCGTGAGAAGGTAACTTTGATCAGGAGTCGTTTGTTGACCGCTCAGAGTCGACAGAAATCATATGCAGATAATCGTCGTCGACCATTAGAGTTCGAGACGGGTGACCATGTTTTGGTCAAGGTATCTCCGAGTCGTGGTATCTTCCGTTTTGGGAAGAGGGAAAAGTTGAGTCCGAGATTCATTGGACCTTTTGAGATTTTTGATCGAGTAGGCGAGCTAGCTTATCGATTGGCCTTACCTCCGGCGTTGAGCCGAATTCATAATGTGTTTCACGTCTCTTAGTTGCGGAAGTATGTTGCCGACCCGAGTCACATACTTCAGTTCGATGAAATCGAGATCGCCGATGATCATTCATACGAGGAGCGTCCTATACGAGTTTTAGAGCGGCGAATCAAACAGTTGAGGAACAAGACGATTCCTTTGGTTAAAATTCAGTGGTCTAGACACGGAGTCGAAGAGGCTACTTGGGAAACCGAGGATAGTATGCGGGAGAGTTATCCCGAGTTGTTTGACCCTTAGTTTCGGGGACGAAACTCTTTTAAGGGGGGTGTGTGTAATACCCAGTTGTAATTCAGTCATTATCATTCAGTGTTTATCATTCAATAATTATCACTCAGTAATTTTCACTCATTAATGATCAATTGTCACTCATATTCAATCATTGTATTCATCGTTCAGAGTAATTGTATCGTGTATCAATCGTCATTCATCATCAATCTAATTAGAGAATCGTGCGGTGTTTACCATCATTGTCATTTCTTAGTGTGCTGTCTGTGAGGAGTAGCGCACGCTACGTACTCTCTTTACCGTGTGCTAATTGAGTACGGGTAGCGCACGCTACCTCTCAGCACTAGCGCACGCTAGTATGTTTCAAGCAGGCAGTCCAGAAGGCACTGGACTGCAGTTGGGTTATAAGTAGCGTACGCTACAAATGGTAAGTAGCGCGCGCCAGTAGGCTGGAGTAGCGCACGCTATGCAGCCGGTATAGCGCGCGCTAAGGTCGGATCAGGTTGAGTCCAGTGGCTACTGGACTGCATTGGATTAATTCATAGCGCACGCTATGAGTGGTTTTTAGCGTATGCAATCGATATTGTAGCGCACGCTAAATAATGATTGTAGCGCACGCTACCGCGATCAGATCAGAGGACAGAAGGTTCTGGACTCCAGTACTGGGCATTAGATAATTCGTTAGCGCACGCTAACATTTTGGGGTTAGCGCACGCTAAGTGTTCAGCTGTAGCGCACGCTACAAGAAAGTACGTAGCGCGCGCTACCGTTGTCGGACAGTGAGTACTGGACTTACCAAAACACCCATTAGCGAACGCTAAGAACTGGGGCTAGCGCGCGCTAAACTGGAATCACTATAAATTGGACAGTTAGCCCAGATTTCGGCATTTGTCATTTCTTCACATTCTCTCATCGGTTCCGGATGATTTGGAGCAATTTGGAGAGTATTCTTCAAGGTGTAATCATCAATCATCATCTTCAAGTCTTTGAGTTGGATTAATCATCACTTCATCATCTCCAAAACATCAAATCAAAGGTATAAATCTCTTGGATCTGGAATTTCGGATTTTTGGGTTTTTCCTTCCGATTTCTTCGTGTAAGCTTGGATTGTTGTTGGAATATGTTAGATATGGATTATCTACCTTGGATAAATATATTCCTACGGATTTAATGGCTATTTTGGGGATTTATTTCAAGAACCCTTGGGGTTGACTTCGGTTAATTTGAGGATTTCCGATTGATGTTGTTGTAATCTTGAATTGTGGATTCCTATTGGATTATTGATGCCATTGATATTGTTTTGCTGGTTTGCATCAATCATTTGAAGTTGGTTTCGATAATTTGGGTTTGGTTGTAACCAACGGGAAGGATATTTTTCAACGTATTCATTAGAGTGCATCTACGAGTTTGGATATTGTTGTATCGACATTTGAGTTGGTTATAATCGTGTTTGATGCGTGTATTGATCGAATTATTGGTAATTGTGTTATTCAAGGTTGTTCGAGCGACCGACATTTCATTTAGGACGTTGTTCGTGGACGGACATTCTTCATCGGTGTTGTGTAAGTTAATTCTTACTCAGTTAAAAGGATATGCATTCCTTTCGTTGTTGTTCATTCATAATCATAATTCATTCATAAGGTACTAACCGTTTTAAAACTTGTAATTGTCACTTAATTACTTCATTCACGAGGAACGATGGTTCCAATCATTTCATTGAGCTGTCATTCATTTCACCATCATTTCATCTTGGTGAGTCATTATTCATTTTCGATGTCACTTTTGTCATATCGTGGCATTCCGGGTCATACTGGCGTGCCGGTTGGTATGTGTAGGATTTTCATATCTGGCACATTTAAGTCGTGTGTTGGTTGTTGGCCCCACATTGGACTGTGCACACGAGTCGATTTCTTCGTGAGACTGATTAGGTACAAGACCACACGTGTATTCGATCGATACTCGTTGGTGGCTTGTGCACAGACACATTTCCATCCCGGACGTAGTGTGGCGCCATTCCTTGAGCCGTACTGTTAGTTGATTCATATAGCATGTTTGATTGCGTATGTTTCGACAGGATTGTGTGTATTCAACTCTTGAGGATTGTTGTTCTGTATCGATTTCCCGTTGGGGATATTGTTTTTCAGGTCATGGCAAGGCAAAAGCACGGGGAGAGCACGTTGACGGCGAGGAGTCCCAATGATACTAGTAGGGGGCCCCAGTCTTTTCAGTCATTTATGTTTCCTTCATTTTATTCCGCTGCAGACATTCCGTTTGAATACTCATTTTACTCAGTGTTGTATATTTTATCTCCATATAAAATATACATGTATTCTGTAATATCTTGGGTGTGTTGTATGAAACTCCTCATCGGAGTAATTAATGTTGTAATGTGGTTCGGTACTACATTTACCCTGTGTAATTCATTCATTTTCACTCGCCTGGTGGGTCCCAGTCGGGGGTCCACTGCACTGTAATATCCGCCTGGTTTGGGGTGTTACAGAGTTGGTATCAGCACGGCAGCTGGGCACTGGCCAGACGGGCGCGACAGGGACCGGCATAGTTTACGCTACTGCTGGGAGGCTGCGCGCACTAACCGGCAGGCGTAGCGCACGCTATGCGGCACCCAGCGCACGCTACCTGGGCCGGGCAGTGAGGCCCTGAGGTTCTCGACTCCGGAGAGTTGGCCGGTAGCGCACGCTACGGCCGGTCGCTGCGCGCGCTAACCGGCAGACGTAGCGCACGCTGCTCGGCAGCTAGCGCGCGCTACCTGGGCGAGGGGATCAGTCCAGAGCCTCAGATCGACCATGGTCGGCCCGCTAGCGCACGCTGCCGGCACGCTAGCGCACGCTAGGGCGGTCTGCCTATATATTTGACCGAGCAGCCCTGTTTCAACACATTTTTCATTTCATTCTTTTCTTTCTGCGGCCAGAGGTTTTGAGATCAAGGAGGCATGTTGTTGAACAACAAATCCACGAAGTTCCTGAGTTTATATCACTGATTGATCATTCCATAACATCCTTCAATCGACCGAATCAAGGTCAGTTTTTCCTAAAATCCAAACTTTGGGAAATTTGGGGATCTTGGTAGATTTCGTCCGTTCGAGCCATATGAACTTAGATTACTGATGGATAATTGTAGATTAAGTTGTATTCTATCAACTTCATCATCTTTCCATGGATTTGTCATGTTTAATTCGTCGTTTATATGAGTTTTCACTTGACGCCTTCAAGGTGTCCGGGAAAATGCCGTTGAGGGAGATTCGGTCATTTTGTAATGTTTTTCCTCGTGTGATTGATTGTTTATTTGATGATAGGATATTAGGGACGAATTCCCTCCGAAAATCTGGTGTTGAGCCCTTCCGATCGTTGTTTTCATTGGAGTTCCGAATTTTTCCAATCGACCGTATTTTCGGAGTATTCGCGAGAGATTACCAAGGCAAGTACCTTGATATATGAATTATAACTACGTGAAATCATTGTTGCCGAAGTGTGTGAATTATTTTACTAATATACGTATACATATATATTTATATGTTAAATATATGTATGTATATAGATATGCGTATATATATATATATATATGTATGTATACATGTATATAGATAAATACATACATATGTCGGTGAATGTCGAGTGATGAATGATAACACTAGTTGACGTACTCAACTTGGGTCGATGGATGAACCATACTTATAGGTATAAAGAAGTAAGGTTATATATATATATATATATATATATATTCAGTTGAGTCGCAATATAGGGATATATGTGCGGCGTTGGTTGGTTATGCCTGAAGGCTTATTGTGAATGAATTTTGATTGATAATGTGCGTGTTATTGTTTATTTGTGTGGTTACGGACTGGTGGATAAATTGTGTGATTTGGTGTACTGAGTTGATAATTGTTGTAACGTTTGTCTGTGTGCTTGATGTTTGAAACAATGTGGATACTTGTTGTGAGAAACGTCGTATCCGGGAACCTCTGAGGGCGGGGCGTGTATTCCGGCCTGGTGTAGGCCGCAATGTGCGGCTCCATATGATTGGTGAGCACCGGTGTTACCTAATGCGCGTGCAAGGGGCGGATCTTTTGGGAGTGAACTCCGGCGCGGTGACATGTTCAAGGGGCGGCCAACATAGTGGAGTGAACGCCGGTGCACAGGTGTGCAAGGCAGGCGCCTGGCAGGCTTATTGGTAACGGATATTTGAGTGATAGCCAAGACCCCGTTACCAAATGATTTTCGTAATTCAAAGTTCTTGCAACTCGCTTTAAAATGTTGATCTTGATGTAGACCGCGATTCGTGTTTCTGAAAGTTCATTTTAACTTGTTTAAAATGTTGGTATCAGGGTTAATTAACCAAGGATATTTGACGAGATCTCCGAGGGTTAATTAATCAGGGGTCTTGAGTAGGAATTATCGAATGAGAGGCTGTGCCTTTGATTGTACTGTGATGATTATTCTGTGGATTGGGTCGAGGACCCCGAATAACGTTGTAATGGTTTTCTTGCAAATTATTTTCCACATATTGGGTCGAGGACCCGAGAGCTTTTGAAGTATTTTCTAAAAGTATTCCCATTTTATTTTCAAAACCCCAAGATGGCCCGAGTCAATAATAATGTTTTCAAACTTTCTTATCAAAATACTTTTCCTTTTGTAAAAAGGGATTTTTCTGACTCCTCGGGCTCATTTAAAGTTTCATTGTTGTTATGTTCCATACAGAGAATATGACAATGTGATTATCTTTCACCTTATGTATGTGATGTTATTCTATATTAACTATGGGAACGTGTGGTTTGTGTTAAGGCTTCACGACTGTTGAATTTTGTGTTGTTATTGTTCTTATATCTTGTATATTATATACTTGCACTAGCAAAATTCCAGTTTGCTAACCCCCGAGTTTTCGGGGGGTGGGTGCCTGTTATGCGCTCAGGTTTTGGCAACTCGGGAGCAGTCACGTGATTGGCTTGGAAGGAGATGGAAGACGATGATGCTAATCACATAAGAGTCAAAGTCTTTTTCTTTTATTTCATTTTGGTTGGTATTTCTCTTTCGATCGAGTATCCACCCTTGCATGGGTGTAGTTTTCATTCATTAAATTAAATTGTCATTCCTTTCTGGGTTCAAGTTTATTATTGTCATTGAGAAGTAAATTTAGTTAGTTTCTGAATTGTTTAATGACCTTGTCGGTCTGCTTTGTAATTAATTTTGACCCCGGTTGGTCAATCATTGAGTAGTCTTTTGGAGTTCAGCCTGGTAGATCCTTGTGATAAGGGTCTACGGCGTGTGACATTCCCGGTCGTATTCTGGGGGTGTTACATATATGGTATCAGAGCTTAGGTTTGCGAAAAAACTAGGCCGTTGGGTCAAGTCCATGTCCGGTGTAAGTCGCGCACATAAGAGTTGTGATTAGTATCGTGGTTCCGACATCATCTTCAGGCAATCCGTGATGGTAAGTCTCCCGATCGTAAGTCCCTTTATATACGTATTTGATTATATTGTGCTAATGTGTTTAATGTGAACTAGTGATTGTAACTTGTTGGTGATATTATTGTTTTAGGATATAGCATGCGTATACGGTCCGGGTAAAAATGGTTATGTGGTATGCTTCGGAAGTCGAGCACATTTATCGGTTTCGACATTTTATTAGAGTAAATCTTTGTGGGTTAATTTTATCCGTTGCGTGAGTATTTTGAGATGGTTTTTGGTATCTTGCAAACTGAGTTTTATTTCCAAAAACCGATTCCCTAAACCGAGTCTTGATATTGATTTTGCACGTTTTGAAGGTATTCTTATGACGGTATTAGATATTTTATAAATGACTTTTGTGAGTATTTGAGAATATTACCGACATCGGCCTTTTTGGCATTTTGAACATTTTTTTAAAAAAAATGATTTTTAGCCTGGTGGGTTCCGGCACGGGGCCCACTACGCTGTAATATCACGAATATTTTAAAGTGGTGCTTTGAAATTTTCTAACATTGTGAAAATCCATGATTTAATGTCGTCATGTCAAATGGTCACGTATCTCGGTGGAAAATTCTTCGAATAAATATTTTGGTAGAAGAGGAAAGATTTTCAAAATTGTGGTATTTGGGACTCAACACTTTTGAAATATTTCAAATTAGTTACAATTCAATTTTCAATTTTTCTTTTATACATTACTCGAAAATAGTATTTAGAGTCGTTGTATAAACTTCCTCTTCCGAAGTAAAAGACAGTATTTACAAGTCTTGGGCGTAACGTCACTAGCCCTCTTTTTCAAAATTTTGTTTTCATTAAGTGCATACATATAATGATCGTCCTCGTCGAAGGAGTCGAAATTAACTTCATAAAACTTTGTGCTTTACGATATTACCGTTATTCTAAGGATGCTAACTAAAACTCGTGTTGATAATTGTGGTATATTGTACGACTGATAAATCAATATTATTGAACGGTGTTATTTTTGAGCCTCGGCGGACGTAGACGTGATGATGGAAATGGAAGCGGTGAGGTGGTTCGTACGACCACGATTCATGCTACGGTGAAGGAGTATCAAGATCAAACGATATACTATGAAATCTCCTCAGTGGTCGAGCCCACGAGTGAAGCGAAGAGACCGAGGACATCTGGGAAATTTTTGGGTGGTGAAGAGTCTAAGGCTCCCAAACCCCCACGTCGTTCGAACGCATCGTCTTCGCGATCGGGAGTTAGTGCTGGGAATACCAAGCCAGCATTGGTGACTCTTGGTAAGAAGAGAAGGTGCTTCAACTGCAATCATCAGGGACATGATCGTGCAAATTGTCACTTTCCACTCCTGACTTGTTACCGGTGCGGGTGTGAAGGTCATCGGGAGAAACACTGTGAGACAGTTTCCAATTTGGTAAAGAATGCTACCCTATTGGAGATAGAGCAAGTGACCGGAGAGTGTCCCAAAAAAAACTATGTTTCCTTCTGAAGATTCTAGTACGGGAGAATGAAGATCTTGTACTGTGTCTTAATCGTTGCTGGTTTCAACAATCGTGACTTCGATCGTTTTTTGTTTCATTGCTTTACGTTTCCATCTCTTGTTGTTCTAAGTTTCGGGATCGTAATGTCTTTTTAGTATGGGGGAGTGTATTATCCATACTTTTCTTAGTATTTCCAGTATTGTGTGACCTTTCATTGTTGGTAATTCAATTGTGCTCCTCTCGACAATTTTAAACTACCATGTTCTACCTAGCCTACCATCCTCCGAATGAATTTCAGAGTTGTTTTGTCAGACTACATGGATTATTGTGGTCTTTCCACATCTGAACTTGATCCTTGCAAAATTTTGTTCGAAACTATTATTCCCACGCGTGCAATTAACACTTCCGAATGTATTATGAACTTGGATGCGGTTGGTCAAGCTCGAAACATGGTTTCAGGACGTCTGAGCCGTTTTGTGATTTTCTTAACTCTTGGAGCTTTTGTATCGAAATTCATACTCCTCCACCTCGACTTATCGTGTTCACATACATTTTTATCGCCTCAACTCATGTACCAGATACTTGCTAGGTTCGTTCATTGTATTTCTAGAACCTCGCATTCGCGCATTGCTCGTGATGTTTTGGGGCTGAGCAAGTAGTTATTTCCTTGATTGTTCTGCCGCTCTCTATTTTAAGTTTCGGGACGAAACGTATTTTAAGGGGGGTAGAATGTAATATCCGAGATTTTTATTCTGATTAATTCGAATTTTTCTTTTTTAGACCGGAAATTTCTCGGTTTTCGAGCGTTGGTATTATTTTTCTCGACAATTGATTTTGTGTTTATGGCCATATGTGGTGATTTGTTGTATATTATTTTCATTTTGGATCGATGTTGTTGTCCGCGAGCGTTTCGTCGTGTTCGTTCCGTGCGTTTTTAGGAATCGAGTCGTCAGGGCACTGCAGCTGGGCGCTGGCCGGACGGTTGCGGGAGGAACCGGCACGGTAGCTGGGTGCTGGCCGGACGGGCGCGGCAGGGACCGGCATAGCGTACGCTACTGCCGGGAGGCTGCGCGCGCTAACCGGCAGGCGTAGCGCATGCTATGCGGCACCCAGCGCACGCTACCTGGGCCGGGCAGTGAGGCCCTGAGGTTCTGGACTCCGGAGAGTTGGCCGGTAGCGCACGCTATGGCCGGTCGCTGCGCGCGCTAACCGGAAGACGTAGTGCACACTGCTCGGCAGCTAGCGCGCGCTACCTGGGCGAGGGGATCAGTCCAGGAGCCTCTGGACTGGACCATGGTCGGCCCGCTAGCACACGCTGCTGGCACGCTAGCGCACGCTAGGGCGGTCTGCCTATATATTTGACCGAGCAGCCTTGTTTCAAATTTCATTCTTTTCTTTCTACGGCCTGAGCTTTTGAGATCAAGGAGGCATGTTGTTGAACAACAAATCCACGAAGTTCTTGAATTCATATCATTGATTGATCATTCCATAACATCCTTCAATCGACCAAATCAAGGTTAGTTTTTCCTAAAATCCAAACTTTGGGAAATTTGGGGATCTTGGTAGATTTCGTCCGTTCGAGCCATATGAACTTATATTACTGATGGATAATTGTAGATTAAGTTGTATTCTATCAATTTCATCATCTTTCCACGGATTTGTCATGTTCGATTCGTCGTTTATATGGGTTTTCACTTGACGCCTTCAAGGTGTCCGGGAAAATGCCACAAAGGGAGATTCGGTCGTTTTGTGATGTTTTTCCTCGTGTGATTGATTGTTTATTTGATGATAGGATATGAGGGACGAATTCCCTACGAAAATCTGGTGTTGAGCCCTTCCGATCGTTGTTTTCATTGGAGTTCCGGATTTTTCCAATCGATCGTATTTTCGGAGTATTCGCGAGAGATTACCAAGGCAAGTACCTTGATATATGCATTATAACTACGTGAAATCATTGTTGCCGAAGTGTGTGAATTATTTTACTAATATACGTATACATATATATTTATATGTTAAATATATGTATGTATATAGATATGCGTGTATATATATATATATAGATAGATAAATACATACATATGTCGGTGAACGCCGAGTGATGAATGCTAACAGTAGTTGACGTACTTAACTTGGGTCGATGGATGAACCATACTTATAGGTATAATGTAGTAAGGTTATATATATATATATATATATATATATATATATATATTCGGTTGAGTCGCAATATAGGGATATATGTGCGGCGTTGGTTGGTTATGCCTGAAGGCTTATTGTGAATGAGTTTTGATTGATAACGTGTGTGTTATTGTTTATTTGTGTGGTTACGGACTGGCGGATAAATTGTGTGATTTGGTGTACTGAGTTGATAATTGTTGTAACGTTTGTCTGTGTGCTTGATGTTTGAAACAATGTGGATACTTGTTGTGAGAAACGTCGTATCCGGGAACCTCTGAGGGCGGGCGTGTATTCCGGCCTGGTGTACGCCGCAATGTGCGGCTTCATATGACTTGTGAACACCGGTGTTACCTAATGCGCGTGCAAGGGGCGGCTCTTTTGGGAGTGATCGCCGGTGCACAGGTGTGCAAGGGAGGCGCCTGGCAGGCTTATTGGTAACGGATATTTGAGTGATAGCTAAGACCCCGTTACCAAATGATTTTCGTAATTCAAAGTTCTTGCAACTGGATTTAAAATGTTGGTCTTGATGTAGACCGCGATTCGTGTTTCTGAAAGTTCATTTCAACTTGTTTCAAATATTGGTATCAGGGTTAATTAACCAAGGATATTTGACGAGATCTCCGAGGGTTAATTAATCAGGGGTCTTGAGCAGGAATTGTCGAATGAGAGGCTGTGCCTTTGATTGTACTGTGATGATTATTCTGTGCATTGGGTCGAGGACCCCGAATAACATTGTAATGGTTTTCTTGCAAATTATTTTTCACATATTGGGTCGAGGACCCAAGAGCTTTTGAAGTATTTTCTAAAAGTATTCCCATTTGATTTTCAAAACCTCAAGATGGCCCGAGTCAATAATAATGTTTTCAAACTTTCTTATCAAAATACTTTTCCTTTTATAAAAAGGGATTTTTCTGACTCCTCGGGCTCATTTAAAGTTTCATCGGTGTTATGTTCCGTACAGAGAATATGACAATGTGATTATCTTTCACCTTGTGTATGTGATGTTATTCTATATTGACTATGGGAACGTGTGGTTTGTGTTAAGGCTTCACGACTGTTGAGTTCTGTGTTGTTATTGTTCGTATATCTTGTATATTATATACTTGCACTAGCAAAATTCTAGTTTGCTAACCCCCGAGTTTTCGGGGGGTGGGTGCCTGTTATGCGCTCAGGTTTTGGCAGCTCGGGAGGCGTCACGGGATTGGCTTGGAAGGTGATGGAAGACGACGATGCTAATCACACAAGAGTCAAAGACTTTTTCGTTTGTTTCATTTTGGTTGGTATTTCTCTTTCGGTCGAGTATCCACCCTTGCATGGGTGTAGTTTTCATTCATTAAATTAAGTTGTCATTCCTTTCTGGGTTCAAGTTTATTATTGTCATTGAGAAGTAAATTTAGTTAGTTTCTGAATTGTTTAATGACCTTGTCGGTCTGCTTTGTAATTAATTTTGACCCCGGTCAGTCAATCATTGAGTAGTCTTTTGGAGTTCAGCCTGGTAGATCCTTTTGATAAGGGTCTACGGCGTGTGACATTCCCGGCCGTATTCTGGGGGTGTTACAATCTGTTCAGGATATATGCATCTCAGGAGTGTTTACCCCACAGGTAAATCGGTAAGTCAGTATAGGCCAGCATGGAATGGATCATGTCCAACAAGGTTTGGTTCCTTCTTTCTGACACACCATTTAACTGAGGAGTGCATGGAGGTGTTAGTTAGTGATACTATTCCATGTTCCTTCAGGAACTTGTCAAACTCCATACTCATATCCTCACCACCTTGGTCCAACCGAAGTACTTTGATATGATTTCCAGTTTGTTTCTCGACTAGGGCTTTAAATTCCTGGAATTTCTCAAAGGCCTCGGATTTATGATTCATTAAGTATACATAACCATACCTAGTATGATCATCTGTAAACATAATGAAGTACTGATATCCATCACGTGCTGCTTCCAAAGCACCACATACGTCGGTATGTATTAATCCCAGTTTATCAACGGCTCTTTCAAAAGTCCATGTGAAGGGGGACTTAGTCATTTTTGCCTTTAAGGCAAGATTCACAAGTAGGAAAGGGATCCGATCCCAATGGACCCATAAGTCCATCTTTTTCCATTTTGTAAACTTTGGTCTGACCAACATGACCAAGTCTAAGATGCCATTTCAAAACTTGATTGGTTTCATCCCTACCACGCTTCCTAGTCATAGTATTGGTTTATTTCTGAAATAAATTTTGCCGGAACCATCACCAATGAAAAATGAAAAGCCTTTCGGTCCATGACCGGAATGGATACAATGTTTTTTATGCCCCTTGGGCAAAACAAGTACATCTTCTAAAGTCAAAACAAAGCCGGATTCTAAACCCAAAAGAAGTGATCCTATGTCAGTTGCTTCGACACTATGTCCGCTTCCGACAGTAACCATCACTTCCCCAGCTCCAAGCTTCCTACTTTGTTCCATATCCTGATTCACGGTACTAATATGAGAACTAGCACCTGAATCCAGTATCCAAGAAGTAGAAAATACAGTAGCAGAACAATTTATTTCCAAAACTAAAAGTTCTGTACCTGAAGTGCCATGAAGAATCGGATAGTCTCTTGCCCAGTGGCCCAGCTCACCGCACTTGAGACATGCATCCTTTTTCTTCTTGCTCTTTGGAACCATCGGGGCCTTACCCTTACCCTTAAGGTCCTCTACTTGTGGTCCCGTCCGCTTATTGGTCTTTTTCTTCTTGTTCTTGGACATCCAAGATCCGGAAGAAATCACAAGGGCAGACTCCTTCATCCACGGAGTCTTTTTCTGAGACTGAGCGGTCACAAGTTTGTTCATTAGCCCAGCTAAATTACATGCAATCTCGTTGCAATTGAAGTTCATAACAAACTGTGAGAAGGAATCAGGGAGAGACTGTAGGATAAGGTCAGTTTGGAGAGAAGTATCCATTTTAAAATCAAGAGCCTCCAATCTCTCGATCATGGATATCATTTGGAGGACGTGGTCCCCAACCTTCTCATCTTCCTTCATCCTTGCACCGAGCAGTTGCTTGGATATCTCATATCTAGCAGTTCAACTGTGCTCACCATAAAGATCGGTTAAGTGAGATAGAATCTGCCTAGCAGAAGTCATTTTCTCATGAGCTCTCTTAAGCTCATTAGACATGGAAGCCATCATATATGCACGGACTTTCACGTCATCCTTAACCCACTTTTCGTGGTTTTCAATCTCTTCCTGATTGGCTCTTGTCCGCATCGGAGGCGCCGGAATGTCCGTCTTCAAGACGTATCCCAGTGCCTCTATACTGAGGACTATCATCAGATTGCGGAGATAATCCACAAAGTTAGGTCCGTTCAAGGTGTTCTTTTCGAGTAGAATTGTGAGTGGATTCATTGTCATATTCAGAGTTATGTCTACATTAAGTATGACAGATTAATTAGTGACTCGTTAAATTATGATCTGAGTATAGAATTAAGGCATTTTCTATTCTTGTTACCCAGGTCCCACTATTTTTTATCGGAATAACACACTCCCATGTGAAATCCGGAAGTATCGTCGCTCTACTTCATAGTGGTGATCGTGTTCTTTATAAATCTTAATAGAGGCCAACCGAACAGGTTTCTAGTCTATTAATTTTCATAAAGTGGTGTCTAATACCAAACCATCTAATGGATGATACGATATTCTTTTTCCCCTTGTTCACTCCCCTCAACCTATATGATTTCTATGGTTCGTGAACAAGTTAAGTTTATACCATCAACGCAAATCATTTTCAAAATTGAATCTTATCCGGCAACCTATCAGGTTTTTAGGGATAAAATTTGCTTCAATCGAAGGCATCCAATGCGCTCCCGGTAATTTATCCGTCTTCCCCGAACGACTACCCTGATAACTCGGACGCATAGCACATCCGGTTTGGGTTTCAATTTCCTGAAAACTCGATGGAGGGAAGGAAAACCTTGAAACCTTATAAACTTAATAATTTGTCGTGGGAGAATTTTCGCGATTAATGTTACACTTTGCACATTAATCCATTTAAGCGCGTTTGTGGCATTCATACAATATGAAACAACCATTCACAACCTAGTTGCTACCAACATGTGGTTCATGGACCGTTCCTAGAAAACAAAAACTCCGTAATCTAATTACAAGTCTTCGTCTAGAATCTTTGTCTTCTCGAAATGGATCTTCCTCCGTTATTAATTTTCAAGAATACACGAAAAAATCTAGCACGGCGAATCGCTGCCACGGCCGAGACATCGCGGCATCACGGCCAGACACACGGTACAGGTCGCCGACACGGCCGGTCGCACGGCAGTGTCCTATACTATTCTTCCAGACTCGGTCGTGTCCAAATGACACGATCGGGTCATCCCGACAGCCTTCCGGCCAGACACGGCCGTGCCGCCTGACACGATCGGGTCTGCCTGGAAGTGACTTTGCAGACTGCCGGACATGGCCGAGTCACCCAGGACACGGTCGAGTCACCCTCGGCCAGATTACACCTTTTGTCTAAAAAGTCGTTCGACGACGATTCGGGGCTAGATTTTCGACCGGATGTCCACTATCAATATTTTCTGACTTTCAGATCTTCAATATAAATCATATTTCCCAGAAATTTAACATTTATATTTAGACATAAACTTACAAAAAATACAACTAGAACGAACGAAAAAACATATACCACAATTATGACTAAAATGATTCCAAATCATTCACCATCTAATTAAGCATTCCAAATGCTAATATCGTATATACGATCGCAAGACCTACGCTCCGATACCACTGTTGGGATTCGGTGCCAAAAAAAAGGCCCAGCGGAAGCGGTAAAATGAAAATTAATTCGATCCGAATCCCTACGAGGATCAATCGAGCTACATATATACGAATATTAAAACGAAAACACAAGAGATATAGAAACTCACCCTTGTAGTCCGTTGATTAAATGGATTCCTTCTCTTGAGCTATTCCCCAAGCTTTAGTTGTATATCCTTACGATCCAAAACACTCCAAGCACCTGAATGATCCATCGTCGAAAATACAACGCCTCTACTTGCCACGCGCCGGAGAAACGAACGGGATGACGATCACCTTGCTATCCTCCAAGGATACGGCTAGAGCTAAGTGATGAAGCTATTGAATCTGATGAATATTCACTAAGTATGTTTATTAAATTTTCTCTCTTTGATTTCTTGATTTTTTTTCTCCAATAATTATCAAGAACAAGGTGAAGAACAAGAGGAAGACTTAAGAAAAATATTTTCTCTCTCACTATCTCTCACTTACGGTTGGAATGGCAAGGGTGTCAAGTGAGAGTTAGTCTTCTCACTTTTATTCTTCAACCAAATCACCTACCCTCAAGATATTCAACATATCTTGTCCCCTATATGCCTTATGTCTCCCACCAATTAAGGTGGAGACAAGGACTAAAGAAAAGGGGAGGAAATAGGCGGCCATCTAGAAGGAATGGAACGAGTCCAGCTCGTTTCGGACTCCCATAAGTCCAAACAGATAAACTCTGATTCTATTCTGATGTATTTATATCAATTAATTAATCTAATTAATTAATCATATCAAATACAAAATAACATAATTAATTTCTCCAAGAAATAATTATATTTATGAATTAAATTAATCACCCAGTAATTTATTTACTTCATCAGGCCGTAAATTAATTTATCCAATAAATCAATTTAGACATCCAATGTCCCAAATTAGATATCCAATATCTAATATTTATAATGAGAGATTAAGCTAGATTCATTCCGTCGTCAATCCTATTGCGCGATTCGGTAGGTCCGTCTCAGTCAGCAATGGGAGGAACCAAAGAGTAGTAGCACCACCTAGCCAGCCTGGCAGCCTACACTGTACCCCAATTGAGAACGAATGATTGGGATCATTCAAGAACCATTCTGTCGTTAATACCAGTAAACGTATAAACCCTTCTTTCAGATGTCCCGATCAAGATATAGGGTCACGGTCAGTCAAACCCTATCTGTATTTGACTCTATGCATGCGTTAATGCAAATCGAGATCATCGAGCTCTCGTGTATCAAATACAACTAGCTTCAATGCTTTGGCCAAAGACTTATGATCTCATCTGCCAATAACCGCATAGTACATATAACCCGCTCACTAACGGGAAAAATATTTCTATCTTGGTATTCAGTAGGACCTGCTGCTTGCCCGTCAAGACGCACGTCGAGGTTGACCCCCACCTCCCGATTTACAGGGTCGAACTACTCTAATAAAAATCTTGACATCACAAGCACATCCCTACTAAATCCTCAAGTCGAAGGTTCACGAATACCTATCACAACCTTTCGATTCCGTCATTGACTGTCCCGGAGTGAAATCCATGTGACGAATCGAGGGTGAGTCAGTTCAAGTATACTAATCCAATTAGCATACCTATAACGTGTGCTCCTACTAACCATTAGTGTTCGACAGGCACTCTCCATGTCAAAGTTAACGCCTAGTCAAGTTTCATCGACTTGCGAACGATTAAGTATTTGAGCTATAAACCTTTCCAGTACCGACCCCTTTATCCCATAAGGAGTGGAACATTTTGCTATCAAATACACGAACTAGTTTTTATATGTATATTTACGAGTTAGGAATGCCAGTAACTACCAGTAAATAAAGAAACATTCATTGCCTTATATAAATGATTTACATAATTACAAGTACAATGCCATCACTCAACATCCTCTGAGTGGCATTCGAGGGCATCTTCCTAACAGTCACTTGGTTGAATCTACTAATGAAATAAAATCCATGATCCTTTCTTTAAAGAGCCTGTGACAGAGCCTGTGACAGTAAATCTGTGATCCCCAAAATGTGCAACATCAAATGCAAATAAAACACGAAATCCAAATATTTGAAATTTTTTTGAAAGCCATTTTCCTTGACGTTAGTTGAAGCTTTTATCACCTTCGTCCTCAACATACTCAAGCACCTCAATAACAAATGGAAACAAATTAATCAGACAGACAACTATCTTATAATGAGAATCTCAATGTTTATTTCCATCTTTTGTCAAAGAAAGTTCTTGATTTAACCCAGTTCCGGTCTCAATTTCACCATTATCAATGGCTTCTTCAATCTCACTTTTTGAATTTCTCGAATCATATCTCGTTTCCACGAAGCACAAACCACAGTCGTCAGATTAGAGACCATGTCGAAGAAATCTCTAACACTGATATGTTCTTTTGCAACAGCCACAACAACTTGTTGAAGCCGATGAGCAAAATAATGAACATAATATTCTGGGGGATTTTCTTTCAAGATTAAAGCTTTCAAACTACTAAATTCAGCATGCAAATTACTTGCCTCATCGTAACCTTGACCTGTAATCTTATTCAAAACTTAATTTATGTTCAACAAACAAAGATTTGATTGCGGATTTAAGAGATAAATATAACACACATGTATCCGCCACATGAACAAGACCAATAAATCTTTCCGTGATAATCCCACAAGTAACATATTGCAAAACCAGTGCCATTTGTTTTTTAGTTATGTCACTAGAGTCATCAACTGATAAACCAAGCAAATCAACAGTAATTTCTTTCAATAATGGGCTTGCGTATTTCTTGTGCAAAACAGTAAGCAATATCTATTCGAACATTTGGAGCCATCATTTGATTATTTCCCGGAGCATTCTTTAATGTAGTCTTACGAACCGTCTCATTTTTATCTTGGATTAATTTTATGCGTTCCAGGGAATTTCTTCTACGAAGAGACTTTTCTGACCCAACATGACCACAAAAAGGTATTGCGGCATTCAACAAATATCTACAATCATCAATGGCATCATTCAGTCAGATTTAGTATTCATTCTTTTCCGTTTCACTTTGCTTATGAAAGGCAACAACAGTAGATCAATCTTGTCTCATTAGGCCTACAACACCTCAAAAGGCGACTATTACAGTACAATGAACCCTCAAATGGGACCTATCAAAGTAACTACAATAACAATAGTCAACATATAATATAACCGTAGTATCTTGAACTATGTTATATTACCAAATACTTTGATACGGAGTTTATACAGTATTTGGTCATATATACCAATCAATCAACATGATCATCCAAAATACAAGTATAATCCATATGAAGATGGAATATACCAAATCAATACAAATTAAACAAAATAAAAGGAGTTCTCTGCAGTGGAATGAAAATACGACAACACAATAGGAATCAAGACGACTCGGCCCCCCCGACTAGTATCTTTGAGAATCTTTGCCATCATCGTGTTCCTCTTGTGCCATTGCCTCCCCTCAATCTAAATTATGATATAAAAAACAAATTTCACCCAAAACAGCAGGGTCAGATATGCAAGATAATAAATCTCAAGATGTTGAACATACACAATACAGCATGAGTTTGAACAAATGATAATCACGACATTCGAACACACGTAATTACATATGGTGTATGAATGACCAAACACAACTCGAAAGACTGTCATCATGTTACGCCCAGGATAGAAATGTGTTTGTGCATAAGCCACTTGTCATATCGATCGAACACACGTGTGGTCTTGTACTTAATTAGTCTTAAGCAGTAATCATCTCGTGTGCAAAGTCTAATATGAGACAAACTATCACGTGATTATATATGACCGACTAAAAATCCTACACATATCAATCGGTACATAATATGGTTCTAGAGATGTCACGATATCAACATGACAATGAAACCTAACAAATTAATATATCCCATAAGAATCAAAATGAAATCACTTAAATGAAACAATAATATACCAATAATGAACAATCAATATGACCAATAGTATCAAAACAACAGTCTTAGGGTCACTATCCCAAAAGGAACAATCAGTACGATCAATCAAGTACTTCATTAAGAATTACAATTCATAAAGTATAAGAAAACAACAAACTACAATATGTATAATAATTTTTTTGACCAAAATATGTATAATAAAAGCATTATTATCTTCATAACCAAGCAAGAATTAACTTACCTCAATACAGGAGATAAAATATCATTCCACAAACAAGTCTCCAATGAAATCAATAATCTCTCTGACAAATTCGCGAGAAATATAACTCATTTACTATCATGTCCTTCCACGAAGAGCGTCCTCCAACGAAATAAATAATCTCTCATACAACCTTGAATGAAATACAATTCATTCAATATCAACAACCCACCAAAAAATTGGTTTATTCAAGAATACAAAGAACATGAAGAACAATTTATTATCTTCCTTGTAAAGTATGATAATCTGTTCTAACATCATATTCTTCGACTATTTCAACTCATAACCAAAACGACGTCATTATCTACGATTATATCAATACATAATGGAATCCTTCAACGTCGTAATCCAACATCAAAGTGTTCTTCAATAAAATTCCAAGAACCTTAATGAATAATCATATCCATCTCATACTCGTATTTATAAACTAATATATATCATAATTATAACTTCGTACATATCATATTCTCTTCAATATGAAGTCCAAATTGAAAAATAATTACCTCTTGAAGATTCAAATGAAAACCCTCAGTTGAATCCGCTTTAATACCCCTCTCAAGCTCAACAATCATTGTAGCAATCAACTCCACGAGCACTCAAGTGTTTGGAACTCAAAGTCTCTTCATGAACTCTCTTTCTCTGAAATGTGAATACATGCCGAAATGAACCTCAAAAACCCAAAATGCAGTCTTATAAACTGCCTGAGATACGTCCGTATCTCGAAATGTTATGGCTGTAACTCTCTGATATATGTGTAATGCCCCGATTTCCCAAGCATTTATTTTGGGGAATAAAAGAATAATCAAAGTACATATTTATATATTTTTAAAATAATTGCACTCGTCCAGAAAATTGAATCATCACACAAGTGGTACTGAACTTAAATAAGAAATTTATGTCTTCATCAAAACACCAAAGTATCATGATCGGAAGAATTTGCAGCGGAATATTTAAACGAATATATATAGCAACAAAATTGTTTCCCAATACTTGAATTTAAAATATGAAATAATAAAATAAAACTTCATCATATGCCTCGTAGCCTGGAAAATTCGTCTAACACCATTCCTATTAACCTGAGGTTTAACAAAATAAGGTGGGGGTGAGCTTCCTTCAGCTCGTAGAAAATTACACAATATCAAAATAATATACAATCTCATGGAGGCATAGAATAATAAAAATGCTGTAATAGTAGAATCTAAATCTGACACGTATAACATGAATCGAGCATGCATAACGTAGTATATATTTTATGATCAACTGGTTGTCACGTATAACATGAATCTAGCATTCATAACATAAACTGATATTATAGTTATTACCAACACAGTCCAATAAAAGCAATTAAAGTGATAGCATAAAATTCCCACCTGATGTATGTAGATTGAATTGGATGAAATGCAGAAAGCTCGACTAACAAATTTCTATGCCCGAAAATCCTTTTTATTATCTACAAGAAATAAATAATAACAATTCATTACTAAAATAAAATAAATAAATCTCCCCTATATACTAATGCAGAATACGCTGAGCCTAAGTGGCAGCTTCTCATGCTTCGACTGCCACATGTCTTTTGTTGGTGCTTCGTGTGCTTATGTGTCAGCCTCTCATGCTTCAGCTGACACATAATCAATTACTGGCCTAATCATCATTGCATTAATTACATTATAATTATACCTTAAATAATTCCTACGTACCTTATCAATTTTTATGAATTGAGGAATATGAATTATAAATAAATAGGAATTGATTATATTTACATAAATATTTCATATTTTCATTAATCAAAAAATATAAATCACAAACAAAGAAAAATTTAATATAGTAGTATGCACTATATATTAAAAACTTAAATACAAAATATCGCGGAAATATTATATATTCCACTAATTAATTAGTTTATATTGATTAGTCACTATAATTAGGAATATCAATAAAAGAAATTGAAATTAAAGATGCTTGGGGATATGCAAAAAATTGTTGAATATATATAATAAAAAGTTACTTGAAGTCCTAATCAATTAAATAAATCGAAATAATCCTATTAAAAATATTATTGAAAGTGTAGAAATAATGGTTTTAATTATTATTTAGAAATAAATCAAAGAAACTATAGAATAAATCAATTAATCTATTTTAATTTTAAATCTTATTTAATTAATATAAAATAACAAAATAAAGAAAAAACTTATATTTACTAAATTATATAATTACTAATTTTATGAATTTTCATAGAGATGTTTCTAAATGTAAAAGAAATTAAATTTAATAATAATATACTAATCCGTAGATTCATCTTTGTACACAGAGAATTTCATAAAATAAAAATTGATCGTTTTAAGTAATGTTTAAGTAATTTTTCATTTTTTAGTTTTAAAAGATTTGTTAATTTATCTACTTTTGAAATCAAATCTATATTTCTAAAAGTTTTGGATTTGCTTTTATATGTTAAATTATATCCAAATAATTTATGTATTTTTTTTCAAATATAAGGATTAAATTATCTCCTTTTTGCCATTTAACAGAAATCGTTAAATACTTAACGATTTGGACCATTTTGGCAAGAAAAAAAGACCAAAAAGAACGTGGAACTAAAATTTTATCAAATACAATTTAACACAGTCAGATATGAATTGAGGTTTTTTCTAATACAAGTTTCTGAAATTACTAAAAGTGTCCAACTATTTATGTATTCTCTTGAATGTAAAATGTGCCAACTTTAATACTTATATATATTAAGTTAAATGTTTGAAAATAATATCATATAAAAATGATATAAAGTTTCAACTAAACCAAATGTCACTTAGATTTTTTGTAATACAAGTTTCACAAATTACTAAAGATACTCTAATTATTTTTCTCTTCATTGAATGTAAAATTTCTTGAATTTGGTATTCTTAAATATGAAGTTCAGTGCCTGAAAAGTATCCTATAACTTTTCCGAGCTGATCTTATATTACAAACAAAATTGGTATTTTTTACTTTTAAAAAATAAGGATAATTTAATTAGGCTAGGATGTGGATGTAGTTTTCTGAGTTAACCCCGCGATTAGTATATTTACAATAAGTCATACAAGTAATTCACTTATATATATACTACGATGATGATGCTTCTTTTTTTATTTTTTTGGCAAAATGGAAAGTACTTAATTTTAAGTTATAAGTCATAATCTCCTTACTTTATAATTCCAAAACCTATTTTAAAATAAATATACATATAGTTTCACTTCAACCAAGTGCCGTCGAGATTTTTTGTAATACAAGATTCAGAAATTACTAAAGTACTTCAACTCTTTTTTTATTTTTTTAACGTAAAATGGGTAGACTTTAATACTCTTAAATATGAAGCTAAATGTTTGAAAAAATATTATGTAAGCATAAATATGCCGTTTCACTTCAATCAAATCAATTGAGTTTTTTCTTTTGGAATTTTCTAAAATTTTAAGGTCATTTATAGTTAGGACAAAATTCTGATGTATATTTTTTAACTTATCCAAGCTATTCTTAAATTACAATCTAAATTGCTAAATTTTTTGATAATTTTAAGGCTAGGATTTGGATATAGTTTTCTAAATTAATAGGTATATTTATAATAAGTCATACAAATAATTAAATTATATATACTAATATTATGTTTTTTTATTGCAATTTGAGAAGTGCTTAATTTTAAGCTATAGTCAAAATCTCTTATGTATTTTCAAAAGCTTTTTAAATTTTAAATATTACTAAAATTACCCTTGCCACAATTATTTAGTATAATTCTACAAATGAAGTTGTACCAAAGGACAATGCATAAATCGGTTATTCAAGTATAAGCTCTTATTCACGTTGGCATCATTGCAAACTCATAAGACTGACCAAGAATATGATATTAATTGTTGGAGAAACAATGTCATCTCACCATCTACAAGAAATTAAGGACTTCTCAGAATGAATTCTCAAAATTGTAGATGGTGAGCTAGGTGAAGAAGTCGATAGAGAAATCTTGATTGATATTCTTGATATTTACTGATCCGGAATGCCGAAGATCATATTGCAGCCATTGATGTATCATTCATTTATAAGTAACTTTCCATAAAGTAATTTTTTTGAAGAAAGAGCAATCTCGGCACCAACAAACAACATTGTGGATGTAGTAAACGATTACGTGATGTCTATAATTTCAAAAGACAAGCGGATATATCTCAGTTCTGATAATATATGCAAAATTTTTGCGACCTCTAAAAGTCAAAATTTTTGAATAGCATCAAGTGTTCTAGAATTTCAAATCACATCTTGAAATCGTAAGTTAGAGTTTCAATTATGCTAATTCAAAATATGAAACAATTATCAGGATTATGCAATGTCACACTATTAATAATTTTCCAAATCCGTAACTATATTATTGAACAAAAAAAAATTCGGAGAATAATTCTGAGAGTAAAGTATTTATTCCACAATTGATATTAAGCCCGATAGATATCATATTACCATTTAAATTTCAAATACGTCAGTTCCGACTTATTATGAGCTTTGCCATGAGTCAATGTCAATGCTCTCTGATATCAGTATGTATCTTACAAAACCCGTATTCGGTCATGATTTGCTTTATGTAGCCATATCAAGAGTGAAGATGGGGAAAAGCTAGAAATTTTTTGTTGCAATGAGAATGATGTAATCATAAACAGAACAAATGGTGTAGTTTATTATAAAGAGGTATTATGAAATTTATAATGAATAATTTACATATTATATATTCATATAAGAGTTCTTTTTCGTATTCCTGTGTAATTACACAGGTGTTATACTAGTTAAATATATAGCTGAAACATAACTAATTGAAGAGTCAAAGTAATAATGGGTCTAATGTCGAATTATAGGAAACTGGATGGGGTTAATTTGAAAGAATTATAAACCAGAATGGGTTAGATCGAAGTATCCAGAAATCTGGGGGTTAAATTGAAAGTTTATGAGAATTGGGAGCTCAATTGAATTACTCAAAATATGCTGGTATAAAACCCTTCTCTTCTCTCACGAGTTGGCATGACTCGTTTTTCTTTCCTCCCGATCCTCCCTTCTAGGCTCCTCTCTCTCTCTCTCACCTACATCTATCTCACAACACCCACACACAAAAAAACCTTACACACACAAACAATCGGTCAATCACACACACACACACATATAAAAGGTTCGCGCCCATAACAAAAAGGACGACGGCGACGATTTGGCTGTGCGGCGGTTTTCGACGGGCAGCTAGCGGTCAAGGTACAGGTCCGGCGATGATTGCAGTTTTGAGCATGGGTAAGTTTATGTGGGTTCAGGGCTGGGGATTTCGGGCCGACTTGCAGCGAGTTCGGGCCGAGAAATAAAATCAAGATGGATTAGGGTTCTTAAGTTTCAATCTAAGGCTGAAAAAAATAGAGTTTTAATGCAATTGAATTCAAGATATGGTTTAGGCTTGGGTTCATGGGTTATGTGGGGTTTCTGGTTTAATTTTTATTGCGTGAACTGTGTTGAAGTTAGATTGATGGGTTCGGGGACCGTGATTAATGGTGGTGGTGGATGGTAGTTTGGAGGGATCTGGATCCTCTGCGGTGCACAACACCGTGCTGTGCACCGCAGTGCGTTGGATCCGTCACGCACACACACACCCGTGCGGGTGTGTGTGATCCAACGGCTGTGCACCTGCACAGCACCGTGCTGTGCTGCGGTGCACAGCAGAGGATCCAGCCCCTAGTTTGGAGTTCGATTGGACATGGGTGGTTTGTTATTTAACACCGATGAATCAATCTGACACTTGATATACACGTATATGTATAGAGTAGAGGATATGGATTTACACTTATGTCCATCTACAAATTAGTTCGGGATAATAATAATTTGTGCGCGGATTTGACTGGTTCCTTCCCCTTAACCTAGTCTGCTATGGCTGACTATGCGCCTGGGCGAGTTGTGACTGATGCTGCTCGGCGTAAATGTGCCAAGTACCCGGACTTGTGTGAGGCGCAATGATATAATTTCTCACCCTTCTCGTTCTCTTCGCTGGGCGAGTTGGAGACGGGTCGGGTTCAAAAGATTTCGTTGTCTCAGGATGTTGGGAGGCGTGCTGCTGCTCATATTTTTACTCGAGTTGATTTTGTTATTGCAAAATGAGTGAGGGCCCAGATAGTATCTCGGCTTCCCACTAATTTCTTGTAAAATGTTACTCATCTAATAAAATTTGTTTTTTTAAAATAATAATAATAATAATAATAATATCAAGAATAATATTAATAATGATATAGAAATGATAAAAATAGTAACAATGATCATAATAATATTAATATTATCATGAGATTATTATTATTCAATATTATTAATAATAAAAGACTACTTGAAAATAACTGGAAAAATGACTCGAGCTAGAATTTGTGATACATTGAAATAAATCGACTATGCCTTTAATGAGAGTAAATGTACTGACTCCCATGACATGAAATTGATGTGGGATAAACGTGACTGGATTAGGTTTGACCAACCCCATGAATTACTGAAATATAACTGATCATGTGTATAAATAAATGTTATGAACATAATTGAAAAATGCACGAATTAATAATATAGTAATATTAATAAAATAAATGCATATAAAAATAACAGGCATTACATTCTACCCTGTTAATAAAATTTTCATCCTTAAAAATAAAAGTACCTTGATTGAAGAAGTCAGGATATCGAGCTTGAAGTTCCTCCGTACTGTGGTTACGCCATTGGACCTTGACGAATACCTTGTCTTTGTTCCTCAGTCGGCAAACTGATCGTTCGAGAATTGCTTCCGTCTTCTCGACGTAAGTAAGGTCTTTATTCACTCGACCACAGAATAATTGATGACATGACTCGGATCGTGCACATACTTCCTCAACATCGACACGTGAAAAAGGTTGTGCACTGCTGAGAAGTCGGGAGGTAAAGCCAATCCATAAGCCAAATCTCCAATACGATCGAGAATTTCGAATGGTCCCACATATCTCGGTCTCAACTTGTTCCTTGGACTAAAATGAACAATTCCCTTGGTAGGAGATACCTTCAAAAACACCTTATCTCCCACGAAGATTTCGAGATCCTTCCGATGCTTGTCGGTGTAAGACTTCTAACGATCTTGCGCTATCTTAATTCGCTCTTTAATCTTATCGATAAAACCAACTGTCTGCTAGATTATCTCGGGGCCTAGAATTTTCCTTTCACCTACTTCGTCCCAATACAGAGGTGATCGGCACTTCCTACTATACAAAGATTCATACGGTGCCATACCGATTGTCGCTTGAAAGCTATTGTTATGGGAAAATTCAACCAATGGTAGGAGTTGCTCCCAATCATTACCCATATCCAACACACAAGCACGTAACATATCCTCATGTATCAGAATCGTCCTCTCAGATTGACTGTTTGTTTGAGGATGATATGCTGTGCTGAAACTCAATTGTGTTCCAAATGCTTCTTGTAAAATCTCCCAAAAACGCGATGTAAATCGAGTATCTCTATCCGAGACTATAGAGACTGGCACTCCATGTAGTCTGATAATCTCATTGACATACAATTGAGCATACTGATTCATCCGAAAATTCATTTTGATGGGAATGAAGTGAGCTGACTTAGTGAGACGATCCACTATGACCCAAATCGCATGATTGCCCCTTTTCGTTCGGGGTAAACCCACCAAGAAGTTTATGGTGATGTGTTCCCATTTCCATTCTAGGATATGAAGCGATTTCAGCAATCCAAAAGGGTGTTGGTGATCGGCTTTCACCTGCTGACAGACTATTTATATTTTGACATAATCCACCACATCTCTTTTCAAACCTTCCCACCAAAATATCCTTTTTAGGCCCTGGTACATCTTTGCACCACCGGGTGGGCTGTATAAAGAGCATTGTGTGCTTCTATTAATATTTCTTATCTAATCTTGTCCATATTAGGCACATATTTTCTCTCTCCATAATATATCATGCCATCATCAGACACAGCGGGACCTTTATCTTCTCCAGCTTGTAATATCCGCATTTTTCTTTTTCCGGTATTTTTATTTTTGGGTGTATTTTTCGTTATTAGAGACTCGCTTGTAACCGTATTGATATTTCGAGAATATTCAATATTGGACTTTTTGTCATTCGAGCTTGTTTCGGACTTGTTTTACTCAATTTCGTGTTTAATGTTATTTCCGTCGCTATTTCATTCGATTCTCATAACCGTTGTTCGAAACCACCGTTTCGGAGTTGCCGCAGGTCCGTCTCATGTTGTGAGCTTTCGTTTGATGTTTCGATCACGTATCTTGTGTTTCGGATGTTTTGGGTCATTTTGTAAGTTCCAAAAGTTTTGGGGTGATTACTAACATTGTAGTTTTCCTTACCCTTGGGTAGTCGGAATCGTGTTTTCTTTCAGCGCTTTGGTTTTGACTCAATATTGTTGTTCGTGTGTCTCCTTCGGTTCGTTGTTTGGTGTCGGATGCGTGTTGTTTTCATCCGGGATGGAATTCACTGTTTTCCATCCCTGAGTGCTGTCTGTGCTGCTGTGTGCACTCGATAACGCACGCTACTATTGTTGTGTAGCGCACACTCGTTGCTTCATAACGCATGCTACGATAGTTTAGTAGCGCGCGCTAATGGCTCGAACCCAGCAGTGAGAGTGTCTTGTTTCTGCTCTCTGCTCTCTGGACGAGTAGCTTAGCGCATGCTACATTTATATATTAGCGCACGCTGGGGTGCCCGGTAGCGCGCGCTAACTCGGTAGTCCAGACCGGCGATTGTTTCGACTCTGGCCTCGGTGCCCGTGAACCAACCAGAATATTACGCCAGGGCCCCGCGCCGGAACCCACAAGGCTAAAAATCAGTATCGCAAACATTTCAAACACGCCATCGAGGCAAAGACGGTAATATTTTAAATACCCAAATGTTTCACAAAACTGAGTTCGCAAGTACTGTCAGAAAATACCATTTGAAAGCACAAGGCGAAGACGCCAAAAGGGCATTTAGAATGTATACATGAGTTGGTAAAATACCGAACACACGCATCGGATAGAGACATGATAAAAATACATTTGCAGCGGAATCACAACAGTCAGGGAAAATACTCGGTCTCAAACACATGCCATAACCAGTATCACTGGGAAGCTCATCCCTTCACGACCGCTACTAGCTCGATCTCTGAGTACCTAAAAGATAAAGCCCACGACTGGGTCAGCCATAATACTCAACAATGATAACGATCACATCAACATAAATAATTACATATCAATGTAATTACAGAGTAAGAATATTCCCAATGTAATCTTACCGTAATAACCTTACCAATTCGTGGTAACTCATATCAAATCAACCCTTACCTCAATTCACACCTCGCAATCTCAAGTGACGAATGAATTCTATATAACCATCTGTACTGTATTCAAAACGATACCAAGATTCTCAAACATGAATATATATCCAATATGGAATAATCTGTCCATGACCAATTATGTCTGCTGAATCGCACAATCGAATCCCAATTCTGGTAAAACTTATAACACACGATACATCTGTAGATCAACTGCCCCGAAACAATGACAAGCCCCGGATATCAATACAAGTTATGAATGCTCACATAATCAATAATAATAAACAACCAATGCATCAAAACGAGAATATCAATGACATGATAACTCCACACAAGATCCACAAAGGACCAACCACGAAAGAGAATACCATTGATGTGGTAAACTCCAACGAGATCAATAAAGGATCAACGACCGAGAATATCAACGATACGGTAAACTCCAACAAGATCAATAAAGGATCAACAACAGAGAATACCAATGATACGGTAAACTACAACAAGATCAATAAAGGATCAACAACCGAGAATACCAACGATACGGTAAACTCAAACAAGATCAATAAAGGACCGACAACGACCGAGAATACCACGGTAAGGCAAACTCCAAACGGAATCAATAAGGATCAATAACGAACGAGATTACCAACAATAGGGTGAACTACAAATGAGATTAATAAAGGATCAATAGCAAACAAGATTACCAACGATAGGGTGAACTCCAAACGATATTATGTAATACCACCGTTATTTCATGCTTAATTACCATGTACTTTGTAATTACCTTGTACTGTGTGATTTCATGTAGCGTGGTATTGCCTTTTTATATTATGTGATTTCATTAAATTCTTTTGCGATACAATTGTGTGATGTGAATGGAACGTAAGTGACATACCTTGACGCTGTTGGACAATCGTCAGTGCGAATATGACGGTAGCCAATGTCTTGTTCCCCGATGAATTGTCGACGAGTGGAGAGGATGGTCACCCCGAGGTGGTTAAAATGTGATAAATGACTAAGGGACTAGCGACTAACATACGCTATATGATGTGCTTAACATACGCTAAATTGGTGACATTATGTACGTTAACACTTCCTTGTTATGTACGTAATGCTTGGATTGGTCTCCCAACCAGAATCTTCCTTTTGACAAGGACTGGGGTACTTTCGGTGGCCTAGAGGACAAACGAGTCAACCCCTTGTAACGTACGTTACTCGCCCAGCATTGCGTACGCCACGGTCAGATGCCTTACGTATGCTATGGCATCTTACGTACGTAATGGATGGGCGCATTTCAGGCAGTAACCTCTGGACGGCCTTTACATACGTAAGACCTGGAGCCTTAACGTACGTTAACTAGATCAAGTCTTATAAAATAACACTTCCCCCCTTCATTCTCTCGACCTCAAACCTACAGAGAAGCACTCTTGAAGCAGTTCCCCAGCCTTATACTCAATTCATGGCCTCTCATACACTTGAATTAACATAAAGGAGGTGATTTCTTGAGCTCCGGTGAAGATTATCCAAGTCATTCAAGCCACTCTTAGTTTCACCTCGTGGTTCTTGTTGATTCGTCATCCCTCTTCATTTCTCTTCATCTACTAAGGTAAGCCTATTGATCCCTGAAGTAATCTCCTCGATGTTGTTGATTATACTTGTTGGATTATGGGTATTTGGGTAGACCTTGCTAACTCTCGTAGACAATCTAATCGGATGGGTTTGTAGTAGCCAGAATTATCATTGCTCGTATGTCTCGTCTTCACTCAACTCATATCAATCCCATGCGAAAATTTCATCTCAATCGATATTGGGAATATAAAAATTTACGAATCAATTGTAGTAGAATTTCGTAAGAATCCATCACCGTGTGTTAAATTGGTCGTAGCCACTCTTACCTTACGATTATCGACGCTAAGTGAACTAGGGGAAACATTTCGATAGTATTATCGTCATTAAAGATCAAACCACCGAAATCATTTTGTAAAATGGTAATCCACCTATGGAAGTACTCCGAATAGAAAATTGAATTAGAATTTATGAAATTCGATTATGCCATGGTCGTTTGTTGCTAACCGAATGATGATTGGGATAATCTTGTTAAACAAATCGATATAGCTAACATTAATCGTAGAATTGAACGGCATAGTAGTACGAATTGCTTGTGAACTTAGAAGCACGATACTAGCATTGGCAAATAAGGCTATGTTAGGAATCCGGTTAGGGAAGGGAAGGGAGACTAGTTTTATTCATCATGATCCATACAAGATGTTGATTGGGTATTACGTGACTAGGTTAAACTCGACCAGGCGTGGAGATCCCTGTTATCATAAGGCACCTACCGTCGGATCAAAGGCAAGTGAAATCTTGCTCGAGAAATGCTAGTATTATTAAAATGTTCGTGTTCATGAATATGCCATTGTTGATGAATGTCAACGGTTGTATTTCTCTAAAAATGTGTTATAAAAGGGCCGATGTGTTGGGGATAAAACCTGTATGGTACCCGTATGGAAATGTGCTAGGGGATAAGACCCAAATTGGGCACCTACGTTCCGGGGTATTCCTGTGCGAATACTCCCGTGACCCTTGGTTGCGACCTTGGGGGTTTATGTGATAAAAAGAGAAAGACAACATCGATCGTGCTATGAATTATCTTCTGCTTGTTATGTGGCACGGTGTTGGTAAAATTTTGTATATCATTGCTAACAATTGTTATTGGTATACATTCTATGACCTCGGTTATCTGGCATGATTTGTCGTGCCACGTAAATTTGTTGATTACGTGCAGGACATTCCTGAGGGGTCCGATCAGGCTTGAATGTGTTGGGATAAAATCTCGCCGCTGCATGAATTAAATTTGATTTTTGAAACCTCCATTAAGTAATAATCGAACTTTGAATGATGTTCCATCATAAATTAATTCGGCTCGTGATATGTAACCATAGATTTATCATTTTATTATAATTTCTTTAAAATGTCTATTTCTTGAACTAGCCTTGTGGGTCCCACACGGGATTCACGATGCTGTAATGCCTCGGGAGATTTTGGGGTGTTACAGAAAATGGTATCGGAGACCCGGCTCCTGTTGAATATAATTTAAATAAAATTCCTCCTCGCAGTCCAACACCCCAAGCGACCGTAACTCCTCTCAGGAATGCAAAGTAAGTAATATGTGTGCTTCCATCTGGATACTATATTTAACTGCAAACTGTGTGTGAACTGGCCTTAGATTACAATAGTCTCTAATGGCATGCCGTGGAGCTAGGAGGGTGGTGAACGAGGCCCAGGGTTCCGCCGCGAACCAAGACGGGGACAGGAATACTGCCGAGACCCATCCTGCTGGGGACTAGGCGCCACCGATTAATCAAAACGATCAGGAGGCAGAACGCCAGAACAATAACCCATGAGGCATGGACCCGGCCTTCGTTCAGGCTCTTGACCAAGCTATCGCCATGGGAATCACTCAGGTTAACCAGGTAGAACGGATACCGGTCATCAATGTGGAGGAGAACGCAGGGAGAGATCGTTGGTTGGGAGAGATGTCAAGGCCGACCTCCATTGTTTGACGAGCAGGGAGAAACATGGACGATCGATTTCAAATGGAGACTGCCAAGTGATCGGATGTCCAGAGAACCTAAGGTGCCGCTTGGGATTAATCACTCCGCAACACCGCCGCCCGTGGAGAACTTACGATCCAGAGAACCGAGTGGTGGGGCCGACTGCCTTGGCCATCGCGGAGTGAGTACGCCCTAGATCGGCCCAAACCACTCGTGCACGAGACTTTTCAAAGGCTGCACCACGTAATATTCCAAGACGAGATCATCCGGCCTCACTGCATCGAGCTAAGTTACATCTCTCAGATGGTTTCATCAGAAGATCAACGAATCTGCCACCTTGCACAGAGGTTGCCGGAAGACGTACAACACTATGCTGCCGGATTCCACTGCACGACTCTGAGGGCATACGAAGATGTGGTCACAGCATATGCCGGTACTATTGTTAACACCGACACCGGACATAATTCGAAGAAGCAGAATACATCGACCCAATCAGGGACCAGCAACAAAACGAACTCGGGACCCGTATCTTCTTTTAAGTAAGCAGTTTCGTACCAACAGAGGGGTGCATCTGATCGACCTTACCGTAGGGAGTGCTTTAATTGTAGCGTGTCCGAACATACTAAGGATCGGTGTCAGAAGTCGGGTACCAGATGTTTCTCTTGCGGGAAGAGTGGACACATGTCCCATTACTGATGGTGGGCCAATCCTACTCAAAACTTAGCTCCCCAACTGAGTCAACAAGGCTCTGTGAAATCCTCCAGCACACCTGCCGTCTCTAACTATCGAGCTCCACCCCATCAGAGTCAACCACCACCACACGGTACCGGACGAGTCCGTGGGCGCGGCGGTGGTAAATCATCCTTTTCGGAGTCAGTTTCGTCCCGTGTATTTGAACTGAGGGCTACAGATGGTCAATCCGCGCCAACTATCTCAAGTACCCTTCTTGTTAACTCTCAGCCTGTGCATGTACTATTTGATACCGGGGCCACACATTCGTTTATATCTATGGAATGTGTTGAACGTTTAAATCTTGCTTGTGTCCCTTGTGAGTCCTTTACTGTTAAGCTACCTGGGGGTAGTAAAGTAGGCGGCGATCTAGAAGTTCGAAACTGTCAAATCCGCATCGATGATCATTTTTGGGCTGCTAATCTTATGGTCTTCCCCCTTCAGAACAAAGATATCATTTTAGGCATGAACTGGATGCCATTGCACAGAACAATATTGGATACCTACCACTTGACTATTTCCATCACGGCTCATGACTGTACCACACATGTTATCAGAGGGCGAGAACACTTGATTTAAAGTGGTCTCTCACCTTTCTTGCACCCAAGTCTCCTGCAACTCTCAAAGGAAGTACTATTGGTGTTATGTTCTTCAGAAGGATACTTCACAACTTACGGTCGCAAACATTCTGGTGGTGAATGAATTTCCAGACGTCTTTCCCGATGAACTACCAGGGCTGCCACCACATCGAGAAACTAACCTCTCCATTTAACTCGACCCGGGGACGAGACCTATCTACAAAGCTCCTTACAGTATGGCACTGGCCGAGATGAAAGAATTAAAGATACAGCTCGAAGATCTGCTAGAGAAGGGATTGACCCGCCCGAGCACCTCGTCGTGGGGCGCGCCGGTACTTTTTGTTAAGAAGAAAGACAACTCTCTATGCTTGTGCATTGACTATAGGGAACTAAACAAGGTTACTATCAAGAATCGTTACCCACTTCCTAGAATCGATGACCTCCTAGTTCAATTACAGGGGGCGGTTGTGTTTTCAAAGATCGATCTACGGTCCGGATATCACCAGTTGAGGATTCGGGAGAAGGATATACCAAGAATGAACTTCGATCGAGGTATGGACATTACGAGTATATCGTGGTATCATTCGGATTGACTAATGGCTCAGCCATTTTCATTGAATTGATGAACAAATTTTTAATCGATTTCCTCGATAAGTGCATCGTGGTTTTTATTGACGACATCCTAATTTATTCTCGAAGCCGATAGGAACGCGAGGAACATTTGAGGCAAGTACTGAGCGTGTTGAGGCAACACCAACTTTATGCAAAACCTTTCAAGTGCGAATTATGGATGCCGAAAGTAATTTTCCTCGGAGATGTTGTCTCGGCAGAGGGAGTCAAGGTCGATCCACAAAAGATCGAGACAATAATGAGTTGGGAACCGCTGAAGAACATCAAGGAGGTAAGGAGTTTCCTAGGATTGGCGGGTTACTATCGAAGATTCGTCGAGGCTTTTTCCTGTATCGCTCGATCATTAACGAACCTACTGAGAAAAAACACTAAGTTTGTATGGGCTACGGACTGTCAGAAGAGCTTCGATGAGCTCAAAAAGAGGCTAACTACTGCTCCAGTGTTAGTGCTACCGCAGGGAACAGAAGGATTCATTATATACATGGATGAATCTAAGCATGGGCTGGGATGTGTCTTCATGCAGAATGACAGAGTTATTGCGTACGCATCCCACAACTGAGGCCGTACGAATTAAATTACCCGACGTATGACTTGGAGCTAGCCGCAGTGGTGCATGCCCTCAAGATTTGGAGGCACTCACTACTACAAAATACCCATTTAACAACGGACAATTAACAGCGGTTATCGTAAAACCGCTGTTAAATTTGTGTGGTGGCACGGTTCGTAAATATTATGAAAAATTAACAACGGTTATTACAGAAACCGCTGTTAAATTAAGACAGTTAACGGCGGTTTCTGGCAAACCGTTGTTAAAACCCGCCAATTAACGGCGGTTATTAAGAAACCGCCGTTAATTTTTCATATTCTACGGCGGCTACTTTAAAACCGCCGTTCGTTTTCCTCTTCTAACAGCGGTTACTTGAAAACCGCTGTTAATCTTCCATTTAATTACACCCCGCTTCTTTCTTTCTTTCTTTCTTCCTTCTTTTTTCCTTTCTTTCTTCCTACGCTTGACTCCGCGACTTTTCACAGGCGACCCGCGACCTCCGGCGACCTCGTGACCCCCGCGACCTCCGGCGACCTCGTGACCCCCGCGAACTCCGGCGACCTCGCGACCCCCGCAACCTCCTCGGCGTTTCGCAATCGACCACCGCGAATTATTTGGTAATTATTCTGAACTCTCTTCTTTGTTCCTATTTGGTAATTTTATCTAGTCTTTTAAGGATTGTTGTGTGATGTTTAATGTGTGTGTTGTGTGTGTATGTGCATGTATAGGTGTGGCAGTGTGTGTGCGTGCACAGTGTGTGTGTATTGTGTGTGGCAGTGTGTGTGTATTGTGTGTGTGTGTGTGTGGCAGTGTGTGTATTGTGTGTGGCAGTGTGTGTGTGTGTGTATCGTGTTTGTTTGTGTTGTGTGTATTGTTTGTGTGTAATGTAGTTTTACATGTTATTTTCTTCTTGTTTGTCGTATAATTTAATCGATTTAGTTGAGTGTGCGTGTTTAATTATGTGTGTTGCTTTTGACAACACTATTTTGTGGAACACGAATTATTTTGGGATAGCTTTGGTTAACTTCTTAAGAATCTTCTTCCTTTGGGATAGATGTTAACTTTCGTCTTAAGGATCTTCTCCCAACAGTTCGTGCAGATAGAGTTAGCAATCTTGACAAAGCCATAAGTTAACGTAGTATACAGTTAATTCTATTTTGACAACCGTCGTTCATGTTTCTATTTTAAACAACAATTATAGGACTACCATACCTTTGTCATTCTCTCTGTCAAAACAATTTTCAAAAAGTTAGTAATCATATAGAAATGAAATTCTTCCCCTTTATACAAAACAATAGAAAATTGATGAACATAGTATGTGTAATGTAAATGAAGAAATGGATCGAAGTTGGATGAATGCAAGTCGTGCGAGTGCGGAGTATGACAATGGAATTGAGCAATTTCTTAAATTTGCTCGACAACATCGCTTGGAACCCGATGAACGATACTTTTGCCCTTGTGTGAAGTGTATGAATGGGAGATGACATGAGGTGACACACCCGTGAACATCTTGTTTGTGAGGGGATAAACACCAACTATACGGTGTGGATATGGCATGGCGAAATAGTAGATGTTCCAACTGGAAACACCCATGTAGATATAGATGGTGATCAATTTGAAGAAATGATTCGTGATGTCGGACAAGAATCATTTCAAAGAGCTCATGTTTATGATGCGTTGAAAAGTGATTCGAGACTCCATCAGATCCGGGTGTGAAAATTTCACACGTCTATCTGCCGTGTTGAAGCTGGTTAATTTGAAGGCAATAAATGGGTGGAGTGACAAAAGTTTCACCGAATTGCTCCAGTTGATGAATGAGATGCTACCAACAGGCAATACATTGCCTAAGCGTACCTATGAGGCGAAGAAGGTTTTGTGTCCGATGGGTATGGAGTATAAAAAAATACACGCTTGTCCCAATGATTGCATACTGTACAGAAAAGAGTTTGAAGAATTGCATAAGTGTCCTAGGTGTGGGGTATCACGATACAAAGTGAAGAATGATGGAGAGAACACACAACAAGGACCTCCCACGAAGGTGTTATGGTATCTTCCGATTGTTCCAAGGTTCAAGCGATTGTTTGCTAATAGAGATGATGCAAAGAATCTCACATGGCACGCAAATGAGAGAAAATGCGACAAGCATTCGTCATCCAAATTGATCTTGCACAATGGAAGAAAATAGATCATTTATTTCCAGATTTCGGGAGTGACGCAAGAAACCTTAGGCTTGGACTTTCCACAGATGGAATGAATCCGTTCGGTAACTTAAGCACCAAGCATAGCTCTTGGCATGTTTTACTTGTGATATATAATCTACCTCATTGGTTATGTATGAAACGGAAGTACGTTATGTTGTCAATGATGATTTCAGGACCAAAACAACCAGGAAATGACATAGATGTTTATCTAAGTCCGTTGATTGATGACTTGAGAATGATGTGGGATGAAGGGATTTACGTGTTTGATGGTTACCGCCAGCAAATTTTCAAGTTGCGTGCAATGTTATTTTGTACGATTAATGACTTTCCTGCATATGGAAACTTGAGTGGATATAGTGTGAAGGGACATCATGCATGTCCTATATGTGAAGAAAACATAAGCTACATCCAGTTGAAACATGGAAATAAAACAGTTTACACTCAACATCGGAGGTTTCTCAGTCGCCATCACCCGTATCGTAGATTGCGAAAAGCTTTTAATGGATTCCCAGAAAATGGACTTGCGCCGATGCCCTTAACAGGTGAGCAAGTGTACGATCGTGTGAAGAACATAAATACTATATTTGGAAAAACTAAAAGAAGGTCACACACGACAAACATTTGGAAGAAGAGGTCAATATTTTTGATCTTCCTTACTGGAGACATCTAGATGTTAGAAATTGCATAGATGTTATGAATTTCGAAAAAAATGTTTGAGATTGTGTGATCTGAACACTTCTCAATGTTAAACAAAAAACAAAGGATGGTGTCCAGCTCGTCAAGACTTAGAGGAAATGGGTATACGTCCTCGGTTGCATCCGCAAGTAGTCAGAAACGAACTTATCTTCCCCGACATGTTATACTTTATCCGAAGAGAGAAAATCACTTTTGTAATTGTTTACAAGGCATTAAAGTGCCACAAGGTTATTCGTCGAATATTAAGAGTCTTGTATCGATGCAAAATCGACATCGTCGGCTTAAAGTCTCATGACATCATGTCTTGATGCAACAACTTCTAGCCGTGGCTATACGTGACGTCTTGCCTAAAAAAGTGAGAAATGCCATAACTCGCTTGTTTTTTCTTCAATTCTATATGTAGCAAAGTGATTGATCCTTTGGTTTTGGATGAGTGGAAAACGAGGTCATGTTATCTTGTGCCAATGGAGATTTATTTTCCTCCTTCTTTTTTGATATTATGGTTCACTTACTTGTCCATGTAGTTAGAGAGATCAAGAGTGTGGCCCCGTTTATTTGCGATGGATGTTTCCGATTGAGCGATACATGAAGATTTTTAAAGGGTATAGTAAAAACCCATTTCGTCCGAAGCATCTATTGTTGAGAGGTATATCGAAGAAGCAATCGAGTTTTGCAGAGATTACATGTCACAAACACCATCTGTAGGCTTCCAAGTCTCGACATGATGGGAAACTTAATGGAAAGGGTACACGGGGTGTTAAAATATTAACCAAGAATCGCAATGAGGTGCTTCAAGCACATTTATGCGTTTGAATAACACCGATGAGGTTCTTCCGTACTTGTTCCGCTCACAAGAATCTTTTGAAGACAAAGAATCCCCGAATGAGCGAGAAATGGTTGTTGATTGAACATAATAAGACTTTTTGAGGTGGTTTAAGGTACAAATCTCTCAAAGTGATAGCGCATCCGAAATGTTAAAATGGCTAGCTTATGGGCCAAGTCCGATGTCGTAACTTTGAATGGATATGATATCAGTAATTACTCATTCTATACAAAGTCACAAGATGACAAAAGTTCGGTTCAAAATATCAGAGTTACTCTTCAAGACGAGTCCATGCACTTTTCAAGCTCGAAAGATAAAAATCCGGTTATGGCATCGACAAGTTACTATGGAGTTATTGAAGATATATGGGAACTTGATTATGTTAAGTTTAGAGTGCCTATTTTTAAGTGTAAGTGGGTTGATAATAACACGGGTGTGGTAATCGATGAACTGGGCTTTACATTGGTAGATCTTCATAAGATAGCTTACACTGACGAGCCTTTTATCATGGCATATCAAGCTAAACACGTGTTTTATGTCAAGGATCCATGCAATGAAATATCGGTGGTCATTCCGGTAGAAGTGTGGATATTAATGAAATCAAGAGTCAAGTTTTGACATTTGTGAGTTTATTCCTTTATCAACACGGATGCCGACTATCGTTGAAGAAAATGTAGCAGATTTACATACATGCCATTCGAGATGATCATGATGAAGGCATATGGGAAAACGTTGTTATCTAGAGTCAAGTTAGATAGTTGATGATGAAGGCACAGTCGATTATGTTGAATTGTAGTATTAATGTTCAATTTTGTGACATTGTTAATGATAAAGTTGGTTTTGTTGAATTTTAGTATTAATGTTGAACGTTACATTATGAAGAATCAAGTTTTTATATTTTAGTAATTAAGATTATTTCATTATTTGTTATTAAAAAAATGTGTGTGCGCGTGTGTATATGCACTGTGTAGTGTGTATAGCAATGTTTTAAAAACGATCACCAGCATTTAGTCGACTCATGAGTCGCATAATAAAACTTACATATTAATAACACAATAAAAGCTCATAAGATAACTAATGACAATCGAGAAATGGTCCAAAATAAAATTTTATTAATAAAATTTTACATATTAATTCAATTGTACCTTCCACAGCTAGACTTTCAACTTCCTTCTCGTTTCAACTTGACGTACTCGGCAGAAGATGAAAGTAATGGGGACACACCTGTCATAATACACAGAGCTGTTCTTGTGTCGGTTGAATGCATGTTATCTATACTTATTGAGAACTATAAGGGGAAATGGCCTCTGTGGCTTAGTCCACGTCAAGCCATTGTTTGCTCAGTGTCTGATAAATCACAAGCATATGTTGTACAGGTTGTGTTCATCTTACTGTGTTTTTCGGTTCTATTGTTTACCTGCAACTTCTCTATATTTGTATTGTCTAATTTGGGAGTTGCAATAATGCCAATACGGAGGAAGCACAGATTGAATGTGTTTCCTCTATATTTCTATTATTTTTTTTTCTGTTCGATTATATCGAGATATTACTGATCTCTCCTATGTAACTTTTGATAGGTAAAGGAGCAGATTCATGAAGCTGGATATTATGTAGATGTTGATATAAGTGATAAGACCGTGAACAAGAAGGTGATACAAATTTTGCTCTAGTGCTTAATACCATGTTGTAGTTCTTCATATAACTACGTACATAGATATTACTCTTGTTCGACAAAAAGGAGTCCCATTTGAAACTGTGTTTGTTACATAAGAATGAGTTGACTATTTATTAACGGTATTAAAATGTGATACAGCATCGTCAAGTTTATTAGTCATGTCTTCCTGTCGATCTATATATTACAAGTACCTATACTTGGGTTGGAGTAATCATGGGATAAAGGTACATCTTTAAGAAGTTTAAGTTGGAAAGGTGACTGTTTTAAATGAAATTATGGGGGCAATATCTACGTTATATTTAAACGGAAACCAATTGCTTACAAGCAGTGACTATCAAGAATATCTTGTGGTTAACTTGTGTATGTGGTCGTTGATATATATTTGGCTGCAGGTCTGGGAAGCTCAAGATAAACTCTCATTTGTGGTTGGCAAGGAGGAGATTGAAAACGGAAAGGTTGTTTCTCTGCAATTTTTTTCTGTTTTGCAAAATCATTTGTGGGGCATTCTGTGATATTAAACATTATTACTTTATACACGTCTTTGACTTCATATTCTTATTTTGATGAGATTTGATTTTCAGTCATGGTATTGTTTCCTATATTAGTATACCTCCTGTTTTTGTTTTGATTTGTTGGAGGGTTATTGGTATGCATGGTTGACTAAGGATATGGTGTTTGCATTTCAGAGAGAAAATGTACAGACATTGCCTCCCGCACCACCGCCGCCACCAAAAGAGCCCACATTCAGCTGTCCAGTCTGCATGGGTGCATTATTAGTTGAGGAGACATCTACAAAGTGTGGTTACATTTTCTGCAAGGCGTGTATTAAATAAGGGTGTTTGCTTTCTGTTTCAAACAGATTGATCATCTCCTCCTCCTTTCCACTCATATCTCTGATGCTTACTAACTAATATGGTCCAGTGGACAATCTGAGGGCCAATACAGAGTACTCTGGGTATACTGCTGGTGCTCCAGTAATTCAGTGGTTCTGGGAGGTTGTTAGCGGATTCAGCAAAGAAGACAAGGCCCGTCTCTTGCAGTTTGTGACCGGCAACTCAAAGGTATTTTCCCTTACTACTTGACTCTCGCATTTGCTTTGTTGACGGATAATGGTGGTGCCTTAATGCATCATGATTGAAGATATCGATAAAAGTTGATCGTATATTTTTGCTTGACCAAGGTTGGTTTGCATATGTTGATGGAATTGACGAAAATGTTACTGTGATTCCCAGGCTCCTTTGGAAGGATTTAGTGCACTACAAGGCATTTCAGGATGTCGAAAGTTTCAGATTCACAACAATTAGATTTTTGGATAGACATCTAATTTCCTACTCTCAAGTTTGTACACAAGTTAACTTTTGGAACCCTGTTCTGACTCTGTGCTTGCTCCGAATCTTACAATTTCCGATTTGTACAGTTTGTGGGCTACATCAAAAACTTTGTTTTACTTGTTGAATTTGCAACCATTTCATCAAAGATTAATTTAGAAAAGTTGAAAATTCTGCCAGTTGAAAGACAAATTAAGGTCAGTGGCAATGCTGCTACCAAACTGATCCCATCCACCACTGCTACCAAACAGAACACAATGGAGGCTAAACATAACAAACATGTCTCTCTAGTGACTCAAGCAGTTCTTGGTGATTAAATTTATTTATTAATGCAGGCACATGGCGTCTCCTTCTCGTTCCCCTCACACTCCTCCCGCTCGTTCTCCTCATTCCTCCCGGTCTCCCGATGCTCATACACGTAGTACTTCTACATCGAGAAATCCCACGCGATGTAGAAGTATGTCGAAACGCCGTGTTGACGGAAAAAAATTACCTCTTCACATTGATCCAAGCGGGAAAGATCAAATACGAACACAAATTGAAGTTAAGTACGTACTTGGGAAAACTTGCCAAAGATCATGTCTCGATACTGTACAAGAGTTGGAAGCAAGTACCTGACAAGCCGGATAGAGAAATGTTGTGGCAGGATATATTGGTACATGACTCTCTTTTTGCAACCATGCTTCAAATTGAATTAGTTAGAAGCATTCGTTTTATTAGTAGTTTTTTACATCAGACTTTGTTTTTATGTGTGTGGCACCATTATTAGTTGTTTTTATTAGTTAACTCATTGTAGTTTTTTTACATCAGACATTCGTTTTATTAGTAGTTGTTTTACATCAGCAATGTTTCTTACGTCAGACATTGTTTTTATGCAACCATGTTTTTATGTTGTGTGTGTTTGTGTGTGTGGCTAACTCTAGTTTTAATTGTCGATGTGTAGGCCAATTTTGATGTTAGCCAGATTAGCAATCTTGGTCATTTTCAAAAGACGTGTTTACAGTCCATTGGCGTAAAATGGAGGCAGTTTAAGTCTGATTTGACCGGTGAGTACATATATGGTCCAAGTAAAGAAAAATCTCCTTGTGACAAGTATGGTATCTCCGAAGAGGACTGGAGAGATTTCAAAAGGATTCGTGAGGACTCCGCTTGGGAGGTAAAACCGAATACAATGTTTTAAGTTTTTTTTTAAAGTTCAATGCTGAAAATAATGAACGCATAATCAAATAAAATAATTTCTAATTAATAACATAAAATCTGAAATAAAAAAATGTTTTAAGTTTTTTTTTTAAAGTTCAATGCTGAAAATAATGAACGCACAATCAAATAAAATAATTTCTAATTAATAACATAAAATCTGAAATAAAAAATGTTTTAAGTTTTTTTTTAAAGTTCAATGCTGAAAATAATGAACGCACAATCAAATAAAATAATTTCTAATTAATAACATAAAATCTGAAATAAAAAATGTTTTAAGTTTTTTTTAAAGTTCAATGCTGAAAATAATGAACGCACAATCAAATAAAATAATTTCTAATTAATAACATAAAATCTGAAATAAAAAAATGTTTTAAGTTTTTTTTAAAAGTTCAATGCTGAAAATAATGAACGCACAATCAAATAAAATAATTTCTAATTAATAACATAAAATCTGAAATAAGTTTTTTTTTTTAAAAGTTCAATGCTGAAAATAATGAACGCACAATCAAATAAAATAATTTCTAATTAATAACATAAAATCTTAAATAAAAAAATGTTTTAATTTTTTTTAGTTCAATGCTGAAAATAATGAACGCACAATCAAATAAAACAATTTCTAATTAATAACATAAAATCTGAATAATTTTACAAGAATCAAATAAAACAATTTCTAATTAAGAACCTATTTCTAATTAAGAACATAAAATATGAAAAAAATGTTTTGAATTTGAAAATATTTATAAAATTATTTATGGATTATTTGATACTTGTATCAGGAACAAAGAAGTAAGAAACAAGAATTAGCCAAAATGAACATTCCGCATTATATGGCTCGAGGAGGGTACGACTTGGTGGATATACGGGAGATGGAGAGGAAGATGAAGGAGCGTCGAGAAGTATCCAAATCTGAAGAAGATATTGTTATTAATCCTCCGTCTCCACCTACGCGTCATCAAAGGTGGAAGCTTGGTCATACAAAAAGACGGGAGGGTACGTCATCCGATGCTGCACGGGAGATTGTCGAGAGGATTGTAAGTTCTTTTTTAAGAATTATTTTTTCTTGTAAGAAAAAGAAAAAGCTCCACTTTTTTTATCTACATTCTTGTATTGTTTTTTCTCCTTCATCAACTTGTATCAGTTGTTTGCAAATTTCAAAATTTTGTAATATGGTGCCAAATTAAATTTTTGTAGGATGATTTGGAGAAGCAGTATACACAAGGTACCTTCATTCCTGAGGGACGACAGGATATATTGGCGGCTGCCATTGGGAGACCCGAGCACCCTGGTCGTGTTCGTGGCATTGGTTTTGGTGTGGGTATTCGCGATTACTTTGGACGATCATGTGGATTGACGTCTTCCGTAAGTAAAGATGTGTTGGAGCAGTTAAGGAAAGAGATCACCCTTGATGTCACAAAGACTTTGAGGAAAGAGTTCGGCCAGACAATGGGTGCTAGTTCCCAGCGGACTGTTGATATTCATACACCGGATGAGGTTACTCGTGTTAGCACGAAGGGGAGTTGTGCTGATGCTATTTCTGGCCCTTCCGGAGAGAGGCCTGTGACTAGAGACACTCATCGAGTTGGATTTTATGTGGACGAGCATCCTCCCCGTCTAGTTGCTATCGGTAGGGTTATTCAGGGCGATTCGACCCTACATTGTGCTCCTTTACCAGCTCATTTGGTTAAGGTAGTGGTTGAGGAGGCCGTAGATGCAGTATTGAAGTCCTGTGGCGGCGATGAGGTGAGAGTCGTGGGGGAAGCTTTAGGTGGATTTATTGCATGGCCACGAGATTTTATTTTCTCCGATTTTTCAAAGGTAAAAATTTTCTTTTTCTTTTTAGTAACTACCAAACATTATTGCAAAATCAATCCAATATAAATTGATTATGATTTCTAATATGGAAAAGATTAAACGCAACCAAAATGCGTAGTAACATCCTAAAGGAATGGAAACATGTAGGAATAATAATAAATAAAAATAATAAGCCCTATTCTTCTTTTGTTTTATTGACTTTATTGGAGTATATATTTAGATAGTATATATATAAAAATATTTTAACCCCTGACATGTATTGACATGTAGAATGGGACTCTCTTTATTTTCGTGTGATTAATCAGTTCTTTAAAAGATTTATCAGACTATGGAGTGAATGATTTGATGAATGAATATTCTTTATTCAATATAGAAGAAATTCGCACCAATTCTACTCTTTTTAATATTCAAAAAATAGATATAGGTTCGGGTCATTATTAATGAGTTTATATAGTATTCAATAGATACGTTTATCCTTCATCCTTTCTGAAGTTACAATGGAAAGAAAACAAAATAAATTATTTCAAATTTACTTGTATTTTACACTATACTATATGAAATAGGATATTCAGCGACGAGGTTTTGTATAGATATTTTGATCCTCAATCCATACAAAATATGGGACAGAGGGGAGAGGAGATCTCGAGATATATATCGACGCGTATGCTTGAGTCGAAGAAGCAAATATACATGGAGCTTACCATCATAAGTAAGATAAAAGATTGTAAATTTCAAAATATTTTCTTTCTAACAAAACTATTTCCTTTTTTTTACAACATACTGTAGTAATATGTTCTTTCTTTCAAATGCATTTATCTATGTAGGCATCATTGGCAACTTCTGGTCATTGTGCCAGCAAGAGGAACTATTATATGGTTTTGCTCACTACATAGTAGGCCTGACTCTCGCATTAAGGCCATACTCCAAAAGTAAGATTTTATTTATAATATATTTACTTTAAAATTTTATATCAACGACTCAATATATTATTGTTACTTTTAAGCAGTGCCGTGACCGCATTCAAGACCATGGATGGTATGCATACAAGTAAATCAAAGCAGGCGGTTAGTCGGATATATCCCAAGGTAATACATTTAATTACATGAGTGTAAATATGTGTTTGTGTGTATGAATATTTGAGTGTGTACGACAATATTGTTTTTGGAAACACGAATTATTTTGGGATAGACGTGGTTAACGTCGTAAGGATCTTCTCCCTTTGGGATAGATGTTAACTTTCGTCTTAAGGATCTTCTCCCAACATATCGTGTATGAAGTGTCCGTTTGTTTGTGTTGGTTTTTTTTTCTATGCAGTGTGTGTGTGTGTGCAGTGGCAGTGTGTGTGTGTGTGATACTAATAAATCAGTACAGTTAGAAAAAAAGAAAAAGAAAAAGTACGTAGCTGCTTTACATGTACAGAACAAGAAAATGTAGCACAAGAGGTATTTCCGTATATGACAACTTCATATTCCTCGGTAGTGAGATTTCGCGGATGATACCATGGACACAAGTGAGTGAATTGCTTTTGCTGCTATCTTCATTTTGATCTGACCCCTCTGTGGAATTGGCCCTCTTTCCTTCAACTTCTTGCTGAATGAGGCGGCATTGTTTATCTTCTTACTCCTCATTCTTCTGGCTTACACTTTTCAGCTCAAAACTCAGAAAAATATTTGTTGTTTGTATGTATGTAATTGATATGTGAAGTTGGAGTATGTATATGGGTGGTTGGGGACAAATGAACAATTTTTTTTTTTTCTTATCTGGTATGGGGAAGACAGTGAGGAGCATGCCAGCTAATTTGTTTTGGTCTGGAAAGATTCTGTTCATCTTTTATCTTTTTCATTAGTTTTATATTCTGGCTATTTGAGGGCGGAGAGGACTTGGTTTTGATATGTCAACCAATTTTGATATATCCTATTCCCATATTGCTATTTGGGATTCGTACGTGCTGCATGAGGTTCTAGACGAAGAACATATTTTGGTACCAATTTCCTTTTAGAAAGTATACTACAACATAGTATGTGCTAAGGTTGTTAGAGAAAACACTTTTTAAATCGGGTAAAAGAGACATTCTAAATCGGTTAAATAACTGTTTTAGATATCGATGACTGTTAAGTTTGTTTTCTGTGAGAGTCTTGTAATTCTCAAGGTGAAGAAGAATTTGAGTCGATTCCTACTACCATTTGTCTCCAACATGTTAAGGTTCTTCACTTTCACGCTATTATTTTTCCGAATGATGGCACCGAAAAGGGGTTTTTTCAAGTTGCCCGGTGCTTGAAGATTTGGTGCTATATGGATGTGTTTTGTAGGGTTTGTGTCAAGTTCGATGTTTTTAATCGTAACCTCAAACGACTCACATTGACGTGTATCACCAGAGAGCAAAAACGGCTGTTGTGCGGTGTGTGTGTTTGGGTTGTTTTTCTTTTTTTTTTGTGCGGTGTGTGTGTTGTGTGTGTTTATGTTTGTGTTTTTTTATGTTTGTGTGTGTATTGTGTTTATCTTTGTGTGCGGTGTGTTTGTGTTGTTGTTTTTCTTTTTTCCGTTTGTGCAGGTGTGTGTGTCTTTATCTGTGTTTTTTTGTGCATTGTGTGTTTGTGTCGGTGTGTGTTTTTAACTGTGTATGTTGTGTACGTGTTGATTTTATTTCTTGAAAGCGACTCATATAATTGTGTCTTATTTTGTTTTAGTGTAATAAACAAAATGGAGGTTGGGAGTGTGGTTATTATGTTATGCCTTTGGATGTCGACTATCGCCCCGCGTATTTTGGATGGTTGGATGGAGGTAGTATATTTTTACTTGAAATGGTGATAAAAGCTGTTTACTCTTTTACATTTAAAGTTTGTTTATTATACGTTTATATGTGCGAGATGTTTGATGATGTTGGAGCCTTTGTCAAGATGTTTTCGATAAAATTCGAGTTGATTGGGGACTTTATTTCTTGGAGGTGCGAAATCGTCTCGCGACATGATTTTGGTGTTTTTGTGTGAATACATTGGATATTTGTATGAATTATTTTGGATGAATTGGGATTTTTGTATTATCTTTTTCAATGTATTGGTGGTTCAATGAATTTGGTGTTGGTTATTGGATATTTGTATGAATTATTTTTGGATGAATTGGGATTTTTGTATTATCTTTTTCAATGTATTGGTGGTTCAATGAATTTGGTGTTGGTTAGTTCTTTTCGGTGTGTTTGGATTCGATGAATTTGTTGTTTATTGATTAGTTTGATCCGATTCAGGTACTGGATTGTGCAAAATAGGGGGAAAATGGGATAAAATGATTAATATTTCAACAGCGGTTCCTCGAAACCGCTGTTAAACGTGATCTTAAAGGCGGTTCGATAACCGCTGTGGAGTATCAGTTACTTGATTCTGGTTAATTGTTAAATTTCACATTTAACAGCGGTTTCATGAAACCGCCGTAACATATGATAAAATTTAACGGCGGTTCTAGAACCGCCGTTAAGATCAAGTTTAACAGCGGTTAATAAGACCGCCGTTATTTGGCAAATTCAACGGTGGTTTTGAAAACCGTTGTTAATATCAACGGCGGTACATATAACGGCGGTTCCGGAACCGCCGTTAATTAGGCATTTTAACCGCTGTTAAAAGCCAGTTTTGTAGTAGTGACTATCTTTACGGAGTTACTTGTTAGAATTTCACGGATCATAAGAGTTTCAAATATATCTTTACCCATAGAGAACCAAACATGAAACAGAGGCACTGGTTGGAGTTAATAAAGGATTACGATGTGGAGATCTCATACCACCCCGGGAAGGCCAATGTGGTAGCTGATGCTCTTAGTCGGAAAACTACACAAGAAGTGATGTTATCCAGCATAACAGTTCAGCCCGAACTGCAGCAAGACATCAGGAGAAGCAGTACCGAAGTATGGATACAACGTAGGCAAGGACAATTGTGCTCAATCAATATACATTCGTCCTTACTAGACGAGATACGTCTAGCACAGATGGAGGATCCCGAATTACGTGCGATTGGTGCAAGAATCGAGGGAGGAGATGTTTCCGACTATAAGATCCAGGGTGACTTGGTGAGGTTCAAGAATAGGATCTGTATTCCACCGAATGATGAGCTGAAGCAAACTATACTAAGGGAGGCGCACTCCACTCCCTATTCTATTCATCCCGGAGCGAGCAAAATGTACAAAGATCTGTGATAGAGTTTTTGGTGGAAAAATATGAAACAGGAAGTTGCTAGGTTCATCGCCCGATGTATGACGTGCCAACAAGTGAAGATTGAACACTGCAGATCATCCGGAATCATGCAACCCCTACCCATCCTGGAGTGGAAATAGGAGAGCATACTGATGGATTTTGTCACTAAGTTACCAACAGCGGTGGGAGGAAAGGATACAATTTGGGTTATTGTTGATCGATTAACGAAATCGACACATTTCATTCCTATTCAAGAAACAACCGGGACAGAGCAATTGGCCGCTATTTTCATCAGGGAGATCGTGAGGCTGCACGGTGTTCTCTCATCCATCATTTCGGATAGGGACACCAAATACGTGTCCCATTTTTGGAAAGTCGTCCATAAAGCTATGGGGACCCAGATACATTTTAGCACAGCTTATCACCCTCAGACGGATGGACAAACCAAGCGTACGATTCAAACCTTGGAAGATATGTTGAGGGCATGTGTGCTCGATTGGGGTAAGGATTAGGCTAGGCATCTGGGATTGGTGGAGTTTTCGTACAACAACAGTTGGCATGCAAGCATAGGCATGGCGCCATTTGATGGCCTATATAGGCGAAGATGCAAGTCGCCGTTATGCTGGGATGATGCTTCTGACACCGTGGTTACCGAGTTATATCTAATCTAGGAGTCCATTAAGAAGGTCTCTATTGTTCGAAAGCACATGCTAGCAGCACAGAGCCGGCAGAAGTCTTATGCCGAAAACTGGCAGCGACCATTGGAATTTGCAGTCGGGGATCATGTTTGGGTCAAAGTATCACCCATGCAGGGTATCCGGCGTTTTGGCCAAAGGGCAAGTTAAGCCCGAGGTTTATAGGCCCGTTCGAGATATTAGACCGAGTGGGGAAGCTTGCGTATCGATTAGCCCTGCCGCCGCATCTGGATGGAGTGCATAACGTCTTTCACGTCTCCCAGCTAAGGAAGTATGTCTATGATCCGAGTCACAAACTAAATTTCGAAGAAGTGGAAATTTCCGACGACGCTACCTTTAGAGAGGTACCAATCGCCATATTGGATCGGCGTATGAATACATTGCGAAATAAAACCATACCCCTCATAAAGGTTCAGTGATTTCCCCAAGACATGGAAGAAGCAACTTGGGAGACCGAGTCGAGCATGAAGGAGAGTCATCCCGAGTTATTTTCTTAGTTTCGGAATGAAACTATTTTAAGGGGGTTGATATGTAATAGCACCGGTATTTCATGCTTAATTACCCTGTACTGTCTAATTACCTTGTACTGTGTGATTTCTTATAGCGTGATATTGCCTTTTTATATTATGTGATTTCATTAAATACTTTTGCGATACAATTGTATGATGGGAATGGAACGGAAGTGATGTACCTTGACGCCGCTGGACAATCGTCGGTGCGAATATGACGGTGGCCAACGTCTTGTTCCCCGATGAATTGTCGATGAGTGGAGAGGATGGTCACCGCGAGGTGGTTAAAATGTGATAAATGACTAAGGGACTAGCGACTAACATACGCTATATGATGTGCTTAACATACGCTAAATTGGTGACATTATGTACGTTAACACTTCCTTGTTACGTACGTAATGCTTGGATTGGTCTCCCAACCAGAATCTTCCTTTTGACAAGGACTGGGGTACTTTCGGTGGCCTAGAGGACAAACGAGTCAACCCCTTTTAACGTACGTTACTCACCCAGCATTGCGTACGCTACGGTCAGGTGCCTTACGTATGCTATGGCATCTTACGTACGTAATGGATGGGCGCATTTCAGGCAGTAACCTCTGGACGGCCTTTACGTACATTAATGGTAGTACCTTACGTACGTAATGACCTTTACATACGTAAGACCTTGAGCCTTAACGTACGCTAACTAGATCAAGTGTTATAAAATAACACTTCGCCCCTTCATTCTCTCGACCTAAAACCTGCAGAGAAGCACTCATGAAGTAGTTCGCCAACCTTATACTCGGTTCTTGGCCTCTCCTACACTTGAATTAACATAGAGGAGGTGATTTCTTGAGCTCTGGTGAAGATTATCCAAGTCATTCAAGCCACTCTTCGTTTCTCCTCGTGGTTCTTGTTGATTCGTCATCCCTCTTGATTTTTCTTCATCTACTAGGGTAAGCCTATTGATCCCTGAAGTAATATCCTCGATGTTGTTGATTATACTTGTTGGATTACGGGTATTTAGGTAGACCTTTCTAACTCTCTTAGACAATCTAATCGGACGGGTTTGTAGTAACCGGAATTATCGTTGCTCGTATGTTTCATTTTCATACAACTCATATCAATCCCATGCGAAAATTTCATCTCAATCGGCATTGGGAATATAAAAATTTATGAATTAATTGTAGGAGAATTTCGTAAGAATCCGTCACCGTGTGTTAAATTAGTCGTAGCCACCCTTACCTTACAATTATCGATGCTAAGTGAACTAGGGGAAACAATTCAATAGTATTATCGTCATTAAAGATCAAACCACCGAAATCATTGTGTAAAATAGTGATCCACCGATTGAAGTACTCGGAATAGAGAATTGAATTAGAATTTATGAAATTCGATTATGCCATGGTCTTTTGTTGCTAACTGAATGATGATTGGGATAATCTTGTTGAACAAATCGATATAGCTAACGTTAATCGTAAAATTGAATGGCATAGTAGTACAAATTGCTTGTGAACTTAGAAGCACGATACTAGTATTGGCAAATAAGGCTATGTTAGGAATCCGGTTAGGGAAGGGAAGGGAGATTAGCTTTATTCATCATGATCCGTATAGGATGTTAATTGGGTATTACGTGGCTAGGTTAAACTCGACCGGGAGTGGAGATCCCAGTTATCGTAAGGCACCTACTGCCGGATCAAAGGCAAGTGAAATCTTGCTCGAGAAATGCTAGTATTATCAAAATGTTCGTATTCATGAATATGCCATTGTTGATGAATGCTGACGGTTGTCTTTCTCTAAAAATGTGTTATAAATAGGCCGATGTGTTGGGCATAAAACCTGTATGGTACCCGTATAGAAATGTGTTAGGGGATAAGACCCAAATTAGGCACCTACGTTTCGGGGTATTCCCGTGTGGATACTCTCGTGACCCTTGGTTGCGACCTTGGGGGTTTATGTGATAAAAAGAGAAAGACAACGTCGGTCGTGCTGTGAATTATCTTCTGTTTGTTATGTGGCACGGTGTTGGTAAAATTTTGTATATCATTTCTAACAATTATTGGTATACATTCTCTGACCCGGGTTATCTGGCATGATTTGTCGTGCCACGTAAATTTGTTGATTACGTTCAGGACATTCCTGAGGGGTCCGGTCAGGCTTGAATGGTATTGGGATAAAATCTCGCCGCTGCATGAATTAAATTTGATTTTTGAAACCACCGTTATGTAATAATCGAACTTTGAATGATGTTCCATCATAAAATAATTCGGCTCGTGATATGTAACCGTAGATTTATCGTTTTAATATAATTTATTTAAAATGTCTATTTCCTGAACTAGCCTTGTGGGTCCCACACGGGACTCACCGTGATGTAATGCCTTGGGAGATTTTGGGGGTGTTACAGATTAATAAAGGATCAATGACAAACGAGTTGACCAAAGATAGGGTAAACTCCAAACGAGATTAATAAAGGATCAATAACAAATGAGTTGACCAACGATATGGTAACTCCAAACGAGATCAGTGGAGGATCAACAGGGACAGATACACGAGAGAATAAAATCGTCAACCATATACAAATAACGTATATGGGATCTCGAAGACAAACCCGACTATCGAATAGATCCGACCATACATGGACTATGAACGACCAATCAATATGACTCAAGATGGGCGTCACGATATGCCCGATCCGGAAATGTGTCCGTGCACAAGCCACCCATGGGTATCGATCACATACACATCTGGTCTCGTGCCTAATCAGTCTCACGAAGTACGTCTCGTGTGTACAGCTCAATGTGAGGTTGAAACTAACACATGACAATACATGCCCGCCCTGAAAATCCTACACATGACCGATCAGTATGTATCTAACTCCAGATATGTCGCTATACAACATGACAACGAAACTGGAAGAAACACATATCCAACAAGGATCAGAAGACTTTCCAAGTGAGCAACGATAACTCGATCATGAAAGTCCAACACGACCACAATGTAGTATCCCCGTCAGACAACGGTTCACAGAATGTTCAACAAAGCATATAATATTAGCACATAAACTCCCAAGGTCGCAACCAAGGGTCACGGAAGCATCTACTCAGGAATACGCCGAACATTATCCCATAAACTCCCAAGGCAGCAGCCAAGGGTCACGAAAACATCTACTCGGGAATCCTCCGGACATTATCACATAAACTCCCAAGGCCGCAGCCAAAGGTCACGGAAGCATCTACACAGGAATACTCCGGAACATGGGTGCCATTTATGTCTTATACCTCAACACATTGGCCCAGCAAATTACAGTTCAAAGAAAGAGCACATCACAATATACCAAACAATGATGCACACTCATTACGTGAAACATCAACACACACATATGTAACAATGCAACATGATAATTATCATAATTCAGCATTACTAAATTACCTCAAAGTTGGAGACACTAACCCTTCCACGACCAACGTCTCTGAACGAATACACAGTTATTCAAATAGTCCAAAATGAAATACAGTCCATCACTAATACCAAACCACCATCCTGAGTTCAATGTCGGCACGATAAACTATCCTCGATATCCACCATTTCATACAATAGATCAAAGACAATTCACATCTCCGTTTCCACTAGACATCTTTAAAATCATATACATTATGATTTATCCCGGTCCAAGCATAATATACATACCATCATCCCGACAATTCATATTCATAATATAATTGCTATATTAATCATAAATGAAATGAAATCAAAACCATTTATTAAACATTATGAACTGAGAAAGCATAACTTGCCTTGATACCGATACGATGAAACCGTTACCAATCCCATCGCCTTCATCTACGAGCTCCTCAGCCCTGACCAAGGCGATATATGCATTCTCCAATCTCAACCGCAGCACAACGGTTAATCATCAATGATCACTTAACGCAACCTAATGCAATAATCAATTAACGATATGTTCCATAACAATCTACAACCGATATAATCAACCAATCAGACTCAACGGTTCAATGATATCTCGATCATACGAAACCAAACCGTTTCAACTCATACAATTACGAATACAAGTCACAGTTCGATAATCAATCAATTCTAACAAGTTTCTACACATTCCTGATTTCGACTTCAACCTTAATTACGGTTTTAACAAGGTTCCTTCTTGTTCATATCCGTAAATTTGTAAAAAACCAATTACCGGTTATTATCATGAATAATCACATACCAAAATTATCCATAATCTTTCCAAATTCCATTCGTAAATCACGATATACATAACTCAAGAGTTCTTCAAGAACACTAGTCCGTAATCACGTTCATACTCAACAAGAGGGTATACTCCGATGTCTTCTAACATCTAAACAATCACTTAATTCACAATCCAAGGCATAAATCATTTTTTCCTTCAATATACAATTCATATAACCTCAAGAATCACAACAACACACCATAACCATCATCATACGAAGAAGAACATCAACAACAATATCAAAATCCGAATCAAAGAGAGGAGTTTTTCAGCATACCTCTTGAAGAAGAACCACAAAGATCAAACACTTCAAGAAACATCAAGAACCCCAAGCTTCAAGCTACTAATCAAATCATAAAGGTCTCAACCAAGGTAGAAGGGTGTGGAATAGGATTGAAAGTGGAGAGGGATGAAGCTGGGGTGGAAAAATATGTTTCTTCTCGTGAAGAAATGAAATACCGACTCTTAATATATAATCTGCACAGCTCGTTACGTACGTTAAGACCCAACCTTAACGTACGTAAGACCCTTTAATGTACGCTACATGTCCTGGATAGCGTACGTAATCGTCATTCAGGGTTCACTGTCTTATTTCGTGGCATGCATTACGTACGTAATTTCCTTAACGTAGCGTACGTAATGTAGCTGTTGACTTGCTACAGTGCTATACTTGTTTACGTACGTAATGGGCTATCATTAACGTACGTAAAATTCGATGTTGACTTGCTTGTCCACATCCGTGCCGAAAGATGCCGACACCGGACCCAACCGCCAGCCACAGCTCAGACCTGTTCGATTCTCTTCATAACGTATGTTATGTGCTCAACCTAACGTACATTAAGCTTTCTCCGTTACGTACGTAAGCTCCTCTGCTTAGCGTAAGCTATGTTTGTACCTTTACGTACGTAAGCCCCTATGCTTGACATATGTAATGGCTTTTATACTTGGCCATTTCTGCTCCTGTCTGCCATCTCAATATACCGAACACGTACACGCGACATACTGAATACATATACTCATTCTGATAACATTCTCATATGATACATCTGATGTACGATACCCTCAAATGCAATCGTCGACCAAGTACGACAATTATACAAATACTCATACAGTATATCCGACATCGAAAGACATATCAATCATGTAATATCCTAGAATTAAAAATAACCTCGATAGATATACTGGTACAACTGTCACAGTGCCTAACATTATTCATCCATACTGTATCGGTCCCACTCTGTACAGTACAACTCAGATAAAACAATGCGAAAAATTCATAGCGAAATTCTAGGATATTACATATCTTCCCACTTAAACAAGTATCGTCCTCGAAACTTAACATCATGTCATAACCAATATCTCAATCCCGAAATATCTTAAAATTGTGCCACCATACTCAAATAATCATCATCAAAACCAAATAGCTGAAAGAACATACTTACAGTCGTGAAGTCGATGATCTCCCGTGATACTAGCATACGACTCCCATACAAAGCTTCAACACAATAACAACACGAACGAATATCGCAATTTTAGAAATTTTAAAATATCTCAAAAATTTTGGAACCTCCAAAAAACCAGTTTCACTCAAAAGTCAGAAAAATTATTTTCAAAAGTCACGTTACTACCGTTGTTGCGATATTTCCTACACGCAAGTGCACGTCATCGTTTACAAGTAATAAAGTGATAAGTAGAGTATCGTTCCCACGAGGATTGAATCTCTAACTACCGATGTTTTCGTATTCCAATTTTATTTGAACAATCGAAGTTGGGTTTTGCGATTAATAACTAAAAGAATTAATAAAAGACTAAGCAGAAAACAATAGCTTGAATAAAAAGAATCAAATGATAAATAAGTCTAGGGTCCTGAATCCACCTTAATTTATCCGAATTTACTTTCGATTATCCGTAATAAATAATTTTCCCAATTTATTGAAGGCGGAGATTGCTAATATATTCTACCGCCTCTCCCGAGGTCAATAGATTTATCTAACGGCGACTAACGCACTCTATCCCTAGGTGAATTATCTCGTCGATAGGCAAAAAGCATGAAATCTCCTAAAGGCCACGTAGTTCCTATGAGTGTATTCCTATCTCACAGAATAAAACGGTCCTCACCAATAGTTCCTCACCAAATCTCCTCTCCCGATTCGAAGTGAATGATTAAATCAATACAACTATTGGCCAGATAATTGCAAGCATTAAACATAATTGGGAAAACTCAATAAAAAGGTAATAAATTGGATAATCTAAATCAATTCGTCAAAACAAAGGTTTCATCAAAACCCTAGATTAGGGCTTTAGCCTGACATACTAAAAACTGAAAATACAGAATAAATAAACGAAAGCATAAAATTCAAACGCAGATGAAGCTCGGATTCCTCCGTTCTTCAGCTCCCGCCTTCTGCCCTTGAATTCTTCTGCTTTCCTCCTCTTCTCTGTCTCCAAGCTTAAGCTCTCCTAGGTTTAGATTCAATGATTCCCAGATAATTAAATTAGGGTCTTAAACCCTATTTATAGCTCAGCACCTCCACAAATCGCGTCCGTATTAGTCGGTCGAAAACTGGCTTCGAAACAGCTCAAAAATCCGCGCGGGCACACACCAACCGCCAAGTGTGCCGCGGCTCACTAGACCTGTGCCGCGGCACATCGCCAAAAGCTGAATACCTGGGCGCTAATTAATTCTTCTGTGCCGCGGCTCACCTGGGCTGTGCCGCGGCACAGAGTACAGCTTACTCTGCCCTTCGGCTGGTGTCTTCCGGTGCCGTGGCTCAGATTCCTTGTGCCGCGGCTCATAGTCCAGTTTTGCCGTTTTCGCCCGTTTTGCCTCGTTTTAGCTTCCGGACTTCAATTTCCTGTCAATCATACAAAATTAAGGCATTAAAAACTCATTTAGATGATTTCACTCACCAAAACACTACAAAATAATGATAAATAAGCGTCTAAAAATACGCCTAACAAATACCCCCAAACTTAAGCCTCTGCTTGTCCTCAAGCAAAAAGAATTAAAGCCAATAAAAGAATGTCGTGAATCATCGTGCAACTCATAGTGTTCAACCTAATCAATACTATCCTGCCACTCTCTCTAAATAATACGAGTGTCATAAAAGCGAGCTGCACTCAGAATAATGATTCCGCAAAGTAATCAAGTTCAGTCCTAATCATTCGTTCATGAAGAAAACTCAGCTCAAAGATTAACAAAACATGAGTCAAATCGACCGTCAATATGAAAGGCTAACATAAACAAGCTAGTTCGTCGCGTTCCACAGTCTAAAAGCACTATTTTCACGAGTCTCATAACAAATAAACCTCAGACAGTATCCCCTTATATATGTGCTCAAAAATTTGATTCGAGTCGACCACTGGGTTAGGATCTCGGGATGTTTCATCGGGATAATCCTAGGGTGGAACTTCCATTCTCATGTATTCGGAAACCGTTTGATGTAAAAGACACTCATGGGGCACATGGATGCTTCTAGTTACTAAGTTTCCGTTTACAGCGGAGAAACAACTCGAATACATAATTTTCGCATGTCCGAATCAAGGTTGCCGTTTTACGCGAGAGTAAACAGCGGATCACGCGAATACCCCCGGTTACTAGGCTTCCTATCATTGGCACATGTGAAATCACTAAATCACTAGTCTAATCGGGGTCGTCGTTTTACGTGAGAGTAAACAACGGGTCACGCGAATACCCTCGGTTACTAGACTTCCCTTCATAGAACACTTTATCTCGACTTTTGGGAAAAACTGACCGACTCTAAACTCAATTTAAGTGCTAACACGACTGAAGAAACAAGATTGACTCACTATCCGGAAAATGTAGCCAAACGTATTGATGGGGATTTTAAACAAGTATGTATCGTCTCTTATCTCGCCAAGACCTCTACAATCACGAAAAATTTCGACCTAATCAATACTAAGCGTAATGTAAATAATCGACTACAAGTCGACTAGAACTCGCCCGCTTCTTCGAGAGAAAGACAAAGGTCGTAACATCAGTATCACACAAATAGAAGCACAAAAATTCACGAATAAGGAAAACTACGGCAAGCAAGGCTATCTAAAAAAAATTTTCGCAAAGAAACGAAAAGTGCAACAAAATATAATGTACAGCAAGAAAATAGAGTACAGCAATGAATGTAGACTGAATGTAAATCCCCCCCCAAACTTAGGACGTACATTGACCTCAATGGACAAAAAAAATGAAATGCAAGAAAAGTAAAAGGTCAAGTACTCCCCTCCAGTCTGCTCAGGAGCTGGTGCCGGCATCGTCCGGTGAGGAGGGTGGTGTGGCTGGCCGGGCGGGCGCTATAAATGGCCCGTCGGGATGCATGATGTGGGCCGTCCATGCGGCGAGGTGCTCCTGATGATAAGCATCCCTCGCAGCAATACGCCTCGCCGCTCGTCGGCTGGCCCGGCGGGCCTGCTCTCTCATCTCGGCTCTGGCGGCAGCAACAACACTCTCCCGCGCCGCCCGCTGCTCCTCCCGCATGGCAGCCATCCAGCTCTCTCTCTCTCTCTCCTCATCTCATCTCTCTCTCTCTCCTCAACTCCTCTCTCAGCTCCTCTCTCTCTCTCCTCAGCTCCTCCCTATGCTCTTCTCTCTGTCTCCTCAAATCCTCCCGCAGCCCATCAAACAGCTCATCCAACCTCGCTCTGTCGGGCTGCGGGCCGGCCTCTCCGTGCGTCAACAAAAGCGGCTCTGGGATCCTCGTGAGCCTCCTCGAGCAAAATCCTCGCCCCGAAGCGTGCCGGCGCTCCGCCCCACCGGTCAAAGTGCGATATGATGCGGTGGTCGATCGGGCCTGTGGGGCAAGCATCGGCTCGCCGACCGACCATGTCGGCCCGATCACGGCATAAAGCGCAGATGAGGGAGGGGTGCTTCACCCGTCTTGGCCCCCTCGGATACTCCGGAAGATAGATCGGACCGTAATGGGGGCCACATCAAACGCCGGAGGTGATAGCAAAAGTATCCGGGCGCGGAGAGAAAATCTGCGGATCTGGGAGGTGGGCCACGCGTGCGCAAATAAAGTAAAGCTGTGCTCGCCGAGCTACCGAGGCGCGAGCTCTCAAGTGAAAAGTGGATGAGCTCGTGCTCACGCTCCCGGCCGCACTGGCCGTGCAATCGTCTCAAGCGGGGCCTCCTTAGTGAGGCCGGTCATCACGCGGTCATAGCCGTCTCACAACCGCCGAAACCCAAAAAGCCTCCGAATAGCGATGGGAGAAATCAACCGTGACCCTGACGTCGACTGAGTCCGAGACTCTAAAGATGGCAACGTATGCCCCGCCTTGATGTGCTTCACAGAGCGCCGGCGTAAAACTCCTGGACGATCGAGATGACCGCCGCCTGGAGGTGCCGTAACCGCCCATCCCATCTCGTCAATCATCGTGAGCAACTCCCCGTCCTGAGGAGCTGGAGTAAAACCTCTCTCGGGAATAAGTGGTCGCGGACGGATCTTTTCGTTGAATATCTTGTGGATTTCGGGGTCCGAAAATTGGTGCCCCTACGCCTCGGCCCGACCCCAAGAGGTCTCCCCTCGCGTAGGGGATGACTCGGTCCTAGCACGCTTGGTCAGCTTCTTCGTGCGCGCCATAATCAGTCCTGAGAAGTACAACACGAGGGTTTAGTTACGCAAAAATAATAACAATGAGCTATGCGCGGCTAAGGATATCAAACCAGAAATTCCGAATTTAAGACACAAGCGCACACGAGAGAAAAAGATGAATTTGGACTTAAACATCTAAACTGGATGTAAGGGTTGGGCTTGCTGTAAATTGAAAACGTATACGTTGCACGAAAATTCAAAACGATTGCTTTTTCAAAGAAAACTTTTCATTTGGGCAATTTATCGGACACCTTGAGGGCGCACGTTTACTTGAAGAATAAACATAGTTCTAGCTCAATTCAACCCCCAAAAACAGAAATACAATTCAATCATTAACAACTTAACACATTCTACTCATTGATATTCTGATTCAACCATTGAAATTCGATGAAACTACCATGTTCTTATCTAACAATCATAAAACTATTTGAAGGGAAATAAGCATGTTCCAATCATTCAAGGCATAAACAACTTCCATATATCAACCATAAGCAAATAAGAATTAAAGATTCAAACGTACCTTTTTGAAGATTGCAAGAAAAATCGCAGGAAGAAAAGAAAATTTTTGAAGAACTTCGGTCGGCTGGTCGCGCTGGGGAGGGAAGGCAAGGGAGAAAGAAAAAACGTACCTGATAGTGCCGGCCGAGTGCGCGTTATATGCTGCCTGGCCCTTTCAAATTCCGCATAGTGTGCCGCGGCACAGATAAAGTGAGCCGCGGCACAAGGTACAGTCCCTTTTACCTGTGTCTCGTTTTGTCGTGTGCCGCGGCACAAATTCCGTGTGCCGCGGCTCATTGCTCAAGTATGCCGCGGCTCATTTATGCCGTGCCGCGGCACAAAGTACAGTCGGTTTTGCCTCCCTTTGCTATTGATGTGTGCCGCGGCTCACAATAACTGTGCCGCGGCTCATACTCCAGTTTCTTCCCTGGGACTTTCCTGCACAGAATTTTAAAAAGAAGACGTTAAAAACGAGAGGCAGAAGCAAATAGAAGCACAAAAATGATGAAAAATAAGAATCACGAATACAAGAAAAATAAAGAAATGCAAAAATCTACAACTACGAGCTCGGGTTGCCTCCCGAGAAGCGCTAAGTTTATAGTCTTCAGCCGGACCTATTGAACAACGTTAGTTCGCTTTTCGCAAACTCCATTTGGCTTCCGCCCCGTTCATCGAACCGTTTATATTTTGGTTAAAATTATGACCATTGGTCATCAGCGGTTCGACTTTCGGTTCGGTCATCAAATGTAGTTTGCGGAAAGGTTTCGACTTGAATAACTTTCCGAAACACCCGGTTTCTCCATGACTAATTGTCCGCTTGGCTTTCGGCTCACTCTCCTCCTTCACCAACGAACTCACGACTGCAGCAGATTTTTCCTCATGCTCGAGGAATGCCACTCGTTCAACATCCTTCTTAAAACTTGGGCCATTCAACACAAAATCTGAATTTTTCCACCGACATTGTTTTCGGTGCTTTCCTCTTTCAACAACATCCACACTTTCAATTTGAGACTCTTTATCAGCACTTCCGGGACATGGGAACGATTTGAACACTTGAAAAGTAACTTGCCTGCCTTGGACCCTCGAGTTAACTCCCTTTTCCACGTCTATAAGGGTGCGGCCCGTCGCTAGAAATGGTCGTCCCAAGATGATCGGAATATTTTCATCTTCCTCCATGTCTAGTACGATGAAATCGGCCGGAAAGATGAACTTATCGACTTTAACTAAAACATCCTCGATTACTCCCCTCGGATACTTTATCGATCGATCCGCCAATTGTAAGGAGACTGTGGTTGGCTTGGCTTCCCCAATATTCAGCTTTTGGAAAATTGATAGAGGCATGAGGTTGATACTTGCACCAAGATCGCATAGTGCCTTATCAAACGAAAGATTCCCCATGGTGCACGGTATGTTGAAGCTTCCCGGATCTTTCAATTTAGGTGGGAGCTTCTTTTGAAGAATTGCACTGCACTCCTCTGTCAAGGCAACCGTTTCAAACTCTTCAAGTTTTCTCTTCTTAGATAATATCACTTTCACGAACTTGACATAACTCGGCATCTGCTCCAATGCTTCTGCGAACGGAATATTTATGTGTAGCTTTTGAACACATCAAGGAACTTAGAAAATTGTTTGTCCGCCCTTCTTGTCAGTAGTCTCATGGAAACGGAACGGGGGACACATGTCTTCAAGTTATCCGGCTTCAAATCCTTCGACTCCTCCGGCTTTAAATCCATCTCTTCCCCAATCACCTTCTTCTCTTTACCCCACTTGGGCTGATCCAAAGACCTCTCTCCCACTTCTCAAGCTAACTGCTAGACTCTCTCTAGGATTAGTCTCTGTTGTACTCGGCAATGCTCCTCCGACGAGCCAACACATTAGCGATTTGGCCCACTGACCTCCAAATTCGAATGGAAGCAGAATGATTTTGTAGTGTAGCTTCCGTCCGAGTCATAAATTGACTCGTATTTGCCGCTAATTTTGCAAGCGCTTCCTCGAGAGACACTTTGGGAGCCAAGGGGCCGCCGTTGATTCCAGGCGAAAGGGGGCTGCTGTGCGTTCTGTCCGTTTCTCCATGAAAAGTTGGGATGATTTCGCCACCCCGGATTATAAGTATTGGAGTACGGGTTATTCGGTCGATTCCCATTTCCTACGAATTGAGCCTGCTCCATCTGATTTTGCTCGAACGGATTTCCAAATTGACATTCCGCACTCGGGTGTGATCCGTTACACCAATTGCATGTCTCTATGGTAACGGGGGCTGGTGCGTGCGAAAATGTCTGGAGCTGTTGTGTCAAAGCAGAGACTTGAGCTGACAAGGTGGAAATCGGATCATTGCTCGAAACTTCCATTACTTTCTTCGGTGTCAATCTTTCTGATGGCCATTGGTATGCGTTTTCGGCCATATCTTCCAAAAGCACGTGAGCCTCGGCCATAGATTTTCCCATGAATGTCCCACCGGAGGCCGCATCCACAAGAGTGCGTGTAGAAGCACTCAAACCACCATAAAACGTATGCAGCTGAAGCCAATCAGGAATGCCGTGATGAGGGCATCTTCGAAGCAATTCTTTATATCGCTCCCACGCCTCGTGGAGCGTTTCCATATCGTACAGGGCAAAAGTGGTTATCTCGTTTCTTAACCTCGCCGTTTTAGCTGGTGGGAAAAATTTTGCAAGGAAGGCTTGCGCTAACCTCTCCCATGTTGTAATCGACCCCGGCGGTAAGGAATTTAACCAGAATTTTGCTTTGTCCCTCAAAGAGAAAGGGAAAAGCCTCAATCGGATGGCATCGTCGGTGACACCATTAGTTTTGAAAGTATCGCATATCTCAAGGAATGAAGCAATGTGGGCATTCGGGTCGTCCTTCTACAAATTACGTAATGGGCTCGCCTGCACCATCTGAATAATGGCGGGCTTGATCTCAAAGTTATTAGCTTGGATGGTGGGACGCCGAATTCCCGAAAAATTTGCGTTGACTTGCGGCATGGCATAATCCCGAAGAGCTAGTTCCGGTTGAACTTGCCGCACTTGGTTGTCTCCTCCTTGGATTTCAATATTCTCGGCCATGTTGACCGTCGTCTGCAACTCTCTTTTCTCCTTTTTGTTCCTTCTTAGAGTGCGCTCGAGCTCGGTGTCCAAAGGTAGTAGGCCTTCGTTACCGAGTCTTCTCATGCACTACACAAAAGGTCCTTAGAGGAAAAACAAATAAACGAAATTAAATACGCAAAAATAAAAATAAAACGTTCAAATTAAGACTGGAAATACTTAAATCGTTATTAGAAAAAATTCAATCCCCGGCAACGGCGCCAAAAACTTGTTGCGATATTTCCTACACGCAAGTGCACGTCATCGTTTACAAGTAATAAAGTGATAAGTAGAGTATCGTTCCCACGAGGATTGAATCTCTAACTACCGATGTTTTCGTATTCCAATTTTATTTGAACAATCGAAGTTGGGTTTTGCGATTAATAACTAAAAGAATTAATAAAAGACTAAGCAGAAAACAATAGCTTGAATAAAAAGAATCAAATGATAAATAAGTCTAGGGTCCTGAATCCACCTTAATTTATCCGAATTTACTTTCGATTATCCGTAATAAATAATTTTCCCAATTTATTGAAGGCGGAGATTGCTAATATATTCTACCGCCTCCCGAGGTCAATAGATTTATCTAACGGCGACTAACGCACTCTATCCCTAGGTGAATTATCTCGCCGATAGGCAAAAGCATGAAATCTCCTAAAGGCCACGTAGTTCCTATGAGTATATTCCTATCTTACGTAATAAACGGTCCTCACCAATAGTTCCTCACCAAATCTCCTCTCCCGATTCAAGTGAATGATTAAATCAATACAACTATCGCCGATAATTGCAAGCATTAAACATAATTGGGAAAACTCAATAAAAAGGTAATAAATCGATAATCTAAATCAATTCGTCAAAACAAAGGTTTCATCAAAACCCTAGATTAGGGCTTTAGCCTCGACATACTAAAAAGCGAAAATACGTAATAAATAAACGAAAGCATAAAATTCAAACGCAGATGAAGCTCGGATTCCTCCGTTCTTCGCCTCCCGCCTTGAATTCTTCTGTTTTCCTCCTCTTCTCTGTCTCCAAGCTTAAGCTCTCCTAGGTTTAGATTCAATGATTCCCAGATAATTAAATTAGGGTCTTAAACCCTATTTATAGCTCAGCACCTCCACAAAACGCGTCCGTATTAGTCGGTCGAAAACTGGCTTCGAAACAGCTCAAAAATCCGCGCGGGCACACACCAACCGCCAAGTGTGCCGCGGCTCACTAGACTGTGCCGCAAAGACATCGCCAAAAGTGAATACCAGGCGCTAATTAATTCTTCTGTGCCGCGGCTCACCTGGGCTGTGCCGCGGCACAGAGTACAGCTTACTCTGCCCTTCGGCTGGTGTCTTCCGGTGCCGCGGCTCAGATTCCTTGTGCCCCGGCTCATAGTCCAGTTTTGCCGTTTTCGCCCGTTTTGCCTCGTTTTAGCTTCCAGACTTCAATTTCCTGTCAATCATACAAAATTAAGGCATTAAAAACTCATTTAGATGATTTCACTCACCAAAACACTACAAAATAATGATAAATAAGCGTCTAAAATACGCCTAACAACCGCACTGGTAGAGCCACATAACACACATTCCCGGGTTTTCCGAAACCCAAGCGCTCTGATACCATCTTCTATAATACCCCCAAAACCAACCGAGAATATTACAGCGCCGTGGGCCCCGCGCCGGAACCCACAAGGCTAAAAATTATTATCGCAAACGCTTCAAACACGCCATAGAGGAAAAGACAGTAATATTTTAAATACCCAAATGTTTCACAAAACAGAGTTCGCAAATACCGTCAGAAAATACCATTTGAAAGCACAAGGCGAAGACGCCAAAAGGGCATTTAAAAAGTATACACGAGTCGGTAAAATACCGAAAGCCATTATAAAATCACACACGCAACATATAGAGACATGATAAAAATACATTTGGAGTGGAATCATAACAATCAGGGAAAATACTTGGTCTCAAACACATGCCATAACCAGTATCACCGGGAAGCTCATCCCTTCACGAACGTTACTAGCTCGATCTCCGAGTACCTAAAAGATAAATCCCACGATGGGGTCAGCCATAATACTCAACAATGATAACGATCACATCAACATAAATAATTACATATCAATGTAATTACAGAGTAAGAATATTCCCAATGTAATCTTACCGTAATAACCTTACCAATTCGTGGTAACTCATATCAAATCAACCCTTACCTCAATTCACACCTCGCATTCTCAAGTGACAAATTAATTCTAAATAACCATCTGTACTGTATTCAAAATGATACCAAGATTCTCAAACATGAATATATCTCCAATATAGAATAATTTGTCCATGACCAATTCTGTCCGCTGGATCGCACAATCAAATCCCAATTCTGGTAAAACTGATAACATACGATACATCTGTAGATCACCTGCCCCAAAATAATAACATGTCCCGGATATCGATACAAGGTATGAATGCTCACAAAATCAATAGTAATAAACAACCAATGCATCAGAACGAGAATATCAATGACATGATAACTCCACACAAGATCCACAATGGACCAACCACGAATGAGAATACCATTGATGTGGTAAACTCCAATGAGATCAATAAAGGATCAACGACCGAGAATACCAATGATACGGTAAACTCCAACAAGATCAATAAAGGATCAACAACTGAGAATACCAATGATACGGTAAACTTCAACAAGATCAATAAAGGATCAACAACCGAGAATACCAACGATATGGTAAACTCCAACAAGATCAATAAAGGATCGACAAAGACCGAGAATACCAACGGTAAGGCAAACTCCAAACGGAATCAATAAGGATCAATAACGAACGAGATTACCAACGATGGGTGAACTCCAAACGAGATTAATAAAGAATCAATAACAAACGAGATTACCAACGATAGGGTGAACTCCAAACGAGATTAATAAAGGATCAATAACAAACGAGTTGACCAACGATAGGGTGAACTCCAAATGAGATTAATAAAGGATCAATAACAAATGAGTTGACCAACAATTTGGTAACTCCAAACGAGATCAGTAGAGGATCAATAGGGACAGATACACGAGAGAATAAAATCATCAACCATATACAAATCATGTATATGGGATCTCGAAGACAAACCCGACTATCGAACAGATCCGACCATACATGGACTATGAACGACCAATCAATATGACTCAAGATGGACGTCACGATATGCCCGATCCGAAAATGTATCCGTGCACAAGCCACCCATGGGTATCGATCACATACACATCTGGTCTCGTGCCTAATCAGTCTCACGAAGTACGTCTCGTGTGTACAGCTCAATGTGAGGTTGAAACTAACACATGACAACACATGCCCGCCCTGAAAATCCTACACATGACCGATCAGTATGTAACTAACTCCAGATATGTCGCGATACAACATGACAACAAAACTGGAAGAAACACATATCCAACAAGGATCAGAAGACTTTCCAAGTGAGCAACGGTAACTCGATCATGAAAGACCAACACGACCACAATGTAGTATCCCCGTCAGACAATTGTTCACAGAATGCTCAACAGCATATAATATTAGCACATAAACTCCCAAGGTCGCAACCAAGGGTCACGGAAGCATCTACTCAGGAATACGCCGAACATTATCCCATAAACTCCCAAGGACGCAGCCAAGGGTCGTGAAAACATCTACTCAGGAATACTCTGAATATTATCACATAAACTCCCAAGGCCGCAGCCAAGGGTCACGGAAGCATCTACACAGGAATACTCCGGAACATGGGTGCCATTTAGGTCTTATACCTCAACACATTGGCCCAACAAATTACAGTTCAAAGAAAGAGCAACAATGATGCACACTCATTACGTGAAACATCAACACACACATATGCAACAATGTAACATGATAATTATCATAATTCAGCATTACTAAATTACCTCAAAGTTGGAGACACTAACCCTTCCACGACTAACGTCCCTGAACGAATACACAGTTATTCAAATAGTCCAAAATGAAATACAGTCCATCACTAATACCAAACCAACATCCCGAGTTCAATGTCGGCACGTTAAACTATCCTCGATATCCACCATTTCATACAATAGATCAAAGACAATTCACATCTCCGTTTCCACTAGACATCTTTAAAATCATATACATTATGATTTATCCGAGTCCAAGCATAATATACGTACCATCATCCCGATAATTCATATTCATAATATCATTGCTATATGAATCATAAATGAAATGAAATCAAAACCATTTATTAAACATTATGAACTGAGCAAGCATAACTTGCCTTGATACTGATACGATGAAACCGTTACCAATCCCATCGCCTTCATCTATGAGCTCCTCAGCCCCGACCAAGGCGATCCATGCATTCTCCAATCTCAACCGTAGCACAATGGTTAATCATCAACGATCACTTAACGCAACCTAATGCAATAATCAATTAACGATATGTTCGATAACAATCAACAACTGATATAATCAACCAATCAAACTCAATGGTTCAACGATATCTGGATCATACAAAACCAAACCATTTCAACTCATACAATTACGAGTACAAGTCACAGTTCGATAATCAATCAATTCTAACAAGCTCAACATTCTCGATTCCGACTTCAACCTTAATTACGGTTTTAACAAGGTTCCTTCTTGTTCATATCCTTAAATTTATAGAAAACCAATTACCGATTATTATCATGAATAATCACATACCAAAATTATCCATAATCTTTCCAAATTCCATTCATAAATCACGATATACATAACTCAAGAGTTCTTCAAGAACACTAGTCCGTAATCACGTTCATACTCAACAAGAGGGTATACTCCGATGTCTTCTAACATCTAAACAATCACTTAATTCACAATCCAAGGCATAAATCATTTTTTCCTTCAATATACAATTCATATAACCTCAAGAATCACAACAACACACCATAACCATCATCATACGAAGAAGAACATCAACAACAATATCAAAATCCGAATCAAAGAGAGGAGTTTTTCAGCATACCTCTTGAAGAAGAACCACAAAGATCAAACACTTCAAGAAACATCAAGAACCCCAAGCTTCAAGCTACTAATCAAATCATAAAGGTCTCAACCAAGGTAGAAGGGTGTGGAATAGGATTGAAAGTGAAGAGGGACGAAGCTGGGGTGGAAAAATATGTTTCTTCTCATGAAGAAATGAAAAACCAACCCTTAATATATTATCTGCACAGCTCGTTACGTACGTTAAGACCCAACCTTAACGTACGTAAGACCCTTTAACGTACTCTACATGTCCTGCATAGCGTACGTAATCATCATTCAGAGTTCACTGTCTTATTTTGTGGCATGCATTACATATGTAATTTCCTTGCCGTAGCGTATGTAATGTAGTTGTTGACTTGCTACAGTGATATACTTGTTTACGTACGTAATGGGCTATCATTAACATACGTAAAACTAAATGTTGACTCTCCTGTCCACATCCGAGCCGAAAGCTGCTGACACCGGGCCCACCTGCTGGCCACAGCTCGGACCAGTTCGATTCTCTTCATAACGTATGTTATGTGCTCAACCTAGCGTACATTAAGCTCGCTCCGTTACGTATGTAAGCTCCCCTGCTTAGCGTACGCTATGTTTGTACATTTACGTACGTAAGCCCATATGCTTAACGTACATAATGGCTTTTATACTTGGCCATTTCTGCTCCTGTCTGCCGTCTCAATATACCGAACACGACATACTAAATACATATACTTGTTCCGATAACATTCTCATACGATACATCTGATGTATGATATCCTCAAATGCAATCGTCGACCAAGTACGACAATTATACAAATACTCATACAGTATATCCGACATCGAAAGAAATATCAAGCATGTAATATCATAGAATTAAAAATAACCTCGATAGATATACTGGTACAACTGTCACAGTTCCCAAAATTATTCATCCATACTGTATCGGTCCCACTCTGTACAGGACAACTCAGATAAAATAATGGAAAAGTTTGTAGCGAAATTCTAGGATATTACAGCACGCTATGGCCCGATAGTGCGCTATCGAGGGGTCGTTAGCACGCGCTACTCACTAGTAGCACATGCTAACGTACCAGAACCATAGGTTCTGTATGGGTTTTTGGCTGGGTAGTGCACGCTAACTTTTATCATTAGCGCACGCTACGTCTCTCTGGTTATAAAAACCAAAGAGTTGACCAGATTCGTCATTTTCTTTCTCATCTCCTTTCCTCTCCACGACCGAGTGACCAGGGCGATTTGGGGCGATTTCTTCTTCCAATCACTTTAGAGGTCATCTTTCTTGAGTTCTTGGTGAAGATTAACAACACCAACACTTGTTCTTCATCCTTAATCCAAGGTATTTTTCCTAGAACCCTATTTTTGGGAAATTTGGGGGTTTTGAGTTTTCGTCCGATTTGTTCCGTATTGTTGATTAATCCAAGATGTATATGATTAATCTTAGTGGTATTGTTGTTTTCCCTGCAATTTCATGGTAAGTTTCATGGTATTTGTGGAATCGAGAGGGTTCGGTTGCGATCCGTCCTCATTGTTGTTTTGTACGAACTTACATGAATCGTATGGGGTTTCGGGTGTCTTCCGTTATTGTTATTCTTGTCGAATGGGTTGTGATGGTATTTGACGAATTGTCTAGGTTCGGTGTGTCCAATTTCTCACAACCGCTATCGTTTCCTTCCGTCTTTTCGTCGTGATATCGAGGCAAGTACCCTTAATGAACTTACATGCTTAACATGGTATTATTGCATGAGTAATGTGTGTGTATGTGTATGCTCACTATGGGTTAGATCTGATGGGGTCTCGGTAGGGGTCCACTGAGGCGTAGGTCCGCGAGCTTGCTTTTAACCACTACGAGTTACATCCGACGGGGTCTCGGTAGGGGTCCACATATGTGTGGGTCCGTGGTTAATTGTGGTGCATTTTATAAATGTGTTTTGGGTTCAAACTGGTGTTTTCTCATTTGCATGCTTTGACTATGTATGTAGGGTGTAAATTGTTCATTGGTTACTTGTACTAGCGTAATTGCTAACCCTTTTGGGGACCCATTTTGGGGAAATTCTTGTTATGAATTTCAGGTTATGTTCAGCTGGATGAGCGGGCACTAGGACAGGACGAGGATACTGGCCAGGGTAGTTGATGTGTGCTTTTGTATTTCCTTGTTTCTGTTGTCCTTTTCGATGTGGTTATTTTTCTAAATTGCAAATTTATAGACAGTACTCGCGAGTACTTATGCATTTTACTCGGATTATGATTTACATGAGTTATTGTTATTTATGATTGACAGTGATGATTGTTCCGCCGGTCATACCGGACGTTCTATTCTATTTTCATCTTAGAGATGTGTGTTTTCTCTCTAACCGAGATGGTTAGATGAGTAGTATTTTTCGTGGTTAGCTTGGTGGGTCCCATGTAGTGGTCCACGTCGCTGTAATATACCCTGAATATCTTGGGGGTGTTACAGAAAATGGTATCGGAGCACTAGGTTTATGGATACCTCGGCTTGTCGGTTAACTGGGTCTAGTTGTGTTTTGTTTTGCACATTGTCACCCTGCTGCCATCATCTCGGTACTTCCAGTGCTCGTAAGTTCTCCTTACTCGATTCCTTGTTTTCCTTGTATCGTACTTCCGATTCTTGAACCGTGACTGTTTTTCCTCTCGTACTTACCATCAAATTGCAATTGCTACCTCTTATATTCAGTATGGATGCTGAGAGAGGCCGAGGTAGGGGTCACAGCCGTGGTTGTGGATGCGGTCGGGGATGTGGGGCAGCCAATGAGGCGGCCACGTCGCATAATTCTGGGTATGGTAGTACTGATGGCCACCAAAGCCATAGTGCTACTCAGGAGGGCACAACCGGTGGTGGCGCCGATCTTGGTGTTGCAGCTGTGATGCAACAAATGGTGAACCAAATGGCTGCGATAGCTTAGGCGGTTCAGAACCCGACTCCGACCCATGCTACTCGGGGCAGAGCAGATCGTTGGCTCCAGGATGTCATCAAGATGCATCCTCCTCAGTTTTTGGGGGCTTCAGACTCGATTGGATGGGAGGGGTGGATCAAGGAGATATCCAAGGTCTTTGTTGCCATCAACTGTCCTGGGGATCGCAGGGTTCCTATTGCCCAGTACTTTCTCACTGGGATGTTACTGACTGGTGGGAGGCTGTTGAGCCTAAGGACCATGTTGCTTCATGGGTCGAGTTCAAGGACCTGATGGAGACCGAATATTGCCCGTGGCCAGTTAAACAGGCTCGAGTCCATGCTTTCTATGATGCCCAGCCTCGGGATATTCCTGTTTCCCAAGCTATTGCCAACTACAACCGGCAGTTGGGCTTCGTGAAGGCCCAAGTTAGAGAGGAGAGCGACAAGATTTTCCACTTTTCCAGACAGATGAAACTAAAGATTCATGACTACATGTCTGGGCTCGCCTACACCACCTTGATGGATTACCAGAATAGAGCCCTTGCATTCGATATGTCTTTGATGGCCAGTGAGGTGGCTCGTGAGAGCAAGAAATAGAAGTCCGCCGGGAATTTTTCGGGCCACAAGAGTGGCGGTTAGCAGAAATCTCAGTCTGCTAACTTTCCCGCTGGTGGTGGTCTAGCTCGTTTTACTGGGGGTTTCCGTGGGACTGCGAGTAATCCTTCCCGTGATGTGAATTTAACTGTGGCCGGCCGGGCCACATTAGTCGAGCTTGTTCGAGTCCTTTGCTGACGTGTAATCGGTGTGGCCATCCGGGCCACAAGACTGCTTTCTGTGCCGATAGAGAGAGAATTCTTGGTGCCCAAGCTTCCTTCCCAGCGCCTAGGGAACCAAGTGTGAATCAAGGTTTGTTTGCTTCTCAGTCTCCGCAGAGTGCCAATCGAGGAAGAGGTCGGGGTCAGCCCGCTAGAGGGGGAGCTTCCAGTGTCGGCTACGCTTATCCGCGAGTTTACGAGATGAGGAGGGCCGATGATCCAGCAGCCACCGTGGCCACAGGTACCGTTCATATCTAGTCTCATCCTATCACTGTGCTTTTTGATTCGGGTGCTACATATTGATTTATCTCTCTGTAGTGTGTGCGCCATTTGAGTCTCGACTGTTTGACGCCTTGTGAGCCTTTCATCGTTAAGCTTCCTAGCGGTGATAGGATCGATGATGATCAGGAGGTCCGAGTCTATTCTGTGTTTATTTGTGAGAGGGCTTGGCTCTCCAATCTTATTGTTGTGAGTATTGAGGGTGAGGATTTGATTCTCGGGGATGATTGGCTCGAGCGGTATGGTGCAATCACGAACTACCACACGAGAATCATCACCATGTTAGCCGAGGACGGCACTGAGAACTATTTCGTGGGGCGAAAGAGGGGAAACCAGAAGTTCGTGATTAACACCTTGAAGGCGATGAACTCTGCAGAAAGGGTGTACTGGGTATTAGTATTATGCCTTGAAGGAGGGGGATGGGGGAGTCGAGTTTTCATCGATTCCAGTAGTTAGTGAGTTCCCTGATGTCTTCCCTGACGAGTTACCGGGGTTACCAATGGACCGTGAGGTTGAGTTCGCTATTGAGTTAGAGCCGGGTGCGGCTATGATTTCGAAGGCGCCGTATCACATGGAACCTTCAGAGATGGCTGAATTGAAAAAGTAGTTGAGTGAGCTTCTTGATTCAGGGTATATTTGACCGAGCGCTTCACCTTGGGGCGCACCGGTTCTGTTTGTGCGGAAGAAGGATAGTTCGCTGTGTTTATGTATCGACTACCATGAGCTAAACAAGGTGACCATCAAGAACAAGTATCCCTTGCGGAGGATTGATGACTTGTTTGATCAGTTGTAGGGGGTTGCGGTATTCTTGGAAATTGACTTGTGATCGAGGTACTATCAGCTTCGGGTGAAGGAGTCCGATATTCCAACAACAGCTTTTCGGACGAGATACGGACATTATGAGTTTGTGGTTATGCCCTTTAGGCTAACCAATGCGCCAACAGTGTTCATACAGTTGATGAACAAAGTTTTCATAGAGTATTTGGATTAGTGTGTCCTCGTCTTCATTGACGATATCCTTATCTATTCTAGGAACGAGTAGAAGCATACGCATCATCTACGCATGGTGTTAGACATTTTGAGGGCCGGGCGAATCTACGCGAAGTTCTCGAAATGCGAGTTCTGGCTGAAGGAAGTGATGTTTCTAGGTCACGTGATTTCAGCCGAGGGGGTCCATGTGGATCCAAATAAGATTGAGGCAGTGTTGGATTGGGAGCCGCCTAAGAATGAGAATGAGGTTCGTAGTTTCTTGGGTTTGGCTTGCTACTATCATAGGTTCTTCGAAGGGTTTTCGAAGCTGGCTCGGCCACTTACATAGTTGCTTCAGAAATCTGAGAAATTCGTCTGGAATGACGAAAGACAGTCGAGTTTTGAGGAGCTGAAGAGGCGTTTGACTTCAGCCCCGATTCTAGCGTTGCCGTGTGGCAACGAGAGTTTTGCCGTTTATAGTGATGCTTCGGGTCTGGGTTTTGGGTGCGTATTGATGTAGCACGGAAAGACTATTGCGTATGCATCGAGGCAGTTGAGGCCGTTTGAGCTCAACTACCATACTCACGATTTGGAGTTAGCGGTAGTGGTTTTCGAGCTCAAGATTTGGTGTCACTATCTTTTTGGCTCTGCGTGTCAGATTTTTACCGATCATAAAAGTCTGAAGTACATATTTACTCAGCGGGAGTTGAATATGAGGTAGATAAGGTGGTTAGAGTTGATTAAGGATTATGACCTCGAGATCCTTTATCATCCGGGTAAGGTGAACGTCGTGGCGGATGCCTTGAGTCGGAGACCGGTTGCGTTGAGGATGCTTGAGATACTTACGTCTCAATCTGAGCTTCAGCAGGATTTGATCGAGTTAAGTGTTGAGATTTTGTTGCCAAGAGCTGTCGGGCAACTTTGCGCTTTGGAGATTTCATCGTCGTTGATCGATGAAATTAAGCTGAAGCAGTTGAAGGATCCCATGATTACTCAAATTCGAGAGAATGTTCTTAAGGGGAAGTCTCCTGGGTTTGTGATTCACGAGGATGGTGTACTGATATTCCAGAGTTGGCTATGTGTACCGAACGACTTGGAATTGAGGCAGAGTATTTTGCGAGAGGCCCATGCTACGCCTTACTCAGTTCATCCTGGTTCGAGTAAGATGTACAAGGACCTGAGGAGAAACTTTTGGTGGAATGACATGAAGGAGGAGGTGGCACGGTTTGTAGCGAGGTGTTTGACTTGTCAGCAGGTCAAAATCGAGCATCAGCGACTGGTCGGGTTACTGCAGTCGCTTCACATTTCGGAATGGAAATGGGAACATATTTTGATGGACTTCGTTACGAGCTTGCCGAGATCGAAGTCTGGGATGAATATGGTTTGGGTGATTGTGGATCGCCTGACCAAGTCGGCACACTTTCTGGGCATCAAGGATACTTGGGGTCTGGAGAGGTTGGCTCGTGTGTTTATTGTGCAGATTGTGAGGCTTCACAGTACTCCAAAGTCTATTGTTTTAGATCGTGATGGCCATTTTGTATCGCATTTTTGGCAGGCGGTACATAAGGCATTGGGTACTCGGTTGCGTCTGAGTACTTCATTTTATCCTCAGTCAGATAGGCAGTCAGAACGCACTATCCAGACATTTGAGAATATGTTGCGTGCTTGTGCTCTCGATTGGAGCAGTGATTGGGAGGAGCATTTGCCATTGATCGAATTCACATACAACAATAGTTGGCATGCGTCGATTCGAATGGAACCGTATGAGGCGCTTTATGGGCGTCTATGTCTATCACCGATTTGATGGAATGAGGCATCCGATTTGGTTGGGACCGAACCAGATATCGCTATGGAGACGAGACAGAAGATGAAATTAATTTGGGAGAGCATGTTGACTGCTCAGAGTCGACAAAAGTCATATGCTGATGTCCATCGTCGACCTTTGGAATTCTAGGTGGGAGACCACGTTTTGCTAAAGGTGTCGCCGACGAGGGGAGTTTTCCGCTTCGGGAAGAAGGGAAAGTTGAGTTCGAGATTTATTGGGCCCTTTGAGATTCTTGAGAGAGTCGGCGAGTTGGCATATCGTTTGGCGTTGCCTCCGGCCTTGAGTCACGTTCATAGTGTTTTCAATGTTTCCCAGCTGAGAAAATATGTTCCGGATCCTAGTCACATCATCGACTATGGTGAGATTGATGTCGCCAAGGATATTACCTTCGAAGAGCGCCCCTTGAAGATTTTGTAGCACCGTGAGAAGCGATTGAGGCATAAGACCATTCCTTTGGTCAAGGTGCAGTGGTCGAGGCATGGTGTCGAGGAGGCAACTTGGGAAACTGAGGATAGCATGCGTGCTAGGTACCCCGAGTTGTTTGCTTCTTAAGTTTCGGGACGGAACTTATTTTTAGAGGGGTAGAATGTAATATCCGCATTTTCTTTTCCCGATATTTTCATTTTTGGGTGTATTTTTCATTTTTAGCGCCTCGCTTGTAACCGTATTGATATTTCGAGACTATTCAATACTGGACTTTTTGTCATCCGAGCTTGTTTCGGACTTGTTTTACTCAATTCCGTGTTTAATGTCATTTCCGTCGCTATTTCATTCGATTCTCATAACCGTTGTTCGTAACCACCATTTCGGGGTTTCCGCAGGTCCATCTCATGTTGTTATGCATATTGTGAGCTTTCGTTTGATGTTTCGATCACGTATCGTGTGTTTCGGATGTTTTGGGTTGTTTTGTAATTTCCCAAAGTTTAGGGGTGATTAATAACGTTGTAATTTTCCGTACCCTCGGGTAGTCGGAATCGTGTTTTCTTTCAGCGCTTTGGTTCTGACTCAATATTGTTGTTCGTGTGTCTCCTTCGGTTCGTTGTTTGGTGTCGGATGCGCATGTTTTCTTCCGGGATGGAATTCACTGTTTTCCATCCCTGAGTGCTGTCTCTGCTGCTGTCTACACTCGATAACGCACGCTACTATTGTTGTGTAGCACACGCTATCGTTGCTTCGTAGTGTACGCTATGACAGTTTAGTAGCGCGCGCTAATGGCTCGAACCCAGCGATGGGTTGTTGTTTCGCTCGCTCTCTAGACGCGCAACTTAGCGCACGCTACGGTCTGGATTTAGCGCACGCTGGGGTGCCCGGTAGCGCGCGCTAACTCGGTAGTCTAGACTGGGCAAATTGTTTCTGGACTCGGTCTGGTGCCCAGGTAGCGCACGCTATGGCCCGATAACGCGCGCTATCGAGGGGTCATTAGCGCACGCTACTCACTAGTAGCGCACGCTAATGGGCCAGAACTGTAGGTTCTGGATGGGTTTTTGGCTGGGTAGCGCACGCTAACTTTTATCGTTAGCGCACGCTACGTCTCTCTGGTTATAAAAACCAGAGAGATGACCACATTCGTCATTTTCTTTCTCATCTCCTTTCCTCTCCGCGGCCGAGCGACTTGTAATACCACCAGTATTATATGCTGTTTCACGTTGAGCGCTCGTTTCTATTTCTACTATTTAATAAAATAAATGTACTCCATCGCGATAAACGTATTTTTGTATGATATGTTCGTACTGTATTGTCATGAATAAAGCTTGTCCGCACCTGTTATTCTTGTAATGTGATTTTGTGATGGTTGATGATTGTCGGTGACATACCTCGATATCGTTGGGCAATTATCGGTGCGAATATGAGGGTGGCCAACGTCTTGTTACCCGAGAAATTACTCGACGAGATTGAGAGGGAGTCGCGTTATAAGGAATTAATGTGATAATAACTTAGTGAACAAACTGAACCTTACGTACGTTAACCACTAAGTATTATGTACGCTAAGTGTGTGACATTACGTACGCTAAAGATTATACCTTACATACGTAATGCGGTCTTCGGCCTTCAGATAAGGAATGTTCATCGGATAGTACGCATTGTCCGACCAACTTTCGGCGCGAAAGCGACAGGCAAGTCAATGGGTACTACGTACGTTAATCGACCTTTGTTATGTACGTAACGATGAGTGTGATTTAGTCCAGTTAGTTCTGAGTTTTCCTTACGTACGTTAAGCTTTCTAAATAACGTACGTAACAGGGCTTACGTACGTAAAGCTTCAGGCTGAACGTACGTAAAGACATTCTGAATTTATAAAAGGACACCCTCCCTTTCATTTCTTCCGACCCAAAAATCACCCCTTGCTCGTGTATAATATCCTCCACTTTCCCTAAATCGATTTTAGCTTCCCTAATCAAGTGCTATCCTATTGGAGTGAGTTGATCAAGCTCCGGAGAAGGTTTTGAAGGTGCTACCCTCTCGTTCTTCACCGTCCTTCGTCGTTCTTCATCGTCTCTTGTCAATTAAGGTAAGTTTATCGAATCTTGAACTCATTTCAGTATTGTTATACGAGTCATACTAAATTTCGGATGCCTTGGGTAGTTTAGAACTTTTAATATGATCGGACCGATGAAAAACTATCACAATTGCTAATCGATATCTATCAAGCTAGTAATTAGAATGGTTGATGATAGTACTCATAGTTGGATGGAAAAAAAACTCATAATCGAATTTATTAATCACCAACTCCTTGGAATCATCTTGATACAGATTTCAATTATAACCCTATTATCATATTGTAAAACCCGTTGATTGATGAACTCACTAACGATTATTTAGTCGAATAGGTATCAAGCATGTTAAGATTTCGGAGATTAATGCTTAATCCTTCTATTCTAGACTCTCGAATTAGAGTAAGTGATGAAATTACGGTGGCTATTAGTCATAATCAACGTAGGAATGTTGTATTAGAACATTGTTGTTTAACGGGATGATAATTTGTAAAACGGCGAATCGAGGAATTTAGTAATATGCATTGTAGTCAAAAACAGAGAATTTCAATCTCGGCGACATAAACAACCAGGTTTAGAGTCCTAATGGGACGGGGGAAATTGCCGTTAATCATCATTGTTACCATAAGGTGTTAACCGACGAACATGTAATAGGTCGAGCTTTCGGGTGTGGTCGTTCGAGCCGTTGTGTTATCAAGGGAGTAACTCTCGTCGGATTTGAGGCAAGTGAATCTTGCTCAGACTTTACGTCTTGTAATTTCAGAATATTGTATGTGTTACTATTTGTGGAATGGTGCACGTTTGATTTATCTTGTCCGGAGTATTCCTGAGTAGATACTTCCGTGACCCTTGGCTACGGCCTTGGGAGTTTATATGTTGATACATCTTGTGGAACTGTGTTGCGGGATAAAACCTGAATGGTACCCACGTCCGGAGTATTCCTGTGTAGATACTTCCGTGACCCTTGGTTGCGACCTTGAGAGTTTATGTGCTGATAAAAGAAACGACGTTGAATACTCGGTGATAAATTTGTTCTTTGAATATATCTGATTCTATCTATGAATTTGGTTCGATTTGTCTGACCTAGGTTGACTGACACGATACGTCGTGTCAGGCAAATTTGTTGAATATGTGCAGGATATTCCCGAAGGTTCCGGTCAGGCTTGAGCAGTGTTGGGGAGAAGGCTTATTAATTTCTTGAATTGAGTTTCAATTATTCCACGCTGTGTAATAACCGTATGAACGGACATTGTTTTTCCTTGTATTTCAGTTCGGATGAATGCTTTCATAAGAATACTTTCACAAACCACTTGTTGAATAAATTGATTTTAAAATCCTTTTAAAACTTGCCTTGTGGGTCCCACACGGGATTCACGGCACTGTGGCGTCCCGGTTTATTTTGGGGGCGTTACATAAAATGGTATCGGAGCCGAACATTCACGTGGAAAGTTGTATCAAAATATTTTGAAAACGTTTTACCTTCAAAAGTCCAACACTCATGGCGACTGTAACTCCTCGAGGAATGTCGAGGTAAAATACAGGTAACCTCTTGAGAATCAGGTATAATGTTTGAATTTAGTAAGAACTCAGAGAATGTTTGTACTAAACTAACCTTTTAGATCGAACAATCATCACTAATGGCACGTCGTGGAGCTAGAAGGAACGTAAAAGATGCACAGGGTTCCGCTATGAATCAGCAGGAAGACAGGAACACCGGTGAAATTAATCTAGCCGGAAATCAGCCACCGCCCGTTAATCAGAACGAACAGGAGGCGGAAAACCAGAACAATGGGGGATTGGATCCAGTCTTCGTTCAGACCCTTGCACAGGCCATTGCTATAGGGATCGCTCAAGTCAACCGAGCAGAACGGGTACCGGTCATTAAATAGAAGAGAGCACTGGGAGGGATCGTTGGCTGGGAGAGATGCTGAAGGTCAGACCGCCATTATTCGATGGGTCGGGGGATAAGCACGTGGACGATTGGATCTCCGAGATGGAGACTGCCTTCGAGGTGATCAGTTGCCTAGGGAACCGAAAAGTACTGCTCGGAATCAACCAGCTCTGCGACACCGCAGCCCGATGGTGGAGGACGTATAAGTCGGAGGACAGGGTAGTCGTATGGACCGAGTTTTCCAAACTATTGAGAGACGAGTACTGCCCCCGATCAGCTCAGACTGCTCGAGCGCGTAGTTTCTTCAGTGCAGGACCTCAAAACTTTCCATTACCAGAAATCATTCGAGCTTACAGGACCGAACTAAGCTATGTCGCACAGATGGTTTCATCCGAAGATCAACGAATTTTCCACCTTGCTCAATGGTTGCCGGAAGATGTTCAACGTTATGCGGCTGGGTTTCACTGCACCACTCTGAGGGCATATGAGGATGTAGTCACAGCATACGCCGGTACGGTTGTCAGTTCGGATACCGGGCATAACCAAAAGAAGCAGAAGACATCTAATCAGTCCGGGAGCACCAGCACAATGAACTCGGAAATTGGGTTCTCCTCTAAATCAGTAGCTTCATCCCAACAGAAAGGAGCATCTGACGGGCCCTCTCGCCGGAGCTGTTTCAATTGTGGCATAGCGGGGCATACCATGAGTCAGTGTTGTAAGGCGTCTACAAAGTGTTTTTCATGCGGAAGGGGTGGGAACATGTCTCGCTACTGTTCACGGATCAAACCTACACCAAATTCAGCTCCTCAGAGTCATCAAGGCTCGGTACAGATGTCCAGAGCATCCGCCATGTCCGATTATCGATCCCCACTCCTCCATATGGTGCCGGAAGAGGACGTGGGCACGGGGGAGGCACTGCACCCTCCTCGGGAACACTGCCATCCCACGTGTTCGAACTGAGAGCTACGGATGACCAGACTGCACCTGCTGTCTTAGGTACACTTCTTGTTAAATCCCAGCCTGTTCATGTACTGTTTGATACTGGAGCAACACACTCGTTTATATCCGTGGAATGTGTTAACTATTTGAATCTTCCTTGTGTACCTTGTGAATCTTTTACTGTTAAGCTACCCGAGGGTAACAGGGTGGGGGTAATTTAGAAGTTCGAAACTGCCCGATCCGCATCGATAATTAGGGCTCGACAACAAATCTCATGGTTTTTCAACTCCAGAACGAAGACGTTATTTTGGGTATGGACTGGATGACAATGCACAGAATGGTATTAGACACCTATCACCTGACAGTTTCCATTACAACTCATGACGGTGCCACTCACATAATCAGAGGCCGAGAACACTTTAATACTAAGGGGTCCCTCAGTCTCCTTACAGTAGGAGCATCTTGTGACGATCGGGGAACGTATTATTGGTGTTATATTCTTCAGGAGGACACATCACAGCTGTCGGTTGCTAACATTCCCGCGGTGAATGAATTTTCGGACATTTTTCTCGATGAATTACCAAGATTGCCACCACGACGGGAGGTCGATCTCTCGATTAAACTTGAGCCAGGAACGACGCCTATCTCCAAGGAACCATACAGGATGGCACCAGCTGAGATGAAGGAATTAAAGTTACAACTCGAAGAATTGCTAAGAAAAGGGGCTCATTCGTCCGAGCACTTCGACATGGGGTGCACCGGTCCTTTTTGTAAAGAAAAAGGACAACTCCCTGCGCCTGTGTATCGATTACAGAGAACTAAATAAAGTCACTATTAAGAACCGTTACCCACTTCCGAGGACTGATGATTTACTGGACCAACTACAGGGAGCGACTGTGTTTTCAAAGATCAATTTAAGTTCTGGATATCACCAATTGAGAATTCGAGAGGAGGATGTTCCCAAGACTGCATTTCGATGAAGATACGGACACTAGGACTACATGGTGGTGTCGTTTGGCTTGACTAATGCCCCATCCATTTTTATGGAATTGATGAACAAGGTTCTGACAGAATTTCTCGATAAGTGTGTGGTGGTTTTTATTGATGACATTTTAATCTATTCCCGGAGCCGACAGGAGCATGAGGAACACTTGAGGAAGGTGAGCGTTTTGAGGCAACACCAACACTACAAGAAAAACGCAATCAGACAACACTAATCAGACAACAGTCGACCGAAAAAGTGTTGGCTGAAATTAACAGATAACGGTTTATTTTTATCCTCGAAAAAGTATTGTGTAATCTAAGTATATTACAACGGTTTAAAAACCATTGTCTAGAAAAACCAATCAGACAAGGCTTTTTGTTAGTGGTGTTGTGCAAACTCGAAGGATTAGACAACCATTTTTAAAATATATTGTGGGAATTAGCTTAAGACAATGCCATGTTAAACCGTTGTTGAAATAAGACAAGTATTTTTAACTATGCTTGTTGTATTACATTTCACACAATGTGTCATAAAACGGGTTTGTATATTAAACCGTTGTCTTCAACACTTTCATACAAGCTTTTGTAAATTTAAACTGTTATCATAAACTTATTTATACAAGCATTTTACAAATAAACTGTTGTCTGCTGTGACAACACGTGATTGGTGGAAAAGCTTTCACATAGATTGTTGAGGTGGCGAAATAAGAGCCCTTGATTGAAATCTAGAAGTTTCTTATTTTTGCCCTACTAAGATCTCAAACTAAATTAATTTTTAATTTTTTGAAAATTTGGGAACTATCAATAAATAAGATATATCTTGACATTCGTACGGTTGGATCGTCGATAAATATTTTTAGAAAAATAGAAACAATAATTAGTGAAAAACACTAATTAATGTACCAGTCAATTTAGTAGTGGTTTGGTAAGATCTCAAATCAAATTAATTTTTTATTTTTTTGAAAATTTGGGAACATTACTCAGTTAGATATATCTTGACATCCGTACGGTTGGATCGTCGATAAATATTTTTAAAAAAATAGAAACAATAATCCGTGAAAAGCACTAGTTGTTAGTACTGTCAATTTAGTAGTGGTTTGCTAAGATCTCAAATCAAGTTAATTTTTATTTTTTGAAAATTTTGGAACATCACTCAATTAGATATATCTTGACATCCGAACAGTTGGATCGTCTATAAATATTTTTAGGAAAATAGAAAGCACTAATTAATGTACTAGTCAATTTAGTGGTGGTTTGCTAAGATCTCAAACCAAATTAATTTTTTATTTTTTGAAAATTTGGGAACATCGCTCAATTAGATATATCTTGATATTCGTATGGTTGGATCGTCGATATATATTTTAAAAACATAGAAACAATAATCCGGGACAAAACACTAGTTACTAGTACTAGTCAATTTAGTAGTGGTTTGCTAAGATATCAAACCAAATTATTTTTTTAGTTTTTTTAAAATTTGAGAACATCACTCAATTAAATATATATTGACATCCGTACGGTTGGATCGTCGATAAATATTTTTACAAAATAGAAATAAAAATCCATGAAAAGCACTAGTTACTAGTACGAATCAATTTCGTAGTGTTTGCTAAGATATCAAACCAAATTATTTTTTTATTTTTTGAAAATTTACGAAAATCACTTAATTAGATATATCTTGACATCCGTACTGTTAGATTGTCGATAAATATGTTTACAAAAATAGAGACAATAATCCGTGAAAAGCACTAGTTACTACTATTAGTCAATTTAGTAGCGGTTTGCTAAGATCTCAAATCAAATTAATTTTTTATTTTTTGAAAATTTAGAAACATCACTCAATTAGATATATGTTGACATCAGTACAGTTGGATCGTATATAAATATTTTTAGGAAAATTGATAATAAAAAAAATTGTTGGTATAAATATCCTAACCCTAATTAATCCGCTGACTAACACCTCATTCTCTCTTTTTCCGATCTCTCATCCCTCTCTCAAGAAAGTCTCTCTCACTCTCTCTCTTTCTCTACTGCAGAACTCTCTCGGCCCTGTTTTTTCTCCCTCTCACCATTCTTCCACACACGCACATTTAGATAAACACACACCAATCGGCTACAAGGCGACCTGTGGCAGACTGAAACTGGCTACGGCCCTGGTCCCCCGACGAGCGGTGCGACAGGAGGGATCCACAGCGGCGTTGGTTGCCGGAAAGCTTGCGGTGATGGTACATGTATAATTTCAGGCGTTGAATATGGGTTGGGTCTTCTGGTTCACACCATTGAGTCCGATTCGTTTCAGGTTTGAGATTTTAGATATGAACCAGGGGTTATAAAATTTTAGTTTTTTGGATTGATTTTTGTATGAATATCAAAAAATTATCAATTCCCGGTTTGATTTGGTGATGAATTGTACTGAAGTTGAAAATCAGGGTTCAGGCTAAATTTTGAGGTGTTCGGTTTTTTGTGTTCATGGGATGGGTTAGAATATGGACGAGTTCTGATTTTGGTTTAGGGGGTTCTAGGTTCAGTTGGATCGTCTAGAACTATTTTAAGAAATCTGGGTTCGTTCGACTGAGGGTAAGGCTGTTGGTTTTTTTTTCGTCATTGTTTGCTTTTCTTGAGTTTGGGAAGTTAAAGGGTGTGAATTTCTGGTTCTATCAGGCGTTTTGTTCGGAGATTACTGGGTGTGATGTTTTCATTTTTTTACAATTCAAGACTGATACTGAATTGTTTGGTTTTTCTTGTTTGGTCATTGTTTGGTTTTTCTTGTTGCTGCAGCCACTAAGAGGTTTTGAAAAAGCGAGTCTAGTTTGAAATTCAAGACTGATTCCCATTGTTTTATTGAAGTAAATTTATCTAGTTTGAACCATGTTGATTACACCAAGCACAATATTGCTCTAGCATGATCCATTGTGTCCGTGCATCCAATTTTAAGTTTACTTGATCTGATTCGGTTTCATCCAACTGATGTGGAGCTGGTTCTGTACCATCTCAAGAGGAAGGTCATGGGGAAGAAATTTCACTTAGAAGCAATTCCAGAAGTCAATATCTACAAATTCTCCCCATGGGATCTTCCAGGTTTCTCATAATTTTCTTGTTTATTTTGCATTTTCGTTTTCCTGACATTTGAGGCTTTCAACTACCATTGTTCTATGTTTAATATATGCTGATAATCATTTTAAAACACTCTTACTTTAAAATTTCCAAGTCTAATCTGGTTCTTATTTGATTGGCATTTCATTTAAGATGCATGTAAGTTCTGATACTTGCATCGGCATAGTCCTCATATGTACTTAGTGTTTACATTAATTTTCCTAGTATGATTTTCTCATTTTTCTCGTGATAACTGCAGATAAATCTTGCTCGAGAAGTAAGGATCTAGAATGGTTCTTTTTCTAAGAAGTATGCAAGTGGAGTTCGGGTCAAGCGTGCTACTGAAAATGGGTACTGGAAAACACATATATGCGCATCCACAAAAAAAAGAGAAAGAAAATGTTGCTTTTTGATGATTCACCTTTTAGTGAAGATTTTTTCAATCAAGAAAATGAATACATTGCAGCTGCTGGTTATAGTGAATATGCTGAAATGGAATCATCAACTCGGATTAAGTTTTCCAGTTGTTGAAAACGGTACTAATATGCAATACACCTTTTTTTTCTCATTTTTTTTAACTTCTCTACTCCATATTTTGATGTTGTACGTTTGGCTTTGAATATTTCTGAGTTTGCTAGGTTAAGGCCTCTGGTGCGAAGGCCTCTGGTGCGCTATGCTGCCATGAGCTATTTCAATCGCTATGCTTCGAGCTAGATGACATCCCGGTAAATAAACACTACTAGAAAAGAGCTATAATAGCTTCATATTTTTAGCTTCACGAAATGAGGTGAAGTTAAAGAAATATTACCGACAGTATTATTACACAAATGCGTCACATGTAAGACGCCTTTAAGTCCATTGCTTATAATTCTTGATATACGAGGTGGTATCAGGTGGGAACATGAGGAAGCCTGGTGGCCTTTTTGGAAATTAAGATGTCAGCAAACACACGTTGATCTTACATTCTGGGTTTTTTGAATCTGGCCTTATAACTACTCAAGTTTATAATAATTTTTGTTTATGTTCTACTTTAAGCTGCCTGCTCAATTGCAATTTTTTACCAGCTGAGACTTGAGCATTTTATTTGTTATGCCGTTGCACATTAGGCTGATATTTCCCAATAATGCATTCTTATGTGTGGTGGAGGGATGCCTTTATACTATTGGGAGTTTACTACCACGATAGCATCAAGTGTTGCATGCAGGACTGGTATCATTTCTATTTCAGTTTTCTTTTGTGGCCCTTTAATAAACTCCAAATTACTTGTTGATCATGCAACTTTTGTGTAGTCTCAAAGGTGCCGAAAGAATCTACTGCTGCCGAAAATAAAGATGAATCTACAAGCGAAAATGAAGGCAATGCTAAAGATAAAGGTGTGCTGAAGTTGACCAAAGCTATAAGGCGGGCAAAGTTAAAGAGATTGAAGAAAGAAACAAAGGAACAAGGGCCTCTAATGATGGGATTTATTTTTATTTTTTTAATGTCAGTTGTTGTTGTAATAAAGAAATGGTTGATTGTTATTGTTGAATGAAATGTTTTTTTTAGTTCATATTAATTTTTGTTTATTTGATTTTTTTGGTTATAATTCATATAATTTGAAATAGGTGCAACATGAAAAAAATAAAAAATAAAATACAATTGTCTAAATGAGTAGTTTTAATGCAAATAAAATCATTGTCTGGTCTGTCATTAGGCAATTAGGTAATTTTAAGAAACCATTATGTTTATGAAATCTTAACAACATATTCAAAATAAAAAACAATCGTGTTTGATAAATTCTAACAACATGTTTTAAATGAACAACACTTGAGTTATAAGCAAACAGATAATGGACAAATTCTACAAAAATGTTGTGTAATTTTCTTTCTGACAAGTGTGTATTGTTCTAAAACTATTGTGTAGCATCCCAAACAACAATGGTTTCTAAGTGGAGTGTTGTTGTTTCTGGCTATTACACAATGGTGTTTAGAGATGATGTCGTTGTCTCTCACACTTTCACACAACAGATTCTGTACCGTTGTCTGATGCAGGTAAGAGACGGCGTCTCAATAGACAACGGAAAAATAGGGATGTAATACCTCCGGTATTCCATGCTTGATTACTTTGTACTGTGTGAATGTTTGGTAATGTGACGTCATTTCTATTTATGTATTCCATTGAGTGCTATATAATTGTACGACGTGAATGAAACGGGGGTGACACACCTTGACGCCGTGGGACGATCGTCGGTGCGAATATGACGGTGGCCAACGTCTTGTTCCCCGATAATTTTTGACGAGTGGAAGGGATGGTCACCCCAAGATGGTTAGAATGTGGTTTGAGGCTAAAAAGTTCTGTCTAACGCGCGCTATAACCCATGCCTAACGTACGCTATATTTCGATCGTTACGTACGTTAAGGCAGCTACATTACGTACGTAACGAGTGGGTCGGTCTCCCGGCCATAATCTTTCTTTTGACACGGACAGGGCTACTTTCGGCGGGCTAGAGGATAAACGAGTCAACTGTTCGTTACGTACGTTATGTCCCAAATTTAACGTACGTAACACTTGGGCACATTTCGGGCAGTAAGTTCTTTACGTACGTTGTCATCACACTGTTACGTACGTAATACACCTTACGTACGTAACATTCTTATCGTTAACGTACGTTATCAAAACCAAGTTTTATAAAATGATAGTTCCCTTCTTCATTTGCACGACCCAACATCACAAACTACCACCCTTGGAGAAATTCCTAGCCCTATACCCGGTTCTTAAGTCTCTTAAACACTTGAATTAACATTGAGGAGGTGGATTCTTGAGCTTCGGTGAAGATTGTCCAAGTCGTTCAAGTCACTTCTCGTTCTCCTCGTAGTTCTTGTGAATCCGTCAACTATCTTCATTATTCTTCTTCCAATAAGGTAAGCCACCAATCCCTGGAGTTATATCTTCGATGTTTTCTTATTTATACTTATTATATTGCGGGTATTGGGTAGATTCTGCTAAACTTCGTAGACAATCTTGTCGGATGAAATTGTAGTAACCGGGAATTTCGTTTCTCATATGTTTCGTTTCATACAAATGAAATTTCACTTCAAATCATCACTAGGAATGTAAAATTTGACGAATCAATTGTGGGGAAATTCGTAGTAATCCGTCACCGTATGTTCCATTGTTCGTAGCCACCCTTACCTTGTGATTTTTGACACTTAGCAAACTAAGGAAAAATAATTCGATAGTATAATCAATATTGGTTGTCAAACCACCGAAGTTGTTGTGCAATAAAATCCGTCGATTGTAGTATTCGGAATATAGAATTGTATTAGAAAGCATAAGATTCGATTTCGCCATAATAATTCGTTGACAACCGAAGAATGATAGGATTATCTTCTTGAGTAAATCGATATACCTAATGTTAATTATAAGATTGAACGAGATAATGGTACACAACACTTGAAAACTTAGAAACGATATTCATACCGACAATTAAAACTACACTAGGAATCCGGTTAGGAAAGGGAGACTAGTTTTATTCATTATAATCCGTACGAGGTGTTAATCGGATGTTTCGTGGCTAGGTTAAGCTCGAGCGGGCGTGGGGACTTCGTTATCATAAAGCACATACTATCGGATCACAGGCAAGTGAAATCTTGCTCGTGAATTTTCTAATATCAATGTTATACCGTATGTGTGTACGTGCCATTTTGATAAAAGCCGACGTTTGTCTTTCTCTAAAGATGTTATAAATGGGCCGATGTGTTGGGGATAAAACCTGTATGGTACCCGTGTGGAAATGTGTTAGGGGGTAAGACCCGAATTGGGCACCTATGTTCCGGGGTATTCCCGTGTGGATACTTCCGTGACCCTTGGTTGCGACCTTGGGGGCTTATGTGATAAAGAGAGAGACTCGTCGGTTGAGTGATGAAATATTCCCTGTGATTACTAGGTACTGTGATTGTAAAGATGTCGTATATCGTTGTTAGTAGTTCTTATTTGGTATGCATTCTCTGACCACAGTTACTGGTATGACTCGTCGTACCAGGTAAAATTGTTCATCATGTGCAGGACATTCCCGAGGGGTCCGGTCAGACTTGAGCGGTGTTGGAATTATCTCTAGCCGCTGCTTTAATTGGAATAAATAGTTTTCTTTGGAAAAACCCCCGTTGTGTAATAATTGGACTTCAAATTACATTTTCCCTTAAATCTTTCGATTCACGTTATGTAATCCTTGAATTTAAGGTTTTATCGCGATTTTCTTAAAATGCCTATTTTTCTAACTAGCCTTGTGGATCCCACGTGGGATTCATGGCACTGTAATACCTCGGGATATTTTGGGGGTGTTACAGAAAATGGTATCAGAGAGAAACTCCTGGTTTAAATAAAACTTTCTCCTATATTTTTTTTTCTTTCTCTCAAAATCCAACACCCCAAGCGATCGAAGCTCCTCGTGGGAATGCAAGTAAGTGATATGTGTGTGTTTCTATTTTTGTACAACATTTAATTGTAAACCATGCGTGGAACTGGCTTTAGATTGATACCGTTAGTGATGGCACGCCGAGGAGCTAGAAGGGTGGTGAATGACGCTCAGGGTTCCGCCGCGAACCACAATGAGGACGGGAACACCGCCGAGACCCATCCTGCTGGGGGCCAGCCGCCACCAATTAACCAAAACGATCAGGAGGCGGAATGCCAAAATAACAACCCTGGAGGCATGGATCCAGCTTTTGTTCAGGCCCTTGCCCAGGCTATCGCCATGGGAATTGCTCAGGTCAATCAGCAGTAACGGATACCGGTCATCAATGTGGAAGAAAACGCAGAAGAGATCGATGGTTGGGAGATGTCAAGGCTAGGCCTCCATTATTTGACGGACAGAGAGAAACACGTGGACGATCGATTTCGAAATGGAGACCGCCTAAGTAATCGGATGCCCGTAAAATGTAAAAGTGCCGCCGAATTAATCAACTCCGTGACACCGCCGCACGTTGGTGGAGGACTTACAGCCGAGGACCGAGTGGTCGGGTGGACCGAATTTGCCCGATCACACGGAGCGAGTACATCCCCCAGATCAGCCCGAACCGCCGCGCACGAGACTTTTCGGCCGGCCCTCGTAACATGCCAAGATTTCAGAGATCATTCGGGCCTACCGAACCGAGCTAAGTTACATCTCCCGAGATGGTTCCATCGGAAGATCAACGAATATGCCATCTTGCACGAGGTTACCGAGGATGTACAACGCTATGCCGCCGGATTTCACCGCATGACCCGAGAGCATACGAAGACGTAGTCACAAAGATATGCCGGTACAGCTTGTTAATACCGACATCGGGCATAACTCAAGAAGTAGAAGACATCGTCAGCACAGGAGCAACAACAAAACGAATTCGGGCCCGCATCTTCTTTTAAGCCGCGGTTTCGTACCAACGAAGGGTGTATCGATCGGCCTTACCGTAGGGACTGCTTTCAATTGTGGCATGACCGGCATACTAAGGATCGGTGTCGAATACGGCTACCAAATGTTTCACTTGCGGAAAGAGTGGACACATGTCTCGCCATCTGCCGCGGCCAATTCCACTCGAGCCCAAATTCGCAACCAAGTCAACAAGGCTCAGGTAATCCTCAGACGCCCGTGCTTCCAACTACCGAGCTCCATCCGACTGCAGCCAACCGCCACCGTATGGTGCCGGACGAGGCCGTGGCGCGGCGGAGGTACCTCGTCCCTTTTCGAGTCGACTGCCGTCTCGTGTATTTGAGCTGAGGGCTACGGATGGTCAGCCTGCGCCAGCTATCTCAGGTACTCTTCTTGTTAACTCTCAGCCAGTGCATGTACTATTTGATACTGGAGCCACCCATTCGTTTATATCTGTAGAATGTGTTGAACGCTTAAATCTTGTTTGTGTGCCTTGTGAGCCCTTTACTGTTAAACTACCCAAGGGTAGTAGATTAAGCGGCGATCAAAAGGTTTGAGACTGTCGGATCAGCATCAACGATCATAGTTGGACCGCTAATCTTATGGTCTTCCCACTCCAGAATGAAGATATCATATTAGGAATGGACTGGATGCCATTGCACAGAACAATCTTGGATACCTACCACCTGACTATTTCTATTTCGGCTCATGACGGTACCACACATGTCATCAGCGGACGTGAACACTTTAGTACAAAAGGATCTCTCAGCATTATCGCATCGGAAGCCTCCTGCAGCTCTCGAAGTGAATACTACTGGTGTTATGTTCTTCGAGAGGACACTTCACAACTTGCAATCACAAACATTCCGGTGGTGAATGAATTTCCAGACGTTTTTCCTGACGAACTACCAGGGCTGCCACCGCACTGAGAAGTTGACCTTTCCATTGAACTCGAACCGGGGAAGAGACCTATTTCCAAAGCTCCTTACAGAATGGCACCGGCCGAGATGAAGGAATTAAAGATACAAATCAAAATCATTGGAGAAAGGGTTGATCCGCCCAAGCACCTCACCGTGGGGCGCGCTACTTTCGTTAAGAAGAAAGATAACTCTCTACGCTTGTGCATCGACTACAGGGAGCTGAATAAGGTTACTATCAAGAATCGTTATCCACTACCAAGGATTGATGACCTCTTGGATCAGTTACAAGGGGCAGTCGTGTTCTCAAAGATCGATTTACGGTCCGGATATCACCAATTGAGGATTCGGGAGGAAGATATACCCAAGACTGCATTTCGGTCAAGGTATGGGCATTACGAATATATCGTGGTATCATTCGGGTTGACTAATGCCCCAGCCGTTTTCATGAAACTGATGAATAGAGTTTTGATTGATTTCCTCGATAAATGCGTGGTGGTTTTTATCGACGACATCCTGATGTATTCTCGAAGCCGACAGGAACACGAGGAACATTTGAGGCAAGTGCTGGGCGTGTTAAGACAACACCAACTTTATGCGAAACTGTCCAAGTGCGAATTCTGGATGCCGGAGGTAATTTTTCTCGGACATGTTGTCTCGGCAGAAGGTGTCAAGGTCGACCCACAAAATATCGAGACAATAACGAGTTGGGAACCTCCAAAGGATGTCAAAGAGGTTAGGAGCTTACTAGGACTGGCGGGTTACTATCGAAGATTCGTCGAGGCTTTTTCCTGTATCGCCCGGCCGTTAACGAACCTACTGAGAAAGAGCACCAAATTTGTATGGACTGCAGATCGCGTAAGAGCTTCGACGAGCTCAAGAGTAGGCTAACTACTGCCCCAGTACTAGTGTTACCACAGGGTACAGAAAGATTCATTATATACACGGATGCATCCAAGCATGGACTAGGGTGTGTCTTCATGCAGAATGGCAGAGTCGTCGCGTACGCATCCCGACAACTGAAGCCGTACGAAGTAAATTACCCGACACATGACTTGGAGCTAGCCGCGGTGGTGCATGCCCTCAAGATTTGGAGGCACTATCTTTACGGAGTTACTTGCAAAGTTTTCACGGATCACAAGAGTTTGAAATATATCTTCACGCAGAGAGAATTAAACATGAGACAGAGGCGTTGGTTGGAGCTAATCAAGGACTACGATGTGGAAATTTCTTATCATCCCGGAAAAGCCAACGTGGTAGCTGATGCTCTTAGTCGGAAAACTACACAAGAGGTGATGGTATCCAGCATAACAGTTCAGCCCAAACTGCAGCAAGAGATAGGAGAAGCAACACCGAAGTATGGGTACAACGTAGGCAAGGACGATTATGCTCAATCAATATACTTTCGTCCTTACTAGACGAGATACGTCTAGCACAGATGGAAGATCCTGAATTACGTGCGATTGGTGAAAGAATCGAGAAAGGAGATGTTTCCGACTCTAAGATTCGTGGTGATTTGGTGAGGTTCAAGAACAGATATGTATTCCACCGAATGACGGATCAAGCAAACTATACTGAAGGAGGCGCACTCCACTCCCTATTCTATTCACCCCGGAGCAAGCAAGATGTACAAGGATTTGCGACAGAGTTTTTGGTGGAAGAACATGAAGTGGGAAGTTGCTAGGTTCGTCGCCCGATGTATGACATGCCAACAAGTGAAAATCGAACACCGCAGTACTTGGAATTATGCAACCCCTACCCATCCCGGAGTGGAAATGGGAGAGCATATCAATGGACTTTGTCACTAAGCTACCTACGGCGGTGAGAGGAAAGGATACGATTTGGGTCATTGTTGATCGATTGACAAAATCAGCACATTTCATTCCTATTCAAGAGACAACCGGGACAGAGCAGCTGGCCGTCATTTTCATCAGAGAGATCGTCAGGCTACATGGTGTTCCCTCATCCATCATTTCGGATAGGGACACCAGATACGTGTCTCGTTTTTGGAAAGCCGTCCATAAAGCTATGGGGACACAAATACACTTTAGCACGGCTTATCATCCTCAGACAGATGGACAGACCGAGCGTACGATTCAAACCTTGGAAGATATGTTGAGGGCGTGCGTGCTCGATTGGGGAAAGGATTGGGCTAGACATTTGGGATTAGTGGAATTCTCGTACAACAACAGCTGGCATGCAAGCATAGGCATGGCACCGTTTGAGGCCCTGTATGGGCGAATGTGCAAGTCACCGTTATGCTGGGACGATGCCTCCGACACCGCGGTTACCGAGTTGGATCTTATCCAGGACTCCATTAAGAAGATCTCTATAGTTCGGAAACACATGCTGGCCGCACAGAGCCGGCAGAAATCTTACGCCGAAAACCGACAGCGACCGTTAGAATTTACGGTCGGGGATCATGTTTGGGTCAAAGTATCACCTATGCGAGGTATTCGGCGTTTCGGCCAGAAGGGCAATTTAAGCCCGAGATTTATAGGTCCGTTTGAGATATTGGACCGGGTAGGGAAACTCGCGTATCGATTAGCTCTACCGCCGCATCTGGATGGAGTGCATAATGTTTTTCACGTCTCCCAGTTAAGGAAGTATGTCTATGACCCGAGTCACAAGCTCAATTTCGAAGAAGTGGAAATTTCCGATGACGCTACCTTTAGGGAGGTACCGACCGCCATTCTGGACCGGCGTGTGAAGATGTTACGAAATAAAGCCATACCCCTCGTGAAGATTCAGTGGTCGCACCACGGCACGGAAGAGGCGACTTGGGAAACCGATTCGAGCATAAAGGAGAGTCATCCTGAGTTATTTTCTTAAGTTTCGTGACGAAACTATTTTAAGAGGGGTGATATGTAACACCTCCGGTATTCCATGCTTGATTACTTTGTACTGTGTGAATGTTTGGTAATGTGACGTCATTTCTATTTATGTATTCCATTGAGTGCTATATAATTGTACGACGTGAATGAAACGGGGGTGACACACCTTGACGCCGTGGGACGATCGTCGGTGCGAATATGACGGTGGCCAACGTCTTGTTCCCCGATAATTGTTGACGAGTGGAAAGGATGGTCACCCCAAGATGGTTAGAATGTGGTTTGAGGCTAAAAAGTTCTGTCTAACGCGCGCTATAACCCATGCCTAACGTATGCTATATTTCGATCATTACGTACGTTAAGGCAGCTACATTACGTACGTAACGGGTGGGTCGGTCTCCCGACCAGAATCTTTCTTTTGACACGGACAGGGCTACTTTCGGCGGGCTAGAGGACAAATGAGTCAACTGTTCGTTACGTACGTTATGTCCCAAATGTAACGTACGTAACACTTGGGCACATTTCGGGCAGTGAGTTCTTTACGTACGTTGTCATCACACTGTTACGTACGTAATACACCTTACGTACGTAACACTCTTATCGTTAACGTACGTTATCAAAACCAAGTTTTATAAAATGATAGTTCCCTTCTTCATTTGCACGACCCAACATCACAAACTACCACCCTTGGAGAAATTCCTAGCCCTATACCCGGTTCTTAAGCCTCTTAAACACTTGAATTAACATTGAGGAGGTGGATTCTTGAGCTTCGGTGAAGATTATCCAAGTCGTTCAAGTCACTTCTCGTTCTCCTCGTAGTTCTTGTGAATCCGTCAACTATCTTCATTATTGTAATATCCGATTGTAACTTTTCATTTTTACCTGTCATTGTATTATTCGGATAATCTGATTATCATGAATCGTTGCATTTAGTATTACGTCGTGGTATTATAGATTTGAATATCATATCGTTGTTATTTCATTTCATATGTGATGATTCGATGTTAATTAGAGTGTTGCATTTTCGAATTTTTCTGTTAATGTAGCGTACGCTACACAGTAAGATTAACGTACGCTAATACTGTGCATAAGCGTGCGTAAGGTTTCTGGTTGCGACGCTAAGAGGGAATCGGCAGATTGACTTCAAAGACGTGAACTCCTTAGCCGTTAGCATGCATGTGATCTAAGTCTGAGCCGTCGTGTCGGTGAGAATCTACTTTTATTAGCGTGCGTAACTCATTTATCATTAGCGTGCGCTAACGGCTGCGATAATTCAAGACAGAGCCATGTAAGCCGCTTACGTCGTAATATCGACCGGATAGCGTCGTAAGTTCATTAGCGTACGCTAATCATCCCAATAGCGTGCGCTAAGTCCGCATACTATTTATAGGACCAGCCTGTTTTTCATTTCTTCACGACCCCAAACCGAATTTCTCTCTTCACATATCATACCTCTGCACTACCAAAACGATATCAACCTTCACCAACTTGTTTCTAAGCCTTGAATCTTGGAGTGGAGCTCATTTCCTTGGAGATTTGGAGTTGTTTTTTAGCTTGGAATATATTCTCTCATAGCATTGAAGTTGTTCTTCATTTCTGGAGGTAGGTGTGCTTTCTTCTCTGCATTATTTTCTTATGTTGATGATTAATGGCGAATTATACTTCACCTAGAGTTAGATTAAGCAAGTAAAACATGGTTATAATTAAACTCTTTAAACACTTCTTGGTGAATATGATAAATGAGGGTTTAGATTAGAGGAGTTCTTGATATTGTAGTAATGGTAACCATGTTTGTAGTTGACATTACTCATCTTCTGGACGAATTTAGCTCAGTAGAACATTGTTGGATCGGTTAGCTTCATCATAACTGGATTTAGTCAAGAACTTGGTATCATAAAGTGTTTAAACACCATTTTAGGTATTTATTTACCTTGAGAAGAACTTGATAATGTTAAAGATAAGATCAGATGATCTAGTTCAGAAATCTTAGAAACTTTAAATCATTATGGTTCAGCTTCACAAGTCTTTGAAGATTGATAAGGATCTTGATAATTACAACAATAACTTTTCATTAATCTAATGTGTTGAGAACTTAGAATGTTTTGATCATCATACTAGATAAATGGTGAATTCACCATCATGTTAATGAATCTTCCAGCCTTGTAAACAAAGACTTTGGTAACCCTCATGGGTATGGTGTAATCTCAGAACTTATGAACTTGTTGTTAGCTTAAAAGTCAATTTAGATGAGAGGAGAATAATTATAATGTGCAGATTTTACCTTTCAACGTTTTAATGTTTTGGAAAGTTTAATCATCATAAGATGATCTTAACATCATAATTGGTTATTCAACATACCCTTGATAGAACTCTTGTTTATGATGAACCATGCGAACATTCGGTAAATATTGTAAACCGATTCTTATGGTTGTAATGATGTTAGAAGGACTCCTGGCATAAGGCTTCAATAATTGGTAGTAACAAACTATTCTAAAGGATTGTAGGTTGACGTCTTACTAATCCTATATTGATAATTATACGAATATGTTTTTGAGTAAAATGTATTTCGTTTAAGGTTGATTGTTTGAGTAAAATTAGTCGAGGACCGTTCGTTCGTTCCGACAAGAAGAGGACTATTCTCGTCTCCGTATTAAGGCAAGTTATCTTGCTTGGTTATAATGATGATTAGATTCTTGTGATGATTATATATTTCATGTGTATGAATTGTCCATGTGACGCTTGTCGCGATTTGACATTGTCCTTGACGTTATGGGATTGCATTCCCAAGTACGTCGTTTTGAATCGTTGATCTCGTTGGTCCTTATTTTCACTTTGGTGAGTTTTTCTTGATCCTTAATTGGATGTGTATTTCATTGAACTTCGTTGTCATGTTGTGTCGTGACATTTCCGGAATCATATCTGCGTGCCGATTGGATATTGTGTAGGATTTTTAGCCAGGCACTTGTATAGTCATACGTGGATGTTTCCGTATTGGACTGTGCACACGAGACGTAGTTCGTGAGGCTAATTAGGTACATTGTCACACGTACATTCTGGATTCCGTATACGGGGTGGACATGTACACGGACATATTTCCGGATCGGGCGTACTGTGATGTCCATCTTGAGCTATATTGATAATCGTTCATAGTCCATGTATGATTGGATGTGTTCGATGTTTTGTGACTGATTGTTTCATACGCCCGAGGGGTATGATTAATAGTCGGAATGACTTTCTTGAGATCTATATATGTGAATTGTATAATGTCGGAAGAACTGGTTATCATGTATATCTGAACCTGTGTTGGGCGAAATACTTGTATTGTATTTTAGGTCGAGGCAAAGGCAAGGCACGGGAAGAGCATGTCGACGGCGAAGGGTTCGAAGGATACTAGTTCGGGGGGCCCTCGTCTTTGTTGTCCGGTTATGTTAAACCGTGTTATGTTATTTCCTGCTTCATTTAAATTGTTATTTGGTTGTATTTGACATTTGAAGTATTTTCCATCCCCATATGGTCTATACTTGTTTTTCGGATCCTGTGTGTTGTAAGGCCGTTGGCCATATTTTAATAAACTCCTAATCGGAGTAATGACTATTCATTGTGATTCGGTATCACAAATAATATTTATTTAACCTGTTTTGGATATCGCCTGGTGGGTCCCAGTGTGGGATTCACGGCACTGTAATAGCCGCCTTTTTGGGGTGTTACAATTATTCTTCTTCCAATAAGGTAAGCCACCAATCCCTGGAGTTATATCTTCGATGTTTTCTTATTTATACTTATTATATTGCGGGTATTGGGTAGATTTTGCTAAACTTCGTAGACAATCTTGTCGGATGAAATTGTAGTAACCGGGAATTTCGTTTCTCATATGTTTCGTTTCATGCAAATGAAATTTCACTTCAAATCATCACTAGGAATGTAAAATTTGACGAATCAATTGTGGGGAAATTCGTAGTAATCCGTCACCGTATGTTCCATTGTTCGTAGCCACCCTTACCTTGTGATTTTTGACACTTAGCAAACTAAGGAAAAATAATTCGATAGTATAATCAATATTGGTTGTCAAACCACCGAAGTTGTTGTGCAATAAAATCCGTCGATTGTAGTATTCGGAATATAGAATTGTATTAGAAAGCATAAGATTCGATTTCACCATAATAATTCGTTGACAACCGAAGAATGATAGGATTATCTTCTTGAGAAAATCGATATACCTAATGTTAATTATAAGATTGAACGAGATAATGGTACACAACACTTGAAAACTTAGAAACGATATTCATACCGACAATTAAAACTACACTAGGAATCCGGTTAGGAAAGGGAGACTAGTTTTATTCATTATAATCCGTACGAGGTGTTAATCGGATGTTTCGTGGCTAGGTTAAGCTCGAGCGGGCGTGGGGACTTCGTTATCATAAAGCACCTACTATCGGATCACAGGCAAGTGAAATCTTGCTCGTGAATTTTCTAATATCAATGTTATACCGTATGTGTGTACGTGCCATTTTGATAAAAGCCGACGTTTGTCTTTCTCTAAAGATGTTATAAATGGGCCGATGTGTTGGGGATAAAACCTGTATGGTACCCGTGTGGAAATGTGTTAGGGGGTAAGACCCGAATTGGGCACCTATGTTCCGGGGTATTCCCGTGTGGATACTTCCGTGACCCTTGGTTGCGACCTTGGGGGCTTATGTGATAAAGAGAGAGACTCGTCGGTTGAGTGATGAAATATTCCCTGTGATTACTAGGTACTGTGATTGTAAAGATGTCGTATATCGTTGTTAGTAGTTGTTATTTGGTATGCATTCTCTCGATTTCAGTTACCTGGTATGACTCGTCGTACCAGGTAAAATTATTCATCATGTGCAGGACATTCCCGAGGGGTCCGGTCAGACTTGAGCGGTGTTGGAATTATCTCTAGCCGCTGCTTTAATTGGAATAAATTGTTTTCTTTGGAAAACCCCCCGTTGTGTAATAATTGGACTTCAAATTACATTTTCCCTTAAATCTTTCGATTCACGTTATGTAATCCTTGAATTTAAGGTTTTATCGCGATTTTCTTAAAATGCCTATTTTTCTAACTAGCCTTGTGGGTCCCACGTGGGATTCATGGCACTGTAATACCTCGGGATATTTTGGGGGTGTTACAAGGGAGTTAGACAACGAGAAAAAACCGTTGTCTGATGCAGTTTTTCTTGTAGTGCAACTCTATGCTAAACTTTCTAAATGTGAGTTCTGGATGCCGGAGTTAATCAAGGATTATGATGTGTAGATTTCATATCACCCTGGAAAGGCCAACGTCGTAGCAGATGCACTGAGTCGGAAAACTGCACAGGAGACGACACTATCCTGTTTAACGGTATAGCTGAAATTGCAGCAAGATCTTAGGAAGAATGACATTGAAGTATGGATACAACACCGCCAGGGACAATTGTGCTCAATTAACATTGATTCATCCTTGCTAGACGAGATACACCTAGCACAAATAGAGGATCCAAAACTTCGTGCAATCGACGCAAAGGCCGAAGGGGGAATTATTTCAGACTACAGGATCCAGGGGGACTTAGTGAGATTCATGAACAGGATTTGTATTCCACCGAATGACGAGATTAAGCAAACTATACTCAAGGAAGCTCATTCTACTCCCTATTCGGTACATCCTGGGGCGAGCAAAATGTATAAGGATCTGCGGAAGAGCTTCTGGTCGAAGAACATGAAGCAGGAGGTAGCGAGGTTCGTTGCTCGATGTATGACGTGTCAACAGGTGAAGATTGAACACCACAGACCGTCCGGAATCATGCAGCCCTTACCCATTCCAGAATGGAAATGGGAGAGCATTGTAATACCCGGTTGTAATTCATTCATTTTCATTCAGTAATTATCAGTCTGTAATTGTCACTCAGTGTATTTTCACTCAATTATAATCATTCATCAATCATGTTCTTTCACCGTGTTCACCGTTCGTATAAACTTCGAGTTGAGTATCGTTATTGTTCATCGTTTCAACTTTCCTCATATGAGTTCGACTTTGTTAGATCACCATTAATTTTTGGTAACTCCAAAAATTCTAAATCTTTGCAATATTATAGAGCATCGAGTTAGCTTTCCAATGGTTCAAACGGTGAGTCAATCGAGTCCTGGACGAGAGAGTTATGGTCGTTTCGCTTTTGGCGATCACGCGACCGAACTCGGCCGTGTCGTCCGACACGGCCCGTGCATTTCGTCCGGAAAATGCGAGTTTTCCGCCGACCGTGCTCGACCGTGTCGTCCGACACGGCCCGTGCCGTACTCTTCCGGATAAGCTCGAACGATCGCCGACACGCCCGACCGTGTCCCGTGACACGGCCGAGTCATGCCGAAGTCGCCGCCGCGGGTCGCCGGAAGGCCTCAGCCGCGACCGTGTCAATCCGGACACGGTCGAGTCATCGGCCACCGTGTCGGCCAGCTGCGACACGGCCGTGCCGATCGGCACGGGCCGTGTCCGGCAGCACCAACCCCTATAAATTCATTTTTTTCATCATTTCAGCCCATTTTCTGCATTTTCTTCACCTTCAACCGAGAGATAAGGCTTGAGGGAGGGTTTTTCCTTCACAAATCATTTGGGTGTTTGATTTTCTTCATCTCCTTTCGATCGTGAAGCCCGGATAATCAATCTAACGCGTATTCTTCGGATTTGAAGCACTTGGATCATCAAGAGGTAATTCCTTCAACACTTTGGACTTCGATTTTGTGTTGAAATAGGATGTTTTGGACGTTATAATCATGATATATGAAGGGATATGTATATGATTATGAGTTTGTATAAGGATTCATTGGATTATTGAGGGATTATTCAAGAACACTTTGGAAATCGAGTTGGAATTGGGGATTTTCGACTAATTGTTATTATAATCACGTTTTCGGATAATCATAACGGATTATTGATCGTATTGGAGATGTTTTGTTGGTTTGAAACACTTCTTGGGGAATTTTGATATTGGTATATCGAAGTTTGTATGTAAACAATTGGAGTTGGGTACAACGTGTTTGATTTAATGTCTCTATGGACTTGGTTTAGTCGTATCGACGTTTGGAATTCGTTATATTAGTGTATTGATCGGATTGTTGATAATTGTATTGAATTAAGGTTGTTCGTGCGACCGACACTTCATTTAGGACGTTGTTCGTGGAAGGATAATTGTCATCGGTATTTTGTAAGTTAATTCTTACTCGGTTAAAAGGATACTCATTCCTTTTGTTGTTGATTGTTCATAATCATAATTCATTCATCATAATATTAATCATTTTGAGACTTATAATTGTCGAATAATCATTTCATTCACGAGGAACGACGGTTCCAAATCATTTCACTGGGTTATCAATCACGTCACTATTACTTTCATATCGGTGAGTCATCTTGGCCTAGTCTAATTATTATTCATTGATATTCATCATGGTCATTCTCGTTCATGTGACCTTCCGGGTTCATATTGCGTGGCCGGGTGTGGCTGTGTGGAATTTTTAGTCGGGCACACGATGGTCATGTATTGGGTTCACCGATACATCGGACCGTGCACACGGTAACGCTTACCTCCGTGAGACTAATTAGGTACAAGGACGGGTGTGTCCGGTCATTCGTCTTGTACACTTGCACAGAACATTACGGGCGTACTATGATACTCCTCTTCAGCGAAATTCATAATTAAGAATATTTCATAACTTCAGTTAGTTCATGATTGTGTAATTTCAACTCTTGAGGATTGTTGTTCTGTGTAACTGACCCCGTTTGGGGATTTTGTTTTTCGTGTCCAGGCAAGGCAAAGGCACGGGGAGAACACGCTGACGTCGAGGAGTCCCAGTGATACTAGAAAGGGGCCCCAGTCTGTCCAGTCTGTTCAGTCATTTATGTTTCCTTTATTTATTCCGCTGCAGACATCCCGTTTGAATACTCGTTTCATTCAGTGTTGTGTATTTTATCGCCATATAAGATACACATGTATTCTATTTTATCCTGGGTGTGTTGTATGAAACTCCTCATCGGAGTAATTAATGTTGTAATGTGGTTCGGTACTGCATTCACCCTGTGTAATTCATTCATTTTCATCCGCCTGGTGGGTCCCAGTCGGGGTCCACGGCACCGTAATATCCGCCTAGTTTGTGGTGTTACTGAGTTGGTATCGGAGCGTGGTTTTGAATACTACCTTCCGAGTCATGTCTCATTTGAAGTCATCGTCATCAGACTAGTATCATTGGACTTTCGTGTCACGTGTGACCTGTGCAAATGCCGAGCCAATCGATCAAAGAAAAGTAAGATTTCTAACGCCATAGTATAATTTACGGCAATAATCATTCATTCATCATTCATCAATTAACAATCCTCAAACATCATCATTCATTGTGATCAAGACGATCATATTAACTCATCAATCACTTAATTCATTTCATTACTCGGTTGTCAATCACGGATGATCATATTATCAATCTTATTAAGTTATTCAAGATAATCATTTCAAGAATTTCATCGTATAATCATGTCACTTGATAAATCATTCATATAATCACTAAGTTAGAACATGTATACTCATTTTCATCATCTCATGACATAATCATAATGTGATATTCATGCGGAGATTATAATCATCATGTAACTTTCCACTTCAGTATGGAAAGAGCTGGCAGAGGACGAGGAGGACGAGGCCGTGGTGCGGGCCGAATCCCGAGAGCTCGTGTGAATACACGTGCGAATGCGAGAAATAATGCTAATTCATCTAGTAGCGACGCCGCTACTCATTCACACAGACGTGATCATTCTCTATCGTGAGTCGTACTAGGGACACCGCTCGGTCGAAGGCGTTCGGATCGATCCACTCGCCTTTATGCAGGCATGATGGCCCAGATGACTCAAATGACACAACTAATGGAGACGATGCAAAATTCACTAATCAAAATCAACAGGCTCCGCCGCCGCCTCAGAGGCAAGAGAGGAATGTGAGCAGTATCATCGGCGACATCTCTCGCCAAAGGCCACCTACTTTTGAGGGCTCGTCTGAGCCGGCGGATATTATACATTGGCTCGAGCATTTCGAGAAGTTGTTTGCTATGGTAGAGTGTCCCGAAGGACACAAAGTTTCTGTTGCGGCTTACTACCTGGGTAAGAGCGCACATTCTTGGTGGTTGTCGTTGAAGCCCACCGAAGGATCATGTACTTGGGAGCAGTTCAAGACTCTCATGATGGAGAGATATTATCCGGCCCCACTCAGAGAGGCCAAGCTGTCAGAATTACTCACCCCCGACCCCTCAACAGACGAGGATGTTCTCGCCATTGCCGAGAAATTTCAGGAACTTCTTCCGTTTGCCTCATCTATCATTCATTCCGAGGCGGATAAGATTAAGTATTTGACAAGAGGCTGAAACCCCGTATGAGACTTCAGTTACTTAATCATAATTGCACCACGTTGGCTGAATTCATTGAGAAAGCTCTCACCTACGAGCTTACTGCTAAGGAAATTGCTAAGCAGCAACCTTCGTCTGCTAGCAAGAAATCGAAGAATCGCAATCAGTCGGAAGGCGGTCAGGCAACTTTCAAGAAACTCCGTGCGGGCTCCGCTTTTACGGCGACCTCTGTGTCGTCTAAACCGCGGAATCACGGTCTCGGCGGCGGTTCGGCCATCACTGTTATAGCGTGGGGAACTTGGGCACCTCAGGACCCCGTGTCCGAGACAGACGATCACGTGTCATAATTGTGGAATTGCTGGGCATAGGGCCCGTTTTGCCGTAGGGACTCCAAACCTACTCGGGCGTCATCTCGGGCCCGAAGCAGTCGGCCGTTCAGAATCGGGCCACTCAATCAGCGTCGTTTAAAGCAGCGGGGAGCGACTAAAGGTGGAGCCTATAGTCGTGAGACAGGAGCGTCAGTGCGGGACTAGCAAACCCGGATTTATGAGATGAAGAAGACCGATGATCCGAGGCCCAAATGATCTCGGGTACACTCGATATTCTATCTCAACTGTGTGTACCCTTTTTGATCTTGGTGCATCGCATTCATTCATTTCGAATCATGTTTGAGTAGACTACGTGCAGGTAGTGCTACTAGTTGTGAGCCTTATGTCATTGGTCTACCCGATGGTAGACGAATCATCGAAATCGTGAGATTCGTGGATTGTCCTATTCGGGCCATGGTCGTGTATGGCCGCCGAACCTTATCGTCGTAGATTTGCCGAGAGACGACGTCATCTTGGGTATTGATTGGATGGATCGTCATGATGCCATCATTAGTGTCCGTAAGCGTATGATTACTATCATTTCGCATTTATGGGGTTGAATGTGTATTTCAGGAGATAATCCTACATTGCTCGTAAGGTCATTAATTTGATGAAAGCGGTGCGATTACTCGATCGTGATGTGTCGGTTATTGGTGCTATATGACCAAAACCGAGGAATCATCAAGAATGTTGTCGGATATTCCAGAGTAAGGGAATATGCCGATGTATTTCCAGACGAGTTACTCGGTTTGCCTCCACAGAGAGATGTGGAATTCACGATTGAGTTGGAGCCCAGTACGCCCCGATATCGAAGGCACTGCATCGAATGGCCCCGACCGAAATGCGAGAGTTGAAGAGTCAACTTGAGGAATTGTTCGAGAAAGGTTATATCCGACCGAGTGCGTCCCGTGGGAGCACGATCTTTGTTCGTCACAAAAGAAGGATGGTTCTTTTCGCTTGTGTATCGATTATCGGAGTTGAATAAGGTGACAATCAAGAATAAGTATCCTTTACCCCGTATCGATGACCTTTTGGATCAACTTCAGGGAGCTTCAGTATTTTCCAAGATCGACTTAAGATCTGGATATCATCAGTTGCGGATTCGAGAGTCGGATATCGCTAGGACGGCGTTTCGAACACGTTATGGCCATTATGAGTTTGTGGTTATGCCGTTCGGATTGACTAATGCACCTGCGGTATTCATGGAGTTAATGAATCGGGTCTTCATCGACTTTCTGGATCGGTTTGTTGTTGTCTTCATCGATGACATTTTGATTTATTCTCGTGACCGAGAGGAACACGAGTGTCACCTTCATCAAGTGCTCGACGTGTTGAGACGAGAACAACTTTATGGGAAGTTTTCCAAATGTGAGTTCTGGATGTCCGAAGTGACGTTTCTCGGACATGTAATTTCATCAGATGGAGTGCGTGTTGATTCTCAGAAGACGGAGGCTATCGAATTGGTTACCTCCGAAGAATGTTAAGGAAATCCAAGCTTTCTCGGATTAGCCGGTTATTATCGGAGGTTTGTGGAAGGATTTTCCAAAATTGCTCAACCATTGACGAACCTTTGCGGAAGGATAAGAAATACACGTGGTCCGACGCGTGTCGTGAGTTTTGAAGAACTCAAGAGCCGGTTAATGTCAAGACTGTACTTTCCTTGCCGCAGGGACGGAGGGATTTGTGGTTTATAGTGATGCGTCGGACGGGGTCTCGGATGGGTACTCATGCAGAACGGGAAGGGTATTGCCTAGGCTTCACGNCAGTTGAGACCTAACGAGGTTAATNAGCCGACACACGACCTTGAGCGAGNAGCCGTGGTGTTCGCTTGGACGATTNGGCGTCATTACCTTTATGGCGTCACTTGTCGATATTCACCGATCATAAAAGTTTAAAGTATATATTTACTCGTAAGGAATTNNATATGCGACNGAGGCGGTGGTTANAACTAATCAAGGATTATGATATTGAGATCCTTTACCCCCCGGGCAAGGCGAACGTTGTTGCCGACGCCTTGAGTCGTAAGTCCATTCAGAGCGATGCTTGCTCGTTTAACAATTCGAAGGAGCTCCAACAGAATTCCTTAGACCCGAGATCGAGGTCGGCTTCAACGAGTTCGGGACAGCTTTGTATGTTAGAGATTTCATCATCTCTTGAGGATGCAATCAGGGAGAATCGTGGTTCACCCGGATTGTTGCGCATTCGTGAGGATGTGGCTCGGGAGAGCCCTGGATTCGTGGTCCACGAGGATGGACTTTTGAGGTTTAAGAACCGGTTGTGCGTGGCGAATGACGAGTTGAAAAACTCGATTTTGAGAGAAGCTCATGCTACCCTTATTCTCATTCATCCGGTCTAGCAAGATGTATAAGAACTTGAAACAAAATTACCGGTGGAGTAATATGAAGCGAGAAGTCGCGGAATTTGTTTCGAGATGCTTAACTTGCCAACAAGTCAAGATTGAACATCGGCGACCGGCGGGTATGTCAAACCTCTCCCTATTCCAAGTGGAAGTGGGAAGACATTTCTATGGATTTCATCACGAGTTTGCCGACGAGTCGTGGCATGAATACGATCCGGGTGATTGTGGACCGTTTAACTAAATCGCTCATTTCCTTGAGATCAAGGATACGTGGGGTCCCGAGAGATCGGCCCAGCTTATTCATCAAGGAGATAGTAAGACCGCACGGTACTCCTAAGAGTATCGTTTCCGATCGTGACGGACGATTTGTATCTCATTTTTGGAAATCGTTCACCGTGCTATGGGAACTCGGCTCAATCTCGCACGCCTTTCATCCTCGGTCAGACGGACAATCGAGAGGACTATACGGACATTAGAGGACATGTTGAGGGCATGCGTCCTCGATTGGAAGGACGATCTGGGAAGCCCAACTACCATTGATAGAGTTCACGTATAATAATAGTTGGCATGCTTCCATTAAGATGGCACCTTACGAGGCCTTGTACGGCCGTTGTCGATCTCCCTTGTGTTGGGATGACTTGTCGAATCAATCGGCACCGAACCCGATATGCTTATAGCCGCCGGGAGAAGGTAGCTTTGATCAAGAGTCGTATGTTGACACTTCGAGTCGGCAAATCATATGCGTATAATCGTCGCCGACCACTAGAGTTCGAGACGGTGACCACGTCTTGGTCAAGGTATCCCGAGTCGAGGTATTTTTCGTTTCGGAAAACGGGGAAGTTGAGTCCGAGATTCATTGGACCGTTTGAAATTTTGGATCGAGTAGGCGAGTTAGCTTATCGATTGGCTTTACCTCCGCCCGAGCCGAATTCATAATGTGTTTCATGTCTCTCGCCATGAAAGTATATTGCCGACCCGAGTCACATATCGCAGTTCGACGAAATCGAGATCGCCGACGATCAATCATATGAGGAGCGCCCTATACGAGTTTTAGAGCGGCGAATCAAACAGGTTGAGAAATAAGTCGATTCCTTTGGTCAAGATTCGGTGGTCCGGACATGGAGTCGAAGAGGCCACTTGGGAAACCGAGGAGATTATGCGGGAGAGTTATCCCGAGTTGTTTGACCCTTAGTTTCGGGACGAAACTCTTTTTAAGGGGAGTATGTAATACCCGGTTGTAATTCATTCATTTTCATTCAAGAATTATCACTGTAATTGTCACTCGGTGTATTTTCACTCAATTATAATCATTCATCAATCATGTTCTTTCACCGTGTTCACCGTCGTATAAACTTGAGTTGAGTATCGTTATTGTTCATCGCTTCAACTTTCCTCATATGAGTTCGACTTTGTTAGATCACCATTAATTTTTGGTAACTCCAAAAATTCTAAATCTTTGCAATATTATAGAGCATCGAGTTAGCTTTCCAATGGTTCAAACGGTGAGTCAATCGAGTCCTGACGAGAGTTATGGTCGTTTTCGCTTTTGGCGATCATCGCCGACCGACTCGGCCGTCGTCCGACACGGCCCGTGCCGCATTTCGTCCGGAAAATGCAGAGTTTACGCCGACCAGGCTCGACCGTGTCGTCCGACACGGACCGTGCCGTACTCTTCCGGATAAGCTGGAACGATCGCCGACACGCCCGACCGTGTCCCGTGACACGGCCGAGTCATGCCGAGTCGCCGCCGCGTGTCGCTTCGGAAGGCCCTCGCCACGCGACCGTGTCAATCCGACACGGTCGAGTCATCACGGCGGTTGTCGGCCGGCCGTGCGACACGACCGTGCCGATCGGGCACGGCCGTGTCCGGCAGCGATCAACCCCCTATAAATTCATTTTTTCATCATTTCAGCCCATTTTCGCATTTTCTTCACCTTCAACCGAGAGATAAGGCTTGAGGGAGGGTTTTTCCTTCACAAATCATTTGGGTGTTTGATTTTCTTCATCTCCTTTCGATCGTGAAGCCCGGATAATCAATCTAACGCGTATTCTTCTTGATTGAAGCACTTGGATCATCAAGAGGTAATTCCTTCAACACTTTGGACTTCGATTTTGTGTTGAAATAGGATGTTTTGGACGTTATAATCATGATATATGAAGGGATATGTATATGATTATGAGTTTGTATAAGGATTCATTGGATTATTGAGGGATTATTCAAGAACACTTTGGAAATCGAGTTGGAATTGGGGATTTTCGACTAATTGTTATTATAATCACGTTTTCGGATAATCATAACGGATTATTGATCGTATTGGAGATGTTTTGTTGGTTTGAAACACTTCTTGGGGAATTTTGATATTGGTATATCGAAGTTTGTATGTAAACAATTGGAGTTGGGTACAACGTGTTTGATTTAATGTCTCTATGGACTTGGTTTAGTCGTATCGACGTTTGGAATTCGTTATATTAGTGTATTGATCGGATTGTTGGTAATTGTATTGAATTAAGGTTGTTCGTGCGACCGACACTTCATTTAGGACGTTGTTCGTGGAAGGATAATTGTCATCGGTATTTTGTAAGTTAATTCTTACTCGGTTAAAAGGATACTCATTCCTTTTGTTGTTGATTGTTCATAATCATAATTCATTCATCATAATATTAATCATTTTGAGACTTATAATTGTCGAATAATCATTTCATTCACGAGGAACGACGGTTCCAAATCATTTCACTGGGTTATCAATCACGTCACTATTACTTTCATATCGGTGAGTCATCTTGGCCTAGTCTAATTATTATTCATTGATATTCATCATGGTCATTCTCGTTCATGTGACCTTCCGGTTTCATATTGCGTGGCCGGGTGTGGGTGTGTGGAATTTTTAGTCGGGCACACGATGGTCATGTATTGGGTTCACCGATACATCGGACCGTGCACACGGTAACGCTTACCTCCGTGAGACTAATTAGGTACAAGGACGGGTGTGTCCGGTCATTCTTCTTGTACACTTGCACGTAACATTACGGCGTACTATGATACTCCTCTTCAAATAAATTCATAATTAAGAATATTTCATAACTTCGCTTAGTTCATGATTGTGTAATTTCAACTCTTGAGGATTGTTGTTCTCAGGTAATCGACCCCGTTTGGGGATTTTGTTTTTCGTGTCCAGGCAAGGCAAAGGCACGGGAGAACACGCCGACGTCGAGGAGTCCTGGTGATACTAGAAAGGGGCCCCATCTGTCCAATTGCTCACCATTTATGTTTCCTTTATTTATTCCGCTGCAGACATCCCGTTTGAATACTCGTTTCATTCAGTGTTGTGTATTTTATCGCCATATAAGATACACATGTATTCTATTTTATCCTGGGTGTGTTGTATGAAACTCCTCATCGGAGTAATTAATGTTGTAATGTGGTTCGGTACTGCATTCACCCTGTGTAATTCATTCATTTTCATCCGCCTGGTGGGTCCCAGTCGGGGGTCCACGGCACTGTAATATCCGCCTAGTTTGGGGTGTTACAAGCATATCAATGGATTTTGTCACCATGTTACCAGCGACGGCGGGAGGAAAAGACACGATATGGGTCATTGTAGACTGACTGATGAAGTCGGCACATTTCATTCCAATTCAGGAGACCACCGGAACAGAGCAACTGGCGACCATCTTTATCCGGGAAATCATGAGACTACATGGCATTCCCTCGGGAATCATCTCGGATAGAGACACTAGATATGTGTCTCGCTTCTGGAAGGCTGTCCACAAGGCTATGGGTACTCAGCTACATTTTAGCACAGCTTATCACCCTCAAACAGATGGACAGACAGAACGCACCATACAGACCCTGGAAGATATGTTAAGGGCATGTGTACTCGATTGGGGCAAGGATTGGGCTAAAAACCTCTGCTTGGCAGAATTTTCATACAACAACAGCTGGTACGCAAGCATAGGCATGGCACCCTTCGAGGCCTTGTACGGTAGGAGGTGTAAGTCTTCCCTATATTGGGATGATGCGTCTGATGCTGTCGCAACCGAGTTGGATCTAATCCAGGAATCTATTAAGAAGATTTCCATTATTCGAAAACACATGTTGGCAGCGCAGAGCCGCCAAAAGTTATATGCGACGGACCGCCAGCGACCGTTGGAATTTATGGTCGGGGACCACGTTTGGGTCAAAGTATCGCCGATGCGGGGTGTTCAACGCTTCGGCCAGAAAGGCAAATTGAGCCCGCGATTTATTGGCCCGTTCGAAATACTGGACCGAGTTGGTAAACTTGCTTATCGACTAGCGTTGCCACCATCGTTAGACGGAGTACATAATGTCTTCCACGTTTCCCAGCTGAGAAAATATGTGTAAGACCCAAGCCACAAGATTAATTTCGAGGTGGTAGAGATTTCTAATGATGCTACCTTTAGAGAAGTCCCAACCGCGATTTTGGATCGACGCATAAAGATACTAATGAATAAGGCCATACCTCTTGTAAAAGTTTAATGGTCGCACCATGGCATGGAGGAAGCGACTTGGGAGACCGAGACGAGCATGAGGGAGAATCATCCCAAGTTATTTTCTTAGTTTCGAGATGAAACTATTTTTAAGGAGGGTGGTATGCAATACCACCAGTATTACATGCTGTTTCACGATGAGCGCTCGTTTCTATTTCTACTATTTAATAAAATAAATATACTCCATCGCGATAAATGTATTTTTATATGATATGTTCGTACTGTATTGTCATGAATAAAGCTTGTCTGCACCTGTTATTCTTGTAATGTGATTGTGTGATGGTTGATGATTGTCGGTGACATACCTCGATATCGTGGGCAATTATCGGTGCGAATATGATAGTGGCCAACGTCTTGTTCCCCGAGAAATTACTCGACGAGTTTGATAGGGAGTCGCGTTATAAGGAATTAATGTGATAATAACTTAGTGAACAAACTGAACCTTACGTACGTTAACCGCTAAGTATTACGTAAGCTAAGTGTGTGACATTACGTACGCTAAAGATTATACCTTACGTACGTAATGCGGTCTTAGGCCTTCAGATAAGGAATCTTCATTGGATAGTACGCATTGTCCGACCAACTTTCAGCGCGAAAGCGACAGGCAAGTCAATGGGTACTACGTACGTTAACCGACCTTTGTTACGTACGTAACGATGAGTGTGATTTAGTCCAGTTTGTTCAGAGTTTTCCTTACGTACGTTAAGATTTCTAAATAACATACATAACAGGGCTTACGTACGTAAAGCTTCATGCTTAACGTACGTAAAGGCATTCTGAATTTATAAAAGGACACCCTCCCTTTCATTTCATCCGACCCAAAAATCACCCCTTCCTCGTGTATACTATCCTCCACTTTCCCTAAATCAATTTTAGCTTCCCGAATGAAGTGTTATCATATTGAAGTGAGTTGATCAAGCTCCGAAAAAGGTTTTGAAGGTGCTACCCTCTTGTTCTTGATCGTCATTCGTCGTTCTTCATCGTCTCTTATCAATTAAGGTAAGTTTATCGAATCTTGAACTCATTTCAGTGTTGTTATATGAGTCATACTAAATTTCGGATGCCTTGGGCAATTTAGAACTTTTAATAATGATCGGACCGGTGAAAAACTATCACAATTGTTAATCGATATCTATCAAGCTAGTAATTTGAATGGTTGATGGTAGTACTCGTAGTTGGATGGAAAAAAAAACTCATAGCCGAATTTGTTAATCACCAACTCCTTGGAATCATCTTGTTAAAGATTTCAATTATAACCCTATTATCATATTATAAAACCCGTTGATAATTCATTGATGAACTCACTAACGAGTTGGTGAGTAAGTTGATGAAATTACTCTAATTATGAGTTGGCGAGTTAGTCGAATAGGTATCGAACATGTTAAGATTTCGGAGATTAATGCTTAATCGTTCTATTCTAGACTCTCGAATTAGAGTAAGTGATGAAATTACGGTGGCTATTAGTCATAATCAACGTAGTAATGTTGTATTAGAACATTGTTGTTTAACGGGATGATAATTTGTAAAATGGCGAGCTAAGGAATTTAGTAATATGCATTGTGGTCAACAATAGAGAATTTCGATCCCGGCGACATAAACAACCAGGTTTAGAGTCCTAACGGGACAGAGAAAATTGTCGTTAATCATCATTGTTACCATACGGTGTTAACCGACGGACATGTAATAGGTTGAGCTTTCGGGTGTGGTCGTTCGAGCCGTTGTGTTATCAAGGGAGTAACTCTCGTCGGATTTGAGGCAAGTGAATCTTGCTCGGACTTTACGTCTTTTAATTTCAGAATATTGTATGTGTTACTATTTGTGGAATGGTGCTTGTTCGATTTATCTTGTCCGGAGTATTCCTGAGTAGATACTTCTGTGACCCTTGGCTGCGGCCTTGGGAGTTTATATGTTGATACATCTTGTGGAACTGTGTTGCGGGATAAAACCTGAATGGTACCCACATCCAGAGTATTCCTGTGTAGATACTTCCGTGACCCTTGGTTGCGACCTTGGGAGTTTATGTGCTGATAAAAGAAACGACGTTGAATACTCGGTGATAACTTTGTTCTCTGAATTTATCTTATTCTATCTATGAATTTAGTTTGATTTGTCTGACCTAGGTTGACTGACACGATACGTCATGTCAGGCAGATTTGTTGAATATGTGCAGGACATTCCCGAAGGTTCCGGTCAGGCTTGAGCAGTGTTGGGGAGAAGGCCTGTTAATTTCTTGAATTGAATTTCAATTATTCCACGTTGTGTAATAACTGTATGAACGGACATTGTTTTTCCTTGTATTTCAGTTCGGACGAATGCTTTCATAAGAATACTTTCACAAACCACCTGTTGAATAAATTGTTTTTAAAACTTGCCTTGTGGGTCCCACATGGGATTCACGGCACTGTGGCGTCCCGGTTTATTTTGGGGCATTATAGACTCCAGGGTGATTTGGGATGATTTATTCTTCCAATCACTTCAGAGTCATCTTTCTTGAGTTCTTAGTGTAGATTAACAACACCAACACTTATTCTTCATCCTTAATCCAAGGTATTTTTCCTAGAACCCTATTTTTGGAAAATTTGGGGGTTTTGAGTTTTCGTTCGATTCGTTCCGTATTGTTGATTAATCCATGATGTATATGATTACTCTTAGTAGTATTGTTGTTTTCCCTATGATTTTATGGTAAGTTTCGTGGTATTTGTGGAATCGAGAGGGTTCAGTTGCGATCCGTCCTCGTCGTTGTTTTGTACGAACTTACATGAATCGTAGGTGGGGTTTCGGGTGTCTTCGTTATTGTTATTCTTGTCGAATTGGTTTTGATGGTATTTAACGAATCGTCTAGGTTCGGTGTGTCCAATTTCTCACAACTGCGATCGTTTACTTCCGTCTTTTCGTCGTGATATCGATGCAAGTACCCTTAATGAACTTACATCCTTAATATGGTAGTATTGCATGAGTAACGTGTGTGTGTATGCTCACTACAGGTTAGATCCAACAGAGTCTTGATAGGGGTCCACAGAGGCATGGGTCCGCGAGCTTGCTTTTAACCACTATGGGTTAGATCCGACGGGGTCTCGGTAGGGGTCCATAGAGGCGTGGGTCCGCGATTAATTGTGGTGCATTTTATAAATGTGTTTTGGGTTATGGCATTTCCGTAAATGTGTGTTTCAAACTGATGTTTTCTCATTTGCATGCTTTGACTATGTGTGTAAGGTGTAAATTGTTCATTCGTTACTTCTACTAGCGTAATTGCTAACCCCTTTGGGGACCCATTTTGGGGAAATTCTTATTATGAATTTCAGGTTATGTTCAGCCGGACGAGCGGGCGCTGGGATAGTACGAGGATGTTGTCCATGGTTGTTGACGTGTGCTTTTGTATTTCCTTGTTTCCGTTGTCCTTTTCGATGTGATTGTTTTTCTAAATTGCAAATTCATAGACAGTACTCGCGAGTACTTGGGCATTTTACTAGGATTGTGATTTACACCAGATATTGTTATTTATGATTGTCAGTGATGATTGTTCCGCGTTTATACCGGGCGTTCTATTCTATTTTCATCTTAGAGGTGTGTGTTTTCTCACTAATCGAGATGGTTAGACGAGTAGTATTTTTCATGTTTAGCCTGGTGGGTCCCATGTAGGGATCTACGATGCTGTAATATACCCTGAATATCTTGGGGGTGTTACACAGCTAGTGTACGCTCCCTCATCTTGACCAAAAACTCATCTCGGCCTTGACCTTCCTTGATTCTCTCTTTCAAAGTCGGTTTTACTACCAAGGCAGTCAATACGGACTATATTGATTTGGATGGCGTGGACATCTCTATGTTCAGCCTTGCCAACTCCTTGATCAAACATGGGTTCTTCGTAAACATACAACTTATGTCTCCTCTAGCCTTACGACTCAAAGCATCAACGACTTTATTTGCTTTACCCGAATGGTAAAGAATCTTACAATCGTAGTCCTTAACCAATTCCAACCATCTCCTCTGCCTCATGTTCAATTGCTTTTGTGTGAAAAGATATTTCAGACTTTTATGGTCTGAATATATTTCACACTTACCTCCATACAGGCAATGTCTCCAAATTTTCAAGCCATGTACTACTGCTACCAATTCCAAATCATGAGTGGGATCATTCAACTCATGTGGTTTCAGTTGCCTTGAAGCATAAGCTACTACCTTGCCTTGATGCATCAACAAACACCCTAACCCTTGCTTGGATACATAACTGTAAATGAGGAACTCCGTCATCAGGTCGGGTATAGTTAATACTGGTGGTGCAATCAATTTACGTTTGTAACACCCCGATATATTCAGGATTATTACAGCGCCGTAAATCCTTAAGAATTTACTAAGCTAAGAAATTTGAAACAACATTAATAAATGTCAACGACAAAGTTTATTAATACATTAGAGGTCTGAAGAATTTAAATTGGACAACTCCCGATAATAAACGTCAAATACAACCAACAATAGCAACGTATTCAAGTACTTTATAAAAACAAAACACAACAGATGAACTCTCCCGTCCACAAACATCACTCTTCACCCTCGTCCTCATGCTTCTCTAGTGGTTGTTTCCCCGCCCTCCTGGATCCTGAACATAAAACAAAATGTTCACCCTCGAAGGGGTTAGCACAATGATACTAGTACAAGTATGAAAATTACACAACAATGATTTATTCAACGGCCCCTGAAAAATAACATCAATAATATCAACAATGATAAGAACAAGTTTTCCCCACGAGAAACAATAACAAGATAATGCACAGCACAACATATCAATCTCATCATAATCGTGGTATTCCAACGATCCAACGCACACATCATAGATTTCCATGATGATCCCGTCGAACCAACACATGGTGGAAGTACCCATCCAATGATCCAACACACACAACTATATATTCCCATGATGATCCCGTCGGACCAACACATGATGGATAAAACAATCACAATACATATGCACGACACATAACAATATAACCGACATCAACATGGATAAACATAATTAAAGTACTTGCCTTAGAAAGATGGCAATAATTAAATACTTCGACGACTTCAACCAACTCGAAGGCTGCTCCTTCGATCAACCGTTCGCAAACCTCGAACCTTACATAAAAAGGAAATAACGACAACTCAACTTTCGTAACAATTCTAACGTACGAACATCTAACATCGACTACGGCAAGGTTAACATTCTAAGTTGGTCGGCTCACAGTTTAACTACTCGATGAACGCTCAGTCGAACTAATGACATACTTCATTCGAATCAAATGACCATAACAGAGACGAAATGTCGACATCTACGAATTCAAGGATATTCAATTCATCATAAATCCGCACTCAAATTCTGGGATTTATTCCAATACTTGATTTGGTTATTTTAACACATTTCAACCGAGTTCTTGATTAGTTCATCTCTATGATTCCGTTTTTCTATACACGATCTTTCTTGTCAAAGTTTAAGTTCAAAACAATTATCACCAAGGTAATCACTTTGTACTAACCATCAATATAAAGATTATCACATCCAGAACCTCTACAAATCATGAACTATACTTGAACAACACCCTCTACATTTATCTTATTGAATTCATCTAACATATTGATAACCCTAACCAATCATTCCTCAAAAGAGTGTTTTAAATACATTGTCAAAGTCATGTTACCATTTCAGCAAACTTCATTATGATGTTTAACAAAATCAAGGCTCAACTCTACTCCTCCTTAACAATGGAAATCCTAAGTATAAATTCTTCCAATCCTCCTAAAACATGGTGTTCGATTCTATAAGTTATCAATAAACCTTAATAGCTCCAGTAGCAATGTTCATAATCACCATAAGAACATGAATTCTAGGCCGGGGTAGCGTCACATACCTTATTATGGGAGAAAACAATGAAACACTCGGCGGAACTCAACACCGGAAGCTTGAACACCAATCCAAGATGCTTCCCAACTTCAACCACCAAGTAGAGAGGCTAAATCAAGGGTTATGTTGTGGGAGAGGCTCTCTGGACTCACAGAATTCGGATAAGGAGTGAAGAAGAAAAGGTGTGAAATGAAGTGGGTTGATGTCCAATTTATAAGATTCTGAACTTTACGTATGTTAGCCACAAGACATTGCGTACGCTATAGCCTTAATGTACGTTAAGGGAAACTCCTTGCGTACGTTAACGTTCGTCAGTAGCTCACTGTCTCGTTCCAGACTTCCTTAACTTACATTAACAATCACTTTTACGTATGTAATATATTCAATATAGCGTACGTTATTATTCTCCTATAACGTACGCTATGACTCGTTGACTTACTTTATCAAAAGTTGTCCAGGTTCAAGCGGGGAATCCTTACCCGACAATGCCTTTGACTGCCTGTTACGTACGCTATGCCTCGCCATAGCATATGTTATCTTCAGCTCATAACGTACGTTATGATCACCTGCTAGTGTACGTTATGACGTGCAGATGCATGCATGCATGTTTAGGAAAATTCATGAATGTAGGAATACGAATACGGGAAAGTCACACTTTGATTATTAATAACTCATAATTAAATGCTACAAGCATCAAATATAGATGAAATACACGATAATTATCCGGGTATTACATACCCTCCCTCTAAAAAGAAGTTTCTTCCCAAAACTTAAGATGGAATTAATTTCGGGTATCTCGACTTAATACTATCTTCAGTCTCCCAAGTTGCTTCTTCTACTCCATGGCGTGACCATTGAACTTTAACCAAGGACATGGGTTTATTCCTCAATTGCTTGACTCGACTCTCGAGTATCTTAATTGGATTCTCCTTGAACGTGCCATCATTAGCTACTTCGATATCGCCGAAATCAATGACATGACTAGGATCCGGTATATAATTCCGTAACCGAGATACGTGAAACACATTATGAACATGACTCAGTGATGGCAGCAAGGTCAACCTGTAAGCTAACTCCCCAACTCTCTCAAGAATCTCGAATGGCCCAATATATCTCGGACTCAGCTTTTCCTTCCTCCCAAAGCGAAAAATTCCTGAGGTGGGCGACAGCGCACATCGGCATAAGACTTCTGCCAACTCTAGGCAGTCAACAGTCTTTCGTGAATCAGAGCTACCTTCTCTTGAGTCTGTACTATCAACTCTGGTTCTGTCCCAATTAAGTTAGACGAATCATCCCAACACAGGGGTGATCCGCATCTTCTTTCGTACAATGCTTCAAAAGGTGCCAACTATTATTGTAGGTGAATTCAATCAACGGTAGATGAATTTTCCAATCAGTCGACTAATCTAAGGCACAAGCTCTCAACATGTCTTCTACTATTTGAATAGTCCTCTCGGACTGTCCATCGATTTGAGGATGATAAGATGTGCTAAAGTTCAGCTCGGTTCCCAAGGCTCTATGAACCGCTTTACAAAAATGTGACACTAAGTGACCAACTCGATCTGAAATAATGGTCTTCAATGTACCATGCAATCAAACTATTTTTGCAATAAATACTCGTGCCAACTTCTCTGGTACCCAAGTATCCTTGATGCCCAGAAAATAAGCCAACTTGTTTAGACGATCAACTATCACCCAAATCATGTTCATCCCTGTTCTGGTCTTCGGCATATTGGTGATAAAGTCCATTGATATATCTTCCCACTTCCATTCAGGAATTGGAAGCGGATTCAACATTATAACAGGTCGCTGATGTTCGATCTTAATTTGTTGACAAGTTAAACACTTTGAGACATATTCTGCCACATCTTTCTTCATGTTGCCCCACCAAAATTTCTACTTCAGATCCTTATACATCTTACTAGTGCCTGGGTGAATAGAATGGGGCGTACTATGAGCTTCCTTCATGATTATCTACTTCAAAACATCAATATCGGGAATACAGAGTCAACTTTGAAATCTCAAAACTCCATCTTCATGAATTACAAACCCTGGGGACTTTCCCTTGCTCACTTCTTCACGTAACTAAATCATCATAGGATCATCTAATTGCTTATATTTGATTTCTTCGGTCAATGATGAAGTTAATTACATCACGTATAATTGTCCTTGAACTCCTTGTAACCATATTTCATTCCTTCACGGATCAATTCTTGCTGTATGCTGGACTAGGACGTGAGCGTCTCCAGCATTCGAATAGAAACAGGTTTGTGGCTCAGTGCACCAGCTACTACGTTCGCTTTCCTTGGATGATAAAGAATTTCCAAGTCATAGTCTTTAATCAATTCCATCCATCTCCTATGTCGCATGTTCGACTCTTTCTGACTGAAGATGTATTTAAGACTCTTATGATCTGCGAAGATCTGACAGTGTGTCCCGTACAAATAGTGTCTTCATATCTTCATGGCAAAAACAATAGCTGCCAGTTCCAAATCATGAGTTGGATAATTTACTTCATATGGTTTTAACTGTCGTGAAGCGTATGCTATCATCTTTTCATTCTGCATCAGTATACACCTGATAACTTGATTTGAAGCGTCACTGTAAACTATGAATTCTTTGGTTCCTTGCGATAATGTTAAGATTAGGGCCGTCGTCAATATCTTCTTTAGTTTATCAAAACTGGCCTGACACATCTCGTTCCATTCAAACTTTTGGGTTTTCTGTAGTAATCGAGTAAGTGGACGGGTAATTTTGGAAAACCCTTCCACGAACCGACTATAATACCCACCAAGTCTTAAGAAACTTCTGACTTCCTTCACGTTCTTAGAAGACTTCCATTCCAAAATTACCTCGGCTTTCTGGAGATCTACTCAGACCCCTTCCGCTGACACCACGTGGCCAAGGAACATCACTTCCTTTAGACAGAATTCACATTTAGAAATTTTGGCATATAACTGCTCGCTCATCAAGATATTCAAAACAATCCGTAAGTGCTGCTCATGCTCTTCCGGACTCTTAGGGTAGACCAAGATATCATCGATAAACATAACTACAAATTTATCCAAGTACTCTATGAACACTCAATTTATTAATTGCATAAACACAGCAGGCGCATGAGTGAGACCAAACGACATCACTACAAACTCATAGTGTCCATAACGAGTTCTGAATGCTGACTTCGGGACATATGATTCTTCAATCCTGAATTGATGGTATCCCGATCTCAAATCGATCTTCGAAAACACTATCGCTTCCTGCAACTGGTCGAACAAATCATCAATCCATGGCAATGTGTACTTATTATTGATTGTCATCCTGTTTAGATCTCGGTAGTCGATCCACAATCGAAGTGATCCATCTTTCTTTCGAATAAAAAGAACACGTGCTCCCTAGGGCGAAACACTTATCTGAATATAACCTTTGTCTAGCAATTATTCCAGTTGCTTCTTTAATTCATACATCTCGTTAGGTGCCATACGATACAGCGCCTTAGAAATCGGCGTAGCTCCCGGTTCTAACTCGATGGTAAACTCTACATCTCGTCATGGAGGTAGTCCAGGTAATTCATCAGGGAACACGTACGGAAATTCGTTCACAACAGGAATGGATGAAAGCACTACTTTTCCTTCTTCTTTCTTCATTACATGACACCAGTACTAGGTACAACCCTGCTTTAGTACTTTGACGGCATTCATAGCTTTGATTACTTTTCCTGAGCTTCCTGGTCTCCATCCCTCAAATAATAATTTGGAACCATCTTTGGATATCATCGAGATATTCCTCTACCGGTACTTCATAATATCTCCATAACGGTTTAGCCAATCATCTCCGAGAATCAGGTCATCTCCTTTAATCTCTACCACAATCAGGTTTGAGGGCTAATCTTTGCCTCCAATTGTTACAGGAAAATCTCTAGTTTATAAATTCCCCACAATTCTTTCCCCACTCGGTAATCCCACAATATAAGGTTCACATTCATGAAAACAAGAAATGCTCAAATGATTAACACAAGACAAAGATATAAATGAGTGTGTAGCCCCTGTATCGAACAAAACACTAACTGGCTGCGAAAGGATCTGAACAGTGCCTGATGCGATAACTGCATTCTGATCATCTGTCATCCTCATCTCATAAAGGCGTGGAGGACCAGATCCTGCACTCGATGTTCCCTTTCGGTCGAACTGTCTTCTGCCCCTTCCTCGACCAAAACTCTGGGGTGGCTTGACACTCTGCTACGTCTGCGAAACACTCGCCTCTTTCTGGGATGGCTGTGAAGTATGAGCTCCAAATAGTTTAGTGGCATCCTTGCAGAACATCGCTCGATTACCTTCCTATCCGCATTCGTAACCTGTCACCAGGGAACGAAAACAGTCACGCCACAAATGTCAAGGGCGACCACAATTAAAGCATTGTTTTGCCGCATCAGTAAAGGCTGTTACATATCTCCTTCCGCTTTTGGATGGTTGTGGAGGCTTCTTGAATGAGTGAAAAGATGATTGAGGCTTGCGAGGCCCACTATTCTTATGTTCTGAAAAGCCACCAGTGACTTTTTGCTTCTTGTATTCGAAAACTTTTCCATAACTGCTTCTTTCATTTCGTATGCCAAAGCTTTGTCTTGATACTGGTGGAGAGTGGTGCATTTGAATCCTGACATGTACCTCTGTATCTCCGAATTCATTCTCATGTTGAAATGAATCATCATTCCTACATCGGTCCTGACCAGGTGTCGAACGAATGCCAATTATTGATTAAATGTCTTAATCGTTTGGGCTACAGATTCGTCCGTCAGTTGTGTGAATAAGAACTCTCGAATTATAGCTTCTCTCACCAGGCGAGGACAGTACTGAGCTTACATCATAAGTTTGAACTCTCCCCAATCGGCATCATGATCGATAGGTCGGATAGATTCCCACCATTCAGACGCTTCTCCCTCAGGAAATATTGGGCAATGGGGGTTCTCCGGTCGTCCGGGCAATTAATCTCTGCAAATACTTTCTCCAGTTCTCTCAGCTAGTGATCCCATGACGGCGTCTCAGAAAAACCATCGAACTTTCGCGGGTGCATCTTCGCCACCTCCTGTAGCCATATGTCTCCTTGATTTCCCAAGTCTGGGATGCCTTGCTGTCTCTCTCCCATCTGCAATCCTACCGCCGCTTGCATTCTATCCACAACTTGGGCAAATTGAGTCATTTAGTTAACCACTTGACGAAGGATGTCGGGAATAGCAGGTTTGGCATTTGGTTCAATAGTTTGCTCTCGTTCATTGTTGACGGACTCCTGTTGTTCGCCAGCACTGGAGTTAGCCTGATTTAACAGCAAATCAGGAGCAGAGGGTGAAGCTTCCCTCTCAGCGTTTCTACGTCCGCGTCCACGACTGCGACCGCGTCCACGTCCTCGTCTCAACATAATGTAAGCATACATAATCAATATACAGGAAACAATATCGTTCTAACGTTCAATTATAAAAGGACATAACACGTAAAGGACAAGATAGAGTTTAGGAAACTTACAACCACCGCTCACATGAAGATGTAGGCAGTACATTGATGTTATTCGCGGCCAGTTAACTCCGAAAAGACACATTCGAACCCTAATTTATGCAACGGACAAGATATCCATAATCTTATCTCCGATACCATATTCTGTAACACCCTAAGATATTCAAGATTATTACAGTGCCGTAAATCCTTGATGTAAGAATTTACTAGGCCAAGCAATTTAAAACAACATTAATAAATGTCAATGGCAATGTTTATTAATACATTACATGCCTGGAGAATTTAAATCAGACAACTCCCGATAATAAACATCAAATAAAACCAACAATAACAACATACTCGAGTACTTTATCAAAAAAAAAACACACCAGACGAACTCTCCCGACCACAAACATCACTCTGCACTCTCGTCATCATGCAGCTCTAGTGGTTGTTTCCCCGCCCTCCTGGATCCTGAACATAAAACAAATTGTTCACCATCGAAGGGGTTAGCACAACGATGCTAGTACAAGTACGATAATTACACAACAATGATTTATTCAATGGCCCCCGAACAATAACATCAATAATATCAACAATGATAAGAACAAGTTTCCCCAACGAGAAACAATAACAAGACAATGCACAACACAACATATCAATCTCAACATAATCGTGGTATTCCAACGATCCAGCGCACTCAACATAGATTCCCATGATGATCCCGTCGGACCAACACATGATGGAAGTACCCATTCAACCATCCAGCGCACACAACTATAGATTCCCATGATGATCCCGTTGGGCCAACACGTGGTGGACAAAACAATCACAATATATATGCACGACACATAACAACATAACCGACATCAACATGGATAAACATAATTAAAGTACTTGTTTTAGAAAGATGGCAAGAATTAAGTACTTCGACGACTTCAACAAACTCGAAGGCTGCTCCTTTGATCAACCATTTGCAAACCTCGAACCTTATAAAAAAAAGGAAATAACGACAACTCAACTTTCATAACAATTCTAACGTATGAACATCTAACATCGACTATGGCCGAGTTAACATTCGAAGTTGGTCGGATCATGGTTCAACTACTCGACGAACGCTCAGTCGAACTAATGACATACTTCATGCGAATCAAATGACCATAACGGAGATGAAATATCGACGTCTATGAATTCAAGGATATTCAATTGATCATAAATCTACACTCAAATTCTGGGCATTTATTCCAATACTTGGTTCGGTTATTTTAACACATTTAGACCGAGTACTTGATTAGTTCATCTCTACGATTTCTATACATGATCCTTCTTGTCAAAGTTTAAGTTCAAAACAATTATCACCAAGCTAATCACTTTGTTCTAACCATCAATATGAAGATGATCACATCAAGAACCTCTACAAATAATGAACTATACTTGAAGAACACCCTCTACATTTATCTTCTTGAATTCATATAACAAATTTGATAACCTTAACCAATCGTTCCTCAAAAGAGTGTTTTAAATACACCATCAAAGGCATGTTACGATTTCAGAAAACTTCATTATGATGTTTAACAAAATCAAGGCTCAAATCTACTCCCCCTTAACAATGGAAATCCTAAGTATAAATTCTTCCAATCCTCCTAAAACATGGTGTTCGATTCTATAAGTTATCAATAAACCTTAATAGCTCCAGTAGTAGTGTTCATAATCAGCATAAGAACATGAATTCTAGGCTGGGGTAGCATCACATACCTTATTATGGGGGAAAACGATGAAACACTCGGCGGAACCCAACACCGGAAGCTTGAACACCAATCCAAGATGCTTCCCAACTTAAACCACCAAGTAGAGAGGCTAAATCAAGGGTTATGTTCCGAGAGAGGCTCTCTGGACTCACAGAATTCGGACAAGGAGTGAAGAAGAACAAGTGTGAAATGAAGTGGGTTGATGTCCTATTTATAAGATTCTGAACTTTACGTACGTTAGCCACAAGACATTGCGTACGCTATAGCCTTAACGTACGTTAAGGGCAACTCCTTACGTATGTTAACATTCATCAGTAGCTCACTGTCTCATTCCTGACTTCCTTAACGTACGATAACAATCACTTTTACGTACGTAATATGTTCAGTGTAGCGCACGTTATTTTTCTCCTTTAACGTACGCTATGCCTCGTTGACTTGCTTTATCAAAAGTTGTCCAGGTTCATGCGGGGAATCCTTACCCGACAATATCCTATCTAGCCCCATGCGCCGACCAAACTTATCTGCCTTTGACTGCCTGTTACTTATGCTATGCCTCGCCTATAGCATACGTTATCTTCAGCTCATAACGTACGTTATGCTCACCTGCGAGCGTACGTTATGACATGCAGATGCATGCATGGATGTTTTGGAAAATTCATGAATGCAGGAATACGAATATGGGAAAATCACACTTTGATTATTAATACCTCAGAATCAAATGCTACAAGCATCAAATACAGATGAAATACACGATAATTATCCGGGTATTACAACATTTGTGTTCTTGGAAACTCCTTTAGCATTTCTTGTTCCAAACGAACGCTTGTCCTTTCCTTGTAAAACGTGTCATTGGTGCAGCCATCTTGGAGAATCCTTCTATGAATATTATATAGTAACCAGCTAACCACAAAAAACTACGAGCTTCGTTTGCATTCCTTGGCACTTTCCAATCATTTACAGCGTCAACCTTTGCCGGATAAACTTAGATTCCTCGAGCAGTGACAATGTGTCCAAGAAATGAAATTCTATCAAGCCAAAAGTCGCACTTGCTAAACTTTGCATATATCTTCTCTTTCCGCTGCATATGCTCTTTATTGTTGTTTGAATACACTAGTATGTCATCGATAATTACAATGGCGAATTGATCCAAGTAAGGTGTAACTCCTGGAAGCTCCTCGGGGAAAACGTGTGGGAACTCCTTCACAATAGGAACATCGGCTACCGTCACATCAGAACTCATTTTTTCCATCATATTTACCACAAATCCTTGGCATCCCTGCTTCCTCAACAACTTCACAACTTTTACAGCTGAAATCACCTTGAGGGTCCTATTGTACCTCACTCATTCAAAGGTAATCTTGATATAATTTGAAGGACATAAGGTTACTCTCCTTGCTGCGCAGTTCGCCATAGCCTTGTGCTTGCTCAACCAGTGCCTTCCCAAGATGACGTCAAAGGCACTTAACTCTAATATGTGCAAATCAGATAAAAGGTTCATTTATCTCTATCCTTACGTTCTTAGTCATAGTGTCAACATGTACTACATCAGCAGCAGGTATACTAACTATGAAGGATTTTGGTGCACTACTACTTTTACCACCAATCATAGAAAAAACCTTCTAGAGATAAATGATTAAGACGCACCCATATGAAATAGCACCATAGCAGTAATGTTAGAAATCGTCAACATACCTAACATGGTTTGGGGCTCTGTCTCCTCTTCATCCTCTATCATACTGAAAATACGAGCTTTGCCTTCGGAACTTTGACCTTGTACCCCTTTAGCCTGGCTGTTCTTCTTCTTCTGGCACTCGGGTACTCTAGGGTCTTATTTCATGGCAGAAATAATAGCGGTTCTGTCTCACCATACAGACACCCTTATGCCTCTTGCCACAACTGGTACATGTAGGAATATCATATTGGGGATTAAATCCTGTCGGTCCAGCTGATGCTCTCTTCTTGTTGCCACTGGATGACTGATCTTACCATTTCCTCTTGGTATTGGACACAACTGGGGGTGCCCTAGCTTTCTCCACATCTAAACTTGCAGAGATGTCCTCGACCTTGGCAACCGCTTTCTTGTAGGACAAATGGCCATTACCAGCCAAATGATGGCTAATCCAATCAAAAACTGCTCTTGAGTAGGCTGAGCATTGTGGTTACCACGGTTAACCATGAGTCTGCCAACGAGTTATAAAAAAACCCATCAGTCGATGTAGTGCGAGAAGCAAAGAATAGGAAAATACCAATAATACGCATATAATAGTCACAATACAGAATAGCTATATAGTAAAATGAACTAAGCCTACAGCTACTCCTCATCATCACTGCTAATAATCTCTATAATAGGAACAGGGGGTCGCGGCTCAATCTACGAAATAATGTCATCATCAGACTCAACATCTGCCATTATAACATCCTTCAAGCTCTCCCCGAGGTCTTCCTTTTAGCTCTCCTTAGGATCTTCTTCTGGGTCTTCCTCGGGATCCTCTTCAATTTTGTTCTCTAAGCTCGAGCTCCACCTGTCCTCGGGAATCTCGCCTTTCACGAACAGGTCTAGCAACTTACTGGCTACATACTGAAAATGGTCCACATGCTGTCTCGCTTTTGGGGTCCTCCCTAGGGACTCAAACCATAGATCGAAGTACAACAGCTCCAGTTACCAGGCAACTTTTTAATCAAATTGTTAACATGTTCCGATGGGGAACCCTGCTTTCCTAATTCTTGCCATTTCGTCATTCCATTGATAATGTAGTGTGGAGCATTACTCACCAACCTAGGATCATCCCAAGAGTCCTTAAGTGCTAAGGGTGCTGAGTTTGTAATACTTTGCATCTTCTTGCTTGCGGTCATTCTTGGTTTGGCCATACTAAAATAATATGCATTTAAAATTGAATATACATGTAAATATACATATATCATGATGAATGAGCAGTATAATCTTAAAATTAAATTTGGTACCTTGGAATGGAGTGACAAAGTAGAGATAGCTGAGGGCGTATGATAAATAATGGGTCTACAGGAAGGCAAAAATCAAACCTGGCTCCGATATCATAAAGTAACGCCCCGATTTCTCAAGCATTTAGTTTGGGGAATAAAACAATAATGAAAGTGTATATTTATATATTTTTGAAAATAATTTACTCGCCTAGAAAATCAAATCGTCACACAAGTGATATTGAACTTAAATAAGCAATTTATGTCAAGGAATTCAAAACACCAAAGTGTCAAAACATGATCGAATAAATTTATAGAGGAATATTTAAACGAATATATATAGAAACTTATTTCCTCAATACTTGAATTTAAAATATGAAATAATAAAATAAAACTTCATCATATGCCTCGTAGCCTCGCAAATTCATCTACCGCCATTTCTATTAACCTGAGGTTTAACAAAATAAGGTGGGGTGAGCTTCCTTTAACTCGTAGGGAATTACATAATATCACAATAATATACGATCTCATAGAGGCATAGAATAATAAAAATGCTGTAATAATAGAATCTGAATCTGACATGTATAACATGAATCAAGCATACATAACAAAGTAAATATTTTGTGATCAACTGTTTGTAACGTATAACATGAATCTAGCATGCATAGCATGAATTGTTATTAGAGTTATTACCTACATAGTCCAATAAAAGTAATTAAAGTGATAGCGTAAAATTCTCACCTGATGTATGTATCTTGAATTGGATGAAATACAGAAAGCCCGACTCACAAATTTCTATGCCCGAATATCTTTGTTATTATCTATAAGAAATAAGTAATAACAATTCATTACTAAAATGAAATAAATAAATTAAATATATAATTGAAACATAACTAATTGAAGAGTCAAAGTAATAAAGGGACTGATGTCGAATTATAGGAAACTGGCTGGGTTAATTTGAAAGAATTATAAATCAAAATGGGGTTAGATCGAAGTATCCAGAAATGTGGGGGCTCAATTAAATTACTCTAGAAAAGCTGGGTATAAAACCCTTCTCTTCTCTCACGGGTCGGTAGGACTCATTTTTCTTTGGTCCCGAAAAATCTGGGGGCTCAATTGAATTACTCTAGAAAAGCTGGGTATAAAACCCTTCTCTTCTCTCACGTCCCGATTCTCCCATCTCGGCTCGTCTCTCTCATCCACATCTCTATCACAACATACACAAACAAAACCTTATACACAAATAATCGGTCAATCACACACACACACACAAATATATATATATATATATATATATATATATATAGGGAGGAGTTCAAATAGAAACTTTTCTTTAGGTGTTAACTAGAAACTGATTTGAGTCCTTCAATTTTTTCGATTAATGGTTACAATTAATTAGTAATTAATAATTTAGTAAGAGCTTAATTTCTATGCGTAAGGGCATTAGTGTATTTGTATAAATATTTATATAGGGTGATTCACGGCTGATTGAGGCCATCTTAATTATCCTTTACACATTGTATTAAATGTGGAGATATTTATTTTCTCTCATAGTAGGTTATTAACGTTTAAATTAATTGTTTCACCCTTAATTAGTGGGATGCTTCAAATTTTCTCTTTTTAGGGGCCGATGCTCGCTATCTTAAAATTAAATGTGTAGAAATTTGCTATCTTTAAAAAGAAAAACAATAAGCAATAATTAATATTTTAATAAACAAAGCATAAACAAAATATAAGCAATGTATATATAAATAATATGTTAATAAGCAATACATAAAATAACATATAAGCAATGTATATATAAATAATAAGCACTACATCAATATTAATAAGCAATACATAAATAAAATATAAGCAATGTATATATCAATAATATGTTAATAAGCAATACATAAATAAAATATATGCAATGTATATATCAATAATAAGCAATAACATATTATGTTAATAAGCAATAGATAAATAAAATATAAGCAATAACATTTTATTTTCATAAATAATACAAAAATAAAGAAAAAATATTAAGCAATGCATTAATAAAAAAATAGCATCATGCGATTTAAATAAAAATACCTCAATTTTTAGTTGTACTCCTTGGATCACGTTTCCACAAATCACGTCTGAAGAAATTATGGTAAGTTTGATGGTAACACAATTTGACATCCTTAACCTTGTTTGACTAATTTAGGTAATTTTCGGTCAAAGTTATATAGTCTTCCTTATTTTTGAAATAAATCTCATCCATCTATATTGATTCAATAAATGGTTAATATTGGTTCCTAGTTAATATATAGGGGATGGTTTTTATTATAACCCTTCCCTATATATATATATATATATAAGGGTTCGCTCCCACAACAAAAAGGAAGGCGGCGATGATTTGGCAGTGCGGCGGTTTTCGACGGGCAGCTCGCGGTCAAGGTGCAGGTCCGACGATGATTGCAGTTTTGAGCATGGGTAAGTTTATGTGGGTTCAGGGCTGGGCACTTCGGGCCGACTTGCAGTGAGTTCAGGCCGAGAAATAAAATCAGGATGGATTAGGGTTCTTAAGTTTCAATCTAAGGCTGAAAAAAATAGAGTTTTAATGCAATTGAATTCAAGATATGGTTTAGGCTTGGGTTCATGGGTTATGTGGGGTTTCTGGTTTAATTTTTATTGCGTGAACTATGTTGAAGTTAGATTGATGGGTTCGGGGACCGCGATTGATGGTGGTGGTGGATGGTAGTTTGGAGTTCGATTGGACATGGGTGGTTTGTTATTTAACACCGATGAATCAATATGACAGTTGATATATACATATATGTATAAAGTAGAGGAGATGGATTTACTGTTGTTGGAAAGGAGCAGATTTGCATAGATAAGAAAATCAGCAATGGCCGATCGATGGCAAAAATTGTATTGTGTATTTGTGCAGTAGGGTTTACGCATTTATACTCCTAGGTTAGATATGAGATGTAGTGTAACTCTAGGAATTTGGGAAGGGTCCAATTTCTAAAATTCCAGTTGAATTAGGAGATTCTTTTGGGCTTGGGGAAAAAGAAATACTTATTAGGCCATCTACGAATTAGTTCGGCTGAGGATAGTAATAATAATGGTAGTAGTAATAATGATAATAATACTTATAATAATAATAATAATGATATAGAAATGATAAAAATAGTAACAATGATCATAATAATATTAATATTGTCATGACATTATTATTAGAGTGGAGTATGAACCTAGCCATATGGATCCCTTAGAATACAAATTTTGTCAAGCAACTTTATATTGTCAAATTCTAGCCAATTTCATGAATTGTGGATAATTTTACCCTTCAACCCACCTACTTTTATCTCACCATTTTCTTTTCATTTATTAGTTTTCTCTCTCCTCTCTTTTCACCTTTCTCCTATCCCTTTTCTATCTCATCCTTTTTCTCTCTCCCCTCTCTTTTCATCTTTTCAGTCCACCCTTCACTTTCTCCTCTCCTCTCATCTTTCTCTCTCCATTTCTTTCTATTTTTCTATCTAAAAATATTCAAAATCTCGCCGGAAACCATTGCCGCCGCTGCTACCCCACAAACCACCATGGAGCTCGTAATATTCTCGACAGAACTCAAGGTTCCGGATCTTCCCTACTCTCTCTTTCGATTTTATTTCTCTTTCTCCATATTTCTCTCTCTAGAAAAATCCTAGATCTAGCTTGAAATAATGTTATTTTCATATTTATTTTTGATGATTTACAAGTTTTCATATGATTCCTGGTGATTCGTGGTATATTTGGGATTATTTCTGACCGATTTATATGTATTGGTGTTTTAGATCTAGTTTTTTTGTATGTTTTCATACATGGTTATGAATTTACAGTTGTTACGATTTATTGATTTGGTACTAGGTTACCATGTTACAGTATTTTCATTTCGTATCACTATGCCTTGATTTACTGTTAAGATTTTATCATTTCATATCAGTATGAAGTTACAAAATTTGAATTTCATAACACATTTGTGCCGATTTGAAATTTTCGTATTGGAGATTTGGTATACATGTTACGAATTCGTAACTGTTACGGTTGGTGATTGATATGATTTGTGGTTGAACTGATAGGTGAATTGATACAAATCTTGTTATTATCGCCTGTTTTTCTCAGATCTGTTACACATGTTACGAAAAATTCAATTTCGTATTGAATATTCTGATACGATTGTACATTTTCGTATTGAAGTAATGGTACGAAAAACAAAAATAAATGATACGAAATGTGTTCATAATAAGGTTATAATTCTGTTATGAATTTAGGATTTCATATTGGATATTTTGTATCCTTGTTACGAAATTCGTATTTGGTATCGTCATTTTTATGCTTATTGGGTTTTTTGTGCGATTTAGTAAAACTGTTAATTATGTTGTTATGAAATTCGTATTTCGTAACAAATGTTACCAATTTCGTAACAGATCTTACGAATTTTAAAATTCGTAACTAATTCTGTTGTGTGAGATCTGATTACGAAGTTACGAAATTTAAATTTCGTAACACATTTGGGGTAATGATACGAAAAGCAAGAATAAGTAATACGAAATGTGATTTTTATTATAAGGTTATAACTTTGTTACGAATTTAGAATTTCGTATTGGATATTTTATATCCTGTTAAGAATTTCGTAATTCATATGGTCATTTTTAAGCTTATTGGGTTTTTTTGTGAGATTTAGTAACACTATTAATTATACTGTTACGAATTTCGTATTTCATAACAAATGTTTATCAATTTCCTAACATATGTTACGAATTTCAAAATTCATAACTAATTCTGCCGTGTGAGATGTTGTTACGAAGTTACGAAATTTAAATTTTGTAACACATTTGTGCGATGTACATATTTTTGTCCTGCTTTTTAACCCGGTTAAGAAGTATAATTTCGTAACACTTATTGTTGATACGAATTTCGTAACATTGTACTCCTTTGCTTTTGTTGTGAATTCTTGTTACGCCGTAACTAAGTCTGATCAGTTACGAACTTGTAAAATCGTAACAGGTTGTGTTTTGTAACTGTGTTACGAATTATAATTTTGTAACATAATTTGCTATTTCGTAACATTATTTACATGTTCCGAATTATTGATTTGATTTTATTGTTTGTTTATTGTAGAACAAATGTACTTTTAGTCGAAAGAATCTGGCATCAGAAGACCACTGGATTATGCTAACTGGTGGGGAGAACACAGTAAAGGATATCTGCTGAAATCAACACTTGAAGCCTTCATGAAACTCCCCGATATCGTCTTAAGATCCGAAAAAGTGCTCCATTACATCATGACTTGATTCTCTATTACGAATTATAATTTTTTTATTTCGTATCAACATGATTTGTTTCTCTATTACGAATTTACGATTTCGTATCAGTTTGTCATTATTATATGTTACGAATTTTACAGTTCATATAAATATACCTTGTTTCTATGTTATGAATTTATGATTTCATATCACTTTGTCATAATTCCATGTTACGATTTTATGAATTCATATCAGTTTGTCATAATTCCAAGTTACGAATTCAATATTTCATATCAGTGCGATGTACATATTTTTAAACTTAAAAATCAACAAAATACAAAACAATACCTCAAAATCGACTTCAAGTCGCGAGAGAGAAAAGAGAGAAAAGAGAAAAATGAAGAAATGAAGAGTGGGGAGAATATTTGTCGAGAAAAAGAGAGAGAAAAAGAGAAAAGAGAAGATGGAAAAGAAATGAAGAAAAAAGAATGGGAAAAATAAAAAGAAAATAGGGGAAAAGTGAAAAGTAAGGATAAAATGGTCCAAAAACAGTAAAATTGGCTAGAATTTGTCCATATAAAGTTGCTTGACAAATATTGTAGTCCACCTAGTCAAAGTGGCTATTTGGTTGTATTACCTCCAATAAAATATATACCTTTTTATTCAATGCTCAATTTGGATAATTAAAATGTTTAGTAAATTGATACTTAATTTAAAATATATGAATATTTAATTTTATATTTTAAAATTTGGACGTTTTGTGATTAAAATGTTTAATTTTGGATTTCAATTTTGATAGTTAATAATATTCTGGTAACTAAGATAAACAAGTTTGTATATTCAATGATCAAACTTTTTTTTTTTCTTGTAAATAGCAATTCTAATTGAAGACTACTTTAATATTTTGTAGTACGATTGATATTTAATTTTTAATATAACTCTAACTAATTAGTAACTTATCAAATAATAAACTTATTAAATTTTTCATTTTTTAATTTTTTATATGATTAATTAGTTAATTAAGTAATGATTAATTTAAATATCATATATTCGTAATTAAGGAATTTTAGAAAACCATAATAATAAATATACAACACTCAGATAAACATATAATATATTTTAAAAAAAAATACATTATTATCCTCAATTCCATATATACATTTAAATTCTCAACTATTGATAGAGAATTATGTCAAACATCCTACTACATAATTGGAGTCACAAAAATTATACATTTATATGCAACAACTATGAAATTGAGTAAAATATAGATTTTCAAGAAATCTCCATTACTGGAAGAGATAATAACTCAATAAAGTTGGTTTGAACATCTTCAACATGTAACACCCCGAGATATTCGGAATAATTACAGCGCCGTAAACCCTTTGTGTAAGGATTTACAAGGCTAATTTAAAAGAAAGGTAAATATAAGACATCATCATCATCGGAAATTCAAGTTTGCAAAACCGAACAACTGGTTCAATGGGTAATTTATACAACCATATCGAAATAATTTTAATACGACACGCGTACTCGAGTACTGAACTCAAAACAAGAAAGCAAATCACCAACAACGACAAACATCACTGAACCCCTTCGTCGTCACGTCGGTACTGTGGCTGTTTCCCTGCTCCTCGGCTACCTGAACATCAAAACAAATGTCCACCCCCGAAGGGGTTAGCAAAACGATGCTAGTACAAGTATCATATTAAATAATTCGAATATGCATCAACAATACATAACAAGATACACCACACGGACTTCCGCTACCGGAATCCGACAATGCGAATCCACAAGATTCCATTAACACAGCATGGGTATTCCAATGATCCAGCGCCTCAAGATAGATCCCAAGATGATCCCGCGGACCAACACGAGGTGGAAATAACCCGTCAATGATCCGGCGCCTCGGCTAGATCCCAAGATGATCCTGTCGGACCAACACGAGGTGGACATCCGATCCAGCGCCCTCAGCATAGATCGTACAACGTACACAAACACAACTCATGCATACACATATGCCAAATCATTATGTCCATCAGCATGAACATACAAACACTAGATAACGAATATCATGACAATTCAACGAAACAAATCTCATGTACAACAACATGAAAAATCACACGCATGCTAAAAATTCCAATATTAATATATTACGATACTTGTCTCGAAGATGGCAATAACGAAATACTTCAATGATTTCAACACACTCGAAGGCCGCCTCCTTCGGTCAACGTAGCAAGCTCGAACCTTAACAAAAGGAATGATATACAAATCATCTCAAGTCGAACGATGGCCTAACAATTCGGTCTACGACCCAAAAGCTCAAAATAAACAATCTGCCTGGACTGCTTAGCGTGCGCTACGCACTCTACGTAACGTGCGCTAAGCCTGCCTGTTAGCGTACGCTATCGTATAAGCCTAGCGTACGCTAGCCACGGACTGACAGTTTGACTCGGCTGATCTCATAACGTACGTTACGTACGTATCGTGCGTTAACTTAACCCCGATAGCGCACGTTAACTAACGTATGTTAGCGTGCGCTAATCGTGCATGGCAGATTACTGCGGCGAAAACTGGGTTGAATGGTGATGAACTCATGAATTCTCTGGTGATAAAACAAGTCATCCTCAAGCATATCATGCTAATAAGGTTTGTGGAAGTTCTATGATTATGAGATACAAATATACGGATAATCATCTCAACATCATAATTCATCTTAGATCTTCAAGAAATATTCTAAGTTCCGTTCGTCCTACGTTCCAAAACGCATGATTCCAATGTGTAAAACGTAACAATCTAGGTAATATCCGTTTACTGATCATAAATCGATTTGAAAAAGCTTAGGAGTCCATATACTAAGATGGTTCAAAGGTTCATACGATAAAAAGTGCCGATACGTCGAAAATATTCTTCTAACACATGATGATTGATATAGAACGAAGTAACTGACTATACAAACATGATCAAATCGTCCTTTAGAACACTACTAACTTTGGTGAAGAATCACCTACCTCAAAGTAGTGTTGAACAAGGAGAAAATCGAAGCAATCCAACACCGAAGGCTTGGACACCAATCTCCAACGATATATGATCTTCAATCACGACCTAGGATGTTGATATGAAGTGTTTAGGATGAAGGAGGTTATGTTCTAAGTGTAAGAATTCGGGTATGGGAGAAGAAATAACTGAAATCACGAATAGGATGCTGTCCTATTTATAGGAAATGGCTATTAGCGCGCGCTAGTCCCTGCTCGTAGCGTGCGCTAACGGCTCACTGACTTAACTGTACTCAACGCTTAGCGCGCGCTATGCACATGCCTGTAGCGTGCGCTAAGGCATTGACTTGGCTTTTCCCGAAAGCCGTCCAGGTTCATCCCGACACAATCCGATAGGGGTCCCCGGCCAGATCTCACCTACCGCACGTCTCAATCAAATTGACCACGCATAGCGTGCGCTAATGATCCTTTGTAGCGTGCGCTATAAATCCATGTTAGCGTGCGCTACACATAGCCGTTAGCGTGCGCTACATGCGCAGAATTACAATATTTAAATCACATACATGAAATCATACGCTCGACAATATCGGATTATGAAATACGGAGAATAATACTCAGATCAAGTACAATGATTACAATATCACAAGTTCCAAATACATATCAGAAATCTCGGGTATTACATCCTTCCTCCCTAAAAAGAAGTTTCGTCCCGAAACTTAAGATGAAAACAACTCTGGATATTTAGCCTTCATACTGTCCTCCGTTTCCCAAGTGGCCTCTTCGACTCCGTGTCGTGACCATTGTACTTTAAACAAGTGTATTGGTTTATTTCTCAATTGTTTGATCCGACTCTCAAGTATCCTGATTGGTCTCTCTTCGAAGGTGCCATCATTAGCTATCTCGATCTCGTCGAAATCAATGACGTGACTGGGGTCCGGTACATACTTCCGCAGTTGGGATACGTGAAACACATTATGAGCGTGACTCAGCGATGGCAGTAAGGCCAACCTGTATGCTAAATCTCCAACCCTCTCGAGGATCTCGAATGGTCCGATATATCTTGGACTAAGCTTGCCTCTCCTCCCAAAACGGAAAATCCCTCGTGTAGGAGACACCTTCAATAGCACATGTTCCCCAACGTCGAACGCTAGAGGACGACGACGTACGCCTGCGTAAGACTTTTGTCGACTCTGGGCAGTCATCAGTCTTTCTCGAATCAAAGCTATCTTCTCTTGAGTCTGAATAATCAATTCCGGTTCCGTCCCGATCAAATCCGAAGAATCATCCCAACACAGGGGTGATCGACATCTTCTCCCGTACAAAGCTTCAAATGGTGCCATCTTAATAGAAGCATGCCAACTATTATTATAGGTGAACTCGATCAAGGGCAAGTGAACTTCCCAATCAGTTGACCAATCTAATGCACAAGCTCTAAGCATGTCTTCTACTGTTTGTATAGTCCTTTCGGACTGACCGTCTGTTTGGGGATGATAAGCCGTACTAAAGTTGAGCTCAGTTCCCAAGGCCCTGTGAACTGCTTTCCAGAAGTGCGACACGAAGCGACCATCTCGATCCAAAATAATGGTCTTCGGCGTCCCATGCAATCTGACTATCTCCGCAATAAATACTCGTGCCAATCTCTCGGGTCCCCATGTATCTTTAATTCCTAGGAAATGAGCCGACTTGGTTAGTCGATCAACTACAACCCAAATCATGTTCATTCCCGTTCTAGTCCTTGGCATACTGGTGATGAAATCCATCGAGATGTCCTCCCACTTCCATTCAGGGATTGGAAGTGGCTTTAACATTCCGGCAAGTCGCTGATGTTCAATCTTAACCTGCTGACAAGTCAAACACTTCGAAACGTACTCTGCTACGTCCTTTTTCATATTCCCCCACCAAAAGTTTTGTTTTAAATCCTTATACATCTTACTGCTGCACGGGTGAATAGAATAGGGCGCGCTGTGAGCTTCCTTCAGAATAGTCCGTCTCAGATCATCATCATCGGGAACGCAAAGTCGACTCTGAAATCTCAGAACTCCATCGTCTTGTAACACGAATCCTGGGGCTTTTCCTTTCTTTATTTCGTCACATAATCGAAGGATCAGAGAATCGTTCAACTGCTTAGACTTGATCTCCTCGACTAGTGATGAAGTCAGTTCCATCACATAAAGTTGCCCTTGGATTCCTGGTGCCCATACTTCAATCCCCTCGCGGATCAGTTCTCGTTGAATACTGGTTTGGGATGTAAGTGCTTCCAACACTCGAAGAGAAACAGGTTTACGGCTCAATGCATCGGCTACTACGTTTGCTTTCCCCGGATGATAGAGAATCTCCAAGTCGTAATCCTTGATCAATTCCAGCCACCTTCTCTGCCTCATGTTTAATTCTTTCATCAAAATATACTTGAGGCTCTTATGATCGGTAAAGATCTGACAATGAGTGCCGTACAAATAATGTCTCCAAATTTTCAATGCAAAGACCACAGCTGCTAACTCCAGGTCATGAGTCGGGTAGTTAACCTCGTATCGTTTCAACTGCCGAGAAGCATAGGCAATCACCTTATCTCTTTGCATCAACACACATCCTGCACCACGATTTGAAGCGTCGCTGTACACCAAGAACCCATCAGTTCCATCTGGTAATGCTAATATAGGTGCTGTCGATAGTCACTTATTAAGCACATCAAAAACAGCCATGCATTTATCGTCCCACTTAAACAATTGAGTTTTCTCAGAATAATGGTGAGTGAGCGGACGAGAAATCTTGGAAAATCCTTCTACAAAGCGGCGATAATATCCAGCAAGTCCTAAGAAACTCCGGACTTCTTTCACGTTAATAGGAGCCTCCCATTCCAAGATTGCTTCGACTTTCTTCGGGTCCACCTGAACTCCGTCAGCTGATATCACATGCCCGAGGAAAGTTACCTCCCTGAGCCAGAACTCGCATTTAGAAAGCTTTGCATACAGCTGCTCCTTCCTCAAAGTGCTCAAAACCACACGCAAATGTTCGGCATGCTCCTCTGCGTCCCTCGAATATATCAAGATGTCATCAATGAAGACGACCACAAATTTATCCAAGTATTCCAAGAATACCCGATTCATCAATTGCATGAACACCGCATGAGCATTGGTAAGTCCAAACGGCATCACTACGAATTCATAATGCCCGTACCGGGATCTGAAAGCAGATTTCGGTATATCCAATTCCTTAATTCTCAACTGATGGTATCCTGATCGCAAGTCAATCTTCGAGAATACCCTTGCCCCTTGCAGTTGATCAAACTAGTCGTCGATCCGAGGTATAGGGTACTTATTCTTGATCGTCATCTTGTTGAGCTCCCTGTAATCAATACACAGTCGGAGGGATCCGTATTTCTTCCGGACAAAGAGAACGGGCGCTCCCCAAGGAGAAACGCTAGGTTGAATATAGCCCTTCTGTAACAATTCCTCCAGTTGCTTCTTGAGTTCATACATCTCGGTTGGCGCCATGCGGTATGGTGCTCTGGAAACAGGAGATGCTCCAGGCTCTAATTCGATAGTGAACTCCACTTCTCTCTGCGGAGGTAACCCAGGTAGTTCGTCCGGAAATACATCTGAGAACTCATTCACAACTGAAATAGACGAGAGCTCTACTCCTTCCTCTTTCCTCATGGCGTAGCACCAAAGTCCATGACATCCTTGCTTCAGTAATTTCACTGCTTTCATCGCTTTGATCAATTTTCCCGAGCTTCCCGGTCTCCATCCTCGGAATACGTGTTCAGATCCGTCATCAGCAATGATAGAAATGACTCTCTCTCGGTAATTCAGAATAGCTCCATAACGGTTGAGCCAATCGTCTACGAGAATTAAATCGTCACCGTAGATGTCAACTACAATAAGATTCGATGGCCAATCTCTCCCTCCTATAGACACTGGAAAATCTCTAGCCTCTAGGGTTCCCACAATTCTCTCTCCACTCGTCAAACCCACAACATATGGTTCACAATCAGATAAGCACGAGATTTTTAAACGATTTACACAGTTCAATGATACAAAAGAATGTGTAGCTCCGGAATCGAATAAAACACTAACTGGTTGCAAAAGGATCTGAATCGTACCTGATGCAACGACAGTGTTCTGATCTTCAGATGTCCTCATCTCGTACAGGCGCGGAGGAACGGACCCAGCACTCGATGTCTCTCTCTTCCCGACGTTCTGCTGCTGAAATCCACTCTGCTGCGTCTGGTTCACACTTGTATCCTTCGGAACTGGCGCTGGAGTGCGAGTACCAAAAGATCTAGTAGCAACTCCACAGAAGGCCGCGCGGTGCCCTTCTTGTCCACAATCGTAACAAGTCACAGAAGACGCGGGGCAATCACGTCGAATATGCCCTGTTCGACCACAGTTGTAGCATTTCTTTGATGCGTCCGAAACCGCTGATGAAGTCCGGAACTTCTTTCCTCCTCTGGAAGGATGTGGAGGTTTCCTAGCCGAATAAAAGGAAGACTGGCCCTTGCGGGGCCCACCGCTCTTGTTTTCTGAAAAGTTACTGGTCACCTTCTGCTTCTTTGCCTCCACTGATTTCTCCACCGCCGCCTCTTTCATGTCATAGGCCAGTGCTTTGTCTTGATATTGTCTCAACGTAGTACACTCGAATCCGGACATGTCCTGCTGAACCTCCGGCTTCATCCGCATATCGAAATGAAAAATCTTTTCCGCCTCCGTTCTGACCAAGTGTCGCACACAAGTCAGCTGATGATTAAAAGTTTTGATTACATCTGTCACAGATGCTCCCGAACTCTGTGGTGAGAAAAACTCTCGGATCCTTGCCTCTCTAACTGGACGAGGACAATATTGTGCTTCCATCATTAATTTGAATTCCGTCCAGTCCGCATTATGATCCTCGGGTCGAATAGCTTCCCACCAATCAAAGGCCTTTCCAGTCAGAAAATACTGGGCAATGGGCACCTTCCGGTCCTCGGGACAGTTAAGACCCGCGAATATCTTCTCTAACTCCTTAAGCCAATGATCCCAAGTCAATGCCTCGGCAGATCCGTCAAATTTTGGCGGGTGCAATTTGACCACCTCAGCAAGCCATCTGTCTCCCCGGTTATCCTCGTGGTGCTGCTGTCCCATCGCCGTCTGCATGCGGTCGACTACCTGGGCGAACTGGTTAATCTGCGCCACCACATGTTGAAGCACTCCCGGCATGTTAGGATTTGCGCTGCCGTCACGATCCTTGCCGCCTCCGTAATGGGAATCGGTTCGACTAGCCGATAATTCCGGTAGTTGCGGAATCCTCTGTCTCATGTTACCCCGTCCGCGTCCACGACCAAGGCCCGGCCCACGTCCTCCTCTCAACATACTGTAAACACAATTCCTCAATATCCAGGACAAAGTTTTCGAAATAAAGTCCGTCAATACTCACAAAACAGTAACTAAGTAAAATGGTAGTATAAGAGATTAGGAGACTTACAACCACGGTCCACATGACGACTTTTGGCTGAACAGTGATGTTACGAACGACTCGTAAATCAATAACATAAACAGACCCAACTTAAAACCCGACTGCCAAGATATCCATAAATCTTAGCTTCGATACCATATTCTGTAACACCCCGAGATATTCGGAATAATTACAGCGCCGTAAACCCTTTGTGTAAGGATTTACAAGGCTAATTTAAAAGAAAGGTAAATATAAGACATCATCATCATCGGAAATTCAAGTTTGCAAAACCGAACAACTGGTTCAACGGGTAATTTATACAACCATATCGAAATAATTTTAATACGACACGCGTACTCGAGTACTGAACTCAAAACAAGAAAACAAATCACCAACAACGACAAACATCACTGAACCCCTTCGTCGTCACGCTTGCATCTGGTCATTTCCTGCTCCTCGGCTACCTGAACATCAAAACAAATGTCCATCCCCGAAGGGGTTAGCAAAACGATGCTAGTATAAGTATCATATTAAACAATTTGAATATGCATCAACAATACATAACAAGATACACCACACGAACTTCCGCTACCGGAATCCGACAATGCGAATCCACAAGATTCCATTAACACATCATGGGTATTCCAATGATCCAGCGCCCTCAGCATAGATCCCAATATGATCCCGTCGGACCAACACGAGGTGGAAATAACCCGTCCAATGATCCAGCGCCCTTAGCCTAGATCCCAAGATGATTCCGTCGGACCAACACGAGGTGGACATCCGATCCAGCGCCCTCAGCATAGATCGTACAACGTACACAAACACAACTCATGCATACACATATGCCAAATCATTATGTCCATCAACATGAACATACAAACACTAGATAACGAATATCATGACAATTCAACGAAACAAATCTCATGTACAACAACATGAAAAATCACACGCATGCTAAAAATTCCAATATTAATATATTACGATACTTGCCTCGAAGATGGCAAGAACGAAATACTTCAATGATTTCAACACACTCGAAGGCCGCCTCCTTCGGTCAACGTAGCAAGCTCGAACCTTAACAAAAGGAATGATATACAAATCATCTCAAGTCGAACGATGGCCTAACAATTCGGTCTACGGCCCAAAAGCTCAAAATAAACAATCTGCCTGGACTGCTTAGCGTGCGCTACGCACTCTACGTAACGTGCGCTAAGCCTGCCTGTTAGCGTACGCTATCGTATAAGCCTAGCGTACGCTAGCCACGGACTGACAGTTTGACTCGGCTGATCTCATAACTGTAATACCCAGTAATTATCATTCAGTAATTATCACTCAGTAATTATCATTCAGTATTTATCATTCAGTAATTGGTACTCAGTAATTTCATTATTGATCATTTATCACTCAGATTCAGTCACGGTATTCATCATTCAGAGTAATTGTATCGTGTATCAATCGTCATTCATCACTAATCTGATTGGAGTTTCGTGCCGTGGTTATCATCATTGTCATTTTCGTTGCAAGCTGTGCTTGAGGAGTAGCGCACGCTACATACTCCTTTTAGCGTACGCTAATTGGGTATAGGTAGCGCACGCTACCGCTCAGCTTTAGCGCACGCTAAGGCTACCTTGGCTGCGATCCGTAAGGTACTGGGTGCGGAGAGAATATTTGTAGCGCACGCTACGAGTGGTGAGTAGCGCGCGCTAACGGGTTGTAGTAGCGCACGCTATATGTGTGGAGTAGCGCGAGCTAGGGACGGATCAGGTTGAGTCCAGTGGCTACTGGACTGCACCGGATTAATTCATAGCGCACGCTATGAGTTATATTTAGCGTACGCAATCAATATTAGCGCACGCTAGTAATATGGCCGTAGCGCACGCTACAAATAGGTACGTAGCGCGCGCTACCGTGTTCGGACAGGGGGTACTGGACTACCCAAATTACACGTTAGCGCACGCTATGCACAAGGGCTAGCGCACGCTAACATGGACTGAGTATAAATTGGACAGTTTAGTCAGAGTTCGTCATTTTCCATCTCATTTCATTCCTTCGGTAGTTTTGGGCGATTTCGAGCGATTCGGAGAGGATTCTTCGAGGTGTAATCATCAATCATCATCTTCAAGCTCATCTTTCGGATTGATCATCATTTCATCATCTTCATCACATCGAATCAAAGGTATTAAACTCTTGGATCTAGAATTTCGGATTTTTGGGTTTTCCTTCCGATTTCTTCGTAAGCTTGGATTATCATTGGAATATGTTAGTTATGGATTATCTAACTTGGATAAATATATTCCTACGGATTTAAACGGTTATTTTCGGAATTATTCCAAGAACCCTTGGGGTTGACTTCGGTTAATTGGGGATTTTCCGATTGATGTTGTTGTAATCATGAGTTATGGATTCCTAATGGATTATTGATATCCTTGAAAGTGTTTTGATGGTTGGAAATACTCATCTTGGAGTTGGTTTCGATTCATTCGAACTCGGATATCGTTGTGGCGATGTTTGAGTCGTTTATGAACGTTTTGATTTGCGTAAAGATCGGATTATTGGTAATTGTGTTATTCAAGGTTGTTCGAGCGACCGATATTTCATTTAGGACGTTGTTCGTGGACGGACATTCATCATCGGTATTGTGTAAGTTAATTCTTACTCGGTTAAAAGGATATTCATTCCTTTCGTCGTTGTTCATTCATAATCATAACTCATTCATCATTGTGTTAATCGTATCAAAACTCGTCATTGTCAATTAATCACCTCAGTCATAAGGAACGACGGTTCCGATCATTTCATTGAGCTATCATTCATTTCACCATCATTAAATCTTGGTGAGTCATTATTCATTTTCATTGTCACTTTTGTCATATTGTGGCATTCCGGGTCATACTGGCGTGCCGGTTGGTATGTGTAGGATTTTCATGTCGGGCACGTTATAGTCGTGTGTTGGTTGGTGGCCTCACATTGGACTGTGCACACGAGTCGATTGCTCGTGAGACTGATTAGGTACAAGACCACGCGTGTTTGATCGTTGGTGGCTTGTGCACGGACACATTTCCATCCCGGGCGTAGTGTGGCGCCATTCCTTTGAGCCGTACTGATTAGTCGATTCATATAGCATGTTTGATTGCGTATGTTTTGACAGAATAATTCATAATTTCAGATATATCATGATTGTGTATTTTCAACCCTTGAGGATTGTTGTTCTGTAATCGGCCCGTTGGGGATCTTTGTTTTTGTCATGGCAAGGCTAAGGCACGGGAGAGCACGGTGACGGCGAGGAGTCCCAGTGATACTAGTAGGGGGCCCGATCTGTTGAGTCATTTATTCATCATTTGTGTTTCCTTTATTCATTCCACTGCAGACATTTCCGTTTGAGTGTTCATTTCATTCGGTGTTGTGTATTTTATCGTCATATAAAATACACATGTATTCTATTTTATCACAGGTGTGTTGTATAAAACTCCTCGTCGGAGTAATTGATGTTGTAATGTGGTTCGGTACTACATTTACTGTGTAATTCATTCATTTTCATTACTTTGGTGGGTCCCAGTCGGGGTCCACGGCTGCCGTAATATCCGCCTAGTTTGGGGTGTTACAGAGTTGGTATCGGAGCGTGGTTTTGAATACTACCCTCCAAGTCATGTCTCATTTGAAATCATCGTCATCGGACTAGTATCATTGGACTTTCGCGTCACGTGTGACCTGTGCAAATGCCGAGCCAATCAGACCAAGAACTGTAAGATTTCTAATGCCATGGTATAATTTCTGGCATTAATCATTCATTCATAATTCATCAGTTAACAATCCTCATTCATCCATTTCAATTGTGATCAAGTCGATAATGTTAACTCATTAATCACTCGATTCATTTCATTACTCAGTTGTTGATCTTGAAGATCATATCATCAGTCTTGTTAAATTGTTCAAGATAATCATTTCAGTAATTTCATCAGAAATCATGTCACGTCAACTAATCATTCATGTAATCGCTGTATTTGAGCGCGTATGCTCATTTTCATCATTTCATAATATAATCATAATGTGATACTCATGCGAGATGTATAACCATCATATGACTTTCCACTTGATATGGAAAGGGGCGGAAGGACGTGGAGGACGAGGCCGTGGAGCGGGCCGAATCCGAGAACTCGTGCGAATACCGTGCAAATGCCGGGAATAATGCTAACTCATCGAGCGGTGATCCGCCACTCACTCACACAGACGCGATCATTCAGCATCAGGAGTCGTACCCGGGACACGGCTCAGTCAGAGGGTGTTCGGGTCGACCCACTCGCATTTATGCAGGGCATGATGGCCCAAATGACCCAGATGGCTCAGTTGATGGAGACGATGCATAACTCCGTCAATCAGAATCAGCAGGCTCCTCCGCCGCCACCTCAGAGGCAAGAGAGGGGTGTAAGCAATATCATTAGCGATATCTCTCGCCAGCGACCACCTATTTTTGAGGGCTTATCTGAGCCGGCGGATATTGTTCACTGGCTTGAGCATTTTGAGAAGTTATTTGCTATGGTGGATTGTCCCGAAGGGCATAAAGTTTCAGTTGCGGCTTACTATCTCGGTAAGAGCGCTCATTCATGGTGGTTATCGTTGAGGCCCACAGACGGAACATGTACTTGGGATCAGTTCAAGACTCTCATGATGGAGAGGTACTATCCGGCCCCACTCAGGGAGGCCAAGTTGTCAGAATTACTCACTCCCGACCTTTCGGCGGATGATGACGTTCTCGCCATCGCCGAAAAATTTCAGGAACTTCTTCCGTTCGCCTCATCTATCATTCACTCAGAAGCGGACAAGATCAAGTATTTCAGCAAGAGGTGAAACCCCGTATGAGACTTCGATTTGCTTAATCATAAGCGTACCACTGCCGAGTTCATTGAGAAAGCTCTCACTTACGAGCTTACGGCTAAGGAAATTGCTAAGCGGCAACCTTCGTGCGCTAGCAAAAGTCCAAGAACCGTAATCGATCGGCGGAGTCGTGCCACGTTCAAGAAACCACGTGCGGGCTCTACTTTTTACGGCGACCTCCCCCGGCGTCTAAACCCGCGGAATCTCGGCCGCGAGCGGCCAGTTCGGCCATCACCTGTTTCAACCGTGAGGAACAGGTCATTTCAGCACCAAGTGTCAAGGCGATGCATCACGTGCCACAACTGTGGGATTGCTGGGCATAGGGCCGTTTTGCCGTAGTGACTTTAAACCCACTCCGTCATCTCGGGCCCAGTCATTCGGGGGTGCAGAATCGGGCTACTCGGTCAGCGTCGTTCAAGACAGCGGGAGCTAAAGGCGGAGCAGAGCTATCGAGGCAGGAGCGTCGGTTCGGGGCAGCAAGCCCCGAATTTATGAGATGAAGAAGACCGATGATCCCGAGGCTCGGATGATCTCAGGTACACTCGATATTCTATCTCAACCTGTGTGTACCCTTTTTGATACTGGTGCATCTCATTCATTCATTTCCGAGTCATGTTTGAGTAGACTACGTCTGGGTAGTGCTACTAGTTGTGAGCCATATGTCATTGGCCTACCTGATGGTAGACGCATTATCGGTAACCGTGAGATTCAGAATTGTCCGATTCAGTTTCATGGTCGTGTATGGCCAGCGGACCTAATCGTAGTAGATTTACCGAGGGACGACATCATCTTGGGTATTGATTGGATGGATCGTCATGATGCCATCATTAGTGTCCGAAAGCGTTTGGTCACTATCATTTCAGATGATGGAGTTGAATATGTGTTTCAGGGAGGTAATCCCGGCTGTTCTGGCAAAGTCATTAATTTGATGAAAGCAGTGAGATTACTCAATCAGGGATGTGTCGGTTATTGGTGCTTTATGGCCAAAACCGAGAAGTCATCAGTAATGTTAACGGATATTCCGGTGGTGAGGGAATATGCCGATGTTTTTCCAGACGAGTTACCTGGTTTGCCTCCACAGAGGGATGTGGAATTCACGATTGAGTTGGAGCCTGGTACGTCCCCGATATCGAAGGCACCGTACCGGATGGCCCCGACCGAAATGCAGGAATTAAAGAACCAACTTGAGGAGTTGTCCGAGAAAGGTTATATCCGACCGAGTGCGTCCCCGTGGGGAGCACCAGTGTTGTTTGTCAAGAAGAAGGATGGTTCATTCCGCTTATGTATTGATTATCGGGAGTTGAACAGGGTGACGATCAAGAATAAGTATCCCTTACCCCGTATTGACGATCTCTTAGATCAACTTCAGGGAGCTTCGGTATTTTCCAAGATCGACTTAAGATCTGGATATCATCAGTTGCGGATTCGAGAGTCGGACATCGCGAGGACGGCGTTTCGAACACGCTATGGTCACTATGAGTTTGTGGTTATGCCGTTTGGATTGACTAATGCACCTGCGGTATTCATGGAGTTAATGAATCGGGTCTTCATCGACTTTTTGGATCGGTTTGTTGTTGTCTTCATCGATGACATTTTGATTTATTCTCGTGGCCGGGAGGAACACGAGTTTCACCTTCATCAAGTGCTCGACGTGTTGAGACGAGAACAACTTTATGGGAAGTTTTCTAAATGTGAGTTACGGATGTCCGAAGTGACTTTTCTCGGACATGTAATTTCATCGACGGAGTTCGTGTCGATCCTCGAAGACGGAGGCTATTCGAGATTGGCTACCTCAGAAGAACGTTAAGGAAATCCAAGTTTCCTCGGATTAGCGGGTTATTATCGGCGATTTGTAGAGGGATTTTCTCGAATCGCTCAACCCTTAACGAACCTTTGCGGAAGGATAAGAAATACACGTGGTCCGACGCGTGTCAACGGAGTTTTGAGGAACTCAAGCGTCGGTTAATGTCGGCAGACTGTACTTTCCTTGCCGCAGGGACGGAAGGATTTGTGGTCTATAGTGATGCGTCGGACAGGTCTCGGATGTGTGCTCATGCGAAGCAGGAAAGTTATTGCCTATGCTTCACGGCAATTGAGGCCTTACGAGGTTAATTATCCGACCCACGACACAGAGTTAGCGGTAGTGGTGTTCGCTTTGAAGATTTGGCGTCATTATCTTTATGGCGTTACACATCGAGATATTCACCGATCATAAGAGCTTAAAGTATATATTTACTCGAAGGAGTTAAATATGCGCCGAGGCGGTGGTTGGAATTAATCAAAGATTATGATATCGAGATCCTATACCACCGGCAAGGCGAATGTTGTCGCGACGCCTTGAGTCGTAAGTCCGTTCGGGAGCGGATGCTTGCCCGTTTAACAATTCGGAAGGAGCTTCAACAGAATTCCTTAGACCCGAGATCGAGTGCAGCCGGCGAGTTCGGGCGGCTTTGCATGTTAGAGATTTCATCGTCACTCGAGGAGAAATCCGAGAGAATCGAGTTCGGACCCATCATTGTTGCGCATCCGAGAGGATGTGGCTCAGGAAAGCCCACTGGATTTGTGGTCCACGAGGATGGACTTTTGAGGTTTAAGAATCGGTTGTGCGTCTGCCGTGAATGACGAGTTGAAAAACTCGATTTTGAAAGAAGCTCATGCTACCCCTTATTACGTGCATCCGGGTCTAGTAAGATGTACAAGGACTTGAAACAAAATTACCTTGGTGGAGTAATATGAAGCGAGAAGTCGCAGAATTTGTTTCGAGATGCTTAACATCAACAAGTTAAGATTGAACATCGGCGGCCGTGGGTATCTTTGAAACCTCTTCCTATTCCCGAGTGGAAGTGGGAAGACATTTCTATGGATTTCATCACGAGTTTGCCGGCGAGTCGTCGTGGCATGAACACGATCTGGGTGATCGTGGACCGCTTAACCAAATCAGCTCATTTCCTTGAGATCAAGGATACGTGGGGTCGAGAGACTTGCCCGATTGTTCATTAAAGAGATAGTCGGTGCACGGTACTCCTAAAAGTATCGTTTCCGATCGTGACGGACGGTTTGTGTCGCACTTTTGGAAATCGATTCATCGCTATGGGAACTCGGCTTAATCTCGGTACGCTTTTCATCCTCGGTCAAGCGGGCAATCGGAGAGGACCATTCGGACATTAGAGGACATGTTGAGGGCATGCGTCCTCGATTGGAAAGACGATTGGGAAGCCCAACTACCATTGATCGAGTTCACGTATAATAACAGTTGGCATGCTTCGATCAAGATGGCACCTTACGAGGCCTTGTATGGTCGTCGTTGTCGATCTCCGTTGTGTTGGGACGACTTATCGAATCATTGGGCACCGAGCCCGATATGCTTATAGCCGCCCGTGAGAAGGTAGCTTTGATCGAGTCGTTTGTTGGCGGCTCGAGTCGGCGTAAATCATATGCGAGATAACCGTAAATCGACCATTAGAGTTCGAAATTTGGTGACCACGTGTTGGTCAAGGTATCCCAGTCGTGGTATCTTCCGTTTTGGGAAGAGAGGAAGTTGAGTCCGAGATTCATTGGACCGTTTGAGATTTTGGATCGAGTAGGCGAGTTAGCTTATCGATTGGCTTTACCTCCGGCGTTGAGCCGAATTCATAATGTGTTTCATGTCTCCCGATTGCGGAAGTATGTTGCCGACCGAGTCACATACTTCGGATTCGAAATCGAGATCGCCGACGATCATTCATATGAGGAACGTCTATACGAGTTTTAGAGCGGCGAATCAAGCGGTTGAGGAATAAGACGATTCCTTTGGTTAAAATTCGGTGGTCTAGACACGGAGTCGAAGAGGCTACTTGGGAAACCGAGGATAGTATGCGGGAGAGTTATCCCGAGTTGTTTGACCCTTAGTTTGGGGACGAAACTCTTTTAAGGGGGTGTATGTAATACCCAGTAATTATCATTCGAGAATTATCACTCGGAATTATCATTCGGTATTTATCATTCGATGGTGGTACTCGGTAATTTCATTATTGATCATTTATCACTCGATTCGATCACGGTATTCATCATTCGAGTAATTGTATCGTGTATCAATCGTCATTCATCACTAATCGATTGGAGTTTCGTCGTGGTTATCATCATTGTCATTTTCGTTGCAAGGCGTGCTTGAGGAGTAGCGCACGCTACATACTCCTTTTAGCGTCGCTAATTGGGTATAGGTAGCGCCGCACGCTACCGCTCGACTTTAGCGCACGCTAAGGCTACCTTGGCTGCGATCCGGAAGTCTTGGGTGCGGTGAGAATATTTGTAGCGCACGCTACGAGTGGTGAGTAGCGCGCTAACGGGTTGTAGTAGCGCACGCTATATGTGGAGTAGCGCGCTGGGACGGATCGAGGTTGAGTCCGGTGGCTCTTTGGGACCGGATTAATTCATAGCGCACGCTATGAGTTATATTTAGCGTACGCAATCAATATTAGCGCACGCTAGTAATATGGCCGTAGCGCACGCTACAAATAGGTACGTAGCGCGCGCTACCGTGTTCGGACAGGGGGTACTGGACTACCCAAATTACACGTTAGCGCACGCTATGCACAAGGGCTAGCGCACGCTAACATGGGTGAGTATAAATTGGGCCAGTTTAGTCGAGTTCGTCATTTTCCATCTCATTTCATTCCTTCGGTAGTTTTGGCGATCTGAGCGATTCGGAGAGGATTCTTCGAGGTGTAATCATCAATCATCATCTTCAAGCTCATCTTTCGGATTGATCATCATTTCATCATCTTCATCACATCGAATCAAAGGTATTAAACTCTTGGATCTAGAATTTCGGATTTTTGGGTTTTCCTTCCGATTTCTTCGTGTAAGCTTGGATTATCATTGGAATATGTTAGTTATGGATTATCTAACTTGGATAAATATATTCCTACGGATTTAAACGGTTATTTTCGAATTATTCCAAGAACCCTTGGGGTTGACTTGATTAATTGGGGATTTTCCGATTGATGTTGTTGTAATCATGAGTTATGGATTCCTAATGGATTATTGATATCCTTGAAAGTGTTTTGATGGTTGGAAATACTCATCTTGGAGTTGGTTTCGATTCATTCGAACTCGGATATCGTTGTGGCGATGTTTGAGTCGTTTATGATCGCTTTTGATTTGCGTAATGATCGGATTATTGGTAATTGTGTTATTCAAGGTTGTTCGGCGACCGATATTTCATTTAGGGCGTTGTTCGTGGACGGACATTCATCATCGGTATTGTGTAAGTTAATTCTTACTCGGTTAAAAGGATATTCATTCCTTTCGTCGTTGTTCATTCATAATCATAACTCAATCAGCATTGTGTTAATCGTATCAAAACTCGTCATTGTCAATTAATCACCTCAGTCATAAGGAGCAGCGGTTCGATCATTTCATTGAGCTATCATTCATTTCACCATCATTAAATCTTGGTGAGTCATTATTCATTTTCATTGTCACTTTTGTCATATTGTGGCATTAGGGTCATCTTGGCGTGCGGTTGGTATGTGTAGGATTTTCATGTCGGGCACGTTATAGTCGTGTGTTGGTTGGTGGCCTCACATTGGGTGTGCACACGAGTCGATTGCTCGTGAGGCGATTAGGTACAAGACCACGCGTGTTTGATCGTTGGTGGCTTGTGCACGGACACATTTCCATCCCGGGCGTAGTGTGGCGCCATTCCTTTGAGCCGTCTTGATTAGTCGATTCATATAGCATGTTTGATTGCGTATGTTTGTGAGAATAATTCATAATTTCGGATATATCATGATTGTGTATTTTCAACCCTTGAGGATTGTTGTTACGTATGGCCCGGCCGTTGGGGATCTTTGTTCGTGTCATGGCAAGGCTAAGGCACGGGAGAGCACGGTGACGGCGAGAGTCAGTGATACTAGTAGGGGGCCCCGATGCATTCGATCATTTATTCGATCATTTGTGTTTCCTTTATTCATTCATTTGAGACATTTCCGTTTGAGTGTTCATTTCATTCAGTGTTGTGTATTTTATCGTCATATAAAATACACATGTATTCTATTTTATCCTGGGTGTGTTGTATAAAACTCCTCGTCGGAGTAATTGATGTTGTAATGTGGTTCGGTACTACATTTACCTGTGTAATTCATTCATTTTCATTCGCCTGGTGGGTCCCAGTCGGGGGTCCACGGCACTGTAATATCCGCCTAGTTTGGGGTGTTACAATAACATACGTTACGTACGTATCGTGCGTTAACTTAACCCCGATAGCGCACGTTAACTAACGTATGTTAGCGTGCGCTAATCGTGCATGGCAGATTACTACTGACAGAAAACTGGGTTGAATGGTGATGAACTCATGAATTCTCTGGTGATAAAACAAGTCATCCTCAAGCATATCATGCTAATAAGGTTTGTGGAAGTTCTATGATTATGAGATACAAATATACGGATAATCATCTCAACATCATAATTCATCTTAGATCTTCAAGAAATATTCTAAGTTCCGTTCGTCCTACGTTCCAAAACGCATGATTCCAATGTGTAAAACGTAACAATCTAGGTAATATCCGTTTACTGATCATAAATCGATTTGAAAAAGCTTAGGAGTCCATATACTAAGATGGTTCAAAGGTTCATACGATAAAAAGTGCCGATACGTCGAAAATATTCTTCTAACACATGATGATTGATATAGAACGAAGTAACTGACTATACAAACATGATCAAATCGTCCTTTAGAACACTACTAACTTTGGTGAAGAATCACCTACCTCAAAATAGTGTTGAACAAGGAGAAAATCGAAGTAATCCAACACTGAAGGCTTGGACACCAATCTCCAACGATATATGATCTTCAATCACGACCTAGGATGTTGATATGAAGTGTTTAGGATGAAGGAGGTTATGTTCTAAGTGTAAGAATTCGGGTATGGGAGAAGAAATAACTGAAATCACGAATAGGATGCTGTCCTATTTATAAGAAATGGCTATTAGCGCGCGCTAGTCCCTGCTCGTAGCGTGCGCTAACGGCTCACTGACTTAACTGTACTCAACGCTTAGCGCGCGCTATGCACATGCCTGTAGCGTGCGCTAAGGCGTTGACTTGGATTTTCCCGAAAGCCGTCCAGGTTCATCCCGACACAATCCGACAGGGGTCCCCGGCCAGATCTCACCTACCGCACGTCTCAATCAAATTGACCACGCATAGCGTGCGCTAATGATCCTTTGTAGCGTGCGCTATAAATCCATGTTAGCGTGCGCTACACATAGCCGATAGCGTGCGCTACATGCGCAGAATTACAATCTTTAAATCACATACATGAAATCATACGCTCGACAATATCGGATTATGAAATACGGAGAATATTACTCAGATCAAGTACAATGATTACAATATCACAAGTTCCAAATACATATCAGAAATCTCGGGTATTACACAACATGCTAACAACAAAGATTGTCCGAACTTTTTTCTGCAATCCACTATAGCTCTAGGACATCAATGGTGGTTTTCAGCGGTGGTGGTTCTCGACCGTGATGTTTCATGATAGATATAAATAAAACTTTTAGTTTCTTTAACCATATTTGAGTATGTATATAAGTATGTATATACCCATAAATGGATGAGTGCTTGCACATTGTTATCCTTATACATATCATATATACTAAATATTACTCCTTACATCAACCAAAAATTTGCCAAATTTGTTATGGCACGAATTTTAGTAAAAGTTGGTAGAAAGTTAGGTGCAAAGCTGGTAAGAGAAAATTATTGAGTTGTGGGCCCGAAAATAAATAAATAAGTTGGTTGTGGGGGGTATTACTATAAAAGATTGCGGCAAATTTTTTGTGGAGGGATCAAAACAAAATTGCGGCAGTATCTTTTATTTATTTTATTGTGTTTTATGCAATATTAGTTGTTCTTGATGTATATGCTGTTTTTATCCAAAATATTATCCGGAGATTATATACTGGAATGGACGAGTAACAAACAAAATGCAAGAGCACGTCCGTGGAGAAGTAAATAACACAAGATTTGCCGGGGTTGTTAGTCCCGGGTGTTGTTACCCAAAATATTATCCGGAGATGATATTGCTGGAATGGTCGAGTAACAAACAAATGCGAGAACACTTCCGAGGGAAAATAAATAACACAAGATTTGTCGGGGTTGTTAATCCCGACCATGAATGCTCTCGCGAGATGTTATTAATACGTACACTGTGGAGTACAATATTAATGTTAGAATCTATTACAAAGAGTGTAAAGACTTCTAGTTATCTAAGTTGTAGAGCGTGTAGATTGCCGGAAGAACCAGATATGAAGATCTGTGAGTTCTTGCTTTAGATGTTCTGAAGTGTATATGAATATCACTATGAATGTGTAAGTAATTGCCAGATGAGTTTGCTCTCTCTCTCTCTGTACGTGTTTCACTTGTATTCACGATAATCCTTCCTGCTGCCGTGTTATGAGCCTCCTATTTATAGGAGACAAGGATTCTGGGACCTCTCTGGCGATCGCGGGCGACCGCTGTTTTCTATATTATAATAAAATGGCCGATCGTCCCGTCACGTGGAGCTGTTCCCTTAAAGTCTGGGGCTGCTGCTGGCGGCCAGCTGTGTGAGCCAATGGGAAGCCTGCACGCGTCCTGAGTCGCTTTGTACCTTTCGGCGGCCCTGTCGGTAGGTGACAGGCTGGGGTCAAAGGTCTTATCTGTCGGCGCCTTTTGTGGATCTGCACATGGGTCACAGTCCAAGATTCGGTCTTCGATGACTTTGACGGATGCTGGATTTATACGTGGCACGAGACGATCGTCTCTGGTTGGACATCATAGACGATCGCCAGATACCAAAAAACGATCGCCGGATACCAAAAGACGATCACCGTGGATGCCGACCTCTAGGTGTTCGCCCAGAGCACGTCTTCTATGGTTGGCTCTCAGATCATTATGTCGATCGCCATCGAGGCGTAATAATCGCCGCACAACAATTGCCCCCCAGCTCGCTTCGATGTTGAAAAACACGGGGTGATGTGGCACTGTTGGCGATCGCCAGTGTTTAGACGATCAGGCGATCTAATTTCAAATTTGGACGACCTCCTTTTGCGCTGGGAGCAGCGGGAAATGAAGGCGGGCTCTCGAAACGTTGTAAGGAGACGCGTCGCGCTACCATTGGGAGAGTCCGACGGTTTGTCAGACTTGTCGCCTGGCGTGCCCTCGAAAAGACGCACATGCGGGATTCGAGGGGATGCATTTAATGTGTCCCCCCCCCCCCCCCCGACGGTTGCACTCCAACCCTCGGGACTTCGCCTATTTGCAAAGAGACCCCTGCTCCTGTCTATAAAAGGGGCTATAGCTTCTTCATTTCTACTCTTCACGCTTCCTCGTTTTCTAGCCGAGATTGTGCAAAAATTTTCCGACGACCCTTGTGCCGACAGTCCTTCCTTTTAGGTAAGAACATAAATCTTCTTTCTCCCCTTTATTTTTTATAACATGTCTGGAGGATCTAAGACCTTCGAGACCGGAAGCACCTCCGCCGCCGCGACTTCGCCGGATCGGGAGGAAATTCCCATGGGACTCCATATGGAAACGGCCGTTGAGGCTATTCGTGCGGGGATAGCACCCGCAGAACTTGAGGAGCTCTTCAACGAGGCCGAAGTGGCGAGATCTGCGGCGACGGCGGAGCGAGGGGGTTCGCCGGTGGATGAAGATGAATTGGTGCGGTTGTCTTGGGAAAAGGACAGCGCATTCGGCCCCGCCTATATGGATTTTGCTAGGCTCATGGAGGGGATCGCCGGACCCTGTCCAGAATTTGATTTCGAGGCGTATTCCACTGCTCATCCCTACGAACATGTGAAGCGGACGGCGTTCCGGGCCGCTGACCCGTCTCAGTGGACTCTTGGTCAGATCCAGAGTTCGGCGACCCGGAAAGACTTGAGACGCTGGAGGGCGAAATATCACATTCCTTCTGATGTTTCACTGCACGTGCCCTCGGAAAATGAACGTGCCGATCAACCTCCCGAGGGTCTGGTCGCCGTTAGTGAGATGATTATGGAGGTCGGCCTGCGATTCCCCTTGTCGTTCTCCGTATCCTATTTATTGATCGCTTGGAATTTGGCGCCGCTCCAACTGACGCCGAACGCCTGGCTACAGATCATCTGTACCTTGACACTTTTCGGTGGTCACCGGTTGTTCCGTCTCCTTTCTGCGATGGAAATGAACTATCTCTTCAAACTGGCTGCGCAGAAAGGGTCGATCAGCGGTAATCACATTCAAGGTCGAATGGGAAGAGTTGTCCTTGGTGTGCCGAACAAGACCCGGGGCGACCTGGCAAAATGGTGCTGGGTCGGTGGAGCGTGGCGATCGGCGTCGAGTGATAGGCCGGAGGAAGAGTTGGAGATCCCCACCAATTTTCGGGAGAGGAATCCGAGTAAGGGTTTTAACTCTCCCTTTGATCGGATACGTCTTGGACTGATCTAATTTTGTTTCCTTTTTGCAGGATCCCTTGTTCCAGCGATCGGCGATCTCCCCTTTGATTTCTTGATCGTTTGGGAGCGAATTCGTGCTTTGCCGGATTCCTACAAAGACGTTCGCTCACACGGTCACGAACTTCATCGGTTGGGGGCTCGATTGTTTCGCTTCCCACGTCATCTGAAAGTTTCAGGTATAAATTTTACTTCTTCTTCCTTGCTTGACGATCGTCTGATTGAAAAAGGTGTTTAACTTGTTTGAATTTTTTCTTTGGTAGAGATTCATTTTCCCCGCTTCGCCGAGCCACCGCAAGAGATCGCCATGTCTAACCCTGGTCTCATCGGTCGTCTTCACCAGGGAAAGAAGACAAGTCGCATTGCTGCGATGACGTCTCGTCCCATTCCTGTGGTGAGGCCTGCTGCGGTGCCGGTCGCCGAGCTGGAAATTCAGGAGGAGGAACAACTCCAGCGCAACCGCAAGAGGCGGAGGCCGGAGGAGTCCCTGCCGATTAATGAGGCGGACGTGTCTATTTTGGAGCCTCCGGTTTCCGCGGCTCCTATCTCCATGGTTCCGATGGTGGAGGCATCTGGCTCCAGGCCCTCGGCGTCCGGCTCCAGGTCATCGGCCGGCTTCTTGAAAAAGTTGGTGATCGCCGAAGCTGAAACTTCTCAGGGCAAGCCCTATTTTGGCCGCGACCCCGAATTGGTCAATAGGTAAGACCGGATTGATCTTTCCGAGTTAGGCAATTTGAGTAAGGTATATTCTAACTCCTTTGTCTCTTTTGTTTGTGTTGCAGGGTCCGTCTTGCTGATTCGGACGTCTCGCCGATGGTGCTGGATTTTCTGGCGAGCAAGTCTCCGCAGAAGTCCCTCGATGTCCCTACTTACGTCCATAAGGCCATCACCTCTATGCCTAAGGCTTGGACGACCGATCTCGATGCGATCGCTCATCGGCGGTCTGGAGATGCCATACAGGCGACCATTGCCCTGGCTCTCCAGACGGCGACGATGGCCATCCAAGCTGCCAAGGATTACAAGGGGCGACCCTCTAATACTCGCCTCCATCAAGATCTCGAGGCAGCTCGGAACCAAAACGTCGATTTTGCTAACCGGAGCCAGGCTATGGAGAAGGAGTACTTAGAGACGGCCAAACAAGCTAAGCAGGACATCGACGGGATGAAGCACGAGCTGAGCCGCTCCAAGGAAGTGGCCGATCGGTTCCGCGACCAAGAGAAGGAAGCTCGCCGGATGCATGTGGCCTCGCAGGAGGAGGCGACCGGACTAAAGGCGATGGTGGATCGGCTCAACAGCGAGCTGGAGAAGGCAAAGGAGAGCTTGAGAAGGCTAAAGGAGAAATGGCCGCCAAGGTGGTCGAGCTATCGGAAGCTGAGAAGACGACCACGGAGTTGAGAGGGCAGCTAAAGGCGATCGAGACCGATCCCTACCTCAATGTGGCACTCATTGGCGAGTTCGCCTATTATGTGGCCTACGCCGACGCTGTCCGAGGCGCCAAAAAGGTAGGGATCGAGATCGGTCCTTTGATGGAGAGCTTCAAGGTCTATGCACTCGAGCACCCTTTGCATCCGGAGTTTTCCCTGCCGATCCTTGACCTCATCGACTTGGGGATCGACTTGAGTTGGTATCCTTTTCCGGATAAACTCATTTATCCTGAGGCCGATGGGGGAGCGCGTGCCGATCTGCCACCTGGGGGCGAAGACCAGCCGGAGGGACCCTGAATGATTTCTTTGTATTGCCTTCGGGCTTTGTATTGTACGAACTTCTTGATAATGAATAAAATACTCCCTTTTCGCACCTGATTCTTTTCATGTACGATCGCCTTTGAATGTTTGCATGAGAATTTTTACGAGTATGTGTATGATTGCTTCCGATGTCTTGTTCATCCGACCGATTGTTTGAATGTTTAAATGTATTGACATGTTTGGAAATTCTTACTTGTAAACATTGTTGAACAATTCCGATCGTCCTGCCTGTGTTTGAACGAAGCCGATTGGGTACGGTTCCTTCTTTCCGATCGCATTTAGGATTAGCTCCCCTCCTTTGCCCCCTTGTTTTTGTTTACTTATTGTAAGTAAGGGAACAAAAATAGTATGTCTGGTGAGCTATCTTCAATTTTGCTGATTTTGAGGAACCGTGCACGGTCGCGGAGTTCGATGGACCGACCTCCACAACCTTGTCTTTATGTGCGAGGGATATTCCCGCGACTTACTTTATTGTGAGGGTCCTCCGTTAGGCTGCGCCCGCCTTGTATTTAAACGAAAGGCGGGCGGTCTTGGTCAGGAGGAGTCCTTGCACGGGGCGTCGTCGATTTATTCGACTCCACGTCCGCGGCTTTGTTAGCACTTTTCTACCTCGGGTCGGCATGTTAGATGGCGACCCTCGATGGTATACGTTGTGATGGGGTAGGGTCGCGTCGCCTTGTCCAGGCACATCATGTTAGATGATGTACTTTGAGGGCGTGCGAACGTGTCCACAGATTAGTTTGGAGGGTCCTTCGGCTACGCCAGCCTCGTATTTAAACGAAGGGCAGGCGATCTCAGCCCAAAGAAACCTTGCATGGGCGAAGGTGTCGGTTCCATCGACCTCCAGGACCATGGTCGCATTGTTTCTACCTCGGATCGCCATGTTTGAACGACGATCCTCGATGGTACACGATATGCCTGGTGGGGCGATCGCTAGAATAGATGGGATAGGAAGAAATCTCATTATATTCCTTGTACATAGGGTATTTAAAACTGAATACAAAGTTTTCACTGGTAGTATTTCTTCAGATGTACGGCGTTCCAGGGATATTGATCCGGAGTGCCGTCAGGGTGTTCAAGTTCATAGGCTCCCTTAGTTAGCCACTTAGATATTCCGAAGGGGCCTTCCCAGTTCGGACCAAAGACACTTGTGTGGGTCTGGATCTTTTTGAGGACAAGATTGCCCACTTGGAACCTTCTTTATTTGACCTTCGAATTGAAGAACTTCTCGGATCTCCTTTTATGGATTGTGTTCCTCATTTCTGAGGTCAGTCGTCGTTCTTCGAGCATGTCAAGGTCGATCCGCCGGGCCACATCATTGTCTGTTGTCATCTCTTGTTCGGTTCGATGGCTGAGGACGGCGATCTCCGAGGGGGTCACCGCTTCTGTTCCGAAAGCGAGGGCGAATGGAGTCTCGCCGGTTGAGTTTCGGGTCGTCGTTTGATAAGACCACAAAACGTCTGGGAGCTCTCTCTCCCATCGTCCTTGCCTGGACTCGAGTCGTGCTTTAATCGTGTGTTTGAGGATTTTGTTTACGGCTTCTACCTGCCCGTTCGTCTGAGGGTGATAGGGGGTCGAGAACAACTTCTTGATTCCCCACTTCGGGAAGAATTGCATGACTTCTAATCCGTTGAACTGCTTTCCGTTGCCGGAGATGATGGCTTGGGGTAGACCGAATCGGCATATGATGTTTCTCCAGATGAACTTGATTACTTGCTATTGGCCAATCTTGTTGAGCGGTTCGGCCTCATCCCATTTAGTGAAATAGTCGACTCCTACAATGGAAAACTTACAGCCCCCTGGCGCCGTCGGCAAGGGACCTATAAGGTCGATGCCCCATTAGGCGAAAGGCCATGGGCTGTACATTGAAGTGAGCTGCTCGGGGGAGAGCTTGATGTTTGGGCCCATTACTTGACACCTGTGACACGATCTGGCATAGGCGATCGCATCCTTCTGAAGTGACGGCCAGAAAAAACCTTGCCTGGTTGTTTTATGGATGAGAGCTCGTCCGCCAGCATGGTTTCCACAGATCCCATCATGGCTCTCGGCTAAAACGAGTCGACCTTCCTCCGGTGTAATACACTTGAGGAGGGGAAGGCTGAAAGCTCGCTTGTAAAGCCGATCGTCCAATATGGTATATCTAGTCGCTCGGAGCTGGAGTTGGCGAGCTTTGATACGGTCGTCAGGGACCGTTCCGTCCTTTAAGTATTTGATGAACGGAGTCATCCAGTTCTCATCGGCAATGGCAACTGTGGTAACCAGGTTTCTGTCGATCACCGGCTTTGTTGATTTTGTGATTTGGATATTAGAGAAATCGGCTGCCCCATCTGACGACGCTAGCTTGGATAGGGCATTGGCCTGGGAGTTTTGCTCTCTCGGGACTTGTTCGATTAGCACTTCCTCAAATTTCGTGCACATTTCGGCGACCAATTCTTTGTATTTGACCATCTGTTCACCGCGCGCCTCATATTCTCCCTTGACTTGGTTCACGACCAAGAGGGAGTCCATGAAGATGTGGAGGCGACAAACATCTAGGGCGAGGTCTAGATCGAGCCCGCCTACCAAGGCTTCGTATTCGGCTTCATTGTTGGTCGTGCGAAACCCGAAACGCACGGCATTTGTGAAACTTTGTCCATCGGGGCTAATGAGGACAATCCCTGCCCCTGCTCGCGAGTTGGTCGTCGAGCCATCCACGTCTGACTTCAGGCGGGGCGTAGGCACAGGTCGGTGTGAGGGAATGTTAATTCCACCACGAAGTCTGCCAGAGCCTGGCCTTTGATCGCCATGCGAGAAGCGTATGTGATACCGTATTGGGCGATCTCCAGTGACCATTTGAGGATTCGCCCGTTGGTATCCGATCGGTGTAGAACTTGCCTTAGAGGGAGAGTTGTCAGAACCTCCACTTGATGTTCGAATAAGTAAGCCCTTAGCTTACGAACACTCATGACCAGAGCGTAAGCGATCTTCTCCAGAGGTGTGTATCGCATTTCCGCATCATGGAGCGCTTGGCTCATGAAGTAGATCGTCAAGTGGACTTATCCCTCCGCTCGCACCAAAACAGCGCTTAGTGCGACCTCTGAGGCCGCCAGGTAAAGGAATAGTTTCTCGCCGGGGATCAGCTTTACCAAGATCTGGGGGTTAGATAGGTACTCCTTGATTTTGGCGAACGCTATTTGACTCTCCTTCGTCCATGCGAACTTCTTGTTCTTTATGGTCGCGAATAAGGGCTTGCTTTTATCCCCGAGCCGAGATATGAAACGGTTGAGGGCAGCCAAACAACCTGTGAGGCGTTGCACCTGCTTGACATTCCGTGGTTCCTGCATGTCGAGGATCGCCTGAATCTTGGTGGGGTTCTCCTCGATCCCCCTTTGGCTCACGATGTGCCTCAGGAATTTTCCAGAGCTCACCCCGAAGTTGTATTTCTTGGGGTTCAGTTTCATGTTGAACTTCTCGAGGATGGCGAACGTCTCGGCAAGGTCATTGAGGTGGTCTTCCTTCTTGAGACTTTTGACCACGATGTCATCAATGTAGACCTCCATGGTCTTGTTGATCTGATTGGCGAACATTCCATTGACTAGTCGCTGGTAGGTCGCCCCTGCGTTCTTCAAACCGAACGGCATTCGGACCCAAAAGTATATGTCTTTCTCTGTGTGGAAATATGTGTGCTTTATGTCTTTCTCCGCCATTGGGATTTGATGGTATCCGGCAAAGGCATCCATGAACGACATCATTTCACAACCTGCCGTACTATCGACCAAGTGATTAATATGAGGCATTGGAAAGTGATCTTTTGGACATGCCGCATTGAGGTCGGTGAAGTCGATGCATAACCTCCATGAGCTGTTTGGCTTTTTGACGAGCACGGCATTGGCGACCCACTGTGGTTCGTCTGTAGCTACCCCGATCAGTTTGTTATCGAGTAGCTTTTTGACTTCTATGTCGAGTGCTGCGTACTTCTCAGGACCGAATTTCCTACGTTTCTGGTGAACAGGCTTCCTTGCCAGGTCGATCTTTAGATAGTGGAAAGCTTGTTCAGGACTTATGCCAACCATATCTTGATGCTGTAACACCCCGAGATATTCGGAATAATTACAGCGCCGTAAACCCTTTAAGTAAGGATCTACAAGGCTAAATAAAAGAAATGTAAATATAAGACATCAATACCACGAAAATTCAAGTTTACAAAACCGGTCCAACTGGTTCAATGAGTAATTAATACAACCATATCGAAGTGGAATTAATAAGACACGCGTACTCGAGTACTGAAATCAAACCAAGAAAACAAATCACCAACAACAACAAACATCACTCAACCCCTTCGTCGTCACATTGGTACTGTGGCTGTTTCCCTGCTCCTCGGCTACCTGAACATCAAAACAAATGTCCACCCCCGAAGGGGTTAGCAAAACGATGCTAGTAAAAGTATCATTTAAACGAATCAAATATGCATCAACAATACATAATAAGATACACCACACGGACTTCCGCTACCGGAATCCGATAATGCGAATCCAGAAGATTCCATTAACACAGCAAGGGTATTCCAATGATCCAGCGCCCTCAGCATAGATCCCAAGATGATCCCGTCGGACCAACACGAGGTGGAAATAACCCGTCCAATGATCCAGCGCCCTCAGTCTAGATCCCAAGATGATCCCGTCGGACCAACACGAGGTGGACATCCGATCCAGCGCCCTCAGCATAGATCGCACAACAAACTCAAACACAACTCATGCATACATATATGCCAAATCGCTATGTCCATCAACATGAACATACAAACACTGGACAACGAATATCATGACAATTTAACGAAATAAATCTCATGTTCAACAACATGAATAAACCACACGCATGCTTAAAAATACCAATATTAACATATTACGATACTTGCCTCGATGATGGCAAGAACGACACACTTCAATGATCTCGACACACTCGAAGGCCGCCTCCTTCGATCAACGTAGCAAGCTCGAACCTTAACAAAAAAAATGATATAGCATTCATCTCAAGTCGAACGATTGCCTATCAATCCGGTCTATGGCCAAAAGCTCTAAATATGCAATCTGCCTGAACCACTTAGCGTACACTACGTACTCTACGTAACGTGCGCTAAGCCTGCTTGTTAGCATACGCTATCGTTTAAGTCTAGCGTACGCTAGCCATGGACTGACAGTTCTCTCTGATCAGCCGACTGACTCGACTGATAACATAACGTATGTTACGTACCAAATGTAGCGTGCGTTAACTTATTCCCGATAGCGCACGTTAACTTACGTATGTTAGCGTGCGCTAACCGTGCATGGCAGATTACTACTGGCAGAAAACTTGATCTAATGGTGATGAACTCATGAATTCTATGGTGATAATACATGTTATCCCCGTGCATATCATGTTCATAAGGTTTTGTGAAAGTTCTATACGTACTAAATGACTATGAGATACAAGGATACGTATAATCATCACAACACCATAATTCATCTTAGATCTTCAAGGAATATTCTAAGTTCAATCCGTTATATGTCCCAAAACGTATGATTCCATATGAAAAGGCATAAGAACTTGAAAATCTCCATATACTGGTCACAAATCGGTTTGAAACTTCAGAATATGCTAGGAGTTCAAACACTAAGAGGTTCAATGGTTTATACGATGAATAAGTACCGAAACATCGAAAATATCCTTCTAACACATGATGTTCGACTACTTATGAATCTAACTGACTAGGTAAATCCCAAAACATGATCAAAAACGTCCTTCATAATCCTACTAATATTGGTGAAGAATCACCTACCTCAAAGTAGTGAAGAACAAGGAGGAAATTCGAAGTAATCCAACACCGAAGGTTTGAACACCAATCCCCAATGATCTACAATCTTCAACACGAGCTAGGATGCCGTCAAGAAGTGTTTAGGATGAAGAGAGTGACTTTCAAAGTTCAAGAATTCGGATGGGAGAGTGAAAAGTCTCAAAATATGAAAAAGGATGCTGTCCTATATATAGAAAATGATTATTAGCGCGCGCTAGTCCATATTCATAGCGTGCGCTAACGGCTATTTGAAACGTTACTAATTTCACTGTACTCAGCCTTTAACGTGCGCTATCCTCATATGAGTAGCGTGCGCTAACGCGTTGACTTGGCTTTTTCCCGAAAGCCGTCCAGGTTCATCCCGACACAATCCGACCAAAATCCCCGGCCTGATCTCACCTACCCACACGTCTCAATCGTATTGACCACGTATAGCGTGCGCTAAGGTCCCTTCACAGCGTACGCTATGGACCCAAGTTAGCGTACGCTACACTTAGTCGATAGCGTGCGCTACATGCGCAGAATCACAATTTACATCACATTCATGAAATCATGCACTCAACAATACCGGATTATGAAATATGGAGAATAACACTCACATCAAAAAGCAATAATTACAATATCACAAGTTCCAAATACAAATCAGAAATCTCGGGTATTATAGATGCGACTAGGCAAAGACTCTGATGTTCTTACGTAGTAAATTGATCAGATCCTCCTTTAATTCGAGGTCGACGCTTGCGCCGATCTGTACTTCCCGCTCCGGGCAAGCCGGATCTATCGTCAAACTTTCCAACTCCTCAATGGGGACGGTCGTTTCTCGTTTGGAGCGATTTCCGGACTCGATCTTTGGATCGATGTCGAGGCTCGGCTCGAAACCGATCCTTGGCTCGATGTTGTCCGTTAATCGACTTGAGATGACGTCCTCTGAGTCGGGTTGGTACGATGTGCTTGGCTCGTCGATCTCCATGGGTTGATCGTCGATCATCTCGACGTTATAAATAGCATGGGAAGTATTGCAAGAAGTTACGACATAGGAGTAATTCAAACATTTCTTTGCCATTAGCCGATCTCCTTTTACAGTACCGACCGTCCCATCGGCAGTGGGGAATTTGATACAGTAAAAGAAAGAAGAGGCGACCGCCTCAAAGGTTTCTAAAAATGGACGACCTAGGAACCCATTATAAATGGTGGGCCTATCTATGATTACAAAATTTAGATTCCTAGTAATCCTAACCTTGGGATCGTAAAAGCATATTAGCTCGACTGAGAGCTTGATCCTTCCGTAGGCTTGGACTGTGCTGTCGCCGAATCCTTGGAGCACAGTGTCGAATGGCTTGATGAACTTGGTTAGGTTGCCGAGATGGTCAAGAGCAGATTTGAATATGATGTTGCAAAAGTTCCCATTGTCAACCAGCACGCGATCGACCATCTTCCCAAGGATACATGCAGAGATCACCAATGCATCCTCTTTGGGGCACTGCACCCCCTCCCTATCTTTGTTGGAGAAGGTGATGAGCGCGTCTTTGGAGATGGTCGGCTCCGGTGGGACCACGACATGGACCCCGGTGAACGCCCTCAGTTCGGCCTTTCGCTTTCTATTCGACAGAGTGGAAACCGGGGAAAGGCCTCCGAGGTTTCCGCCTCCTGCCTGAAGCATATTAATCCGACCGCCAGGGTTGATCGGAGGGATCGATTCGTCGGAATACTCCGGATCGTTCTGCTCGATCCTTGCGACCGGATTGGGAGGGATCCCATCGCTTTGTCGGCGCTCGCTCCCTCCGGCCCTCTCTGATCGGGGCTCTGGCCTGGTGACCAAGTTATCCAATTTGCCTTCCTCAAACAATCTCCAGAGTTGTCTGAGGAGGTCGCGGCATTGGATGGTGTTGTGGCCGGGACTTTTGTGGTAGGCACAAAATTTGCTACGGTCTAGGTGACCGTTGTCCCTTATCGGCTTTGGTTTGTTGAGCCATTCGCGTCCTTTGATGGCATTAAAGATGTGGGCCGGAGATAGATTTAGGTTGCGGATGAGGTGAACTTCCACATCCTCGAAGGCTTTGAACTCACCAGGCGGCTTTGCGACCGCCTTTCTGGGCTTGGCGACCTTCTTCTTCTGGATCTGGGCTGGCGCCTTCCCTTCTCCGGCAGATACCTCGCCTAAGCGGAGGGTGAGCATCCTATGCCTAGCCAGGAAATCGGCGGCCCTGATGCGGAAGACCGGGTAGGTCGGGGGGATGTCCTTCGTAAGATGCCTGAACATGGGTGAGTGGCCATGGAATCCCCCTAGGGCCTAGAAGAGAGCGAGCTCGTCGCAATGGGCTCACCGGTGAGGACTATTTCGTCCACCCGGTCGATGTAGTCTTCGTCGGGCTCGTCCTTCCCCTGCCTGATTTTCATCATGCGGTAGGGGCCTTCTGGCCGAGCGACTTTGGCAGCGAAATGCGACGTGAAGTCGTTCGCCAGCTTCTCAAAGCAATTGATTGAGCGAGGTGGTAGTGAGATTTACCACCTGTGGATGAGGTCGCCCAATGTCAGTGGGAACATCCGACATTTCGTCGCGTCCGATGCTCCGCATCCGGTCATGTAAATCCAGAATTTACTCAAATGGGTCTCTGGATCTGATCTCCCCTCATATAAAGGTGTTTGAGGGCGAGCGATCGCTGGTTGAACTGGGGCGAGCTCGATCTGGACCGCGAGTGGTTCACTCGGTCCAGAGATCGATCTCCTGGCGCCTGCCCCAGTTTCTAGGAGCGCCTTCATTTCGTCGAGTTGGCGCTGCATGGCGGCCATCGCCGTAGCCTGACTGCTCGCTGATTGGCTCCCGGAGCACGAGCCAAGGCGATCATGCACTGATCCCCTGGCCCCATGGTGGATGACGAGTTCTCTGCCAGCGGGCTCATTTCTTGGGCGAGTGGGGACCCGTTGACCGGCCTGTCTTCTGGGAGTCGGATATGCCGAACTCCTGGTGACGGATTCGGACTCCGATGCCTCCCGACTCGGGCCTGAATGCCCGTGTCGCCATGAGGGATCACTCCCTAGGCGGCTGAAGACGGAGTCGTCCCACCTTACGAGAGCCTTCGCCTGCGGCTCGGGGTTTTCTGTCGATTTCTCAACATATATCCCCTTGAGCTTCCGCTTGCCAGCTCGGAGGATGGTTGACGGAGTGATGGTGGGCGAGTCACATGCCCTCCGTCGCTCCCTGAGGGTGGCTATGGCCTCCTCAATATGTTCCGCGGTCTGGAACTGATCGAGTGAGAGGCTAGGGCCGTCCCTCGGGGGCGGGAGTGAGAGCCTAGCGTCGCCGCGGTCACCTTCCACCGTGGGCAGGGATTCAGTCCGGGCCGGAATGAGATTTTCGGCAGAACGTAGGGTGGCTCTTTTGGACGTCGTGGCAGATGTCATGTTTCTGAAGGCTTTTATTTGAAGAACAGTGAGTGTTTCTTCAAGTATATGTCCGGAGAACAGTGAGTGTTCTTCGAGACGGTAGGAATAAAAATGAAGGTTTAGAACCCCTTCCTCTAGCGCCAATTGTTGTTACCCAAAATATTATCCGGAGATGATATTGCTGGAATGGTCGAGTAACAAACAAATGCGAGAACACTTCCGAGGGAAAATAAATAACACAAGATTTTCCGGGGTTGTTAATCCCGGGCTTGAATGCTCTCGCGAGATGTTATTAATACGTATACTGTGGAGTACAATATTAATGTTAGAATCTATTACAAAGAGTGTAAAGACTTCTAGTTATCTAATCTGTAGAGCGTGTAGATTGCCGGAAGAACCAGATATGAAGATTTGTGAGTTCTTGCTTTAGATGTTCTGAAGTGTATATGAATATCACTATGAATGTGTAAGTAATTGCCAGATGAGTTTTCTCTCTCTCTCTGTACGTGTTTCACTTGTATTCACGATAATTCTTCTGCTGCCGTGTTATGAGCCTCCTATTTATAGGAGACAAGGTTGCTGGGACCTCTCTGGCGATCGCGGGCGACCGCCGTTTTCTATATTATAATAAGATGGCCGATCGTCCCGTCACGTGGGGCTGTTCCCTTAAAGTCTGGGGCTGCTGATGGCGGCCAGCTGTGTGAGCCAATGGGAAGCTTGCCGCGCGTCTGAGTCATTTGTCAGGAGGACCCACTTTGTACCTTTCGGCGGCCCTGTCGGTAGGTGAGGTAGGTGACAGGCTGGGGTCAAAGGTCTTATCTGTCGGCGCCTTTTGTGGATCTGCACGTGGGTCACAGTCTAAGATTCGGTCTTCGATGACTTTGACGGATGCTGGATTTATACGTGGCACGAGACGATCGTCTCTGGTTGGACATCATAGACGATCGCCAGATACCAAAAGACGATCGCCGGATACCAAAAGACGATCGCCGTGGGTGCCGACCTCTGGGTGTTCGCCCAGAGCACGTCTTCTATGGTTGGCTCTCAGATCATTATGCCGATCGCCATCGAGGCGTAAAAATCGCCACACAACACCGGGCTTGAATGCTCTCGCGAGATATTATTAATACGAATACTTGGGAGTACAAATATTAATGTTAGAGTACAATTACAATGAGTGTAAAGACCCTTGTTATCTAGGTTTTGAGTGTTGTTGATTACCATAAGAACCATAGTTAAAGCTCTATGAGTTCTTGTTACAAAGATGTTGGTTCTCTCTATGGTTTACTGTGTGTAATCATGTTTTCGTTCTCACGTCCATTTTGCCAATGCTGGAGGCCTCCTATTTATAGGAGAGGAGGTTGTTGGGATGTCCCCATCCCACATGGGCGATTGCCGTTCCTGCATTAAATAAGGCGGGCAATCGTCCCAGCACGTGGGACTGTTTACTTAAAGTCCGTAGCTGCTGCTGGCAGCCAGATGCGCGAACCAATGAGGAGGCGGCATGTGCCTAACGTCGCTGTCTTGGGAGGTCCCACCTAGGACCTTTCGGCGGGTCCGTTAGTAGGTGAGGCCGTCCTTGTCACTGACAACTGCTAATGGGCTGGAGTACAGCCTGTTCTTGCGGCACCTGGAGGTCCCACCTAGGATCTTTCGACGGGTCTGTCGGTAGGTGAGGTTGTCCTTGTCACTGACAGCTGCTGATGGGCTGGAGTACAGCCTGTTCTTGCGGCGCCTTTTGCGGATCTGCACGTGGGCCTTCATCCCGAGATTCGGTCTTCGCAGACTTTGACGGATGTTTGACTTACACGTGGCATGGTACGGTCGTTCCCGATCGGATACTAGAGGCGATCGCCAGGTGCCAATAGACGATCGCTTTGGACGTCGACCGCTAGGCACTTGACCAGCATCTGTCTTCTTCGGTTGGCATCCGACCATTATGCCGATCGCCTTCGAGGCGTAATAATCGCCACGCAACAATTGCCCCCTAGCTCGCTCCGATGTTGAATACGTGGGGTGAGGTGGCTCTGCTGGCGATTGTTTGTATTAGACGAGCGACTCATCTACTTATGAAGCAGATGATTGTCTCCTGAACGAACTGATTTCGAATTTGGACGACCTCTCCGGACGCTGAAAAGAGCGGGAAGTGGAAGCGGGCTTTAAAACATCACTGGGGCACGTGTCGCGCTCCCGTTGGGGGAGTCCGACGGTTTTGTCTGACTTTTCGTTTGGCGTGCCCTCGAAACAACGCACACGCAGATTTCGAGGGCGGCAATGAATGCGACTTATCCGACGGTTGCACTTCAGCCCTCGAGATTCTGTTTATTTGCCCAGAAGTCCCTGCTCTCGCCTATAAAAGGGGCTAGGGCTTCTCGGGTTATATCTTTATGCGTTTTCGTCTGAGAAGAAGACATAGCTGAATTTTCTTGAAGATTTGTGTGCCGATCAACGTTCGACTCAGTCTATAGGTAAGAACAGAAAGTTTTCTCCCTCCTTTCTCTTTGAATATGGCCGGATGAGGATCAACCATGTATGAGGCGGGTAGCACTTCCGCCACCACGACTTCGACTGATCGGGATGAAACCTCTGCGTATTTTCACGTGGAGATAGCCGTCGAGACCATTCGCGCTGGAATTGAACCCGCGGAGGTTGAAGAACTTGTTGTTGCCCAAAATATTTATCCGAAGATTAAATACTGCTGGAAGACAGACAACAAACAACAATTTGCGGGAGCACTTCCGAGAGAATATGAATAAACACAAGATTTGCCGGGTTTGTTAGGCCCAGGCTTGAATGCTCTCGCGAGATGTTATTAATACAAATATTCATGGATACAAGTATTAATGTGAGAAATCTAGATACAATGAGTGTAAAAAGACTCTGTTAATCCGGCTCTTGAGCGAAGCTCGATGTTCTTCGTCCCTGCCGATCGTCTGCTTGATGAGAGAGGCCGGGAGAAGTAAGTACCGAAAGATAGCTGTTGCCAAGAGTTGGAGAAAGCCAAGTGCTGTGTATTGATTTTGTATGCTGAAATCGCGATAATGCAGAGTGTTTAGAGAGTCAGAATCTCGGTCCCTTGGACAAGTGCTGGCAGCCTCTTATTTAGAGGGGCAGAGGAGCTTTGTTTCCTAGCGGGCGATCGTCTTCCGGTCATTAGAATAATGGGGCGATCGTCCTAAAGGTCACATGGACAGTCTGCCTAAAGTCCAAGGCTACAGCCGGCAGCCAGCTGGGCGGTCCAATGAGGAGCCAGCACACGTCCGGAGTCACTGTCACATGCGGCCCTACTGACAACTTTCGGCGGGCCTATCGGCTGGTGGACTGATGCTGACAGGCTGTGGTCAATGATCCGTGATATGCGGATCTTGTCTCGGCTCTTGCACGTGGTGTCTATCCCGAGGCTCGGCCTTTGCCGACTGGATGGCTATCGGCATGAAGCGGTCGTCTCTAGCTGGTCACTGAGGGTCGGCATCGGCCAGTCGCTGATGGTCGACATCGGTCGATCGACAAGTACAGGAGATGATCGTCCACTAGTCGGTCGCCAGGAGTCGGTCGCCGAGTACCGAGAGACGATCGTATTTGATGTCGATCGCTCGGCACCGGGATTTGTCCTGGGACCTTCGGTTGGCCGATTTATCTTGACTGCTGGGCTAAGGCTAGGCCACCTGTCGGCTGTCGGCGATTACGCCTCATTGCTCAGCGGTGCTTCGTCGCCGATCTCCGAGGCGATCGTCGGTCGGAGAGTGTAATTCTCGACACAACAATTGCCCCCCAGCTTGCTCCGATGTTGAAGACACGGGGTGAGGTGGTTCTTGCTGGCGATCGTGTAAGATGAAGACGGGCGGTCCGTTGAGATGACTTAGGATTTGGACTTGGGCTATCATGGTCGATTGGCTAGCTATCTTTCGGTCTTGTACCTGCAAAAAACAACATTGGTCGATCCCTCGTAGAAACTTGGTTGTTTCGTCGCTGAGGAACCGTGCACAGTCGCGGAGTTCGATGGACCGAACCCATGACCGTGTCTTGGTGCGCGAAGACATTGAGTGTCTCGTGACTCACTTTATTATGAGGGTCCTCTATTAGGCTGCGCCTCGCCTCGTATTTAAACGAAGGGCGTGCGGTCTCGGTCTAGAGGAGTCCTTGCGCGGGGCAGTGTCGGATGAATCAACTCCACGCCCGCGGCTTGTTTAGCTCTGCTTCCACCTCGGCCCACCATGGAGATGGCGAACCTCGACGGTGTACGTTGAGACTGGGGTAGTGGCACGTGTCGCTTTGTCCGGGTTCACCAAGTTAAATGATGATCCTTGAGGGCGGGCGATCGTGTCCACTGATTAATTTTGGAGAGCCCTCAGACTACGCCGGCCTCGTATTTAAACGAAGGGCGGGCGATCTCGGCCGAAAGGGACCTTGCATGGTCGAAGCAGCCGGTTCAATAGACTACCGGGACCATGGCTTTATGATGTGCGGTGGAGGCGATCGCGAGCCTTAGTCCATCATGTTAAATGGTGGACTGTAGATGGCGAGCGAGTCCTCCGGTTCTGTTGGTGTAGCTTGATAATGGCGATCGGGCAGGAAGACTGGAGGTCATCGCTCGGGCGACGATCGCACTACTCCTAGGCTAAGAAGAAGCCTTTGCCTGGCCAGGAAATCTGCGGCTTTAGCTCGGAAGACCGCGTAGGTCGAGGGCTGGTCCTTCGTAAGATGCCTGAACATAGGCGAAAGACCATGGAATCCTGCTAGGACTACGTGGAGGGCGATCTCATCGCTTACGGGCTCGCTGTTGAGGATGATCTCGTCTACCCAGTCGATGTAGTCCGAGTCGGACTCTTCTTCTCCCTGCTTGATTTGCATCATGCGAAGGGGACCTTCTGGTCGAGCGACCCTGGTGGCGAAGTACTCTGTGAATACGTGCGTCAGCTGGTTAAAGGAGCTAATGGACCGATGTGGCAATGAGGTGTACCACCGGTGGGCGAGGTCGTCCAGCGTCATAGGGAACATTCGTCACCTGGTCGCGTCTGATGCCCCACATCCGGTCATGTAGATGTTGAACTTGCTCAGGTGCATTTCGGGGTCCGATCGCCCCTCGTACAAGGGTGTTTGAGGAGGAGCGATCTTGTGCTGCACAGGGGCGAGCTCGATGTCGATCGTGAGCGGCTCGCTTGGCTCGGCGATCGTCTTCTTGGCGCCTGCCCTGGATTCCAGGAGCGCCTTCATGTCGTCGATCTGACGTTGTATTGCGGCCATCGCCGTGGCTCGGTCGCTTGTGGATCGGCTTTGGGAGCGGGAGCCGAGGCGATCGTGTACCGATCTCTGGACCCCACTGCTGCCGACCTCGTCTATTTGGCGAGGGGGAGCCAGACGGCTGGGCTGCCTTCTGGTAGTCGGGTAGGCCGAGCTCCTGGTGACGGACTCAAACTCCGTCGTCTCGTAGCTGGGGCCGGACTGCCCCGGTCGCCAAGACGGGTCACTGCCCAGGCGATCGAAGGCATAGGTGCCCCGGCTGGCGAGCACCTCTTCTTGCGGACGAGAGCCTCCTGGCGATCGCTCGACCAGTAACGCCTTGAGCTTCCGCTTGGACTTCCGGCGGACGGCCGATGGGGTGATAGCAGGAGGCGCGTCGAGAGCACTCCGTCGCTCCTGTAGGACGGCCATGACCTCGTCGATCTGTTCCTTGGTTCGGAGCTGATCGAGCGAGAGGCTTGGGCCACCGTCCAAGGACGGGATCGAGCGTTTCTGACTGCGGCGGCTACCTTCCACCATCGGCTGTGGCTCGGGCCCAGGGCCAGGCAGGCGTCGCCGGTGGCCGGGCGGCGGCTTTCTTCGACGCGGAGGCGGAAGACATGATTTCTGAAGGATTTCTTTGAAGTGCAGTGAGTGTCACTTCAAGTATCTGCCCCGAGAACAGTGAGTGTTCTTCGAGACGGTAGGAATAAAAATTTGAGGGTTAGATCCCCTTCCTCTAGCGCCAATTGTTGTTGCCCAAAATATTTATCCGAAGATTAAATACTGCTGGAAGACGGACAACAAACAACAATTTGCGGGAGCACTTCCGAGAGAATATGAATAAACACAAGATTTGCCGGGTTTGTTAGGCCCGGGCTTGAATGCTCTCGCGAGATGTTATTAATACAAATATTCGTGGATACAAGTATTAATTTGAGAAATCTAGATACAATGAGTGTAAAAAGACTCTGTTAATCCGGCTCTTGAGCGAAGCTCGATGTTCTTCGTCCCTGCCGATCGTCTGCTTGATGAGAGAGGCCGGGGAGAAGTAAGTACCAAAAGATAGCTGTTGTCAAGAGTTGGAGAAAGCCAAGTGCTGTGTATTGATTCTGTATGCTGAAATCGCGATAATGCAGAGTGTTTAGAGAGTCAGAATCTCGATCCCTTGGACAAGTGCTGGCAGTCTCTTATTTATAGGGGCAGAAGAGCTTTGTTTCCTAGCGGGCGATCGTCTTCCGGCCATTAGAATAATGGGGCGATCGTCCTAAATGTCACATGGGCAGTCTGCCTAAAGTCCAAGGCTACAGCCGGCAGCCAGTTGGGCGGTCCAATGAGGAGCTAGCACGCGTCCGGAGTCACTGTCACATGAGGCCCTACTGACAACTTTCGGCGGGCCTGTCGGCTGGTGGACGGATGCTGACAGGATGTGGTCAATGATCCGTGATATGCGGATCTTGTCTCGGCTCTTGCACGTGGTGTCTGTCCCGAGGCTCGGCCTTTGCCGACTGGATGGATATCGGCATGAAGCGGTCGTCTCTAGCTGGTCACTGAGGGTCGGCATCGGCCAGTCGCTGATGGTCGACATCGGTCAGTCGACAAGTACGGGAGATGATCGTCCGCTAGTCGGTCGCCAGGAGTCGGTCGCCGAGTACCAAGAGATGATCGTATTTGATGTCGATCGCTCGGCACCGGTATTTGTCCTGAGACCTTCGGTTGGCCGATTTATCTTGACTGCTGGGCTAAGGCTAGGCCGCACAGTCGTCGCGATTCTGCCTCATTGCTCGCGGTGGCTAGGTCGCCGTCTACGAGGCGGTGCCGGTCGGAGAGTGTAATTCTCGACACAACAGAACTCTTCAACGAGGCTGACGCGGCGAAGTCGGCAGCGGTGGAGCAAAAGCGCTCGCTGGACGACGAGGAGGAGGCAATAAGACTATACTGGGAGCAGAACAGTGTGTTCAGCTAAGCCTTTCTGGAATTTGCCGAGCTTATGGAGAGACTTGCTGGACCACGCCCTAAGTTCGATTTTCGCGCTTATTCAGTCACCCACCCCCATGAACCCGTAAAGCGGTCGTTGTTTCGGGCTGCGGTCCGCTCCCCGTGGACCCTTGGCCAAATTAAGAGTTCGGTGACTAAGAAGGATTTGACTCGTTGGAGGGCGGAGTTCCATGTCCCCTCTGACGTTTCACTGTATGTGCCTGCTGAGAATGAGCGAGTTGATCATGGGGGCCGAATTGCGGTTCCTCCTGAGGGTATGGTCGTCGTTAACGAGTTGATCATGGGGGCTGAATTGCGGTTCCCACTGCCGTTCGCCGTGTCGTATCTGTTGACCGCTTGGAATGTGGCACCGCTCCAACTGACGCCGAACGCTTGGTTGCAGATCATCAGCACTTTGACTCTATTTGGCAGTCACCGGCTGTTCCGTCTTCCTTCTGCGCTGGAGATGAACTATCTCTTTAAGCTGACGGCGCAGAAGGGTTCTGTTGGCGGCTACCACATTCAGGGTCGCTTGGGCCGGGTGGTCCTTGGGGTGCCGAACAAGGTCCGGGGTGACCTGACAAAGTAGTGTTGGGTCGGCGGAGCGTGGAAATCAGCCGCGAGTGACAAACCCGAGGATGAGTTGGATATCCCCACCGGCTTCCGGGAGAGGAATCTGAGTAAGGGTTTTAACTCTCCCTTCGTTCGGATACACCTTGAACTGATCTAATTTGGTTTTATTTTTGCAGGCTCCCTTGTTCCAGCAGCCGGTGACCTACCATTTGATTTTTCGATCATCTGGAAGCGAATCAGTAGTCTTCCGGACAGTTACATCGACTCTCGCGTGATCAACAACGAAGCTCATTGGTTGGGCGCTCGGTTGTTTCGCTTTCCCTGCCACTTAAGGGTCCCAGGTAAAAATGTTTACGATCTCCTTTTTGCTTGCCGATCGCCTTTAATTGAAGAAGACGACTAACCTGGTTGATTGTCTTCTTTGACAGAGATCTACTTCCCCCTCTACTCCGAGCCGCTGAGAGAAATCGCCATGTCGAACCCTGGTATCATGAGTCGTCTCCGCCAAGGGAAGAAGGCGAGTCGTGCCCCTGCGACGATGACCCGTCCTATCCCAGAGGCGAGACCTCTCATGTGGCCGATCGTCATCGAGTCGGAGACTCGGGAGGAGGAGCAGCTCCAGCACAACCGCAAGAGGCGGAGGCCGGAGGAGCCCTTGCCATCTGTTGCTGCTGAGGCGCCCGCAGTGGTGCCGCCGGTCGCCGCGCCTCCACTTTCTGCAGTTCAAATGGCGGAGGGGCCTACGCCCTCATCGGCCTTCCTACAGGCCATGGAGACCGCTGATGCCCAGACCCCGCGGGGCAAGCCTTTCTTCGGCCGCGACCCCGAGAAGGTCGAAAGGTAAGTTTGGTTGATCTGTTGAGTTACGTCACTTGTGTAGGGGACACACTAACTCCTTTGTTCTTAGTGCAGGGTCCGTCTTGCTGACCCGAAATGCTCGCTGATGGTGTTGGACTTCCTCGCGAGCAGATCTCCCCGCGAGCCTAGCGACGTCCCTCACTACGTCTCTCGGGCTATCACCGCCCTGTCGAAGGCTTGGACGACTGATCTGGATGCGATCGCACGCCCGCGGTCCGAAGACGCAATGCAGGCGACTCTTGCTCTGACCCTTCAAGCGGCGACGATGGCTGCTCAGGCCGTGAAGGATTATGAGGGGCGGCCCTCTACTGCCCGTCTCCATTCGGACCTCGAGGCTGCTCGGAATCGGAACGCCGAGTTTTCCGATAGGATCGCGGCAATAGAGAAGGAGTACGTGGAGACGGCCAAGCGGGCGAAGCAGGATCTCGACTGGGAGAAGCAGGATCTCGACTGGGCCTGGCCGGCGACCGACCGAATGCGTGATCAAATGATGGAAGCCCGTCGGTTGCATGTGGCCTCACAGGAGGAGGCGACTGAGCTGAAGGCGGTGGTGGACCGGTTAAATGGCGAGTTGGAGTCGTCGAAGGGAGAGCTGGCCGCTAAGGTTGCCGAGCTCCAGGGTGCGCATCAAACAATCGTGGGGCTGAAGGAGAAGTTGAAGATGACCGAGGCCTATCCCTTCCTGAACGTGGAGTATGTCAGCGAATTTGCCTATTACATGGCTTACGCTGATGCCATCCGCACTGCCAAGAAGGGAGGGCTCGAGGTCGGCCCTCTGATTGATAACTTCAAAGCCTATGTGCTTGAGCATCCTCTGCAGTCGGCCTTCTTTGTGCCGATCCTTGACCTCTCCGACCACAGAATCGACCTGAGATGGTATCCGTCGCCGGACAACCTCGTTCACCCGGATGCCGGAGAGGAAGCGCACGTCGATCCAGTAGCCAGTGGCGAAGGCCGGACCGATCCAGCGGACGGTGGCGAAGGCCAGGCGGGGGCAGCCTGAGTAAGTCCGCTTTCATTTTGTTTTCACTTGTAATTTTTCAGTTTCGTTGTGTTTTGCCTTCGGGCGCTTGTACAAGTATTCCGAATGAAATTAAATAAATAATTGCATCTGATTCCTTGCTTGTACGATCGTCTGTCTGAATCTTTCGCATTTGACTTCACACAAGTGTTTGAGGAGCGGTCGTTGTATGTATAGCTCTGAATGTATTGGTATACTTAAATTCTTACTTGTAAATTTCTGAACAAAACCGATCGCCACATGTGTATTTGAACAAAGCCGATCGTATGTGGTTCCGTCCTCCTGATCGTATGTATGGCTCCGCTCTGCCCCTTGTTTTTGTTTACTTGGTGAAAGTAAGGGAACGAAAATAATTCGTTTAGCGAGCTATCTTTAGCTTGGTTCTTGCGATCTTCGATTTTGTTGATTCCTTGAGGGAGGCCGAACGTCCCGGCTTGGAAAGACTTCGCACAGTCTTGTGCGCGAGCGACATTCCGTCTGATGGTTAACTTCTCGCGACTCACTTAATTGTGAGGGTCCTCCGTAGGCTACGTTTTGCCTCGCAATGTAGCGATGGGGCGGACGCTCTCTGCCTGGAGGAGTCCTTGCACGGGGCACCGTCAGATAAATCGACTTCGCTACCGTGACTTGTTAGCACTTTTCTGCCTGGGACCGACATGTTAGAGGACGGACCTAAGAGGACATACGTTGTGACGAGGGGAGGGACACGTTGCACTGTCCAGGTCCACCATGTTAGATGATGGATCCGAGGGCGGGCGAGCGTGTCCACACACTACACCAGAATCACGATTTTGTGACTACCAAAAACTGTCACAAATGGCAAAAACAGTCACAAAAGACTGTCATAAAATCACCAGTCACAAGTTTTTTTGTGACTGTCAAAAACAGTCACAAAACATTGACAAAACCCCATTTATATGACTTTACAATACCACTTTTCATGGCAGTCACAAATATCATCTATGACTGTCATTAGCAGTCACGAATATCCACTTTTGTGACAGTTATTAGCAGTCACGAATTTCAACTTTCGTGACTTCCATGGACAGTCACAATTATCAATTTTATTGACTGTCTTGTGACTGTTTTTAGAAGTCACAAATGTTGAAAAAAATACAAAAAAAAAAGTAAAACCCCATTTTTCTCTGAATACAACTAATCATTTTTCACAATGAATTCATAATACAATCCAAACATATTTCTCAAAGTATTCACACAACACTCCAATTAATTTTTACAAGACATTGAAATCACAATGTAATGCTGAAAAATAACACATGTAAAGAAAACTCCTAACCAACCCATTGAAAATATAATAAGTATGGAGTATTAGTTATATATTGAAAAATATCAACAACTAACAAGTTAAACTAATAGAATCATAAGCTTCATCCGTGGAACAAACAGGTGGAGCAATGCCTCCTAAGACAATGGTTTCAGGAGCACTTTTTGTCTGAACAATAAAATAAAATATATAAATCAGTCATTAACCAAAATAAATAAAGATAAATGGACATGGACAGAAAGAAGGGTGTGGGGCTGGAAGTTCCCTTACATGTTGGAAATTTCTCATTCGTCCAAGGTCATAACGCCATTTTGGAGTGGTCTTCTTCTCAGAAACCTACATACAAAGACAATAAAAACATCGAATAATCTGCAATTAGAATATGTATTAAGGAAAATAATGAAAACCTCTTTGCATATACAAGTTCAGTAAAGGCATTTCGACTTCCATTATCTCCATTGCAGCATAACATTACCAATTAACAAGAACTAAAAGCATGCTATTGGGGGAGAAAATCAAGGGAAATCAAAAGTAGAAGTACTAACAAGTAACTAACATCCATCTGAGAAATGCCTTTGAACTACAACCGAGGCATCAAACACAATTTTAAACTTACACAGAAAGTTGGACTACAAGGACTATCTCTTCACGATATTAAGCCCATAATTATAAAATACTGATTCCGAATTGACAGCGATAGAACACATAATACCTCAATAGTCGTGGTATTGGCAGCATCCCCAAGATGACAACATTGGGTTAGAAGCCCCAAATCACTCTTGCCATTGCTCAAAGTACTCATTCTCTTGGCATGGTTAGAATACTGGGACTTCCAAATTTAATCACAAACTTCCTTGTACAAGGTATCATGACCATCTGAATGTCAGCCAAAGTACTGAAAAACAATAAATTAAGGTACCTGAAACTAAAAGCAGAGCGGAAAGGAGCAGGTAAGTCCGTCACCGCCTTCAGCATATACATATCCGTATGTGAACTCATGTCTTGATGAACTGAAAATGGGCAAAATCACCTCGGTCGACTAAGATCACAATTACCTCAGGAAGGTTTTGTTTGTAAGGATATGATAAAGCACAAGGAAGAAAATTATCACATAAGAGATATATTCAATGCAGAAACGTTTAAACTTTAACAGTACTACTACTTTATTGTACGATAATGTTGCTACCAATTAGGTTATAATGTTCTGTTATTTTCCAGTTGTACTCTAAGTTTCACCGTTGGATGCTCAACAAACTCAAATCAAACCTTCCGAGAAAGGTACCCAATTCGTAACATCACAGTAATACATGATGAAAATATAGATACTATATTAGCCGTAATTCGAAAATATCAGACTAAAACGTAGCTAGGACATAAATAACTTACTTCAATATGCATGTGCGATCACTTTTATAAGTGTTGCTAAAAAGGTTGCTAAAGTACACAATCCAGAGGAATAATCTTCAAATACTGATAAGCTGCAGCGAAATAGTAAAATTAAATAAAAAAACACCAAATAATCCAGCTACATTATATCCAGACGCTGAAAACATAAGAAGAAAATATAAGGCAGAAAATTGCTCAAAGTACTCATTGATTGGGATAGAACAGAACTTTAGTCGCCGTTAAATTAGGATAGAATGGAACTTTAGTCGCCGGCAGCCATTGATCCCCCTGAATAAAACTCCCGACCGCGAACTGAGGGGGTATAATTTCATATATATACAAGTTACATATATATAATTTCATGTATAATTGCCAAAAAAAAAAACTTCCAAAATATTTTAGAAAGTGCAACCTATTGAGGGGGTATTTTGTAATTAAGATAAAGCTATGGGTAGCATTGTGATAATCTCAACTGTTTCAGTTATGAGGAAGAAACCTTGATGTATATATCAAACATTCGTCTTCCAAGTCCCGAATATGTTTGATCGTTTGCGAAAAGTATCTCAGCAAAGTGCAAGCTCACATTGTAACTCCCTTTTTCCAAACAATAATGGAAATATGTAAGTGAGAGAGGACTAAGGCGTGCCGTGATGTACAATTCAGATAAATTTGTGGCAGCCGTGTGGCTGATGGAACAGGTATTCTGATAATTAGGTTCATCCATGAAGTCTCTGGTTCTAACGTAACCCCAATAACTACCACTCAAGTATCTTGCAGAATTATCTCAGGCATCATCATCCCCTTCATAATTTACTCTTCTGTTGCTTTCTTTGACAATCAAATCACCGCCGCCACAATTTACATGTAAAGAACATTTATCTGCTTAAATGAAGGGAAGCAAAAAATGGGGGGAAATCAAATTTTTGCTTCTTTTTTCTTGTTTTTTTCACACTCACAAATCAGTTTTTTCAAGGAAAAAAGAAAAAATAATGACGGTATACTTACATCCGGGGCAGGCTACATTCCTATGACATGGAAGGATTTTTTTTATGTTGAAGATTAAACATAGGAGCAGTTAGAAATGTTAGAATTGTATCAAGAGCAAAAATAACAAAGGCGTCTTACAATGTATTCCCACTTGACGAGCCTTTAAACAAGTTTATGTTTTGGTTCCTAATACAAGGAAAAAAATATCAAAAAATTGGAAGTAACGAAAATATTATAGAGAAAAAGAAAAATGGATGTCCTAACATGTTTTGTTGGCAAGCAGCTTCCTCAGGGCCTCGTAACGTAAAATTGTTGTAGAAGAGATCACTGCACAGAGTCAGTAGAGGTTCATGTTGCTATATGGATTTCTTAAATAAAACACTTCAAAAAAAATAAAAGCCTTATTTAAAAAAAAAATCAAAACATCAGAGTACATATTAATAACACAGATACATAACATACATGTTGCTCCCATCCTTCAAGATAGTGTCGGGAATATTCCCACTCAGCATGTTGCCTGTAACAAACATATTTTCACAAGAAAATCACATGGTAAGTGAATATAGGTTGATCAAGAAGGATGAGTTATGATTCTTTTAAATTTATATAACAAGAATCTTAACTAACATTTAATATAACCCCGACTAAATGGAAAAGAAAAAACAAAAAGTTTGACTTGAGTTTTTAGATTTCTAGCAATGTCATTCGGAATCTGTCCAACTAAGTAACCCCTTTTGTAAGCCGATTATACCCCTTTTGTTACAAGTAACCTCTTTCATTATAAATAAGACCAGTTTTATAAAAGGGGGGAGGGGGGAAGAGATAAGATTAGGAAAATACCTGTCGTAACACTCCATTGCAATGCAAAGTGCTTTTTTGGGAGTACCAGATTTGGAACTTGAGGTAGTCAGAGAGGTCTCTGAGCAACTTGTGAGAGGATGAGGCGCCTCATCCTCAAACCATGCCTGATAGAAAATGAGTTAATTTAAAATATAAAAAAACATCTTACCTATATAAAACATGCACAAGTACAATTTGAAAAATAAAATAGAATAAGTACGAATTGGAACTTACATCATAACATCAAACAACATTTGGATGCTGATCTATTGACATCGCCCTCAGCTCCCTGAAAATCATAATTTTAAATTCACCACTCCATATTAAATAATAATTAGAATAGATACTCAAAATAATTTTGTTACTATAATAAATATTTCTACCTCGACTGATTTTCCCACATCCAGCAAATGTCACGAACTTCATACCATACGCTACAGTAACCACCAGAACCTAAATTAATCAAAAAAATATGAAACTTACTTAACGGTAGCAAAAAAATCACAAATAAATGGTTTGAACTTTCTAAATATTGTAGTGCACAAGTTGTGCTCTAAATATTGAAAGCATAAATCTTGGTGTACCTAATTTTATCTCTTCTTCGTACACATTCTTATATTTGGAGACATTCCCTTCGGAATTTGAATCATCCTATCAAATTACAAAAATAATAAATTGATTATCTAAGTGCAATACAAAAGGAAAGAACAAAGAAAAATACACAACATTACTCACAGTAGTCTGCTGAACAGCTTCGTTAAGAAGAGTAGAAAGGTATTGGAAAGGATTATTTAAGAAATTCTACATGTCACACTTACAAAACTGAAACATTTCTGAATTTAGTTTTATGTGGTCAGGATAATCATAATAGGTTAAGTGAAACATGTCGTCGATTAAATAAACACAGTTCCGATGAATCAATAAACTGTATTGCTATTCTAAATTTAGACTGAGAAATTAAAATAAAATTCACGTAATAACAGCATCTATTGACAAATAACGACAACAATCCATATCTCCAGACTTCAATTTGAGACTTGGTGTTAAATATCAATTTAAGACTTGGAGATGGTAAATTAAACAGCCGCCGGAAATACCTCAGGTCGCCGTTAAATTAGGATAGAATGGAACTTTAGTCGCCGACAGCCATTGATTCCCCTGAATAAAACTCCCGACCGCGAACTGAGACGCCTCCATCGAACTATTAATAACCCTATATCCAGGCCACTTCACCCTACTGGTCGTATTAGATCCCACCCCCCGGTTCCTGTACTCCCCGTAGTAGAGGGTGCGCAGGGCGAAATCCCCATCCCACTCCAACCAACCATTCGGATGCACCACCGCCTCCATGTTCAACAGCATAAAAACAGTCCGGGAGTATTGTTTCCACGGCCGCCCCAAATATGTTCGGAATTGCGACAGGACGGGTGTTTTTCTGGCCCGGCGTGGTCTTGAAGGTGATGCCTTTCGCTACGAATCCGGTACCTACTACAGCTGCAATTTTGGGGAAAAACATATTAGTTTGATTGAAATAAGAAGAAAAAAGAAAAGAAAATCGTATTACCCTTATTTCAGATGTGGCCGTCGCCTGTGGTAAGTGCTTGCCAAAATGTATTTATACATAAAACTGAAAAGTTTATGACTGCTCAAGACAGTCACAAATATTTGAATTTGTGACTGCTCAAGACAGTCAGAACACTTGTGACAGTCATTAACAGTCACAAATATTTGGATTTATCACTGTTTGGTCTTTGTGACTGTTATTGGCAGTCACAAAGTTGTGACTGTCATTGACAGTCACAAATCTAGCGAGTTTCAATGTCACAAAATCCTGTTTTTGGTGTAGTGACTGATCTGTTTTGGAGGGTCCTTCGGCTACACCCGCCTCGTATTTAAACGAAAGGGCAGGCGATCTCTGCCCAAAGAAACCTTGCATAGATGGGCTATCGGTTCCATCGACCTCCAGAACCATGGCTGCACTTTTCTACCTCGGATCACCATGTTAGATGACGATCCTCGATGGTATATGTTGTGCTAGGGGGGGCGATCGCTTGCCTAGGTCCATCATGTTAGATGACGAACTCTTGTAGGGCGAGCGAGTCGTCCTCTTTTTTGTTTGTTTGTTTTGCCGAGGCGAATCATTTAGAGGGGATCGGAAAATCTCATTAAGCTCTTTGTACATTGGATAACTGAATACAGAGTTTTTATTGATAGTATTTCTTCAAATAAACGGCGTTCCAGGGATATTGGTCCGGAGTGTCGTCTGGGTGTTGGAGCTCGTATGCTCCTTTGGTCAGCCATTTGGATATCCTGAAGGGGCCCTCCCAATTCGGGCCAAATACTCCTGTGTGATCCTGGACCTTTTTGAGGACTAGGTCGCCCACTTGGAATCGCCTTTCCTTGACCTTCGAATTGAAGAATTTCTCGGATTTCCTTTTGTGGATTGTGTTCTTCATTTCCGAGGTCAGTCGTCATTCCTAGAGCATATCCAAGTCGATCCGCCGAGCTATATCATTGTCTGTCATCATTTGTTATGCAGTTCGGTGGTGAAGCGGCGATCTCGAAGGATCACCGCATTCGAAGGCGAGGGCGAATGGGGTTTCGCTGGTTGAATTTCGGGTCGTTGTTCGGTAAGACCACAAAACATCCGGGAACTCGCTCACCCATCGTCCTTATTTGGATTCGAGTCTTGATTTGATCATGTATTTGAGAGTCTTGTTTACAGCCTCTACCTGCCCGTTTGTTTGAGGGTGGTAAGGGGCCGAGAACAGCTTTTTAATTCCCCATTTCTCGTAGTATTGCATAACTTCCAAACCGTCGAACTGCTTTCTGTTGTCAAAGATGATAGCCTGAGGTAGACCGAATCGGCATATGATGTTCTTCCAAATGAACTTGATCACTTGTTCTTGGCTGATCTTGTTGAGTGGCTCGGCCTCTGCCCATTTCGTGAAATAATCGACCCCCACGAATGCGGATTTACATCCCCCTAGCGCCGTCGGCAAAGGACCGATGAGGTCGATGCCCCATTGGGCGAACGGCCACAGACTGTACATAGAAGTGAGCTGCTCGGGGGAGAGCTTGATGTTTGGGCCCATTACTTGACACCAGTGACAAGATCGGGCATAGGCGATCGCGTCTTTTTGTAGGGTAGGCCAGAAAAAGCATTGCCTGGTCATCTTGTGGATGAGAGCTCGCCCTACAGCATGATTTCCATAGATCCCATCATGGATTTCGGCTAAAACAAGTCGGCCTTCCTCCGGCGTAATGCATTTGTGGAGAGGAAGGCTGAAAGCTCGCTTGTAAAGCCGGTTGTCCAATAGGGTGTATCTGGTTGCTCGAAGCTGAAGCTGGCGAGCTTTGATCCGATCTGTGGGGACCGTACCGTCCTTTAAGCACTTAACGAACGGAGTCATCCAGTTCTCTTCGGTGATGACAACTGTGGTGACCAGGCTTCTGTCGATCGCCGATTTTGCTGAGTTCGTGATTTGGATGTTAGAGAAGACTACCGCCCCATCTGACGATGCGAGTTTGGATAGGGCATCGGCCTGGAAGTTGTGCTCTCTTGGGACTTGTTCGATCAGCACTTCTTCAAACTTTGTGCATATTTCGGCGATCAATTCTTGATATTTGATCATCTGTTCGCCGCGTGCCTCATATTCCCCCTTGACTTGGTTCACGACCAAGAGGGAGTCCATGAAGATGTGGAGGCGACGAACGTCCATGGCGAGTGCTAGATCGAGCCCGCCTACCAAGGCTTCGTACTCGGCTTCATTGTTGGTCACACGGAACCTGAAACACACAGCATTTGTAAAACTTTTGCCGTCGGGGCTGATGAGGACAATCCCTGCCCCTGCTCGCGAGCTGGTCGCCGAGCCATCTATGTGCAATTTCCAGGCAGGACGGCCGACCTGGGTTGGACTGGGCGGGAACGTTAATTCCACCATGAAATCCGCCAGAGCTTGGCCTTTGATCACCGTGCGAGGAGTGCACATGACACCGTATTGGGCGATCTCCAGTGACCACTTGAGGAGTCGCCCGTTGGTATCTGGCCGGTGCAGAACTTGCCTTAGAGGGAGAGTCGTCAGAACCTCCACTTGGTGTTCGAAGAAGTAGGCCCTCAGCTTACGAACACTCATGACTAGTACGTAGGCGAGCTTCTCCAGAGGTGTGTAACGCGTTTCCGCATCATGAAGCGCTTGACTGACGAAGTAGATCGGCAAGTGGGCTTGCCCCTCCACTCGCACTAATACAGAGCTCAGCGCGACCTTCGAGGTTGCCAGGTAGAGGAATAGCTTTTCGCCGGGGATTGGTTTCGCCAAAATTTGGGGATTAGACAGATACTCCTTGATTTTGGCGAAAGCCATTTGACTTTTCTTCGTCCATGCAAATTTTTTATTCTTTATGGCGGCGAAGAATGGCTTGCTTTTGTCTCTGAGCCGAGAAATGAAACGGTTAAGGGCTGCTAGACAACCCGTGAGGTGTTGCACCTGCTTGACATTCCGTGGCTCCTAGATGTTGAGGATCGCCTTGATATTGGTGGGGTTCGCTTCGATCCCCCTTTGGCTCACGATGTGCCCCAGGAACTTTCCGGAGCTTACCCCGAAGTTGCATTTCTTGGGGTTCAGTTTCATGTTAAATTTCTCGTAGATGGCGAACGTCTCGGCAAGGTCTTTGAGGTGATCTTCTTTTTTGAGGCTCTTGACCATGATGTCGTCAATGTAAACCTCCATGGTCTTGCCGATCTGATCGGCGAACATCCCGTTGACTAGTCGTTGTTAGGTCGCCCCCGCATTTTTCAGACCAAACGGCATTCGGACCCAAAAGTACACGTCTTTTTACGTGTGGAATGACATATGTTTTACATCTTTCTCCGCCATCTGGATCTGATGGTACCCGGCGAAGGTGTCCATAAACGACATCATTTCACAATTTGTCGTGCTATCGACCAAGTGTCAATATGAGGCATTGGAAAGTGGTCTTTCGGAAATGCCGCGTTGAGGTCGGTGAAATCGATGCATAACCTCCAGGAGTTGCTTGCCTCTTTGAAGAGCACCACATTGGCTACCCACTGTGGCTCGTCGGTAGCTACTCCGATCAGTTTGTTGTCGAGTAGCTTTTTGACTTCTGCGTCGAGCGCAGCATACTTCTCAGGGCCGAATATCCTACGTTTCTGGTGAACACGCTTCCTTGTCAGGTAGATCTTTAGATAGTGGCAAGCGTGTTCAGGACTGATGCCGACCATATCTTGATGCGACCAGGCAAAGATTCCGATGTTCTTACGTAGTAAACTGATCAGATCGTCTTTTAACTCTAGACCGACGCTTGAGACGATCTGCACTTCCCGCTCCGGGCGAGCCGGATCGATTGTTATACTTTCCAACTCTTCGATGGGGACGGTCGCTTCTCGTTTGGAGCGATCTCTGGACTCGATCCTTGGATCAACGTCGAGGCTTGGCTCGAAACTGATCCTTGACTCGATGTCGTCCGACAATTGATGCGAGATGCCGTCCTCTGAGTCGGGCTGGTATGAGGTGCTTGGCTTGTCGATCTCCATTGGTTGAATGTAGATCGTCTCAATGTTACAAATAGTATGGGAAACGTTTAAAGGGGAAGTTACGACACATGAGTAATTCAAACATTTCTTTGCCATTAGCTGGTCTCCTTTTACAGTACCGACTGTCCCATCGGTAGTGGGGAACTTGATACAGTAAAAGAAAGAAGAGGCGACCGCCTCAAAGGTTTCTAGAAAGGGGCGACCTAGGAACCCATTATAGATGCTCGGCCTATCTATGATTACAAAATTGAGGTTCCTAGTGATCTTAACCTTGGGATCGTAACAGCATATTAGCTCGACAGAGAGCTTGATCCTTCCATAGGCTTGGACCGTGTTGTCGCCGAACCCTTGAAGCACGGTATCGAATGGCTTGATGAACTTGGTCAGTTGCCGAGCTGGTCCAGAGTAGATTTGAATATGATGTTGTAAAAGCTCCCATTGTCAACCAGCACACGGTCGACCATTTTTGCAAGGATACATGCAGGGATCACCAATGCATTCTCTTTGGGGCACTGCACTCCCTCCATATCCTTGTTGGATAAGGAGATGAGCACGTCTCTGGAGATGGTTGGCTCTGGGGGCACCACGACATGGACTCCGGTGAACGCCCTCAGCCCGGCCTTTCGCTTTCTATTTGATATGGTGGAAACCGGGGAAAGACCTCCGAGCTTTCCACCTCCCGACTGAAGCATATTGATCCGGCCGCCGAGGTTGATCGGAGGGATCGACTCGTCTGAGTAGTCCGGCTCATTTTGCTCGATCCTGGCGACCGGATTGGGAGGGAGACGGTCGTCGTTCTGTCGACGATCGTGCCCCCGGTGCTTTCTGCCCGGGGTTCTGGCTTGGTCACCAAATTGTCCAGCTTGCCTTCCTTGAACAACCTCCAGAGTTGTCTGAGGAGGTCGCGGCATTGGCTGGTGTTGTGGCCGGGATTTTTGTGGTAGGCAAAAAATTTACTGCGGTCCAGATGACCGTTGTCCCTCATCGGCTTCGGCTTTTTAAGCCATTCGCATCCCTTGATGGCGTTGAAGATATGGGATGGAGACATATTGAGGTTGCGGAGGAGGTGAACTTCCACATCCTCGAAGGCCTTGAACTCATCGGGCGGCTTTGCGACCGCCTTTCTGGGCTTGGCGACCGCCTTCTTCGGGACGGGAGATGACGCCTTCCCTTCTACGGTGGATCTCTCGCCTAAGCAAAGGGTGAGCATCCTCTGCCTGTCCAGAAAGTCGGCGGCCTTGACGCGGAAGATCGCGTAGGTCGGGGGGTGTCCTTCGTGAGGTGCCTGAACATGGGTGAATGGCTGTAGAATCCCCCCAGGACCGAGTAGAGGGCGAGCTCATCGCTAATGGACTCGCCGGTGAGGACTATTTCATCCACCCGATCGATGTAATCTTCGTCGGGATCGTCATTCCCCTGCCTGATCTTCATCATGCGTTGGGGACCTTCTGGCCGAGCGACCTTGGCAGCAAAATACGACGTGAAGTCGTTCGCCAGCTTCTCAAAACAGTTGATTGAGCGCGGTGGCAATGAGATGTACCACCTATGGGCAAGATCGCCCAAAGTTAATGGGAACATTCGGCACTTCATCGCGTCCGATGCCCCGCATCCGGTCATGTAGATCCGGAACTTACTCAAGTGGGTCTAAGATTCTGATCTCCCCTCATATAGAGGTGTTTGAGGAGGAGCGATCTTCATTTTCACGGGGGCAAGCTCGATCTGGACCGCGAGCGGCTCACTTGGTCCGACGATCGATCTCTTGGCGTCTGCCCCAGTTTCTATGAGCGCCTTCATTTCGTCGAGCTGGCGCTGCATTGCGACCATCTCCGTAGCCTGACTGCTCACGGTCTAGCTCTCGGAATGGGAGCCGAGGCGATCATGTACCGATCTTCTGGTCCCGTGGTTGGCGACGAGGTCTCTGCCGCCGAGCTCAATTCTTGGGCGAGTGGGAGCCAGATGGTCGGCCTGTCTTCTGGGAGTTGGGTACGCCGAACTCCTGGTGACGGATTCGGACTCCGACGTCTCACGGCTGGGGCCTGAATGCCCAAGTCGCCATGAGGAATCACTCCCCAGGCGGCTGAAGACGGAATCGTCCCGCCTTACGAGCGCCTTTTCCTGTGGCTCGGGGCTTTCTGACGATTTCTCGACATATAATCCCTTGAGCTTTTGCTTGCCTGCATGGCGGATGGCTGATGGAGTAATGGTGGGCGTGTCGCATGCTCTCCATCGCTCCCTTAGGATGGCCATGGCCTCCTCGATCTGTTCCGCGGTTTGGAATTGGCTGGGCCGTCCCTCGGGGGCGGGAGTGAGAGTCTAGCGTCGCCACGGTCGCCTTCTGCCGCAGGTTGGGACTCGACCTGGGCCGGAATAAGGCGTTTGGAGGATCGTAGGGTGGCTCTTTTCGAGGCCGTGGCAGACGTCATTATTCTGAAGGTTTTTATTTTAAGAACAGTGAGTGTTTCTTCAAGTATGTGCCCCGGAGAACAGTGAGTGTTCTTCAAAATGGTCGGAATGAAAACGAAGGTTCAGCCCCTCCTTTTAGCGCCAATAATTGTTGTGCGGCGATAATTACGCCTCGGAGGCGATCGGCATAATGGTCGGATGCCAACCGAAGAAGACAGATGATGGTCAGGTGCCTAGCGATGGACGTCCAAAGCGATCGTCTATTGGCACCTGGCGATCGCCTCTAGTATCCGATCGGGGACGACCATCCCATGCCACGTGTAAGTCCAACATCCGTCAAAGTCTGCGAAGACCGAATCTCGGGATGAAGGCCCACATGCAGATCCGCAAAAGGCGCCGCAAGAACATGTTGTACTTCAGCCCATCAGCAGCTGTCAGTGACAAGGATGGCCTCACCTACCGACAGACCCGCCGAAAGGTCCTAGGTGGGACCTCCAGGCACCGCAAGAACAGGCTGTACTCCAGCCCATCAGCAGCTGTCAGTGACAAGGACGGCCTCACCTACCGACAGACCCGCCGAAAAGTCCTAGGTGGGACCTCCCAAGACAGCAACGTGAGGTATATGCCGCCTCCTCATTGGTTCGCGCATCTGGCTGCCAGCAGCAGCTACGGACTTTAAGGAAACAGCCCACGTGCTGGGACGATCGCCCGCCTTATTTAATGCAGGAACGACGATCGCCCGTGTGGGACGGGGACATCCCAACAACCTCCTCTCCTATAAATAGGAGGCCTGCAGCATTGGCAAAAGGGACGTGAGAACGAAAACACGATTACACACAGTAAACAATACAGAGAACTCCTCATCTTTGTAACAAGAACTCACAGAGCTTTAACTCTGGTTCTTCCGACAATCAACAGCACTCAAAAGCTAGATAACTAGGGTCTTTACACTCATTGTAATTGTACTCTAACATTAATATTTGTACTCCCAAGTATTCGTATTAATAATATCTCACGAGAGCATTCAATCCCGGGACTAACAACCCCGGCAAATCTTGTGTTATTTACTTCCCCACGGACGTGCTCTCGCATTTTGTTTGTTACTCGTCCATTCCAGCATATAATCTCCGGATAATATTTTGGGTAACAACATATGCAATAAGATTATGCCCATATTTAGTGATCAGAGAATAGTTGACAGCAGATTGTATTAGTTGATACGTGATAACTGATTTGACTAGCTGATTGTATTAACTATTTGTGTATATGTGTTTATTAAATAAATGATAGTTGATAGTTGCTTGATTGTGTAAAATGAATAATAAGGATATAAAAGTATTTGTTTGGTTAATAATTCTAATTAATATGGTGAATTCATTGAAGAATAAAATATCGCAAAAATCTTAATTATTTATAAATTGTCAAAATTCAAAATTTTGTAAATAAATACGTATTGATAGTAGTTAAATATTAAATTAGTTGTAAATAACTTTGTATGCAAAATGATAAATATTTTTGAAGCTCTTACATTAAGGGGATAAATATAAGTTCTAAATAGATTATTGTAGATTGTGTTATTTCTATATTAGTAACTGAGTTTAATTTTTTAATTTTTTATCATTTATACTATTTATTTTTAATATTTATATTTTAATATTTGAGTTTTTATCGAGATAGATAATTAATTATTGAGTTTAATTTTTTATTTTTTTTATCATTTATACTCTTTATTCTTAATGTTTATATTTTAATATTTGAGTTTTTATCGAGATAGATAATTAATTATTTAACAACTTATATTTAATTGTTTAGATATTTTATAAATTTAAATGAGTTCAGTAATTAGTATGTTCTACTATATAGGTTTGAAATGAAAATGAGTAGTAAAATCATCTTTCAATCTATTATGTACGGTATGAAGATATAAATTCTAAAGGAATTTGAGTTGCTGAACTTTATACGCATCGTTTTGGTATTTATTATATGGGTTTAAAACACAACGGGTAGTAAGTCACCCTTTAATTAGGTCTGAGAACGTGGATATAATTTCTAAACAATTTCAGTCGCCAAATTCTAATTTTATTATTTCGATTCATTACCGATAAATAATTATAGGTGACTGAACTCTAACTCAACATTTATTTATTTATTTTATACTTACAAATTACTGAGATTTCGGCCGAATTTTAACGGATTGCCCCCAATGTCTATAATTTGGAGTACATTTGGCGTCCACAATAACCAATTAGGACTTCCCCACGAGAGAGAGAGACTGTAAGGGAGGAGGGAGTGGGCTCGGGTAAGGAAATCGGGTACCCTTACCCGAGCGGTAACACCGCCGCCGGCGCATCGGGTAAGGCGATCGGGTTTCAATTTCGGCTTCTGAAGCCGAGCGGTGAAAGGGTTTCTTTTTGAAAAAAATGGCCGTTTCCAACGGCTATTGCATTAAATAAAAAAAATCCCTTTAAAACCAAATCTTTTCAACTCATTTTTTCAAAATAAAAACACACAAAACACAAATAAAAACACACACTAATATTTCAAAAACACAAAACCATGGATCCAAGAAGAGGTAAAAAAACTTCCACCTCGCAACCACAACAAACTCCGTTAGGATTTAGCCAATTTTATTCTCAAGCATTCCCGAATCAATTTTACGTTCCACAACCCCCATCTCCACATCCATTTTACCAATATAATATGGGTCCTCCTCAAATGAATCCTCAACACTACAACATCACTACTACAAGCAAGTTTTCCCTGTTCGAAAACATTGATGAAGACGTAAATCGTGCAGAAGCACAACCACTACCAAACGAAGAAGACGAAGATGAGGAAGTTCAAGAAGTCGATCCGAGAGGGAAGAAAAAAGCATTCGGGGGGAGGAGGCCCCGTGAACTTTGGTCGCCGGCACAAGAGGAGGCTTTGGCGAAAGCATGGATTCAAATCTCCGAATGTGGTGTTGTCGGTAATGAACAAAAGTCCGACGGTTTTTGGAAACGGATTCTCAAGCATTACGAGGGAACTATGGGTTCGAGTTCACGAACTTTTCATGCGTTGAATACCAAGTGGAAAACAATGAACACGGCCATGGGTATTTTCAACGGCTACTACCTCCAAGCGGTACAAACTATACTTTTTATTTTACATAATCTATATTTTTTATTTTACATAATCTATATTTTTTATTTTGTATATAATGTAGAAACGTGCTAAGGCTAGTGGGTGCAACGACTTGGACGTGGTGAGGCAAGCTGAGTCCGATTACTATACAACAAAAAAAAGACAATTTACTCATACCTTGGCGTGGGAGGTTGTCAGAGGTCATGACAAATGGACAGAGCAAGAATGTTTTCAAGATATTGCCGGTGCGACAAGCAACTCTTCAAAAAGGAAGTCGGGGGAGTATGAATCGGCAAGCAACACCGTTCCCGACATGAATGAAGACCCCAACCCTCCACTTTCATCAAGAAAGATGAAAAAGAAGCAAGGCGCATCCTCGTCGATCTCAAGTGTTGCGGATGAAATCAACTCCTACACACAAAAGAAGACACAATATTTGGAAGAAAAACGCGAGAATGATGCTTTGGCAAAACAATTGTTGGCTACACAAATCGAGGGGGCGAAGTTCAAGAATGCACCGGGAGATGAAGTTTTTTTTGGAGTCGCATGATCACATTCGCGATCCCGCTATGTTGGAATTCATTGTTAACCAAAAACGTGAAATTGCGGTCAAACACGGATGGACTTGCAATTTTTAAGTTGTAGTTTCAACTTGTTTTAATTTCAACTTATGTAATAATTTTTTTTTTAAGTTGTAGTTTCAATTTTTAAGTTGTAGTTTTTTTTTAAGTATTATGTAATGTTTTTTTAATGAAATGGTATGTTTTTATTTTAAATATTGTATGTGATTTTATGTATGAAAAAAAAATCGGGTACTAGGTGACCATTCCCTCCATTTAGAGTAGTGTTAGGGTAAAATTGGGCAGTTTTGAGTTTGGAGGATTTTTAATGGATAGCACTGCTCCTCCCTAAGAGCCGAGAGTGGCCAAATCTCTCACCGCAATACAACGGCGGAATTTATCACAGCCACAGCCACAGCCACAGCCACAGGTCAATTTCCATTTCATTCTTTCTACTCCATCACGGCAACATATGTATATCACCTAAATGCTTGTACTACTCGAATGGTAATGGAGATGGGCTTGTTTGCAGTGAACTGTTTCAACTTATTCCAGCACTATGATGCTTGTTCTCTGCCAGTGACGCTTTATCGATTATGTTTTTTTCTTTTTACATGTCCATTTTGTTTTTTCGGCCTTCTTGTTTGTGGGCAGATAAGCTTAACGTTGAGATATGGATCTGTTGGTGGTGACATTATTTCTTGGTTTTGTATTGGGCATGTTAATTATTATTATCCCTCGTCTGCATAAATCTGGTTAGTTTTTTTGTTTTCTTTCACAGTAATCAGTGAATTACAAATGTACCCCGCCATGTGTAGTCTTTTACTCTTTTGGTTGTTTGGTTGAAATTGGTGGATTGCAGATCATGGAAAACTGGCGAAATCAAATGTTATTGCTACTAAGGTACTTAGAACTTGCAATATTGGATTTGATTAGCCATTCGTACTTTGAAATCCTATGATTAATAGAATTGTGAAGTTATAGAAATACTTGTGGAAAGAATTTGATTCGTATTTCGGCCATACCTTTTTTTCCCCAAGTATGTTGCTTAAGTTGTTGTTTCTAAAGTTTCAAATAGACAAAAAAAAAAAAAAAATTGTTTTGGATTGTTTTGTAGGTTGAGGTAAAAAGAAGTCTGATGATGAGACTGACAGAATTTTAAAGCAATAAAGAGTTTGAATTTATCATGTGGATTTTCAAGGATTGCTACTTTTCTGTCAATCCATTGTCTAGGCATCTAAACCATACACCAAATCCGAAGTTTCATTGCACAACAGAAGGACCGACTGTTGGATCATCATAAAAGAGAAGGTTTCTTTAAAATTCAATCCGTGACTTATTCTCGTACATTTTAATACAAAAGAAGAATATGTATGTTTCTTCCTTGTTATGAATTTCTCCTTTCTGGTCATCTCTAAATAAAGCTTTTGAGTTCTTGCTTGATCTACTGAGCTACCAGGTTTACGATATCACCTCTTACATAGAAGAACACCCAGGTGGTGATGCCATCCTGTTACATGCCGGTGATGATTCTACTGAAGGTTTCTTCGGGTATGTCTTTGTTACTTCTTCTTGCAATCCACTGTGCATTTTTTTCAGCATTTAGATTTTGACCAAAGATATATGTAGCTCATATAAAATTCATTCTCGACCCTATAGAACCATGGTTGTCAAGTCTGGAAGTCGAGCCTGAGTCGACAGAGATCCAACTGAGCGACTAGTCGACGAGTTGTTGACTAGTATGCAAGTCAGAAATAATAAATAATAGATATATATTTATACATGTGATGACATAAGTTATAATATGTCATAAAATAACTTAGCAAATATGTCCCAACAAATATCATATTAAGTTCAACACAAGGTTCAAACACAGAATCTATCATAAGTTTTAGTCATGGTTGTCAAGTCGTCGACTAGTCGCCGACCAGTCGACCAGTCATGGCGTCTAGTCGACGTGGTCGATGACCACATATTCCAGTCGATCGACTATCCGTCTTAGCTCCAATCTAGTGACCCAGTCGTTCAGTGGTTTCCAACCGGTCGACTAGTCGGTGACTTAACAACCTTGTACGGAACTGCTTGATATTTTTATCTCTATTTGCTTTGGAATTTTGCACGTTAGCAGTGCTCTTGTGAAGTTAAGTGAATGATAACTGATGCAATCCGGTTTCATATTGTGTGACAGGCCACAACATGCGACACGCGTCTTTGACATGATTGATGACTATTACATTGGAGATTTAGTTAAGTAATTGATTGCAACTAATTAATTTGGGCGACAGGACTGTATTTTGCCAATTGTGAACATGTATCTTAGGATATTATCCAACAATTTCTTGAGTTAGTGTGATGGCATTTAGATTTGCAGTACTGATGACCAGAACTAGGACTTGGGACTATCAACTAAAAGACAACACAATTCACAGTTGATCCAAAGTAAAATATTATAGAGCAGTCGGTAGCCAGAAGAAGAAAATATATCCTCTGTTCTCCTTGTTTTCAAAGTCACAGGCTCACGATTCGCTGTCTCCTTTAGGGCAATCCAGCATTGAGATAACACTAAAATGCTGTGAGATGGCATCAGTATGGTTGTGTTTCTGTTGTCTCATTTTCCATTTCGAGAAATATGGATTTTTGAGATTTTATTTGCTTCATGTGAAAAGCTAAATTGTATTTAGATGAGTGAATGAATGAACGAATGAAATTAGTTGGATTTAGCATATTTTTATACTTATTAAATAAGTTGTTCAGGATACTATTCTATCAGTCCTTTGGTATCACTTGAATAGTTTCCTTTTAAAATAAAATTTAAATATTTAACTAAAATTTGTATAATATGGTTATTCACATTTGATACATTTGGGTTCTTAGCATCGGATGATGTGGAGCTTCGCAAGAGAGTCCAGAGAGTTATGCATAGTAATAGTAAGTATGACTACAAAAAGTCTATGGATATTGTCCTTAAGGGAATTGAGTTTGCCATTTAAAATTGGCTAGTAGCGGAGCTTATTGTCTACTTGCCATCTCTCCTTGTGTAATTGTTTCGACTTTAATGAAAATGGTACGATTGGAATTCTCTAATTAGAATCTCCTAGACTTACTTGCATTGCCAAAGAATTATGTAGTTTTTGCAAGACCACAAAAACTGGTATCAGATTGCCTGCTTGTATCAGATGGTCCTCCAATACTTATAATTTAGATAATATTCTTATGCTAAAAAATTCTATATAGGTTTTTCTATGTGCAAGTAGTGTCGTACTTATTTGTATATAGATATGCTCTTTTTCTTCATTAGATCATGAATAATCAATCATGGTCGTTGAAATTTAATACTATGATACAATAGTCGTACTGTTACAAAAATAATACTATTAACTTTTGTGTTAAATTTAATATAAAAAATGCAAAAATAATGAATTTCAAAAAGTACCCTTATAATAAAGAGACAATTAAACTTAACACCATTTCCACGACCACCACCATCTCAAATGGGGCATTTTGTCTCAACTTCCGGCTAGTCGGCGGCAGACCTTCGACGATTATGTGGTTTTTTCCAGCCAATTTTTTTTGGTATCTAGGCAGTTTTTTGGGCCAGCTTGTGCATTTTTTTCACTTTCGGCTAGCCAGCGACACCTTCGGCGACTGAGTGTTTTTTTCATGTCAGTGTTTTTTTTTTTTGTAACTTGGCAGTTTTTCGGCCAATTTTATAATATTATCTTTTTGCGGCCCACCGGTATTTAACCAGCCGCCAAACCTCCAACTATTGAAAAATTTTTCTACTAGTTTCTTTTCTCGGCCGACTTGTTTTGGCGGGCCTGCAGCAGCCACACAGTTTTTTTTGCTCTGCCAACCCGCATATTTTTTCTCTAGCCAGGTAATTTGGTAACTTAAAAATTTTGATTCTTGTTTATTGTAGTTATTTAGTACAATCTTAAAACGTACATATGTATAAGTACTACGGACACTACATACAACAACATCTACAACAACATCTAAGCTTTAGTCCCAAAATGATTTGGGGTCGGCTAACATGAATCAAACTTTGAAACCATCAATAATCGTTGCATAAATAACATAAAAGAAAAAAAGAGGGAAAAAAGTAGAGAAAAAAGCAAATAAAAAAGAGAATGAATGTTAAAAAAAAATGAAATCCTGAAAAATAAATTAAAAGATAACATAGAATAAAAGAAAATAGGAATAAAAATACAGATTAAAAAAAAGAATCAGATTCCATCCACTATCCGTATTCTTTCCCGCCACATTTGCCTCTCCATCGCCATACTTTCTCCAATTTCAAGAAACCGCATATCATTTTCAATCATCTTTATCCAAGTTTTCTTGGGTCTCTACCTTTCACAACATTACTTGTTCCCCAACTTTCTAGCCTCCTCACTGGGGCATCAATAGGCCTTCTTCTCACATGATCAAACCATCGTAATCGATTCTCCATCATCTTGTCTTCTATAGACGCAACTCTTACCTTCTCTCTAATCACCTCATTTCTGAGCCGATCCTTTTTTGTATGACCACACATCCATCGTAGCATACGCATCTCTGCCACATTCATCTTTTGAACGTGACACTATTTTACAACCAAACACTCGATGCCATATAACAGCGCAGGCCTAATTGCCGTGCGGTAAAATTTACCCTTTAATCTATGAGGCATGTCAGGATCACATAAAACCCATGTGGCACTCTTCCACTTCAATCACCCTGTCTTTATTCTGTGAGTCACATCGCCATCTAGCTCTCCATGGATAATAGATCCAAGATACCGAAAGAAAGTGGATCCATGAACAACTTTCCCATCAAATGTGATCATGCCCGCCTCTCTATCACTGTTTTCGCTAAACCTACACTCCATATATTCAGCCTTACTTCTGCTCAGCCTAAAGCCTCGAGCTTCCAAAGTATCCCTCCAAAGTTCCAATTTCTGTTGCACTCCAACCTTCGTTTCATCAATCAACACAATATCATCTGCGAACATCATACACTACGGAACGTCATTTTGAATTTCTCTTGTCAATTCGTCCATGACTATGGCAAATAGAAAAGGACTAAAAGCAGATCCTTGATGCACCCCAATCTTAATAGGGAATTCTTCTGTCCTCCCAACATTAGTACGTACATGCACTTTACTCCCCTCATACATGTCCTTTATAATGTCAATATATTTCCGCGATACACCCTTCTTTGCTAAGGCCCACCAAAGTACTTCTCTTGGTACTTTATCATCTGCCTTCTCTAAATCAATAAAAACCATATGCAGATCTTTCTTTTTATCTCGATAATGTTCCATCAACTCCCGGATAAGATAAATTGCTTCCATGGTCGATCTTCCAGGCATAAATCCAAACTGATTTTCTGTTATCTTCACACATTTCCTCATCCTTTGTTCAATCACTCGTTCCCACAACTTCATGATATGACTCATTAGTTTAATTCTGCGATAATTGGAACAATCTTGAACATCACCTTTGTTCTTATACAAATGGACGAGAATACTTTTCCTCCATGCTGATGGCATCTTATTGCTTCTCCAAATCTTATTGAAAAGCATAGTTACCCATTCGATCTCTCTCTCCCCCAAACACCTCCAAACTTCAATAGGTATATCATCTGGTCATTCTGCTTTCTTTGACCCCATCTTCTTCAATGCAATTGTCACTTCACCCTTTTGAATTCTTCTCTTAAACTCTCGGTTAACCATACTTGAGGGGATGTTTAAATTCCCAATATCTTGTTCTTGATGGCCATTGAATAGGGTATCAAAGTATGACCTCCATCTCTCTTTTATCTCTTTATCTTGAACCAAAACTTTTGGTCAAGATCTTTACACATTTAACTTTTCCAATATCTCGCGTCTTCTTCTCTCTCATTCGAGCAAGTTTATAGATATCTTTTTCCCCTTCTTTAGTATCTAATCTTGCATATAATTCTTGATTGACCTTTGATCGGGCATTTCGCACTGCCTTTTTAACTTCTGTTCGAGCTTTCTTGTACTTCTCATAATTCTCATCGCTCGAGCATTTACCCAGTACCTTATTACATTCACTTTTGGTCTTTATCGCTTGCTTAACTTCATCATTCCACCAAGATGTGTCCTTACTTAATGGTCTGTTTCCTTTAAATTCTCCTAGGACTTCTTTTGCAACTTTATTTATGTTATGCTCCAACAAATTCCACATCGAATCTATATCTATCTCCGTGCAATCAGACCAAATACCACTATCAGCAATCTTAGCCACAAAAGTATGTCGACTCTCCCCTTGGAGCTTCCACCACTTAATTTGAGGGTCAACTTGTGGTCTTCTCTTTCTTAAGTGCCTCTTACCTCGAAAGTCAAGCACCACAACCCTATGCTGCGTTGCAGCACTCTCATCGGGTATCACCTTGCAATTAGTAAAACTTTTCCTCCAAACATTCCTTACTAAAAAGAAATCAATCTGACTTGCATTACCTCCGTTTCTATATGTCACCAAATGAGAGTCCCTTTTCTCGAACCAAGTGTTCATAATGTAACACCCCCGAGATATTCAGAGTATATTACAGTGTCGTGGATCCCTACATGGGACCCACCAGGCTACAACAAGAAAACCCCACTCGACTAACCATCTCGGTTAGCGAGGACACACATTTTAATAATACAACAAATAAAAATACGCCCGAAGCAACAGGCGAATTAAGCATCAACCAATAATGTAGCAATATAAGGTAATACAAACAGAGTTCGAAATGAAAAGCCTAAGTACTCGCGAGTACAATCTATAAGTTTAAAAATGTGGAAACAACCATATCGAAATGGGCAAAAGAAATAAGATGACCCAAATGCACATGTCAACGACCCTTGCCAACATCCTCGTACTGTCCCAGTGCTCGCTCGTCCGGATGATCATAACCTGAAATCCATAACAAGAATTTCCCCACAACAGGTCCCCAAAGGGGTTAACAATTACGCTAGTACAAGTAATCAAGGCAAACCAATCGCTTACACATTTCATAGTACATGCACCAATATCATTTCAAAAACCAAAACCAGACATGTCTTTTCCGGAAACAAACAGTCACAATCAATTTGCCTAGGACCGGGACGAAGCCACGAATCCCATTCGAGGCCTCTAAGGACCCTCCCGAGCAGGCCACATTCATAAAACAAATCAAGCACCATATGTCACCTAGGACCGGGACGAAGCCACGAATCCCACTCGAGGCCTCTAAGGACCCTCCCGAGCTGGCTAGCGAAACAAACTCATGAATCCAGGACGAAGCCATAGATTCCCTCGAGGCCCCGTCGGACCCTCCCGAGGTGAGTAAAGCACACACAATATACATTACCATTTCACGTTAAGCATAAAGGTTTCCAAAAATTACTTGCCTTGAATAATTGACGACGCAACGAACGGAAGGAAAAACACCTACGAACGCTAGGAACCAACGGAACCGAACCTAACGATTCGAAGAACACAATCACAACCAACTCTAGACGAATACAGAAATGGAATACACCCAGAAACCCGCCTAAGATTCATGTATATTCGTATAAAAATAACAACGAGGGCGAACCACAACCAAACCCTCTCGATTTCGCAAGACCATGAAAATATATCATGAATCCGTAGGAAAACTAATGATATCAACAAGATTAATCATATTCATCATGGATTAACCAACAAAACAGAACGAATTGGACGAAAATCCCAAAACCCCCAATTTATCCAAAAGTAGGGTTCTAAGAGATTTTACCTTGGATTAGGATGAAAGATTCGTGTTGATGTTGTTAATATACACCAAGAACTCAAGGAAGTTGATGGTTGAGATAATTGGAGGAAGAAATCGCCAAGAAATCGCCCGGAATCGCCACAGCCGCGGAAGGAGGAAGAAATAGAAATAATACGTTCAACTCGGTCAACTCCCTGGTTTATATAGCCAGGGAGTGTTAGCGCGCGCTAATCCTCAAAGTTAGCGTGCGCTAACGAAACAAACTCCAGTCCAGTAGACAGATTTCTGGTCGTTAGCGTGCGCTACTCGAAATGTAGCGTGCGCTAATAACCTCTCGGTAGCGCGCGCTATCGACCAATAGCGTGCGCTACCTGGACATCAGCCGAGTCCAGAAGCAAGCCGCACACACACGATCCGGTTAGCGCGCGCTATCGACCAAACGTAGCGTGCGCTAAAGTGTATCGGTAGCGCGCGCTATCGACCAATAGCGTCGCTACACGGGCATCGATCGAGTCCGGTGGCAAGCTGTCGATCTTGGACATTCACACTAGCGCACGCTACCGGGCGTCTCAGCGTGCGCTAACCCCCGACATTAGCGTGCGCTAGACTACGTAGCGTATGCTAATCCTCCAGTCCAGAGGGCTGGAACCAGCACTGCCAGTCCCAGGGCTTGCTCTCTAGCGCGCGCTACGAAGCAGTCGTAGCGTGCGCTACTAAGGGACATCTAGCGTGCGCTATGCATAAAAGATAGCGTGCGCTAGGTACGAAATATAAACGGTCCAAAACACCGAAATATGAACGAAACATCAAACGGAACATCTCAAAACGTATCATAACGTAGAATGGATCCACGGCAACCCCGAAACGGTGGTTCCGCACAGCAATAACGAGAATCAGATCAATAGGTGACTAAAAAGATACACTGAAAGATACACGAGGGTCACTACGACTGAGAAATACACCGAAAATGAAAATACAAGGGAAAGAAAAAATGCGGATATTACACATAATACCCAAGTCATGAGCTAATGCGAAATCCAATATACCATTTTCTGCTTCATTCCTATCCCCAAAACTAAATCCACCACGAATACTCTCAAAGCCATCTCTGCTAACACCGACATGCCCATTGAGGTCACCACCAATGATCAATTTCTCACCCATAGGAATCCGTTCGACAACCTCTTCCAAATCTTCCCAAAATTCTTGTTTGATCGATGCATCCAATCCTACTTGTGGTGCATAAGCACTTATGATAGTTAGAAACTCATCCCCTATCACAAGCTTAATACTCATTATTCTATCCCTCTTTCTTGACACTTCCACCACATCATCAATGAATTCTTTATCAATGACGATACCCACTCCATTTCTACTTCTATCCTTTCCAGAGTACCAAAGCTTGTAACCCCAAGGAGCTAACACTCTTGCCTTCTCGTCAACCCACTTAGTCTCTTGTAGACACATTATGTGAATTCTCCTCCTTTTCATAACCTCCCCCACTTCTGCTGATCTCCCTGTCAAAGAGCCAACGTTCCAAGTTCCAAACCGCACCTTACTACCCTTACTAGCCAGAAGAACTAACTTCTCTGTCTGTCCCCGTCCACGCTGCAAGGATTCTTGCACATTTGACACCACACCCATACTTCGAGGTGGCGCGCCGCTTCCGAGCGACGACCTAGCAACCCTTGCATATTTTCCACTACACCCGGGCCTATGAAGTGTAGCGCATCCTTGCTCATTTGACACCACCCTCAGATGTAAAGGTGGCGCGCCGCTTTTGGGCGACGACCTAGCAACCCTCGCATACTTATCACTGCACCTGAGCCTATGAAATGCAGCGCGCTTCTGAGTAGACGCCCCAACGATTTTCAAAGTTTGATTCATATCCATGGAATGTGACGAGTTTAACGCTGGCTGCCACTAACCTACCGCAACCCTCCTCTTTTATCCGGGCTTGGGACCGGCAATGTTAAGAAGACCTACATGCGAAGAGAAAAATCCTACATCATAATTAAAAAGCATAAGTATCGAACCGTCAAATGGTTTGAAACGAGTGTGCTGTTGAGAATAAATGGTTAAATATGGGACTAAAATATTATATATATATATATATATATATAAATACCAATTAATAAATTAACCTCAATTATGTGGGCCAAATAATATACTCTTATATTTATGAAGATAACTCACAATATAATATTTTAATACTTAATAAAATAAACACTCTATTTGACAACTCTCACAACACAGTTACTTTTTCTTCACCTCACTAAAACTCAAGAATTCTCATAACACTATTTTTTCTTTTTTCTACTGCTAGATGCTTGTTCTAAACTGTCGAACGGAGCCATCTATTTATAGTAGAAGCATGGTGCATTTTTCAAGCTTATGAGGTTATTGCTTAGACAATAGATGTGCAGATTGAGGTCATTGCTTAGATCACAAAGATGCAGATTGAGGTCACTGCTTACCTCATTAATTTCCTTGTCGGGTTTCTCACTTCTTTCAATTTGTTTCTAGATGATGACTTTGATAGTCAAATATTGGCAATGGATTTTTCTAACACTCTCCCTCATTGCCAACTTTCATGTTGCATGTAATCATCCCAAGTACGGTTCGAAATTCAAAATTTTTTATTGCAGATAAGGTCTTCGTATGTATATGTATATATATATATATATATATATATCTGCAACCTGATATTATGTGCCGACTAGTTTCATGTTAGTGTCTCCTTTAAGAACTATTACTGTAAGAAATGATAATGTAATTCGACATGTTTGGTCCAACCATGAAGGAAGTCTCCAAGTCCAAATCATCTTCTGCAGTGCCTTCATGCTTTGAAGATTTTGGCGTCATTTCCTTCGACTTTCTTGGAGAATCAATTTCTTGCATAATGTCCCTTTTTGCCACAATTGAAACATTGTTCATTTTGACGATCCTTTTGTTGCCACTATTCTGCTACCCTAATTATTTTGAGCTCCTTGAGCTCCCTTTTACTAGAAACTTTTATTTTTATTTCCTCAAACACCTCTTTCTTGACTATAAAAATCCCCCAATACTACGTCCTCATCCTATCGCGATCACGTATCTTCTATTGGTGAAAAGAGTCATCTCTCACTTTTTCTCAACCTCACTAAAACTCAAAAAACCTCACAACACTATTTTTTATCCTACTGCTCGATGCTTGATGTTCTAACTGTCGAAGGAATCCATCTTTTATAGTAGAAGCATGATGAATTTTTCAAGCTTATGAGGTCATTCCTTAGATTACAATTGCTCGCCTCTTTCAATTTGTTTCTAGATGGTGCCTTTGATAGTCAAGATTAACCAAAATGACAAGGTCGAATTCATAATCTTATGTCAACCTATTTAATATTACCACTCTTCAGTTCGACGAGTTGATGCAGCAAAACTGTCAGTCTAAATACAATATGAAGTGCATGTAAAACCACTAATGAATATAATCTTATACTCAAATTTGAATCTTACACTTTGACTACTTATAAAACAACAATAAATCTCACGCCACTAAGCAGCACCAATACAATTTACAAGAATCAGCTCAGATAAATACCTCCAACCAGCAGAATTAAAACTACAAATCTACAACATAATCAAAAGCCTGACGCTAGTAATTCGTCTCGATGAACCTTTAAATCAACTAATCTAGGAATGATCATTCCAGAAAAAAATGGTCAGTGAATCCTATTAACTTTCGCTATCAATAGGATTAAAGAATCACAATCTCTATCTATCGATTCGACCGCGCAGTAGTGTCTCTTTTTTTATAAATCGTATTTCTTGGGTTGCCGCCATTGAACATAACTTCTGGACAAAGATTTAAGTAACGAATAGTTGTTTGGAGATCCTTTCTTCCCATACAAATGCTTTCCTCCTAAATCTGTGTACTTCGGTCCCCTACCCTTGCTTCGTTCGATCTGCAAGTTATTTATAAACGTCAACATTAAGACAAATTACATGCTAAATCTACCGTGAGGTTTAGCTTAATTACAAAAAAATATATCGATCATCTTTTAAGTTAAAAATACCCATGTATCTGATGTTGGTGAGGTAGTTACAAATCTCAATGACATATTCATAAATTTAAATGTTAAGGGGGGATTTTTTTTTTTCATAATTAAACCAAATTCAGTGGTAGTTTTTGCGACTATCCCTAATATGAATAGTGAATACATTGCCGGATGTGATTGTGGAGGGAGAAAAGAGAGGATCCCAACTGTCCATACCTTGCTTATCTTCCCATTCTTTAGATGGTATTGGATGCCAGACCAATCGATAGACTGAGAAAAATGTGACCGAATTGCAGATATCGGATACAAAAAATTATCAACCAGCATAGCAATAAATACCTGTGCGATTTAGACCAATCAATCAATCAATGATTTCAGTGGCAGTAAGTAATCAAGGATGAGCAAAGTAGGCTATACAGGGAAATTATTTTCTTAATGACTACACTCGTTAAACTCGTGTGTATCCCATATTTTGCATTTGCCAACTAGTTTAAAAATCCCATTTTCCGTATAGAATAAAAGAAGAAACTCCGCTTACAAGACACCAGTTATAGGATGCAAGGGACAGAGGAGGAGCTTCTGGTGACAGCAAATTGCACAGCTGGACTTCTATTCTTGTCAAGTTCCACATTGAAAAAAGTTCAATTGTAGTGCATATAGCAAGGCAGGTGGACAAGAACAAACCTGAACGATCAAGAAGAACATCGACAAACGAAAACAACCAATAGCCAATATCAGAAGAAGAATTGTGGTTACACATGTTTACAACTTCCATGTTACTCATCCAATTTGCTTGCTCTTGTGTAATATTTCAGATCTAGCATTAAATAGGAACTAGTTAATTTGATCAAGTATGGCAAAACTTGTTTACCCATATATTTTACGACAACATGAGCTAGACAAGTTAAGTTGTTGGAAATTTCACATTAGCTGGGAGTATTGATATATAGATAAACTATCTTGACTAAGCATGCTAGTGAATGTTGATCCAAACACGAGAAATTAAAGAAAGTGGTGGAAATCGAGAGACGTTCGAGCAGTGAAACAGCGATTAATTTGATAATGACGAACTAAATGAATAAAGTACCGCCCTGCAACAAGATCCTGCCCACTGAATCCATACATTTACATAGTCTTACAAAAAGTTACTCCCTCCTTCCCAATTTAAGTGGGAGGTTTCACTTTTTTTTTTTTTCATTTCTCAAAATAAGTTTCCCATTTGAATATTATTCATCTTTATACCCAAGTTACCCCTATTTCATAATTTAATTTTATGGAACTACAAAAAGTATAATTTTGCAGTTTATTCTCATGGAATATTTTATGAAACTACAAAAACTACCTATAATTGTTTGAAAATGTGTAATGATAGTTGTGTTTGAGGAGAAAAGTAAAGACAGCAATCAATTGTATTGATAACAATGAATAGAGGGGCCTTTATATAGGCATTACAAAGAGAGTCTTTCCATACATAGGATTCCTAGTTAAGGTAAGACATCTAACAGTATCCAACTACTTATGGAAGAGTCTAGAACCTACCATAACTCTTATCCCCCTACAACTAGTATTAGGTAAGACACCAATACGGGAAGGATTTCCCGGAACACTCCCCCTGTGTCGAACGCTAATACTAACATGGTGCACAATGTGTTGCCTCGGTAAAAAACCTTTCCAAGTCAAATAAAACCCCGTGGGAAAAACAAAGACTTTGGTGAGGAAAAAGAGCGCAACGCACCAACTACAAATGTCAGAATCATGTGAAGTATACTCCCCCTGAGGTATACATGACAGCTCATTCCATCGAGCCATCTTTAGTTGAGCTCGGATAATCGATACATTCCGATGCTTCTCACATGTTTCTCAAATGTAGATTTCGGCAGACTTAGTGAACAAGTCTGCGATATTCTCATCGGAACTCACTTGTTTCACTTCGATATTGACAATTTCTGCTGCTGCGATTATAGAAGAACTTCGCGCAATATGCTTGGTATTGTCACCCTTTATGAAACCTAACTTCATCTGCTCAATGCATGCCGCATTGTCCTCAAAGATGCAAGTAGGAGTTCTTTGTAGTGGGATCTAATCCACACGTTCCTCGTATATGGTCTATGGTGGCCAGGAGCGAATGCACTCCCACGGATTCGTGCAATGCGATTATCTCTGCATGGTTCGAGGAAGTAGCAACTAGGAGTCCGCTTGGTAGATCGCCAAGATATCGCCGTATTCCCGATGGTGAACACATAACCATTGGGAACGTCCTTTATGCGGGTCGGAGAGATAGCAGGCATCGACAAATCCAACTAACGTGTCGTTAGGATTCTCTGCATAAGGGGTAAGCTTGCTTGCATTAGCACTTCCGTAGTCAAGCTACCATGCTTAGCCTGCAATATCGGAGGAAGATCGGCGGTCGGTATGCATCGTCTTCACCTCAACAATTCCTTTCGAATATCACTCTCTTTGCGTAGGGAAAGAACAATCCAAGGTCACCGGAGCCTTTCAAGTATCGAAAGATGTGTTTTACTCCATTCCAATGCCTTATCGTGGGAGCGAGCTAAATCTCGCTAATGATTCACGAGAGAATGCGATGTGCGGGCGAGTACATTGAGCCGGATACAACAACGCACCGATTGCGCTAAGGTACGGTGTTTGCTCCAAGACCTCTTCATCCTCCTCTTTAGGGCGAAACGGATCCTTGTTCATTTCGGACTTCACCAATCATGGGGGTAGCAAGAGGATGTGCCTTGTCCATGCTAAATCGCTGAGCATTTTGTGGACATAGGCGGTGATGAATGAGTATACCATCATCTCGATGTTCTAGCTCTAAGCCCAAGCGGAATCGAGTCCTCCCGGATCTTTCATCTCGAATTCGGATTTAAGGTAGCGGGCCGTTTCATTGACCTCATCTATGGTACCGATGACATTCATGTCATCTACATGAAACGGCTACAATCACGAATCCTGCATCTGTTCTTTTCACGAATATGCATGGACAGATGTCACCGTTCTTGTATCCCTTCCCAACCAAGTATTCACTTAGGCGGTTGTACCACATCCTTAGGATTGTTTCAAGCCATATAGTGAGCAGCAATTTCACAGCGTCTGCGCTCCGTGGTTTAGAGCTACTTGATTTGGGCATGAAATCCCCTTGGGGACTTTCATATAGATATCCGTATCTAGATCCCCATAAAGATACTGTGTAACCACATCCATAAGTGCATGTTCGGTTTTGGACACTACCAAACCGACTAAGTAGCGGAAAGTGATGATGTCCATACGGAGAATACGTCTCCTCGTAGTCAATGCCGGCTGCGAGAAGCCTTGGGCAACTAGTCTCGCTTTGTACGCATGACCTCATCCTTATCATTGCGTTTACGAACAAAGACCCATTTATGTCCAATCGGTTTAACGCCCACGGGTATTGGCTCGATCGCCAAATACCTCACGTTTAGCCATTGAGTCTAGTTCGTGCATTGCATCTTTCCATTTCACCAATCGGCTCGTTGTTGACACTCGGCAACCGCGCGGCTCGGCGTCGTCGTCTTGATAATTTCTTGAAGCGACGGCGGGTAGTAAAAGCATCGTCGACTAAGCGTGGGCGACACATCGATAATGCGCATTCACTCGTACATTGCATCGAGATTTCTTTATTTTCGACATCAACAAAGTTTCCGGCGTCCGTCGATTGTTCCATTGTTGATTCGAGGACATATCCGTAGTCGAGATAATCTCGTGTGACGGAGTCACTGTGTCGATGATGAGAGGATTTTGTGCCTCCATTCCTCTTCTCTTTCGAGGTTCGGTATCCTTTCTACCCACCGGCCTCCCCCTCTTTCGAGCGGGGATAAGCGGCCAGGCCGTCCCACCACTAAGGTTGACGCCGGTGGCATCATTCCTTTGGCGGTGAACCTTGCCCTATAATCGGGACTTCCAACCTTGCGGGAACATTCGCGGGAATGGTAGATCTTGTCACTTTCGCAGATGTCGGTAAAGCTATCGGGCATCGAATCCGCAACTTTCAAGCGAGAATACGTTGCACTTCTAGCTCGGATTGAGGCATGCGGGGATCTTGATGAGGCAAGGAGGAGCACACCGGACAATTTCTGGCGTTGGCTGGAATCGTTCGATTCCTCTCTCCCCTAACGACGGGAAGTTTGTCTCATCAAAGTGACAATCTGCAAATCTTGCGGTGAGCAGATCTCTGTCAAAAGTTCCGAATAGCGGATAATTTTAGGCGATTCATAGCCAACATATATATACTGTCGTCTTTGCGGACCCATTTGAAGTACGTTGTGGAGGCGTAATTCGCACATATACCGCCTGACCAAAAATGCGTAAGTGTGAAATATCGAGCTCATATCCGATTTACCAACCGATACGCACTAAACGGTTGATTGGCGGTGGGTCGAAGCGAATAAGTATAGCCGCATGCAAAATTGCATAACCCGTGCGTAAATCGGCAAGTTGGTGCGCAATACCAATGCTCGGGCGATAAGTCAGAAGCTTAATCATAGCCTCGGCAAGGCCATTCTGCGAATGAGCGTGGGGGCGGGATGTTCAACATCAATCCCAATCGACATGCGATAGTCGTCGAAAGACTTTGACGTAAACTCTCCGGCATTGTCGATCTTAATGACGAGATTGGGAAGTCGGGGTGGTTAGCCCGTAACTTGATGATTTGTCTTTAGGAGTTTAGCAAATGCGGCGTTTCTTGTGGATAGCGAGCGACGTGTGACCATCGCGTCGATGCATCAACCAGAACCATAAAATATCCGAATGGTCCGCACTTTCTGGTTGAATAGGTCCACATATGTCCCCTTGAATTCTTTGTAAGAAGCGAATATTTTGTGTTGAGTCTTTAGCAAAGGACGGAGAGGGTATCAACTTTGCTAGTGAACAGACTTTACAAAAGCGATTTATGGGCATTAGAAATTGCCACGGAAGCCTCGGGATTTACGAGAGATGCACCGTCAACCTTATTAGGGCGTGCGATCTTTAGTCCGGTGATACGGTATCAAGCTCACTCACATCAATGCCGATATCGAGTGGTGCTCCCAATCGTTTCTGGACTTGAAAACGGATGACCATGTGAGTTTTTCAAAATGCGAATCATCATGTCGCGTCGGGGTGACCGAGTCGGTCATGCCATAGTTGGTATGCTTCGGAATCACACGATTAAGTGACTCACAAAGATAGGATTCAATAACCCTTATTGTGATGCAGTATAAACCACTACTTAGACTCATAAGTTTCTCGAGAACGCGGCGTCTTCCGCGTGCCGCAGTAACACACAAAAATTCTGTCCCATTCTCACAATGTGTATCAAGGTGATAGCCGTTGCACGGATGTCCTAAAACTTAGCAAGGTTCGGTTTGCTCTTGGGGCATAGAGCATTTGTGACATTAATATGCGTCTGTTAGGTAGCAAGAAATGAGCAGTCCCCTCCCTTGAATTACTTGGGAGGAACCAATCATTGTTGTCACCGAGGATATGTATGGCACAATATCCTTGAATAATTACTATTAGAAGAATAGTGTGGGTTGTTCCACTATCGCCAAGGCACTCAATTTCGCCACGAGACATCTCGATTATAAAATTAGGCACGTCTTTGAATCGTGTTGTGCTTGATCTACCGGTTGGTACTCGATGCGGCACGTGAAACCGGAGCGCAATTTTGTGACTTAGAAGATAAGTTGATGTTCGGGTTTTGGTCGAGAGTCGGGCCCAGGTCGGACTAATTTGGGCCGGGTGAGTCGGCGGAGGTCCATGGCGGTCGCGGCGTTTAGCGCGCGGTCCAGCGGCGAGGCGGCAGTCTTGGCGCGTCAGTAGTATCTTTGGCGCGGTAGTGGCGCGGTCGCGGCTCTGGTGGCGGAGTCCGCGGCTCAGGCGGCGGATGTGGTGCTCGGAGTGGGTAGGCTGTGGGGCGGTGGCGGCGGCGAGCAGTGAGGCGGTGGCGCTCGGCGGGCGGAGAGGTCCGGCGGCGGCGGTGGAGGTCCGGCGGCGGAGCAGGCAGCGCTTGGCGGCCAGTGCTGTGTGCGGCGAGCGGTCAGAAGCGTGGCGCGGGCGGCGGCTAACGGCGGAGGCTGATGGCGATGGCGGCGGTGGGCGGGCGCGCGGCGGCAATGGCGGCGGGCGACGATGAGGCTAGGGCGGTGCTCGGCCGATTTTTTTTTTTTTTCGTTCGAGCTACGTGCTGATAACGTGTTTGAGGAGAAAAGTAAAGACAGCAATCAATTGTATTGATAACAATGAATAGAGGGGCCTTTATATAGGCATTACAAAGAGAGTCTTTCCATACATAGGATTCCTAGTTAAGGTAAGACATCTAACAGGATCCAACTACTTATGGAAGAGTCTAGAACCTACCATAACTCTTATCCCCCTACAACTAGTATTAGGTAAGACACCAATACGGGAAGGATTTCCCGGAACAAGTTGTGATTATGCATTTTTATTGATTATTTGATTTAGAAAAATTAGCTGATTTTGGATTAAAAAATGTGAATTCCATGAGAATCCGAGGGTAAGAGGTTGGATTTATTCTTCAATCAAGATTTTTGTAGTTCCATAAAATAGTTCATGAGAATAAACTGTAAATTCTTTTGTAGTTCCATAAAATATAATGAAAAACTTATTTTGAAAATTGAGAAAAAATGAAACTACCACTTTTAAGTGGGAAGAAGTGGGTAATATGTCAAGGGTAAAATTGGAAAATCACGTGCTAAATTTGCAATCCTTAATAATTGGAAAAAATGGAAACCTCCGGAGTATATACTTACCAGTAAATGGAAAAGCCGCAGCATCAGGTGAGTACCCTTTATAATAGAACCTCATTGCTGCAGCCACATGAATTCCGGACATAAAATATGGCGCCACAAATCCCCATGATAAGTAGAAGTGGGTAAGGAATAGTGCCCGGTTCATAATCCAGTTGACTTTTGTGGTGTATGATTCCAAAACAAATGTTTGCTTTCTCAAATAATTCCAATACCTACATGCATAGGAATACAATGTTTGAAATGTCCTCTACTGGAAGTAGGAAAAACGATTGTTTTAGAACTTCTTTTAATTGCGAAGCTACATGAGCAATTTTACGTGGATGGGGAGAAACTATAGAAACCTGGCAAAGTTAAGATCGCTTGCAAGTGGATGGGGAAAAACAGCAACCGGTGGCGATGTGATGAGCCTCTTATGAGCCCCTGTAACCGGAAATATTAGCAAAATAAACAATTCATTCGGCGTGTGATAAAATCAAAAGATATAATGCTTAAAATTACCTTTAGCTGCACTCTCGATGATGCAGTGAAGGATGGCCATTATACTATGTAGCTTAATATCTTAGTTATTTGTATGGTCGGCATGGGCTGTCTCTTATTGACCTAAACGTAATTACTTTAAGACGGAGAAAAATTACCGGCGATAGCTGCAAGAGTCATGTCATCTGAGTAGCCTCCATCACGAAGTTCTGAAACGACACCATGACGATCAGTTCTAAAATCATCTGCATGCATCTGCAGCAATTTCAGGAATTCATAATAAGAGTCTTGGAACATATATGCCAATCTGATACCTAATATGCTTGAGATGCTTACCATCATGCATCCTCCCCATAAAAAGAATGTTTTTCCACCAGTGGCAAACCCCATCGAACAAGGCTGTAAACAAAGGTCCTTTATTATGGTTTGCTATGTGAAAAGGAAAACCTCAATTTGAGAAACCCAACATCACATGAAGTGACCAACAAGACCACGTAGGTTGGACGCTGATTGCTGACTCACCACTGTGTTCATAGAGTGATAGCAGACCAGTTACCTTGAGAAACTAGCACACACACACACACACACACATTATCTCCTTTCAGAAAAGGAGTTGACAACTGATTTCAGATGACTAGTTAGTTCAATTCATGAAATCTGCAATGACTACTGAAACATAAAATCTAAAACTATACACATCGCAAACTTTTATTTCTACTCAACAGCATATAGTAGTGACCTTGATGCATTTTTAAACAATGGGAGTGGTGGGGATAAAGAAAAGGAAATATCCATAAAAAGAAAAAAAAAAAAACAAGGTCTAAGTGAACAATAGATGAGAATAAGAAAAGCATGGGAAGACCAGAAAAATTATCCTTAATATCAAGGACCTTGAGAACAATCAAGAGAGATGCTGAATTTAATTTTTTTTTTTTTTTTTTTTTTTGGTTCAGATAATCAACACATCCATGAATATTCTAATTATGTTTGTACTCTTACCTACTCTTCCTTTCTTTTTAAGGAAACTTGTCATCTTTGTTAGAGTTTAATAGAATATATTTTAGTGTTATTTATTTGTATTTCTCTAAGGATATTTCGGTCTTTTCACTACTTTTTTAATTCTAGGTATTTATACTCTTTCCCTCATTCTGTAACCTCACTTTTCCCATTCTCAATTGCAAGAACTCTAATATGTTTTCCTATTTTCTCTTCTTCATTTTGCCTTCAACTTTTATCCTCAATGTATGAACTGAATTGATTTAGCAAAATTGAGGTGCCACACTAGCAACCAAGTCACTGATTGATATGTGGGCTAAATTTGAACAGCAACCACATGATCATGGATGTCATCTAAACCAATCAAACATTTCAAGTTTCTTGATGAATAACACAACACATTGAGTAGCATCTAAGTCAATAACTAACGACTTCAGACAATTTTTCTACTATTTACATTCTAAGAATACCCATTTCATGAATTCAATCACAAAGTCATTTTCAGACCACTGATATAGCTATTTGTAGCATCATATAAGCAAAGCTCTTACAAAGGTTTCAACTGCCAGGTATAACATTAAGGCATAACATTCACCCTTTGAAATACTCCTATTAGCATTTATATATGCATCATAATATTTGAACTTTTGCGCTGCAGTTATTCAGCTGATGCTGGAAGTTTGTATACGGAAAAGCTAAGGATGATTGGTTTATCACTTTATCAACATATTTTTGCTACAGTTGATACCTAGCAAACCATTGATAGCTCCTTACTCACTTTCCTTACTTAAAACACCACCCCACCCATCCAAAACAAAAATTTAGCACTTTACCTAAAAGAATATAATTTTTAGAGTGGTACTGAAGATGAAAATTGGTAACAGAAAATTAGTCATTAAGAAGTGCCAACATACCATATGATATTCATATATGCAGTAACTTCCTAAACTTCCGGATGGTAAATCAAGAGGGTATCCAGTTTGAATAAATATCTGCACAATTTTTCTCCACAAGGATTCAGAAGTTGTGTGAAACAAACAGATAAAAAGATAAAAGAGCATCATGATGATTAAATAGTAGGGAATGGTATATAAATAAGCATACATCCGGGTTCTTTTCCATTTCAGCAGTGAGAGCTCCAATTGAACCAGGGTGCAGCCTAACATCATCATCCAGAAATAACACATACTTGCTATCTTTATGCATTTTCTCTACCCCGACCTGCAAATGTGCAGTGCATACGTGAATGCAATACCCAACAGATGCATATGTGATATCGAATGAGGTCAAGAAAAGCAACATTTGGTTGATTTTCTTTTCAAGAAGTTTCTCAAGTTATACAGTCAACGATTTATCTTGGAACATAATCTTTGGATAAGTGAGTTTCATTTTCCAGATAAGCCTACTTACCTTTTGTCCCGGGGGGGGGGGGGGGGGGGGTGTTTTCCACTATTAGCAAAAATTAGTTTCGTTTTGATCTTCATAAATATCTTGGAGCCACGTGGTTTCAAGATGAAATTTTTTGAAAGGGTTTGTTCAGGGAATATCTTTATAAAAGACGTTGCCTTAAAATAATGCATGTCTACCAATCTTGAAGTAACCTGTATAAAAAAAGTTGTCACTTGTGTCCATACATTTCCAACTTACAGAAACATAACAACTACAACACTTCCAACCAAATTGAATAACATTGAAGTAGCTGTTACCAACTGATTGTGAATCTTCTGACTGCAGGTTGTTGACGGACCGGCTACTACTATTTTGGCATCAACATCGTCCTGCATATTTATAAGCTTGCATTAGAAGATAGATTTGCCGTTGTAAAGATTTTTAAGCGAACAAGCATTCTATAGCTGCAAAAACTTGAATACAGATATTACTGTAGCACAAAATAGATGCTGCTTAGATTTAAAATTGAGCAACACAACATCAGGAAAATAATAAAGCAAAAACGTATTCATCTTAGGTCGAAAATAGTGCATTTTCACATAGTAGAGAACACTCATTCATGCAAAGTGTATATTTAAAAGTCTCCAAGCAACTTGAAAATTTTGGCTTCAGAGAGCATAACCTACATTGAAACCACCCAGCAGCAATTTCTCTCATTCTCATCTGCCCTTTAATTGCTTTAGTTGACATGCCAGCAACGTCTCTTAAATATTTTTGAACCGCAACCTACAACACAGGGCGGAGTGTATTTTTCTCTCAGTTAATTGATTCAGTAATTACTAGCATCATAATTCCTGTGATGCTCTGATTAATTCAAATTTCCTCGAGAAAGATGAAACTGCTTATGCTCAAGATTTCCGCTATTTGGCGTGGATTGAACTTATGAGTTATGTCTGGACAGAAATATCAGCAATATTTGGGTTGAGGTGGACTTCAAGATTGCTATCAAACTTGTACAGTCTTCTAGTAGCAATAATTGGCAGCTCCAAGCATTAATCTAAAAAATCCAAAACATTACCAACAAGGGTATGTTCTTTTCTCCCATATTTTAGAGAAGGTACGCAGTGGCAGATCATCTTGCTAACCAAGGATGCTACCATCGGAATTTCCATATTTTATGATGTTCACAATCTCAAGGGCAAAATCCTTCGTTTAGTTCATCTGTATAAACTTTGCTATCCTTATATTAGGTGTAGAAATATGCATCTTCTCATTTTGGCTTTTGGCACTTGTCCTGTCCACAATCATTTTGGCTTTTTTGGGAGTCACCTTCCCATTTTCATCAATTGCCATGTAGAAGATATCGGTCCCTCCATCCATTGTCATGTAGGAGGATCCAACCCCTCCTTTTTTTCCTGTGCAGTAATATACGAGGCTTCTTTTAAAAAAAGATCCACATAGCCAGCATTTGAAGGTTTCATTTCAGAAGGAAAGAGACTCTGCAGACTGACAGGTATAAACCTTGAAATCAGTTACAGAATGACATTTTGTCCTACACAGAGTTCATGATCAATTATCCCTTCTAAAACCATGATCTGTTAGAATAGATAAACGAAGTCCTACATGGGCAAGATATGAGAAAGGTCATGGGTTTATAAGATTGACAGTGTCTCCTTTGCTTTGAGGCCTTTGAGTGAAAGCTTGCCCAAAAACAAACCATGAAGATTCAGGCCCAAAGTGGACAATGTCATACCAATATGGAAATAGGAGATGTTTGCGGGCTTTCAACATAATCATGGCTGTGCCATATAGGTGGATAAAAGCTTCCCGGTGTAGAACAAAGATGGTGGGCTGAGGCAAATGATGGAATATTCAAGAGAATCAAATAATCATTCGAAGGGAGGATTAGTGGTCCTTTCTTAAAGGGGAGGATTGTTAGAATAAGTCCTAGACATGGCAAAGCTTTTGGGTTTATAAAATGGACAATATCTCCATCAGTATGAGGCTATGAGTATATATAGGGATTAGTTCACAACTAGGAAGCACGAACACGTGAGTGGATATGGGACAACGCACAAGGACACGGCACAGATACACTCTTTTACATGTAAATTAGGACACAACACGGGACACGACATGGCTAAACTTTCCAATTTGAAGTGTCCGTGCTTCGTGGGTTCCCAACCATCCAATGAACTTATATGTGATGGATATTGTAATAAACCCATAACATGTATAATGGTATAAATGTCCATGCATTAATAATAACATTATTGCCATGTTAAGTGTGCATCAATGGACTTCAAAGCGTGAGTTAACGAATATGTATGCAGTAGTTTTTTATTGTAAATTTTGTTTTCAAAATAACTTCAAATCAAGCTTTTAAATGTAGAATTCTATATGACAAAATAGTATGGTCTTGTTCCCTAGGTATGGGATAGTGTTTGCGGACTCTCAACCATGGTATTAAAGTCATGACCCTCAGTGAGCCGTGTGGGTGGAGAAGAACTCTTCAGTGTAGAACGACGGGCACAAGCAAACTATCAACTATTGGGGATCTGTGCTAGTTGAAACACAGGGTCGCTGGGTAGAGCGAGCTTTTGCAAGCAGTGTCTTTAAGTAACGCATGCGCTCTTAATGTAGTGAAGATGAGCCAAGTAAATGGGCTAAGAATTAGATACTCATTGGACGAGGAGAGGCCAATGGTTGTTTTCGAATGAAGGATTTCAAGAATATGCAAACAAAGCCTCGCATCAGCTAGTCATGGAAAAGTAATGAGTTTATCAGTGCAAAATATCTTTTTTATGAAGTGTGAAAGCAATAACTCCACATTGTAAATTCAAACCTTGCATTTAATATGCAAAGATCCTGAGCTACTCCTCTCATTGCCAGTTGGTTTTGAGATGGAACCACAGATTTTAACATAGTACTAGAGCAGACTCTCTAAACGTATGAGCCCAACGATCCACGATGTTCTAGCTCTGTGTCACCCGAGTTAAAGAGTCACGTTGTAAGCCTTGAACCCGGCTATGCGCGTGTTGAAGCAATAATCCCACATCAAGTAAATTCAAGCCTTGCATTCAATATGTAAGGATCTTGGGCCAGTCCTCTTATTGTCAATTGGTTTTGACCCAAACTTTAACATGAAGCTTTTTAAGCCAAGCACAAAAACAAGACCTGAGGGTTTATGGACAAAGTTGACAAAAGGTACCGATGTGGAGATGAATGGTATATGTGAACTGCCAACATGAATCAGCTCTAACTTCATTAATGTTTGATTTAGTTCTCTACTTCAAAAATGATACCAATTTGATATTAAACTGCATCCATGCTTATGAGAAGGTGTATCATGTGACGTTGTGGACAATGAACCTTCATAAATTATTGTCTTTCAAGTGCATCTAGATATTAACACAATCATAGTCCACAACCGAGTAACAAAGATTATTGTGAGTAGGCTAATACTTAAAGCAATAGACTATTATACTCAAAGCAGTAGGCTTTTTCTATTCAGTTTAGTTCAGGTCCATTCAATTCGGTTCAGTTCAGTTCAGTTCAGGTCCATTCAGTTCAGTTCAGCCAGTTCAGTTCAGTATAGTTCAATTCAGTAATTATTATTATTATTATTATTATTATTATTCATAATTATTATTGTTATTGTTGATTACTATTATTATTACTAATAATATTTACTAGGGTTAATAGCCGCAAAATCCCTGAACTTTTGTCAAATTCTTATTTTGCATCTCAATTTAAAAATCTGCCTGAAAATCCCCAACCTTTAATACCCCGACGACATTTTCCGGTGATAGCCTTTCTTACGTGGCATATATGTGGCATTAGTAGATGTCGTGGCATCTACGTGGCATCAACGTGTATTTGTCAACACAAGTGGAAGAAAACCACGTAAAAAAATAACAAAAAATTAAAACGTTTCTCAGATCCCCAAAGACACAAATCTTGCAAAGTTCCAAAATTTCTCTCTTACTAATGGAAGATTCATCCTGAAATTAGTAAGGTGAGGTTTCTCTTAATTCTTCGATTCTTGTTAGTTGTAGGGTCTGATTTTGATTATTTTACTGAACTTTTGTCTTTCTCTTGATTAAATATCCTTCGACGAACGCGTGAGAGTGTAATTGTGGTCCTGGTGGTCCCGTAGGTCGAAGAAGTTCTCAAAACCCCCACAATCATCAATCTGTATTAAAAAAAAATACTCATTAGTTACATTCAATTTCCCGAACTACAATAATCTCTTTGAAATCGTTTTCTTCCTGTTACATCTCTACGGCAATGGCAACAATAAAACCTTACCTCGGGATTTCAATCAGTGTGAGAAGTTCTCACCCTAGCAACAACACCATGCTCGCAAATTCAAATCTGAACAAAAAGGAATGATACATGGTTCGTAGCTTAAAGAACACCTAAACTAGAGGAAGAAGACAATCTGAAAAATCCTTAATTTTGCGTCTCTTAATGATTAAATAAAAATTACGACCCTATCTACGCAAAACGAAGACGTTTAGAATAATTATATGCGGCGTCGTCTTGTTCACACCGGAGTATTTAGCCATATCAGACAATCCGGTTGCCACATAAGCACCCAATTGGGGTCTCACCAACAGGAGTGCAAAATCAGATTAGTATTAAAGGTTGGGGATTTTCAGGCAGATTTTTAAATTGAGGTGCAAAATAAGAATTTGACAAAAGTTCAGGGATTTTGCGGCTATTAACCCTATTTACTATTATTAGTAATAATATTTATTGTATTATTATTATTTATCATTGTTATTATTATTATTATTTGTGACATTTGATACTTTTGTGACATTCGGGACATTTGGGGAATATTTATTAATATTATTATTGTTGTTATTATGATTGTAACTAATTATATTATTATTACATTATATTAATATTATTATTATTTTATTATTTTTATTATTATTTTATTATATTTATTATTTTTCATATTTATTATAATATTACTATTATTATTTTATCATTATTATTTACTCTTAATATATATTTCAGTTCAGTTCAGATCAGTTCAGATTCATTCAGTCGAAAAGAACAGACTCTTACTATTGTTACTCATATCTTGTTGTAAAGAGTGAGAACAGGAAGTGGAGAGATATGAAAACACAAAAGAATCTCAAACCTGAACTTCAAATTCTAGACAAGCGAATGTAGTGACCTAATTGGCAAATCAACTCTACATAAACATTTTTCTCATCTACTGTGACGAACAATTAGTGGATACATGCATAAGAAAACAAAGAACATAAGAGTCAAACATTCAATATTACATGTAGGTAACTCAGGGAAGGAACATACCTTGTAATCGTTCAATAAATGTTTCACAGCATGGTAAGCAGGATCTTTTGTACTATCAACCACAAAAAGAAACTCCAAGGGACCACCATATAAAGATGTAATCTGAAACATTCATGAACCAAATGCAATTCATAATCGAAAGTCTTTCTCTTGCACCCAACTCGTCTGTAATTCTGGTCCAAGGAAATCATGCACTTATTCTGACGAATCCAACTTTGATTATTTCCAACCAAGATGAGGATCATAAAATTGGCAGCAGAAAAGATTTGAAGAAATTGATGTAGTTCAGGGCATTCTACATTGATTAAGTATTTTTTTAAAAAAGAACACAAATGCTAATAGTGAACTAAATCTCACCATTTTTTTATCTGTAATGGTGTACATACTAACCTGAACAATTAAAAAAATAAACAATAACCAACTAAAAATGAGCAGTATAAACTTTAAAAATATTCACCTGAGTTTTCCAGTTATGTAGATTGTGTTCCCCAAAACCCTTCAATGGCATCACAACAGAGACCCTAGGCAAACTGACCTGACTAGAGTGCTCGAGGTCATTAACATCATGACAAATAAAGGCAAAGTTATTCCCACGTTTTATATTTTCCTTGATCCTTCTTATCTCTTTACGCCTGTCGCAAGAAATTTGAACTGAGATCATAAACTATGAACAGAATAACAATATGAAAAGCAGAAAATAACCCTATTATAATATCGGCACCACATCTCAGACCGTAGACAATCAAGCTACATACCTGACAAGAGAAGCCAAGGCCCAGCCAAGAGCAAGAAGCAAGCAAATACAAAATCCCTGCAGCATAAAACAAAAGCTTCAAATTGCATCAATTTAACCATGCTGATCCACCATGCAGAAATTAAAGCAAAGATGGCTATCAATGTAGAAAAAAAAGGTAAAGTGCATACTATATAAGTATCGTATGGCAGACATCCTGAGAATATCGCATCTTCACATGCCATGTTAACAAAGATAAAGTTTCATTATATTTTTATTTGTGAGTTGTTTAGGTCTAATAACAGAAAAATTCCACCAAATACACACTGGCATTAGGAGATGGAAAAGCATTTTAGATCAGTACTGCACCAACCAAGTTCACTATGATTAAGAAGATTAAATAACTTGGCGAACCACAATTTACACTATGACTAGAAAAGCACCACTGCAATAGAAAGCAGCAAATCAACTTTTACACTCGCAAAAGATCAACATCAAATAATTCAAAATAGAAGGCAACAAATAAACTTAAAAGGCCATGATTGGCCTTGATGACTATATGTTCCATATCTCTCAAAACCCCAAGTTAAAATTCCTTCCCCTAAATGTAAGTTTTCTGGTCTTGTAGCTGCATTGCAAAATACATCTCTCTCGAATCCTATACGTCTAAAGTTGTGCTACTTTTAAAATGATTAATGGAGGGAATTATTCTCTGTTACTTTATGTTTATAAACAGTAGCTATCTGCCGAGCTGGTCGACCATATGCCACTTAAGTATCAAATATTCAAGCATCCTCTTTCATCAAAACTTCCAAACTTTGTCCTTAGGATAAAAAGGAATGTATGGAATGCCACTTACTTAAGCCCACCAACACTAATGACGGCATTATAAAAGCCAATGTATTCTACCTACAATTTAAAAAATAATCTCAAAATCGATTAAACAGCGTTCGTACTCGGATCTAAAAACAGGCAGAGTAATAATTCCAGATTAGCATCCTAAATTTCCATTGTGAAACTAAACAGTTTAGTCTGTTTTATCACTTCCACATAGAATAACCAAAAAAAATATATTACACATACACAAAAAAAGGAGAAGAAGAAGAGGAGGACCTGGATCTGAATAAAGAGCGCGAAGGGACTACAGCAAGCTTCGGTCCCAGCCAACAAAAATGCATCCAATGAATCAAACGAAGGCATTTCCCCTGCAAATTCTGCCACGGTAGGATATATGTAATCCAGCTTTGCCTCCAGCAGTCAAAATCAATCAACGAGTAAATGCACTTAGGCAGAAACAAGGCCCCCAAACGGAGTTGTGCGGAAATACAGATATGCACGTCTACGAAATTGCAGCATTCTGCCTCAGATCGCCACGGATGAAAAGATAGGGAGAGAGAGAGAGAGAGAGAAAATTAGAGATGAGAAAAAAAGGGGGAAATGAGAGAAACCGCGTAATTTTATATTTTCAAGTGTCGTGATTTGGAGAGAGAAAATGTCTTTCCTTTTAAGAAACTATTTTTAAGAAATTCAAAAGGGGTAAGGAGGTAGAGACCGTTGCTCATTGCAGTGGATAGCGATTGTTGTGGATTAATTTCGGGATGGTCTTTGGGAGCAAAATATATCGAAATGTCGAAATATCAAATTTACCGTACCGAAAAATTATCGAAATTGTCAAAAATTTCGGTATACCGAATTTTCGGTACGGTATGGTGCCGTACCGAAAATTTTCGGTACGGTAACGGTATAAATTTTTTTTATTTTTGGTATTTCGGTATATACATATCAAGATTTTTTTCGATATTTCGGTAATTCGGTATTTCGATAAGTTCGGTATATACCGATACCGAAATAAACTTCGGTATACCAAAATTTCGATACGGTATCGGTATGGACCGAAAGCCATACCGAAATTTTGGTATACCGGATTTCGGTATACCGAAACTTTCGGTACGGTATCGGTATGAATTTTGTTGTACCGAAACTTTCGGTACGGTATCGACAAAAAAAATCGGTACGGTATACCACCCCTATATAGTCCCATCAAAACAATAGCGAAAGAACCTTTTTTTTTTTACCAAATTACATTTGGATAATTCCTTGAATTAGATTTGTGTTAGTGCAAAACTTATGTGGTTCATACCTATAGCCGGTAGAGCAATAATATTGGAGTCGAAGACACAGAGAATTGATTTATGAAGATACAACACTTATATTTTCGGCTTAACAAAAGAAAGATAATGAAGTATTTCTAACGACAAATATCCCAAAAGAAGTTACTATTTTGACTGGAAAAATATTTTTTTTCTAAAGTATTCAAGATTTTAATGAATTTAATGTAGAGTTAATGTTGCATTAAATATGCTGTAGTTTGAAATGAGAAACCACATCAATGACCGCTAAGGTTTTAGAGTAACATTTAATGATGAGACAAAAATGATAATTTTAATTCAAAATTTCCGAACAGCCAATCAGAGCTGTCAACATCTCCAGTGGCGGCCTGCCCTCCCCCTCCCACGCAACTCGAAATTTATAAATTTTACTTTATATTGTATATATATTATATATATATATACACACTCATTTTTTTTTTTTTAGAATATATGCATATTTTTAGCCCCAATTTCAATAATTGTGCATAGCTCATTTATTAAAGTGGTTAACGTATTATAAACATAAGGTCTGAAGTTCTACCCAGCACTTTACTTTATTTTTAGAGTTAATTACATAAATCGTCCTTGTGGTTTGTCGGGTTTCACAGGTTTAGTCCTTGTATTTTTTTTCACCGGGTCATGTCCTTGTGGTTTTTGATCGTTACGGGTTTAGTCCTTGTGGTTTGTCGGGTTTCACATATTTAGTCACTATACTTTTTTTTCAGATGGTCATGTTCTTGTAGTTTTTGATCCGTTACGGGTTTAGTCCTTGTGGTTTGTCGGGTTTCACAGGTTTAGTCCCTATAATGCCCAAATACTTCCAGAGTTTACACATACGGTCGACATTCGAATGGTGGACGTAAAACAAAGGGTCATACCCCGCGGAGTAGAAGTTACCCTTGTCCTCATTATTAGGATTTGGCGAGTCACCAACCCATCTTTGCACAGCGGTGTGAGTCCAGCTTCGACCGATCCAATCGACTTGGCACCATTTGCAACAGGCGCATCCCCAACTACGTATGTTTCATGAGTTTTTGTAACAACCAACCGCCATATAAGATATGATAAGATAGATAAAACTTTACCAATCAAACATGTACTTATTTTCAGTAATTCAAGCCTTTAATATCAATTCGGAGGTGTGGCAAGTTAAAGAAATGTATGTGTTATTTATAGGCCCCATTCCATGTAACTTATGAATGATTGTAATTAACTATCCTCAATTAATAAGGAAATGAAACTGTTAACCTATCATGTCCCAATCGTTTGGTTATTTGTGTTTTATGGTCTTTTGGTTTTCTTGTATTGATGGTTGTGTATTATATTCGAATGTTAAAGATAATGAGTTGAAGATTTAAGAGTCCATAATAATTAAGACATAAAAATTGGAGTCATTAAGGCCCCACAATAAATTTAAGGACTCGATTTTTATATGTATAAGATAATCATAAAATAAAGAACTAATTACAACGTACTCAAATAATAATAATAATAATAAAATATATGAAAAGACGAAAATATCCTTTAAATTAACGATCAACTAACAGAATTATTGGTCAAAGGACTAAACCCGTAATGGATCAATAACCATAAGGACATAACCCGCTGAAAAAAAAGTATAGGGACTAAACCTGTAAAACCCGACAAACCACAAGGACTAAACCCGTAACGGATCAAAAACCACAAGGACATGATCCGCTGAAAAAAAGTATAGGGACTAAACCTGTGAAACCCGACAAACCACAAGGACGATTTATGTAATTAACTCTTATTTTTATATTCCTCGTAAATTATTTTATATATCCTATCCCAATAGCCTCTAAATTATTTATTTTCATTACTAAGATTGCGATTTTTTGATCTGATTTTGTTTGAACATGTTAAAAATACATATTTATAACTTATATATTATAAGTTTATTTTATATACCTTTGCCCAAATAGCTTCCTAAATTAGTATTTTTCCCAAGTAAGATCACCTTTTTTTATTTTAAATTTTCGAATATGGTAATGGCGTATTTTATAATTTTACTTTTACTTGAAATAGATTGTAAGTTTTTAAAACTATGTTAAAATGATTGGAACTTTTTTAAATAGATGATAGATAAAATTACGAACTCGAAATATTATAAATTGCAAATATAGATAAAATGTATAAAAATACTCAAACCCGAAACACAACCAACTTAATTTTACCCTACCTAGTCAACTTATTTGCTTCGCTCTACTCTTATCCGACACACGGATAGACATTCCTGGATCCGCCCTGAATATCTCACCTACCAGTGACAGCCACATTAACTATATTTCTATGTCAACTTGATAATAACATCCTAACTAAATTGAAGAGGCAAAGTTGTTGGCCTACACTGATCTGACACCACCTATAGTTGAGAAAATTCCAATCTTGTGTAGATTAAAATATCCAGTAAGCTTCAGATCTGTGTGGGAAGAAGGTGTTATGCCGGATCTAGCTTCAGATCTGCGTGAGAAGAAGAGTGGAGATTCAAGTACAGTAGAATGTCAATCTATATGAATAACATTGTTGCGTATCAGATGGATATCAATCTGTATGAATGACATAGTCTATGTGTAGCTATAAGTACATGACTATTGTGTACTAACCTATGTCCTAGAGAATACCCCATGTGTGGAGCTGAGTGGACGTATAAGACATTGCTTCAAACAACAAACAAAACAATTGTGTTTTTGCTGCTTTCATCGTTGTTTTGTATTTGCCATCAAAACATCATAATAACTTGAATATAGTAATATACTTACTCTGATTACTTCCTGTAGTGAAGATGTTTTAAAATCGAAGCCTACAGGACTACAAGAAACTTGTTGTAACTTTATCTTTTGACACCTACAGCAAGAATAAGTCTTCGACTGTGACTTTAATTGAAAAACTGGGTCTAGCTTATTTACTCCCCCTCCAAGCTATCCCTCGAGTATTATGACCAAAAAGTGGTATCTGCCACAGGATTAGAATTGAAAGTAGAAAGTACAATATTCTAGTTGGACTATGATCGTGTAGTCATTCTGGCGTAGCGAAAGTGTAAACATGAATGAGAGAAGAACGTCTTAATACTACGTATACTAGACGGCTCTCAAAGATTCAATTCCAATCAAAATTCAACAACCCTAATAATAACCTACTACCACATATAAATAGTTCTCAAAAGGCCCATAAAGGTCCAATAGACGTACGAGCTTATTAAAAGAGTTTTAAGAAAAGACATAAATAAAGCCATTAAGTTTTGGGCTTGAAGATACGATCATGATCCCCCAAGAAGCATAATGACTCATTCACCACATCATCCTCCCCGGACAAGAAAAGGTTCACTCTCGAACTGGACTCGTCATCCAAGGCATCATCATTATCACCCGTGTAAGGTATGAGGTGCTTTACATTGAAAAAGTCTGAAGTGCGTACGTGTGAAGGCAAACGCAAACGATAAGCATTCGGGTTGATCTTTGCCAAAACCTCCAAAGGTCCAATCTTCCTAGCCGCGAGCTTGTTATACTCATGTGCAGGGTATCGGTCAAGAGTGAGAACTGCCCACGCAAAGCCTCCCAGCTCGAATTCCAAGTGTCTCCGTCCCTTATCCGCTGCTTCTTTATAAGCCGCTGTAGAGGCCGATAACTGATCATAGGTAGCAGGATGAGTGTGCCTAAGGGCTTCAATCAAGTATATGGAACGAGTATCCGCCATGATCACCGATGGTAGTGCAATCAAATCCGACGGTCCCCGAGGAATCATTGCATAAACAATCTAAAATGAACATGGCCCGTGCTCCGGTTCACAACCAAATTATGATCAAATTCCGCTTGACTGACTTCGGTATCCCACGATCGAAAATGCTCTCCCACCCAAAGAATGATTTACAACCTCCGTCTGGTCATCTGTCTGTGGGTGATATGCACTACTGAAATCAAGACGGGTGTGTGCCATACGCCATAAACTCTTCTAAAAAAAACTCAATAATCGTGTATCACGGTCGAAGACGATGGAAGAAGGTAACCTATGAAGATGGTACACCTCACGAAAAAAATAATTTTGCCACATACACGGCATCGGATGTCTTCTTGCACGGAATAAAGTGAACCATCTTCAATAAATAGTCCACCACGACAAAGATGGAATCATTCCCCCGCTGAGTGCAAGGCAAACCCAGGACGAAGTCCATGCTAATAGCAATCCAAGGAGCATTGGTTATAGGTAGAGGTCGGTAAAGTCCCACGTTGGTCGACGTGCCTTTCGAAACCTGACAAACATGGCATCGCGAGACATACATGGTGACATCCCATCGGATAGTAGGCCAAAAGTAAGAGCATTGTACGAGTTCGATAGATATATCCCATCCAACACACCAGCATTATGTATCTCGGAAATCATGCGGATGCGAAGGCTAGTTTCAGGAATACAAAGGCGGGCACCTTTGAAGAGGAAGCCATCGAGTAAGACAAAATCCAAGGAATCACCGGAACGGATCCATGCCAAAAGAAGGCTGAAGAAGTGATCATCCACATAAGACTCAGGTAAAAGGTCAATGCCTGAAACTACGACACGTAGGTCATAAATCAGAAACGCATGATGGTTGCACTCAAAGCATCTGCCACTCTGTTCGGCAGTCCCGATCAATGCTTCAAAACAAAGTGAACTATTGGATAGAAGCGGCCCAAGAGGCATGACGAGCAAAAAGGTTGTCCTGTGTAGCTAAGTGACGTAAGGCCTCATGATCAGAGAAAAATACGAATTCTCTGTGAAAAAGATAGTGTCGCTAAGGACGAACAACGCGAACCACTACATAGAACTCCACGTCGTATGTGCTGTATAGACTATGATGACCAGAAATTTTCTCACTAAAGAAGGCCACAAGGCGGCCCCTTTGACTCAAAACCGCACCGATGCCTGCCTTCAACGCATCATAAGACAACTCGAAGGGTTGCTCGAAATCAGGAAGTAACAAAATCGGTGCTGAGATAAGGAGTTGTTTGATATCTTGAAAAGCACTTTCTGCCGCGGGTGTCCAAAGGAAAGGTTTAGTTCCAATACAGTCCATCACTGGTGCCATAATGGCACTGAAATGAGCTATGAAACGTCGATAGAAAGAAGCAAGGCCATGAAAACTCCGAGCCTCTATAACTGTAGTTGGGGAGGGCCAATCTCTAATCATACCAATCTTCGAGTCGTCCACGTGAATCCCCTCTGCCGAGATAATATACTCCAAGAATAACACCGACTGCACCTCAAAAATACACTTATGTGGAGATGCAAAAAAATTCTCGTTTCTCAAGATAGTGAGGACGACACATAAATGACCAAGATGCTCATCAAATGAACGACTATATATCAGGATATCATCGAAGTAGACAACGACATAAGTACCAATGAGGGAGCGGAGTGACTGGTTCATAATATGCATGAATGTTCTCGGAGAGTTGGAGAGGCAAAAGGCATCACCAACCACTCAAACAGGCCTTCACAGGTCCTAAAGGCTGTTTTCCACTCATCACCAGGGCGGATACAGATCTGTGGTATCCACTGCGAAGATCCAGCTTACTTAACATCGTAGCACCACTGAGCTGGTCGAGTAAATCATCTAGGCGGGGTATAAGAAATCAGTACCGAACTGTAATCTTATTAATAGCCCTACTGTCAACTCCTCCACTTGCCGTAACTCCTCATGTTCAACAAGGCTCATATGGTAGTGAGGCCGGTTCAGAAGAGAAGCCCCCGACACTAAATCAATGTGATGATGTATATCTCTAAATGGATGTAATCCCGAAGGTAACTCAGCAGGAAAAAGATCAACATAATCATCCAATAGTACACGTATCGCAAGTGCTACATACGAAACAGGACCAGAACGGTCAACACCCAATAATAAAACCAAAAAATTACCCGACCCCATCTCATGCAAAAACTCCGAACGAGATAGCAACAAAATATTATCAATTGGAGGGGACATCTTAGTCACCGAGGGATGCAGCACTATCTTGGACCCATCAAATAGGAAGCTGTATGTATTCTGACGACCATCATGTATGACAGACCTATGAAACTCCCACGGGCGACCCAAAGGCAAACGACAAGCTTCCATCAGGACCACATCACACCAAATTGTATCTGGATATTTAGACCCAATTGAAAAGGTAGCACTGACTTGACGTTCGACAATCAAATGAATTACCACATTGAACCAAGCAAGTGTATAAGGAAAAGGGTGGGGCTTGGTATGTAAATTCAATTTAGCAACAGCATTAGCAGACATTTCACAGGAACCGAAATCAATAATAAAATAGTACACCTTACCCTCAATAGTGCATGTCGACTCGAAGCTATGGTGATGAAGGGCCTCTGACGCCACGGGCTCCTTAGGTGAAAGAAAAGAACGATGTATCACCAATAATGGTTCAACATCGCCATTCGCGTGCTCCTCCGGTAAAGTATCTAAAGGGTCTTCATTGAACAGAGATGGTGCATCATACGGATGAGTCTCCCACTCATCAATGAACAACGAATGCTAACGGGCTCGAGGGCAAGATGCCCAGCGATGCCCGACCTTGGCGCATGAAAAGCAACGTACGGCCGAGGTTGACGACACACTGCCATCGCTCACCGCCGTAGGTGGAGCCGATTGAGGATGGGATGTCGGTGGTGTGGGTAGAGGTGGCGGTTGGCGGGCTGCTGGGGATGAGGCCAGAATATTCTGTCGTGCCAATTATTGTTCTAGGAGGATCGCTCGTCGGTGAGCTTCGGAGACCGTCACCGGAGCGAGAAGAGTAAATATATCATGTAGGGATTTCTTCAAGCCTCCGATATAACGATAGACCAACTGCACAAGGGTCTATTGTAATATCCGCAATTTCGATTTTCCGGTATTTTTTTTTTTTTTGGCGTAAGTCCATCCTAGCGACTCTGTTGTGACCGTTTCATCATTTCGAGAATATTTAATTCTGCACTTTTTGTCATCCGAGTTCGTTTCGGTATCATTTTGTTGAGTTCCGTGTTCTTAAACGGCTTTTCCGCACTTGAGTTCGATTCTTGCGAATCTCGTTCGAAACTGTTGTTTCGAGTTTCTCAAAAGTTTATTTAATGTTATTATTCATGTTGTGAGCTTTGTCTTGGTGTTTCGATCGTGTATCGTGTATTTCAAATGTTTTGGGCCATTTTTGTAATTTCCCAAAGTTTGGGGTAATTACTTTCTGTTCTCGAATTTCGAGCCTTCGGGTGGTCAGAATCATGTGTTCTCTTAGTGCTTGGATTCATCTTTGCGAGTACTTCGTAACCGTATCTTCGATTCATATTCAGGTTCGGGTTTTGGCGTCGTCCGGGCCGTCGGAGTGGCCACGGCCGAGTCACGGCCGCACTTCTTGGAGCAGGGCCTGGCCTGGCCGAGTTACGGCCGTAAGGTGCCGGTTACGGCCATACGTGCTCGGCAGACATGGCTGGACGAATGCCGGTTACGGCCGTAAGGACCTACCGGGTACGGCCGTAAGTGCCGAGTTACGACCGTAAGGCCCTGTCGGTTACGGCCGTAAGCGATCGGCAGGCGCTGGGCGGATTTTGACGAATGCCGGTTACGACCGTAACCCTTTCGGACATATATAGGCAGTGACCGGTCATACCTCATTTTTTTCATCATTTCTTCACCCGGTTGCGGCTGGCGACGGGAAAAATCGGGAAGTGGAGTTTTTGGTCGATTCCACTCGATTTCTAAGCATTTTTGAGGATTCTTGTCGATTATATCAACATCAAATCTTTGTTCTTCGTCGGATCGAGGTAATTTCTTGAAATCTCCTAGAATTTGATTTTCGGGATTTCTTCTTGATTTTAATTGTTCATCCGAATTTGATGAATCAGTTGATGTTAGTAAACATTATTAATCGTGTTCTATGGATTGTATATCCATATCTTCGATTCGTTCAACCCAATTGATGATTCTTAGGTTCTTAAGGAACTTTGAACATTTAGTGTTCGATTAAATGTCTCAAATAGTTTCTTTCGGTCGTTGTGTTGATTTCGATTGATATTGTATTATTGAATGAATTGTACTTCATTCAAGGTTGTTCGAGTACTTGTGTTTATCGGAGGACGTCGTTCGTTGTTCGTTGAAGGAATTCACCGCCTTCGGTTGAGGCAAGTTTTATGCTTGTACTAGTCAATGAGATTAATGTTATCATATATGTGTATGAATGTGTTGTATCATTCCGAGACTTAGTCTCTTCATAAGTTCATTGATATTAGGGGATCGTTCGATACGATACTCTTCGGTAATTATGCCAAATGTTTATTATCATTCATTAATGGCCGGTAAGGCATTGAGATATTCGTTGTTAATGTTATTATCGATCACCGGTTCGCGGTATCGATGTATCGGTTGCTGTTGTTAATATTGATTTCGATCTAAGACATTGTTGCAATCATTGTTATTAATGTTGGCGTCCTGTCATTCATGTTGTATTGGCCGATTGAAGGCATTGTCGTATTCGTTCTCATCTTCATCGTCGGTAGCCAATTAAAGGTGCCGAGGAATTCATTGTATCATTGTTATCGATTGGCCGTCCTAAGGCAATCGAGGAGTTTAATTATTCATTATATCATTATTATCGATTGGCCGTTCTAAGGCGATCGAGGAGTTCAATCATTCATTGTATCATTGTTATCGATTGGCCGTTCTAAGGAAATCGAGGAGTTCAATCATTCATTGTATCATTTCTATCGATTGGCCGTTCTAAGGCAATCGAGGAGTTCAATCATTTATTGTATCATTGTCATCAATTAGCCGTTCTAAGGTAATCGAGGTGCTCAATTACTCATTGTATCATTATTATTGACTGGCCGTTCTAAGGCAATCGAGGTGCTCAATCATTCATTGTATCATTGTTATCGATTGGCCGTTTTAAGGTAATCGAGGTATTGAATCATCTGCTGCATCATTGTTATTGGTTTGGCCATTCTAAGGCAATCGAGGTATTGAATTGGGCTATCGAGGATAGTTCACATCCGTTGTTTCGTTGTTATCGATTGACCATTCTAAGGTAATCGAGGTATTGAATTGGGACCGCCGAGGACGGTGCCCATCCGTGAGTTACTATCGTCGTGTTGGCCGACTCAAGGCAACACACTATCTTTCTTGTGAATTCGGTAATCTCCGGATCGTTGCCGTTTGTGATTAATTATGTTTTGGAGGCTAGTCTCGGCTAGTGCTCATTATGGGTAAGCTTGGGGCTTTTACCTTCGCGGTTGGTTTCCCAACACCTACAACTCAGTAGGTCACGGTCATTCTTATGATCTCATTATGGGTAAGTTTGGGGCTTGAACCTTCGCAGTTGGTTTCCCAACACCTACAATTCAGTAGGTCACGGCCATTGGATGGTCTCATTGTGATACGGCTTCGTGCCGTGGCTTCGGCCCTAATCGATACAGCTTCGGGTTGTTTTGGTTTCATGTGATTGCGATATTTGATAGCTTCGGCTGAGCGGCTTTCAGGCCTTTGTGATTGTCTTGGTAATTTCATTATAGCCTTCGGGCATTGTGATTCATAGTTAATTCAGTTCTGGTTTGGTTCATGTCGTGTAATTCATTATGGTACTCTATAATTATGATTCGCCGTTGGGCATTTACATTCTAACCTGTCGAACAGGTATTAATAGTATGCCGTGGACATAGTATTTCACGAATGCTCGGTTCTTACCTTGGTTTGTGAGCATCTCGTATTAATATTATCATTGTACCATTTCATTTTGCCTTTGGATGCATATCATGTTATACATGTATTTGATGTTCATTATCTGGATGACTGACTCCGTGGGGGCGGAACATGTTTTCATGTTTTAGGTGCTTGCGAGGAGAGAGTTGAGACACAGGGGCATGATGATGGCGACGAGGCATTCTAGCGATACTAGTCCGAGTTGTTCATGTTGGTCAGTCAGTTGAAGTGTTCTCCATTTTGTCAGTCATTGTCATTATGTATTACCCGAGCAGATGCTCGTGGATGTTGTTGTATTTTGTTTTTGGCCATTTAGGCCCATCGTTGTCGTTGAAATTCCTTATCGGAATATTGTGTCGGATATCATGGTAGGGACTATGATTTTTCCTTGTTGTTTAATTTAATGTATTTTAGTTATGTTCGCCTGGTGGATCTCCTGGCATGGGGTCCACGGCACTGTAATAACCCAATAGGATTTGGGGGTGTTACAGAAGATGGTATCAGAGCTTTTGGGTTGTGAGATACCCTGACATGTGAGTTATGTGGCTCTACCGATGCGGTAGTAGTGAGACTGTCAGGTTATGACAATCTGGACAGTCGGGTTTTGTGAGTCGTGAAATTTGTACAACTGCATGAGTCATTCATTCATCGAGTCGTCGTCAGTGAAGGCTAGTATCGTGAGACCTAGAAGCTTCGTATGACCTGTGTAAGGACTCGATTCTATGTTCATACATTCATCATGTCATTAATTATTCATGCTTTGTTGAAACCTATATGTGATATTAGTGTTATGATTGATTCATGACTAATTTTTTTGGAGCACGTGTGACCTGTGTAAGCGTTAAGGATCACTTATTCATCAGTTAATAATCCTCAATCATCATTTTTGATTTTGTCGGTCATGTTAATTCATTAATCACTCAGTCAATCTCATTGCTCAGTTGTTGATCTTGTGGATCGAACTATCAATCTTGTTAACATATTCAAGATAATCATTTCAGGAATTTCATCAGATAATCATGTCACCTCACTTGATCCTTCAAGCGATCTTATCATATTCTGGCGTCATGTCACCGATCATTTTATTTCATTAATGCATTCATTGTGTTAAAGCGTGTATGCTCATTGTTATCATTCCGTCACGTAATCATAATGCGATCTTCATGCGGGATCTATAATTATCATGTGACTTTCCTGCTTCAGTATGGATAGAGCTGTCAGGGGACGCATGGGAAGAGACCGCGGTGCGGGCCGAAATCCGGGATCTCGTGTGAACGCATGCGCGGATGCGAGGGATAACATGTGTTCATCAGATAGCTATGCTACTCATTCACTGTCAGATAATCATTCACTGTCAGGGAGTCATACCCGAGAACCAGCTCAATCGGAAGGTGATCGGGTGGACCCATTCATATGCATGCAGGGCATGATGGCCTAGATGACTCATATGACGCGGATGATGGAGACCATGCAGACCTAGATAGTTCGTGGCCCACCACAACAGTGATTTCAGGTGTCGTTTCTTAGACAAACTAGAGGAGTGAGTCAGATTATTGGTGATATCTCTCGGCAGAGGCCGCCTACTTTTGAGGGTTCGTCGGAACCAGCTGATATTGTTCATTAGCTTGAGCATTTTGATAAACTCTTCGACATGGTTCAGTGTCCGGAAGAGAGTAAAGTGGCAGTAGCGGCTTACTACTTGAGTAAGGGCGCTTATTCGTGGTGGCTTTCTGTGAAACCCACCGATCGCGATTGTGTTTGGAGTGAGTTCAAGACTCTCATGTTAGAGAGGTATTATCCGGCTCCACTTCGTGAAGCCAAGTTATCAGAGGTTTTGAACCCCGAACCCGTCGAGGACGAGGGTGTTATTGTCATTGCTGAGAAGTTTCAGGGACTACTTCAGTTTGCTTCGTCAGTTATCCACACTGAGGCGGATAAGATCAAATATTTTAGCAAGAGGCTAAATCCGCAGTTGAGGATGCAATGGTTCAATCACAATTGTAATTCACTTAGAAAGTTCATCGAGAAGGCTCTTAGAGCAGAGCTTTTGATTAGGGAGCTTGCTCGGAAGCACCCTTCAGTTGCTTCTGGTGGGAGTACTAGGATGCCGGTTTGTTCTAAGGGACATTGGGCTCCGACGTCCAAGAGATCGTTTTCTAGTCGTCTTCATGCTGAGAAAGCATCTTCATCTCAGACGATGAGTTCGACTGTTGTTTACTTTAACTGTGATACAATAGGACATCGCAGTACCCAATGCTCGATGCAGGCCGTTGTTTGCTTTCTGTGTGAGAGACAGGGACACCTTCAGAAATACTACAAGAGCTCGAATGCCGGTAGATCTCGAGAGAGCTTGCAAACCTCAAGATAATTTGTCACTCCAGCCCATGCATCATCCAAGGGGTCCTATCAGGCTTCGAGAGCCCGAGGTAAGGACATTCATCACCGATTTTGAGCTAGTTAATTCTTGCTCGGTAATAAGATAATCATTCATTTCATTTGTCGTTCATTCATTCATATAATTCATTCATCATATATCAATCACGTTGAGACTTATAATTATCAAACTAATCATTCACTTCACGGGGAACAATGGTTCCAATCATTTTATTTGAGCTATCACTCATTACGTTGTCATTTCACCCCGGTGAGTCATTCTTGATCCTTGTTGGATTTCGATTCATTATCATTCATTGTGATCATTCTTGTTCATGTGTATCTCGTTGATTTTTCCTGGCGGGATATTGCTTCTCCCTACTTGTTTTAAGTTCCGGGACGAGACTTCTTTTAAGAGGGGTAGTATGTAATATCCACAATTTCGATTTTCCGGTAATTTCTTTTTTTGGCGGAAGTCAATCTTAGCGACTCTGTTGTGACCGTTTCATCATTTCGAGAATATTTAATTCCGCACTTTTTGTCATCCGATTTCGTTTCGGTATCGTTTTGTTGAGTTCCGTGTTCTTAAATCGCTTTTCCGCACTTGAGTTCGATTCTTGCGAATCTCGTCCAAAACTGTTGTTTCGAGTTTCTCATAAGTTTATTTAATGTTATTATTCATGTTGCGAGCTTTGTCTTGGTGTTTCGATCGTGTATCGTGTATTTCGGACGTTTTGGGCCATTTTCGTAATTTCCCAAAGTTTGGGGTAATTACTTTCCGTTGTCGAATTTCGAGCCTTCGGGTGGTCGGAATCGTGTGTTCTCTTAGCGCTTGGATTCGTCTTTGCGAGTACTTCTTAACCGTACCTTCGATTCATATTCAGGTTCGGGTTTCGGGGTCGTCCGGGCCGTCGGAGTGGCCACGGCCGAGTCACGGCCGCACTTCTTGGAGCAGGGCCTGGCCTGGCGGAGTTACGACTGTAAGGTGCCGGTTACGGCCGTACGTGCTCGGCAGACATGTCTGGACGAATGCTGGTTACGGCCGTAAGGACCTGCCGGATACGACCGTAATTGCCGAGTTACGGCCGTAAGCGATCGGCAGGCGCTGGGCGGATTTTGACGAATGTCGGTTACGACCGTAAGTCCCTGCCGGTTACGGCCGTAACCCTGTCGGCCATATATAGGCAGTGACCGGCCAGACCTCATTTTTTTCCATCATTTCTTCACCCGGTTGCGGCTGGCGACGGGAAAAATCAGGAAGTGGAGTTTTTGGTCGATTCCACTCGATTTCTAAGCATTTTTTAGGATTCTTGTCGATTATATCAACATCAAATCTTTGTTCTTCGTCGGATCGAGGTAATTTCTTGAAATCTCCTAGAATTTGATTTTCGGGATTTCTTCTTGATTTTCATTGTTCATCCGAATTTGATAAATCGGTTGATGTTAGTAAATATTATTAATCGTGTTCTATGAATTATATATCCATATCTTCGATTCGTTCAACCCGATTGATGATTCTTAGGTTCTTGAGGAACTTTGAACATTTAGTGTTCGATTAAATGTCTCAAAGAGTTTCTTTCGGTCACTGTGTTGATTTCGATTGATATTGTATTATTGAATGAATTGTACTTCATTCAAGGTTGTTCGAGTATTTGTGTTTATCGGAGGACGCCAATCGTTGTTCGTGGAAGGAATTCATCGCCTTCAGTTGAGGCAAGTTTTATACTTGTACTAGTCAATGAGATTAATGTTATCATATATGTGTATGAATGTGTTGTATCATTCCAAGACTTAGTCTCTTCATAAGTTCATTGATATTAGGGGATCGTTTGATACGATACTCTTCGGCAATTATGCCAAATGTTTATTATCATTCATTAATGGCCGGTAAGGCATTGAGATATTCGTTGTTAATGTTATTATCGATCACCGGTTCGCAGTATCGATGTATCGGTTGCTGTTGTTAATATTGATGTCGATCTAAGACGTTGTTTCAATCGTTGTTATTAATGTTGGCGTCCTATCATTCATGTTGTATTGGCCGATTGAAGACATTGTCGTATTCGTTCTCATCTTCGTCGTCGGTAGCCGATTAAAGGTTCCGAGGCATTCATTGTATCATTGTTATCGATTGGCCGTCCCAAGGCAATCGAGGAGTTTAATCATTCATTATATCATTATTTTCGATTGGCCGTTCTAAGGCGATCGAGGAGTTCAATCATTCATTGTATCATTATTATCGATTGGTCGTTCTAAGGAAATCGAGGAGTTCAATCATTCATTGTATCATTGCTATCGATTGGCCGTTCTAAGGCAATCGAGGAGTTCAATCATTCATTGTATCATTGTCATCGATTAGCCATTCTAAGGCAATCGAGGTGCTCAATTACTCATTGTATCATTGTTATCGACTGGCCGTTCTAAGGCAATCGAGGTGCTCAATCATTCGTTGTATCATTGTTATCGATTGGCCGTTTTAAGGCAATCGAGGTATTGAATCATCCGCTGCATCATTGTTATCGGTTGGCCATTCTAAGGCAATCGACGTATTGAATTGGGGTTGTCGAGGATAGTTCCCATCCGTTGTGTCGTTGTTATCGATTGACCATTCTAAGGTAATCGAGATATTGAATTAGGACCGCCAAGGACGGTGCCCATCCGTGAGTTACTATCGTCGTGTTGGCCGACTCAAGGCAACACACTATCTTTCTTGTGAATTCGGTAATCTCCGGATCGTTGCGGTTTGTGATTAATTATGTTTTGGAGGCTAGTCTCGGCTAGTGCTCATTATGGGTAAGCTTGGGGCTTGAACCTTCACGGTTGGTTTCCCAACACCTACAACTCAGTAGGTCACGGTCATTCTTATGATCTCATTATGGGTAAGTTTGGGGCTTGAACCTTCGCGGTTGGTTTCCCAACACCTATAATTCAGTAGGTCACGACCATTGGATGGTCTCATTGTGATACGGCTTCGTGCCGTGGCTTCGGCCCTAATTGTGATACGGCTTCGTGCCGTGGCTTTGGCCCTAATCGATACAGCTTCGGGCTGTTTTGCCTTCATGTGATTGCGATATTTGATAGCTTCGGCTGAGCGGCTTTCAGGCCTTTGTGATTGTCTTGGTAATTTCATTGGAGCCTTCGGGCATTGTGATTCATAATTAATTCAGTTCTGGTTTGGTTCATGTAGTGTAATTCATTGTGGTACTCTATAATTATGATTCGCCGTTGGGCATTTACGTTCTAACCTATTGAACAGGTATTAATAGTATGCCGTGGACGTAGTATTTCACAAATGCTCGGTTCTTACTGTAATACTCGTACTTTTTATTGACTGTTTGACATTGCCGTTCTTCTTATTTTGTCGCTCTGTAAACTCTTGGTGATGTTGTTGATTTTGTTATTGAGTTTCGTACCTTGATTGGGTCATGATCGTGTTGTTTCGACCTTGCGGTAGTGTTCTGGGCCAGAGAAATAGCGCACGCTAGGCCTTGGCTAACGCACGCTAATTCTGTCTGAGTAGCGCATGCTAGCTTTGTGCCGTAGTGCGCGCTAAGGGACCGGTCAGGTCAGAACCAGTAGCTCGGACTGCCCTCTGGACTGGCGGTTAACGCGTGCTAGTAGTTCGTTAGCGCACGCTATTCGTGGTTAGTAGCGTACGCTAACTTCCATCCGTAGCGCACGCTAACGGGCTGGTCGGCAGAGGCAGTGAGGTTGTCAGGTTTTCTGGACTATCAGGTAACGTGCGCTAGGCTTCGGCTAGCGCACGCTAAATCTGTCGCATAACGCACACTAAGCCATAGCGGTAGCGCACGCTAAGGCTTGAGCAGGGCAGAGGACAGTAGGTTCTGGACTCCAGTACTGGACACCACTTTTTGGCTAGCGCACACTAGATAAGGGCGATTAGCGCACGCTAACGGGCCGGCAGAAGCCACTGGACTACCCGGTGACCACGCTAGCGCACGCTAATGAAGGAAGCATAGCGTGCGCTAGACTGGGCAGATATATATTGGACAGTTGACTTCCATTTCGTCATGTTTTCATCTCTTCACTCATTTCCGATGGGAGCATCTCGGGAGGGACGATTTTGGGCGATTGGAAGCGATTCTTCAACGAACAACAACATATTTGGTTGGAGAACAAGGATTCCACAACATCTAATCCGTCCTAACGTCCAAATCAAGGTAAAAATCCTTAGAACCCTACTTTTTGGGAATTTTGGGGTTTTTCCTAGATTCATCCAATTTATTCATTTTGAAGCTTGAGAACCTTGAGATTATGATGTATCTATCCCATATGCATGCTTTCCCTACGATTTTATGGATTGGATTGTGCCGTTTTCGGACTTGTGAGGGTTTGGACAATTTTCCAACCTCTAGTTGTTTATCCGTATATTTTCATGAATTATAGACGGGTTTTGGGAGTTTCTTCGTGTAATTTGAGTATGGATAATTGATTATCATATTCCTTGCGACTCGTTTAGGTGCCGGAAGCGCGTTCTTGGACCTACCGAACTCATACCCTTTTTCCGTTAAATTTCTCGATGTCTCAAAGGCAAGTATATATTTATGATTATACGTTTTCGACTTTGAAAGTAAGATATATTAATGGCATGATTATTTATATCCACTCTGGGGCGGGCCGACGGGTCCCCTGAGGGTTTCGTAGCCTCTTGGTGCGATTCCACGGATGATATGAACGAACCACTCTGGGATGGACCAACGAGTCCTCTGAGGATTTCGTAGCCTATGGTGCGTTTCAACGGTATTCATATATGTATTGATGTGATGCTATGAGATCTAGTTATTCCGAAATAATAGTCTTGAATTGATGAATTGACGGTTACAACTACTTTATTGTCGAGGAGTATTGTATTTCATACTTGATATACTTGCACTAGCTATTCGACGGCTAACCCCTTTATGGGGGAAATACTTCTTATGTATTTTAGGTTCCAGGAGAGCGGACAAGCAAGTATCGGGTCGGCATGAAGATGGTGGGCAAGTATGATACTGTGTCTTTCCTCTGGTTATGCTTTGTGTTTCTCCATTCAGTGTTGTTGTACCGGAATGGTTATTGAATACTCGAGTATTGTTTTTCATTTTCCTTGATGTTTCGGCCTGTGTTTACCGAGGTATTGATTTGTGTTGTGATGTCTTGGAGATACACTGGATATGTTTTGAATACCCTTTGTATTGTTCTTCATTCCATTGTATGTAGACCTTCTCGGTCGAAAATTTATAGTTCCGCGTATGTTTAGCCTTGTGGGTCCCACGGTGGGGCTCACGGCGCTGTAATATTCCCTGAATAACTTGGGGGTGTTACAGAATATGGAATATGGTATCAGAGGTTAGGCTATGGATACCTAGGCTGTCGGTCTTTTGGGTCGATTGAGTCGTCATTTTCCCACAGTATCACTACTTTGCCATCATCACAGTGCGATCGGTACTTGTAAGACCTCTTACTCTTTTGGTGTTTCCTTATTTGTTTTGCTTCTATTTTGGTATTCTTGAGAATAGGTCACTTTGATGACGTGCGGTTGAATTGTACTTACGTGCCTTGTGTGTTCCTCAGTATGTCAGCTGGTAGGGGCCGTGGCCGTTGTCGTGGCCGTGGACGTGGAAGAGGTCGTGGCGCGGCCGTTTTCATCAGTTCTGTTGCGGGGTCAACCAACCCCAATTTGTCGAACTTGGTTCATCCTGATACCGAAAGTCAGCACGACCAGTCGAATGGCCAGGGGAACAACGCGGACATTGGAGTTGCGAATGTACTTCAACAATTGGCTACCTAGATGACCATTTTACCCAAACTGTTCAGCTGAATAATCCGAACCCGAACACGGATGCCTTATTTCAGAATGTAATCCGTATGCACCCTCCACAGTTTGGCAGTGCCACAGACCCGTTAGGCTGGGAAGATTGGCTAGTAGAATTGGAAAAGATTTTCGAGGCGGTTGATTGCCCCGAAGTGAGGAAAGTACCGATTGCTCAGTATTCCCTCACTAAGGAGGTCGCTACATGGTGGAAAGTCATCAAGCCACAGGATCGTGTTGCCACATGGGATGAATTTAAGGAGATTTTGGAGGCCGAGTTTTGTCCTTGGCCAGTGCGAGAGGGCCGAATCCGAGCCTTTTTCGAGGCTAAACCGCAGAATATTCCTGTTTCGCAAGCGATTGTAGAGTACAACCAACAACTGATCCACGTGAAGGATCAAGTGCGGAACGAGCGTGATAAGATCCGTTATTTTGATATGCGGATGAATTTGGACTTACGGCGGTACATGGCCGGATTTGCTTGTACCACACTGAAAGAGTATCAGGACAGAGCTTTAGCCCATGATATGTTAAGCCCCGACAACGATACCGTTGAAGAATCAAAGAAGCAGAAGATTGCGGGGAATTTTTCTGGCTCTAAGAGTGGAAATTTCCAAAGGTCACAGATGACCAACCGTTCTACCGGACAGTCGTCACGTTCTGCTAAAGGAAAGAGGGGTTTCCGTTCTGCTCCGGGCACCACAAATCACACGGTAACATGCTATAATTGTGGCCGTCCAGGCCATGTTAATTTGGAGTGCAATTTTCCGCCGTTGGAGTGTCACACACGCGGACAGATGGGACATAGAGCGGCTTATTGTTCAGAGCCAAGTCAGACTTTGGACACTCGGGCTTCTGCCCCAGCACCACTTGACCAAGGCATAAATCAGCGGCAATATTTTGGTCAACCTCATCAGAATTTCGGCAGGGGCCAGGGACGGGGTTAGAACGCTGGAGGGGGAAACTCTAGCGTCGGTTCGGTACAACCACGGGTCTATGAGATGCGTCGATCAGACGAACCCAGCGCGGCGGTGGCTTCAGGTACCATTCATATTTTATCTCATCCAGTCCGTGTGCTTTTTGATATGGGTGCTACACATTCTTTTATTTCCTTGGAGTGTGTACGCCGTTTGAATATAACTTGTTTGACTGCTTGCGATCCCTTCATTGTAAAACTACCTAGCGGGGATAGAATTGTGGGAAACCGGGAGATTAAAGATTTTCCGGTGATTATACCCGGTATGGAATGGTTATCGAATCTGATTGTAATTGATATGGTAGGCGAGGACGTGATCCTCGGTGAGGATTGGCTTGATAGTCACCAAGCGATTATGAATTACCGTACTAAGGTTATCACCATGATGACTAAAGACCAAACCAAGTACTCATTTTTGGGACGTAAGTTGGGCCAATCCAAATTACTTATCAGCGCCATGAAGACCGTGAAACTTTTTAATAAAGGTTGTACGGGCTATTGGTGTTATGCCTTAAAAACGGAAGGGAACGAAGTCGATTTCTCTTCGATTCCAGTTGTTAATGAGTATCCCGATGTTTTTCCAGATGATCTCCAGGAATTACCGCCAGATCGTGAGATAGAATTTTCTGTGGACTTAGAGCCAGATGCGGCTCCGATTTCTAAGGCACCTTATCGAATGGTACCTTCCGAGATGCAAGAATTAAAGAATCAGTTGGGAGAACTTCTGGAAAGAGGGTACATCAGACCGAGCGCTTCACCTTGGGGTGCACTTGTCCTCTTTGTGAGAAAGAAAGATGGTTCACTACGTTTGTGCATCGACTACCGTGAGCTAAACAAAGTGACCATCAAGAACAAGTATCATTTGCCTCGTATAGATGATTTATTTGATCAATTGCAAGGGGCTGCAGTTTTCTCGAAAATTGACTTAAGATCAGGGTATTATCAACTCAGGGTGAGAGAGTCCGACGTTCCGAGGACAGCATTTCAGATGAGATATATGCATTATGAATTTGTGGTTATGCCTTTTGGGTTGACTAATGCGCCGGCAGTATTCATGCAGTTAATGAATAAAATTTTCATCGAGTATCTCGACAGGCGTGTAGTCGTCTTTATTGACGACATTTTGATCTATTCTCGAGATAAAGAGGAACATGCCCGACACTTGCGTTTGGTGCTAGATATTTTGAGAACCGAGCACCTCTATGCAAAATTTTCGAAATGTGAATTCTGGTTAGAAGAAGTTATGTTTCTCGGCCATGTGATTTCGGCCGAAGGGGTTCGTGTAGACCCGCAGAAGACTGAGGAAGTCCTAGATTGGGAACTGCCTAAAAATATCAAGGAATTCCGTATCTTTTTGGGCCTTGCTGGGTATTACCGTCGGTTTGTCGAGGGGTTCTCGAAACTCGCTCGGCCGCTTACGAAATTACTCCAGAAGACCGAAAAGTTTGTTTGGACGGATGAGAGACAACAGAGCTTCGATGAACTGAAGAGACGTTTGACTTCAGCGCCGATTTTAACTTTACCACATGGTAGTGAGGGCTTTGCAGTTTATAGTGACGCTTCGGGTCAAGGTCTTGGCTGTGTGCTTATGCAGCATGGCAAGACGATAGCTTTTGCGTCACGACAACTAAAGCCATATGAGATGAATTATCCTACTCACGATTTGGAGTTAGCCGCAATTGTCTTCGCACTCAAGATTTGGCGGCATTATTTGTATGGTTCTCCGTGTCGGATTTATACCGATCACAAGAGCCTGAAGTATATTTTCAGTCAGAAGGAGCTGAATATGAGACAGAGACGTTGGTTAGAGTTGATAAAGGATTACGATTTGGAAATTCTTTACCACCCTGGAAAAGCCAATGTCGTCGCGGATGCTTTGAGCCGCAAATCGGCATCTCTTCAAATGCTCGAGATTCTTACATCTCAGACGAAAATTCGTCAGGATTTAATTAAGCAAGGGATAGAAGTTTGGCTTTTACAAGGACAGTTGTGTACTCTCGAAATTACTTCGTCCTTGGTGTTCGACAGGCACTCTCTATGTCAAAGAACACGTCATACAAGTCTTCACATATACTTAACGCCCAATCAAGTTTCATCGACTTGCGAACGATTAAGTATTTGAGCTATAAACCTTTCCAGTGCCGACCCCCTTATCTAATAAGGAGTGGAACATTTTGCTCTCAGATACACGGACTAGTTTCTATATGTATATTTTTGAGTTAGGAATGCCAGTAACTCCCAGTAAATAAAGAAACATCTATTGCCTTATTATTAATGATTTACATAATTACAAGTACAATGCCCTCACTCAACATCCTCTGAGTGGCATTCAAGGGCATACTCCTAACACAAATAGCTCGTCGATTATGGGAAGTGGATACTTGTTCTTAACAGTAATGTTGTTAAGTTCTTGAAAATTGATGCACAATCTTAGCATGCCATCTTTTTTCTACGAATAGCACTGGTGCTCCCCAAGGAGATACGCTGGGTCGGATAAATCCAACCTCTAGCAATTTCTGTAACTGAACCTTCAGTTCTTGCAGTTCTAGTGGGGCCATTCGATTTGTAGTTCTATCCACAGGTGCCTTTCCTAACAAGATATCAATATTAAATTCAACTTCCCTATCAGGAGGTAGGGGTGTAAGTTCCACGGGAAATACATCAGGGTATTCTAATACTACTGGTATAGCTTTAATCTCCATCTTTTTCTTGGTTTTACTGATGACACATGCCAAATATCCCGTTGCTCTTTTCGATATAGACCTTCTCACCTTCGTAGCTGATATGGTTGGGGCCAAGCTAACTCTAGCATTCCAGTGTAGCTCAACTACTGGGTGGTCGAGTTTGCAGGATCGAACTATCTTAGAGTGGCAATTGAGTTCGCATAGTGTTTAGATAGCTAATCCATCCCAAGTATGAGGTTATACTCAAGTATAGGGAGAAGAATTAGGTCGGCAGGAAAACAATGACCCTTAACTATTACTTCACAATCCTTAAACGCTGAATCTGTTTCTCAGCTCGCATCCATAGATGTGGATACTTATAGGCCTATAGGTAGTGACTCCATGCAGATGCTCAATTTTTGTGCATAATAGGGTGACACAAAAGACTACGATGATCCTGGATCTAAAAACGCATGAGCAAAGTGGTTTGACACAAGAAATGTACCTTCCACCACGTCCGTTGCATTAGGGGCTTCCTAACCGGCTAAGGAAAAAACTCTTGTTGGTGCCTTCCCTTTGCTGCCCTTGCGATCATCTTGCTTAGCCACATTTCTCTACTGGTTGCTGCCTGGTGCCTCCCATTTGGGCATTCCCTGATTGGATGTTTATTATCTCCACAACATAATCATCTCCCTTGTTTCTTCCAGCAGTCCCCAGATTTATGTCCCATTTTATTGCAGTGGGAAAATGGCGGCAGTTATTCACAGGTCTCTTTCGAGGGTATTGTCCAGTAGTCTTGCGTTGAAATTTCTGGGGTGGTCTGGATGATTGATTTTATGCAGATCTCTTGAGTTTCCCAGTCGTGCGACCCTTGACCTGTACCAACCGGGTCATTACGCTCTTCGGCTTGCAGCCTCGACTACTTCGGCCATGGTCGCCACTCTCACTGGCAGCAATCTCTATTGTAGATCAAATCTCAAACCTCGCATAAACTTGTACACTTTGTCCTCCTATGTGCTCACTAGTCCTGGCGCATACATCGAGAGTTTATTGAATTGAGACTCGTACTGGGCTACAGTTAATGTCCCTTGCTTAAGATGGTAAAACTCATCACGTTGAGCTTCACGAGCGGCCTGCGATATGTACTGGTCACAGAAAGCCTTTATGAAGTTCTCCCATGTTCGGTCAGTAGCTTCCCTTATCCACTTCTCATTGGTAACTCTCCACCAGTCGTGAGCCGCCGACTCCAATCAAAAAGTCACCATTGGTAACTTCTGTTCCACTGAGTATTGCAGAGTAGCAAAGATGCTTTCTATCCTCTCAAGATAGTGTTTGGCTTTTTAGTCATCAAGCTCACCGAGGAAGATAGTGGGATTAAATCGGAGAAACCATTCTAGAACTCGATCATGTGACACAGGTGCGTTGGGGTTTGGAGCAATATGTTGTTGCAGGAAGGTTACCAATTGGGCGATTGCCACCAGTGTTGTTATCCCCTTGGAATAGATTTCCATCTCCTCCTGTGGCTCTTCGTTGTCATCCCGTTGGACACGAGGCCTTCCACATCCATGATGTTCAACCATCTATAGTTAGTGATTATTGAAGGGAGCGTTATATAATGAGATTTTAAAGGTATTCATTTTCGGGTAATTAAACTTCAAGAAACATTATCATAATGCAATATTATATTCGCAATACTGTGTCACGAAAATTGCATTGTTAGATAAGGAAAGGTAAGTTTTTATTGCCATCTATTAATTACTAACGTTCAAGTAGAAAAAAACCAACACTTAGTTTCATACACCACATATTAATCAAAGAAAAGTAAAATAGATCACTCAATCCTCCCCGGGCTAAATCGGGACCTCTTCGGGATCCTCCTCCTCAGAGCTGGAGGATGCATAAATCATCTATCCTGGTGGTGCAACTGCGAGTCCTGGGATCAGCTACACTAACTCTGTCATCGCGCACGCATCGCATCTAGAAACTCTCTCCCTTGAAGGTGCTCTGTAGCCAGGGTACACTCTAACGTCTCCACTCGAGAGCTCAGCTGAGATCAAAGATGCTGGAGACTCCTGATGGTGGCCTCTCGTCTCTCAACGTATGCATCATGCTGGTGCAGTGCCAGCTCCAGACTCCGGCACTCCTCTCATCGAGACTCGAGTGCCTGAAACGCCTCCTGCCTCTACCCTCGGTACATGCTCGCCTCCTTCTGGATCTAGCAAGTTCTCCTGTCAGGGTCTGAATCTACTGCTCGAGCGTCTCAATCCGGTCCTGGTCCTTTAGTTTCGCTCGAAATTGATCTGCCCAGCTCTCTCGCCAGTAAGTATCCTGCTCTTCTAAGAGTTTGACCTTTTCTGTTAAATGCATGAGCTCTACGATCATCTCCATCGCGGAATCCATACCTACCAAAATCAAGGTCTAAGTCAGTAACTGACAAAATTCTAATAGTAAGTAGTTACTCAGAGAGGTAGCTAAAATAGACAGATATATAGGTAATTATTAAGGAGATAAGTCTTAATAATTTAAATCGAACTTTGAGTTTTTGCAATGTTTATATTTCGCCCCGTTTGGATGGGTTGAATATTTTGAATAATCCCTTGCAATATTAGCTTTACGTCCAAAGCAATAACATAGCTAAGTTGAATACGATGCACGTAGTAACTCAGAACTTAATAAGTTGAAATTAGCCATTACTATCCCAAAGAGATAGTATAGCGACTCAATTGAAGTGGACAATATTGATTGGTGACTCTTATTCTAGATGAATAGCGAATGAACTGAAATATATCCTAATGGACGACATGAAATAGACCTTAAGTTAGGTTCTAGAGATTCTTATATGTAAGGGTCTTGTTGTCTAATAATATTTACTTCGTACTAGGTGACAATTTCAACTAAGTTTGAAGAATCTTATCCTCGAAAAGCTCGATGTAAGTGTCCTTCTTAGAAACTGAGCTCTGATACCACTCCTGTCACGCCCCCACACAGGGGTTGAACAGGAACGCGATAGTTAATGTAATAAATAACATTTGTGATAATAATCTCCAGTAAGCATACACGTGCCAGATCTTAGCCCGATGAACTAAGACTGGTTATTCCATATAAAAGAAATATTCAAGAGTACATCAGAATTATTATATCAAGTACAAAAGAGTACAACAGAAATCAGAATACAGTTTTGACACAGGAATAAAGGAATTGTTAAACGCAGCATCATGAATCCTATGTCTTGGCAGTACTTGAGGTCTGTCTTCACTTCTCACCAGCATCTGCCTCTTCTTTCTCTTTGTCTTCTTAATCTAGTGGGGTCTTAGAAAAATCAGAGTGAGGTGAGAATAATGGATTATCAGTGAACTGGGTTTGGATAATTTACGAGTTTATTATTATTTTTTTAATAAACATACTGTATTTCTCCATGTTTGAAAAATAAGATTTTAACATTTGGTTCAAGTTTTCAAAAGAGAATATAATTATTATAACATGAATGTACAGTAAATCTCCATAGATTGCTGATGAGCATGACGATGTGCGGCGTCGAGCGCCCAATGAATATTTAGCTTCGGGAGGTCATCTATATGACTGAATTCCTTAGCATCCTTATAACATCTTATACCATTATCAGTGTATGGCCTTTAACTATCGCCATGACCTTTGGTTTAGTAACTGTTGCCTTGGGTGTTTGTCGGACCGTCACTATAACATTAGCCTTTAAGCTTAATACTCTCACGCTTGGTGACCTGCTGCCTTATCTCTTATCTAGGCTCGATATGTTCTTAGCTTGGGTTTATGCCCGGTTCATACCATAATCGCGACTATACCCGAATTCTACGACTAAGTCACCTTAGGAACACTCCGTCCTTCGGCTTTAAGGGAATAGGATACGATAGTAGATTTGCCTAGAATCGTAGTCATGCTGCTCGATTCATCACTTAGACTAACCGCCCCTCAATGCATATAGATATAAAAAGGGACTCTAGAGGTACACGTACGGACTCTGTCGTGGATTCCACCCGAAGATCATAGCACTTAGCTCCGCACAGCACTTACTCCAGATTTCTATTGATTGACGATAAATGTCGTGCTTAACGAAGATCATGCATATTGTAAGACATCATCATGATTGTTTAGTAATAAATGAACTTGGGTAAATGAGAGGAATTAGTTCAACAGGTTGATGGTCAGGTGTCTATTGTGTGAGTTTTAACAGATTCTTATGATAAACTCATAAACTTGATTAGTTTGGTATGGACTGATTATGCGTCCTAAATTTACGAACTTGGTTGCGAAAAGTCCGTTACAATATAGGTATTTGAGGTCAGAAGTTGCATAAAAGTTTTATGTTGGGATAACAATCCCTGTATCGAAAGATATTGAGAAGAGTGTTTTGACAATATGCCAATCCAGTATACAGCAAGCTGCAGTATCGATAGACCGATCGAAGTTGCTGATCCTGTATCGAACACTTATCATCATGCCATCATACAACAACAAGAGTCTAAAAAGCGCCAAGTATGGAAGCTGTCTCTTCATACAACAAACATTCCATACTTCGACTTCTCCTCTATAGCCTACAGCGCAAATGGATACAACATTCAAGCTGTGAAGTATTGAGACCCTCAATACACATCGAAACAGGACTGAAGACCGTTTGGAAAGGAATCTTTGGTATTCGCTAAAGTCAAGTCCCATTTGATAAAGAAGTATTTAAATACTGAAAAGATAAAGTATTTAAATACTGAAGCCGACAAAGATCTTCAAACCACGCAATATCCGAATGGTCTATTCAAGTCAACTATCTAGTTGTCACAGAATCTTGCTCAAACGGATCTTTCTCAACGGATATATTCAGAAGGCTATATATATCCCCAAGAGTTTGAAGATCAGACACGAACTCATAACCAGAAATACATACGAAGACTATTGAGTAACAACAACCAACAAGTGCTTACACGAATAATCAGAGCAAACATATTTCTTCTAGTATACTGCATATTCTGAGAGAAGAAATATCCAAAGTGCTCAACCTTGAACAACACATTATCAGTTGAAGATCGAGAAAGTCAAGCTATTGTTCAAACCATCGTTCTATCATCCCTGTGTGGACTGTGAAAGCATTGCTTTTCCCGAACTGTGTGTGACGGACTTGCATTGAAGAGACAAATCTTTGGAACTGTGTGTGAAGAAGTTAGTCAAATGAAAGCCTAAACCAATCTGTGTGAACGGTTGAAAACTTCAATCATTGTATCAATTTGTGTGAACGATACATTGATAGGTTTGATTATAAATAATAAGTTGTGTACGTAGTATTTATAATAAACTTTTTAACTCCTGTGTGGAGGACCAGTGGACATAGAGGGGTTTACCTCGAACCACTTTAATGATCGTGTCATTTACCTTCTGCATTTACTATTTTAATATTTGTGATTATGCTTAAGTATACACTTCATATCTAGTTGCTGTATTTACAGCAACTTACTTTATCAAGACTTCCACTACGCACTCAGATTTGAAAATCGTATAGCTTGTTGTTTAAAATACTTTCCAAGCTGTATTCTGTATACTTAGTGGCCAACATTTTACTTTTCAGAAATTATAATTATGCTTTCCAAATTTTAAGTACTATTACTATTTTTACTAAATTATGGTAAATTTGATTAAGTCGGAACGGAATGATTATACGTCCGAAAATTATGAAATTTATTGTTAAAAGTCCGTTATGACATAAATATTTAAGGTCAGTGGTTGTATGAAAGTTTTATCTTTCAAAAATTACAATTCTGGCCTTCCAAGTTTTAAGTACTATTAATATTTTTACTAAATTATGGTAAATTTGATTAAGTCGGAATAGAATGATTATACATCCGAAAATTATAAAGTTTATTACCAAAAGTCTGTTATGACATAAGAATTTAAGTTCAGAAGTTGCATCTAAGTTTTACTTTTTGAAAATTATAATTCCGCCCTTCCAAGTTTTAGGTACTATTACAATTATTACTAAATTATGGTAAATTTGATTAATTCGTTCGGATTCGTTTTAACTCCAAAAATTATGATTCCAGTTACATTTTAATCCTTAAGTCTTGTAATTTTGTTTTCTGTCCAGATTAGTGATTTATTTTTTCAAAAATTATAATTTCACCCCTTAATTAAATCTTAATGGGATTTTTACTAATCGGGTTATAACATTTTCTTTTCTGATTGGATTGACTTCAATTTTCTGGATAAGTCTCTTATGTTATTATGAGTCCAGTACGTTCAACTTTCCTGGAAATTTTATTTTCGAAACAGTAAGTTTCTAAAATTTTAGTGAAAAGTATTTTAGTTTCTTGAAAATTATATTTTTACCCCAACTTTCTATTTTAGTGAATTCGACTTAGGTGAAATTTTACGGGTAACTTGTATTTGATATAATAAGTCAAATTTTCAGGATATAAGTCCAGATTTGCGGCTTCATCAAATTTTCTCCCATGGTTCATCTTAATTCGGTTACTTTAATTATTCATCGAGTTTCAGATTCGAATTGTGAAATCTTCCAGTGACTAATTGTCCTTATACCAAAGTCCAGTATTACAATTATAATTAGGGAATTTTTTGATTTCAATGGTCAGAAGTATAATATTTATCAATGACTTTCAAGGTTGAAAGGTTTGCTCAAATCATCAAATATACCAAAATCTAACTCAATAAACACTAAATCATCACATACATGATGAGAAAATATCATTTTTATGTCAAACATGATCAATCAAGTGTAACTAATTAATCTTTTGCATGCACCCATCACACACACACACACACACACACACACATATATATATATATATATATCTTATAATTGCATTAATTTTTCAAATAAGAAATGATTTTGACAATTTACCCATTTGTATGTGTCTTGTAGGTTGAAAAGAACTCTCTTCCTCTTCCTCTATATTTGGGCTCATCATCATCACACCATGGATGATAATTTATTTGTATGTTAGGTTTTCTAAGTTAGAAAGAGAAAAAGGAAGAATTATAACTAAGTTTTGAGGCGAGATTCTATCTTCTTCCTACTTTTTTCTTCTTCTTCTTCTTCTTCTTCTTCTTCTTCTTCTTCTTCTTCTTCTTCTTCTTCTTCTTCTCCTCCTCACTTCGGCTCTCTCTCTCTCTCTCTCTCTCTCTCTCTCTCTCTCTCTCTCTCTCTCTCTCTCTCTCTCTCTCTCTCTCTCTCTCTCTCTCTCTCTCTCTCTCTCTCTCTCTCTCTCTCTCTCTCTCTCTCTCTCTCTCTCTCTCTCTCTCTCTCTCTCTCTCTCTCTCTCTCTCTCTCTCTCTCTCTCTCTCTCTCTCTCTCTCAGATTTCTTTTTGTATTGTGAAATAGGGTAGAAGTTTTCAAGGTGGAAGTTTATATAGGTGGGGTGAGTGAGTGAGGTGTGGTCAACTTAGCATGTAAGGATAACAAGTGTCTTTAGAAGGAATTAAAATTGTGACAACTCAAAGTCTTTCCTGCTCTTTTTTTAATGTAGGTCGATTTATGTATTATACATGTATGGTGAATTTTGGTTGTATTTGTTAAGTATTAGGTATTATTTTTAAGCTGGGTTGGGCCACGGGTGTTTTGGGCTAGGTGTAGTATTTTAAGTGATATATGATTTACTTAACTAAGTGACCTTATGTCCATAATGTCTTTAAGCCCAAAGTTTAAACCACATGCCTAATAGTTAAGTTGTATTATCAATTTAGATAGCCCATTTAGATTATGAATTTATTCTTTTACTTTATTTAATTGAAATAATAAAATATTTAGGTTGTTAAAACTTGTAGGATTTGTTTAGCTAATAAGACATAAGGTAAGAACTAAATTTACTCGACAATGAAATAATGTAAAATTTCATTTTATTTATTGAGAATTAATAATCTAATCTACTTACAAAAGAATGGGGTCTCACATATACTATAACGTAAAATTGTGAAAAAATTAATTTTTGATGAACAACTAAACATTAACGATTAAAACAACTACATTCTAAATCATAAATCATACAACCGAGCATTCCAAATGCAAATATCGAATATAGGATCGCACAGACCTACGCTCCGATACCACTATTGAGATTCGGTAAATAAAATCGAGTTACACATCGAAAAAAAACTATCTAACCGGATAAAAACCGAACTCCTAAGATGATCAATCAAGCATCATATATATGAATATATAATAAAGAAACACAAGGCATGAAATAGAAATCATACCTTGAAGTCTTGGATTAAATGTTGAATAAATCGAGCCAAGCTTTATAAAGTTCCCGAGCACCGAAACTACCGTTCCTCTACGTATCACACATCGGAAGATGACCGAAAAATATTTCTATCAACTTATACTCTAAGTATACGTCTAGAAGTTGTTGGAATTAACTTAGTTTTAATTTTATAAATATTCTACGTATTTTATAACATTATTTTTCACTCAAAATTACAGTGAGAACACAAGTGAAAACTTAAAAAAATCTCCCTCGCCTATTGATGCTCACGTCCAAGGCCCAAAATTGAATGAGGAGGATGTTGTTTTTATAACAGAAAATACCTCACACCTCACCTCATGCCAAAAGCCTTAAACATTTAATTATACATCATGTATAATCAAAGTCCCCACATTATAACATCAAATCTCATATGAAGTCAAAACATGGTGATAAGTCACCATGTTTTTTTTTTTTTTGGGGGGGGGGGAGCCTCAATTATGAGATTTTTAGTTCGTTTCGATCCTTAAAGTGGACCTTCGTGTATCTAGCTCGATAGATAAACCTTGGTACATATCAAAATTAATATAAATTAATCTAATTAATTAATTATATTAAATTCTCTCAGAAATATTATGAATAAAATTAATTACACAGTAGTTTATTTAAATCACGAGACCGATTTAATTTATCCAATAAATTATATTACACATATAATATCCGATATAATCAAGAGAGAATAAGCTAATATAACCCGTCATCAATTCTTGTGTCGCGACTCTGTAGGTTCGTCTCCGTTAGCATTGAAAGGATCCAATGAGTGTTAACACCACCTAGCCAGTCTCGTGGCCTGCACCATAACATAACTGAGAACGAATGATAAGATCATTCCAAAACCATTATGTCGTGAATACTGTCTATGTATAAACCCTTTAATCATCTGCCCGGTCAAGTATTAGGGTCACAGTAATGTCAAGCTCTATAGTAACTTGACTCTATGTATTTGTTAATGAAAACCGAGATCACCGAGCTCTCGTGTATCAAATACAACTAGCTCTAAATGCATCAGCTAAAGACTTATGATCTCATTTTCCATTAACCGCATAGGACATTTATGTGTTCACTTACAAGAGAAAGAATCCTATCTTGGTATTCAGTATAGACTGTTATATGCCCACTAAGTTGCACTTATCCCACCAGCCGGTGATCGGATCGAACTACTCTAATGACTAACTTAATGTCATAAGCATATCTCCTACTGAACATCAAGTAAAAGTTTCGCGTATACCTATCACAACCTTTCGATCCAGTCATTGACAATCCCAGAGTGAAATCCATGCAACCGAATCGAGGTGAGACGACTTCGAGTATACTAATCGCATTAGCTGTTAGGAATATGCCCTCGAATGCCACTCAGGGGATGAGAGAGTAAGGGCATTATACTTGTAATTATGGAATAATTAATAAAAAGGCAATACGATTCATTCACTGTTTATTGTATTTCAATTGCATTCTTGACTTGGTAAACATTGAAGTGAAGTCCATGTAAATAAATCGAACATTCCATTCTCGTTATGGGATAAGAGAAAATGTACTGGAAGTGTTTAAAGTTTATTTACGTAAATTGTTCGCAAGTCAATAAACTTAAAATGGGCATTAAGTTTTAATATGACTTGTATAACTGATGCTAGGACGTGTGCACGTCTTGATAGCATAGTTATAAGTATATTGGTGGGGCCAGTATACTCGAACACGACTCATACTCGATTCAGTCACACGGTATTCACTCTCGGAGAGTCGATGACGAATCGAAAGGTTGTGATAGTATACGTGGACCTTTGACTTGAGGGTTCGAGAAGATGTGCCCGTGACGTTTAGTTTGTCATTAGAGTAGTTAGACTCATTTGCTTAATTGCCGAGTCGACCTCGAAGTGCGGACTATACGGGCAGTAGCGCCTTACCGTACGCCAAGAAAGGATTCTATCTCCTGTTAGTGAGCAGCGAATGTCCTATACGGTTAATGGCAAATAAGATCATAAGTCTTTGGCCAAAGCATTACGATATAGTCGTATTAGATACACTATAAATCATCGGTCTTGATTTGCATTAACACATGTATAGAGTTTAGTCAACGTAGGGTTTGACTTTACCGTGACCCAAGACTTGACCGGGACATCCGATGAAGGGTCTATACGTATATAGTATTCACGACATAATGGTTCGGAATGATCCCTTCATTCGTTCGCCGGGGTTTACAAGGCGGCCCGCTAGTCGCTAAGTGCCGCCCGCACTCATTGGTTCCTCCCAATGCCTACCGAGACGGACCTACGAGTCGTGCATCAGAGCGTTGACGGATAAATGTGAATTTATTATCTCTCTATTAATATTAGATATCGATATCTAATTATGATTTATTGGATAAATCAAATATCGGTCTTTTGAATTTAAATTAAGTTACCGGTAATTAATTTAATTCATAAATTATATTTCTTAGAGAAATATATATTTGTATTTGATATAATTAATTAATTAGATTAATTAATTAATATAAATACATTGATGATTAAAAGGAGTGTATTTAACGGAGTCGTTTGACGAACGTCCGGTACACGAGCCGAGTGGCTCGGCTCGTTTTCTAGGAAACTTCCTTGTGGCCACCCACTCCTCATGGCATGGCATGATCTTGCATGTGTGTGGGAACTCACTTAGAGTTGAGATTCCCACATAATTGTGAATGATAGTTGTAAAGGAATAATTATTCTTTTATAATATATATATCATTACATTATAAATGATGATATGAGACAACAACAAACAACTCATACTCATTCATTGAGAGCTGCTGCCGTGAGTTATATGTGAGGAGGGAGGAGAAATTTTTTCTTTTATATAATTTTCATCTTAGAGGTGTTATAAAAGTTAAGAAAAATTGAGAGAAAAAATTCCTACGAGTTCCCTAGCCGTGTTCTTGGAGAACGGAGTCTCGTCGAAATTTTTCCGGGCAACTTCCGACGCGTGTGAAGTAGAGGCTTCAACTTTCGGTGCTTGGAACAAAGGGATTTCGTGTTCGGGACGAGGTTCGTGATCGTCATCCAATTTTACGAAGAATTATTTCAAAGGCTTCAAGGGTATGATCTTTATCTTCGTATTTATTTTTCGTATATACGTTACTTGATCGATCCTGTTTGGGATTCGTATTTATTTCCGCTGCGTATTTCGTTTTATTTTCGGAATCTCAACAGTGGTATCGGAGCGAGGTCAATGATATCGTATATACGATTATTTGTGCATTTTGAATGTTATTGGATGATGTTTATGATTTAGAATCATATTTGGAATAATTTTAGATTTTAAATTGTTCGTTGTAGCATCACGTTTTTAGAAACGGCCGAAAACGAAGAAACGGCCGGGCGGTGGTGCCGGCAAAGATCGCCTGGCCGCCGCCAGTGCCGCTGAGCATGATCGGCCATGATCGCCATGTCTCGCCACAATGCCGAGAATGATCGCCACCGCCGAGCAGGCTCGGCCAGCAAACGGGTTTTTGGCCCCATTTTGAATCGGCCGCGGTCGGGCCTAAAACCGGATTATCCGGACTCGCTTTAAATTTATATTTTGTTGTAATTATTTCCCAAATTTAAATTGGATTTTAATTTGACTAAATTAATATTTGGAATATTTTTGAGTTAAGGAAATAAATTAAACGAGAATATTATTTTTGGCGGATTACTTGAGCGAATTAAAATGATGATTATTAGTATTAATTTGATTAATACCATTAAAATTGAATAGATTAATTTTATATTGATTGGATTAATATATTAATTGATTATTTAATTTTAATGCCACTTTATATTAATTGGATTAATATAGTAGAAATTGAATAGATTAATTTTATAGATTAATTAGATTAATTTATATTAAAATTAATTGTTTAATTTCGTTGCCATTACATGTTGTATGGAATCCTTATGTGATGGTGATATAGCTCGTGGACTTAGTTTTTGATTTGTTCGATTCGATTGGGTTGTAAAGGCCGTTTTGAGCCTATTTATATTTACTAGAAAATTTGTATAGGATGCATTTTTCAATGATGTAAGTATTATTTTGGGTATGACGAAGACCGAAGACAACCGACCGAGAAGACGAAGAATCGAAGATCGTATTTTTTATTTATTGGGTCATTCGCTTGGCCCAAGACTTAGGAATTAGGTCCATGAGCTATATGTTGGTAGTAACTAGGTTACTATTTTCTACATTTTCATTTTGAATGATTGACAAACATACAAACGCGCGTATAAATGAATTAATGTGCAAAGTGTAACATTAATCGCAAAATTCTCCCGACAACAAACAGACTAAGTTTGAAAAAGGTTACGAGGTTTCCTACCCTCCATCAAACTCGTAGAAAATTGATACCCGAGCTGGTGTGCTATGCTTCCGAGTTATCGGGGTAGTACATTTGGTAGAGGTTGAAAAATTCTTGAGTGCATTAGATGCCTTCGGTTGGTGATAAATTTCGCCCCTAGAAACCTGATAGGTTGCCGGGTGAGATTCAATAGTCAAACTGATAGACGTTGATGGTCAACAACTTAGATAGTCTGGATTGCCAAGAAACCTGATAGGTTGAGGGCATGAAGACTATGGGTAAAAGAAGATCAAATCATCCGTTAGACGGGTTGGTGTTAGACACCACTTTACAGAAATTAATTGGCAAGAAACCTGATAGGTTGCGTCTGTTAAAATTTGTAAAGAACTTGATCACCACTAAGAAGTCGATCTAACCATGATTTCCGGATTATAACATGGGAGTGTATAATTCCGATAAAATTAGTGGGAGCCGAGACAAGAATTATACAAGACCTTAAGTTCTATACTCGGTCATAATTAAACAAGTCACTAATTTAATCTTGTCTAAATCTTTGCAGAAAACGAAATTGAATCTCTCTAAAATGGCTAAAAACCCACTTGCAATACTACTTGAAAAGAATCTCCTAACTGGCCCTAACTTTGTTGACTGGTTGCGGAATCTGATGATTGTACTCAGTATGGAGTCTCTGGGATACGTCTTGGAGGCGGACATTCCACCGACTCCAATCCGGACTAGGGGTAATCTTGAAGACATTGACGCCCATGAAAAATGGGTCAAGGATGATGTGCTAGTCCGTGGTTTTATGATGGGCTCAATGACTAATGAGTCAGAGAGCGCACGAGAAAATGACTTCGCTGGCGATTCTCGCACACTTGACCGAACTTTATGGAGAGCACGGTAGATCGCTAGATATGAGATATCAAAGCGGTTGTTCGGCTAGGATGAAAGAAGGGGAGAAAGTGGGAGACCACGTCCTCAAGATGATCTCTATGATTGAGAGGCTCGAGGTGCTCAACTTTAATATGGATTTATCCCTTCAAATTGATCTCATCCTTCAATCTCTACCTGACTCTTTCACGCAGTTTGTAATGAATTTCAACTGTAATGAAATTACATGCACATTAGCTGGGCTAATGAATAAACTGGTGACGGCACAGTCTAACATGAAGACTAAACCGAGAGAGGCTGCTCTTGTGATTTCTTTTGGGCCTAAGAGGTCCAAGAACAAGAAGAAAAAGACCTACGAACAGTACAAACCCAAGAAAGGGGTGCAAAAAGGAAAGGGCAAGGCCCGAAAGGTTCAAAAGGTAGGCGGTCCAAAACCTACGGACAAATGTCTTGAATGCGGTGAGCTGGGCCACTGGCGAAGGACTTGTCCCAAGATTAATGGCGCATCAGGTACGGAACTTTTTGTTTTTGAAACTAATTGTTCCGCCATCAGTATATTCTCGCTTCATGGATTCTCGATTCGTGCCACTTCTCACATTTGTACTATGAATCGGGATCTGGAACGGCAGTAGAAAACTTGAAGTCGGGAAATAATGATCACTGTTGGAAGCGGACAAAGTGTCGAGGCAACCGATATTGGATCAATCCTTCCGGGTTTAGAATCGTTTTATTTTGACATTAGATGAAGTACTTGTTTTGCCCAAGGGGCATAAAAACATTGTATCCATTCCAGTCTTGGACCGGAAAGGATTTTGTTTCTTCATTGGCAATGGCGTTGTAAAATTTATTTTCAAATAAATTGGTTGGAACAAACTACATTGTTGAATGGTTTATATCATCCGAACATGCAAAATAAAACAAAGAGTGAACACTATAACTAGGAAACGTGGTAGGCAAGATACTAATCAAGCTCTTAAATGGCACCTTAGACTTGGTCATGTTGGTCGACCAAGGTTCGTAAAATGGAGAAAGATGGACTTTAAGTCCATTGGGTGTAGAACCCTATCCAACTTGTGAATCTTGCCTTAGAGGCAAAATGACTAAGTTCCCCTTCACAGGACTTTTGAAAGGGCCGATAAACTTGGATTGGTGCATACCGATGTTTGTGGTGCTTTAGAAGTAGCCCGAGACGGATATCAATATTTCATAACGTTCACAGATGATCATACTAGGTATGGGATTGTGTACTTAATGAAACATAAATCTGAAGCCTTTGCTAAATTCAAAGAATTTAAGGCCCTAGTTGAAAAACAAACTGGATGTCATATCAAAGCACTTCGGTCGGACCGAGGTGGCGAATATATGAGCACTGAGTTTGATGAGTTCCTTAAGGAACATGGAATAGTTTCACAATTCACGCCTCCAGGAACCCCACAGTTAAATGGTGTTTCAGAAAGGAGAAATCGGACTGTTGTGTCACGATTTATTCATCCCGACAGGCGATCGACTATAAGGCCGAGCGACCAAGTCAACTCCAGTCAAACCCTGACTAGCTCGCCAAGTCGAAGATATCAAACCACAATCAGGTACCTAGCGATCGACCCCCAGGGCGATCGCCCTTTGGCAGCTGGCGATCTGCTCTACTAACCGGCTAAGGGCAATCGACCTGCGCCCCGAGCAGAGACGATCGCCCGTCAAAACCATCAAGGACTGGATCTCAGAAAAGCACCCACGTGCAGATTCATAAAAGGCGCTGACAAGATCTTTTGCTAACAGACAAGATCTTTGACCAAAGCCTGTCACCTACCCCACCTACCGGCATGTGCGCCGAAAGTTGTCAGTAGGGCCGCATGTGACTAACTCAGGACGCGTGTAAGCTCCCCATTGGACCGAGTAGTTGACTGCCAACAACTCCTGCAAGCTTTGAGGGGACAGGCCCATGTGCTAAAAGACGATCGCCCGATTATTATATTGCAGTAAAGGCGATCGCCCGGCATATCCAAGCCCTATAAATAGAGAACCTCCTCCTACTGGAAAAAGGTTCAGAACTCATCCACTACGGTTCGGAATTCATTTGACTTACGTCCGAAATACATTCCACCAAAAGATTCTCAGTTCCGAATTCATTCTGACTTACGCTTAGAGCCCATTCTCTCACATTCCGATACATTCACGGAAATACTGAAGAACATACACATCATCAAGCTCCCGGCTATCTCACCGGAATCCATCTCAGGACTTCTCTCTCCAAATCTCTCGTCCAGAAGACGATCGGCAGAAGCAGCAAGTCTCCACTAGACAGATTCCAAGGGATTCATAAGCCCAGAAGCCCAAACATCCAGCTAAATACTCGCCGTGAGAGACGATCGATCTCTCACCGCCGCGACTGTTCATCTCCTTTGTTACAAGAACTCACAGAGCATCAAATCTGGTTCTTCCGGCAATCTACACGCTCACTAGCTAAGATAACAAGAAACTTTACACTCATTGTAATTGTATTCTTACATTAGTACTTGTATCCCCGAATATCGGTATTAATAATATCTCGCGAGAGCATTCAAGCCCGGGACTAACAACCCCGGCAAATCTTGTGTTATTTATCTTTCTCACGGAAGTGCTCTTGCATTTGTTTGCTATCCCATCCATTCCAAAGAATATCTATCTCCGGATAATATTTTGGGTAGCAACAATTGGCGCTAGAGGAAGGGGCATCTAACCCTCATATTTTTATTTCTACCGTCCCGAAGAACACTCACTGTTCTCGGGGCAAATACTTGAAGTGACACTCACTGCACTTCAAAGAAAACCTCCAGAATCATGACATCCGCCGGTCCATCGAAGAAAGCTGCTCTCCGAACCGCCGGACACCATTTCCCGGCTCAGTCCGAACCCCAGCCGACGACAGGGGGAAGCCGCGGCAACGCGAGACTCTCGATCCCGCATCCGAGAGATGGCCCCAACCTCTCACTCGATCAGTTCCAAACCGAGGAACAGATCGAGGAGGCTATGGCCATCCTGGAGGAGCGACGGAGAGCATGCGCGCCGCCCGCGATAACTCCCTCGATCATCCGCCGCATGGGAAAACGGAAATTCAGCGGGCTACTGAACGAGCGATCGTCAGAAAGCCCCAATGCGCGAGGAAAGGCCCTCGCTCGACCGGACGGATCTATATTCAATCGCTTGGGACGCGACCCATCCGGGCGACCGGGGCATTCAGTCTCCAACCTTGAAAAGACGGAATCCGAATCCGTCACCAGGACTTCGGCCTACCCATCTCACAGCCGAACGCAGGTCAGCCATCTGACTCCCGCCCCGATCGCCAGGGACTCAGTACTCAATCGCCTCGGCTCCCGCTCCGATCGCCGAGCCGCTAACAGTCAGGCCACGGCGATGGCCGCCATGCAACGCCAGCTCGACGAGATGAGAGCGCTCTTGGACACTGGGGCAAGCACCAGCAAGAAGATCGCCGGGCCGACCGAGCCACTCGCGGTCCACATCGAGCTTGCCCCCATACAACCAACGATCGCTCCTCCCAAAACACCTCTGTATAAGGGGAGATCGGACCCAGAAACCCACCTGAGTAAATTCCGAATTTACATGACTGGGTGTGGGGCATCTGATGCAACCAAGTGCCGGATCTTCCCGCTGACATTGGGCGGCCGCCCATAAGTGGTACGTCTCACTACCACCACGATCGGTCACCTCTTTTAAGAAATCGGCGAATGACTTCACGTCATACTTCGCCAAGAAGGTCGCCAGACTGAAGGCCCCCACCGCATGATAAAAATCAAGCGGGAAGGGCGAAGACGCAGATTACATCGGCCGAGTAGACGAAATCATCCTCACCGGCGAACCCGTCAGTGATGAGCTCGCTCTCTATTCGGTCATGGGGGGATTCCACGGTCACTCTCCCATGTTCAGACATCTCTCCAAGGATATTCCCCCAACTTACGCGACCTTCCGCGCTAAAGCTGCCAACTTCCTGGCCAGGCAAAGGCTACTCACCCTCCGCTTAGACGAGGAAACGCCACCTCTTGCCCAGAAGATAGCGATCGCCAAAGCAAAGAAGGCGATCGCCAAAACACCCGGAGACTTCAAGGCTTTCGAGGACATGGAAGCCCATCTCCTCCATACGTTCAACAGAACTCCGGCACATATTTTCTATGCCATCAAGGGGCACGAAGAGCTCAAAAAGCCAAAGGCGATAAGGGACCACGGTCACCTGGACAACAATCAATATTGTGCCTACCACAAAAGTCCCGGCCACAGCACCAACAATTGCCGCGACCTCCTCAAACAGCTCTGGAGATTGTTCGAGGAGGGCAAGTTGGACAGCTTATTGGTTTAGCCGAAGCCCCCGCCTATCTCTATAGACGATCGTCCGAGTCGAACACAAAACAGGCTGGGAAGCTCATACGAGCCGACCCCTGGATCAACCTCGGCGATCGTCTCTATATGCTTCAATCAAGAGAAGGAGACCACGGAAGTCACCCCGATCTCCCTCCTTATTTAAGAAACCGGAGGACTCGATCGCCATCTGCAGTTCACCATCTAACACGATGGACTAAGGCACGAGATCGCCTCCCCCGCACAACGTACACCGTCGAAGGTCGGCATCTACATGACGATCCAAGGTGGAAGAGTGCAGCCATGGTCCTGGCGGTCGATGGAACCGACTGCTTAGGCCATGCAAGGTCCCTTTAGGCCAAGATCGCCCGCCCTTCGTTTAAATACGAGGCCGGCGTAGTCTGAGGGCCCTCCAAAATGAATCAGTGGACACGATCGCTCGCCCTCAAAGGTTAATCACCTAACATGGTGAACCCGAACAATGCGACGTGCCGCAACCCCGTCTCAACGTACACCGTCGAGGTCGGCCATCTCCATGGCTGGCCGAGGTGGAAGCAGAGCTAACAAGCCGCGGGCGCGGAGTTGATTCATCCGACGCTGCCCCGCGCAAGGACTCCTCTAGACCGAGACCGCACGCCCTTCGTTTAAATACGAGGCGAGGCGCAGCCTAACAGAGGACCCTCATAATAAAGTGAGTCACGAGACACTCAATGTCTTCGCGCATCAAGACATGATCAAGGAGTCGGTCCGTCGAACTCCGCGATCGTGCACGGTTCCTCAAGATGGACGACCGTCCCCGAGGATTCGACAAAGTTGAAGACCGCTCACTCAAGGAATTATTTTCATCCCCTTACTTCCACTAAGTGAATAAAAACAAGGGGCAATAAGAGTGCGGACTACCTACACAACGATCGTCGCTATTCAACCACATACGGAGATCGTCATTTTTCCAGATGTAGTACAGCGATCGTATTGGTTGTAAAAAGTCATCTTTATGAGTTTATCAATTCATTTGGAACTACCCTTGCAACGATCTCTCCTCACACATTTGTACAAAGTCAAACAAAGACTTAAAAATAACCATTCATTCAAGTGATAAGTCAGAAAGACAAATGCTCATTTCATTACTCGAAAAATCGGAGTACATGATCGCCCGAAGGCCTAAGTACTACAAAAGAAAGCTACAAACTACAAAGAAAGTAAGCTAAAAACTTCAAAAAGGAAGCGCCTCAGGCCCTGCACGCCTTCGCCATCGGCATCCGGCGGTCCCTCATCTTCCGGAGCGTCGGGATGAGCAAGACTGTCCGAGACGGATACGGCTCAAATCCACGCCGATGTCCGCCAGGTCCAAGATCGGCAAGGAGAAAGCCGAATTGAGAGGATGCTCCAATGCATATGACTTGAATTTCTCGGCAAGAGGACCGACCTCCAAGCCTCCCTTCTTAGCCGCTCGGATCGAGTCGGCGAACGCCAAATAATAGGCGAACTCGCTGACATACTCCAAGTTTTGGAAGGGATCGGCCTTGGTCGCCTCAACCTCTCCTCTCAGCTCGGCCATCGCCTTTTGCGACCCCTGGAGCTCGGCCTCCCTCGCAGCGACCTTCTCCTTCGCCTCCGCCAGCTCGCTGGTCAGCCGAGCGATCGTCACCTTCTGGCGATCGGCCTCCTCTTCAGCAACGTTCCTCGCCTGGACGGCGTCCTGCATCTGGTCCCGGAATCGGTCGACCGCCATTCGATATTTCTCAGTCTCCTTCTTCTCCAGCTCAAGCTCATGGCTCGCCCGCTTGGCCGCCTCCAAGGAGTCCTTCTCCATCGCTGCGATCTTGTCAGCAAACTCGGCGTTCTCTTTCCGAGCCGCCTCAAGATCCTCCTGAAGGCGAATAGTGGAGGGCCGCCCCTCAAACTCCTGAGCAGCCTGGACGGCCATGGTCGCCGTCTGAAGAGAAAGGGCGACAACAGCATTCATCGAACTCGACGATCGCAGCCGGGCGATCGCATCCAGATCAGTTGTCCACGCCTTCGGCAAAGCAGAAGCAGCCTTGCTCACATAGGGAGGAATGTCGCAGGAATGGCGAGGAGATCGACTCGCCAGGAAATCCACGACCATCGGTGGACAAGACGGGTCTGCGCGACGGATCCTGCATCAAAACAGCTAAGTGAGTACAACTCCTATGCAGATGCAATTTTCAACACAAAAATGCTATCTACCTCTCAGCCTTCTCGGGATCCCGACCGAAAAACGGTTTCCCTCGAGGAGTTTCCGCATCCGCGATCGCCGTCTCCCGTAGAAAAGCCGCAGAGGGCGGCTCGCTCTCCGGAGCAACGATGGTGATTGGAGGCGCGGCGATCGGCACTTCATCGGCCGGGGCAGGAAACGAAGTTCCTTCCGGCCTCGGCCTCTTGCGATTCACCCGAAGCCCCTCCGCCGGAATTTCCTCCTCAACCTCGACCTGCTCCACGCGAGGCTCCGGCTCCACGCGAGGTTCCGCCTCCGGAACTATAGGCAATGCAACGGGTGGAACCCGAGTCGACCTCTTCGCGCGAAGACGGCCTAGGACTCCTGGGTTCGACATAGCGATCTCCAACGGAGGCTCCAAAAAGCGAGGGAAGCGAACCTCTGCAGCTTAAGACGATCGATCACGGTCCGACACTATCTTCAAGTAAGGCGATCGCCTAGAATTTGATGGTCGCATAAAGTCATACTGCACCGCGAGATGTCTCGGAAGCGGAATAGTCGAGCCGACAACCGACTCTCCTTGTTGATCCGAGTGGCGTCTAGGTCGTCGTCCGACAAGCTCCTAATTCGCTCCCAAACAACGAGGAAGTCGAAAGGCGGCTCCTCGATCGCCGGAATATGAAAGCCTCGCAAAAGCAATCAAATTAGATCACCCAAAACGCATCAGCGAAGGGAGAGTCTAAACCCTTACCGGATTCCTCTCCCGAAATTCAGTGGGGATCTCCGGTTCGCCTGTGGGATTGTCGCTCGCCGAAGCTCTCCACTTGCCAGCGACCCGAACCACTTCGTCGATCGCCCGTATCTTATTCGGAACTCCATGAATTACCCGGCCAGATCGGCCTTGAATATGGTAACCGCCGACCAATCCTCTATGAGCCGTCAGTTTAAACAAATGGTTCATCTCCAACGGCGACGGGAGACGGTACAGGCGGTGACCGCCGAAAAGGGTGAGGGTGCAATTGATTTGGAGCCGCGTCGGCGTCACCAAGTGGCGCCACATTCCAGCGGCCGGCAGATGGGAGACCGCAAAGGACAGAGGGAAGCGCAACCCGGCCTCCATAACAGCCTCACTCACTGCGACCATACCCATCGGAGGCTGGTCGGCTCTTTCGTTCTCCGCAGGCGCGAACATGTCCACATCTGAAGGAACATGGAATCTTGTCCTCCAGACGGCGGATCCCTCACGGGACGTCGAGCTCGTATTTGGCGGCGACCACAACGATCGGGCGCGGCACGATCTGCGACCGCTTGGGGAGCACATATGGATAAGCGACCGAATATCCCCGAAATCGAATCTCGGAGTAGGACCGCTAACCTCTCCATTATTTCACCAAGGCCCTATATGCCCGACCAAAATCGGTTGTGTTGCTCCCAAGAAGCCCCGATCGCGGATCTCTCGATCTGCGATCGTCTCTCCTCAGCCCGACTCCTAGCAACATCGGCCTCATTGAACAAAGCCTCAACTTCAGCCGGGTCGATTCCGGCTCGAATGGCTTCAGCCGCCGTCTCCAGGTGGAAGACGGAAGAAGTTTCTCCCCGGGCAGCCGATGTCCCGGCGGCAGAACTAGTTCCCGCTCCAAACGATGATGAGGTTCCGGCCATTTTCAGAGATAGAAAAGAAGAAAAGGTTTTTTCTTACCCTAAAGTGAAATCGATCGACGATCGGCGCTTAGATCTTCAGAAAATTCGGCAGCAGGACCTTCTTTCTCCAATGCGTATGCGTGAGTGAGACTGCAGCCCCGCGCCCCCTTTTATAGGAGAAAGCAGGGACCCGATTGCAATAAGGGAAAACCTCAGGGGTCGGATCTCAAACGGCGCGCCAGTTGACCCCCTCGAGACCCGCGTACGCGTCTTTTCGAGGACGCGTCAGCCGAGGAGTCATTAATGACCGTTGGCGTCCTCCAGTAGAAGCCTGACACGTGCGCGGAGACTTTTCAACGCCCGTTGTTTTTTCCCGCGCAGTTCAGCGGCCAACCAGGTCGTCCGAAACTCAGGATATATCAGCTCAAAGACGATCGCCAGTTCAATAAAACACTTAGTCGCTCGTCAAAAATTCAACGATCGCCAAGAAAGCCACCTCACCCCACGTTTCCAACGTATGAGCGAGCTGGGGGGCAATTGTTGTGTCACGATTTATTCATCCCGACAGGCGATCGACTATAAGGCCGAGCGACCAAGTCAACTCCAGTCAAACCCTGACTAGCTCGCCAAGTCGAAGATATCAAACCACCATCAGGTACCTAGCGATCGACCCGTGGCGATCGCCTTCGTACCGGCGATCTGCTCTACTAACCGGCTAAGGGCAATCGACCTGCGCCCCGAGCAGAGACGATCGCCCGTCAAAACCATCAAGGACTGGATCTCAGAAAAGCACCCACGTGCAGATTCATAAAAGGCGCTGACAAGATCTTTTGCTAACAGACAAGATCTTTGACCAAAGCCTGTCACCTACCCCACCTACCGGCATGTGCGCCGAAAGTTGTCAGTAGGGCCGCATGTGACTAACTCAGGACGCGTGTAAGCTCCCCATTGGATCGAGTAGTTGACTGCCAACAACTCCTGCAGGCTTTGAGGGGACAGGCCCATGTGCTAAAAGACGATCGCCCGATTATTATATTGCAGTAAAGGCGATCGCCCGGCGTATCCAAGCCCTATAAATAGAGAACCTCCTCCTACTGGAAAAAGGTTCAGAACTCGTCCACTACGGTTCGGAATTCATTTGACTTACGTCCGAAATACATTCCACCAAAAGATTCTCAGTTCCGAATTCATTCTGACTTACGCTCAGAGCCCATTCTCTCACATTCCGATACATTCACGGAAATACTGAAGAACATACACATCATCAAGCTCCCGGCTATCTCACCGGAATCCATCTCAGGACTTCTCTCTCCAAATCTCTCGTCCAGAAGACGATCGGCGTAAGCAAGTCTCCACTAGACGCATTCCAAGGGATTCATAAGCCCAGAAGCCCAAACATCCAGCTAAATACTCGCCGTGAGAGACGATCGATCTCTCACCGCCGCGACTGTTCATCTCCTTTGTTACAAGAACTCACAGAGCATCAAATCTGGTTCTTCCGGCAATCTACACGCTCACTAGCTAAGATAACAAGAAACTTTACACTCATTGTAATTGTATTCTTACATTAGTACTTGTATCCCCGAATATCGGTATTAATAATATCTCGCGAGAGCATTCAAGCCCGGGACTAACAACCCCGGCAAATCTTGTGTTATTTATCTTTCTCACGGAAGTGCTCTTGCATTTGTTTGCTATCCCATCCATTCCAGCAATATCTATCTCCGGATAATATTTTGGGTAGCAACACGGACTTTGTTGGACATGGTTCGCTCCATGTTAAATTACAATGATTTACCTATTTACCTGTGGGGGTATGCCTTACTAACCGCTGCCTATATCCTAAATAGATGTCCTTCCAAATCTGTTCCTATCACTCCGCATGAGATGTGGAAGGGTAAGAAACCAAGCCTTAATCACATAAGGATTTGGGGATGTCCAGCCTATGTCAAAAAGGCTAAGGTGGACAAACTGGAAGCGAGGTCCATAAAAGGACGTTTCATAGGATACCCAGAGGACTCGATGGGTTATCTATTCTACATGCCAGAAGACCATAGGGTCATTGTGGCATTACAAGCGCACTTCCTTGAGGATGAATTCATTCAGGAGGGTGGCTCGGGTAGAAATATCTCTTTGGAAGAGCATAATGAAACTCCTAAGGAGACATCGATCGGGGATCAAGAACCGAACCTATTGTAACACAACCTCCACTTCAAGGTCCGATAGGGTATCTCACTTACCCGAGAGGTATGGCTATACACATGTCAAGGAACCGGGTCTCCACGACACACACGATAGCGGTGAAAACGACCTGTCACCTATGACCAAGCGATAGTGGATGTAGACTCGATAAATGGAAAGAAGCAATGGAAGCCGAGATAGACTCGATGCATACCAATCAGTCTGGACTCTAGTAGATCTTCCAACTGGCATGAGGACTATTGGAAATAAATGGATCTATAAGAGAAAGACTGATGGGGATGGAAAGGTTGATGCCTATAAGGCCAGGCTTGTGGCAAAGGGTTATACCCAAAGGGAAGGAATCGATTATCATGATACCTTGTCGCCCGTAGCTATGATAAAGTCGATTCGCATGATGCTTGCCATTGCTGCCTATTATGATTATGAAATATGACAAATGGACGTCAAAACGGCTTTTCTAAATGGATACCTCGAGGAGGAAATCTATATGGAACAGCCTAAGGGTTTTGTGTCCAAAGCTAATATTCATAAAGTGTGTAAGCTGCAACGAGCCATTTATGGTCTGAAGCAAGCTTCTCGGAGTTGGAACCTTCGATTTGTGAAGCGATTAAGGACTTTGACTTGAGCGAAATGAGGAGGAACCGTGTGTTTACAAAAGGTCGATGGGAGCAACATTGCGTTCTTAGTACTATATGTAGATGATATTCTACTTATAGGAAATAACATAGCAATGCTCAAGACTGTGAAAGCTTGGCTTTCTAAAACGTTCTCCATGAAAGACTTGGGAGAAGCTTCCTATATTCTAGGGATCCGTCTTTACAGAGATAGACCACGAAGAATGATAGGACTTTCCCAAGCCCTTTATATCGATAAAATCCTGAGAAGATTCAAGATGGATGATTCTAAAAGAGGGTTCCTTCCCATGCGACATGGAATTCATCTCACCACGAAAATGTGTCCTCAAAGTGAGGAAGACAAGAGAGAGATGAGTAAGGTACCCTATGCCTCGGCAGTGGGTAGCCTCATGTACGCTATGTTGTGTACGAGACCAGACTTAGCCTACGCTGTGAGTATGGTAAGTCGATTTCAAGCAAACCCAGGAAGGGAACATTGGACTGCCGTAAAGAACATTCTTAAGTACTTAAAAAGAACTAGAGATTTAGTTCTTACTTATGGTGGTGGAGAACTGAAGGTGATTGGATTCACCGATTCTGATTTTCAAGGAGACAATGACGACTCTAAGTCGACATCTGGGTATTTGTTTACTCTCAATGGAGGAGCAGTATCTTGGAGAAGCTCCAAGAAAACCGCTACTGCAGATTCCACCTGCCAAGCAGAGTATCAAGCTGCCTCAGAGGCTAGCAAAGAAGCATTTTGGATGCAGAAGTTTATACAAGAACTTCAAGTGGTGCCTAACGCGGAGTTGCCTATATCACTATTCTGTGATAATGATGGAGTTGTCGCCCAAGCCAAGGAGCCGAGGGCTCACCACAACACCAAGCATATAGAGAGAAAGTACCACATCGTTCGAGAGATGGTGGAAAAAGGATATGTTTCATTGGAAAGAGTAGACTCAGAAGACAATGTCTCGACCCGTGACTAAGCCATTATCTCGGGCCGTCTTAGAAAGACATCTCAAGAACATGGGTATTGGATACCATGATGTGTGGCATTGAGTGCAAGTGGGAGATTGTTAGGAATATGCCCTCGAATGCCACTCGGGGATGAGAGAGTAAGGGCATTATACTTGTAATTATGGAATAATTAATAAAAAGGCAATACGATTCATTCACTGTTTATTGTATTTCAATTGCATTCTTGACTTGGTAAACATTGAAGTGAAGTCCATGTAAATAAATCGAACATTCCATTCTCGTTATGGGATAAGAGAAAATATCTGGAAGTGTTTAAAGTTTATTTACGTAAATTGTTCGCAAGTCAATAAACTTAAAATGGGCATTAAGTTTTAATATGACTTGTATAATCGATGCTAGGACGTGTGCACGTCTTGATAGCATAGTTATAAGTATATTGGTGGGGCCAGTATACTCGAACACGACTCATACTCGATTCACCACACGGTATTCACTCTCGGAGAGTCGATGACGAATCGAAAGGTTGTGATAGTATACGTGGACCTTTGACTTGAGGGTTCGAGAAGATGTGCCTGTGACGTTTAGTTTGTCATTAGAGTAGTTAGACTCATTTGCTTAATTGCCGAGTCGACCTCGAAGTGCGGACTATACGGGCGGTAGCGCCTTTACCGTACGCCAAGAAAGGATTCTATCTCCTGTTAGTGAGCGGCGAATGTCCTATACGGTTAATGGCAAATAAGATCATAAGTCTTTGGCCAAAGCATTACGATATAGTCGTATTAGATACACTATTAATCGGTCTTGATTTGCATTAACACATGTATAGAGTTTAGTCAACAGTAGGGTTTGACTTTACCGTGACCAAGACTTGACCGGGACATCGATGAAGGGTCTATACGTATATAGTATTCACGACATAATGGTTACGGAATGATCCCTTCATTCGTTCTCTCGGGAGTTTACTGCGGCCCGCTAGATCGGCTAAGTCTTGCCCGCACTCATTGGTTCCTCCCAATGCATTTGAGACGGACCTACGAGTCGCGCATCGGGAGCGTTGACGGATAAATGTGAATTTATTATCTCTCTATTAATATTAGATATTGGATATCTAATTATGATTTATTGGATAAATCAAATATCGGTCTTATGAATTTAAATTAAGTTACCGGGTAATTAATTTAATTCATAAATTATATTTCTTAGAGAAATATATATTTGTATTTGATATAATTAATTAATTAGATTAATTAATTAATATAAATACATTGATGATTAAAAGGAGTGTATTTAACGAGTCGTTTGACTGAGCGTCAGACACGAGTCGAGTGGCTCGGCTCGTTTTCTAGGAAACTTCCTTGTGGCCACCCACTCCTCATGGCATGGCATGATCTTGCATGTGTGTGGGAACTCACTTAGAGTTGAGATTCCCATATAATTGTGAATGATAGTTGTAAAGGAATAATTATTCTTTTATAATATATATATCATTACATTATAAATGATGATATGAGACAACAACAAACAACTCATACTCATTCATTGAGAGCTGCTGCCGTGAGTTATATGTGAGGAGGGAGGAGAAATTTTTTCTTTTATATAATTTTCATCTTAGAGGTGTTATAAAAGTTAAGAAAAATTGAGAGAAAAAATTCCTACGAGTTCCCTAGCCGTGTTCTTGGAGAACGGAGTCTCGTCGAAATTTTTCCGGGCAACTTCCGACGCGTGTGAAGTAGAGGCTTCGAACTTTCGGTGCTTGGAACAAAGGGATTTCGTGTTCGGGACGAGGTTCGTGATCGTCATCCAATTTTATGAAGAATTATTTCAAAGGCTTCAAGGGTATGATCTTTATCTTCGTATTTATTTTTCGTATATACGTTACTTGATCGATCCTGTTTGGGATTCGTATTTATTTCCGCTGCGTATTTCGTTTTATTTTCGGAATCCCAACATTAGCATACCTATAACATGTGCTCCCGCTAACCCTTACTGAAGATAAACACTCTGCATGTCAAAGTACACGTTCAAGTATTGTCTAAACTTACTGCCAAGTTAAGTTTCATCGGCTTGCGAACAGTTAAGCATTCGAACCCTAAACATTTCCAATGCCTATCTCCTTATATCCATGAGGAGTGGACTGTTTGCTCTCAAATGCAAGGACTATTATTCTATATATCAAATCACAATGCCAGTGATATACGATAATATATAAATAATAAATGTCTTATTTAATATTCATAATTATAATACAATGCACTCACTGTCTCATTCTGTGAGTGTTATTCAAGGGCATATTCTAGTAAAGGGAACTTCCAATAAAATAAATTTGAACAGCGAGCCTTCATTTCAAACTTTTTGGTTGATGGTTGATCACTTTTATTCTGATATGTGGCATTCCGATCTATTTATTTCATTCTAAGTTTTGGGGATGAAATTTATTCTAGTGGGGAGAATGTAATACCCACACTTTTATTTGATCTATTTTGTAAGTAGGTGTCGTGTAGTTACTGAATATTAATTTTTTATTATTATTATTTGAATGTCTACTTGGAATTAATTTTATTGTGTGATATATTTTTTTTTCTTGTGGTTTTAATTATTAATGTCGTCCCATTGGCTTGTGGGAGTTGTGTATGGTCTTATTTTCCAATCTCTGGATTGTGGAAAATTTAGAATGAAATATTTGTAATTTATTGACATTGATATTATCCGATATAGTGGAAATTAATTGATTTAGGCTATAACTTAATTAGTTGGCATTGAGCACTCAAGAATTGAATATTCCATCATATTATTTGCCACCCTAGACCCAACTGGCCCATCGACCTATTTTTATTTATAATACTAGATGTTCTCTGGTGCGGTGCACCACATAAGATATTCTCTTATTAGAAAATAATTTCTCAATCTCTAAATTTATTTTTGATGATCTTCGACATGAATATCATATTAGCGTAATATTAATAAAAGGCTTATTGAGTGTATTATGGAGTGTAATATAATTCAAGAAAGAGTACCATATTAGCGGAGTATTAAGTCAATTAGTGTCCATTATATGAACAAATTTTCTGGAAATACTGGAAAAAAGTAGGAATAAAATTTGGGGACAAAAGTAATATGTATTAAGTCTTAATATATATGTGTGTGCAATGTATGTTTTGTTATTTTTTGTTATTATAATTAAATAAATATCATAATTTATTTTTTATGTAAGCAAGAAAGGAGTTAATATATTTTTATTTTGCATCAGTTAATTTTACTGAAAATAAATATTCATATTTTTTCTAATATAATTTTTTTGTGCAATTGGTCATTATTGTAAATCCATCAAATTTTTTATATTCATATAGATGTCTAGTTGAAAATTATGAAATAAAAATTAATTTGATATATTTTTCATTAAAAATAAACTTGATTTTAAAAATTATAAACATTTAAAAATTTACGCTTAAAAAATAAAGGAGGGATTTTTTTATTGGTAGATGAGTGTAAGTTGTGAATTAAAACTCCCACAATACATATCTAGAATTTTATTTTTTGAGAAATTTAAGAATACATCTCTCTATATAAACTATATTTTAAAATAAAAAATCAAAAAACTTACAAAGTGACATGTGTCACGACTCTCTTTTAATAGAAGTATAGATTAGGCCCAAATTTCACCCATTTTCTTTCCACTTGAGGCATCAAACGGGAGAAAAAGACATCTCTCGCTCCTCGTTTGCAATCGGAAGAGAAAATAGCAGATTGACGAAGGGGGTTCCATCCTTCACACTGCAGAACGAAGTTAATGATGGGATTTGGGGCCAAAGACCGAAGGGACAGCAGAATAATAAAATTGATCCGATCAATAATTTGAACCCATAAACAAGATCATCAAACATCGAATATACGAATAAAATAATTTAAAGTATGAATTTAGAAATCATATATTTGAAGACCTTTGATAAAATATTGATGATGAATATGATCCAAATTATCGAAGCTTTTGCAAAATCCTGAGCACCGCAAATACCATGCCTTTATGACTCACTCGTCGAAAAGATAACCGAAATTAACTTCTATCTTTTTATTCTCTATGAACACGATTAGAAGATGATAGTAGAAATTTATATGATATATATAAACACTCTAAGTGTATTTCGTAAATTTTCTCATAAAGAATACACTTGAATACAACTATATTGAAACTTTAAGAAAAAAATTCTCTCTCTTGGTGGTAACTCACGGTTCAAGCTACTCAAAATGGTGGAGGATGTCTTTTTTTTTCTTATAACCAAAATACTCCACACTACAAGTGTAATACCCGAGATTTCTGATATGTAATTGAACCTTGTGATATTGTAATTATTGCATTTTGATCTGAGTATTATTCTCCATATTTCATGATCCGGTGTTGTTGAGCGCATGATTTCATGAATGTGATCTAAATTATGATTCTGCGCATGTAGCGCACGCTATCGACTATATGTAGCGTACGCTAATTTGGATCCGTAGCGCACGCTATGTATGAACCTTAGTGCGCGCTACACGTAGTCAGCATGATTGAGACAGGGCGGTAGGTGAGATCGGCTGCGGATCTCGGTCGGATTATGTCGGGATGAACCTGGACGGCTTTCGGGAAAAAGTCAAGTCAACGCGGTAGCGCACGCTACTGATATGAGGATAGCGCACGCTAAATGCTGAGTACAGTGAAGTCAGTAAGCCGTTAGCGCACGCTATGAATATGGACTAGCGCGCGCCAATAACCACTTTCTATAAATAGGACAACATCCTTCTTCGTATTTTCAGTCTTTTCACTTCCCACATCCGAATCCTTGGACTTAGAGAATTACTCTCTTCATCCTAAACCCTTCATATCAGCATCCTAGCTCGAGTCGAAGATAGTAGATCATTGGAGATTGTTGTTCAAGCTCTCGGTGTTGAATTTCTTCTAGTTCCTTCGTGTTCTTCACTACTTTGAGGTAGGTGATTCTTCACCAATATTAGTAATATTCTGAAGGACGTTTTGATCATGATTTTGGATTATCTAGTCAGTTAAATTCGTTAGTAGTCGAACATCATGTGTTAGAAGGATATTTTTGACGTTTCGGCACTTATTCATCGTATAATCCATTGAATCTTTTTAGTATATGGACTCCTAAGCATATTCATGTATCTTCAAAACCGATTATGACCAGTATATGGAGATTACCAAGTTCTTATGTCCTTACATAAAGGAATCAAACGTTTTGGGACATGTAATGGATTGAACTTAGGATATTTTCTTGAAGATCAAAGATGAATTATGGTGTTGTAATGATGATACGTATCCTTATGTCTCGTAGTCATTTAATACGTAAAGATCTTTCACAAACCGTATGAGCATGATATGCACGGAGATGGCATGTATTAACACTGAAGATTTCATGAGTTTCATCACCTTTAGCTCAAGTTTTCTGCCCAGTAGTAAACTGCCATGCACAGTTAGCGCACGCTAAGATAGGCATATTAACGTGCGCTATCGGGAATGAATAACGTACATTACGTTTGTTACGTAACATGTTATGTCATCAGGCAGGACAGTCGGCTGATCAGAGAGGACTGTCAGTACACAGCTAGCGTACGCTAGACTTGGTCATTTGCGTACGCTAACAGGCAGGCTTAGCGCACGTTACGTAGAGTACGTAACGCGCGCTAAGTAGTTCAGGCAGAATTCATTTTTTTTAGAGCTTGCGGCCGTAAACCGGATTGTTAGACATTCGTACGACTTGAGAGGAATTCTTTATTATTTCTTAGGTCCGGGCCTTTCATAGGGGACGATTGAGGGGCGGTGGCATACAGACGCGTGTCATTTGTTGGAGTATTTCATTCTTGCCATTTTCGAGGCAAGTATCATATGTTGAGTTTGATTTATATTGGAACTTTGATCATGCATATGGTTTTGTTCATGTTGTAGAATATGAGATTTATTTCTTTAATTTCTCGTGGTATTCGTTGTTAATTGTTCGTATTGATGAACATATTGAAATGCATATATGTATGCATAATTGATTGATTTATGGTATAAATGATCCGAGGGGGTCATGAGGATCTATGCTGAGGGCGCTGGATCGAATGTCCACCATGCGTTGGTCCGACGGGGTCATCATGGGGATCTATGCTGAGGGCGCTGGATCGCTGGACGGGTTTTCCACCATGCGTTAGTCCGACGGGATCATCATGGGGATCTATACCAAGGGCGCTGGATCGATGGATTACCCTGTATTGTGATGATGGAATCGTGAGGATTCACATCGTTGGATTCCGATGACGGAAGTCCGTTTTGCATGTTTTATGATGCACTGATGATTTATGTATTGTGATACTTGTACTAGCATTGTTTTGCTAACCCCTTCGGGGGTGGACATGGTTTTGATGTTCAGGTAGCCGAGGAGCGGGGAAACAACCACAGTACCGACAGGACGATGAAATGGCTCAGTGATGTGGTTGATGTTTATTGTTATTATGATTTGTCTTCTTGGTTCACTTTAGTACTCGAGTACGTGTGTTTTAATAATGTCTTTTTCGTTATGGTTGTATAAGTTAACTCTTTGGATCAGTTGAACCAGTTCTGTATTTTGAACTTCAGTTGTAAGGTTGAATTATATTTGCATTTCTTTTATTTAGCCTTGTAAATCCTTACTTAAAGGGTTTACGGCACTGTAATTATTCCGAATATCTCGGGGTGTTACAGAATATGGTATCGGAGCTAAGATTCATGGATATCTTGGCAGTCGGGTTAGTTGGGTCTGTTTACGTTATTTGATTATTAGTCGTTTGTAACATCACTGCTGAGCCAGCATCGTCGTGTGGACCGTGGTTGTAAGTTTCCTAATCTCAAATACTACCATTTTATTTAATTCATGTTGTGTGAACATTGATGGACTTTCTTTTAGAAAGTTTGCCCTGGATATTGAGTATTTGTGTTTACAGTATGTTGAGAGGAGGTCGTGGACGCGGACGTGGTCGTGGATGCGGACGTGGAAATATGAGATAGGAGGATTCGGCGTCTACCCCGGAGATATCTGCTAGTCGAACCGATTCCCATTCTGGAGGACAGCAGGGATCAGCAAATAATAATGCAGATCCTAATGTGCCGGGAGTGCTTCAGCAGGTGGTTGCTCAGATAAACCAGTTTGCTCAAGTTGTTGATCGCATGCAGACGGATGGGACAGCAGCATAACGTGGATAATCGGGGAGACAAATGGCTTACTGAGGTGGTCAAATTGCACCCTCCGAAATTTGACGGTTCTGCTGAGACGCTTTCTTGGGATCACTGGCTGAAGGAGTTAGAGAAGATTTTTGCGGGGATTAACTGTCCCAAAGACAAAAAGGTTCCGGTCGCCCAGTATCTTCTGACGGGGGAGGCTTTCGACTGGTGGGAGGCCATTCGACCTGAGGAGCATAATGTCGACTGGACGAAGTTCAAATTAATGATGGAAGCGCAGTATTGTCCTCGCCCAGTTAGAGAGGCCCGAGTCAGGGAGTTTTTCTCACCACAAAATTCAGAAGCATCTGTGACAGACGTGATTAAGACTTTTAATCACCAGTTGACTTATGTGCGCCACTTGGTCAGGACCGAGGCAGAGAGGAATTTTCATTTTGACATGCAAATGAAGCTGGAAATTCAGCAGTATATGTCCGGATTTGAATGTACCACCTTGCGACAGTATCAGGACAAAGCACTGGCCTATGATATGAAAGAGGCGGCAGTAGAAAAGTCAACGGAAGCAAAGAAACAGAAGGTGTCTGGCAACTTCACGGAGAATAAGAGTAGTGGGCCTCGTAGGGGCCAGTCCTCTTTTCATTCATCCAGGAGGCCTCCGCATCCTTCTCGAGGTGGAAAGAAGTTCCGGACAGAACCAACCGTTTCAGACACAGGGAAGAAATGTTATAATTGTGGCAAACCGGGGCATGTTCGACGTGACTATTTCGCGCCTGCTGTGACCTGTTTCGAGTGTGGACAGGAAGGGCATCGCGCAACATTTTGTGGAAATGCGACTCGATCTTTTGGTACTCGCACTCCTGTACTGGTTCCGAAGGACACTAGTGTAAACCAGACGCAGCAAAGTGGTTTCCAGCAGCAGAATGTTGGGAAAAGAGAGGCATCCATCACTGGGTCCGTTCCTCCGCGTATTTACGAGATGAAGAAGTCAGACGATCAGAACACAGCTGTTGCATCAGGTACGATTCAGATCCTTTTGCAACCAGTTAGTGTCTTATTCGATTCAGGAGCTACGCATTCTTTTATATCTTTGAACTGTGTTAATCGTTTGAAAATTTCGTGCTTGTATGATTGTGAACCTTATGTTATGGGATTACCGAGTGGAGAGAAAATTGTGGGAACCCTAGAAGCTAGAGATTTTCCAGTGTCTATAGGAGGGAGAGATTGGCCATCAAATCTTATTGTAGTTGACATACATGGTGACGACTTAATTCTCGGAGACGATTGGCTCAACCGTTATGGAGCTATTCTGAATTACCGAAAGAGAGTCATTTCTATCATTACTGATGACGGATCTGAACACTTATTCTGAGGATGGAGACCGGGAAGCTCGGGAAAATTGATCAAAGCAATGAAAGCCGTGAAATTACTGAAGCAGGGATGTCATGGACTTTGGTGCTATGCCATGAGGAAAGAGGAAGGAGTAGAGCTCTCATCTATTCCAGTTGTGAATGAATTCTCAGATGTATTTCCTGACGAACTACCTGGGTTACCTCCGCAGAGAGAAGTGGAGTTCACTATCGAATTAGAGCCTCGAGCCGCTCCTATTTCCAGAGCACCATACCGCATGGCGCCAACCGAGATGTATGAACTAAAGAAGCAACTGGAGGAATTATTACAGAAGGGTTATATTTAACCTAGCGTTTCTCCTTGGGGAGCGCCCGTTCTCTTTGTCCGGAAGAAAGACGGATCCCTCCGATTATATATTGATTACAGGGATCTCAACAAAGTGACAATCAAGAATAAGTATCCTATACCTCGGATCGACGACTTGTTTGATCAACTGCAAGGGGCAAGCGTATTCTCGAAGATTGACTTGCGATCAGGATACCATCAGTTGAGAATTAAGAAATCGGATATACCAAAGTCTGCTTTCATATCCCGGTACGGGCATTATGAATTTGTAGTGATGCCATTTGGACTTACCAATGCTCCTGCGGTATTCATGCAATTGATGAATCGGGTATTCTTATAATACTTGGATAAATTTGTGGTCGTCTTCATCGATGACGTCTTGATATATTTGAAAGACAAAGAGGAGCACGCTGAGCATTTGCGTGTGGTTTTGAGCATCTTGAGGAAGGAACAACGGTATGCAAAGCTTTCCAAATGTGAGTTCTGGCTTAGGGAAGTAACTTTCCTTGGGCATGTGATATCAGCTGACGGAGTTCAGGTGGACCCGAATAAAGTCGAAGCAATCTTGGAATGGGAAGCTCCTAATAACGTGAAAGAAGTCCGGAGTTTCTTGGGACTTGCTGGATATTATCGCCGTTTTGTAGAGGGATTTTCCAAAATTGCTCGTCTGCTCACTCAGCTATTACAGAAAACTCAAAAATTCACGTGGGATGAGAAATGCCAGGCTGGTTTTGACGAACTTAAGAGGAGACTGACGACAGCACCTATATTAGCGTTACCAGATGGAACCGATGGATTCATGGTATACAGCGATGCTTCAAATCAGAGTCTGGGATGTGTGTTGATGCAAAAGGATAAGGTGATTGCCTATGCTTCTCGGTAGTTGAAACCGTACGAGGTTAATTACCCGACTCATGATCTGGAGCTAGCAGCTGTGGTCTTTGCCTTGAAAATTTGGCGACATTATTTGTACGGCACTCATTGCCAGATCTTTACAGATCATAAGAGCCTCAAGTACATTTTCAGTCAGAAAGAATTAAACATGAGGCAGAGAAGGTGGCTGGAATTGATCAAGGATTACGACTTGGAAATTCTCTATCATCTGGGTAAAGCAAATGTAGTAGCCGATGCATTGAGCCGTAAACCTGTTTCTCTTCGAGTGTTGGAAGCACTTACATCCCAAACCAGCATTCAACGGGAATTGATCCGCCAAGGGATTGAAGTATGGGCACCAGGAATCCAAGGGCAACTATATGTGATGGAACTGACTTCATCACTAGTCGAGGAAATCAAATCTAAGCAGTTGAACGATTCTCTGATCCTTCGGTGATGTGATGAAGTAAAGGAAGGAAAGGCCCCAGGATTCGTGATACAAGATGATGGAGTTCTGAGATTTCAGAGTCGACTTTGCGTTCCCGATGCTGATGATTTGAGACGGACAATTCTGAAGGAAGCTCATAGCGCGCCTTATTCTATTCACCGGGCGTGTAAGATGTATAAGGATCTAAAACAAAACTTCTGGTGGGGGAATATGAAGAAGGACGTAGCAGAATACGTTTCAAAGTGTTTGACTTGTCAGCAGGTTAAGATTGAACATCAGCGACCTGCCGGAATGTTAAAGCCGCTTCCGATCCCTGAGTAGAAGTGGGAGGATATCTCGATGGATTTCATCACCAGTATGCCAAGGACCAAGACGGGAATGAACATGATTTGGGTTGTAGTTGATCGACTAACCAAGTCGGCTCATTTCCTAAGAATTAAAGATACTTGGGGACCCGAGATATTGGCGCGAGTATTTATTGCAGAGATAGTCAAATTACATGGGACACCGAAGACCATTATTTCAGATCGAGATGGTCGTTTCGTGTCACACTTCTGGAAGTCAGTTCACAGGGCTTTGGGGACCGAACTAAACTTTAGCACGGATTATCATCCTCAGACGGACGGTCAGTCCGAAAGGACTATACAAACAGTAGAAGACATGCTTAGAGCTTGTGCTTTGGATTGGTCAACTGATTGGGAAGTTCATTTGCCGTTGATTGAATTCACCTACAATAATAATTGGCATGCTTCTATTAAGATGGCACCATTTGAATCTTTGTACGGGAGAAGATGCCGATCACCCTTGTGCTGGGATGATTCTTCGGATTTGATCGGGACGGAATCGGAATTGATAGTTCAGACTCAAGAGAAGATAGCTTTGATTCGAGAAAGACTGTTGACTGCCCTGAGTCGACAGAAGTTTTATGCAGACGTACGTTGTCGCCCTCTAGAGTTCGACATTGGGGACCACGTACTATTGAAGGTGTCTCCTACATGAGGAATTTTCCGTTTTGGGAGGAAAGGCAAGCTAAGTCCGAGATATATCGGACCATTCGAGATCCTCGAGAGAGTTGGGGATTTAGCATATAGGTTGGCCTTACCACCATCGCTGAGTCACGTTCCCAATGTGTTTCACGTATCCTAACTACGGAGGTATGTACCGGATCCCAGTCATATCATTGAGTTCGATGAGATCGAGATAGCGAATGACGGCACCTTCGAAGAGATACCAATCAAGATACTTGAGAGTCGGATCAAACAATTGAGGAATAAACCAATACACTTGGTTAAAGTACAATGGTCACGACACGGAGTTGAAGAGGCCACTTGGGAAACGGAGGATAGTATAAGGACTAGATATCCAGAGTTGTTTTCATCTTAAGTTTCGGGACGAAACTTCTTTTTAGGGAGGAAGGATGTAATACCCGAGATTTCTGATATGTAATTGAACCTTGTGATATTGTAATTATTGCATTTTGATCTGAGTATTATTCTCCGTATTTCATGATCCGGTGTTATTGAGCGCATGATTTCATGAATGTGATCTAAATTGTGATTCTGCGCATGTAGCGCACGCTATGGACTATATGTAGCGTACGCTAATTTGGATCCGTAGCGCACGCTATGTATGAACCTTAGCGCGCACTACACGTAGTCAGCATGATTGAGACAGGGCGGTAGGTGAGATCGGTTGCGGATCTCGGTCGGATTATGTCGGGATGAACCTGGACGGCTTTCGGGAAAAAGTCAAGTCAACGCGGTAGCGCACGCTACTGATATGAGGATAGCGCACGCTAAATGCTGAGTACAGTGAAGTCAGTAAGCCGTTAGCGCACGCTATGAATATAGACTAGCGCGCACTAATAACCACTTTCTATAAATAGGACATCATCCTTCTTCGTATTTTCAGTCTTTTCACTTCCCACATACAAATCCTTGGACTTAGAGAATTACTCTCTTCATCCTAAACCCTTCATATCAGCATCCTAGCTCGAGTCGAAGATAGTAGATCATTGGAGATTTTTGTTCAAGCTCTCGGTGTTGGATTTCTTCTAGTTCCTTCGTGTTCTTCACTACTTTGAGGTAGGTGATTCTTCACCAATATTAGTAATATTCTGAAGGACGTTTTGATCATGATTTTGGATTATCTAGTTAGTTAAATTCGTTAGTAGTCGAACATCATGTGTTGGAAGGATATTTTTGACGTTTCGGTACTTATTCATCGTATAATCCATTGAATCTTTTTAGTATATGGACTCCTAAGCATATTCATGTATCTTCAAAACCGATTATGACCAGTATATGGAGATTACCAAGTTCTTATGTCCTTACATAAAGGAATCAAACGTTTTGGACATGTAATGGATTGAACTTAGGATATTTTCTTGAAGATCAAAGATGAATTATGGTGTTGTAATGATGATACGTATCCTTATGTCTCGTAGTCATTTAATACGTAAAGCTCTTTCACAAACCGTATGAGCATGATATGCACGGAGATGGCATGTATTAACACTGAAGATTTCATGAGTTTCATCACCTTTAGCTCAAGTTTTCTGCCCAGTAGTAAACTGCCATGCACAGTTAGCGCACGCTAAGATAGGCATATTAACGTGCGCTATCGAGAATGAATAACGTACGTTACATTTGGTACGTAACGTACGTTATGTCATGAGGCGGGGCGATCGGTGATCGAGAGGATCGATTACGGCTAGCGTACGCTAGACTTGGTCATTTGCGTACGCTAACAGGCAGGCTTAGCGCACGTTACGTAGAGTACGTAGCGCGCGCTAAGTAGTTCAGGCAGAATTCATTTTTTTAGAGCTTGCGGCCGTAAACCGGATTGTTAGACATTCGTACGACTTGAGAGGAATTCTTTATTATTTATTAGGTCCGGGCCTTACATAGGGGACGATCAAGGGGCGGTGGCATACGGACGCGTGTCATTTGTTGGAGTATTTCATTCTTGCCATTTTCGAGGCAAGTATCATATGTTGAGTTTGATTTATATTGGAACTTTGATCATGCATATGGTTTTGTTCATGTTGTCGAATATGAGATTTATTTCTTTAATTTCTCGTGGTATTCGTTGTTAATTGTTCGTATTGATAAACATATTGAAATGCATATATATATATATATATATATGCATAATTGATTGGTTTATGGTATAAATGATCCGAGGGGGTCATGAGGATCTATGCTGAGGGCGCTGGATCGAATGTCCACCATGCGTTGGTCCGACGGGGTCATCATGGGGATCTATGCTGAGGGCGCTGGATCGCTGGACGGGTTTTCCACCATGCATTGGTCCGACGGGATCATCATGGGGATCTATACCAAGGGCGCTGGATCGATGGATTACCCTGTATTGTGATGATGGAATCGTGAGGATTCACATCGTTGGATTCCGATGACGGAAGTCCGTTTTGCATGTTTTATGATGCACTGATGATTTATATATTATGATACTTGTACTAGCATTATTTTGCTAACCCCTTCGGTGGTGGACATGGTTTTGATGTTCAAGTAGCCGAGGAGCGGGGAAACAACCACAGTACCGACAGGACGATGAAATGGCTCAGTGATGTGGTTGATGTTTATTGTTATTATGATTTGTCTTCTTAGTTCACTTTAGTACTCGAGTACGTGTGTTTTAATAATGTCTTTTTCGTTATGGTTGTATAAGTTAACTCTTTGGATCAGTTGAACCAGTTCTGTATTTTGAACTTCAGTTGTAAGGTTGAATTATATTTGCATTTCTTTTATTTAGCATTGTAAATCCTTACTTAAAGGGTTTACGGCGCTGTAATTATTCCGAATATCTCGGGGTGTTACAACAAGCTAAAAACTTTATTAAAAAAAATACACCAAGTGTATTAATTAATTCCCCATATTATCTTATCAAATCAACATCAAGACAAAACGATAAGATCACGCTATGTGTGTGGGGAGGGGTGGCTATGCTCTCAATAACGAGGGGTGGTTCCTTTTGTAACACCCCCGATATATTCAGGAATATTACAACGCCGTAAATTCTTTACATAAGGATTTACAAGGCTGAAATACTGAAAAGACATTAACAGATACCAACGTATGAAAATAACGGAAATAAGATACAACAGTTCTGACCAATACTGAAAATACGAATGTTCAACGGAAAAATATTAATACATCACCAAATCCAAATCATCATAAACGACTATGTACTCGAGTACTTATTAAAACGATACAAACAACAGACAAATAAACCCGGCCGGAACATCACTCTGCACCCTCGTCGTCATGCAACTCTAGTGGTTGTTTCCCTGCGCTCCTGGATCCTGAACATAAACAAATGTTCACCCCAAAGGGGTTAGCACAACGATTGCTAGTACAAGTACCACAACATATTATTCAACATCTCACGAAGAATAATAATAACATAAATGACAAAAGAACCAACGAGCTTTCTCATGCGAGAAACTCAATAATAACATACACACATGATAATCACAACATGATATCACAACATACACATGGTAATTCCAATAATCCAGCGTTCACTGTCTAGACCCCGCGATGATTCCGTGACACCAACCCAAGAAGAAAAAACCCATCCGATGATCCAGCGCCCACTAGCATAGATCCCCCGATGATCCCGTCGGACCAACACGAGGTGGACATACAACAACGACATATATGCACGACAATATGTATCAATATATAAAACAATTAAGGTACTTGTCTCGATTCGAAGACAAGAATACTACTTCCACGAAAAACGAAACACTCGAAGGTCGTCCCTTCGATCAATCACGTAGCAAGCTCGAACCTTAACAAAAGAAATAATACAGAATTTATCTCACGTCGTACGAATGTCTAACAATCCAATTTATGGCCGAAAGTTCATAAAATGTAATCTGCCTGAACTGCTTAGCGCACGCTAGGTATTCTATGTAGCGTGCGTTAAGGCTGCTCATTAGCGCATGTAAACAATGAAGCCTAGCGTACGCTAACTATGTATCGGCAGTCCTCTCTGGTCAGCCGACTGACTCGCCTGATTGTAACACCCCAATTCACAAATGGAACATTACACGCCGTAGGACCCTCGTGAGGTCTACCAGGCTAACACATGACACATAAACCACAATGTAATCCCAAATGATGCACTCAAAAAGTAAGTAAGGCCGTGGCCTCGGCCAAAACATTTTAACGGAGTACATGAGACATAGGTTAAATACCAATTCATTGCCCATGCAGGGGACTTAAACCAAGTTTAAAAGAAAACAGTCTAACTCGAGTACTCGACAAATGCAATGACAAAACATAAAAAAATACAGACTCGAGCCACATCATCAAGCCAGCCCATCCTTTGCGTGCATGTCCTGTGCCTGCTCCTCAGCTCTCCCGGTACCTGAAATGCATAAGACACATTTTCCCCATTTAAGAGGTTAGCATTCGAATAGCTAGTGCAAGTACATAATTACACAACATTATATACAAATACGATTTTTACACAATCATCTCAATCAGATATCATTTGCTATAAATATTCCGGAATACTACGTTGGCAATCAAACCAGTTTCCAATCATCACGATATCACAAAATCACAACTGGTATCCCGTGGCCGTACCCCTTAGTATCGACCCCCAGACATCCCGTCGAACGCTCCGGGTGGGATACCACTTCCGCGGTCGTACCACTTAGTATCGACCCCCAGACATCCCGTCGGACACTCCGGGTGGAAGTTCAACCACACACACACCCAAGTCCACTTCCGTGGCCGTACCCCTTAGTATCGCCCCCCAGACATCCCGTCGGACACTCCGGGTGGAAGGAACACAACTCACGCACCCGAAAACCACAATTCATCATTCACTTTGAAAACATAACATACATAACAGAATGTAATACATGTACTTGCCTTGAATAAGATGAAATGAAGGAAATGACGAAGGAATAGGTTTTGGTCCGAACAATCCTCCCAACTCCGTCCCTAATCATAATAACGGTATACAACAAGTCTCATTAATGCGGAAAGGTAAGAATTAATCCTAATTCTACCCGCTGGAACAATTTGTCGGTCATGACTTGGGTATCGTCGACTATAAGTGACGAACAATGGAAAACTTGGAGTTCAAAATCACAAATCATCTTCAATACGATCAATAATCCAATATGAATACTCAAATTCGTGATTACAACAACGATTAATCGAAAATCCCCAAATCCAATTCCATATTCAAAGTGTTCTAGAATAATACTTCAATAATCCAATGAATAATCAAACATCTCCATAATCATGTGTATATCACTTCATACAACATGATCTTAACATCCAAAACGTCATAACTCAATACAAAATCGAAATCCAAGATGTTGAAGAAATTACCTCTTGGAGACCCAAGCACTTTGATCCGAAGAACACGTGTTAGATCCACAATCCGAGCTTCACGATCGAAAGGAGATGAAGAAAATCACACAATCAAGTGATAGATGAAGGAAAATCTCCCTCTCAAGCCTCTCTCTCTCGTATGGTGGATGAAATGAGAAAAATGAGTGAATCTCATTTGAAAAAACGCATTATAGAGTTGGCGCCTTACTGTGTGCAGCCCGGCGAAGTGTGCCGCGACACAGGGCCAAAACTGCGTCCAGTGATCGGCAGTGTGCCGCGGCCCGGACGAGTGTGCCGCGGCAGTGACTCGGCAGTGTGCCGCGGCCCCGAAGGCAACTGCCGCGGCACACGCATGCAAGGTTTGGCGATAAGTGCAACACGAGTGTGCCGCGGCCGAGGCGAGTGTGCGCGGCAGATGACTTCGGCGGTGTGCCGCGGCCTGCAGCATGTTCCGTGGCCCAGTGCATCGGCGGCGCTGGACAATGTGTGTGCGCGCGCACATTCCTTGTCTTGCGGCCCACACCCCCCTTGGGTCCCAAAATGATGTAAAATGATCCGGGAAGAGAATAAAAGCAATAGGAATCGATATTTGGGAAACAATAACACGAAATGGAAGTACGGAAACCCCAAAACGGTCCGCGGTACACAACCAAAATCGAACAAGGAACAAATTCCCTAAACTTATAGGAAATTACAAAAACGGCCCAAACATCCGAAAATCACGATACAACGTCGGATTAACAATCCGAAACTCACAACATGCTCTACTCAACCATACGAACTCATGGAAATAGGAAAATGACGAAATCGAACGAGTTTAACGAGAATCGAATACACATGCGATAAAATATAACTCAAGATGAAATTACGTAAAAACATCATCGAGACTCATCCCAACGGAGAAACTCCAAGAACAAAATAGATTCAGAATTCCAAAAAAGTGCCAAACGAGTTGTCCGAAACGAATATACACCGAAAATAGAAATTACCAAAAATAGAAAACACGGATATTACATTATCTCCCCCTAAAAATAAGTTTCGTCCCGAAACTTACAACACGAATAACTCGGGGTATCTCGATCTCATACTCTCTTCCGTCTCCCACGTGGCTTCCTCGGACACATGCCTCGACCATTGCACTTTAACCAAAGGAATGGTTTTGTGCCTGAGTTGCTTCACCCGACGCTCTAAGACCTGAATCGGCCTCTCCTCGAAGGTAATGTCGGGCCCCAACTCGATCTCTCCAAAATCAATAATATGGATAGGGTCCGGTACGTACTTCCTAAGCTGGGAAACATGAAATACGTTATGCACGTGGCTCAGGGACGGCGGCAAACCTAACCGATATGCAAGCTCTCCAACTCTCTCTAGAATCTCGAACGGCCCAATAAATCTCGGACTAAGTTTACCCTTCCGACCGAAGCGGTAAACTCCCCGTGTCGGCGACACCTTAAGCAACACGTGGTCTCCCACTTCAAACTCCATTGGTCGGCGACGTGTATCGGCATAAGACTTCTGTCGGCTCTGGGCCGTCACCAATCTATCGCGAATTAGGGAAATCTTCTCTCTCGTATCAACTACCATATCGGGCTCGGTACTAATCAGCTCGGACGCATCATCCCAACACAACGGCGATCTGCACCTCCTCCCATACAATGCCTCGAATGGTGCCATTTTGATCGAGGCATGCCAACTATTGTTGTACGTGAACTCGATCAACGGCAAGTGTGACTCCCAATCATCCTTCCAATCTAAGGCACAGGCTCTCAACATATCCTCCAACGTCTGGATCGTCCGTTCTGACTGTCCGTCAGTCTGAGAGTGGTAAGACGTACTGAGTCTCAACTCAGTCCCCAAAGCTCGATGAACCGCCTGCCAAAAATGTGATACAAACCGGCCATCTCGATCTGAAACAATACTCCTAGGAGTCCCATGCAATCTCACGATCTCTGCAATAAACACTCGCGCCAGCCTCTCCGGTCCCCAAGTGTCCTTAATACCCAGGAAATGAGCTGATTTGGTTAGTCGATCAACAATAACCCAAATCATGTTCATTCCAGTCCGAGTCCTAGGCATCCCGGTAATGAAATCTATAGAGATGTCTTCCCATTTCCATTATGGAATGGGAAGTGGTCGTAGCAACCCCGCGGGCCGCTGATGCTCAATCTTAACCTGCTGACAGGTCAAACACTTCGCCACAAACTCGCTAACGCCCGATTTCAAATTACTCCACCAATAGTTACTCCTCACATCCTTGTACATTTTGCTCGTACCAGGATGTATGGAATAAGGCGTAGTATGAGCCTCACTCAAAATCTTTTGTCTCAACTCAATGTCATTCGGTACACATAATCTGCCGCGCAATCTCAGAACGCCATCATCCTGAACTAAAAATCCAGGGGCTTTCCCCTTCCTCACATCCTCCCTCAGCTGGACTAAAAACGGATCATCATACTGTTTCGCCTTGATATCATCAGTCAAGGACAAAGTGATCTCCAACGCACATAACTGACCCTGAACTATCTGAACCCAAACCTCGATATTCTGACAAATAAAATCTCGACGGATCCTGCTCTGTGGCGTGAGTACCTCTAACATCTGTAATGCCACCGGTTTTCGGCTCAATGCATCAGCCACTACGTTTCCCTTACCCGGATGATAAAGTATCTTGAGGTCGTAATCTTTAATTAGCTCCAACTACCTTCGCTGTCTCATGTTCAACTCTTTTTGACTAAAGATATACTTCAAACTCTTGTGATCCGTAAATATCTTACACGACGACCCATAGAGATAATGCCTCCAGATCTTTAAGGCGAAAACGACCGCCGCTAACTCCAAATCGTGCGTGGGGTAATTCGTCTCATACGGTTTCAACTGGCGGGACGCATAAGCAATAACCCTATCTCTCTGCATCAAAACGCATCCGAGTCCTAGGCCCGAAGCATCACTATATACCACAAAATATTCGTTCCCCTGAGGCAATGCTAACACGGGTGCGGTAGTTAGTCGTCTCTTCAACTCGTCAAAACTATTCTGTCTGTCTGTGGTCCACTCGAATTTCTGAGTCTTCTGGAGCAACTGAGTGAGTGGTCTAGCGATCTTAGAAAACCCTTCAACAAATCTACGGTAATAAACGGCGAGACCCAGAAAACTCCTCACCTCCTTCACATTCATAGGCGGCTCCCAAGCCATCACTGCTTCTATCTTCTGCGGATCTACCCGAACTCCCTCTGCTGAAATCACATGCCCGAGGAACATCACTTCTTCGAGACAAAACTCACACTTAGAGAACTTCGCATACAATTGCTCAGCTCTCAAAATGTCTAATACAATCCGGAGATGTAAGGCGTGCTCCCCCCGACTCTGTGAATAGATCAGAATGTCATCGATAAAGACGACTACGAATTTGTCCAAATATTCAATAAAAACTTTGTTCATCAACTGCATGAACACTGCTGGGGCATTGGTTAGCCCGAAAGGCATAACCACAAACTCGTAATGGCCATATCTCGTCCGAAAGGCAGCTTTCGGTATATCGATGTCCCGAATCCTCAACTGGTAATAGCCCGATCGTAAATCAATCTTCGAAAAGACTGTCGCCCCCCTGAAGTTTATCAAATAAATCGTCAATCCGGGGCAAAGGGTATTTATTTTTGATGGTTATCTTGTTTATCTCGATAGTCGATGCATAAACGAAGCGATCCATCCTTCTTCTTAACAAAAAGTACGGGCGCACGATGCGCTCGGTCGAATATACCCTTTATCTAACAACTCTCCCAACAGATTCTTCAATTCTAACATCTACGACGGTGCCATACGGTACGACGCTCGAGAAATAGGGGCCGCATTCGGCTCTAGATCAATAGGAAACTCCACCTCTCGCTGCGGTGGTAATCCCGGCAAGTCATCCGGAAATACGTCGGGGTATTCACTAACAACTGGAATTGACGACAAATCAACTCCACCATCTTCCGCCTTCAGAGCGTAACACCAGTAGCCGACACAACCCTGGTTCAGAAGTTTCATCGCCTTCAAGGCGCTAATCACACTCTCCGACCTACTCGGCTTACGACCGATGAGGGTATGCTCGGTGCCATCCTCGGCCACTATCGAGATGGTACGAGTCCGATAGTTCATGATAGCACCGTGACGATCCAACCAATCATCTCCGAGGATCAAATCCTCACCCTTAAGGTCTATAACAATGAGATTCGAGGGCCAATCCCGGATCCCGATCCTCACTCGGCAATCCCTAACCTCCCGGTCCCCAACCATACGATCCCTGCTGGGCGTACTCACTACAAACGGTTCACACTCAAACAAGCAGTCAAAACCAATGCGACTCACACAATTCGATGCAATAAAAGAATGGGTAGCACCCGAATCAAAAAGCACTGAAACTGGATGAGTAAGGATCTGAGTTGTACCTGACACCACCGAAACGTCTGCCTCCTCTGTGCGCCTCATCTGATACAATCGGGGGTGAACTGAACCCAAACTCGATGCTGCACGGCGATCCGGCTGACCCCGACCCCTACCACGACCCGAATTCTGCGGAACATGAGTAGCTGGAGTGCTGTGATCCCTCTGATCGGTAGTGGTAGTCGGAACTCTAGCGGCCCTAGTGGCCCTCTCACAATGAGCTGCCCGATGCCCGGTCTGCCCACAAGTAAAGCAAGTAACTGGAGGAGAAGGGCAATCCTTCATCAAATGCTCATATTGGTTGCAGTTAAAACAAACCCTGCCACCAGAAGCAACAAACTGGATTGAACGATTACCCTGAGATCCCCCAGCCTGCTGAAACGGTCTCTTCCCAGGTGTAGGGGCAGACTGTGCTCTCGAAAATCGGCTACTCTTGCCGGCTGAAAAACTGCCAACCATTTTCTGTTTCTTGGCCTCGGTACCCAACTCTGATTCCGGTGCGGCCATCTCGATCGCTAGAGCGCGATCCTGGTACTCCTTCAAAGTGGCAGACATGAGCGGTGCCATACTGTGTCTGATATGCGGCTTCATGCGCATATTGAAATAACGGATTTTATCAACCTCTGATCGCACTTGATCTCTCACGAAACCCAACTGCTGATTGTAAGTAATGATGGCATGAGAAATAGGCACATCCTGTGGCGTAGCGGTGAAGAACTCCACAATTCTGCGCTCCTTAACTGGCGGTGGACAATATTCTGCTTCCATAGCAGCCTTGAATTCCTCCCAAGTAGCTCGACGGTCTCTGGGCGCAATGGCCTCCCACCATTCCGCGGCTTCCTTATCCAGGAGGTAATGGGCAATATGTACCCTCCTGTCTTCGGGACAAGCTACGGCATCAAAGGCCCTGGACAACTGAAAGAGCCAATTCTCCCAAACGAGGGAGTCAGAAGATCCGGAGAAACAAGGAGGGTGCATCTTAGTCACCGTCTGAAGCCACTTACTAGCTTCCTCTTCAGGTGTCGGGGGCGGATTCTGGTGTCCACCCTGAGCTATCTGAGCAAGCTGAGCTACTAACTGCTGAAGTACGGCAGTAGCCCCGGTGTCGGCATTATTACCCGACGACACTGAGTGAGAGGCTGAGTCCGTAGAGGACTGAGAAAGTGAGCCCTCTTCATTATCAGCACCCCGACCACGGCCTGGGCCGTGTCCCCTAGCTGGTCTACTATGACCTCTCAACATACTAAAGGAAGAATGAAAAGGACAAGATCAGAAAGATTCACAATTGACAAAGTTGGTATCACAATTCATAATTCCGAACAACGCAAGAAAACGAATTACAGAAATATAAGAGTTCGAGGAGACTTACAGCCACGGGTCGCACGAAAAGACGGTAGCATGATGATATTAGGCTCAACGACTGACTCTAATGACGCAACTGACAGACCCAAAAATTTACCGACAGCCTAGGTATTCAAAACCTAAGCTCCGATACCATAAATGTAACACCCCAATTCACAAATGGGACATTACACGCCGTAGAACCCTCGTGAGGTCTACCAGGCTAACACATGACACATAAACCACAATGTAATCCCAAATGATGCACTCAAAAAGTAAGTAAGGCCGTGGCCTCGGCCAAAACATTTTAACGGAGTACATGAGACATAGGTTAAATACCAATTCATTGCCCATGCAGGGGACTTAAACCAAGTTTAAAAGAAAACAGTCTAACTCCAGTACTCGATAAATGCAATGACAAAACATAAAAAAATACAGACTCAAGCCACATCATCAAGCCATCCCATCCTTTGCGTGCATGTCCCGTGCATGCTCCTCAGCTCTCTCGGTACCTGAAATGCATAAGACGCATTTCCCCCATTTAAGGGGTTAGCATTCGAATAGCTAGTGCAAGTACACAATTACACAACATTATATACAAATACGATTTTTACACAATCATCTCAATCGGATATCATTTGCCATAAATATTCCGGAATACTACGTTGGCAATCAAACCAGTTTCCAATCATCACGATATCACAAAATCACAACTGGTATCCCGTGGCCGTACCCCTTAGTATCGACCCCCAGACATCCCGTCGAACGCTCCGGGTGGGATACCACTTCCGCGGCCGTACCCCTTAGTATCGACCCCCAGACATCCCGTCGGACACTCCGGGTGGAAGTTCAACCACACACGCACCCAAGTCCACTTCCGCGGCCGTACCCCTTAGTATCGACCCCCAGACATCCCGTCGGACACTCCGAGTGGAAGGAACACAACTCACGCACCCGAAAACCACAATTCATCATTCACTTTGAAAACGTAACATACATAACGGAATGTAATACATGTACTTGCCTTGAATAAGACGAAACGAGGGAAACGACGAAGGAATAGGTTTTGGTCCGAACAATCCTCCCAACTCCGTACCTAATCATAATAACGGTATACAACAAGTCTCATTAATGCGGAAAGGTAAGAATTAATCCTAATTCTACCCGTTGGAACAATTTGTCGGTCATGACTTGGGTATCGTCGACTATAAGTGACGAACAATGGAAAACTTGGAGTTCAAAATCACAAATCATCTTCAATATGATCAATAATCCAATATGAATACTCAAATTCGTGATTACAACAACGATTAATCGAAAATCCCCAAATCCAATTCCATATTCAAAGTGTTCTAGAATAATCCTTCAATAATCCAATGAATAATCAAACATATCCATAATCATGTGTATATCACTTCATACAACATGATCTTAACATCCAAAACGTCATAACTCAATACAAAATCGAAATCCAAGATGTTGAAGAAATTACCTCTTGGAGACCCAAGCACTTTGATCCGAAGAACACGTGTTAGATCCACAATCCGAGCTTCACGATCGAAAGGAGATGAAGAAAATCACACAATCAAGTGATAGATGAAGGAAAATCTCCCTCTCAAGCCTCTCTCTCTCGTATGGTGGATGAAATGAGAAAAATGAGTGAATCTCGCTGAAAAAAACGCAGTTATAGAGTTGACTGCCCTGTGTGCCGCGGCCCAGCCGAAGTGTGCCGCGGCACAGGGCCAAAACTGCATCCAGTGATCGACAGTGTGCCGCGGCCCGGACGAATGTGCCGCGGCAGTGACTCGGTAGTGTGCCGCGGCCCCTTCGGCATGTGCCGCGGCACACGGTACAGAAGGTTTGGCCGATAAGTGCAACACGAGTGTGCCGCGGCCCGGACGAGTGTGCCGCGGCCCAGCCGGCAAGTGCCGCGCCCACGGCATGCATCGGCCGTAAATCGACAATGTGTGTGCCGCGGCGCACATTCCTTGTGCCGCGGCCCACACCCCCCTTGGGTCCCAAAATGATGAAAAATGATCCGGGAAGAGAATAAAAGCAATAGGAATCGATATTAGGGAAACAATAACACGAAATGGAAGTACGGAAACCCCAAAACGGTCCATGGTACACAACCAAAATCGAACAAGGAACAAATTCCCTAAACTTATAGGAAATTACAAAAACGGCCCAAACATCCAAAAATCACGATACAACGTCGGATTAACAATCCGAAACTCACAACATGCTCTACTCAACCATACGAACTCATGGAAATAGGAAAATGACGAAATCGAATGAGTTTAACGAGAATCGAATACACATGCGATAAAATATAAGATGAAATTACGTAAAAACATCATCGAGACTCATCCCAACGGAGAAACTCCAAGAACAAAATAGATTCAGAATTCCAAAACAGTGCCAAGCGAGTTGTCCGAAACGAATATACACCGAAAATAGAAATTACCAAAAATAGAAAACACGGATATTACATTGATGACCTAACGTACGTCACGTACCAGACATAACGTACGCTAAACATGCCCGATAACGTATGTTAATCTGCATAGCTTAGCGTACGCTAAGCGTGCATGGCAGATTCACTACAAGGTAGCAGGCCGTTCTAACGGTGATGAAATTACGAACTCCTCAGTGATTAACGTACGTTATCCGTCTACATGTCATGTTCATAAACTTATGAATGATCTTACAGATTCAAACATCTTTGAATTCAAGGAAATGAATATCATCACAACTCATATATTCAACTCGATTATCATTCTCATGTGAAGTTCGTGATCTCAGGTTGATGCACTAGATTCCATTGTCATTTACACATTCAGACTTCATCTTAAAGGTGAACTAACAATTCCAACTACGATGTTTCAACGACGATATTATAAGCATAATCATTCCCACTTCTAAACATGATGTTTGTCTGAATAATTCATCAATGGAACTTAATATCTTGATAGCATGATCATCTTATTCTTCAGAACACAAATCTAAGGCTGGAGATAGAATTAACATACCTTAAGATGAATAAATCACTGAGCCAACAAGGTAGAATCCAACTCCGGTTGTTTGAGTGTCACTTCAAAGTGAGTTTCTTCTTCAATGATCAAGTGTAAGCACTCTCCAATATTCAATGATCAAGTAAGGCAGATTTGCATGTGTTTAAGGAGTAGGGAAGGCTCTCTGGACTTCCAAGGAACTAAGAACAAGTGAAGGAAACGTAAACCAAATGAAATGAGGGTGCTGTCCCTTATATAAAATTTCTGCATATTAGCTGATTAGTGCACGCTATCCTACTATCCTTAGCGCACGCTAATAAGCGTTAACTCCAAAATTGTCCAGTTCCGCCCGCGGGAATCTTATCCGAACCCATGTCCGGCTGGTGCATGTGCTAGCCGTCTATCTCAATAATTGATTGCCTAGCGCACGCAATTCTTCATTCGTAGCGTGCGCTAGTTTTAGCCGATAACGCACGTTAAGCTACATTCTTAGCGTGTGCTATCACGAGTTTGCATGGAAAATTGTATGATGCTACACTCATGTACAAAGATACAAATGTGAGAAATATCATACTCCAATTATCGATATCACGATTCCGTATAATACATGGCTCAAATATAATTGAAATACTCAATAATAAATCCGGATATTACATACTCTCCTACTAAAAAGGAGTTTCGTCCCGAAATTCAAGATGAAAATAACTCTGGATATCTGGACTTCATGCTATCTTCCGTTTCCCAAGTGGATTCTTCCTCTCCGTGGCGTGACCACTGAACTTTGACCAAAACGATTGGTTTGTTCCTTAATTGCTTAACTCGACTCTCGAGTATCTTGACCGGTCTTTCTTCAAATGTTCCATCCTGAGCGACTTCGATTTCGCCGAAATCAATGACATGACTAGGATCCGGTATATATCTCCGTAACTGGGATATGTGGAACACATTATGAACATGGCTCAATGACGGAGGTAATGCAAATCTGTATGCCAACTCTCCAACTCTCTCTAGGATCTCGAATGGTCCGATATATCTTGGAGTCAGCTTACCTTTTCTCCCAAAACGAAAGATTTCCCGAGTAGGAGAAACTTTTAAAAGTACGTGGTCTCCATTACTGAACTCCAATGGGCGACGGCGTACGTCTGCATAAGATTTCTGTCGACTCTGGGTGGTCAACAGCCTTTCACGAATCAAGGCTATCTTCTCTCGTGTCTGTACGATCAATTCTGGTTCTGTCCCGATCAAGTCTGATGAATCGTCCTAACATAGGGGCGATCTGCATCTCCTCCCGTATAATGCCTCAAACGGTGCCATCTTAATGGAAGCATGCCAACTATTGTTGTAGGTAAATTCAATCAACGATAGATGAACTTCCCAATCGTTTGACCAATCTAAGGCACAGGCCCTCAGCATGTCTTCCACCATTTGAATGGTCCTCTCGGATTGTCCGTCTGTCTGCGGGTGATAAGCTGTACTGAAGTTCAATTCGATCCCCAAGGCCTTATGAAATGCTTTCCAAAAATGAGACACAAAATGGCCGTCTCGATCAAAAATAATGGTCTTCGGCGTACCATGCAGTCGGACTATCTCTGAAATAAATACTCGTGCCAACCTCTCTGGTTCCCACGTGTCCTTAATGCCTAGAAAATGAGCTGATTTGGTTAAACGATCAACTATCACCCAAATCATGTTCATTCCTGTCTTGGTTCTCGGCATACTAGTGATAAAGTCCATCGATATGTCCTCCCACTTCCATTCAGGAATCGGGAGCGGCTTCAACATTCCGGCAGGTCGTTGATGCTCGATCTTAACCTGCTGACAAGTCAAGCATTTTGAAACATAATCCGCTACATCTTTCTTCATGTCGCCCCACCAAAAATTCTGCTTCAAGTCATTATACATTTTACTGGTGCCTGGGTGGATAGAATAGGGTGAGCTGTGAGCTTCCTTCATAATCGTCTGTTTTAGAACATCGACATCGGGAACGCAGAGTCGGTTCTGAAATCTCAAAAATTCATCATCATGAATTATGAATCCGAGGGCCTTCCCCTTGATCACTACATCACGTAACCGAATCATCAGAGGATCATCTGCCTGCTTAGATTTGATTTCCTCGGTTAACGATGAAGTTATTTCCATCACGCACAGTTGTCTTTGGACTCTTTGTAACCACACTTCAATTCCTTATCGAATCATCTCTCGTTGAATGCTGAACTGGGAGGTCAGAGTCTCCAGCATCTGGATAGAAACAGGCTTGCGGCTAAGTGCATCGGCCGCTACATTTGCTTTGCCTGGATGATAAAGAATCTCTAAGTCATAATACTTAATAAGTTCCAGCCATCTCCTTTGTCGTATGTTAAACTCTTTCTGACTGAAGATGTATTTGAGACTCTTGTGATCCATAAAGATCTGATAGTGAGTCCCGAACAGGTAATGCCTCCAGATTTTCAAAGCAAAAACTACTGCTGCTAGCTCCAAATCATTCGTTGGGTAATTCACTTCATAAGGTTCAGCTATCGTGACGCATAAGCGATCACCTTATCATTCTGCATCAATACACATCCGAGTCCTTGGTTCGAAGCATCACTGTAAACTATGAATCCTCCAGTTCCCTGAGGGAGTGCTAAAATTAGTGCCGTCGTCAATCTCTTCTTCAATTCATCAAAGCTTTTCTGACACATTTCATTCCACTCAAACTTTTGAGTTTTCTGCAGGAGTTGAGTCAGTGGGCGGGAAATTTTGGAAAACCCTTCCACGAATCGACGATAATATCCAGCAAGTCCTAAGAAACTCCGGACTTCTTTCACGTTCTTAGGTGGTTTCCAATCCATAGCTTCTTCGATTTTCTGAGGATCTACTCGGACTCCTTCAGCTGATACCACATGACTGAGGAACATTACTTCCTTTAGCGAGAATTCACACTTAGAGAGCTTGGCGTACAATTTCTCATTTCTCAAAAGTTCCAAAACAATCCGCAAATGATGCGCATGTTCTTCCGGGCTCTTGGAATAAACTAGAATGTCATCAATGAACACAACCACAAACTTGTCCAAATACTCTATGAACACACGATTCATCAATTGCATAAACACTGCAGGTGCATTAGTGAGACCAAACAACATCACTATAAACTCATAATGTCCGTTAAGAGTTCTGAATGCTGACTTCGGAACATCAGATTCCTTAATCCTCAGTTGATGGTATCCTGATCTCAGATCAATTTTAGAAAATACTGTTGCTCCTTGCAACTGGTCAAACAAATCATCAATCCGTGGCAATGGATACTTGTTCTTAATCGTCATTTTGTTCAGCTCTCGATAGTCAATACACAGTCGAAGCGATCCATCCTTCTTCCGGACAAAAAGAACTGGCGCTCCCCAGGGGGAAACACTTGGCTAGATATAGCCGTTGTCCAGTAACTCCTCCAGCTGCTTTTTCAGTTCGTACATCTCAGTAGGTGCCATACGGTACGGTGCCTTAGAAATTGGTGTAGCTCCGGGTTCCAGCTCGATGGTGAAATCTACATCCCGTCATGGAGGTAGTCCAGGTAACTCGTCAGGAAATACATCCGGAAACTCGTTCACAATAGGAATGGATGAAAGTTCCACAATTTCGTCTTCTTTCTTCATTGCATAGCACCAGTATCCAGTACAACCATGTTTCAACAATTTGACAGCTTTTGTCGCCTTGATCAACCTTCCTGAGCTTCCTGGTTTCCATCATTCAAACAGTATTTCGGAACCATCGTTAGCGATCAGCGAGATATTCCTCCTTCGGTAGTTTACAATAGCTCCATATCGATTAAGCTAATCGTCTCTGAGTATCAGGTCGTCTCCTTGCATTTCTATCACAATCAGATTTGAGAGCCACTCTCTGCCTCCAAATTATACAGGGAAATCTCTAGTTTCTAAGTTTCCAACAATCATCTCTCCGCTTGGTAAACCAACAACATAAGGTTCACAATTATGAAAACCATAAATATTCAAATGATTTACACAAGATAAGGATATAAATGAATGCGTAGCTCCTGTATCGAATAAAACGCTAACTGGATGGGAAAGGATCTGAACAGTACCTGATGCGACAGCAGCATCCTGATCGTCTGTTCTCCTCATCTCGTACAGACGTGGGGGAACATATCCGACACTCAATGTACCCTTTTTGTCCCACTGTCCTCTGCCTCGTCCGCGGCCAAAATTTTGAGGCATCTGTACACTTTGCTGCGTCTGTTGGATACTAGCTTCCTTATGAACTGGCTGTGGTGTATGTGCTCTAAAAGACTTTGCAGACTCTTCACAGAACACTGCACGATGTCCCTCCCGTCCACAATCAAAACAAGTCACGATAGGTAGGGGGCAATTCCGTCGATAGTGCCCTGTCTGGGCACAGTTAAAGCATTTCCTGGTGACATCTGTCATGGTTGATGCTACTCCGAAGTTCTTTCTGCTCCTAGATGGGTGCGGAGGTTTCTTGAAAGAATGAAAAGATGGCTGGGCCTTGTGGGGCCCGCTGCTCTTGTGCTCTGTAAAAGTACCAGAGACTTTCTGCTTCTTGGATTCCGTAAACTTCTCCATTGCTACTTCTTTGATTTCGTACGCCAATGCTTTATCTTGGTATTGACGGAGAGTGGTACATTCAAAACCGGACATGTACCTCTGGATTTCTGGTTTCATTCTCTAATCAAAATGGATCATCATTTCTGCATCTGTTCTGACCAGATGTCGAATAAATGCTAGCTGTTGGTTAAACGTCTTAATTGTCTGGGATACAGGTTCGTTTGACGACTGAGCGGAGAAAAACTCCCAAACTTTGGCTTCCCTCACAGGACGAGGGCAGCACTGAGCTTCCATCATCAATTTAAATTCTGTCCAGTCCGCATCATGATCTGCAGGCCGGATGGCTTCCCACCACTCGGATGCTTCCCCTATCAGAAAGTACTGAGCAATAGAGGCTCTCCGGTCGTCTGGACAATTAATTCCGGCAAAAATTTTCTCCAATTCCTTAAACCAATGGTCCCATGTGGGAGTCTCAGAAAAGCCATCGAATTTGGGTGGTTGCATCTTCGCCACCTCTTGCAGCCATCAGTCACCTCGATTTCCCATGTCTGGGATCCCTTGTTGTCTATCTCCCTGCTGTAATCCCACCGCCACCTGCATTCGGTCTATGACCTGGGCGAACTGAGTCATTTGGTTCACCATCTATGAAGGATTTCAGGCACAGCAGGTTCCGGTTCATTATTAATAGATCTTTGCGGCTCGCCTGAGCTGTGGCTGGCCTGATTTGAAGGCGAAGCTTCTCTTTCTGCATTCCTTCGCCCGCGTCCGCGACTGCGACCACGTCCACGTCCACCTCTCAACATACTGTAAGCATAAATACTCAATATACAGGAAATAATATCGTTCTAATGTTCAAGTATAAAGAGATACCACATGTAAATGATGAGATATAGTTTAGGAACTTACAACCACCGTTTGCACGAAGACGTAGGCAGTACAATGATGTTATTCATGGCCGGTTACCTCAAAAGACGTATATGACTCCTATTTTAACCCAATGGCCAAGATATCCATAATCTTAGCTCCGATACCATATTCTGTAACACCCCCGATATATTCAGGAATATTATAGCGCCGTAAATCCTTTACATATGGATTTACAAGGCTGAAATACTGAAAAGACATTAACAGATACCAACATATGAAAATAACGGAAATAAGATACAACAGTTCTGACCAATACTGAAAATACGAATGTTCAACGGAAAAATATTAATACATCACCAAATCCAAATCATCATAAACAACTACGTACTCGAGTACTTATTAAAACGATACAAACAACAGACAAATAAACCCGGCCGGAACATCACTCTGCACCCTCATCGTCATGAAACTCTGGTGGTTGTTTCCCTGCTCTTCTGGATCCTGAACATAGACAAATGTTCACCCCCGAAGGGGTTAGCACAACGATTGCTAGTACAAGTACCACAACATATTATTCAACATCTCACGAAGAATAATAATAACATAAATGACAAAAGAACCAACGAACCTTCTCATGCGAGAAACTCAATAATAACATACACACATGATAATCACAACATGATATCACAACATAAACATGGTAATTCCAATGATCCAGCACACGCTAGAATAGATCCCCCGATGATCCCGTCGGACCAACACGAGGTGGACATACAACAACGACATATATGCACGACAATATGTATCAATATATAAAACAATTAAGGTACTTGCCTCGATTCGAAGACAAGAATACTACTTCCACGAAAAACGAAGCACTCGAAGGTCGCCCCTTCGATCAATCATTTAGCAAGCTCGAACCTTAACAAAAGAAATAATATAGAATATATCTCACGTCATACGAATGTCTAACAATCCAATTTACGGCCGAAAGTTCATAAAACATAATCTGCCTGAACTGCTTAGCGTACGCTACGTATTCTACGTAGCGTGCATTGAGCCTGCTCGTTAGCGCACGTAAACAACGAAGCCTAGCGTACGCTAACTATGTATCGACAGTCATCTCTGGTCAGCCGACTGACTCGCCTGATGACCTAACGTACGTTACGTACCAAACGTAGCGTACGCTAAACATGCCCGATAGCGTACGTTAATCTGCATAGCTTAGCGTACGCTAAGCGTGCATGGCGGTTTCACTACTGGGCAGCAGACCGTTCTAACGGTGATGAAATTACGAGCTCCTCAGTGATTAACATACGTTATCCATATACATGTCATGTTCATAAACATATGAATGATCTTATGGACTCAAACATATTTGAATTCAAGGAAATGAATATCATCACAACTCATATATTCAACTCGATTATCATTCTCATGGGAAGTTCGTGATCTCAGGTTGATGCACTAGATTCCATTGTCATTTACACATTCAGACTTCATCTTAAAGGTGAACTAACAATTCCAACCACGATGTTTCAATGACGATATTATAAACATAATCATTCCCACTTCTAAACATGATGTTTATTTGAATAATTCATCAATAGAACTCAATATCTTGATATCATGATCATCTTATTCTTCAGAACACGAATATAAGGCTGGAGATAGAATTAACATACCTTAAGATGAAGAAATCACTGAGCCAACAAGGTAGAATCCAACTCCGGTTGTTTGAGTGTCACTTCAAAGTGAGTTTCTTCTTGAATGATCAAGTGTAAGCACTCTCCAATATTAAATGATCAAGTAAGGCGGATTTGTATGTGTTTAAGGAGTAGGGAAGGCTCTCTGGACTTCCAAGGAACTAAGAACAAGTGAAGGAAATGTAAACCAAATGAAATGAGGGTGCTGTACCTTATATAAAATTTCTGCACATTAGCTGATTAGCGCACGCTATCCTAATATCCTTAGCGCACGCTAATAAGCGTTGACTCCAAAACTGTCCAGTTCCGCCCGCGGGAATCTTATCCGGACCCATGTCCGGCTGGCGCATGTGCTAGCCGTCTAGCTCAATAATTGACTGCCTAGCGCACATAATTCTTCATTCGTAGCGTGTGCTAGTTTTAGCCGATAACGCACGTTAAGCTACATTCTTAGCGTGAGCTATCACGAGTTTGCATGGAAAATTGTATAATGCTACATTCATGTACAAAGATACAAATGTGAGAAATATCATACTTCAACTATCGATATCACGATTCCGAATAATACATGGCTCAAATACAATTGAAATACTCAATAATAAATCCGGATATTACACCTTTTTGTCAGTGAAATGATTCGTCGTGTGTCTAGTCCGATAGATGTACCTTGGTACGTTTCCATATTTTAATAAAATTAATTAATTATATTTTATATTATTTCTCTAAGAAATAATATGAACTATATTTAACTACCAAGTAATTTATTTAATTCACAAGACCGATTTAATTTATCCAATAAATTAAATTAGACATCCAATTTTCAATATTAACCAAGATAAAATAAGCTCAATATAATCCGCCGTCCATCCTGTGTGTGCGGATCTATAGGTTCATCTCAGTTAGCATTGAGAGGATCCAAAGAGTGTTAGCACCAGTTGCGTGGCCAACACTGTAATCTAACTGAGAACGAATTATAGGAATCATTTCAAAACCTTTATGTTATGAATACCATATACGTATAAACCCTTCAATGCCCCGATCGAGTATTAGTGTCAAGGTAATGTCAAACCCTATTGTAACTTGACTCTATGTATTTATTAGTGCCAACGAGATCACCAAGCTCTCGTATATCAAATACAACTATCTCTAAATACTTTGGCTAAAAACTGATGATCCCATTTGACACTAACCTCACAGGACATTTACCTGATTACTTAGAGGAGAGATAATCCTATCTTGGTATTTAGTAGAGACTGCTACTTACCTACCAGGTTTTAATTCAAGGTTGACCCCACCATCCGGTGATTGGATCAAACTACTCTAGTGACTAACTTAATGTCACAAGCACATCTCCTACTGAATCCTAAAGTCAAAGCTTCATATACACCTACCACAACCTTCCGATTCAGTCAATGACTATCCACAAGTGAAATTGAGGTGAGTCGAGTTTGAGTATACTAATCCCATTAGCATACCCATAACGTGTGCTCCTACGGACTCTTATTAAAAATAGGCACTCTATATGTCAAAGTACACATTATACAAGTCTTGTCTAAACTTAACGCCCAATTAAGTTTTATCGACTTGCGAGCCACTTAAGCATTTGAGCCCTAAACACTTCAAGTGCCTATCTCTTTATCTCGTAAGGAGTAGAATGTTTGCTCTCAAGTGCAAGGACTATTATTATACATGCCAAATCATGATGCCAACCATATACAATAATATAGCAATAATAAATGCCTTACATAAAAGATGTTCATAATTACAATACAATGCTCTCACTCTCTCATCCTCTGAGTGGTATTCTAGGAAATATTACTAATAATCCCCCACTTGAACTTAATACCACAAACTATGGTATCTAAAAACTATACTCTCCAGATGTCACTCCAAGACCATCTGAAACAGTGGCGAGGTCAGTGGATCAGCAATGTTATATGATGTGTTTACTCTCTATAGTGTAATATTTCCCTTCCGGACTATTTCTCTTACAAAATGATACCTTGTCTCAATATATTTGGTATTATGGTGAGACCTAGGCTCCTTAGCATGCAAAACAGCTCCATCATTGTCGCAAACCAGTGCCACGGGCAGCTCTGCATCAGGGATCACTTGAAGTTCCTCAGTAAACTTCTTAATCTAAATGCTTCCTTAGCAGCCTCTGAGGCTGTATGATATTCAACTTAATATATGGAAATTACAGTCGTGCTTTGCTTGGCACTTGTTCAAGATATTGATCCACCATTCAAAGTAAAAATATACCCTAAAGTGGACATCTTTGCATCCATGTCTCCTGAAAAATCTGAGTGCCCGTAACCCTCCACTTTGAGTTATCCACCGCCGTATATAAGAACCAACCTTTTAAGGTACTTAAAAATATTTTCTTATAGCAGTCCAATGTTCCTACCCTGGATTTGGTTGATACTGACTTACTATGCTCACAGCATAAACAACATCCAGTCTAGTGCATATCGTAGCGTGCATGAGTCTACCCACTACCGAAGCATAAGGCACCTTACAATTCTCTTCTATCTTCCTCACTTTGAGGACACATATCTTAGGAAAGTTTAATTCCATGTCTCATAGGCAGGAACCCTGTTTTAGAAACTTCCATCATAAATCGCTTTAGGATCTTTTCTATATAGAGGGCTTGGAAGAGACCTAACATCCCTTTCGCTCTATCCCGATAGAGACGAATTTCCAGAATATAGATAGGTTCTACCCGGTCTTTCAGTGAGAACTCACTCGAAAGCCAAGCTTTCACATAACTAAGCATTCCTACGTTGTTTTCTATAAGTAGAATATCATCCACATATAGTACTAAGAATGCTAATTTGCTCCCACTAACTTCCTTGTAAATATAGGGCTCCTCTTCGTTTGGGACAAAATGAGACTCATTGACTGCCTTGTCAAAATGAAGATTCGAACTTAGCGAAGTTTGTTTCAACCCATAAATGGCACGCTGAAGCTTGCACACTTTATGGATATCAGTTTCGGATATGAATCCCTTCGGATGTTTCTTATAGATCTCCTCCTCGAGGAATCCATTTAGAAATATTATTTTCACATCCATTTGCCATATTTCATAAACCAAGTAGGCTGCTATGGCAAGCATCACATGAATAGACTTAATCATGGCTACAGGCAAGAAGGTCTCGAAGTAATCCACTCCTTCTCTTTGGGAATAACCCATTGACGCAAGTCTGGTCTTATAGGTATCAATCTTGCCATATCCATCAATATTTCTCTTGTAGACCCATTTATTCCCAATAGGCACTATGCCCTTAGGACAATCTACTAAGTTCCAGACTTGATTAGCATGCATAGAGTCTATACCAGCTTCCATAACTTCCTATCACCCCAAATAATCAGTACCGACATTCAACTTTTTATTCCCCTATCTCTCTACATACTTTCTCACTCTAAAATTATCACCCTAAGTAATTGGTACAAGCATTCAATTTTTTATCCCCCATCTATCAACCAACTTTTTCTCTCTATGATTACCACCTCAAATAATCATTACCAACATTCAATATTTTAATCCCCCATATCCCTGCCACATTCTCTCTTAATATTACTACTCCGAGTAATCAGTAGCAACATGTAACACCTCAATAATCACAAGGACCGTGACATGCTGTAGAACCTTTAAAAAAGGTCTACCAAGACTCGAGCCTCTAAACATCCTGCTTGACCATCCTTCGCATGTACTTCCCGTGCCTGCTCCTCGTGCTGCCTAACACCTGAAATGCATAAAACGCATTTACCCCATTTAAGGGTTTAGCATTTGAATGGCTAGTGCAAGTACACAATTACACCACATTATATACAAGTACAACCCAATATCACTTTCATATTTTGAAATATATTTGAAATGCAATATTCTGGAATATCAAGTTTCATCAAAAACATCATCATTAAGAAAACCATGTCATCACGTATCATCACAAATAACAACACACTTGGTAACCCGCGACCATGCCCCTTAGCATCGACCTCCAGAGGTTCCGTCGAATCTTCCCGAGGTGGGAAACCCCTTCAGCAATCCAGCATCTTAGCTTGGATCCCCATAGGTCCCGTCTCACCATTACCGGGTGGAAAAACAACACACACACATACACTTACATTTTATCATCAAACAATAATCATGTCCAATACACACAATACAAAATATAATGTAATACACGTACTTGTCTTGATTATTACGGTGTGAAAAAATGGTGAACAGAAAGGACTTCGGTCCGAACTCTCTCCAAGAACGCATTACTAGCACACAATGATACTCAATCAACCACAATAATTCTGGAACATAAGGAATCACCCTAAATTCTACCATTTGGAACCATTCATCAGACAATACGAGGGCATAATCAACTATAATCCACTAACAGTGGGAATCACGGAATTTAATCCACAAAACTTCAAGGAACACAAGAGATGATGGTTACACAATCATAATCTAACATTAATCTAGGCTAAATCAGATTAGGAAGACGAAATCATAACAAAACCCCCAAAATCCCCAAAACTAGGGTTCTGGGAATCCTACCTCGATTTCAAGGTGAAGGAAGATTAGATGTTAAATTCATATTAGGAACTTGAATATATTGATAGATGATAATATCTGGTGAGATTACACACTCACTCTAGTCCAAGTTCGCCGCGGTCGAAGAGAGGAAGAAGGAAGGTAAGAAATGACGAAGTTTGGTCTGTTGTTCACATATATATACTTATGCTCTTTAGCGCGCGCTACAAAGCATGGTTAGCAAGTGCTAATGGGCCGTAACTTTGTTCAGAAACTTTTGTCTTATCTCGTTAGCATATGCTAATGTGGGTATTAGTGTGCGCTAACTGTCTTGGTCTAGAATTCCTGAACCTTCTACTCAGTTCTAGAATGTTCTGTCCAGTTTTGTTAGCGTGCGTTAATGAGGACATTAGCGGCAATAACTGAATCAATCCAGAATCCAGAAAACTTCTGTCCATTCTAGTTAGCGTGCAGTACTGGCGAAAATAACATGCGCTATTGACAAAATTATATTGTGCTATTTATATAATTAGTTTGCGCTATTAATTCATTACCACTATACAGTTGTGAAGTCTGGTCAGCACGAACACATCCTGAAAGGTGCAAAACTCTAAGGTTACAAATAAACAACGAAGTGCTGGTGAGGAATACCAACCTACCAACTCAACCGCTAATCAAACACATGATTTCGACCATCCAATAGTACGGGGAACAAAAATAGAAACTCAATGCCCAACATTTCTGGAAAATTACAAAACAGCCAACATTCGAAAATCACGATTCGAGATCAGACAATGACACTCAAACTCATAACATGACTAGGTATATCAAATGAACTTGTAACAACAATGAAATGACAGTTACGAACAAAATTTATGAGAATTAAACTTAATCGCGGAAAAGTTACACTAATATGCAGATTCTTATAAAACAACTTCAAAACCATTCGGATGGCGAAAAGTGTAGAACAAAATAGTTTCAGAATACCAAAACAACTATAAGTGAGTTGCCCAAAATGGCACCAAAAATAGAGATTACTAAAAATAGAAAGTGCAGATATTACATTCTCTCCCTCTAAAAAGATGTTTCGTCTCGTAACTTACAAAGTGAATAACTCGGGATATCTCGCCTTCATATTTTCTTCTGTCTCCCATGTAGCCTCTTCTGATCCATATCTCAATCATTTCACCTTAACCAAATGAATGGTTTTGTGCCTCAGTTGTTTTACCCGATGTTCTAAAATGAATCGATTTCTTCTCATATGTGATGTCGGGCCCCAGTTCAATCTCTACAAAATCGATGATGTGACTAGGATCCGGTATGTATTTCCTCAAATGGGAGACATGAAATATGTTATGCACATGGCTCAAGGATGCCGGCAAGCCCATACGATATGTAAGATCTCCGACTCGCTCTAAAATCTCGGAAGGTCCTATGTATATCAGATTAAGTTTACCCTTCCGACCGAAGCGGTAAACTCGCCGAGTCGGTGATGCCCTTAGCAACACATAGTCCCCAACCTCAAACTCTGATGGGTGGCGACGTATATCGGCATAAGACTTCTGTCGGCTCTGAGCAGTCAACAGTTTGTCACAAATCAAGGCGATCTTCTCGCTCGCCTCAACTAGTAAATCCGGTTCAGTACCAGTCAGTTTGGATGCACCATCCCAATAATGTGGCGATCTACACCGTCTTTCGTACAAAACCTCAAATGGTGCCATCTTAATCGAGGCCTGCCGACTATTGTTGTACATAAATTCGATCAGCGGTAGGTACGACTCCCAATCATCCTTCCAGTCTAACAACAAGATCTCAACATATCCCCAAGTGTGTGAATCGTCTTCTTCGACTGTCCGTGTGTATGGGTACGGTAGGATGTACTGAGTCACAACTCGGTTAGCAAAGCTTTATGGACGGCCTGCCAAAAATGTGATACGAATCGACCATCCTTATCAGAAATTTTGCTCTTGGGAGTCCCATGTAACCTCACGATTTCTGCAGTAAACACCCGAGCTAGTCTCTCCAATCCCCATGTATCCTTTATACCCAGGAAATGGGATGATTTGGTTAGTTAATCAACAATGACCCAAATCAGGTTCACTCTGGTACGAGTCCTCGGCATATCGATAATGAGATCTATAGAAATATATTTCCACTTCCGCTGGGGAATAGGAAGCGATTGTAACACCCCGAGATGTTCGGAATAATTACAACGCCGTAAACCCTTTAGATAAGGATTTACAAGGCCAATTTTAGAAGAAGTGTAAAAACAATACAATCGAACGACTGGAGTTCAAATACAGATTTGATTCAACCGATCAAATGAGTTAACTTATACAACCATATCGAAATGACTTTATTAAAACAGACGTACTCGAGTACTAAACGAACCAAGAAGACAATTTATAATAACGATAACATCAATCACATCACTGAGCCATTTCATCGTCCTGTCGGTACTGTGGTTGCCTCCCCACTCCTCGACTACCTGAACATCAAAACAATGTCCACCCCCGAAGGGGTTAGCAAAACAATGCTAGTACAAGTATCATCATAACAATAAATCATCAATGCATCATAAAACATGCAAAACGGACTTCCGCCACCGGAATCCAACGATGCGAATCCTCACGATTCCATCTACACAATACAAGGTAATCCAGCGATCCAGCGCCATCAGCATAGATCCCCATGATGATCCCGTCGGACCAACGCATGGTGGAAAACCCGTCCAACGATCCAGCGCCCTCAGCATAGATCCCCATGATGATCCCGTCGGACCAACGCATGGTGGACATTCGATCCAGCGCCCTCAGCATAGATCCTCATGACCCCCTCGGATCATTTATACCATAATCAATCAATTATGCATACACATATGCATTTGAATATGTTCATCAATACGAACAAACAACAACGAATATCACGAGAATTTCCAGAAATACATCTCATATTCAACAATATGAACAAAACCACAAGCATGATAAATCGAACTCGACATATGATACTTGCCTCAAAATGGCAAGGACGAAACACCTCGATGATCTCAACACACTCGAAGGCCGCCTCCTTCGATCAACGTAACGAGCTCGAACCTTAACAAAAGGAATGATATACAAATCATCTCAAGTCGAACGATGGCCTAACAATTCGGTCTACGGCCGAAAAGCTCAAAATAAACAAATCGCTGGATCGCTTAGCGTGCGCTACGTATTTACGTAACGCGGCGCTAAGCAGCTCGTTAGCGTACGCTATCGTGTAAGACTAGCGTGCGCTAGTTACGAATCGACAGCTTGAACTGCCGATACATAACGTACGCTACGTACGTTTTGTATGTTAACTGAACCCCGATAGCGCACGTTAACTCACATATGTTAGCGTGCGCTAACGTTGCATGGCAGAATACTGCTAACGGAAAAACTGGGTTGAACAGTGGTGAATTCATGAATTCTATGTTGATACAACAAGTCATCCTCAAGCATGTCATGCTAATACGGTTTATGGAAGTTCCATGATCATGAGGTACAAATATACGGATAATCAACTCAACATCATATCTTATCTTCGATCTTCAAGAAATATTCTAAGTTCCGATAATTCCAAGTCCCAAAAACATATGATTTCTTACGTAAAATATACGAACTAGGTAATCTCCGATTACTGATCATAAATCGATTTGAAAACGCTTAGGAGTCCATAAACTGAGATGGTTCAAAGGTTCATACGATAATTAGTGCCGATACGTCAAAAGTATCCTTCTAACATGTGATGACCGATCATAAACGAAATAACTGGCTATCAAAACATGATCGCCCTTAAAAACATTACTAACATCGGTGAAGAATCACCTACCTCAAAGTAGTGAAGAACACGGAGGAAGTTGAAGCAATCCAACACCGAAAGCTTGAACACCAATCTCCAATGATATAAGATCTTCAATCACGAACTAGGGTGTTGATATGAAGTGTTTAGGATGAAGGGAGTTATGTTCTAAGTGTAGGAATTCGGGTAATGGGAGAAGAGAGAACTGAAATCACGAATAGGATGCTGTTCTATTTATAATAAATGGCTATTAGCGCGCGCTAGACCCTGCTCGTAGCGTGCGCTAACGGCTCACCGACTACATCAGTACTCGGCACTTAGCGTGCGCTACGCATATACCGTAGCGTGCGCTAAGGCGTTGACTCGCTTTTCCCCGAAAGCCGCCTGTACATCCCGACACTATCCGACAGGGGTCCCCCGGCCAGATCTCACCTACCGCACGTCCCAATCAATTTGACCACGCATAGCGTGCGCTAATGACGCTCAGTAGCGTGCGCTATGAATCCACATTAGCGCACGCTAAACATATCCGGTAGCGTGCGCTATATGCGCAGATTTTACAATCTTTAAATCACAACCACGAAATTAAACGCTCGAAAACATCGGATTATGAAATACGGAAAATAATACTCAGATCAAGTACAATCATTACAATGTCACAAGTTCCAATTACATAACAGAAATCTCGGGTATTACATCCTTCCTCCCTAAAAAGAAGTTTCGTCCCGAAACTTAAGATGAAAACAACTCCGGATATCTAGTCTTCATACTGTCATCCGTTTCCCAAGTGGCCTCTTCGACTCCATGTCGTGACCATTGTACTTTAACCAAGTGTATTGGTTTATTCCTCAATTGTTTGATCCGGCTCTCAAGTATCTTGATTGGTCTCTCTTCGAAGGTGCCATCATTAGCTATCTCGATCTCGTCGAAATCAATGACGTGACTGGGGTCCGGTACATACTTCCGCAATTGGGATACGTGAAACACATTGTGAACGTGACTCAGCGATGGCGGTAAGGCCAACCTGTATGCTAAATCTCGCACTCTCTCGAGGATCTCGAATGGCCCGATATATCTCGGACTAAGTTTGCCTCTCCTCCCAAAACGGAAAATCCCTCGTGTAGGAGACACCTTCAATAGTACATGGTCTCCTGCATCGAACTCTAAAGGGCGACGTCGTACATCTGCATAAGACTTCTGTCGACTCTGGGCAGTCAACAGTCTCTCTCGAATCGAAGCTATCTTCTCTTGAGTCTGAATAATCAATTCCGGTTCCGTCCCGATCAAATCCGAAGAATCATCCCAACACAGGGGTGATCGGCATCTTCTCCCGTATAAAGCTTCAAATGGGGCCATCTTAATAGAAGCATGCCAACTGTTATTATAGGTGAACTCGATCAAGGGCAAGTGAACTTCCCAATCAGTCGACCAATCTAATGCACAAGCTCTAAGCATGTCCTCTACTGTCTGTATAGTTCTTTCAGACTGACCATCCGTTTGGGGATGATAATCTGTGCTAAAGTTGAGCTCAATCCCCAAAGCCCTGTGAACTGCTTTCCAGAATTGTGACACGAAACGACCATCTCGACCTGAAATAATGGTCTTCGGCATCCCGTGCAATCTGACTATCTCCGCAATAAATATTCGTGCCAATATCTCGGGTCCCCATGTATCTTTAATTCCCAGGAAATGAGCCGACTTGGTTCGTCGATCAACTACAACCCAAATCATGTTCATTCCCATTCTAGTCCTTGGCATACTAGTGATGAAATCCATCGAGATATCCTCCCACTTCCATTCAGGGATCGGAAGCGGCTTTAACATTCCGGCAGGTCGCTGATGTTCAATCTTAACCTGCTGACAAGTCAAACACTTCGAAACGTACACTGCTACGTCCTTCTTCATATTACCCCACCAGAAGTTTTGCTTTAGATCCTTATACATCTTACTACTGCCTGGGTGAATAGAATAGGGCGCGCTATGAGCTTCCTTCAAAATTGTCCGTCTCAAATCATCATCCTCGGGAACGCAAAGTCGACTCTGAAATCTCAGAACCCCATCGTCTTGTATCACGAATCCTGGGGCTTTTCCTTTTCTTTACTTCGTCATATAATCGAAGGATCAGAGAATCGTTCAATTGTTTAGACTTGATCTCCTCGACTAATGATGAAGTCAGTTCCATCACATAAAGTCGCCTGGATTCCCGGTGCCCATACCTCAATCCTCGCGGATCGGTTCTCGTTGAATACTGGTTTGGGACGTAAGTGCTTCCAACACTCAAGAGAAACAGTTTATGGCTCAAAGCATCGGCTACTACGTTTGCTTTCCCGGATGATAGAGAATCTCCAAGTCGTAATCCTTGATCAATTCCACCACCTTCTCTCGCCTCATGTTTAACTCTTTCGATCAAAATGTACTTGAGGCTCTTATGATCTGTAAAGATCGACAATGAGTGCCATACAAATAATGTCGCCAAATTTTCAAAGGCAAAGACTACATGCTAACTCCGGATCATGAGTCGGGTAATTAACCTCATACGGTTTTAATTGCCGAGAAGCATAAGCAATCACTTTATCCTTCGCATCAATACACAACCTGCACCGATTCAAAGCGTCAGTATACCATAAATCCGCTGGCTTCCTCGCGGCGCTAATATAGGTCTTGTCGTCACCTCCTCTTAAGTTCACAAACCACTGGCACTTCTCATTCCACATGAACTTTTGAGTTTTCTCAGAATACTGGGTGAGCGGACGATCAATTTTGGAAACTCCCTCTACAAAGCGGCGATAATATCCAAAGAAGTCCTAAGAAGCTTCGGACTTCTTTCACGCTTTTAGGGGCTTCCTACCCAAGATTGCCTCGACTTTCTTGAGTCCACTGAACTCCGTCGGCTGATATCACATGCCCAAGGAAGGTTACTTCCTTAAGCCGTAACTCGCATTTTGAAAGTTTTGCATACAAATTGCCTTCCTCAAGGTGCTCAAAACCACACGTAAATGCTCAGCATGTTCCTCTGCGTCCTTCGAATATATCAAAATGTCATCAATGAAGACGACCACAAATTTATCCAAGTATGCCAAGAATACCCGATTCATCAATTGCATGAATACTGCAGGAGCATTGGTAAGTCCAAATGGCATTACTACAAATTCATAATGCGTCTGCATCGATCTGAAAGCAGATTTCGGTATATCCGATTCCTTAATTCTCAACTGGTGGTATCCTGATCGCAAGTCAATCTTCGAGAATACCCTTGCCCCTTGCAGTTGATCAAACAAGTCGTCGATCCGAGGTATAGGATACTTATTCTTAATTGTCATCTTGTTGAGCTCCCTGTAATCAATACATAGTCGGAGGGATCCGTCTTTCTTCCGGACAAAGAGAACGGGCGCTCCCCAAGGAGAAACACTAGGTTGGATATAGCCTTTCTGTAACAATTCCTCTAGTTGCTTCTTGAGTTCATACATCTCGGTTGGCGCCATGCGGTATGGTGCTCTGGAAATAGGAGCCGCCTGTGCTCTAACTCGATAGTGAATTCCACTCCTCTGCGGAGGTAACCTGTAGTTCGTCAGGAAATACATCTGAGAACTCATTCACAACTGAAATAGACGAGAGCTCTACTCCTTCCTCTTTCCTCATGGCATAGCACCAAAGTCCGTGACATCCCTGCTTCAGTAATTTCACAGCTTTCATTGCCTTGATCAATTTTCCCGAGCTTCCTGGTCTCCATCCTCGGAATAAGTGTTCAGATCCGTCATCAGCAATGATGGAAATGACTCTCTCTCGGTAATTCAGAACAGCTCCATAGCGGTTGAGCCAATCATCTCCGAGAATTAAATCGTCACCATAGATGTCAACTACAATGAGATTCGATGGCCACTCTCTTCCTTCTATAGATACTGGGAAATCCCTAGCTTCTAGGGTCCCCACAATTTTCTCTCCGCTCGGTAATCCCACAACATAAGGTTCACAATTATACAAGCACGAAATTTTCAAACGATTAACACAGTTCAAAGATATAAAAGAATGCGTAGCTCCCGAATCGAACAAGACACTAACTGGTTGCAAAAGGATCTGAATCGTACCTGATGCAACAGCTGTGTTCTGATCATCAGATTTCCTCATTTCGTACAGGCGTGGAGGAACGGACCCAAAGATCGATGCCTCTCTCTTCCCGGGCCGTCATGAAATCCACTTTGCTGCGTCTGGTTCACACTCGTCTCCTTCGGGACTGGAGCTGGAGTGCGGGTACCAAAAGATCGGGTCGCATTCCCACAAAATGTTGCGCGATGTCCTTCTTTTCCACACTCGAAACAGGTTACAGCAGGCGCGAAACAATCACGTCGAACATGTCCCGCTTTGCCACAGTTATAACACTTTTTCCCTGCGTCTGAAACAGTTGGTGCTGCCCGGAACTTCTTTCCACCTCGAGAAGGATGCGGAGGTCTCCTGGATGAATGAAAAGAGGACTGACCCCTGCGAGGCCCGCTACCCTTATCCTCCGTGAAGTTGCCAGACACCTTCTGTTTCTTTGCTTCCGCCGATTTCTCTACTGCTGCCTCCTTCATGTCATAGGCCAACGCCTTGTCCTGGTACTGTCGCAAGGTGGTACATTCAAATCCGGACATATACTGCTGAATTTCCGGCTTCATTCGCATGTCGAAATGAAAAATCTTCTCCGCCTCGGTCCTGACCAAGTGGCGCACATAAGTCAGTTGGTGATTAAAAGTCTTAATCACGTCCGTCACAGATACTTCCGAATTTTGTGGTGAGAAAAACTCCCAAACTCGGTCTTCTCTAAATGGACGAGGACAATACTGTGCCTCCATCATCAATTTGAATTCCGTCCAGTCAACAATGTGCTCCTCCGGTCGAATGGCCTCCCACCAGTCGAAAGCCTCCCCGGTCAAAAGATACTGGGCGACCGGAACCTTCCTATCGTTGGGACAGTTAATCCCTGCAAAAATCTTTTCCAATTCCTTCAGCCAATGATCCCACGAAAGCGTCTCAGCGAAACCGTCATATTTCGGAGGATGCAATTTGATCACTTCGGTAAGCCATCTATCTCCTCGATTTTCCACGTTATGCTCCTGTCCCATCGCCGTCTGCATACGATCCACAACTTGAGCAAACTGGTTTATCTGGGCAACCACCTGCTGAAGCACTCCCGGTACGTTAGGATCTGCATTATTATTTGCCGATCTCGCCGTCCCCCTAATGGGAATCCGTTCGACTAGCGGTCATCTCTGGGGTAGATACCGACTCTTCTTGCCTCGCATTTCCACGTCCGCGTCCACGACCTCCTCTCAACATACTGTAAACATAAATACTCAATATCCAGGACAACTTTCTCAAAGTACATCCATCAATGTTTACAAGACATGAATTAAATAAAACAGTAGTATTCGAGATTAGGGAACTTACAACCACAGTCCACTCGACGATGCTGGCTCAGCAGTGATGTTACGAACGACCAATAATCAAATAACGTAAACAGACCCAACTAACCCGACTGCCAAGATATCCATAAATCTTAGCTCCGATACCATATTCTGTAACACCCCGAGATATTCGGAATAATTACAGCACCGTAAACCCTTTAGATAAGGATTTACAAGGCCAATTTTAGAAGAAGTGTAAAAACAATACAATCGAACGACTGGAGTTCAAATACAGATTTGATTCAACCGATCAAATGAGTTAACTTATACAACCATATCGAAATGACTTTATTAAAACAGACGTACTCGAGTACTAAACGAACCAAGAAGACAATTTATAATAACGATAACATCAATCACATCACTGAGCCATTTCATCGTCCTGTCGGTACTGTGGTTGCCTCCCCGCTCCTCGACTACCTGAACATCAAAACAATGTCCACCCCCGAAGGGGTTAGCAAAACAATGCTAGTACAAGTATCATCATAACAATAAATCATCAATGCATCATAAAACATGCAAAACGGACTTCCGCCACCGGAATCCAACGATGCGAATCCTCACGATTCCATCTACACAATACAAGGTAATCCAAATGATCCAGGCGCCTCAAAGATAGATCCCCATGATGATCCCGTCGGACCAACGCATGGTGGAAAACCCGTCCAACGATCCGGCCAAAGATAGATCCCCATGATGATCCCGTCGGACCAACGCATGGTGGACATTCGATCCAGCGCCCTCAGCATAGATCCTCATGACCCCCTCGGATCATTTATACCATAATCAATCAATTATGCATACACATATGCATTTGAATATGTTCATCAATACGAACAAACAACAACGAATATCACGAGAATTTCCAGAAATACATCTCATATTCAACAATATGAACAAAACCACAAGCATGATAAATCGAACTCGACATATGATACTTGCCTCAAAAATGGCAAGGACGAAACACCTCGATGATCTCAACACACTCGAAGGCCGCCTCCTTCGATCAACGTAACGAGCTCGAACCTTAACGAAAGGAATGATATACAAATCATCTCAAGTCGAACGATGGCCTAACAATTCGGTCTACGGCCGAAAAGCTCAAAATAAACAAACTGCCTGGACTGCTTAGCGTGCGCTACGTACTCTACGTAACGCGGCGCTAAGCAGCTCGCAAGCGACGCTATCGTAAGACTAGCGTGCGCTAGTTACGAATCGGCGCTTTGAACCGGCCGATACATAACGTACGCTACGTACGTTTTGTATGTTAACTGAACCCCGATAGCGCACGTTAACTCACATATGTTAGCGTGCGCTAACGTTGCATGGCAGAATACTACTAACGGAAAAACTGGGTTGAACAGTGGTGAATTCATGAATTCTATGTTGATACAACAAGTCATCCTCAAGCATGTCATGCTAATACGGTTTATGGAAGTTCCATGATCATGAGGTACAAATATACGGATAATCAACTCAACATCATATCTTATCTTCGATCTTCAAGAAATATTCTAAGTTCCGATTATTCCAAGTCCCAAAAACATATGATTTCTTACGTAAAATATACGAACTAGGTAATTTCCGATTACTGATCATAAATCGATTTGAAAACGCTTAGGAGTCCATAAACTGAGATGGTTCAAAGGTTCATACGATAATTAGTGCCGATACGTCAAAAGTATCCTTCTAACATGTGATGACCGATCATAAACGAAATAACTGGCTATCAAAATATGATCAGACGTCCTTAAAAACATTACTAACATCGGTGAAGAATCACCTACCTCAAAGTAGTGAAGAACACGGAGGAAGTTGAAGCAATCCAACACCGAAAGCTTGAACACCAATCTCCAATGATATAAGATCTTCAATCACGAACTAGGGTGTTGATATGAAGTGTTTAGGATGAAGGGAGTTATGTTCTAAGTGTAGGAATTCGGGTAATGGGAGAAGAGAGAACTGAAATCACGAATAGGATGTCTTTGTCTATTTATAATAAATGGCTATTAGCGCGCGCTAGACCCTGCTCGTAGCGTGCGCTAACGGCTCACTGGACTACACTGTACTCGGCACTTAGCGTGCGCTACGCATATACCTGTAGCGTGCGCTAAGGCGTTGACTCGGCTTTTCCCCGAAAGCCGTACAGGTACATGCCGACACTATCCGACAGGGGTCCCCCGGCCAGATCTCACCTACCGCACGTCCCAATCAATTTGACCACGCATAGCGTGTGCTAATGACCCTCAGTAGCGTGCGCTATGAATCCACGTTAGCGCACGCTAAACATATCCGGTAGCGTGCGCTATATGCGCAGATTTTACAATCTTTAAATCACAACCACGAAATTAAACGCTCAACAACATCGGATTATGAAATACGGAAAATAATACTCAGATCAAGTACAATCATTACAATGTCACAAGTTCCAATTACATAACAGAAATCTCGGGTATTACATCCTTCCTCCCTAAAAAGAAGTTTCGTCCCGAAACTTAAGATGAAAACAAGTCCGGATATCTAGTCTTCATACTGTCCTCCGTTTCCCAAGTGGCCTCTTCGACTCCATGTCGTGACCATTGTACTTTAACCAAGTGTATTGGTTTATTCCTCAATTGTTTGATCCGGATCTCAAGTATCTTGATTGGTCTCTCTTCGAAGGTGCCATCATTAGCTATCTCAATCTCGTCAAAATCAATGACGTGACTGGGGTCCGGTACATACTTCCGCAATTGGGATACGTGAAACACATTGTGAACGTGACTCAGCGATGGTGGTAAGGCCAACCTGTATGCTAAATCTCCCACTCTCTCGAGGATCTCGAATGGTCCGATATATCTCGGACTAAGTTTGCCTCTCCTCCCAAAACGGAAAATCCCTCGTGTAGGAGACACCTTCAATAGTACATGGTCTCCTGCGTCGAACTCTAAAGGGCGACGTCGTACATCTGCATAAGACTTCTGTCGACTCTGGGCAGTCAACAGTCTCTCTCGAATCGAAGCTATCTTCTCTTGAGTCTGAATAATCAATTCCGGTTCCGTCCCGATCAAATCCGAAGAATCATCCCAACACAGGGGTGATCGGCATCTTCTCCCGTATAAAGCTTCAAATGGGGCCATCTTAATAGAAGCATGCCAACTGTTATTATAGGTGAACTCGATCAAGGGCAAGTGAACTTCCCAATCAGTCGACCAATCTAATGCACAAGCTCTAAGCATGTCCTCTACTGTCTGTATAGTTCTTTCAGACTGACCATCCGTTTGGGGATGATAAGCTATGCTAAATTTGAGCTCAGTCCCCAAAGCCCTGTGAACTGGTTTCCAGAAGTGTGACACGAAACGACCATCTCGACCCGAAATAATGGTCTTCGGCGTCCCGTGCAATCTGACTATCTCCGCAATAAATATTCGTGCCAATATCTCGGGTCCCCATGTATCTTTAATTCCCAGGAAATGAGCCGACTTGGTTAGTCGATCAACTACAACCCAAATCATGTTCATTCCCGTTCTAGTCCTTGGCATACTAGTGATGAAATCCATCGAGATATCCTCCCACTTCCATTCAGGATCTAAGCGGCTTTAACATTCCTACAGTCGCCGATGTTCAATCTTAACTCGCCGACAAGTCAAACACTTCAACGCGTATCACGTCCTTCTTCATATTCCCCACCAAGTTTTGCTTTAGATCCTTATACATCTTACTACCGCTCGGGTGAATAGAATAGGGCGCGCTATGAGCTTCCTTCAAAATTGTCCGTCTCAAATCATCATCCTCGGGAACGCAAAGTCGACTCTGAAATCTCAGAACCCCATCGTCTTGTATCACGAATCCTGGGGCTTTTCCTTTTCTTTACTTCGTCATATAATCGAAGGATCAGAGAATCGTTCAATTGTTTAGACTTGATCTCCTCGACTAATGATGAAGTCAGTTCCATCACATAAAGTCGCCCTTGGATTCCTGGTGCCCATACCTCAATCCCCTCGCGGATCAGTTCTCGTTGAATACTGGTTTGGGACGTAAGTGCTTCCAACACTCGAAGAGAAACAGGTTTACGGCTCAAAGCATCAGCTACTACGTTTGCTTTCCCCGGATGATAGAGAATCTCCAAGTCGTAATCCTTGATCAATTCCAGCCACCTTCTCTGCCTCATGTTTAACTCTTTCTGACTGAAAATGTACTTGAGGCTCTTATGATCTGTAAAGATCTGACAATGAGTGCCGTACAAATAATGTCGCCAAATTTTCAGTGCAAAGACTACAGCTGCTAACTCGAGATCATGAGTCGGGTAATTAACCTCATACGGTTTTAATTGCCCAGAAGCATAAGCAATCACTTTATCCTTCTGCATCAATACACAACCTGCACTCGATTCAAGCGTCCAGATACCATAAATCCGTCAGTTCCCTCTGGCAGCTCTAATATAGGTGCTGTCGTCAGCCTCCTCTTAAGTTCGTCAAAACCAGCCTGGCACTTCTCATTCCACATGAAATTTTGAGTTTTCTGTAACAGCTGGGTGAGCGGACGAGCAATTTTGGAAACTCCCTCTACAAAGCGGCGATAATATCCAGCAAGTCCTAAGAAGCTTCGGACTTCTTTCACGTTTTTAGGGGCTTCCCAGTCCAAGATTGCCTCGACTTTCTTCGGGTCCACCTGAACTCCGTCGGCTGATATCACATGCCCAAAGAAGGTTACTTCCTTAAGCCAGAACTCGCATTTTGAAAGTTTTGCATACAGCTGTTCCTTCCTCAAGGTGCTCAAAACCACACGTAAATGCTCGGCATGTTCCTCTGCGTCCTTCGAATATATCAAAATGTCATCAATGAAGAAGACCACAAATTTATCCAAGTATGCCAAGAATACCCGATTCATCAATTGCATGAATACTGCAGGAGCATTGGTAAGTCCAAATGGCATTACTACAAATTCATAATGCCTGCATCGATCTCAAAGCGATTTCGGTATATCCGATTCCTTAATTCTCAACTGGTGGTATCCTGATCGCAAGTCAATCTTCGAGAATACCCTTGCCCCTTGCAGTTGATCAAACAAGTCGTCGATCCGAGGTATAGGATACTTATTCTTGATTGTCATCTTGTTGAGCTCCCTGTAATCAATACATAGTCGGAGGGATCCGTCTTTCTTCCGGACAAAGAGAACGGGCGCTCCCCAAGGAGAAACACTAGGTTGGATATAGCCTTTCTGTAACAATTCCTCCAGTTGCTTCTTGAGTTCATACATCTCGGTTGGCGCCATGCGGTATGGTGCTCGGAAATAGGAGCCGCTCTCCTGGCTCTAACTCGATAGTGAATTCCACTCCTCTGCGGAGGTAACCTGTAGTTCGTCAGAAATACATCCGAGAACTCATTCACAATCGAAATAGACGAGAGCTCTACTCCTTCCTCTTTCCTCATGGCATAGCACCAAAGTCCGTGACATCCCCGTCAATAATTTCACACTTTCATTGCCTTGATCAATTTTCCCGAGCTTCCTGGTCTCCATCCTCGGAATAAGTGTTCGATCCGTCATCGGCAATGATGGAAATGACTCTCTCTCGGTAATTCGAACGGCTCCATAGCGGTTGAGCCCATCATCTCCGAGAATTAAATCGTCACCATAGATGTCAACTACAATGAGATTCGATGGCCACTCTCTTCCTTCTATAGATACTGGGAAATCCCTAGCTTCTAGGGTCCCCACAATTTTCTCTCCGCTCGGTAATCCCACAACATAAGGTTCACAATTATACAAGCACGAGATTTTCAAACGATTAACACAGTTCAAAGATATAAAAGAATGCGTAGCTCCCGAATCGAACAAGACACTAACTGGTTGCAAAAGGATCTGAATCGCACGATGCAACAGCTTGTGTTCGATCATCGATTTCCTCATTTCGCATAGCGTGGAGGAACGGACCCGGCCTTTGGATGCCTCTCTCTTCCCAGCGTTCTGCTGCTGAAATCCACTTTGCTGCGTCTGGTTCACACTCGTCTCCTTCGGGACTGGAGCTGGAGTGCGGGTACCAAAAGATCGGGTCGCATTCCCACAAAATGTTGCGCGATGTCCTTCCTGTCCACACTCGAAACAGGTTACAGCAGGCGCGAAACAATCACGTCGAACATGTCCCGCTTTGCCACAGTTATAACACTTTTTCCCTGCGTCAAACAGCTTGGTGCTGCCGGAACTTCTTTCCACTCGAGAAGGATGCGGAGGTCTCTCTGGATGAATGAAAAGAGGATCGACTGCGAGGCCCGCTACCCTTATCCTCCGTGAAGTTGCCAGACACCTTCTGTTTCTTTGCTTTCGCCGATTTCTCTACTGCTGCCTCCTTCATGTCATAGGCCAACGCCTTGTCCTGGTACTGTCGCAAGGTGGTACATTCAAATCCGGACATATACTGCTGAATTTCCGGCTTCATTCGCATGTCGAAATGAAAAATCTTCTCCGCCTCGGTCCTGACCAAGTGGCGCACATAAGTCAGTTGGTGATTAAAAGTCTTAATCACGTCCGTCACAGATACTTCCGAATTTTGTGGTGAGAAAAACTCCCAAACTCGGGCTTCTCTAAATGGACGAGGACAATACTGTGCCTCCATCATCAATTTGAATTCCGTCCAGTCAACAATGTGCTCCTCCGGTCGAATGGCCTCCCACCAGTCGAAAGCCTCCCCGGTCAAAAGATACTGGGCGACCGGAACCTTCCTATCGTTGGGACAGTTAATCCCTGCAAAAATCTTTTCCAATTCCTTCAGCCAATGATCCCACGAAAGCGTCTCAGCAGAACCGTCAAATTTCGGAGGATGCAATTTGATCACTTCGGTAAGCCATCTATCTCCTCGATTTTCCACGTTATGCTGCTGTCCCATCGCCGTCTGCATACGATCCACAACTTGAGCAAACTGGTTTATCTGGGCAACCACCTGCTGAAGCACTCCCGGTACGTTAGGATCTGCATTATTATTTGCCGATCCCTGCTGTCCCCCGGAATGGGAATCCGTTCGACTAGCGGTCATCTCTGGGGTAGATACCGACTCTTCTTGCCTCGCATTTCCACGTCCGCATCCACGACCGCGTCCGCGTCCACGACCTCCTCTCAACATACTGTAAACATAAATACTCAATATCCAGGACAACTTTCTCAAAGTACATCCATCAATGTTTACAAGACATGAATTAAATAAAACAGTAGTATTCGAGATTAGGGAACTTACAACCACAGTCCACTCGACGATGCTGGCTCAGCAGTGATGTTACGAACGACCAATAATCAAATAACATAAACAGACCCAACTAACCCGACTGCCAAGATATCCATAAATCTTAGCTCCGATACCATATTCTGTAACACCCCGAGATATTCGGAATAATTACAGCGCCGTAAACCCTTTAGATAAGGATTTACAAGGCCAATTTTAGAAGAAGTGTAAAAACAATACAATCGAACGACTGGAGTTCAAATACAGATTTGATTCAACCGATCAAATGAGTTAACTTATACAACCATATCGAAATGACTTTATTAAAACAGACGTACTTGAGTACTAAACGAACCAAGAAGACAATTTATAATAACAATAACATTAATCACATCACTGAGCCATTTCATCGTCCTGTCGGTACTGTGGTTGCCTCCCCGCTCCTCGACTACCTGAACATCAAAACAATGTCCACCCCCGAAGGGGTTAGCAAAACAATGCTAGTACAAGTATCATCATAACAATAAATCATCAATGTATCATAAAACATGCAAAACGGACTTCCGCCACCGGAATCCAATGATGCGAATCCTCACGATTCCATCTACACAATACAAGGTAATCCAGCAATTCAGCGCCCTCAGCATAGATCCCCATGATGATCCCGTCGGACCAACGCATGGTGGAAAACCCGTCCAACGATCCATCTCCCTCAGCATAGATCCCCATGATGATCCCGTCGGACCAACGCATGGTGGACATTCGATCCAGCGCCCTCAGCATAGATCCTCATGACCCCCTCGGATCATTTATACCATAATCAATCAATTATGCATACACATATGCATTTCAATATGTTCATCAATACGAACAAACAACAACGAATATCACGAGAATTTCCAGAAATACATCTCATATTCAACAATATGAACAAAACCACAAGCATGATAAATCGAACTCGACATATGATACTTGCCTCAAAAATGGCAAGGACGAAACACCTCGATGATCTCAACACACTCGAAGGCCGCCTCCTTCGATCAACGTAACGAGCTCGAACCTTAACAAAAGGAATGATATACAAATCATCTCAAGTCGAACGATGGCCTAACAATTCGGTCTACGGCCGAAAAGCTCAAAATAAACAAACTGCCTGGACTGCTTAGCGTGCGCTACGTACTCTACGTAACGTGCGCTAAGCAGGCCTGTTAGCGTACGCTATCGTGTAAGACTAGCGTGCGCTAGTTACGAACTGACAGTTTGAACCGGCCGATACATAACGTACGCTACGTACGTTTTGTACGTTAACTGAACCCCGATAGCGCACGTTAACTCACATATGTTAGCGTGCGCTAACGTTGCATGGCAGAATACTGCTAACGGAAAAACTGGGTTGAACAGTGGTGAATTCATGAATTCTATGTTGATACAACAAGTCATCCTCAAGCATGTCATGCTAATACGGTTTATGGAAGTTCCATGATCATGAGGTACAAATATACGGATAATCAACTCAACATCATATCTTATCTTCGATCTTCAAGAAATATTCTAAGTTCCGATTATTCCAAGTCCCAAAACATATGATTTCTTACGTAAAATATACGAACTAGGTAATCTCCGATTACTGATCATAAATCGATTTGAAAACGCTTAGGAGTCCATAAACTGAGATGGTTCAAAGGTTCATACGATAATTAGTGCCGATACGTCAAAAGTATCCTTCTAACATGTGATGACCGATCATAAACGAAATAACTGGCTATCAAAACATGATCAGACGTCCTTAAAAACATTACTAACATCGGTGAAGAATCACCTACCTCAAAGTAGTGAAGAACACGGAGGAAGTTGAAGCAATCCAACACCGAAAGCTTGAACACCAATCTCCAATGATATAAGATCTTCAATCACGAACTAGGGTGTTGATATGAAGTGTTTAGGATGAAGGGAGTTATGTTCTAAGTGTAGGAATTCGGGTAATGGGAGAAGAGAGAACTGAAATCACGAATAGGATGCTGTCCTATTTATAATAAATGGCTATTAGCGCGCGCTAGACCCTGCTCGTAGCGTGCGCTAACGGCTCACTGGACTACACTGTACTCGGCACTTAGCGTGCGCTACGCATATACCTGTAGCGTGCGCTAAGGCATTGACTCGGCTTTTCCCCGAAAGCCATCCAGGTACATCCCGACACTATCCGACAGGGGTCCCCCGGCCAGATCTCACCTACCGCACGTCCCAATCAATTTGACCACGCATAGCGTGCGCTAATGACCCTCAGTAGCGTGCGCTATGAATCCACGTTAGCACACGCTAAACATATCCGGTAGCGTGCGCTATATGCGCAGATTTTACAATCTTTAAATCACAACCACGAAATTAAACGCTCGACAACATCGGATTATGAAATACGGAAAATAATACTCAGATCAAGTACAATCATTACAATGTCACAAGTTCCAATTACATAACAGAAATCTCGGGTATTACAGCGATCACAATAATCCCGTGGGTCGTTGATGCTTAATATTAACCTGTTGACAGGTCAAAGACTTAATTTACTAACATCCTTCTTCAAGTTACTCCACCAAAAGTTACTCTTTACATCCTTGTACATTTTACTTGTACTAAGATGGATGGAGTAAGGTGTAGTATGAGCTCTCTCAAAATTTTCTATCTCAACTCAATATCACAAGGTACACACAATCTATTCCGAAAACTCAAGGCTCTGTCATCCTGAACTAAAAATCCAGGGGCTTTCCCCTTACTTACATCCTCCGTAAGCTGAATAAAATATGGGTCCTTGAATTGTTTCTCCTTGATGTCATCAATCAAGCATGATGTGATCTCTAACGCACTTATCTGACCTTGAATCCTCTGAAGCTAAACCTCGATGCCCTGCCCAATCAAGTACTATCTAATTCCCATTGAGGAGTAAGTACCTATAATATCGAAAGTGATATCGGTTTAGGACTTAACGCATCCGCTACAACATTCGCCTTGCCCGGATGGTAAAGGATCTCAAGATCACAATCCTTGATTAACTCTAACCATCAACGTTGCGTCATATGTAACTCCTTCTGGCTGAAGATGTACTTCAGACTCTTATGATCCATATAGATCTTACATGACGAGCCGTAAAGACAATGCCTCCAAATTTTTAAATAAAAACGACTGCTGCTAACTCCAAATCATGAGTATGGTAATTCGCTTGATATGGTTTCAATTGTTGAGACACGTGAGCTATCACCCTATCCCTCTGCATCAAAATGCAACCGAGCTCGAGTCCTAAAGCAGCACTATATACCACAAAATCATCGGTTCCCTGTGGCAAGGCCAGAACTGGTGCGGTAGTCAAATGTCTCTTAAACTCATCAAAGCTACTTTGTTTACCCTCCTTCCATTCAAACTTCTGGTTTTTCTGAAGTAATTGCATGAGTAGTTGGACGGTTTATAAGAACCCCCCAACAAATCTATGGTAATACCCTACAAGTCCTAGAAAACTCTTTACTTCCTTCACATTCTTAGGTGGTTCCCGTGCCAATACCGCCTTTATCTTCTGAGGATCAATCCAAACTCCCTCCGCTGAATCACATGCCCAAGGAATGTGACTTCCCTGAGCCAAGGCTCACATTTGGAAAACTTCGCATATAATTGCTCGGCTCTCAAAATATCTAACATAGTCCTAAGGTGTTCAACATGCTCCTCCTAATTTCAGGAATACATAAGAATGTCATCGATAAAGACAACCATGAACTTATCTAAATAATCGATAAATACTTTTTTCATCAATTGCATAAACATGGCTGGGGCATTGGTTATCCCAAAAGTCATAACCACAAAATCATAATGCTCATATCTCGTCCGAAAAGTAGTTTTCGGAATATCAGTATCCCGAATCCTCAGTTGATAATAGCCTGATCGTAGATCAATATTCAAAAAATTGTTGCTCCCTGAAGCTGGTCAAATAATTCGTCAATCGGAGGCAAATGGTACTTAATTTTGATAGTTAGATTGTTTAATTCTCGATAATTGATACATAAACGAAGCGATCCATCTTTCTTCTTAACGAATAGGGCCGGTGGGCCCCAAGGTGATGCGCTCGCTCGAATTTACCCCTTATATAACAACTCTCCCAACTGGTTTTTAACTCTAACATATATGACGATGCCATACGATACGGTCCCCCAGACACAAGAGATGCATTCAGCTCTAGATCAATAGGAAACTCAACTTTCCGTCGTGGTGGTAATCCAGGTAAGTCATTCAGAAATACATCAGAATATTCACTAAGGACTGGGATCGATGATGTCTCAACTCCCCCATCCTCCACCTTCAAATCGTAGCACTACTTCCCTACACAACCTTGTTCATGAGTTTCATCGCCTTCAAGGCGTTGATCACACTCCTCGATCTATCCGGTTTACGACCCACAAAAGTGTGTTTTGTGCCATACTAAGCTACTATAGAGATAGTACAAGTCCAATAGTTCATGATAGCACCATGAATATCCAGTCAATCATCCATGAGGATCAAATCCTCACCCTTTAAATCTACACAATGAGGTTTGAGGGCCAATCTCGATTATGGATCCTCACTGGATAGTCTTTGACTTCCCCATTCCCAACCATATGATCCCCACTGTAAATGGCTCATACTCGAATAATAAATCAATACCAATACGATTGAATACACTACAATGCAATAAAGGAATGGGTGGCACCCAAATTAAATAACATAGAAATTGGATGAGAAAGGATCTAAGTGGTACTTAATGTCACTGGAGCATATGTCTCCTCTATGCCTCTCACCTGGTATAGATGGGGATGTACTTGTGATATCCGTGTACTTTTTTATTATATCTGCTTATTTTGTTATTCATGGGTGCTACCTTGGACGTATTTTGTTGAGAATTGATTTGTAATTTCCATGCTGTATCGTTGGGCATTTAGAAACATCTATATATTGGTGATGGTATTGGAATGTTGATCGTTAGTAATTGTCGAGTTCTGTAATTATCGGGATGTGTTTTATTCTGAACAGACTTCGTGCTTTTAATGCTGGAAGTAGCAGTTAGCGCACACTAGACTGTATTGCTAGCGCCCGCTAACCATGTATATGTAGCGCATGCTACTCTTGTTCGTAGCGCACGTTAGGCCGACTTGGCAGTAGGCTCTCTGGATCCTGGAATGGGTAATTAAAGCATGCTAATAGTAGACTAGTGTATGCTATTGAGGGGATTAGCACACATTAGAGGTGTTGGTAACGCGCGCTATTTCATCATGGCAGTAAGGACAGAATGTTTCTGGAGTCTGGACACAAGCAGTTAGCACATGTTATTATTGGAGCTAGCGCGTGCTAGTGCCGGTAAATAACGCATGCCAACTTATGTGTGGTGCACGCTAGCAAAGTTAGACAGAAAGTTCTAGACTACCGACATAGCCATTCACGCCCGCTATACTTAGGCCGTAGCGCACGTTAATAGCGGCCAGTATAAATAGGCCTGCATTTTCTAGAATTCATCAATTTCTCCATTTCTCTCTTCTTCTCCGGCGTTTGGGCGATCTTGAGCATAAGATAGTGCAGATTTTGGTCGTATTTCATCATCCAACTACGTTTTTGAGTTTCTAAAATCAAGTTGACAACATCTCATCAACTTTCATCATCCAAATCAAGGTAAAATTCGTTCAAACCCTAGTTCTTCATATTTTGGGGTTTTTGTTGAGATCTTCAATGCTAATTCCTTTTAGCTTTGAGTTCTAATGGATTATGATGTTGTAATCCGTAAACCTTGCGTTTCTTGAAGTCTATGGATTTTTTTTGAGTTTTCATCCATTAAAAAGAAGTACGAACGACTCCACCTTCGTAGTGTTAGATAGTTTGACCCTAAGAGTAGGAATTTGAGGAAATCCTTCCGTTTCCGTAGTATTGTGCTTGATCTGGTATTTTGTTATGCTAGGATCGAATCATGAAGAAGTTAGGATCGTAGGTTCTCCTGTTCACCATTTCCTGTGTTGTTCTAATCGAGGCAAGTACTTTGATTGCGCTTAATGTACTTCGTGTGAATATGTGAAAAATGTGATTTTGCAAAAATTGGTAATTTCATAAAATGTGATTTGTGCCATGTGGTTACTGAGTGTGTGCAAGCCGAGTAACCAGCGAGGGTCCTCTGGGATCCATTTGACTGCGAGTATCTGCGGATCACTCGGTTAGGTTTTACAACAGAGAGGGCCTGACGAGGACTCCTGGGGTCTGTATCTCGCGTGAGGTATATGGGAAGTACAGCCCAGGAGGTTGTTTTGTGATGTTGATTGTGATATTGTATTCTAGAATATATGTGATGGCACTGTGATTTCTGTTGTTTATTCACTTATTGTACATATTTTGGAATCATTGTACTTGCCCCGGCTTCTTGCTGACCTCTACATAGGTGAATATACTTGTTTTGTATATAGGTATAGGTCCAGTAGGCGAGCCATCACAGGGTGTACACGAGTTTGGTGGGCAGCATTGATGTCATACCTTACGTGGAGTTGTAGTCATTTTGTCATGGTCAGATGTTGTGTCCTGGTTTTGTACTCGTGCGGGTGCTGTCGTGTGTTGTTCATTGTGTTGTTATTGGTTGGTAATGATGTTGTTACATCAGTTGTGAGTTGTTGTACCGGTTGTAATCCTACGGGAGAATATGTTGGTTGGTTTTGTGATGTATATGGTATTGGAGTGTATTTTGTTTTAATCGTGTGAATGTCATGGTGTTATTGTTTGTTAATGTGTTAAATGTTGGTCTAAGCCTGGTAGGTTCTCCAAAAAGAATCTACAGCGCTGTAATATATCCGTAAATCACGGGGTTGTTACAGAATATGGTATCAGAGCTTAGGTTTATGAATACCTAGGCTGTCGGTGTTTTTGGGTCTGTTAAAGTTGAGCCGGTCGTTGTTTATGATGTCATTGGCGTGTTACCACCCGTGCTTCCTGTGCTGGAAGCCTCTTCGGATGTTGGTTAATTCTTTTCCTCGGGAGTAATTGTCTTTGTCATTATGTAATCTATGGTTGTAATCATTTTTTTGTTGAACCATTTCTTATTCTTCAGTATGCCAAGAGGTAGAGCTGTCCGTCAACACGGCCGAGGCCATGGTAGAGAAGCGATATCTGAATTAGAGATGTCCATTTCAAATTCGGCATCTCATTCTGTGGTTAGATCAGATCCGATTACCTCGGGAGGTGAGGATGCGAGTGCAGAGGCTGAAGTGCCTAACTTTCTTCAGCAAGTTGTGACCTAAGTGCACCAATTGGCTCAAGTGGTGCAGATCATTAATACCGGCAAGACTATTGAGGATCGATGGCTTCAAGAAGTCATGAAAATGACTCTTCCCAGATTTTATGGTTCCGGCGAGGCAAACAATTGGGATCATTGGTTGGTTGAGCTAGAAAAGATATTCGACGGTATTGGCTGCCCTGAGGCCAAGAAGGTTCCGATAGCTCAGTATCTGACTGTTGATGACGCTTCTGATTGGTGGCGAGCTGTTAAGCACAAAGATCGTGATGTCACTTGGGAGGAATTTAAAGAGTTAATGGAGGCCCAGTATTGTCCAGTGCCGGTACGACTAGCTAGAGTCAGTGAGTTCTTTAGAGGTCAACCCCAAGATGTTCCTATCTCCGAGTCAATCAAGACATACAACAAGGAGTTAATTTATGTCCAAGATCGAGTAAGGGATGAAGTAGATAAGATACTTCATTTTGATGTGAGAATGAAACCTGAGGTCCAAAAGTATAAGGCAGGCCTTGGGTGTACTACTTTAAGAGAATACCAAGATAGAGGGTCGCTTACGAGATGGTGACAGTGCCGGTTCCGACAGTTTTGATCTTGAAGAAACCAAAATTTTCTGGCAGTTTTCGAGGAAGCGGATCGCGTAGGCCTCAATCTTCTGTGCAGTCTTCCGTTGGTTCATCTCAGCCCAGTAGAGGAGCGCCAAGAGCTTGTTTTAATTATGGAGTTCCAGGACATGTGAGTTCTCATTGTTCATTACGTCCCATTACTTGTTTTAAGTGTAGGAAGCAGAGACATCGGGCGTCATATTGCGAGACAGCGGGTAGAGTCCTTGCTAAGCAGTCTCCTACTCCAGCGGTCACAGTCACGGGTCAGCCAACTCCGAGTGTCAGACGCGGCAGCAGCATAGGCAAAACCGAGCATAAGGATACTCTAAGTATTGGATTGGCTCCACCTCAATTATACGAAATGAGATGGACTGATGACATATGGCTGCAACAACGCCAGGTATTGTTTATATTTGTATGCACCCGGTACATGTATTGCTTGATTCTAGAGCTACTCATTCCCTTATATCATTGTCTTGTATGAGTCATTTGGGTCTTGATGGTCTCTCTGCGTGTGAACCTTTTATTGTTGGACTGTCGAGTGGGGAAAGGATAGTTGGGGATCGAGAGATTGTCAATTGTCCTGTAACCACCGGTGGTAGAGATTGGCCATCCAATTTGATTGTTATTGACATGAAGGGAGAAGACTTGATTCTGGGTGACGATTGGTTAGATCGTCATAGGGCAGTTGTGATTATCGTCGGAAAATAATTTTGATAGTTGCGCCGAATGGTACCGAACACGTTTTTGAAGGGCAGAAACCTGGTACTTCTGGGAAGATTATCCGATTCATGAAGGCGATGAAGTTGTTTACTTAAGGCTGTACCAGTTAGTGGTGTTACGCAATGAAGACAGAAACTGACGGAGTTCAGTTATCTTATATTCCACTGGTGAATGAATTTCCAGATGTATTTCCAGATGATTCGCCCGGATTGCCGCCACACCATGATGTGGAGTTTACTATCGAACTAGATCCTAGTGCGGCACCAGTATCTAAGCCACCGTACCGAATGGCCCCATCAGAAATGCAAGAGTTGAAGAAGCAACTGAGTGAATTGTTGGACAAGGGTTATATTTGACCAAGTGCTTCCCCTTGGGGAGCACCAATGTTATTCGTCTGGAAAAAAATGGATCTTTACGGTTATGTATTGATTATTGTGAGTTGAATAAACTCACTATCAAGAACAAGTATCCGTTTCTAAGAATTGATGATCTATTTGATCAATTGCAAGGAGCTACGGTTTTCTCAAAGATTGACTTGAGATCGAGATATTGTCAATTGCAAATTCGGGATTCAGATATCTGAAGATAGCATTTCGAACGACATATGGGCATTAAGAATTTGTGGTTATGCCTTTCGGTTTAATTAATGCTCCAGTGGTGTTTATGCATCTTATGAACAAGACCTTTATCGAATATCTCGATAAATTTATGGTGGTGTTTATTGATGATATCTTAATTTATTCCAAGAGTGAATCGAAGCATGCCGAACACTTCAGAATAGTGCTGAATATTCTAAGGAGTGATAAGCTCTATGCTAAGTTTTCTAAATGTGAGTTCTGATTGAAAGAAGTTGCTTTTCTTGGTCATATTATATCGGCCGAGGGTGTTCGGGTAGATCCAAAAAATATTGAAGCGGTTTTAGCTTGGGAACTCCCGCGGAATGTCAAAGAAGTTTGGAGTTTTCTAGGATTAGCCAGTTATTATCGTCAGTTTGTCGAAGGTTTCTTGAAAATTGCTCGACCACTTACTTAGCTATTGCAGAAAACTCAGAAGTTTGAGTGGAGTGACGAGTGTCAGAAGAGTTTTGATGAGTTGAAGAAGAGGCTAACTATGCCACCGATTCTAGCCTTATCGAAGGGAATGGAGGGTTTCGTTATTTATAGTGATGCTTCTAAACAAGGATTGGAATGTGTATTGATGCAAAATGAGAGGGTAATTGCATTGCGTCTCGACAGTTGATGCCATATGAGGTGAATTATCCTACACATGATCTTGAGTTAGCCACTGTGGTGTTTGCATTGAAGATCTGGAGGCATTATTTATATGGTTCTTCTTGTCGGATGTATATGGATCATAAGAGTCTGAAATATATTTTTACTCAGAAAGAGATTAATATGCGTCACCGGTGATGGTTGGAACTGATTAAGGATTATGATCTTTTCATTCTTTACCATCCAGGTAAAGCGAATGTCGTTGCCGACGCTTTGAGCCGTAAGTCAATCGTGTTACAGAGACTCACCTCCAAACCAAAGCTCAGACGAGAAGTAAGTGATTTGGAGATTGAAGTTTGGCCTCAAGTAACTCAAGGAAAATTACGTTTCCTTGAGATCACATCCTCAGTGCTTGAAGATGTTAAGGCTAAACAATGGGATGATCCTTTATTAGTTCAGCTTCGGGAGGATATTGGTAAAGGAAAGGCACACGGATTCATGATCTTTAAAGATAGAGCTCTTCGATTTCAAGGCAGTATTTGTGTACCAAATTAGGATAATCTTAAGCAAGTAATTTTGAATGAAGCACATTCTACTCCGTACTCGATTCATCCAGGTACGAGTAAAATGTATAAAGATTTGAAGAAGAATTTTTGGTGGCCGAACATGAAGAAAGATGTAATGGAGTATGAATCGAAATGTTTAACTTGTCAACAAGTTAAAGCTGAACATCAAAGACCTGCCGAAAAGTTACAACCATTACTGATTCCAGAATGGAAGTGGGAAGATATCGCGATGGATTTTTTTGTGGGAAGGCCAAGAATGCAAATTGGGATGAATATGATTTGGGTAATCGTTGATCGACTAACCAAGTCAGCACATTTTCTGGGCATTAGAGATAAGTGGGGACCAGAGAGATTGGCCCATTTGTTCATTGCAGAAACTGTGAGACTCCATCGTACCCCAAAGATTATTGTTTCAGATCGTGATGGACTCTTTGTATCACATTTCTGGAAAGCAGTACATTGAGCAATCGATACTGAATTGAAATTTAGTACCGCGTATCATCCTTAAATGGATGGACAGTCGGAGAGAACTATCCAGACATTGGAAGATATGCTAAGGGCATGTGCCTTGAATTGGAAGGAAGGTTGGGAAATTCATTTACCGTTAATCGAATTCGCGTATAATAATAGTTGGCATAGTTCGATTGGTATGGATCCATTTGAAGCATTATATGGAAGATGATGTCGATCGCCACTTTGTTGGGATGAACCATATGAATTACTTGGAGTAGAGCCTGATTTGTTAATTCAAACGAGGGAAAAGGTTGATTTAATCCGACAAAATTTATTGACCGCCTATAGCCGACAAAAGTCATATGCCGACGTTCGATGTCGACCATTAGAGTTTCAGGCAAGAGATCATGTGTTGTTGAAGGTATCTCCGACTCATGGAGTCCTTTGGTTTGGTAAGAAAGGGAAGCTTAGTCCTCCTTATATTGGTCCTTTTGAGATCCTGGACAGAGTAGGTGATGTGGCTTATCGGCTAACATTACCTCCCGCGCTTAGTCACGTTCATAATGTGTTCCATGTTTCACAATTGCGTAAGTATGTTTCCGATCCTAACACATTATAGATTATGAAGAGATTGAGGTAAATGATGATGTTATGTATGAAGAGCAATCGGTAGCCATATTGGAGCGACGAGTGAAATAATTGTGATGGAAGGCGATTCCGTTAGTAAAGGTTCAATGGTCTAAGCATGGAATTGAGGAAGCTACGTGGGAAATTGAAGAGAGTATGTGTGCCCGATACCCTGAACTATTTGAATCTTAAGTTTTGGGATGAAACTTCTTTTTAGGGGTAAAGGTGTGATATCCGCGAACTTTATTATTATATCTGCGTATTTTATTATTCATGGTGCTACTTTGGACGTATTTTGTTGAGAAATGATTTATAATTACTATGTTGTATTGTTGGGCATTTGGAAACGTGTATATATTGATGATGGTGTTGGAATGTTTATGCTTAGTAATTGTCGAGTTCGGTAATTATCGGGATGTGCTTTATTCAGACCGGACTTCGTGGTTTTAATGCTGGAAGTAGCAGTTAGCGCATGCTAGACTGTATTGCTAGCACCCGCTAACCATGTATTCGTAGCGCATGCTACTCTTGTTCGTAGCGCACGTTAGGCCGATCGGGAAGTAGGCTCTCTGGATTCTGGAATGGGTCATTAGCGCACGCTAACAGTAGACTAGCGTATGCTATTGAGGGGATTAGCGCATGTTAGAGGTGTTGGTAAGACGCGCTATTTCAGCCTGGCAGTAAGGACAAAATGTTTATGGAGTCTCGACACAAGAAGTTAGCACACGCTATTATTGGAGCTAGCGCATGCTAGTGCCGGTAAATAATGCACGCTAACTTATGTGAAGTGCACGCTAGCAAAGTCAGACAGAAGATTCCAGACTGCGATATAGCCATTAGCGCGCGCTATACTTAGGTCGTAGCGCACGCTAATAGCGGCTAGTATAAATAGGCCTGCATGTTCTAGAATTCGTCAATTTATCCATTCCTCTCTTCTTCTCAAGCGGTTGGGCGATCTTGAGCATAGTATAGTGCGGATTTTTGTCGGATTTTATCATCTAACTACGTTTTTGAGTTCCTATTATCAAGTTAACATCTCATCAACTTTCATCGTCCAAATCAAGGTAAAATTCGTTCAAACCCTAGTTCTTCATGGGGTTTTTGTTGAGATCTTCAATTCTAATTCGTTTTAGCTTTGAGTTATAATGAATTATGATGTTGTAATCCTTAAATTTTACATTTCTTGAAGTTTATGGATTTTGTTTCGAGTTTTCATCCATTAAAAAGGAGTATGAACGACTCCGCCTTCGTATTGCTCGATAGTTTGTCCCTAAGAGTAGGAATTTGAGTAAATCCTTCCGTTTCTGTACTGTTGTGCTGGATCTGGTATTTTGTTATGCTAGGATCGAATCTTGAAGAAGTTCAGATCGTAGGTCCTCCCGTTCACCATTTCCTGTGGTGTTCTAATCGAGGCAAGTACTTTGATTGCGTTTAATATACTTCGTGTGAATATGTGAAAAATGTGATTTTGCGAAAAGTGGTAATTTCAGAAAATGTGATTTGTGCCATGTGGTTACTAAGTGTGTGCGAGCCGAGTAAAATCAGCGAGGGTCCCTTGGGATCCGTTAGACTGCGAGTATATGCGGATCACTCGGTTAGGTTGTACAACCAGAGAGGGCCTGAAGAGGACTCCTGGGGTGTGTATCTCGCATGAGGTACAGGGACAGTACAACCCGGGAGGTTGTTTTATGATGTTGATTGTGATATTGTATTCCGAAATATATGTGATGGCACTTCTTGCTGACCCCTACGGGGTGAATATACTTGTTGTGTATTCAGGTATAGGTGTTATGTCGAGATTTATACATCTCAACTGGCAATCGGCACAGAGATCGGGCGACCGAGTCATAGTCGAATAGCCGAGGCAGGTTGGCCAACCGAAGGTCCCAGGTCAAGTCCTGGTGCCGAGCGATCGACATCTAAGGCGATCGTCTCTTGGCACTTAGCGATCGACCCCTGGTGCCTGGCCAATGACGACCGCCTCTTGCCACGCAAAACCAGCATGTCCAGTCGGCGAAGGACACAGCTCGTATAGAGACCCACGTGCAGATCCGGAAAAGGCGCCGCAGAACATGGATCATTGACCACAACCTGTCACCAATCTCACCTACCGACAGACCCGCCGAAAGGTGCAAGTGGGACCTCCCGTGACAGCAACTCAGGACGCGTGCAGGCTCCTCATTGGACCGCACAGCTGGCTGCCAGCAGCAGCCGTGGACTTCAAGGCAGACAACCCATATGCTAAAAGACGATCGCCCCTTATTATATTACGAGGAAGGCGATCGCCCGCCAGTAAAAGAGCATCTCAGCTCCTATAAATAGAAGGCTTCCTACACTTGGAAAGAGGGCTGGTTTTTTCTCTAGTTTTCGGCTTGGCTTTTAACTCTTGGAAACACTATACACTTCGGATGTACCTCTCTCTCACTCTCGAGACCTCTTAATCCTAAGATGGTCGGCAGAAACGAGAACAAGAACACGCAGAGCTGATCTCAAGAGCTAGATAGCAAGGATCTTCTACACTCATTGTAATCGCATTCTTACATTAATATTTGTACTCAAACGTATTCTTATTAATAAAATCTCGCGAGAGCATTCAAGCCCGGGCCTAACAAACCCGGCAAATCTTGTGTTATTTTCATTCCCACGGACGTGCTCTCGCACCTTGTTTGTTGTCCGTCCATTCCAGCAATACCTATCTCCGGATAATATTTCGGGCAACAACAATTGGCGCTAGAAGAAGGGGATCTAAAACCCTCACATCTTGAAGAACACTCACTGTTCTCCGGGGCATATACTTTAAGAGACACTCACTTCTCTTCAAAGAAAGATTCCAGAATCATGACTTCTGCCTCCACATCGAAGAAAGCCACTGGCTGGTCCGCCAGACGCCTCATTCCGTCTCATTCCAAGCCCCAGCCTACGGCAAGGGGTAGCTGCGGTGACCCGAGACTCTCGATCCCGCCCCCGAGGGATGGCCCAAACCTTTCGCTCGATCAGTTCCAAACTGTGGAACAGATCGAAGAGGCCTTGGCCATCCTACAGGAGCGACGGAGAGCATTCGGCGCGCCCACTATAACCCCCTCGGCCATCCGCCGCGTGAGCAAACGGAAGTTCAAGGGGTTACTGATCGAGCAATCGCCAGGAGGCCCCGATTCGCAAGAAGAGGCGCTCGCAAGGCGGGACACCTCCATTTTCAGCCGCCTAGGCAGCGACCCATCATGGCGACCGGGGCAGTCCGGCCCCATCCAGGAGACGACGGAGCCCGAATCTATCACCAGGAGTTCGGCATACCCGACTCCCAGAGGGCAGGCCAACCATCGGGCTCCTCGCCAAAGAACCGAGATCGGCGGCGACGACCTCATCGCCTACCATGGAGCCAGGAGATCGGTACACGATCGCCTCAGTACCCGCTCCGAAAGTCGAGCCACGAGCGACCAAGCTACAGCAATGGCCGCGATGCAATGCCAGCTCGATGACATGAAGGCGCTCCTAGAATCTGGGGCAGGTTCCAAGAGAAAGATCGTCGGGCCGAGCGAGCCACTCGCGGTCCACATTGAGCTCGCTCCCGTGCAACGTAGGATCGATCCTCCACAAACACCTGTGTACAAGGGAAGGTCAGATCCCAATACTCACCTGAGACATGACCGGGTGTGGGGCATCAGACGCGACCAGGTGCCGAATGTTCCCGCTAACGCTGGGCGATCTGGCCCACAGATGGTACATCTCAATACCGTCGTGATCCATCAACTCCTTTGATCAGCTGGCGAACAACTTCACAGCGTACTTCGCCGCCAAGGTCGCTCGGATGGAAGGTCCCCATCGCATGATGCAGATCAGGCAAGAGGAAGAAGAGTCCGACGCAGACTACATCGACCGGGTAGATGAGATCATCCTCAACGGCGAGCCCGTAAGCGAGGAGATCGCCCTCTACTCGGTCTTAGGGGGTTTTCATGGTCTTTCGCCTATGTTCAGGCACCTTACGAAGGACATTCCCCCGACCTATGCGATCTTCCGCGCTAAGGCTGCAGACTTTTTGGCCAGGCAAAGGTTACGTTTTAACCTATGAGCAACGCGATCGGCAACCGAACGACGATCACCAGTCTTCCAACCCGATCGCTAGAATCAAGCAACATCTCCAAAAATGGAGGACTCGCTAGCCATCTACAGTTCATCATCTAACATGATGGGCTAAGGCACGAGATCGCCTCCCCCGCACAACGTACACCGTCGAAGGTCGGCATCTAACGTGACGATCCGAGGTAGAAGAGTGTAGCCATGGTCCTGGTGGTCGATGGAACCGACTGCTTCGGCCATGCAAGGTTCCTTTGGTCTGAGATCGCTCGCCCTTCGTTTAAATACGAGGCGGGCGTAGCCGAAGGACCCTCCAAACGAATCAGTAGACACGCTCGCCCGCCCTCAAAGGTTCATCATCTAACTTGGTGAACCCGGACAATGCGACGCGTCCCTACCCCGTCTCAACGTATACCATCGAGGATTGCCATCTAACATGACGATCCGAGGTAGAAAAGAGCTAACAAGCTGCGGACATGGAGTCGATTAATCCGACGATGCCCCACGCAAGGACTCCTCCAGACCGAGACCGCACGCCCTTCGTTTAAATACGAGGTGAGGCGCAGCCTAACGGAGAACCCTCACAATAAAATGAGTCACGAGACAGATAATGTCGCTTGCGCACAAGACACGGTCATGGCGGTCGGTCCATCGGACTCCGCGACTGTGCACGGTTCCTCAATGACGAAACTATCACGTTTCTACGAGGGATCTACAAATTTGTAATTGTAGGTACAAGACGGAAGATAGCTCGCCAAGCGATCAGATCGCCCAAGTCCGAAACCAAAGTCCGCTCAACGGATCGCCCATCTTTATCCTCAACGATCGCCAGAACCACCTCACCCCATGTTTTCAACATCTGAGCAAGCTGGGGGGCAATTGTTATGTCGAGATTTATACATCTCAACTGGCGATCGGCACAAAGATCGGAGACCGAGTCATAGTCGAATAGCCGAGGCAGGTTGGCCGACGGAAGGTCCCAGGTCAAGTCCCGGTGTCAAGCGATCGATATCGAAGGCGATCGTCTCTTGGCACTTGGCGATCGACCCCTAGTGCCTGGTGAATGACGACCGCCGCTTGCCACGCAAAGCCAGCATGTCCAGTCAGCGAAGGATGAAGCTCGTACAGAGACCCACATGCAGATCTGGAAAAGGCGCTGCAAAACTTGAATCATTGACCACAACCTGTCACCAATCTCACCTACCGACAGACCCACCGAAAGGTGCAAGTGGGACCTCCCGTGACAGCAACTCAGGACGCATGCAGGCTCCTCATTGGACCGCAAAGCTGGCTGCCAGCAGCAGCCGCGGACTTCAAGGCAGACAGCCCATGTGCTAAAAGACGATCGCCCCTTATTATATTACGAGGAAGGCGATCGCCCGCCAGTAAAAGAGCATCTCAGCTCCCATAAATAGAAGGCTTCCTACACTTGGAAAGGGGGCTAGTTTTTTCTCTAGTTTTCGGCTTGGCTTTTAACTCTTGGCAATGCTATACACTTCGGATATAACTCTCTCTCACTCTCGAGACCTATTAATCCTAAGACGGTCGGCAGAAACGAGAACAAGAACACGCAGAGCTTCTCTCAAGAGCTAGATAGCAATGATCTTCTACACTCATTGTAATGGCATTCTTACATTAATATTTGTACTCAAAATTATTCTTATTAATAATATCTCGCGAGAGCATTCAAGCCCGGGCCTAACAAACCCGACAAATCTTGTGTTATTTCCATTCCCACGGACGTGCTCTCGCACCTTGTTTGTTGTCCGTCCATTCCAGCAATATCTATCTCCGGATAATATTTCGGGCAACAACAGTAGGTCCAGTAGGCGAGCCATCACATGGCGGACATGAGCTTAGTGGGCAGCATTGATGTCATACCTTACGCAGAGTTGTAGTCGTTTTGTCATGGTCAATGTCTTGGTTTTGTTGCTTGTTAATGTGTTAAATGTTGGACTAAGCCTGGTAGGTTGTCCAAAAAGAATCTACGGCGCTGTAATATCTCCGTAAATCATGGTGGTGTTACAATACTGATCCCGAATTCTATACTGCCTGACGGACCGGCTAAGACCGACCGCTGCTACAGCCCGAACTCTGAGGAGTCCAATAAACTGGGTTGTTCTGATTAACACTAGGCTCTTTCTTCGCCGTAGTTTCCATTGGAGTTCTAACTATTCTGGCAACTGTCTCACAATGAACTGCACAATATCCACTCTATTCGCATGAATAATAGGTAATCGTTGGAATCGGGCAATCTCTCACCATATTCTCACGCTTGCTTCAATTAAAACAAACCTTGCCATCAGAAGCAAAATACTGAACTGAACGGTTGACAAACGATCCTCCAGTATGATGAAACGATTTCCCGCCCGATGTATGAGCAAACTATGACTTGGGAAATCTACCACCCTTATTAGCCGAGAAGCTGCCAGTAGTGTTCTATTTCTTGGATTCGGTGCCAATCTCTGATTTTGTAATAACCATCTTGATTGCAAAGGCGCGATCCTCATATTCCTTCAGCATAGTCCACATAAGTGGTGCCTTGCTCTATCGGATATTCCACCTCCATGGCAGTCTTAAACTCACCCCAAACGGCTATATGATCTCTGGGCACCACTGCCTCCCACCAAAATGCAGCTTCCTTATCCATGAGATATTGAGAAATAGGTACCCTCCTGTCGTCCAGACAATACACGACATCAAAAGTTCTTCCTAACTAGAAGAGACAATTTTCCCAACCCAAGGAATCAGTAGAACCAGTAAAACGAGAGGGATGCATCTTCCTCACCTTCTGGAGCCATTTGCTAGCCTCGTCTTCCACAGTCGAAGGTGGATTCTCATGTCCACCCTGAGCAATCTGAGCCAGTTGATGTACTAATTATTAGAGAATGACGGTAGCTCCAGTGTCACCATTATTACCCGACGGTTGGTCCTAGCTAACTGAAAAGTCCTGATGTCCGTCAGAACTCAAAGTCAGATTAGTCGATGCTATATGCAACGCCGAACCAGTGGATGACTAGGAAGGTGCAATTCCTTCATCAGCAACACCACGATCATGGCCTCGGCCACGTCCTTGAGCTGGTCTACCACGACCTATCAACATACTGAAGAATAAGAAATGAAATGAGACAAGATCAGCATAGTTCACAATTTACATCATAGGTACCCCAACTCACGATTCTAATTCACATAGGAAATAATACAGAAGCATAGAAGTTTGAGGAGACTTACAGCCACGAGTCACACGGAAAGATGGTAGCACGATGATGTTAGGCTCAACAACTGACTCTTACGACTTAAATAGCAGACCCAACTAGACTGATAGCCTAGGTATTCAAAACCTAAGCTCCGATACCATAAATGTAACACCCCAATAATCACAAGAACCATTACATGATATGCAACCTTTCATCAATATCTACCAATCTAAACATACATGCAACCATACATACCACATAAAGGTAAAACATGTAATAATATAAATTAGGTCGTGGCCTCGGCCGAAATATTTTGATCAATTAAAGTACGACAGAACATAACTTTAAACCATTGCCCATGCAGGGGATTTCAACGGCAACTTTAAAATAGAAATGTTTATTTAACCGACTTCAACAGACAATCAAGACATTTTAGAAGTAAACTCCCAAGACTCGAGACTCTTAACATCATGCTTAACCATTTCATATGCACTTCCCGTGACTGCTCCTCGTGCTGCCCAACACCTGAAATGCATAAAACACATTTACCCCATTTAAGGGGTTAGCATTCGAATGGCTAGTGCAAGTACACAATTACACCACATTATATACAAGTATAATCCAACATAACTTTCATATTTTGAAATATATTTGAAAAATAATATTCCGAAATATCAAGTTTCATCGAAGACACCATCATCAAGAAAACCATGTCATCACGTATCATCATAAGTAACAACACACTTGGTAAACCGCGGCCGTGCCCCTTAACATCGACCCCAGAGGTCCCATCGAACCATCCCCAGGTGGGAAACCACTTCCGAAATCCATCCCCTTATCTTGGATCCTCAGAGGTCCTGTTGAACCATCTCCGAATGGAAGAACAACACACACACACACACTTACATTTTATCATCAAATATCAATCATGTCGAATTCACATAATACATAACATAATGTAATACATGTACTTGCCTTGATTATTACGACATGAAGAAACGGTCAACGGAAAGGACTTCGGTCCGAACTCTCTCCAAGAACTCGTTCCTAACACAATGATACTCAATCAACGACAACACTTCTGGAACATAAGAAATCACCATAAATTCTACCATTTGGAACCATTCATCGGAAACTACGATGGCATAATCAACTATAATCTAGCAACGGTGTGAATCATGAAATTTAATCCACAAAACTTCAAGGAGCACAAGAGATTACGGTTACATAATCATAATATAACATTAATCTAGGCTAAATCGGATTACGAAGAAGAAATCATAACAAAAACCCCAAAATAATTATCACTTTAGATTTATCACCCCAAGTAATCAATACCAGCATTCAGTCCTTTACATCATCATCTATCTATCACTTTCTCACTCTACATTACCACCCTAAATAATTGGTATCAACATTTAACTTTTTTTTATGGTAGTCAACATTCAACTTTCTCCATCTATCTATCCATTTTCTCTCTCTATAACTACCAACCGAGTAATAGATACCAATATTTAATTTGTTTACCCTCATCTCTCTAACCACTTCCCGTCTCCAAAATTACCACCCCAAATAATCGTACAAACATTCCATTATTTTACTCCCAATCTGTATCCACTTTCTCTTTCCAGGATTGTGACCCATGTAATCAGTATCAATATTCAACTTTTTACTCCCCGATCTCTCTAAACATTTTCTCGCTCTACAATTACCACCCTAACTAATCGGTGCCAATATCCAACTTTTTACTACCCTATTTCTCTATCCACTTTCTCACTCTAAAATTACCACCCCAAGTAATTGATACAGACATTCAACTTTTTATTCACCGATTTCTCTACCCACTTTCTCTCTCTATAATTACTACACCAAGTAATTGTTACATCTGTTGGGATAAACATTCATGTTTTGATACATAATCTGTTTGAACTGTTAAACAAAGAATACTGTCAAGTATGGAAGCTGTCTGAACTCGTCATACAGATCCTACATACAGCAAAGAGTTCTTCGACAGTCCATCCTATAGAGCCTTTTTCATACAGCAAAGAGACGTAATATGTTGGATACAGCATACAGGTGCAGGTATTTTACTTAGGAAAAGTAAACACATCTAATAGGACTGAATATAAAAAGGCTGTAAACCATTGTGAGATAAACATGGTTTATTCATAAAGTATTCACGGTTAAAGCAACATTTAATGCTGATAGGACAACATTTAATTTAGCTGGAGAGAGACAAGTCTGAACACTCTGAAGAGCATTTAATGCAAAGACAGAAAGGATGTCCGAAGCATTAGATGCGATCTGCTTTAATTCAAACATTCAGCAGCCGCCAATCAAGAGACAGACATCAACATCTCACCAACCACAGCAGCGGCTTCATTTATACTAGACACATTTCCAAAGTTATAAATAACCCCAAGCCAGAGGACTTACACACACATCAAGTACAAAAAAGCTCAAGTCATTCATTATCGTGAAAGCTCTGACAGATTACTCTGACATTCTAGCGATTACAAAGAAGTATATTTCGTGAGCATACAGCAGTATTGAAGCGAAGAAATATATAAGTCCTCAATGCAAATAGCACATCGTACAACGATGGTTCATCCGTGATAAAGCTGCTGTTTGAAAAGTGTTCTACCCTTATCGTTGAGATTATCATTAGCCCTGTATGGATTAAGGATACTTGCGTATTCCGACTTGTGTGGGAAGAATAGCATTGAAGATGAAGCTTCGATCTGTGTGAGAAGAAGAAAGTTTAAAAAGAGCTCAAGCCAATCTGTGTGAAAGGCTCAAAGCTGCAGGCCCTGTATCAATCTGTGTGAACGATACAGAGACAGATTTAGTTAAAGTCAAGTTGTTGTGTACGTAGTGACTTTAATAAACTATTTACTCTTGTGTGGAGGACTAGTGGACGTAGAGGGATTTACCTTGAACCACGTAAACTGTGTGTTATTTACCTTCTGTCTTTACTGTTTTCAATCTATTGTAATTTATCAAGTATACACTCTTAAACCCTGTACACACTAAGCAAACAGGAGAACACCTAGTTGCTGTATTTATAGCAACTCACATCAAACTTCTGCTACGCAAACTAACTTGGAAAATCATACAACTTATTGTACTCTTATCTTTCTAAGTTGTTTACTGTATACTTAGTGGCCAACAAGTGATATCGGAGCGGTTGATTCTAAAAAGAATCAGTCGATTTTTAATTGACCTAGATCCAGAAATCACTAATTTTTGAAAACCTTATCATATTTTCATCATCTTTTCTCTTTCTCAAATGGATACCTCTATGATAAAAAAGGTTCCTATGTTCTCTATTAACGAGTTTAATGACTGGAGAATCAGGATGGGGGCTCATCTTGCAGCCATGCATGAGGAGATGATATTCGTCATCCAAGAAGGTCCAATAAAGATAATGAAGGTTAATTCTGCCACAAGCATAGAAGGACAACCTCACGCTAAAATGCTCGAGAAGGAGCGCGGGCAATGGACAGCTGACGATCGCAAGCGTTTGAATCTCGATAATATAGCTAATAATGTGTTGTTTGTCACTCTCGACAAAAGGCACATTCTCAAAGGTAAAGAGCTGTAAGACAGCTAAGGAAATCTGGGAGAAACTCAAGCTGATTTGCGAGGGTACTGAGCTCTAGAAAGAAAACAAAATTTTCAAACTTACACAGCAATTTGAATCATTTGAAATGAAATATTCTGAAACACTTGAGGAGCTTGACCTCAGATTCACTGGCATTGTCGGTGAACTTGAAGCATTGGGTAAAGTGTATACCCAAAAGGAGAAAAATTTAAAAATCTTTAGATCACTCCCTGCCTGATGGGACATTAAGACTACAGCTATGCGTGTATCCTGTAATCTTAATGATATTTCTACTTTTGACCTCTTCTTTGACCTCAAAGCTTTTGAGTATGATATTGACAGGAGAGAGAAGGCAGAAGAGTCACCTGCCAAGACTACAACACTAGCTGCTGTATCCGACAGGCGACACAGCTCTGCACCCAGCACATCTAAATCCTCACACAATACTACAGACAGTGATGATGACATCCTGTCACAAGATGAAATGGCCCTGCTCATGCAGAAATTCAAAAATGTCATCAAACAGTCTGTAAAGACTCCATATAGGCCCAAGCCTTTTCACAAGGTAAGCTCAGAAACTCCCTCATCCGGTGATTCTAACTTATTCCATAACTGTAGGAAACCTGAACATTATGCAAATAAGTGTCCACATCCCAAAGTGCAAAAGTTGCCAGAAGCCGAGCAACAAGAAAAGGATTAAAGAAGACGTGTCTGGAAAAACAAGCTCAAGGCCCTGATTGGTGAATCAGAAGCCTCGCCCGCGTCCAACAAAAATGAGGAGTGCCCTCAGGCTGTCACTGACAGTGACTCGTTTGATGATGAAATCGAAGATAGAGCATATATGTGCTTTACGACCAAAGAAATCCAGGATGATGAGGATAGCGATGATGAAGTAACCTCAAATTCAATTACTTCCGCAAATGCATCGCATACTTTTGAAAACATGTTTAATGAATTCAAAAACATTTAAAAGGCCCATGAGATTTTAAAACGAGAAAAATTACAGCTCCAAATTTCAAACTTAGAGCTAAAAGATGAAAATGACTTGCTGAAAAATAATTACGAAAACATATCTATTGATTGCGAAAATAGCAAGGTCACATTTGAAAAACTCATGGAAAGCAATCATCAACTTGCCCACGATCTAAATGAGGCTAAGTCTCATAATGAGAGCAAGAAAAATGATTTTGCGTTACTCGAAGCCAAAGTAAAAACTCTAGAGAAGCGAGAAGGAGAATTAGAGACCATCCTGAAATCATTCGAAAAATCATCTAAACGGATGGAAGAAATTCTAAGCACTGGGCAGCATGCTCATGATAAAAGTTGCTTAGGATATAACTCATTCTCCAATAAGGGAAAAACTAGTAGGGTATTCGTCAGGGGTGTGGAACCCATTCCTGTACCTGAAGAAATTCTAAGCCCTACAAAGGTTACAGCTGCCTCTCGTACAGTGAAGGATGCGATTCCACCACCAAGGTCAAATCACATACATCGGAAACCTCAGCCTCTGAAACCTGTAAGGCGTGATCAACAGCATGCTCCCCGAGCATATCAAAAACCCAACAACCGTTCAGAAAGAAGGCTACATCTAAGTATCAAAGGCAAGCACCACAGTACTTTCAACAGTACAGTGTGCCTAGATATTAGATACAGAAGCCCCGTTATCCATCCAGAAAGGAGGTCTCCATGCAATATCATCAATAGCTCTGGGAATCCAACTAGAGACCTAGAAGGCAAGCTGTAAGGTCGCAGAAAATGGCTCCACCTCCTAGACAGCAATCATACTGGAATAATAATAACCTTAGATTTTTACATGCATAATAATAAAGGTTACAGAGACTATGTGCCCCCCTACGTAGACATTGCACACTGGACCAAAAGTATCCTACAGTAAACCAATTGCTGTTAGGCAAATATGGGTACCAAAAGGCACTAACATACATGGACCCAACAATCAAATGGGACATAAATCTACCTAAATTCTGTGCTTATAGGATATCAAGGAGAAGGACGTCTTGTACTTTGACATCGGATGTTCTCGGCACATGACAGAGATATCGCCAAGTGTTAGATTATGTAGTAGGTCGCGGTCCAAAGGTGCGCTCCAGTGATAAGTACAAAGGAAGAACAAGACGGAAATGAACTCTACTTGTAGGAAAGTTCAAAGTCACTGATGTAGCCTATGTTGAAGGCCTACAATACAATCTACTTAGTATCAGCCAGTTCTGTGACAAAGAGTTCTCAGTGAAATTCTATATAGACAACTGTAGAGTGAAGGACCTCGAGACCAAAAAAGTTGTTCTCACAGGAAGCATGTCAGCTAATAAGTATATTGCTGACTGGAAGCCTACGAGATCCACTATTCCTTGTTTTGTTGCCAAAGGCACTGCAGATCAAAGCTAGCTGTGGCACAAGAAGATGTCTCACATCAACTTGCTACAATCAACAAACTCGCCAGCCAGGGAATGGTTAGAGGCTTGCCTGATGTGTCACTCCATAAAGACAGTATCTGCAGGCCCTGTCAGAAAGGCAAACAAGTCAAAACCACCCTGAAAAGCAAATCATACCTATTCACACACAGGGTTCTGGACTTGCTACACATGGACCTTTACGGCCCTATAGACCCTGTAAGTTTGGGAGGTAAAAAATATTATCTCGTTATTATTGACGATTACTCCAGGTATTCTTGGACAATCTTTTTGAGCTGAAGAAAGAAACTATAACAAAGTTGCCAGAGCACCTGAGAAAGATTCAGAATGAGAAAGGGTTGAGTATCGTGTCCATTTGTTCCGACAGAGGTACTGAATTCACAAATCACTTTATAGAGCAATACTGTTCGGACAATGGAAAACAACACGAATACTCAGCAGCCCGGATTCCGCAACAAAATGGTGTTGCCGAGCAAAAGAATAGGATGCTCAAGAAATCCACAAGAACCATGATCGCCGCAAGCAAGTTGACACAGTGGTTTTGGGGCGAAGCAACAAATACAGCGTGCTACACACAAAACCATTGTATCATCAACAAGCATCACAACAAAATTGCCTATGAGGTATGGAATAATAAATCTCCATTAGTTTTGTATTTTCACATCTTTGGATAGCGATGTTATGTTATTAATAATGGGAAAGATCAACTCAAAACCTTCGACAAAAAGTCGGACGAAGGAATATTTGTAGGATACTCCTCTGTCAGCAAAGCTTTCAGGATCTTTAACAAAAGGAAGCTGACAATCGAGGAATTTGTCCACGTCATGTTCTATGAATCTCATTTCGATCCTACAGGAGTAGAAGACTTAACCTAGAATATCCAAACACTTTCCATCTATGACCCTAAGGCTCCAATAGAACTTGTCGTAGACTTAGAGATCAATCCCGTAGCTGTAAGATCAGAAGTAGTTGAAGCCGATATTGTACAAGCTGAAGTTGAAACTACAGCACCTCAAGATACAGTACGGGATGCCAAACTAGAACCTGATAGGAGATGGTTGAGAGATCACCCACAGGAGTTAATTATAGGTGATATTGATGCTGGTGTATCTACCCAAAGAAGAATACAAAGTACACAAGGAACTGTACTATGTGCGCAAGAACAATCCGATTATGAGAAATCTCCATTTCATGTATGGAAATCTCAAGCTGAACTCAGGAGACTAGCTATGTGCACCCTAGCTGTATTCTTAGCTCAATCCGAATCTGTTTCTACCAATGAAGCTTTGAATAATTCTCATTAGATCACTTCTATGTAAGAATAGCTTAATGGTTTCGAAAGAAAGAATGTATGGTATCTAGTACCCAGGCCAGAACATCAAGCTGTAATTGGAACCAAATGGGTATTTAGAAACAAGAAGGGTGAGAATGGACTTGTTATTAGGAACAAATCCCGTCAAGTCGTACAAGGCTACAGATATGAGGAAGGCAAAGACTATGATGAGGCATTTGCCCCTGTAGCCATACTAGAAGCCATCAGGATATTCCTAGCTTTTGCCGCTCATAAGAGCTTTATATTATATCAAATGGATGTTAAGAGCGCATTCATGAATGGAGACCTCGCCGAAGAAGGCTATGTTGAACAACCACCAGGGTTTGTCAACTGAAGGCGGAGACCTAGTATACAGACTACGGAAAGCTCTGTGTGGACTTAAGCAAGCACCAAGAGCATGGTACGAAACCTTGTCCCTGTACCTTACCGATAATATATTTGTGAAAGGTGCGGTGGACAAGACTCTATTTAAGATACAGGAAGGAGCTGACCTACTAATGGTCCAAATATATGTCGATGATATTATATTTTATTCTACTAACCTTACTTTATATCAAAGGTTCTCTCATCTCATGCAAAGTAAATTTGAAATGAGTATGATGGGGGAACTTTGTTATTTCCTAGGATTGCATGTGAAGCAATTGCCTACAAGAATCTTTATCAACCAGTAGAAGTACAGCAAGGATCTGCTCAACAAATTTGGGATGAACAACTCCAAATCCTCATCAACCCCCATTAGCACTTCCGTGGAAATTAGTGCTGACGAAGCTGGAAAGCCAGTTGATCAATCACTCTATAGGAAGCTTATTGGATCACTCCTGTACCTAATAGCTAGCATGCCCGATATCCAATTTGCTGTATGAGTGTGTGCTCGGTATCAAGTAACACCTAAGGAGTCGCACTTCGCGACATCCAAACGAATCCTTAAGTATGTAAAAGGAACAATTTATGTCGGATTATGACGGAAGGAGGATTTGATTTGGTTGGCTACAGCGACTCGGATCTCGGAGGCTATAAGTTGGATCGGAAGATTACAAGCGGTACTTGTCACTTTCTTGGACCGAAATGTCCAGTAAGAAACAATTGGCCAACTCGCTTTCTACAGCCGAGTCGGAATACAATGCCACTGGAAGTTGCTGCATGCAAATTCTATGGATGCAATAGCAATTATCAGATTATGGAATCAGTGCCAGAGAGACTCCAATCATGTGCGATAGCACGAGTACAATTGCAATAACACACAATCCTGTATTGCACTCGCAAACTAAGCATATTGATATGAAGCATCACTTTATCAAAAATCATGTTGAGAATAAGGATGTCCGGATCGAAAATATTCATACAGACATTCAGTTGGCCGACATATTTATAAAACCTCTCAGCACAACTAGATTCTGAATGCTTCATCAAGAATTGGGAATGCTACAGCCTGACGCCCTGTAAGTTTTTACGCTTTTACTCATCAATTGATGAGGAATGCTGTAAGACCCAAGAATACAGTATCCACATTAATTAACTGTACACTCAGAACCAGTCAGATAGTACTGTAGGACAATGAAGGCATGAAATATTCCTACAGCTGATTTGTGCATTAATTAAGGGGGAATACAACACGACCCATGGACACAATATTTATCTAGATATTGGTGTAAGAATTGAATCCTGTATGTACCTTTTAAAGGGGAACGCTGTATTTTCGCGGACACAACACATACATTATAGGATGTCAATTAATATAATATTATAACTCTTCGTACATCAACAATGTTTTTAAGTCCACGTGCCCTGTTTACATTTCAAACGTTTTATCATTTAATGTCTTAAAGACACCTGGACTTCAATACCTCATATAATGCGACTTTAATAATTTTAAAACTACCGTTTCATGCAATGAGGGGAGACAAACTGTCAGAAGTGGGACCGATTATCATTACAAAAACAAATAGATATACCAGTTACTCTGAATCCATCATGTACGTTCATTTTCAAAAAGACGGTTCCCATCCTTTAAATCTGACCGTTCACTGTATGAAACCCAAATCTCCCTTGCACCCTATAAAAGGACTGTATCTTGCTCCCTTAGACTCGTTACGCTTTTTGCAATTTTTAGCGAGTCTCAAGCAAAACAACTTACATTCTTCTCTGTATTTTCTGCATTTTTCTGCGATATTTTCAAGTTTTCTGCAAACCTTTTTCTGCTAAAATGTCTACTTCTCAGACTTTCTCCCTATCCATGAAGAAGAAAGAGATAATCATCGACCGATGTATCCTCGCTAGGTCAGTTGTTATGGAAAGAATCAACCTCGAAGGTGAAGATTCTACTGGAATGGAGGTGGTAGTTTCTCGTGTGAAACAGCAAGGGTTGTACCGCGTTGCAAGTGGTCATGCTGAGGCTTATGATGAACAGATTGTTGAAGAATTCTACTTGGACGCATCGATTGTTTACGCATCTAAAAGAAAAGAAGGTGACATATCTGAAATATTTGCAAATGTTCACGGGATTCAGGTCTCTGTAAACAAATTTTTGCGTGAAAAACTTTACAGGCTACCGTAGGATGGCCAAAGAATGGAAGAACTGGAGACCTGTTGGAGGAATTGCTGACTGCCTACTGGAGGCTGTTCATCGGCGATGAGAATGCACAGAATGTTCATTCTTCATGCCACAAGATCAATTTCCGCCTATCCTATGTCTATCTGCATGACTTCTCTTGCCGGGTTGTTGAGAACCAGATAGGAACATTCGAAATGTGCACGAACCTTCGCTTTCGGATGATGGTGTCCATCATGTCAGGAGCAAAGGTTAATTGGTGCCAGATTCTGCTGAAAAGGATACATGAGGAGGCTTCCAAACCTGAGTCTACTAAGAAATCATTCGGCCTCATTATCAACTATATACTTACCAACTGCGGAGTCAAACAATCCAAGATTGCCAAGAAGATTGTCCCCAGGAAGTTCATTGGAGGGATGACTTCCACTGTGTTCAACAAATCGCCTTTGATTGCTAAAAGGCCGAATCCAAAATTCATGCCTCTCTCGAGTGAACCAAGGGATGTCACTGAGCGGATCGCAAGCGAAGAAAGGACAAGGAAGAGAAGTGTCCCTGACAGCCGATCGCCTCATGCTGTCGAGAAGAAGAAAAATAAGAAAAGTCTTCCAAGACTGTGCCTACAGTACCTACAACAGCTACTGTAGAGGACTCTACTGTTCCTATCCCATAGGGCGCAACCCCTATGGAAGAAACAGTTGCTGTACAAACAGCAGATCCCGAGCCTATGGAGGCTATGATGGAAGAACAACTGTTTGCCAAGCTGGAGGGCTCTAGCGAATCGGCTGCCCCCTTGGAGCAGAAAGCCGCAACTCCTGATAGGATACCCACACCTGTACAGGATCCCTCTCCCCACAGGGTACCATCCCCTATCCGGGATCCCTCTCCGAAATAAGCTCCCATACCTATTGAGGATCCCATCCGAATAGTAAACCCAAATACTGTATGGAGTCCCTCCCCATCAGAGATAATAAGTAATACTCTCCTTCAAGTACAAATAGAGCAAGCGTGTGAACGCTTTAAAGTATGGAAGTCATATAGGATCGCCCCAGACGACACCCTGTATAACTGGGTTGACTGGAAGGAAGAGGATCTATTTATTCTTGAGGTCACAGACACCACAACTTTGAAGTCTTGATCCGTTGGGAGGATCACTTTTGCTATGAGCTCATTTATGACTATTACAAGGTAAAATAAAAGGCTAGACTGAAAGGGAAATCACAGTCCGGTGACAAAGATCCCTCACCAAGCCACCACTCCGACCCTGACTCGGATGCTGAAGATAATGCCCTATAGGCATGTCTGCGGATAATCCGTGAAGAGTCCAGGGAACGAGAGATTGCCAACCACCAAATCCAACAGGGTCAGGAGACATGTGACAAAAATTAGTCCCCTCCCCTACAATTGGAAGCTGCCAACGATCAACAGTAGGAGGAATCAGTCCTTCTTGTCATAGATTATGAGCAAGCAGCACCTGAACAGGAAGCCCAACCTGTCCCACAAGAATAAGATGCCACCCACGCTATATACCAAGAGGAATCAGTCCCTCTTCCGAATCAGGCGGAAGCTGAGAATCGGCAGAAGGATTCAGTCCCTCCTGTACCTCTGACTACCGAAGAACAAGCAGAATAGGAGGAATCAATCCCTCATGTCCCCAAGACTGATTATGCTGCACAATATTTCGAAGCACCTGCCTCTGAAGCTCCCGCTCCCAAAGCACTTGCTGCCAAAGATCCTGCTCAAGATGCTCCTGCATCTCCTACCTCTGCTCACTCCAAATCAGATTCCGATGATGGTTTCTTACCTGATGATAGAACACGATGACCACATCATCATGGGGTTATCCTTAAACTCAATGAGCCTGAGGATTCCAGGATCACGCACCCTGGCTCCCAGCGCACCAAAGCCCGTATCAAGCAACTCCATGCCATCGGCCGACAGACAGTGTTTCTACAAGACACCGTGAAGGCACTATATGACGTTGGGAAAGAACTCGATTGGATGAGAGGAACTGCCTAGGATGTTCTCTCCGATCTGATGTCTGCAATCACTAACGTCGAGTAAGAGTTTCGCCTAATGCCTAATGCATTGTGGCAAATGCTCAATCAGCTCAAGCAGCATCAGGAGAGAAACTTTCGGCAAGAACTAGAAAAGCTCAAGATTACTGCGGCTAAGACGGTTGCTGCACTTAAAGAGATCGAAACTAGACTAACAGACCACGATCAAAAGATAGACAACATGTCTCTGGTGCTCGATACTCTGGTTGATAAAATCAATAATCTGGAGACCAAATAGGATTCAGCTATGAAACTCCTACGGGAGATTCATACCAAGGTATCAGATATTGATGATGCCAAAAAGGGTGAAAAATCCAGAGAGGCTGGTCGAAGATTGAGATTAGAGAGAGAAAGAGAGATTGATGCATCATTGGAAGGTAGACATGTCAACTCCCTCATCCGGTGATTCTAACTTATTCTATAACTGTAGGAAACCTGAACATTATGCAAATAAGTATCCACATCCCAAAGTGCAAAAGTTGCCAGAAGCCGAGCAACAAGAAAAGGATTAAAGAAGACGTGTCTGGAAAAACAAGCTCAAGGCCCTGATTGGTGAATCAGAAGCCTCGCCCGCGTCCAACAAAAATGAGGAGTGCCCTCAGGCTGTCACTGACAGTGACTCGTTTGATGATGAAATCGAAGATAGAGCATATATGTGCTTTACGACCAAAGAAATCCAGGATGATGAGGATAGCGATGATGAAGTAACCTCAAATTCAATTACTTCCGCAAATGCATCGCATACTTTTGAAAACATGTTTAATGAATTCAAAAACATTTAAAAGGCCCATGAGATTTTAAAACGAGAAAAATTACAGCTCCAAATTTCAAACTTAGAGCTAAAAGATGAAAATGACTTGCTGAAAAATAATTACGAAAACATATCTATTGATTGCGAAAATAGCAAGGTCTACATTTGAAAAACTCATGGAAAGCAATCATCAACTTGCCCACGATCTAAATGAGGCTAAGTCTCATAATGAGAGCAAGAAAAATGATTTTGCGTTACTCGAAGCCAAAGTAAAAACTCTAGAGAAGCGAGAAGGAGAATTAGAGACCATCCTGAAATCATTCGAAAAATCATCTAAACGGATGGAAGAAATTCTAAGCACTGGGCAGCATGCTCATGATAAAAGTTGCTTAGGATATAACTCATTCTCCAATAAGGGAAAAACTAGTAGGGTATTCGTCAGGGGTGTGGAACCCATTCCTGTACCTGAAGAAATTCTAAGCCCTACAAAGGTTACAGCTGCCTCTCGTACAGTGAAGGATGCGATTCCACCACCAAGGTCAAATCACATACATCGGAAACCTCGGCCTGCAAACACAAGGCGTGATCAACAGCATGCTCCCCGAGCATATCAAAAACCCAACAACCGTTCAGAAAGAAGGCTACATCTAAGTATCAAAGGCAAGCACCACAGTACTTTCAACAGTACAGTGTGCCTAGATATTAGATACAGAAGCCCCGTTATCCATCCAGAAAGGAGGTCTCCATGCAATATCATCAATAGCTCTGGGAATCCAACTAGAGACCTAGAAGGCAAGCTGTAAGGTCGCAGAAAATGGCTCCACCTCCTAGACAGCAATCATACTGGAATAATAATAACCTTAGATTTTTACATGCATAATAATAAAGGTTACAGAGACTATGTGCCCCCCTACGTAGACATTGCACACTGGACCAAAAGTATCCTACAGTAAACCAATTGCTGTTAGGCAAATATGGGTACCAAAAGGCACTAACATACATGGACCCAACAATCAAATGGGACATAAATCTACCTAAATTCTGTGCTTATAGGATATCAAGGAGAAGGACGTCTTGTACTTTGACATCGGATGTTCTCGGCACATGACAGGAGATATCGCCAAGCTGTTAGATTATGTAGAAGGTCGCGGTCCAAAGGTGCGCTCCAGTGATAAGTACAAAGGAAGAACAAGACGGAAATGAACTCTACTTGTAGGAAAGTTCAAAGTCACTGATGTAGCCTATGTTGAAGGCCTACAATACAATCTACTTAGTATCAGCCAGTTCTGTGACAAAGAGTTCTCAGTGAAATTCTATATAGACAACTGTAGAGTGAAGGACCTCGAGACCAAAAAATTTGTTCTCACAGGAAGCATGTCAGCTAATAAGTATATTGCTGACTGGAAGCCTACGAGATCCACTATTCCTTGTTTTGTTGCCAAAGGCACTGCAGATCAAAGCTAGCTGTGGCACAAGAAGATGTCTCACATCAACTTGCTACAATCAACAAACTCGCCAGCCAGGGAATGGTTAGAGGATTGCCTGATGTGTCACTCCATAAAGACAGTATCTGCAGGCCCTGTCAGAAAGGCAAACAAGTCAAAACCACCCTGAAAAGCAAATCATACCTATTCACACACAGGGTTCTGGACTTGCTACACATGGACCTTTACGGCCCTATAGACCCTGTAAGTTTGGGAGGTAAAAAATATTATCTCGTTATTATTGACGATTACTCCAGGTATTCTTGGACAATCTTTTTGAGCTGAAGAAAGAAACTATAACAAAGTTGCCAGAGCACCTGAGAAAGATTCAGAATGAGAAAGGGTTGAGTATCGTGTCCATTTGTTCCGACAGAGGTACTGAATTCACAAATCACTTTATAGAGCAATACTGTTCGGACAATGGAATACAACACGAATACTCAGCAGCCCGGATTCCGCAACAAAATGGTGTTGCCGAGCAAAAGAATAGGATGCTCAAGAAATCCACAAGAACCATGATCGCCGCAAGCAAGTTGACACAGTGGTTTTGGGGCGAAGCAACAAATACAGCGTGCTACACACAAAACCATTGTATCATCAACAAGCATCACAACAAAATTGCCTATGAGGTATGGAATAATAAATCTCCATTAGTTTTGTATTTTCACATCTTTGGATAGCGATGTTATGTTATTAATAATGGGAAAGATCAACTCAAAACCTTCGACAAAAAGTCGGACGAAGGAATATTTGTAGGATACTCCTCTGTCAGCAAAGCTTTCAGGATCTTTAACAAAAGGAAGCTGACAATCGAGGAATTTGTCCATGTCATGTTCTATGAATCTCATTTCGATCCTACAGGAGTAGAAGACTTAACCTAGAATATCCAAACACTTTCCATCTATGACCCTAAGGCTCCAATAGAACTTGTCGTAGACTTAGAGATCAATCCCGTAGCTGTAAGATCAGAAGTAGTTGAAGCCGAAATTGTACAAGCTGAAGTTGAAACTACAGCACCTCAAGATACAGTACGGGATGCCAAACTAGAACCTGATAGGAGATGGTTGAGAGATCACCCACAGGAGTTAATTATAGGTGATATTGATGCTGGTGTATCTACCCAAAGAAGAATACAAAGTACACAAGGAACTGTACTATGTGCGCAAGAACAATCCGATTATGAGAAATCTCCATTTCATGTATGGAAATCTCAAGCTGAACTCAGGAGACTAGCTATGTGCACCCTAGCTGTATTCTTAGCTCAATCCGAATCTGTTTCTACCAATGAAGCTTTGAATAATTATCATTAGATCACTTCTATGTAAGAATAGCTTAATGGTTTCGAAAGAAAGAATGTATGGTATCTAGTACCCAGGCCAGAACATCAAGCTGTAATTGGAACCAAATGGGTATTTAGAAACAAGAAGGGTGAGAATGGACTTGTTATTAGGAACAAATCCCGTCAAGTCGTACAAGGCTACAGATATGAGGAAGGCAAAGACTATGATGAGGCATTTGCCCCTGTAGCCATACTAGAAGCCATCAGGATATTCCTAGCTTTTGCCGCTCATAAGAGCTTTATATAATATCAAATGGATGTTAAGAGCGCATTCATGAATGGAGACCTCGCCGAAGAAGGCTATGTTGAACAACCACCAGGGTTTGTCAACTGAAGGCGGAGACCTAGTATACAGACTACGGAAAGCTCTGTGTGGACTTAAGCAAGCACCAAGAGCATGGTACGAAACCTTGTCCCTGTACCTTACCGATAATATATTTGTGAAAGGTGCGGTGGACAAGACTCTATTTAAGATACAGGAAGGAGCTGACCTACTAAAGGTCCAAATATGTGTCGATGATATTATATTTTATTCTACTAACCTTACTTTATATCAAAGGTTCTCTCATCTCATGCAAAGTAAATTTGAAATGAGTATGATGGGGGAACTTTGTTATTTCCTAGGATTGCATGTGAAGCAATTGCCTACAAGAATCTTTATCAACCAGTAGAAGTACAGCAAGGATCTGCTCAACAAATTTGGGATGAACAACTCCAAATCCTCATCAACCCCCATTAGCACTTCCGTGGAAATTAGTGCTGACGAAGCTGGAAAGCCAGTTGATCAATCACTCTATAGGAAGCTTATTGGATCACTCCTGTACCTAATAGCTAGCATGCCCGATATCCAATTTGCTGTATGAGTGTGTGCTCGGTATCAAGTAACACCTAAGGAGTCGCACTTCGCGACATCCAAACGAATCCTTAAGTATGTAAAAGGAACAATTTATGTCGGATTATGACGGAAGGAGGATTTGATTTGGTTGGCTACAACGACTCGGATCTCGGAGGCTATAAGTTGGATCGGAAGATTACAAGCGGTACTTGTCACTTTCTTGGACCGAAATGTCCAGTAAGAAACAATTGGCCAACTCGCTTTCTACAGCCGAGTCGGAATACAATGCCACTGGAAGTTGCTGCATGCAAATTCTATGGATGCAATAGCAATTATCAGATTATGGAATCAGTGCCAGAGAGACTCCAATCATGTGCGATAGCACGAGTACAATTGCAATAACACACAATCCTGTATTGCACTCGCAAACTAAGCATATTGATATGAAGCATCACTTTATCAAAAATCATGTTGAGAATAAGGATGTCCGGATCGAAAATATTCATACAGACATTCAGTTGGCCGACATATTTATAAAACCTCTCAGCACAACTAGATTCTGAATGCTTCATCAAGAATTGGGAATGCTACAGCCTGACGCCCTGTAAGTTTTTACGCTTTTACTCATCAATTGATGAGGAATGCTGTAAGACCCAAGAATACAGTATCCACATTAATTAACTGTACACTCAGAACCAGTCAGATAGTACTGTAGGACAATGAAGGCATGAAATATTCCTACAGCTGATTTGTGCATTAATTAAGGGGGAATACAACACGACCCATGGACACAATATTTATCTAGATATTGGTGTAAGAATTGAATCCTGTATGTACCTTTTAAAGGGGAACGCTGTATTTTCGCGGACACAACACATACATTATAGGATGTCAATTAATATAATATTATAACTCTTCGTACATCAACAATGTTTTTAAGTCCACGTGCCCTGTTTACATTTCAAACGTTTTATCATTTAATGTCTTAAAGACACCTGGACTTCAATACCTCATATAATGCGACTTTAATAATTTTAAAACTACCGTTTCATGCAATGAGGGGAGACGAACTGTCAGAAGTGGGACCGATTATCATTACAAAAACAAATAGATATACCAGTTACTCTGAATCCATCATGTACGTTCATTTTCAAAAAGACGGTTCCCATCCTTTAAATCTGACCGTTCACTGTATGAAACCCAAATCTCCCTTGCACCCTATAAAAGGACTGTATCTTGCTCCCTTAGACTCGTTACGCTTTTTGCAATTTTTAGCGAGTCTCAAGCAAAACAACTTACATTCTTCTCTGTATTTTCTGCATTTTTCTGCGATATTTTCAAGTTTTCTGCAAACCTTTTTCTGCTAAAATGTCTACTTCTCAGACTTTCTCCCTATCCATGAAGAAGAAAGAGATAATCATCGACCGATGTATCCTCGCTAGGTCAGTTGTTATGGAAAGAATCAACCTCGAAGGTGAAGATTCTACTGGAATGGAGGTGGTAGTTTCTCGTGTGAAACAGCAAGGGTTGTACCGCGTTGCAAGTGGTCATGCTGAGGCTTATGATGAACAGATTGTTGAAGAATTCTACTTGGACGCATCGATTGTTTACGCATCTAAAAGAAAAGAAGTTGACATATCTGAAATATTTGCAAATGTTCACGGGATTCAGGTCTCTGTAAACAAATTTTTGCGTGAAAAACTCTACAGGCTACCGTAGGATGGCCAAAGAATGGAAGAACTGGAGACCTGTTGGAGGAATTGCTGACTGCCTACTGGAGGCTGTTCATCGGCGATGAGAATGCACAGAATGTTCATTCTTCATGCCACAAGATGAATTTCCGCCTATCCTATGTCTATCTGCATGACTTCTCTTGCCGGGTTGTTGAGAACCAGATACGAACATTCGAAATGTGCACGAACCTTCGCTTTCGGATGATGGTGTCCATCATGTCAGGAGCAAAGGTTAATTGGTGCCAGATTCTGCTGAAAAGGATACATGAGGAGGCTTCCAAACCTGAGTCTACTAAGAAATCATTCGGCCTCATTATCAACTATATACTTACCAACTGCGGAGTCAAACAATCCAAGATTGCCAAGAAGATTGTCCCCAGGAAGTTCATTGGAGGGATGACTTCCACTGTGTTCAACAAATCGCCTTTGATTGCTAAAAGGCCGAATCCAAAATTCATGCCTCTCTCGAGTGAACCAAGGGATGTCACTGAGCGGATCGCAAGCGAAGAAAGGACAAGGAAGAGAAGTGTCCCTGACAGCCGATCGCCTCATGCTGTCGAGAAGAAGAAAAATAAGAAAAGTCTTCCAAGACTGTGCCTACAGTACCTACAACAGCTACTGTAGAGGACTCTACTGTTCCTATCCCATAGGGCGCAACCCCTATGGAAGAAACAGTTGCTGTACAAACAGCAGATCCCGAGCCTATGGAGGCTATGATGGAAGAACAACTGTTTGCCAAGCTGGAGGGCTCTAGCGAATCGGCTGCCCCCTTGGAGCAGAAAGCCGCAACTCCTGATAGGATACCCACACCTGTACAGGATCCCTCTCCCCACAGGGTACCATCCCCTATCCGGGATCCCTCTCCGAAATAAGCTCCCATACCTATTGAGGATCCCATCCGAATAGTAAACCCAAATACTGTATGGAGTCCCTCCCCATCAGAGATAATAAGTAATACTCTCCTTCAAGTACAAATAGAGCAAGCGTGTGAACGCTTCAAAGTATGGAAGTCATATAGGATCGCCCCAGACGACACCCTGTATAACTGGGTTGACTGGAAGGAAGAGGATCTATTTATTCTTGAGGTCACAGACACCACAACTTTGAAGTCTTGATCCGTTGGGAGGATCACTTTTTCTATGAGCTCATTTATGACTATTACAAGGTAAAATAAAAGGCTAGACTGAAAGGGAAATCACAGTCCGGTGACAAAGATCCCTCACCAAGCCACCACTCCGACCCTGACTCGGATGCTGAAGATAATGCCCTATAGGCATGTCTGCGGATAATCCGTGAAGAGTCCAGGGAACGAGAGATTGCCAACCACCAAATCCAACAGGGTCAGGAGACATGTGACAAAAATTAGTCCCCTCCCCTACAATTGGAAGCTGCCAACGATCAACAGTAGGAGGAATCAGTCCTTCTTGTCATAGATTATTTGCAAGCAGCACCTGAACAGGAAGCCCAACCTGTCCCACAAGAAGAAGATGCCACCCACGCTATATACCAAGAGGAATCAGTCCCTCTTCCGAATCAGGCGGAAGCTGAGAATCGGCAGAAGGATTCAGTCCCTCCTGTACCTCTGACTACCGAAGAACAAGCAGAATAGGAGGAATCAATCCCTCATGTCCCCAAGACTGATTATGCTGCACAATATTTCGAAGCACCTGCCTCTGAAGCTCCCGCTCCCAAAGCACTTGCTGCCAAAGATCCTGCTCAAGATGCTCCTGCATCTCCTACCTCTGCTCACTCCAAATCAGATTCCGATGATGGTTTCTTACCTGATGATAGAACACGATGACCACATAATCATGGGGTTATCCTTAAACTCAATGAGCCTGAGGATTCCAGGATCACGCACCCTGGCTCCCAGCGCACCAAATCCCGTATCAAGCAACTCCATGCCATCGGCCGACAGACAGTGTTTCTACAAGACACCGTGAAGGCACTATATGACGTTGGGAAAGAACTCGATTGGATGAGAGGAACTGCCTAGGATGTTCTCTCCGATCTGATGTCTGCAATCACTAACGTCGAGTAAGAGTTTCGCCTAATGCCTAATGCATTGTGGCAAATGCTCAATCAGCTCAAGCAGCATCAGGAGAGAAACTTTCGGCAAGAACTAGAAAAGCTCAAGATTACTGCGGCTAAGACGGTTGCTGCACTTAAAGAGATCGAAACTAGACTAACAGACCACGATCAAAAGATAGACAACATGTCTCTGGTGCTCGATACTCTGGTTGATAAAATCAATAATCTGGAGACCAAATAGGATTCAGCTATGAAACTCCTACGGGAGATTCATACCAAGGTATCAGATATTGATGATGCCAAAAAGGGTGAAAAATCCAGAGAGGCTGGTCGAAGATTGAGATTAGAGAGAGAAAGAGAGATTGATGCATCATTGGAAGGTAGTGTTGCTACTGCGATAGGCCGCCTGGCTGCACCTACAAGAGGATACATGGTATCTGGCTCTAGACTGGAGTTTCGAGATCCCAACATCCCCTGGAAAAATAATTTGTGAAAGCCATCTGAGATATTGCTACCCACTGACCGACAACCTTCAGCCGATGATCTGAAGAATTAGAAGAAAAACCAACTGATGAGATACCTCTGTACGCTCATCTGGGAATTTCCCCTGTTCAACAAATTCAGAATGCTGCAGGATGTCGTGAATGAGTTCTCGAGGCTGTTAGCGGAAGGAAAGCTCCCTCTGCAAATGCTGATGAAGTCAAGGCATCAAAAATGTGATCGGATCACACACCCTGAAGACTGGATACTTGATTATGATCAATCCCTAGAAGGAAGAAGCATTTATTAGGATCGAGGCAGTGACTCTCTAGTTAATTGGTGGAAAAGAACTAAAAATGATCCTGACAGAAGGCCTTGGATACATTCTCAGTACATGAGTTAGCCTGTCTGCATGTTTCGCTGTATTTTGTTTTCTTCTGTAGGCTTATCATTGCTGTGTGTATATTTGAATTTCTTTCAAGCATTGTAATATTTCCTGATTATCAATAAAATTTATTTCTCTTGAAAGATTACAGCTCGTAATCTAAGCTTTCTGTTTTACTGCTTATTTACGAAGCTGTTACAATATTTGAACAAGTATAAAACTTGTTTAAGTCTTAAAGCTGTAAGAACTTGTCTGCGAACAGTTCATAGGTTAAGTTGTATTCAACCTAGACCACACAGTAAGATTGTGCCTACGCGCCAATCATAAGTTCAATTGTAATACACAGTCATGTATGATTTTTCATTCCGGTTAAACTTGCCTGTGAGTAGTTCATATTTCTGTATTAGAGATCAGATCAATCGGATATAAGACTCGAAGATAGCCTCTATGGATCCAAATGAATACATCTAGAAGTAGAGTTTTGTCATTATCAAAAGGGAGGAAATTGTTGGGATAAACATTTCTGTTTTGATAATTGCGAACATACAACAAGTAGTCAAAGAAAGAATGCTGTCAAGTATGGAAGTTGTTTGAACTTGTCATACAGACCCTACATACAGCAAAGAGTTCTTTGACATTCCATCCTATAGAGCCTTCTTCATACAACAAAGAGACGTAATATGTTGGATACAACATACAGGCTGAAGGTGTTTTACTTAAGAAAAGTAAAACACATCCAACAGGACTGAATATAAAAAAGGCTTTAAACTGTTGTGATTTAAACATTGTTTATTCATAAAGTATTCATGGTTAAAGTATCATTTATTACTGTTAGGACAACATTTAATGTAGCTGGAGAGAGATAAGTCTAAACGCTCTGAAGAGCAATTAATGCAAAGACAGAAAGGATGTCTGAAACATTAAATGTGTTCTGCTTTAATTCAATCATTCAGCAGCCTCCAATCAAGAGACAGATGTCAACATCTCACCAACCAGCAACGGCTTCATTTACAATGGTACATTTCCAAGGTTATAAGTACCCCCAATCCAGAGGACTTACACACACGTCAAACATGAAAAAGCTCAAGTCATTCATTATCGCGAAAGCTCTGACATATTACTCTGACATTTTAGTGATTGCAAAGAAGTATATTCCGTGAGCATACAGCAGTATCCAAGCGAAGAAATATACAAGTCCTCAACGCAAACAACACAGCATATAGTGATTGTTCATCTGTGATAAAGCTGCTGTTTGAGAATTGTTCTACCCTTATCGTTGAGATTATCATTAGCCCTGTGTGGACTAAGGATACTTGCATATTCCGACCTATGTGGGAAGAATAGCATTGAATATGAAGCTTCGATCTGTGTGAGAAGAAGCAAGTCGAAAAAGAGCTCAAGCTAATCTATGTGAACAGACCAAAGTTGCAGTCCCTGTATCAATCTGTATGAACGATACAGAGACAGGTTTAGTTAAAGTCACATAGTTCTGTACGTGGTGATTTTAATAAACTATTTACTCCTGTGTGGACTGTGGAGGACCAGTTGACGTAGAGGGTTTACCTCGAACCACTTTAAACTGTGTGTTATTTACCTTCTATGTTTACTATTTTTATACTATTGTGATTTATCAAGTATAAACTGTTAAACCCTGCACGCACTAAGCAAACAGGAGAATACCTAGTTGCTGTATTTACAACAACTTACACCAAACTTCCGCTATGCAAACTAACTTCAAAAATCGTACAGCTTATTGTACTCTTATCTTTCTAAGTTGTTTACTGTATGCTTAGTGGCCAACAACATCTATCTACCCATATTTTCTCTCCAAAATTACCACCTCGAGTGATCAGTACCAACATTCAAGTTTTTACTCTCTCTACAATTACCACCTCTGGGATAAACAATCCTGTATCCTATTTTTATAATGGCCATCATATAGTAAAGGAGTCGAAAGAGCCGAAATGTCGCTAAGTAAGGAAGCTATCTGTAACTTCCATACAGGCCTTTCCATACATCACTGAAGATCTCATAAAATCTATCCTACATAGCATACAGCTACAGCAAAAGACAATATGTCGGATACAACAGTCAAGCTGTAAGATGTTTTACTTAGGAAAAGTAAAACACATCCGATAGGATTGATTAAAGAAAGCTTTAAACCACTGTGAAATATACTTTGTTTATTCATAAAGTATTCATGGTTAAAGCAATATTATAGCTGATAGGACAACATTTAATGCAGGTGAAGTGAGACAAATCTGAATGCACTGAAGAGCATTTAATATGGAGTCAAAAAGAATGTCTGAAGCATTAAATGCGATCTGCTTTAATTAAAATATTCAGCAAGCCACGAATCAGAAACGTCAACATCTCACCTACCTGCAACGGCTACATTTATAACAGATGTATTTTCCAAAGGTTATAAATAGCCCCAAGCTGATGACACTTATACACACGAAGAATTCATATATCGAAAAAGCTCTGACAGATTACTCTGACATTCTAACGATTGCAATATAGTATATTTCGTGAGGATACAACAATTATTCAAGCAAAGAAATATACAAGTCCTCAATATGAACAGCACAACATACAACAAACGTATATCAAATATCAAGCTGCTGTTCAGAGAATTCTACCTTTACCGTTGAGATAACCATCAGCCCTGTGTGGACTGTAGATCATTGCGTATTCCGACCTGTGTGGGAAGAATAACATTGTAGATGAAGCTTCAAACTCTATGTGAATAAGTGAGTCAAGAAAAAGCTCAAGCCAATATGTGTGAATGGAAAAAAGCTTCAGTCCCTGTAACAATATGTGTGAAAAAAGCTCAAGACAATATGTGTGAATGGAAAAAAGCTTCATCCAGAAAGCAGGTCGCTGCGCAATATAATCAACAACTCTGGGAATCCAACTGGAAACCCAGAAGGCAAGCTGTAAGGCCTATGACAATGGCTCCACCTCTGAGACGGCAATCATACTGGAATAATAATAACCCTCGATTTTACATGCATAATCGCCAAGGTTACAGTGAATACGTGCCTACCCCTCGTAGACATCGCAAAACTAGACCAAAAGTAACCTACAGTAAACCAATTGCTGTTAGGAAAATTTGGGTACCAAAAGGCACTAACATTCATGGACCCAACAATCAAAGGGGACCTAAATCTACTTAAATTCTGTACCTGCAGGATATCAAAGAAGAGGACATCTGGTACTTTGACAGTGGATGTTCTCGGCATATGACAGGAGATATCAGCAAGCTGTCAGACAATGTAGAGGGCCGCGGTCCAAAAGTGTGCTTCTGTGACAAGTCCAAAGGAAGAACAAGAGGGTAGGGAAACATTCTTGTAGGAAAGTTCAAAGTCACCGACGTAGCTTATGTTGAAGGCCTACAGTACAATCTACTTAGTATTAGCCAGTTCTATGACAAATAGTTCTCGGTGAAATTCTATATAGGTCACTGTAGAGGGAAGAACATCTTGACCAAAGAAGTTGTTCTCACAGGAAACAAATCAGGTAATATGTATATTGCTGACTGGAAGCCTACGAGCTCCACTATTATGTGTTTTGTTGCCAAAGGCACTGCAGATCAAAGCTGGCTATGGCACAAGAGGATGTCACACTAACTTCAAGATGATCAACAAACTAGCCAGACAGGGAATGGTTAGAGGCTTACCCGTTATGTCATTCCAAAAAGATAGCGTCTGCGGACCCTGTCAAAAAGGCAAACAAGTAAAATCCACCCTGAAAAGCAAATCATACTTGTCCACTCACAGAGTTCTGGATATGCTACATGGGGAAATTACAGCCAACTACTCTATTAGATGGCCTCTTTACACTTTAGTCCCTATTGTTTCATAAATTACAGCGAAGGACAAAAATCTGAATTGGTGTTGACTTCTATTAAAAAGACGAAAATGCCCCTCTATTTACTTGAATAAAACATTTCTTTTAAAATACATTTCATATTAAACAAATAGGTTATAAGTTATTAAAGTGTTTGGCTAGTCATTTCTTTTAAAAAATATTCTTTTTTCAGAAAATATTTTATTTTTCGAAATATAATTTTTTTTCCAGAAAATATATTTATTTTTCGCAAAAATATTTTATTTTATTTTTTTCCAGAAAATAATTTTATTTTTTCGAAAAAATAATATTTTTCAAGAAAATAATTTTATTTGAAAAATATTATTTTGCCAAAAATATTTTTCCTCGAGAAAATATTTTTAATTTTTTGAAAAAATATTTTTTTATTTTTTCGAGAAAATAATTTTATTTTTTGAAAAAATAATATTTTTTCAGAAAATAATTTAATTTCGAAAAATATTATTTTGCCAAAAATACATTTTCTCGAAATATTTTTTTAATTTTTTCGAAAAAATATTTTTTTTATTTTTTTTCAGAAAATAGTTTTATTTCTTCGAAAAAATAATATTTTTTCCAGAAAATAATTTTATTTCGAAAAAATATTATTTTGCTCAAAAATAATTTTTTCTCCAGAAAATATTTTTTAATTTTTCGAAAAAAATAAAAATTCCATAAAATAATTTTTTTTTTTGAAAAGATAATTTTTTCCCAGAAAATAATTTTTTTTTTATTTTTTTCGAAAAATAATTTTTTTTTCCAGAAAATACTTTCTTTTTGGAAAAAAATATTTTTTTCTAGAAAGCTTGAAAATTTATTACACTGACGTCCAAAAGTGTTATATATATTACAATGAGGTCCAGCATGTGCTACCCACGTGAGACGAAAAATAAATGAGTAAACAAGAAAAGGAAAAATAAAAGGGTAAATTCGGAATATCAATACTCTCTCTCCAATGACATCATTTGAAAATTTGACTTTGTCCTTCGTTGTAAATATAGTTTCTGGACAGTGCAAAGTTTGTCCTTCATTGTAATATCTGAAACAATAGGGACCAAACTGTAATTAGACCATCTAAAAAGGTAGTCAGATGTAAATCGCCCTATGCTACATATGGATCTCTATGGTCCTGTAGACCCTGTAAGTTTGGGAGGTAAGAAATATTGTCTAGTTATTATTGATGAATACTCCAGGTATGCTTGGACAATCTTTTTAAGCAAGAAGAAAGAAGCCACAACCTGGGAAAGCTTCAGAATGAGAAATGGTTGAGTGTTGTGTCCATTCGTTCCGACAGAGGTACTGAATTCACTAACCGCTTTATAGAGCAATACTGTTAAGACAATGAAATACATCACGAATACTCAGCAGCCCGGATTCCTCAACAAAATGGTGTTACCGAGCAAAAGAACAGGACGCTCAAGGAAGCCAAAAGAACCATGATCGCCGCAAGCAAGTTACCGCAGCGATTCTGGGGCGAAGCAACAAATACAGCGTGCTACACACAAAACCGCTGTATTATCAACAAGCATCACAACAAAATTGCCTATAAGGTATGGAATAATAGAACTCCGTTAGTTTCATACTTTCACATCTTTGGATGTCCGTGTTATGTTCTGAATAAGGGAAAAGATCAACTCAAGACTTTTCACGAGAAGTCGGATGAAGGGATATTTGTAGGATATTCTGTCAGCAAGGATTTCAGAATCTTTAATAAAAGGAAGCTGACAATTGAGGAATCTGTACATGTTGTGTTCGATGAACCTCACCACGATCCTCCAGGAATAGAAGACCTAACCTAGAATATCCAAACACTTTCCAACAATGACCCTCAAACTCCAATAGAGCCTGTCGTAGACTTAGAGATCAACCCCGCAGCTGTAAGAACAGAGGTAGTTGAAGCTGATGTTGTACAAGCTGAAGCCGAAACTACAGCACCGCAAGATACAGTACGGGACGCAGAACTAAAACCTGATAGGAGATGGTTGAAATATGACCCACAATAATTAATCATAGGAGACATTGATGCTGGCGTATATACCCGAAGAAGAATACAGAGTACACAAGAAACTGTACTGTGTGCGCAAGATCCGAATCTGAGAAATCTTCATTTCTTGGAAATCTCAAGCTGAACTTAGGAGACTAGCAATGTACACCCGAGCCATATTCTTAGCTCAATATGAACCTATTTCTACCAATGAAGCTTTGAATAATTCTCACTGGGTTACTTTTATGGAAGAAGAGCTTAACGGTTACGAAAGAAACAATGTATAGTATCTAGTACCCAGACATGATCATCAAGCTTTAATTGGAACCAAATGGGTATTTAGAAATAAGAAGGATGAGAATGGACTTGTTATTAGGAACACATCCCATCTAGTTGCACAAGGCTACCAACAGGAAGAAGGCATAGACTATGATGAAACATTTGCCCCTGTAGCCAGATTAGAATCCACTAGGATATTTCTAGCCTTTTCCGCCCATAAGAGCTTTATAGTATATCAAATGGATGTCAAGAGCGCATTCCTGAATGGAGACCTCGCCGAATAAGTCTATGTTGAACAGCCACCAGGCTTTGTCAATACTGAAGGCGGAGACCTAGTATACAGACTACTGAAAGCTCTGTATGGACTTAAGCAAGCACCTAGAGTGTGGTATGAATCCCTGTCCCTGTACCTTACAGATAACGGATTTGAGAAATGCGCTGTGGACAAGACTCTATTTAAGATACAAGAAGGTGATGACCTATTAATGGTACAAATATATGTAGATGATATTATATTTGGTTCTACTAACCTTGCTCTGTGCAAAGGTTCTCTCATCTCATGCAAAGTAAATTTGAATTGAGTATGATGGGGGAACTTAGGTATTTCCTAGGATTGCAGGTCAAGCACTTACCTACAGGAATCTTCATCAATCAAGAGAAGTACAACAAAGAGTTGCTCAACAAGTTTGGGATGAATAACTCCAAATCCTCGTCAACCCCCATGAGCACTTCCTTGCAAATTAGTGCTGATGAAGATGGAAAGCCGGTTGACCAATCACTCTGCAGGAAGCTAATTGGCTCACTCCTGCACCTAACGGCTAGTGGGCCCGATATCCAGTTTGTTGTAGGAGTGTGTGCTCTGTACCAAGTAGCACCTAAGGAGTCACACTTCACAATAGCCAAATGAATCCTTAAGTACGTCAAGGTACAGTTGATGTAGGATTGTGGCATCCTAAGGAACGAGGATTCGATTTGGTTGGCTACAGTGAATCGGATCTCGGAGGATGTTATTTGGATAGGAAGAGTACAAACGGTACTTGTCACTTTCTTGGACCTAGACTTGTGTCATGGTTCAGTAAAAAGCAAATGTCTAACCCGCTTTCTACAATAGAATTGAAATACTATGCTGCTGGAAGTTGATGTATGCAGATTCTATGGATGCAACAACAGTTATCAGATTATGGAGTGCCAAAGAAACACCGATCATGTGCGATAGCACGAGTGCAATTGCAATAATGCACAATCCTGTATTGCACTCGCGAAAAGCACATTGATATGAAGCATCACTTCATCAGGAATCATGTTGAGAATAAGGATGTGTGGATCGAGAAAGTTCATATAGATATCCAGCTAGCCGACATCTTTACAAACCTCTCAACACAACCGGATTCTGTATGCTTCGACAAGAATTGGGAATTCTACAGCCTGACTCCCTGTAAGTTTTTACGCTTTTACTCATTAAACGAGGGGGAATGCTGTAAGACCCAAGAATACAATATCTGCATTAATTACCTATACACTCAGAACAAGACATATCTTACTGTAAGAATAAGGGACAAAACCTTCCTACAGCTGATGTGTGCATTAATTAAGGGGGAATACAGTACGACCCATGAATACAATATTAATCCAAACATTGATGTAAGAAGTGAATCATGTATATACCTTTTAAGAGGGAACGCTGTATTATTCGCGGATACAGCACATACACTGTGGGACATCAATTAAACTTATATTATTATTTTATTCGTACTATAAACGTTTTTAGTCCACGTGCCCTATTTTAAAATTCAAATGTTTTATCTTTAATGATTTAAACAACATTTGGACTTTATTACCTCAAACACCGCGATATTAATAAATTTAAAACCGACGTTTCATGCAATGAGGGAGACGAACTGTCAGAAGTGTGACCGGTTGTCATTTCAAAAACGGATGGATAAGATGTACCAGTTACTCTAAGTTCATCCTGTTCGTTCTTTTAAAAGACGGTTCCCATCCCTTAAATTTGACCGTTCACTGTCTGTAAGCCTAATCCTCCCTGCACACTATAAAAGGATTGTACATTGCTCCCTTTGACTCCTTACGCTTTCTGCAAAATTAAACGAGTCCAGAGCAAATAGCGTACATACTTTGCAAATTTTCTGCAATCTTTTTCTTTATTTCTTCATATCCTTTCTCTGCAAATCAATGGCAACTTCACCGACTTCCTCTCAATATTTAAAGAAGAAGTAATCCATCATCGACGGGCAAATCTTCGCCATATCTGTTGATGGAAAGAGTCCATGTTGAGACTGAAGACACAGACGGTATGGAACGAGTCATTTCCAGAATCAAGCGATAAGGCTTATACCACCTTGGAAGTCAACACACTGAGCTCTACGACGAGCGTATTGCTGAAGAATTTTACCTTGATGCCTCAATCAAGTTCTTTTCCTAGAAAAGAGGAGGAGATGTCTCTAACATCACTGCTACCATTTGCGGTATTGAAGTCTCTGTGAACCAAGAGCTGCTGGAAAACTTATTCAGGCTGCCATCCGATAGTCCGAGAATGGAGGAACTAGAGACCTCCGGGTCAGAAGAACTGTTGACGGCCTACTGGGGGATGTTCACAGGTGACGGTACGGACAATAACGTTCACCTGTCATGCCATAAGAAGAGATTTTGCCTACCGTACATGTATCTACATGATTTTTGCTGCCAAGTTATTGAGAATAGAACAGGAGCATTTGAAATGTGCACGAACCTTTGCTTTAGGATGATGGTAGCCATCATGTCCGGAGAATGGGTTAACTGGTGCCAAATTGTTTTGAAGAGAATATAGGAGGAGGCCGCCAAGCCTGTATCTTAGAAGAAATCCTTCGGCCTCATCCTTAACTACATCCTAACTCACTGTGGTGTGCCGCAATCTAGAGGTGCCAAGAAGATTGGCCCTGGAAAAATTCATAGGTGGGAGCAAGCCCACTGTATTCAACAGAGACGGTCTATTCTCTAGCAGGACTCATCCCCGGACTATGCCTATTTTTGATGGTCCCAGGGATGTAACCATCAAGGCTGTGCGTGAGGAAAAGAAGAAGAGAAAAAGAAGTATCTCAGACAGCAAGTCACCTGAGGCTGCAGAGAAGGCAAAGAAGAAGCTCAAGAAAGCTTCCAAGACTAAGCCTACAACGGCTACAACGGCCACTATAGATGTCCCAACGGCTCAACCCGCTGTTCAAACCCCAAAGGGCACAACCCCCGCGGAAGAAATAGTTGCTGCAAAAACTACAAATCCCGAGCGAGTGGAGGCTATGATGGACGAACAACTATTTGCCAAGATAGAGGGCTCTGGCGAATCGGCTACCCCCATGGAGCCAAAAGCCAACTCTACTGTAAGGGAACCCACATCTATAGAGGATCCCTATCCCATCAGGGTGCCATCCCCTGTTAGGGACCCCTCTCCAATCAGGATACCAACCCTATGTTAGGATCACCTCTCCAATAAAGGCTCCCACACCTGTTGCGGATCCCATCCCTATAGTAGACCCAACTAGTGTAAGGAGTCCCTCCCCATCGACGATAATCAATGAAACTATTCTCCAGGTCCAAATTGAACAAGCCTATGAGCGCTTTGTAACTTGGAAAAGATACAGGGTCGCCCCATACGACGACCTACACAACTGGGAAGAGTGAAAGTAGGAACAAAATTTCATTCTGGAGGTCACGGACACCCAGAATATCAAAGTCTTGATTCAGTGGGAGAATCAATTTTGCCGAGAGCTGATTACAAATTTCTACCTGAAAAAAGAAGGCTCGATTGAAAGGGAAGTCACGATCGGATGATGGAGCTCATTCTAACAACCACAATCCGATCCCGAATCTGACATAGACGACGATGACCTACAGACCAGTCTACCGATCAGCCGCGAAGAGGCAAGGGAAGGAGAAATGGCCCATATGCAAGGTCAACAGGGTCAGGGGACTTCAAACAGACATCAGTCCCCTACTCCCCAAAAAGAAGATACTCAAGATAAACAGGAGGATTAAGTCCCTCCTGTACAAAACAGTTCCCGAACAGACAGCCCAACCTATCTTGGACCATGACGAAGAAGCCCGCGCCATTCACCAAGAGGAATCAGTCCCTTTTCCGGAGCAGGTGGAAGCTGAGAGTCAGCAAGAGGATTCAGTCCCTCCTGCACCCCTGACTACAGAATATCAAGCCGAACAGGAGGAATCAGTCCCTCCTGTCCCCGAGACTAAACAAAGAGCACCCTCTGCTGTTCCACCTCAAGATGCCCCAACATCTCCCACCTATGCAAAATCCAAATCTGGTTCCAATGACGGTTTTCTTCCAGATGACAAACCATGACGCCCACGTCACAATGTGGTTCTACGTCAACTCAATGAACCAGAGGATTCCAAAATCGCACGTCCTGGCTCCCCATGCACCGAGGCCCAGATCGAGCAACTCCATGCAATCGGCCGACAGACTGTATTCATACAAGATGCAATGAAGGCACTATACGATGTCGGAAAAGAGCTCGATTGGATGTGAGATATAGCTCAGGATGAACTTTCTAGACTGAAGAATATAATACCTAACGTCGAGGACGCATTCCGCTTAATTCCTAATGCATTGTGGAAAGCGCTCAATCAGCTACAGGTGCATCAGGAGAGAATCCTTATGCAAGATCAGGAGAAGCTTAGAATTGCCGAAGCCAAGACGGTCGCTGCCCTTAAGGAGACCGGTACCAGACTGACAGACCATGACACTAAGATTGATAACGTGACTATGGTTCTCGGTACTCTAGTCGACAAAATAAATTCTCTGGAGACCAAACAGGACAGAGATTGATGATTCCAAAAAGGGGGAAGAATCTAGAGAGGCTAGAAAGAGATGTAGACTGGAAAAAGAGAAAGAGATGGAGCTGCTCTCGAAGAAAGTGTTGCTACTGCAATAGGCCGTCTGGCCGCGCCTACAAGAAGATACAGGGTATCTGGTTCTCGTCTAGAGTTCTATGATCCCAACGTTCCTTGGAAGAACAGCGTGCATAAACCATCCGAGATTCTTCTGCCCACCAACCGACAGCCTACAGCTGAAGAAATAAAGGACTGGAGGAAAAACAAACTAATGAGGTACTTTGTTAAACTCATCAGGAATTCCTCTATGTTCAACAAGTTCAAGACTCTGTCAGATGCAGCAGATAAATTCACGAGGATGCTAGCAGAAGGAAAGCTTCCTATGCAATTACTGATGAAATCAAGGCACTAAAAAGGTGATCGGCTCACTCACCCAGATGACTGGATACTTGCGTTCGACCAATCCGCTGAAGGAAGAGCTATCTACCGGAATCAAAGCAAGGATTCACTAATCAATTGGTGGAAAGGGACCGAGAATGATCCTAACAGGAGACCTTGGAGGCATTCTCATTATAGGAATTAGCTTGTCTGGACCTTCTCACTATATCTGTTCACTAAGCTCATTATTGCAGTATGCACTTCCTATGTATATTTTATATTTCGATAACTTGTAATTTTTTCAGATTATCAATAAAATTTGGTCTCTCGAAAGATTACAGCTCGTAATCTACGCTTACTGATTTTTCTATTTGATTACGAATGTATTTACTACAAACAAATAAGTACTCCTAGACAAACACTATACTCATGTCTTAAAGCTGTAAGAACTTTTCTGCCAACAATTTATAAGTTAAGTTGTATTCCTAGACAACCACTATAAAATTGTGCCTGCGCGCCACATATAAGTTTAAAGTTGTAACACACATCCCTGTAGATGTTCTCAATATCTTAGAACTTGCCTGCGAGCAGTTTCCATTTTTTTAGACTAAGTACTGAAGATCAGATCATTCGACAGAAGACCAAGAGTCAGCCTCTCTGAATCAAGAAGTCATCTTGAAGAAGTTTTGGCATTATCAGAAAGGGGGAAATTTTTGGGATAAACAATCTTGTATCCTCTTTTGATAATGGCCATCATACAGTAAAAGAGTCGAAAGACCCGAAATGTCGCTATGTATGGAAACTGTCTGGAACTTCTATATAGCCCCTTCCATACAGCACTGAAGATCTCATACAGTCTATCCAACAAAGCCTACAGCTACAACAAAAGAAAGTATGCTGGATACAAAAGTCAAGCTGTTATGTTTTACTTAGGAAAAGTAAAACACATCCGACAAGACTGATTAAAAAAAGCTTTAAACCGTTGTGAAATACACTTTGTTTATTCATAAAGTATTCACGGTTAAAGCATCATTAATTGATGATAGGATAACATTTAATGCAGCCGAAGTGAGACAAGTCTGAATACGCTAAAGAACATTTAATGTGGAGTCAAAAAGAATGTTTGAAGCATTAAATGTGATCTGCTTTAATTTAAATATTCAGCAAGCCACCAATAAGAAACGTCAACAACTCACCTACCTACAATGGCTACATTTATAATGGATGCATTTTCCAAAGGTTATAAATAGCCCCAAGCTAAGGACACTTATACACACGAAGAATTCATATATCGCAAAAGCTCTGACAGATTACTCTGACATTATAATGATTACAATATAGTATATTTCATGAGCATACAACAAGTATTCAAGTGAAGAAATATACAAGTCCTCAATGCGAACAACACAACATACAACAAACGTATATGAAAGATCAAGCTGCTGTTCAGAGAATTCTACCTTTACCGTTGAGATAACCATCAACCCTGTGTGGACTGTAGATCCTTGCGTATTCCGACTTGTGTGGAAGAATAGCATTATAGACGAAGCTTCGAACTGTGTGTGAAGAAGCTAGTCAAGAAAAAGCTCAAGCCAATATGTGTGAACGGCAAAAGGCTTCAGTCCCTGTAATAATCTGTGTGAACGTTACAGAGACAAGGTTTAGTTATAGTCACGTAGTTGTGTAAGTAGTGATTATAATAAACTTTTTACTCCTGTGTGGAGGACCAATGGACGTAGAGGGGTTTACCTCGAACTACTTTAAATTGTGTGTTATTTATCTTCTGTCCTTATTGTTTCCATAACTATGATGTATACAAGTATACATTGCAAAATCCTGTACGCACCAAGCAAACAGGTGAACGCCTAGTTGTTGTATTTATAGCAACTCACATTTAAACTTCCAGCTTATAGTTCTATATCTTTCCAAGCTGTATATTGTATACTTAGTGGCCAACACCACCCCAACTAAATGGTACCAACATCAAACTTTTACCAATATCTCGACCCATCTTTTCTCTCCAAAATTACCACCTCAAGGATATCAATGTTAGGATTATGCCCTCGAATGCCACTGAGCGGATGAGAGATTGAGAGCATTGTATTATAACTATGAACATTAGATATATTTATGATAAGGATTTATTTATTTTTGTATTGATGTATGTCATTGGCTTGATGATTTGGTATGTAGAAATATAGTTCTTGCAATTGAGCCAGCACTCCATTCCGTATAGGATAAGGAGATAGACAATGGAAGTGTTTGAGAGTCGAATGTTTAATTGACTTGCAAGTCGATTAAATTTAATTCGGAATTAATTTTAGCCAAGGTTTATACGTGTGTTTTGACATGTATAGTCATTTATTCACTAAGTATTAGCGGGAGCACCCGTTATATATATGCTAATGGGATTAGTTTACTCATACATGACTCATCTCGATTTGGTCACATTGATTTCACTATGGGATAGTCAATGATTGAACTGAAAGGTTGTTATAGGTATAGATGAACCTTTTTCTTGAGGATTGAGTAGGATATGTGCTTGTGACATTAGCTTAGTCACTAGAGTAGTTCGATCCAATCACAGGTCGATGAGGTTAACTGGAAGTGCAGCTTGATGGGCAAATCGTAGTCGTTACTGAATACCAAGATAGGATTCCTTCTCCGATACTTAAATAGGTGAATGTTCTATGCAGTTAGTGGCAAATGAGATTATACATCTTGCACCAAATTATATGATGCTATTTTTTTGATACACGCAAGCTCAATTATCTCAATTTGCATTAGCACATGCATAATATCAAGTTATAATAGGGTTTGACATTACCATGACCCTAATACTTGATCAAATTGACTGGCTTGTACATATACGATATTCATACAAAATAAAAAGTTTTGGAATGATCACTACCATTCGTTCAGTTTAGATACAATGTGAGCCACCAGACTGGCTATATGTTACTCACACTCTTTGGATCCTCCAATTGCTAACTGAGACGAACCTACAGAGTCGTGCAAATAGGAGAGGCGATGAATTACATTGAGCATATTCTCTCTTTATTAATATTAGATATTAGATGTCTAATATAATATATTCGATAAATTAATTTGGTCTTGTAAATTAAATGAATTATTGAGAATTAATTTAATTTATAAATAATGATTTCTTAGAGAAATTGCATTTAATATAATTTATCAAACAGATAAAGTACTGTTTTAATATGTAGATACAAACCGAGGTATATATAACTGACTAGACAAACGAGGGTCCGATTTCACAGACTAAGTGGTTCAACCACCTAGTCCACTCACTACATACTTGTAACACCCCCAAAATTATTCGGGGATATTATAGAGTCGTGGGGCCCTATATCGTAACCCACAGGCTAAAAATCATTTTCACAATCATTCCAAACATGCCAAAATGCTAACGACGATAATATCTTTCAAAATACTCAGACTTTCCAAAATTTAAGTTTCAAATACCCTCATAAATCCCATTTGAAAATATAAGGCCAGAATGCCAAAACTCAAATATTTTTTAACATGTATGTTAAGCCATCACTTACACGTATCGACAAAAATGGAATAGGGGGATCAATTTTCTAAAATATATCCAAGTTCACATAACACTAGAAAATCAATTCCAAATACACACGCAATAGATATAGTCAACATATAAAATACTTAATGCCCTTCACATTTCATAGCCAGTATGTTCCAGGAAGCTCATCTATTTCACGATCGCTATGAGCTCAATATCAAGTACCTAAAAATAAAGCCCGTGATGGGGTCAGTCATAATACTCGATATTGATTACAATCATATCAATATAAATAATTACCTACCAATATAATCACAAGGTAAGGAATATCATCATTACCTTTTGGTCACTTTACCTTCCAGACAGGACTCACATATTGAAAATGACTCAACTTGGAGTTCATCCAATGAGTCATCATCTATCAATATTTGGGTTTTCAAAACCAAACAAAAATTGGACACATGACATGTCAGAATTAGTTCATACTGATATATGTGGTCTAATAAACATCCAAAATAGGGGTGGTTTCATCACATATAGATAATTATTTGATATATGGATATATGTCTATCTGATGAGACATAAGTCTGAAGTCTTTGACAATTTCAGAGACTCCAAGCCTGAAATAGAGAAGCATAATGGGAAGAGTATCAAGTCACTATGATCTGATCGTGGTGGCAAATACCTTAATGGAGAGTTTTTGGATTAGTTAGCAAATGAGGGGATTACGTCCCATCTAACTGCACCAGGAACTCCAGAACAAAATGATATTCTTGAGTGAATGAAGCAAACCCTATTAGAGATGGTTAGATTAATGATGAGTTACTCATATTTACCTATTTTATTTTAAGGATACGCCTTGAAAAAAACGTCGCATATTCTAAACTTCGTGCCTCCTGAATCCATCCCAAAATACCCACAGAACTCTAGAGTGGGAGAAAGCACAGTGTATGCCATGTTCGGATTTGGGGTACTTCGCAATATGTGCTGAATAAAGACGCTGATAAGTTGGCACCTTGTACAGAAGTATGAATTTTTGTAGGATACCTTGAGGGAACAAAAGGTCATTGCTAGCACCAAGGCCGAATTCCGGGAATAGGATTATGTGATAAGACACAAGACCATGAGAGAGATAAGTCAAGAAGAGTTGAGGGGCAAGATTCTATTACAATTGTATGAACACCAATTGACACTGCACGACATATCGATATTGACACTTTTACACCAACTCAAGATATGCCTCATCGTAGTGGGAGGGTTGTCCTTCAGCCCGTATGATTCATAGGTATGGGAGAGTCTTCAGACAGTCATAAATGAGGATGAGTCGGATCTTTGGATCAACAAAGACGGACAGTACAAGACAAAGATATTGACTCTTGGCAAGTAGAAATAGAATCGAAAATAGAATCGGCGGGTCCTAATCAAGTGTGGGAGCTAGTACAACTGTCTGATGCGGTATAAGCCATTAAGAGTAAGTGGGTCTACAAGCGAAAGAGAGGATCTGACGGAAAGGTTGAAACCTCCAAAGCTAGCCTTGTAGTGAAAGGTTACAATTAGAAAAAGGGCATCGATTACGATGAAACCTTTTCGCCAGTATCCATACTTCAGTCAATCTGAGTTCTCTTAGCTAGAGCTATGCATTAAGATATGGCATATGGATGTTAAGACTTCATTCTTGAACGAAAGGCCAATTAAATAGATCTATATACACCAACCAGATGAATTAATTAATAATAGAGAGAAGCTTCAGCCCAAAACCTTTTAGAAAGCTCAGCTTCAACAATCACCACCCTAGCTGTTTCCTTTATGGTTCTGTTTCTTCTTTTAGGAACAACATTTTATGTGGTGTTCTTACGGTTGAAGCTTTATGTGATTCCATTCTGATCACTATATTCAGTTATGACTTTGTGAGGAATATTATCCCTCTTCTAATCTTATCTTGATGATTGCCAGAGATTATGTGAGACCCCATTCTTTTGTAATAAGATTAGGTTATTAATTCCCAATTAATAATTAAAGTTGTATATTATTTCATTATCAAATAAATTAAGTTCAAACCTTATATATAGTACCGTTAGCTCAATAATATATCCTACATGTTTTAATGACTTAATTATTTAATGATTTCGATTGAATTAAAATATATAAATAAATAATCTAAATGGACTCTTGATTAGTGAACTTAGGATTCAAGTTGTGGTCATTATGGACGTATGATCACCTAAGTAGCAGACCACATATCACTTAAAACATTACATCAAGTCAAGCCTAAACTACACCTAACCCGATCCATCATAAAATACCTCTTCCAATTTATTAAATTAAAATACAAATACAATAAGTATACAATATATATATATAAATATATATAATATATATGTGTGGCTGTGAGGGGGAGATGGAGGCAAGGGTGTGGAAGTGTCACTCTACTAACACCCCATGAGGACACTTGGGAGGTGAGTTGATCACCCCCTTTGACCTAAAACCCACTATATACATACTACATTGTAATCTCCATCATTTCTAAGTGTTGCAAGGAGTAAAATTTGAGGGAAAAGAGGGGGGGGGGGGTCGAGAGCTAGAGGATGGAGAGGAAGAAAAAATTCTATTACTTGTTCATCATCGACAAAGGTAAGATCATCACCCTTTTCACTATATATATATATATATATATATATATATACTTATCACAAACATTCACCTAAAACTAACCTTTCTTGAATCCCTCTTTGGATCGGCCAAACTACTTAAGGAGGAGGATAAAAAAATCCGACCTAGTTCCATCTACAACCTTCAAGAAAAACACATTCAAAGTGGGTAAAAATATTCCTTTCTTTATTTGATCCAAAACTAATGCAAGTGTTTCAGGAGATTATAAGAAAGCAGTAAAGTTGAATCAATAAAGCAATTAATTGTATTCGTGATACTGATAGAGGGGGACTTTATATAAGATTTACAATGAGAGTCCTTCCATACATAGGATTTCTAATTAAGGTAAGATACCTAATAGGATCATACTACCTCTAGAAGGATCTATAACCCTTCCACCTATGTATCATACTATAAACAGTATTAGGCAAGATACATACAAGGGAAGGACAATATCGTAGTTCCCCGAACACTCCTCCTATCTCGAGCACTAATATAACCATGATGAATAAGATGTTGCCTCGGTAAAAATACTTTCATAAGTTAAATAAAACTCCATGGGAAAAAAACAAAGACTTGGTGAGGAAAAGAGCACAACACACCAACTACAAATTCTGAAATCATGTGGAGTATACTCCCCCTGAAGTTTACACAACAGCTCATCCTGATGGGCTATAACTTGTTGAGCTCGGACACTCGATGCATGTCGATGCTTCTCACATGTTTCTCAAATATAGATTTTTCCAGAGATTTTGTTAACAAATATGCAATGTTCTCATCAAAACTCACTTGTTTTACTTTGGTATTCAGTAATTTCTGCTGTTGCTAATTGTAGAAAAACTTTGGTCAGATATGCTTGGTATTGCCACTCTTAATGAAAACTAACTTCATATGCTCAATGCATGGCGCATTATCCTCAAAGATGCAAGTAGGTGTTGATGTATTAGACTTTAACCCATAAGTTCCTCATATATGGTTTATGACTGACCGAAACCAAATGCACTCCCTTGTGAATTCGTGCAGTGAAATTATCTCTGCATAGTTCGAAAAAGTAGCAACTAGGGTATGTAATATCTGTAATACCCGAGATCTTCATTCCGGTTTTGTCGAATTTTCTTCGGTCGAATGGACTGTTGTAATCCGTGTCTTTGGAATCGCATGCTTGTATTGTTGTACGTTGAGTTTCGTAGTCTGTTCATCATTGTTTGGGATCATAGCCGGTGCGTTTGCGTGATCGAGACGTCGTCGAATCTCTAGCTAGGCGGTTATAGGGCTGCTGGGTCGAATTTGTTAGAAGTATGCCCTCGAATGCCACTCAGAGGATGTTGAGTGAGGGCAATGTACTTATTATTATGTAAATCATCAATATAAGGCAATGTATGTTTCTTTATTTACTGGTAGTTACTGGCATTCCTAACTCGTAAATATACATGTAGAAACTAGTCCGTGTATTTGAGAGCAAAACATTTCACTCCTTATTGGATAAGGGGGTCGGCACTGGAAAGGTTTATAGCTCAAATACTTAATCGTTCGCAAGTCGATGAAACTTGACTGGGCGTTAAGTTTATGTGAAGACTTGTATGACGTGTTCTTTGACATGGAGAGTGCCTGTCGAACACTAATAGTTAGTGGGAGCACATGTTATAGGTATGCTAATTGGATTAGTATACTCGAACCAACTCACCCTCGATTCGTCAGATGGATTTCACTCCGGGACAGTCAATGACGGAATCGAAAGGTTGTGATAGGTATTCGTGAACCTTCGACTTGAGGATTTAGTAGGGATGTGCTTGTGACGTCAAGATTTTCATTAGAGTAGTTCGACCCTGTAAACCAGAAGGCGGGGGTCAACCTCGACGTGCATCTTGACGGGCAAGTAGCAGGTCTTACTGAATACCAAGATAGAATTCTTTCTCCTGTTAGTGAACCGGTTATATGTCCTATGCGGTTATTAGCAGATGAGATCATAAGTCTTTGGCCAAAGCATTGGAGCTAGCTGTATTAGATACACGAGAGCTCGATGATCTCAATTTGCATTAACGCATGCATAGCGTCAAGTACAGATGGGGTTTGACTGACCGTGACCCCATAACTTGATCAGGACATTTGAAAGAAGGGTTTATACGTATACTGGTATTCACGACAGAATGGTTCTTGAATGATCCCAATCATTCGTTCTCAGTCGGGGTACAGTGTAGGCCACCAGGCTGGCTAGGTGGTGCTACTACTCTTTGGTTCCTCCCATTGCTGACTGAGACGGACCTACCGAGTCGCGCATTAGGATTGACGACGAAATGAATCGAGCTTAATCTCTCATTATTAATATTAGATATTGGATATCTAATTTGAGACATTGGATGTCTAAATCGATTTATTGGATAAATTGATTTACGGCCTAATGGATTAAATAAATTACTGGGTGATTAATTTAATTCATGAATATAATTATTTCTTGGAGAAATTAATTATGTTATTTTGTATTTGATATGTTTAATTAATTGGATTAATTAAACAATATAAATACATCGGAACGGAATTGGAGTTTATCTGTTTGGACTCTTAGGAGTCCGAAACGAACCGAACTCATCCGATTTCTTTTAGAGGCCGGCCCCCACCTTGATTTAAAACCTTGATCATTGTCTTGTTTTCTTGTTGGAAGACTTTTGACATATGAGATTTCATATTTCTTATTATAAGATTAAAGGTGATTTTGTGGGTGTAATCATTATCTTGTGAATTATTTGAAGACCAAAATATAAACTCCCTTTCTCTTCTCCTTAAGGATTCACGGCAGCTTCATAATAGTGAGAAGGAAGAGAAACTTTGTTTTGTGTTTTTCTATCATTCACATTTTCTTAGAGAAAAAATTATTGAGAGATATATTATACACTTAGAGTGTAGTAATAAAAGCTTCATCACCTGATTCTAGCCGTAACCTTAGAGGTTAATCAAGTGTTGTTATTCCGGTCAGTTTTCCGGCGCGTGGCAAGTAGAGACGCGGTGCTTTCAGCATTGTATCGTTCAAGGGCTTGGAGCGGATTGAACTCGCAGAGATCAAACTAAAGCTTGGGGAATAGCTCAAGAGAAGGTTACCATTTAATCAACGGACTTCGAGGGTTAGTTTCTTACGACTCTTGCTTTTCGTTTTTTATATTCGTATATACGTATCTCGATCGATCCTCATAAGGATTCGGATCGAATTAATTTTCGTTTTACCGCTTCCGTTGGGCCTTCGTTTTAGGCACCGAATCCCAACAGAATTATGGCTGTAAGGCCTGGCCGATTACGGCCGTAAGACACCCGCACAACCTGGCCTGGGAGGACTCGATTACGGCTATAAGGATCGCCAGGTTATGACCATAAGGCTTCATTACGGCCACTAGGCATTGGCCGGTTACGGCCGTAATGGGTCGGAAGATTTCGGGCAGTGCCCCTGGGAGTTCGGTTACGGCCATAAGGCTATGCCAAGTACGACCGTAAGCGGTGTTCGTTGCGTATGCTAGGAGTCGGCCATTGCGTACGTTATAAGCACTGACCAAGTTACGGCCGTAAGGCCCTGCCGGTTATGGCCGTAATGCTGTCGGCCATATATAGGACTGGGCTTCGGCCAGACCTCATTTGTGCGCATTTTCTTTACCTGGTGGCGGCTGCGGATGGGAGCATTCAAGGAGAGGATCCCTTGGCCGGTTATAATCAATTCCAAGACATTTTGGAAGATCCTTTTCGATTATATCATCGCCGAATCCTTGTTCTTCGTCGAATCAAGGTACTTTCTTCCCTAGAACCCTAATTGTGCGATTTTTTGGGGTTTCTTCATGATTCATTGATTTATCCGATATTGATGAATTGTTCTTGGTATTCTTGTTGTATTGATCATGGTCTTCAGATTTTGTGCTCATTTATCTATGTTTATCACCCGGAACATGATTCTCGATTTTTCTTGAAGAAACCCTCGGATCCTTGTTGTTTTTCGAGTTGGTTCGAATTTCGATTAGAGTTATTGATTCGTGGTGATGTTATTTTTGTAGTTTTGTGGAGTTGTCGAGCTCTTGGTCGTTCTTGGAAGTTCGAGGGTGACCCGGCCGTGTCCGTTCGTCGTTCCATTGCTCGTAGTATCGAGGCAAGTATCTTGCCCATACATTTCGTGTTTCGTAGATGTATTCGTTGGTATTGGAACCAAAATTACAATTTGGTTGTTTTAATAAACTTTTAAAAGGATCGGTATGTTCTCGATAATTATTGTCTTTCAAAAGATAACTCGTATGTTTCGTGGATTAATGTATTTTCGGAATATGTGCGTTAGTTTCGTATGTTGGATGATATTGAACATATTTAGTGAATTTAGTAGACCGTAATTATTTTCCGAGGTTTGTGTATTGATATGTGTAATTGTTTGGTGAATATGTGACATTGTGTGATATTAGTTGTGTTAGGAATACTTGTTAGATTTTGATGATGTCGTCATTGTATTTGTTTATTCAAATGTATGTTTATTACTTGGCAAAATGTAAGGAAGAACCAGATGAGTATCTTCCATAGGCCAAATTGTGTTAAGTTAGATACTTGGCAAAATATAAAGAAGAACCAAATGAGTATCTTCTATAGGTCATATAAGTTAGGCATCAAAAATCGGGTAAGTACAAATCACAGATAAGTATCTATCAGCCGAGTCTTGGTCAACTCAACTATTTGGATAAGGTTGACCACAGACGAGCTATATCAGGCAACCATTATCAGAGAAGTTCTGGTCAACAATTTAATCAGCAAAATTGGACCAGACTGCAGTCAAGAAGAAAAGTCAAGTCATCTAAAGTTTGACCATCAGATCAGTCAAGTTCAATCAGGCCAGAAGACTTCAGACAAGTCGGCACATCAGAGAAGTCGACATCAGAGAAGGTTGACTGCACATCAGACAATTTGACCACAGAGAGACCAGTTAAGTGATCAGCCAAGTAAACCTGTCCACGTCAGCATGCGTTGGATAGTCAATAATTACGGAAAGTCACATGCAGAAGATAAGGGACAAATTGAAGAGATTCCCAGAAGGATATGAATTAAATAATTCATCAAGACCCACCACTGGAAACTTTATTCATATTAAAATCAAAAGATTCGGCGCCATCCCATGGAAGTCTTCACAACGGTCGAAAAATAGATTAAAATAAGGGAATCCAACCTTGCAACGTTCAGAAAGAAAAACAAAGAAGTCTATTTCTCCAACGGACGGATGTGTTACAGATTTGCAATGGCTATGAAGAAAATCTCAAATATCGACACCTATATATATCCGAAGATTTGAAGTTGATCAGTACGGTGCGAACTATACTTTCAAGCGATCAAAGCAATCAAAGGAAACAGAAATCTATAGCATCGTGAAGAGCAATATTCTCATTCATAGACGAAGAAAGCTCTTAGTTGGAGAAGACAAAACACTCTTGTCTTAAAACCTGAGTAAGGGGTATTTCACTGGTTGAAGTTTCGCGACTGATAGGCATCCAAGGATTTGAAGATCAAGTGGTGCTGGGCAGTCAGAAAGGAGTTGCAATAATAGGATTTCCACTGGTTGGAAGTTATTGTAGCTTAGTTGTAGAATCACTGTAATATTTATCACTGGTTGAGAATTATAGTGGATTCATCTCCAACTGGTTTGGAGAAAGTGGATTAGTAGAGGATTACCCCACCTATGATACCACTATAAATTGCCTGCGTACTTTACTATTTTACGCATCATACTTAACTATTGCATTCATACTTAACTGTTCCATTAGCTATTTTCTTTCGTCATCAACTGACTTCCGCACTAATATTATCTTCAGACGACTCTAAGTCATCTGTATCATCAGCTGAGAAACTCTTTCATTCCTAATTAGCAAAAGAGTTTCAATAAGTCTATTCACCCCCCACTCTAGACTTATTTCTGATGACTTGTGACCTACAAGTGGTATCGGAGTGGTTGGTTCATATATTTCCAGAACTAGATCCATATATCTTGCATATATCTATATATCTCATTTAGAATGGAACACATGCACTCTAGACTACCTGTGTTTTTAGTTTATGAGTATGATCTTTGGAAGATAAGGATGCAGGCACATCTATCTTCTATCCATGACGACATGTGGTGCATTATCGAAGATGGTTATTTCATATTCGAGAAGGACAACACTCCCGAGGAGATAGTAGCAGGAAAACCAGCAAAGATTCCCAAGAAGAGGATGGAGCTGACCATTGAAGAAAGAAAGCTGGCCAACCATGATAACCGGGCTAGAGATGTACTACATCAAACTCTTGACAAATCAACAATGGTCAAGATCAAGAATTGCCAAAATGCCAAGGAGATTTGGGATACCCTTACAGTGATGTGTGAAGGTACAGAGCTGATAAAAGAAAACAAGTTGTCAATCGCCACTCAGAAGTTTGACAACTTCAAGATGAAGACCGGAGAATTCATAGACCTGGTGGACACAAGGTTCACAGAGATCATCAACGAAATCAACTCCCTTGGAAAAACTTATGGCAACAGGGAGATAGCCTTGAAGGTGTTAAGATCTCTTAGTCCCGAATGGAGTATGAAGGCGGTGGCCATGAGGGAACCCAAAGACCTTAATAAAATAAAAATTCGATAACTATTCTCTGACCTGAAGGTTTAGGAATTCGAACTCCCAAGTTCATCATCAAACGAGCCTGCAGAGAAGGGAATAGCATTTGCAGCTGAGTCCCCCGCTAAGAGCATATCTGATTTCAATCCTCCAAATCCACTCAATTTCGAGGAAGAGATGGCATTTATAATGCAAAGATTCAGCAACTTCCGAAAGAACTACTCCAAATATAAGAAGAATTATAAGGAGAATCTAAGGAGAAATCAAAAACCCGGAAGCTGGAAGGTGGAGTGCTATAATTGTCATAAGACATGACACATTCAAATCGACTGTCCTGATCTTAAGAAGGACTAGAGCAAGAAGGAGGTGAGTAGAAAAGAAGATCGAAGGAAAGCCCTCATTGGAGAAGACCAAGAGAAAGTGGAATCAAGCAGCGGATTCTTCTCTGATGATGATGAGGAATATGACTGTTTGATGGCCAACCTAGCTGATGAAGAGGTAACATAAAAACCCTCTCATTCAAATAATAGTTCAGACATGTCACAAGATATGGACTTGCAAGAATCTGTAAATCAGCTTCTCAAAGACTTTGAGAAATTTAAATCTGCACACCTATCTGTATCAGCCGAGAAGACCTAGCTGCAAGATGAGAATAGGCAGCTGAAAAATGACTTTGAAAAACCCAGCCTAGAGTTAAATAAAACCAAATATGATCTTAAAAAATAGGCTGCAGACAACTTAAAAAACCAGGATGATGTCACTACAGCTGAGATAAAACAATTAACTGTTTTGAATAGTGAAAAATCAGTTGCACTTGCTCATGTCAAAGTTGAGTTTACTAAACTGACTCAGCTAAGTAAAACTCAGGCGAAGGAAATAACCTCCCTGAAGGCATCTCTAAACCTGGATGAATTGTGTATGAACAAAAGGCCACTATATTCCAGATTAGGCCTTGGATATGACCTGAAGACTCCCTCTAGTTCTAAAACCACTTTCATCATGGGAGAAATACTTGTCCCGTCTGCTGAGCCTAATTACAAAATTATGTTTCAAAATAGGCAGCAGCCAAGTCACATGTCTAGGGTGCAGCCAAGGTATACACGGCAGCCACCTAGACATAAGACTAGGCAATGACTAAGGTAGAAGCAGCCACCCAGACAACATGCCCATTATTACCAAAGACTCCCCAAAAACAGATTTCAAAATGGGAGGGGCAAATGGAAACCTCAAGGTTATTCAAATTTTCAAAATGAATAGGTGTGGAGACCACAAACATTTTATAAATGGTCTCAGCCAAGATTTAGGAATGGCCCACACCACCAATTTTATGAGGCATATCCAGTACACAATCCTACCCGTGGATACAGGCCCAGACAATACACACCTTTTAGGGGCAATCACCACAACTTCACTAATCCCATGAGAAATCAGTTCTCCAAGAAATCAACTAACCCCCGAGGACCCACACAGATTTGGGTACCTAAATCTCTGCTTGTCTGACTGCAGAAAATGTGGAAGGTCTACTACCACATCTCCACAAATTCAAATATTGGAGGTGAAGAATGGTTTGTAGATTCCGGATGCTCAAGGCATATGACCGGGAACAAGAAGGTGCTGACAAATTATATCAAAGAAAGAGGTCCAGACATAACCTTTGGAGATAGCTTTAGAGGAGAAACCATAGGCTTTGGAGAGCTGCACATAGGAAACATCACTATATCAAAAGTTCATTATGTCAAAGGGCTCAAATACAACCTTTTGAGCATAAGCCAATTTTGTGATGCGAAGAATCTAGTAGTCTTCACCAATTGGAAATGCATGGTGATATATATATTATCTGGAGAAGTGAAGCTACAAGTATTCAGAAGGAGAGATGTCTATATGACATATTGGAACACCGGAACTCCTAATACCTATTTTCTATCCAAGACAATAGCTGAGAATGGATGGCTGTGGCACAAGAGACTATGTCACCTAAATTTCAAAGCCATCAACAAGATTAGTTCTCAGAAGCTGGTCAAAGGACTTCCAGAAGAAGTATTCAAGAAGGAAGCTCTTTGTGATACGTGTCAGAACGGGAAGCAAACAAGAGCATCATTCAAGCCAGTCCAACCAACCACTCTCACAACAAGGATCTTAGATCTACTTCACATGGATCTATTTGGTCCCATCAAGCCAAGGCCCATAAGTGGTAGAAAGCATGCTCTAGTAGTAGTGGATGACTACTCAAGGTACACATGGTTTCTTTTTCTCTATAAATAGAGTGAAACACTAACCAAGTTGCCTGAGCTTCTGAGAAGGATCCAGAATGAGAAATCCCTCTCAATCATCAAGATCAGATCAGATAGAGGAGAAGAATTTCCCAACAAAGCAATCATTGATTATAGTGATCAGAATGGGATCCAGCATGAAGCCTCTGCAGCCAGGACTCCACAGCAGAATGGTGTTGTCGAAAGAAGAAACAGAACCTTGAAGGAAGCAGCCAGGTCCATGATTGCAGAAGCAGACCTGCCCAAGAGGTTCTGGGCTGAAACTATCAACACAGCATGCCATACTCAAAACAGGAGTATGATAGTAGGAGACATGGCAAAACTTCTTATGAGGTTTGGAATGGCAGAACACCTACATTTGCTTATTTTCATATTTTTGGTTGTAAGTGTTTCATCCACAATAATGGTAAAACCCAACTAAATGCCTTTGATGCTAAAACTGATTATGGTCTCTTTATGGGATATTCACAAAGAAGCAAGACATACGGAGTTTTTAACAAAAGAACCTTAGTTGTGGAGGAAACACCTCATGTTGTATTTGATGAATCTTCTGTTGAGTACGGGAAAAAGGTGAAATTAATTGAGAACAAACTCAAATATGCCACCCTAGAAGAAGTTATCATCCATGATACAGGAATGGTGGACTCACGTGCAGACCAGCCTGAAGACCCATCTGTAGTTGATAAAGACCCAACTGCAGATCAGATAGGACCTCAGAACCTACCTGATCCAGTTGCTGCTGATGAAGACCCATCTGTAGCTGATAAAGATCCATCTGCAGACCAGACCAGACTTCCACCTGCATATGAAAAGACCGTAGCTGATACAGTTGCAGATCAAGAAAGCCAGAATCAAGCTGATGCTGAGAGAGAAGAAATCCAACAAAGCAAATCTACAGGGGAACAGACCCTGAAGAAGAAGACATTCCTAAGTGGCTTAAGGATCATCCCATCCAACAGATCATTAGGAAACTAACTGATGGAGTCAAGACCAGACAGTCCACTCTACCCGCAGGAATGGCAATGTTCTCATGCTTTATATCTCAAATAGAACCCAAGACTACAGAACAAGCTTTGGAAGACTACTCATGGATCAATGCAATGCAAGAAAAGCTTAATCAGATGGAAAGGAACAATGTTTGGGAACTAACAGACAGACCAGATGACAAGAAGGTTATTGGCACCAAATGGGTGTACAAGAACAAATGCGATGAAGATGGAGCCGTTGTTAGGAATAAAGCCAGACTTGTTGCTAAAGGCTATGCATAATGTGAAGGAATAGATTTTGATGAAACCTATGCACCTGTTGCAAGATTAGAAGCCATCAGACTATTCCTCGCATATGCAGCATTCAAATATTTCATAGTCTACCAAATGGATGTGAAGAGTACCTTTCTTAATGGAATTCTAGAAGAAGAAGTCTATGTGGAGCAACCCCCAGGATTTGTCAAAGGAGACAAAGTCTAAAAGATTCTAAAAGCTGTATATGGACTTAAGCAGGCACCAAGAGCATGGTATGAAACATTATCAGTGTTTCTTGAGAAGAATGGTTTCAGCAAAGGGAAAGTGGACAAGACCTTATTTAGAGTGGAGCATGAAGACCACATATTTTTAGTTCAAATATATGCGGATGATATCATATTTGTCTCAAATAATCCGGAGCTATGTGAGAAGTTCTCGAATCTCATACAAGGAGAGTTTGAGAGAGTATGATGGGCAAACTAAATTTCTTTCTAGGTTTGCAAGTTAAACAGATGGAAAATGGAATTTTCATCAACCAAGCCAAATATACCAGAGATTTAATCAAGAGATTTGGAATGGAATCGGCCAAGTCAGCAAAAATTCCTATGAGCACAAGCACACACCTAGATGTAGATGAAGAAGGCATATCAGTGTATTCAACCCACTATAGAGGACTCATTGGATCACTTCTTTATCTGACTGCAAGCAGGCCAGACATTCCATATGATGTAGGAGTATGTGTACGATTTCAGTCCAAACCCAAGCAGTCACACTTGGAAGCAGCTAAGAGGATCATTAAATATCTTAAGTCTACCATTAATGTTGGATTATGGTATCCTAAAGAGAACAACTTTGAGCTGTCAGGATATTCAGATGTAGATTTTGCAGGATGTGAGATTAACAGGAAAAGCACTAGTGGAACTTGCCAATTCCTAGGAACCAGGCTGATATCCTGGTTTAGCAAGAAGCAGGTATCTAACTCTATCTCAATAATAGAGTCAGAATACCTAGATGCAGGTAGCTTTTGTGCCCAAATTTTATGGATCAGACAATAGTGAAGGGACTACAACTTCATTGCAAATGAAGTCCCAATATGGTGTGATAACAATAGTGCAATTACAATCACCAACAACCTAGTATTGCACTCAAGGACGAAGCACATTGATGTCAAACATCATTTCATAAGAGATCATGTGCTTAAAAAGAGAGTCAGAGTAGAAAGAGTCAGCACATAATACCAGATTGCTGACATATTCACCAAACCATTACCAGATTGCCCATACATTTCGTGTTTCGTAGACGTATTCGTTGGTATTGGAACCAAATTTACAATTTGCTTGTTTTAATGAACTTTTAAAAGGATCGGTATATTCTCGATAATTGTTGTCTTTCAAAAGATAACTCGTATGCTTCGTGGATTAATGTGTTTTCGGAATATGTGCGTTACTTTCGTATGTTGGAATATATTGAACATATTTAGTGAATTTAGTAGACCGTAATTATTTGCCGAGGATTGTGTATTGATATGTGTAATTGTTCGGTGAATAGGTGACGTTATGTGATATTAGTTGTTAATCCTTCATAAAGAGGTTGTGGCGCTTGGTGTTGTTTGGTATTGGTATTTGCTTGTTGTTATATGACATTAGATGTGAGTATACGTCGGATAAAGTGGCCATTCTAGCAAAGTACATTGCATTTGTTTGCATATTCTAGTATTTGAATTATGGCTTCCCGTGGCGTTGTGGATGTTTATGTGTGTTCACCTAGGGATGGTCCGATGGGGCCTCTAGGGATATATATTACCGTGTGTGTGCATATCGCGAACTAGGGTTAACCATCTAGGGATGTCCGATGGGGCTCTACGGGGTGCGGTGGCCGTGAGTCTTGTACCAACGGTTAACTTTGAAATGTTTTGTTAGAGAATTTTGATTTTTGGCGCATATTTCATCTGATTAGAATGGCAGTCCAAATGGTATTGTACTTGGCTGGAATGGCACCAGAAAATGTGTGTGTATGATTCGTCTCTTGTTTGCAATAATTTGGTATGGGTTCGTGAGTCCTGTGGTTGCTCGGTGCATTGTAGCTCTGGTGGTTTGTCAAGTTCGACCGTATGGTTAAGTTGCGAAGTCGTGCTCTCTGATGTCGTTCTGTGAGACTGTTGTCATGATAATGTTTGACACGGTGTAGTTTCCGTCGGGTTATTCTTGCGAGTATGTGATGTGGATTACTTGGGTCGTGGACTCCCATGTTTGTGATTGGAATGTTATGATTGGGTCGTGAACCCCGTATATTGTTATCGAAATCGTATTTTGAAATAAATGATTTTTGGGCTGTGTCCCTAAGTGCTTCGAAAGGTTTGAGAATTCTTAAACCCCCAATGTTTTCAAAACTCCCATCGTAAAATGTTTTGTAGATGTAAAATGGTTTTATTCCTATCTTTCATAATTCAAACTCTTTTGATCAAGTGAATTATCTTGGGAAGTATATTAACGATTTATATGTTCTTGGAGTATGATATATATGGCTTGTCTTTGTATTTTTACTTGCACTAGCAAAGCAGTGGAGTTCTGCTAACCCCCGAGTATTCGGGGGTTGGATGTCTGTATTGCGTCCAGGTATTTGCAGGTTGATGGGGAGTGATTCACAAGATCGTTACGAAGGATGATGGAAGATGACGATACTAGTCACATGGAGACCAGTGTTGAGTATCTGGTGATGTCTTGTTGTTTTGTCCTTCCGTTGTGTTTATTATTCCCTTTTTATGGGAATGTTAATTTATGTTAACCCTGCGTGGGTATGAGTTGCGAGAAAGAGTAATGTATGGTTTATGTGTATGTTTTGGTGAAAGACCAAATCGGTCTAATGGTTCGTTAATTACCCATGTTGGTATGTTCTGTTTCATGGTGTTTTCTGTATTTAGCTTGGTAGATCCTCACGGAGGGGGATCTGCGGTGCTGTAATATTCCCGAGTGGTTTGGGGGTGTTACAGAATATGTGTAACACCCGAGATATTCATTCTAGTTTTCTTGAATTTTCTTCGGTCGAACGGACTATTGTCGTCCGCGTCTTTGGAATCGCATGCTTGTATTGTGGTACGTTGAGTTTCGTAGTTTATTCATTATTGTTTTAGATCATAGGCAGTGCGTTTGCGTGATCGAGAGGTTGTCGAGTCTCTAGCTGGGCGGTCGTAGGGCCGTTGGTTCGAATTATGGCCGTAAGGACTGGCCGATTACGGCCGTAAGACACCCGAACAAGCTGGCCTGGGAGGACTCAATTACTACCGTAAGGATCGTCGGGTTAAGGCCGTGAGGCTTCATTACGGCCGCTAGGCGTTGGCCGGTTACGGCCGTAATGGGTCGGTAGATTTCGGGCAGTGGCCCTGGGAGTTTGGTTATGGCCGTAAGGCCATGTCGAGTACGGCCGTAAGCGGTGTTCGTTGCATACGCTAGGAGTCGGCCGTTGCGTACATTATAGGCATTGACCGAGTTACGACCGTAAGGCCCTGCCGGTTATGGCCGTAACGCTGTCGGCCATATATAGTCCTGGGCTTCGGCCAGACCTCATTTATGCGCATTTTCTTCACGTGGTGGCGGCTGCGGATGGGAGCCTTCGAGGAGAGGATCCCTTGGCTGGTTCTAAACAATTCCAAAATGTTTTGGAAGATCCTTTTCGATTATATCATCGCTGAATCCTTGTTCTTCGTCGAATCAAGGTACTTTCTTTCCTAGAACCCTAGTTGTACGATTTTTTGGGGTTTCATCGTGATTCATTGATTTTGTCCGAGATGAATTGTTCTTGGTCTTCTTGTTGTATTGATCATGGTCTTCGGATTTTGTGACTCATTTATCAATGTTTATCACCCGAAACTTGATTCTCAATTTGTCTTGAAGAAACCCTCGGATCCTTGTTCTTTTTCGAGTTGCTTCAAATTCCGATTAGCATTATTGATTTGTGGTGATGTTATTTTCATAGTTTCGCGGAGTTGTCGAGTTCTTGGTCGTTCACGGAACTTCGAGGGCAACCCGGCCATGTCCGTTCGTCATTTCGTTGCTCGTAGTATCGAGGCAAGTATCTTGCCCATACATTTCGTGTTTCGTAGGCGTATTCGTTGGTATTGGAACCAAAATTACAATTTGGTTGTTTTAATGAACTTTTAAAAGGATCGGTATGTTCTCGGTAACTGTTGTCTTTCAAAAGATAACTCGTGTGCTTCGTGGATTAATGTGTTTTCGTAATATGTGCGTTAGTTTCGTATGTTGGAAGATATTGAACATATTTAGTAAATTTAGTAGACCGTAATTATTTGCCGAGGATTATGTATTGGCATGTGTAATTATTCGGCGAATATGTGATGTTGTGTGAAATTAGTTGTTACTCCTTCGTAAGGAGGTTGTGGCGCTTGGTGTTGTTTGATATTGGTATTTGCTTGTTGTTGTGTGACATTAGATGTAAGTATACGTCGGATAAAGTGGCCATTCTAGCAAAGTACTTTGCATTTATTTGCATATTCTAGTATTTGAATTATGGCTTCCCGTGGCGTTGTGGATGTTTATGTGTGTTCACCTAGGGATGGTCCGACGGGGCCTCTAGTGATATGTATTGCCATGTGCGTGCGTATCACGAACCAGGGTTAACCACCCAGGGATGTCTGACGGGGCTCTAAGGGGTGCAGTGGTCGTGAGTCTCGTACCAATGGTTAACTTTGAAATGTTTTGTTAGAGAACTTTGGTTTTTGGCGCATATTTCATCTGATTAGAGTGGTAGTCCAAATGGTATTGTACTTGGCTGGAATGGCACCAGAAAATGTGTGTGTATGATTCGTCTCTTGTTTGCGATAATTTGGTATGGGTTCGTGATTCCTGTGGTTGCTCGGTGCATTGTAGCTCTGGTGGTTTGTCAAGTTCGACCGTATGGTTAAGTTGCGAAGTCGTGCTCTCTGATGTCGTTCTGTGAGATTGTTGTCATGATAATGTTTGACACGGTGTAGATTCCGTCGGGTTATTCTTGCGAGTATGTGATGTGGATGACTTGAGTCGTGGACTCCCATGTTTGTGATTGGAATGTTATGATTGGGTCGTGGACCCCGTATATTGTTATCGGAATCGTATTTTGAAATAAATGATTTTTGGGCTGTGTCCCTAAGTGCTTCGAAAGGTTTGAGAATTCTTAAACCCCCAATGTTTTCAAAACTCCCATCGTAAAATGTTTTGTAGATGTACAATGTTTTTATTCCTATCTTTCATAATTCAAACTATTTTGATCAAGTGAATTATCTCGGGAAGTATATTAACGATTTCAATGTTCTTGGAGTATGATATGTATGGCTTGTCTTTGTATTTTTACTTGCACTAGCAAAGCAGTGGAGTTTTGCTAACCCCCGAGTATTCGGGGGGTGGATGTCTGTATTGTGTCCAGGTATTTGCAGGTTACTGGGGAGTGAGTCACAGGATCGTTACGAAGGATGATGGAAGATGATGATACTAATCACATGGAGACCAGTGTTGAGTATTTGGCGATGTCTTGTTGTTTTGTCCTTCCATTGTTTTTATTATTCCCGTTTTATGGGAATGTTGATTTATGTTAACCCCTGTGTGGGTATGAGTTGCGAGAAAAAGTAATGTATGGTCGATGTGTATGTTGTGGTGAAAGACCAAATTGGTCTAATGGTTCGTTAATTACCCATGTTGCTATGTTTTGTTTCATGGTGTTTTCTGTATTTAGCCTGGTAGATCCTCACGAAGGGGGTCTGCGGCGCTGTAATATTCCCGAGTGGTTTGGGGGTCTTACAGAATATGTGTAATACCTGAGATCTTCATTCCAGTTTCATTGAATTTTGTTCGGTCGAACGGACTGTTGTCGTCCGCATCTTTAGAATCGCATGCTTGTATTTGTGGTACGTTGAGTTTCGTAGTCTTCTCATTATTGTTTTGGATCAAAGCCGGTGCGCTTGCATGATCGAGACATCGTCGAGTCTCTAGCTGGGCGGTCGTAGGGCTGCTGGTTCGAATTACGGCCGTAAGACACCCGCACAACCTGGCCTGGGAGGACTCGATTATGGCCATAAGGATCGCCGGGTTATGGCCATAAGTCTTTGTTATGACCGCTAGGCGTTGGCCGGTTACGGCCGTAATGGGTCGGCAGATTTCGGGCAGTGGCCCTGGGAGTTCGTTACGGCCGTAAGGCCATTCCGGTTACGGCTTTAATTGGTGTTCGTTGCGTACGCTAGGAGTCGGTCGTTGCGTACATTATAGGCATTGACCGAGTTACGACCATAAGACACTGTCGGTTACGGCCGTAACGCTGTCGGCCATATATAGGCCTAGGCTTCGGCCAGACCTCATTTGTGCGCATTTTCTTCACCTAGTGGCGGCTGCGGACGGGAGCATTCAAGGAGAGGATCCCTTGGCCAGTTCTAATCAATTCCAAGATGTTTTGGAAGATCCTTTTCGATCATATCATCGCCGAATCCTTGTTTTTCATCGAATCAAGGTACTTTCTTCCCTAGAACACTAGTTGTGCGATTTTTGGGGGTTTCTTCGCGATTCGTTGATTTTGTCTAAGATTGATGAATTGTTCTTGGTATTCTTGTTGTATTGATCATGGTCTTCGGATTTTGTGACTCATTTATCAATGTTTATCACCCGGAACTTGATTCTCGAATTATCTTGAAGAAACCCTCGGATCTTTGTTGTTTTTCGAGTTGATTCGAATTCCGATTAGCGTTATTGATTCGTGGTGATGTTAATTTCGTAGTTTCGCGGAGTTGTCGAGTTATTGGTCGTTCTTGAAGAAACCCGGCCGTGTCCGTTCGTCGTTCCATTGCTCGTAGTATCGAGGCAAGTATCTTGCCCATATATTTCGTATTTCGTAGACATATTCATTGGTATTGGAACCAAAATTACAATTTGGTTGTTTTAATGAACTTTTAAAAGGATCGGTATGTTCTCGATAATTGTTGTCTTTCAAAAGATAACTCATATGCTTCGTGGATTAATGTGTTTTGGGAATATGTGCGTTAGTTTCGTATGTTGGAAGATATTGAACATATTTAGTGAATTTAGTAGACCATAATTATTTGCCGAGGATTGTGTATTGATATGTGTAATTGTTCGGTGAATATGTGACATTGTGTGATATTAGTTGTTATTCCTTCGTAAGGAGGTTGTGGCGCTTGGTTTTGTTTGGTATTGGTATTTGCTTGTTGTTGTGTGACATTAGATGTGAGTATATGTCGGATAAAGTGGCCATTCTAGCAAAGTACTTTGCATTTTTTTGCATATTCTAGTATTTGAATTATGGCTTCCCGTGGCATTGTGCATATTTATGTGTGTTCACCTAGGGATGGTCCGACGGGGCCTCTAGGGATACGTATTGCCGTGTGTGTTCATATCACGAACTAGGGTTAACCACCCAGGGACGTCCAACGGTTAACTTTGAAATGTTTTGTTAGAGAACTTTGATTTTCGGCGCATATTTCATCTGATTAGAATGGCAGTCCAAATGGTATTGTAGTTGGCTGGAATGGCACCAGAAAATGTGTGTGTATGATTCGTCTCTTGTTTGCGATAATTGGGTATGGGTTCGTGAGTCCTGTGGTTGATCTGTGCATTGTAGATTTGGTGGTGTGTCAAGTTCGACCGTATGGTTAAGTTGCGAAGTAGTGCTCTCTGATGTCTATCTATGAGACTGCTGTCATGATAATGTTTGACACGGTGTAGTTTCCGTCGGGTTATTCTTGCGAGTATGTGATGTGGAGGACTTGGGTCGTGGACCCCCGTGTTTGTGATTGGAATGTTATGATTGGGTCGTGGACCCCGTTTATGGTTATTGGAATCGTATTTTGAAATAAATGATTTTTGGGCTGTGTCCCTAAGTGCTTCGAAAGGCTTGAGAATTCTTAAACCCCATATGTTTTCAAAACTTCCGAGATCGTAAAATGTTTTGTAGATGTAAAATGGTTTTATTCCTATCATTCATAATTCAAATTGTTTTGATCAAGTGAATTATCTCGGGAAGTGTATTCACAATTTCTATGTTCTTGGAGTATGATATGTCTGGCTTGTCTTTGTATTTTTACTTGCACTAGCAAACCAGTGGAGTTTTGCTAACCCCCGAGTATTCGGTGGGTGGATGTCTGTATTGCATCTAGGTATTTGCAGGTTGCTGGGGAGTGATTCACAGGATCGTTACGAAGGATGATGGAAGACAATGATACTAATCACATGGAGACCGGTGTTGAGTATTTGGCGATGTCTTGTTGTTTTGTCCTTCCGTTGTGTTTATTATTCCCGTTTTATGGGAATGTTGATTTATGTTAACCCCTGCATGGGTATGAGTTGCGAGAAAGAGTAATATATGGTCTATGTGTATGTTGAGGTGAAAGACCAAATCGGTCTAATGTTTCGTTAATTACTCATGTTGGTATGTTTTGTTTCGTGGTGTTTTCTGTATTTAGCCTGGTAGATCCTCACGGAGGGGGTCTGCGGTGCTGTAATATTCCCGAGTGGTTTGGGGGTGTTACAGAATATGTGTAATACCAGAGATCTTCATTCCGGTTTCGTTGAATTTTCTTCGGTCGAACAGACTGTTGTCGTCCGCGTCTTTGGAATCGCATGCTTGTATTGTGGTACGTTGAGTTTCGTAGTCTGTTCATTATTGTTTTGGATCATAGCTAGTGTGTTTGCGTGATCGAGACGTCGTCGAGTCTCTAGTTGGGCGGTCGTAGGGATGCTGTGTCGAATTACGGCCGTAAGGCCTGGCCGATTACGGCCGTAAGACACCCACACAACCTGGCCTGGGAGGACTCGATTACTGCCGTAAGGATCATCGGGTTAAGGCCGTGAGGCTTCGTTACGGCCTCTAGGCGTTGTCCGGTTACGGCCGTAAGGCCATGTCGAGTACGGCCGTAAGCGGTGTTCATTGCGTACGCTAGGAGTCGGCCATTGCGTACATTATAGGCATTGACCGAGTTACGGCCGTAAGGCCCTGCCAGTTACGGCCGTAATGCTGTCGGCCATATATAGTCCTGGGCTTCGGCCAGACCTCATTTGTGCACATTTTCTTCACCTGGTGGCGGCTGCGGACGGGAGCCTTCGAGGAGAGGATCACTTGGCTGGTTGAATCCTTGTTCTTCGTCGAATCAAGGTACTTTCTTCCCTAGAACCCTAGTTGTACGATTTTTGGGGGTTTCTTCGTGATTCATTGATTTTGTCCGAGATGAATTGTTCTTGGTCTTCTTGTTGTATTGATCATGATCTTCGGATTTTGTGACTCATTTATCAATGTTTATCACCTGAAACTTGATTCTCAATTAGTTTTGTATGTTGGAAGATATTGAACATATTTAGTGAATTTAGTAGACCGTAATTATTTGCCGAGGATTATGTATTGATATGTGTAATTGTTCGGTGAATATGTGATATTGTGTGATATTAGTTGTTACTCCTTCGTAAGGAGGTTGTGGCGCTTGGTTTTGTTTGGTATTGGTATTTGCTTGTTGTTGTGTGACATTAGATGTGAGTATATGTCGGATAAAGTGGCCATTCTAGCAAAGTACTTTGCATTTGTTTGCATATTCTAGTATTTGAATTATGGCTTCCCGTGGCATTGTGCATGTTTATGAGTGTTCACCTAGGGATGGTCCGACGGGGCCTCTACGGATACGTATTGCCGTGTGTGTGCATATCAGGAACTAGGGTTAACCACCCAGGGATGTCCAACGGGGCTCTGCGGGGTGCTGTGGCCGTGAGACTAGTACCAACGGTTAACTTTGAAATGTTTTGTTAGAGAACTTTGATTTTTGGTGCATATTTCATCTGATTAGAATGGCAGTCCAAATGGTATTGTACTTGTCTGAATGGCACCAGAAAATATATGTGTATGATTCGTCTCTTGTTTGCAATAATTTGGTATGGGTTCGTGAGTCCTGTGGTTGTTCTGTGCATTGTAGCTTTGGACCGTCTGGTTAAGTTGCGAAGTCGTGCTCTCTGATGTCGTTCTATGAGACTGTTGTCATGATAATGTTTGACACAGTGTAGTTTCCGTCGGGTTATTCTTGCGAGTATGTGATGTGGATGACTTGGGTCGTGGACCCTCGTGTTTGTGATTGGAATGTTATGATTGGGTCGTGGACCCTGTATATGGTTATCGGAATCGTATTTTGAAATAAATGATTTTTGGGTTGTGTCCCTAAGTGCTTCGAAATGCTTGAGAATTCTTAAACCCCAAATGTTTTCAAAACTCCCGAGATCGTAAAATGTTTTGTAAATGTAAAATGGTTTTATTCCTATCATTCAAATTGTTTTGATCGAGTGAATTATCTCGGGAAGTGTATTCACAATTTCTATGTTCTTGGAGTATGATATGTATGGCTTGTATTTGTATTTTTACTTGCACTAGCAAACCAGTGGAGTTTTGCTAACCCCGAGTATTCGGTGGGTGGATGTCTGTATTGCATCCAGATATTTGCAGGTTTTTGGGGAGTGATTCACAGGATCATTACGAAGGATAATGGAAGACAATGATACTAATCACATGGAGACCGGTGTTGAGTATTTGGCGATGTCTTGTTGTTTTGTCCTTCCGTTGTGCTTATTATTCCCGTTTTATGGGAATGTTGATTTATGTTAACCCCTGCGTGGGTATGAGTTGCGAGAAAGAGTAATGTATGGTATATGTGTATGTTGAGGTGAAAGACCAAATCGGTCTAATGGTTCGTTAATTACCCATGTTGGTATGTTTTGTTTCGTGGTGTTTTCTGTATTTAGCCTGTAGATCCTCACGGAGGGGGTCTGCGGTGCTGTAATATTCCCGAGTGGTTTGGGGGTGTTACGGAATATGTGTAATACCAGAGATCTTCATTCCGGTTTCGTTGAATTTTCTTCGGTCGAACAGACTGTTGTCGTCCGCGTCTTTGGAATCGCATGCTTGTATTGTGGTACATTGAGTTTCGTAGTATGTTCATTATTGTTTTGGATCATAGCTAGTGTGTTTGCGTGATCGAGACGTCATCGAGTCTCGAGCTGGGCGGTCGTAGGGATGCTGGGTCGAATTACGGCCGTAAGACCTGGCCGATTATGGCCGTAAGACACCCACACAACCTGACCTGGGAGGACTCGATTACTGCCGTAAGTATTGTCGGGTTACGGCCGTAATGGGTCGGCAGATTTCGGGCAGTGGCCTTGGGAGTTTGGTTACGGCCATAAGGCCATGCCGAGTACGGCTGTAAGCGGTATTCGTTGCGTATGCTAGGAGTCGGCCGTTGCATACGTTATAGGCGTTGACGGAGTTACGGCCGTAAGGCCCTGCCGGTTACGGCCGTAACGCTGTCGGCCATATATAGGCCTGGGCTTCGGCCAGACCTCATTTGTGTGCATTTTCTTCACCTGGTGGCGGCTGCGGACGGGAGCATTCGAGGAGAGGATCCCTTGGCCGGTTCTAATCAATTCCAACACGTTTTGGAAGATCCTTTTCGATTATATCATCACCGAATCCTTGTTTTTCATCGAATCAAGGTACTTTATTCCCTAGAACCCTTGTTGTGCGATTTTTGGGGGTTTCTTCGTGATTCGTTGATTTTTCTGAGATTGATGAATTGTTCTTGGTATTCTTGTTGTATTGATCATGGTCTTCGGATTTTGTGACTCATTTATCAATGTTTATCACCCGGAACTTGATTCTCGATTTGTCTTGAAGAAACCTTCGGATCCTTGTTGTTTTTCAAGTTGATTCGAATTTCGATTAGCGTTATTGATTCGTGGTGATGTTATTTTCGTAGTTTCGCGGAGTTGTCGAGTTATTGGTCGTTCTTGAAGAAACCCGGCCGACTCTGTTCGTCGTTCCGTTGCTCGTAGTATCGAGGCAAGTATCTTGCCCATACATTTCGTGTTTCGTAGACATATTCATTGGTATTGGAACCAAAATTACAATTTGGTTGTTTTAATGAACTTTTAAAAGGATCGGTATGTTCTCGATAATTGTTGTCTTTCAAAAGATAACTCGTATGCTTCGTGGATTAATGTGTTTTCGGAATATGTGCATTAGTTTCGTATGTTGGAAGATATTGAACATATTTAGTAAATTTAGTAAACCGTAATTATTTTCCGAGTATTGTGTATTGATATGTGTAATTGTTCGGTGAATATGTGACGTTGTGTGATATTAGTTGTTACTCCTTCGTAAGGAGGTTGTGGCGCTTGGTGTTGTTTGGTATCAGTATTTGCTTGTTGTTGTGTGACATTAGATGTGAGTATACGTCGGATAAAGTGGCCATTCTAGCAAAGTACTGTGCATTTGTTTGCATATTCTAGTATTTGAATTATGGCTTCCCGTGGCGTTGTGGATGTTTATGTGTGATCACCTAAGGATGGTCCGACGGGACCTCTAGGGATACGTATTGCCATGTGTGTGCGTATCGCGAACTAGGGTTAACCATCCAGCAATGTCATACGGGGCTTTGTGGGGTGCGGTGGACATGAGTCTCGTACCAACGGTTAACTTTGAAATGTTTTGTTGGAGAACTTTGATTTTTGGCGCATATTTCATCTGATTAGAATGGCAGTCCAAATGGTATTGTACTTGGCTGGAAGGGCACCAGAAAATGTGTATGTATGATTCATCTCTTGTTTGCGATAATTTGGTATGGGTTCGTGAGTCCTGTGGTTGTTCTGTGCATTGTAGCTTTGGTGGTGTGTCAAGTTCGATCGTATGGTTAAGTTGCGAAGCCGTGCTCTCTGATGTCGTTCTGTGAGACTGTTGTCATGATAATGTTTGACACGGTGTAGTTTTCGTCGGGTTATTCTTGCGAGTATGTGATGTGGATGACTTGTGTCGTGGATTCCCATGTTTGTGATTGGAATTTTATGATTGGGTCGTGGACCCCGTATATTGTTATCGGAATTGTATTTTGAATAAATAATTTTTGGGCTGTGTCCCTAAGTGCTTCGAAAGGCTTGAGAATTCTTAAACCCCAAATGTTTTCAAAACTCCCGAGATCGTAAAATGTTTTGTAGATGTAAAATTGTTTTATTCCTATCTTTCATAATTCAAACTGTTTTGATCAAGTGAATTATCTCGGGAAGTATATTCACGATTTCTATGTTCTTGGAGTATGATATGTATGGCTTTTCTTTGTATTTTTACTTGCACTAGCAAAGCAGTGGAGTTTTGCTAACCCCCGAGTATTCGGGGGGTGGATGTCTGTATTGCGTCCAGGTATTTGCAGGTTACTGGGGAGTGATTCACAGGATCGTTACGAAGGATGATGGAAGACGATGATACTAATCACATGGAGACCGGTGTTGAGTATTTGGCGATGTCTTGTTGTTTTGTCCTTCCGTTGTGTTTATTATTCCCATTTTATGGGAATGTTGATTTATATTAACCCCTGCGTGGGTATGAGTTGCGAGAAGGAGTAATGTATGGTCGATGTGTATGTTGTAGTGAAAGACCAAATCAGTCTAATGGTTCGTTAATTATCCATGTTGGTATGTTTTGTTTCGTGGTGTTTTCTGTATTTAGCCAGGTAGATCCTCACGCAGGGGGTATGCGGCGCTGTAATATTCCCGAGTGGTTTGGGGGTGTTGCAGAATATGTGTAATACCTGTGATCTTCATTTCGGTTTCATTGAATTTTCTTTGGTCGAACGGATTGTTGTTATCCACGTCTTTGGAATCGCATGCTTGTATTGTGGTACGTTGAGTTTTGTAGTCTGTTCACTATTGTTTTGGATCATAGCCGGTGCGTTTGCGTGATCGAGACATCGTCGAGTCTATAGCTGGGCGGTCATAGGGCTACTGGGTCGAATTACGGCCGTAAGGCCTGGCCGATTACGGCCGTAAGACACCCGTACAACCTGGCCTGGGAGGAATCGATTATGGCCATAAGGATCGCCGGGTTATGTACGTAAGGCTTTGTTACGACCACTAGGCGTTGGCTGTTACGGCAGTAATGGGTCGGCAGATTTCGGGCATTGGCCCTGGGAGTTCGGTTACGGCCGTAAGGCCATTCCTAGTACGGCTGTAAGCGGTGTTCGTTGCATACGCTAGAAGTCGGCCATTGCGTACGTTATAGGCGTTGACCGAGTTACGTCCGTAAGGCCCTGCCGGTTACGGCCGTAACGCTGTCGGCCATATATAGGCCTGGGCTTCGCCCAGACCTCATTTGTGCGCATTTTCTTCACTTTGTGGCGGCTGCGGACGGGAGCATTCAAGGAGAGGATCTCTTGGCCGGTTCTAATCAATTCCAAGACGGTTTGGAAGATCCTTTTCGATTATATCATCGCCGAATCCTTGTTTTTCATCGAATCAAGGTACTTTCTTCCCTAGAACACTAGTTGTGCGATTTTTGGGGGTTTCTTCGCGATTCGTTGATTTTGTCTAAGATTGATGAATTTTTCTTGGTATTCTTGTTGTATTGATCTTGGTCTTCAGATTTTGTGACTCATTTATCAATGTTTATCACCCGGAACTTGATTCTGGATTTGTCTTGAAGAAACCCTCAGATCCTTGTTGTTTTCCGAGTTGATTCGAATTCCGATTAGCGTTATTGATTCGTGGTGATGTTATTTTCATAGTTACGCGGAGTTATCGAGTTATTGGTCATTCTTGGAAGTTCGAGGGCGACCCGGCCGTGTCCGTTCGTCGTTCTGTTGCTCGTAGTATCAAGGCAACTATCTTGCCCATACATTTCGTGTTTCGTAGACATATTCGTTGGTATTGGAACCAAAATTACAATTTGGTTGTTTTAATGAACTTTTAAAAGGACCGGTATGTTCTCGATATTTGTTGTCTTTCAAAAGATAACTCGTATGCTTCGTATATTAATGTGTTTTCGGAATATGTGCGTTAGTTTCGTATGTTGGAATATATTGAACAAATTTAGCGAATTTAGTAGACCGTAATTATTTGCCGAGGATTGCGTATTGATATGTGTACTTGTTCGGTGAATATGTGATGTTGTGTGATATTAGTTGTTACTCCTTCGTGAGGGGGTTGTGGCGCTTGGTGTTGTTTGGTATTGGTATTTGCTTGTTGTCGTGTGACATTAGATGTGAGTATACATCGGATAAAGTGGCCCTTCTAGCAAAGTACTTTGCATTTATTTGCATATTCTAGTATTTGAATTATGGCTTCCCGTGGCGTTGTGGATGTTTATGTGTGTTCACCTAGGGATGTTCCGACGGGGCCTCTAGGGTCACGTATTGCCGTGTGTGCGTATCACGAACTAGGGTTAACTACCCAGGGATGTCCGACAGGGCTCTGTGGGGTGCGGTGGCCGTGAGTCTCGTACCAACGGTTATCTTTGAAATGTTTTGTTAGAGAACTTTGATTTTTGGCGCATATTTCATCTGATTAGAATGACAGTCCAAATGGTATTATACTTGGTTGGAAAGGCACCAGAAAATGTGTGTGTATGATTCGTCTCTTGTTTGCGATAATTTGGTATGGTTTCGTGAGTCCTGTGGTTGCTCTGTGCATTGTAGCTTTGGTGGTGTGTCAAGTTCGACCGTATGGTTAAGTTGCGACGTCGTGCTCTCTGATGTCGTTCTGTGAGACTATTGTCTTGATAATGTTTGACACGGTGTAGTTTCCGTCGGGTTAGTCTTGCGAGTATGTGATGTGATGACTTGGGTCTTCGACCCCCGTGTTTATGATCGGAATGTTATGATTGGGTCATGGACCCCATATATTGTTATCGGAATCGTATTTTGAAATAAATGATTTTTGGGCTGTGTCCCTAAGAGCTTCGAAAGGCTTGAGAATTCTTAAACCCCAAATGTTTTCAAAACTCCCGAGATCGTAAAATGTTTCGTAGATGTAAAATGGTTTTATTCCTATCTTTCATAATTCAAACTGTTTTGATCAAGTGAATTATCTCGGGAAGTATATTCACGATTTCTATATTCTTGGAGTATGATATGTATGGCTTGTCTTTGTATTTTTACTTGCACTAGCAAACCAGTGGAGTTTTGCTAACCCCCGAGTATTCGGGGGGTGGATGTCTATATTGCGTCCAGGTATTTGCAGGTTGCTGGGGAGTTATTCATAGGATCGTTACGAAGGATGATGGAAGACAATGATACTAATCACATGGAGACTAGTGTTGAGTATTTGGCGATGTCTTGTTGTTTTGTCCTTCCGTTGTGTTTATTATTCCCGTTTTATGGGAATGTTGATTTATGTTATCCGCTGCGTGGGTATGAATTGCGAGAAAGAGTAATGTATGGTCGATGTGTATGTTGTGGTGAAAGACCAAATCAGTCTAATGGTTCGTTAACTACCCATGTTGGTATGTTTTGTTTCGTGGTGTTTTCTGTATTTAGCCTGGTAGATCCTCACAGAGGGGGTCTGCGGATCTGTAATATTCTCGAGTGGTTTGGGGGTGTTACAGAATATGGTATCAGAGCTTAGGTTCCGGAAACCTAGGCTGTCGGGTCGGTTGTGTATTGTCGGGTCTTGTCTTGTCTTGTCAGACTTTGTCTGACTGAGTCGTGTCGCAACGCGTTGTCTGAGACGTCGGTCGTGATTAGTATCGAGGTGCAACCATCATCTTCGTGCGATCTATGGATGTAAGTCTCCCTACTTTGTTGTGTCTCATGTTATACGAGCTTGTGTGATTCTGTGTTATTATGTGGAGTTTAAATGTGCCTCGTGAATACGTACTCTATACTTGTTTGATTCTCGTATTGTGCTAGAATGAAAAGTGATACCGGTGTATACATGTGTATATATATTGTGTGAATCTTTTCATTGAAGTAATGGCTTGGTGTGATCCCACAAGGAAAGTTTGTCAATGTGATATTCCAAAGTTTAATTATTTTTGGAGAGTCACAAAAAATTTTATTTTAAAACATCCCTCAAGAAAGGAAAAATTTTGATTTCGTATGATGACCTCGAGACCGGATTTTTTTTAGAACTTGACTACTTATATTTTATTTCCTCTTGCATTGCAAGTTTTCAAAATTTGATTTTAAAAACTCAAATGAGGTCTACCAAAAATTTACTCGAAATGTGGCTCTTGCTTTCGCCTTGTTGATTTCATGACCGTCGGTTCGGAGGTATGTAGTGATGTTGGCATTATTATTTGGTCAATAATGCTCAAAATTATGACTAAGTTGGTGGTGTGAACGTTAAGTCGTCCGGAATGCACTTGTTGTGAGAGTGCTCATTACTGAGAGGTAGGATATCAATTTTAGATGTTAATTATCTTTTAACGGTTTCTTGTGTGATACTATAATTATGTGGACAGATGGTATTGACGTGTGATTGGATTTGATGGTAATGGACAGTATTTGATAAAGTGATAAATTATGTCTGTTGTGTGTGTGTGTTCGAAAACGCTTTCCTGAAAATTTTATAAACTTGAGCAAGTTGTGTAAAATTTAATTTCATAAAGTTGTGACGGTTCGCTTAATCGGCGACTTCGTGTGGACTTTGAAAATCATTTAAAATTGACGATCCGACCTTGATTTTTGTAAAGGAACCCCGACGGTATTGAAAGAGTCGTTTTAAAGTACCTTTGAACATTTTGTAAAATGTTACTGTCGTCGATTATGGTGTAGTGCTGAGAGGATTTTCGAAAATGATTTTTGGATGTACTGTTGTATTTTCAAATGATTCGAGTACATGATTTTTAGAAATCTTTCACACCATAAAAATTTTATTTTAAAAAACCAATACTATTTTTATTTTCAAAAATATATTGTGAAAGATGAAGAGTCTTGCTCGATTTAACTTCAAACTCGGATTTAGAAAAGTTTTCTGAACTGAGCCAGATATTGTGCGTGATTTTGAATCACTCCAAAATGATGATGTGTAGTGGCATAGTGATTTTGATAGTGCGAGTTGTGAGGAAATATTGTTTTGCAAATAATTTCAAATGAGACAGTTAAAGTCCGGTGTTTAGAAGTTTTGCCAAAAAAAAACGAGGTACCAAAAATACTTTCAAGTTTTATTTTGCATAAACATGCAAATCCAAGTATTTTCAAATGATATCATTTAAAAGGATACCTCGTGGATCTTCTTATTGAGTTGCTATTAGCTGTCTTATGTGATCTGTCAAGCCGAGTTGGCAATTTGGTATATTATTTTGCGATGTTATGCCGTGGTATTGAGTGAGTATCTGCTTAGTATGCTGAGGGGAAAAGGGCGCGATCGTGACCGCGGTACAGATAGTCATGGAGATCAGATGCAGGATCAAGAGATGATTTCCAGGAAGGTTGCTATTCTAGCACTTCGTTCGCGTTGTTTAGGTTTCGGGGACGAAACCTCTTTTAAAGGTGATATGGTGTAATACCCGTATTTTTTTGCTTTCGTTTTGTTCGACACTATCGATTCGTTTGTGTTCGTCGATATTTTCTGGACTTGTTCTACTCTTCACTTTTTGTTGTTCGAACGAGTTGCGGTATTGTTTCGGGTTAATCCGTTTATCGTTGTGACTTTTTCCGAATTCGGTTCCGCTCCTGTGAATCTTATGCAAATGTGTATCATGTCGTTTTCACCGGACCATATATTGTCTTGATTCATGTTGTGGACTTCGGGGATGCTATTCGATTTATGTTATTTGTCATGATTCGGATATGATTGTTCAACCGTTGTTGTCTAGATCGTTGTTGTTCGATCGTTTGTTGTCCGGTATTCGTTAATCTCGTATCATGATTTTTGAGCATTCGGATCACTTGGTAATTTCCTTAAGTTCGGGAAATTAACTTCATATTCGATCTTCTAAACCTTGGGTCATTGGAATTTCATAGTTCCACGATTAACTCGTGTTTTGATTGATGTAATGTTGTGTTGGTCAATCGTATTGATATTCATTCGTTGTGTTTTGTTACTATTATGGTGTAGCGATTTGGATGGTAGCAGCTGCATGCTGCATGTGAGTCGTCGCGGGTTGTCGGCAACGGATATCGTGTCTTATCTGAGTTTGTTTTGCGTTGTTCGTTCTATGTTTCAAGTTTCGAGGACGAAACTTCTTTTAAGAGGGGTAGAATGTAATACCCGAGATCTTCATTCCGGTCTCATTGAATTTTCTTTGGTCGAATGGACTGTTGTCGTCCGTGTCTTTGGAATTACATGCTTGTATTGTGGTATGTTGAGTTTCGTAGTCTGTTTATTATTGTTTTGGATCATAGCCGGTGCGTTTGCGTGATCGAGACGTCGTCGAGTCTCTAGCTGGGCGGTCGTAGGGCTGCTGGTTCGAGTTACGGCCGTAAGGCCTGGCCGATTACGGCCGTAAGACACCCGCACAACCTGGCCTGGGAGGACTCGATTACGGCCATAAGGATCACCGGGTTACGGCCGGCAGGCTTCATTATGGCCGTTAGGCGTTGGCCGGTGATGGTCGTAATGGGTCGGCAGATTTCGGGCTATGGCCCTGGGAGTTCGATTACGACCGTAAGGCCATGTCGAGTACGACCGTAAGCAGTGTTCGTTGCGTACGCTAGGAGTCGGAGGATGGGTATGTTATAGGTGTTGACCGAGTTACAGCCATAAGTCCCTGCCGGTTAGGGCCGTAACGCTGTCGGCCATATATAGGCGTGGGCTTCGGCCAGACCTCATTTGTGTGCATTTTCTTCACCTGGTGGCGGCTGTGGACGGGAGCATTCAAGGAGATGATCCCTTGGCCGGTTCTAATCAATTCCAAGACGTTTTGGAAAATCCTTTTGGATTATATCATCGTCGAATCCTGATTCTTCATCGAATCAAGGCACTTTCTTCCCTAGAACCCTAGTTATGCGATTTTTGGGGGTTTCTTCACGATTCATTGATTTTGTTCGAGATTGATGAATAGTTCTTGGTATTCTTGCTGTATTGATCATGGTCTTTGGATTTTGTGACTCATTTATCAATGTTTATCACACGAAACTTGATTCTCGATTTGTCTTGAAGAAACCCTCGGATCCTTGTTGTTTTTCGAGTTGATTCGGATTCTGATTAGCGTTATTGATTAATGGTGATGTTATTTTCGTAGTTTCGCAGAGTTGCCGAGTTCTTGGTCATTCAAGAGCGACCTGGCCATGTCCGTTCGTCGTTCCGTTGCTCGTAGTATCTAGGCAAGTATTTTGCCCATACATTTTGTGTTTCTTAGAAGTATTCGTTGGTATTGGAACCAAAATTACAATTTGGTTGTTTTAATGAACTTTTAAAAGGATCAGTATATTCTCGATAATTGTTGTCTTTCAAAAGATAACTCGTATGTTTTGTGGATTAATTTGTTTTCAGAATATGTGCGTTTGTTTCGTATGTTGGAAGATATTGAACATATTTAGTGAATTTAGTAGACCGTAATTATTTGCTGAGGATTGTGTATTGATATGTGTAATTGTACGGTGAATATGTGACACTGTGTGATATTAGTTGTTACTCCTTCGTAAGGAGGTTGTGGCGCTTGGTGTTGTTTGGTATTGGTATTTGCTTGTTGTTGTGTGACATTAGATGTGAGTATACGTCGGATAAAGTGGCCATTCTAGCAAAGTACTTTGCATTTATTTGCATATTCTAGTATTTGAATTATGGCTTCCCGTGGCGTTGTGGATGTTTATGTGTGTTCAGCTAGGGATGGTCCGACGGGGCCTCAAGGGATACGTATTGTCGTGTGTGTGCGTATCACGAACTAGGGTTAACCACCCAGGGATGTTCGACGGGTCTCTGCGAGGTGCGGTGGCCATGAGTCTCATACTAATGGTTAACTTTGAAATGTTTTGTTGGAGAACTTTGATTTTTGGAGCATATTTCATATGATTAGAATGGCAGTCCAAATGGTATTGTACTTGGCTGGAATGGAACCAGAAAATGTGTGTATGATTCGTCTCTTGTTCGCGATAATTTGGTGTGGGTTCATGAGTCCTGTGGTTGCTCTGTGCATTGTAGCTTTGGTGGTGTGTCAAGTTCGACCGTATGGTTAAGTTGTGAAGTCGTGCTCTCTGATGTCGTTCTGTAGACTGGTGTCATGATGATGATTGACACGGTGTAGTTTCTGTCGGGTTATTCTTGCGATTATGTGATGTGGGTGACTTGGGTCGTGGACCCCGTTTTTATGATTGGAATGTTATGATTAGGTCGTGGACCCCGTATATTGTTATCAGAATCGTATTTTGAAATAAATGATTTTCGGGCTGTGTCCCTAAGTGCTTCGAAAGGCTTGAGAATTCTTAAACCCCAAATGTTTTCAAAACTCCCGAGATCGTAAATTTTTTTGTAGATGTAAAATGGTTTTATTCCTATCTTTCATAATTCAAACTATTTTGATCAAGTGAATTATCTCAGGAAGTATATTCACGATTTCTATGTTCTTGGAGTATGATATGTATGGCTTGTCGTTGTATTTTTACTTGCACTAGCAAACCAGTGGAGTTTTGCTAACCCCCGAGTATTCGGGGGGTGGATGTATGTATTGCATCCAGGTATTTGCAGGTTGTTGGGGAGTGATTCACAGGATCGTTACGAAGGATGATGGAAGATGACGATACTAATCACATGGATACCGGTGTTCAGTATTTGGTGATGTCTTGTTGTTTTGTCCTTCCGTTGTGTTTATTATTCCGGTTTTATGGGAATGCTGATTTATGTTAACCCCTGCGTGGGTATGAGTTGCGAGAAAGAGTAATGTATGGTCGATGTGTATGTTGTGGTGAAAGACTAAATCGGCCTAATAATTCGTTAATTACCCATGTTGGTATGTTCTCTTTCATGGTGTTTTCTGTATTTAGCCTGGTAGATCCACATGGAGGGGGTCTGCGGCGCTGTAATATTCACGAGTAGTTTGGGGGTGTTACAATATCCGAAATTTCTACTACTATTGTTTAATGTCATTTCATCCGAGTTATGTTGTACAGTGTGGAATCTGTACAGTATGGATAAAATAAATGAAGGACTGAGACATCTGTATTGGTATAATTGTCGTACTTGGTCGATAATTGCATTTTAGGATATAGTATGTCGTGTATACGTATTCGATATATTAAGACGACGATCAAGATCATTGTAAATGGCTAAGTATAGAAGCCATAACGTACGTTAAGGATATGAGCTTACGTATGTTAATCTCCAATAGTTAACGTACGTTAACGTGAGGTCTTTACGTACGTTAAAGTATCAGGTGAGATATAGTTGGCTGATCAGAGAGGACCTTCTCAAGCGTAGCATACGTTAAGCATAGGAGCTTACATACTCTAAGACATAGATGTAACGTACGTTACGTAGAGTGCATAACGCACGTTATGAATTGAATCGAACAGGATCAGGCTATGGCCGAGAGGTGGGTCCCGTGGTCGGCAGTTTTTGGCACAGAACGTGGGAGGGCGAGTCAATGTCGTGTATTAGATACGTTATGGACTACACATTACGTACGCTAAATAGATATTTACTGTAGCAAGTCAACGTATGTATTACGTACCTTATGGCCTATGCATTACGTATATAAACGATCGAACGAAATAAGGCAGTGAGTTCTGGAATGATGTTACATATGCTATGTAGGACCTGTAGCGTACGTAAGGAAGTATTACATACGTTAATGTTGATTGGTAACATACGTAAATGAGTACTGCAGATTATAAATGGAAGTTCGGACTTTCATTTCTTCACGAGAGAAATCGATGCTTTTCCTCCAAACTTCGTCCCACTGAGTATGGTAGTGAATATGAACCTCTTCAATCTTGGATATAAGTTTGGAAACATGGATTTGAGGCTTGGATATGAAGATATCAATTATGCTTGAGGTGTTTGATGGTGTTGTTCATGTCTTGAGGTATATTGTTGAACTCTACACCTTGATTTCGGATTCTTGGTATTGTTATCTGTATTTGATTCATATGATGATTATTATAGTGGTGTTGATATGATTCTTAATTTTATGAGAAGTTTATAATGGAGAATATGATAATATATGACTAGAGTTATGAGTTGGATGACTATCTACATGTTAAAGGATATCGGATTATGTTGTTTTGATGATTACGAACATGGTTTAGAATCACTTGGTGTTCTTGAAAGAACTTCTTGATGAATTTAACATAGCAAGACAATCTTATGTTGAATTATCGGTATTTTTAGATATGAAGATCGAATGTTCGTTAAGTCATGTTGATTGTGTAATACCCGTACTTTTATTACCAATTTGACCTTGCCGTTCTTCCTATTTTTGTCGCTCTGTAAAACTCTTTGTGATGTTGTCGATTTTTGTGATAGAGTTTCGTACCTTGTTTGGATCTTGATCGTGTTGTTTAGACCTTGTAAAGTGTTCTGCGTAAGAGATATAGCGCACGCTAAGCCTAGGATAACGCACGCTAATTTTGCTTGAGTACCACACGCTAGCTTTGGGCCGTAGTGCGCGCTAAGGGACCAGTCAGGTCGGAACCAGTAACTTATTCTGTTCTCTGGACTAGCAATTAGCGCACGCTAGGAGTTAGCTAGTGCACGCTATTCATGGCTAGTAGCGCGTGCTAATACTTCCGTAGCACACACTAACGGGCTAGGTCGGCAGAAGCAGTGAAGTTGTTAGGTTTTCTGGACTATCAGGTAATGTACGCTAGGCTTCGGATAGCGCATACTATATGGGCTGCGTAGCGCACACTAAGCCATAGCGGTAGCGCACGCTAAGACTCGAGCAGGGCGGAGGACAGTAGGTTCTGGACTTTAAGTCCTGAACACCATTTTCGGGTAGGGCACGCTAAAGGAAGGCGATTAGCGCACGCTAACGGGACCGACAGAAGCCACTGGACAACCCGGTGACCCCGCTAGCGCACGCTAATATTATAGGCGTAGCGTGCGCTAGACTGGGCGAGTATATATTGGACAGTTGACTTCTATTTCGTCATTTTTCTCATTCTTCTCACATTTCCGATCGGGAGCAACGGGATTGGGCGATTCGGGGAGTTTGGAAGCGATCTTTCTTCACATAACAACATCTTTGGTTGGAGAACAAAGATTTTACAACATCTAATCCATTCCGTCTTCCAAATCAAGGTAAAAAACCTTAGAACCCTATTTTTGGGAATTTTGGGGTTTTCTTAGATTCGTACGATTTATCCAGTTTAAAGCTTGAGAGTCTTGGGATTATGATGTATCTACCCCGTATTCATGCTTTTCCTACAATTTTACGGATTGGTTTGTGCCGTGTTCGGACTTGTGAGGGTTTGGTTGATTTTCCAACCTCTAGTTGTTTACCCTTGTATTTTCATGCATCCTAGACGGGTTTCGGGAGTTTCTTCGTGAATTATGAGTATGGATTATTGATTATCATATCCTTTATGAATTGTTTAGATACCGGAAGTGCGTTCTTGGACCTACCGAACTCATACTCTTTTTCCGTTCGATTTCTCGATGTCTCAAAGGCAAGTATATATTTATGATTTTGCGTTCTAGACTTTGAAAGTAAGATATATAAATGGCATGTTTATTTATATCCACACTGGGATGGGCCAATGGGTCCTCTGAGGGTTTCGTAGCCTCTGGTATGATTCCACGGATAATATGAGTTAACCACTTTGGGATGGACCGACGGGTCCTCTGAGGGTTCCGTAGCCTCTGGTGCGGTTCCACGGTTGATCATGTATGTATTGATGTGATACTATGAGATTTAGTTATTCCGGAATAATAGTCTTGAATTTATGAATTGACGGTTACCTTTACTTTGTTGTCGAGGAGTATTGTATTTCATATTCGATATACTTGCACTAGCTATTCGACGGCTAACCCCTTTATGGGGGAAGTACTTTTTATGTATTTCAGGTCTAGGAGAGCGTACATGCAGGTATCGGGTCGGAATGAAGATGATGGGCAAGCGTGATACTGTATCTTGTCTCTGGTTATGTTTTGTGTTCCTCCATTCAGTTTTGTTGTACTGGAATGGTTATTGAATACTCGAGTATTGTTTTTCAGTTTCCTCGATGTTCCGGCCTGTGTTGCGATGTATTGATTTCGTGTTGGGATGTATTTGGATACATTGGATATGTTTTGAATACCCTTTGTATTGTCCTTCATTTCGTTGTATTTGGACCTTCTCGATGAAGTTTTATAGTTCCGCGTATGATTAGCCTTGTGGGTCCCACGGAGGGGCTCACGGCACTGTAATATACCCTGAATAACTTGGGGTGTTACATAATATGGTATCAGAGCTTTAGGTCTATGGATACCTAGGTTGTCGCTCTTTTGGGTCGATTGAGTCATCATTTGTCTACAGTATCACTACTTTGTCATCATCACAGTGCGACCGGTACTTGTAAGACCTCTTACTCTTCTGGCATTTCCTTAATCGTTTTGCTTCTATTTTTGGTATTTTTGAGAATCGGTCACTTCGACGACGTGCGATTGAATTGTACTCACGTGCTTTGTGTGTTCTTCAGTATCTCAGCTGGTATGGGACGAGGCCGTGGACGAGGATGTGGCGCGGCCGTTTCCCTCAGTTCCGTTGCGGGGTCGACCAACCCCACCTGATCTAACTCAGTGCATCCTGACACCGAAAGTCAGCACGACCAGTCGACTGGCCAGGGGAATAGCGCAGACATTGGAGTTGCGAATGTACTTCAACAATTGGCTAACTAGATGACCATTTTAGCCCAAACCGTCCAGCAGAATAATCCGAACCCGAACGCGGATGCCTTGCTTCAGAATGTAATCCGTATGCACCCTCCATAGTTTGGCGGTGCCATAGACCCGTTAGGTTGGGAAGATTGGCTAGCGGAACTGGAGAAAATTTTTAAATCAGTTGATTGTCCCGAAGCGTGGAAAGTACCGATTGCTCAGTATTTCCTCACCAAGGAGGCTGCTACGTGGTGGAAAGTCATCAAGCCACAAGACCGTGTTGCTACGTGGGATGAGTTTAAAGAACTTTTGGAGGCCGAGTTTTGTCCTTGGCCGGTGCGAGAAGGCCGAATTCGAGCCTTTTTTGAGGCTAAACCGCAGAATATTCCCATTCGAAGGTGATCGTGGAGTACAACTAACAATTGATCCACGTGAAGGATCAAGTGCGAAATGAGCGTGATAAGATCCGTTACTTTGATATGCGGATGAATATGGACTTACGGCGGCACATGGCCGGATTTTCTTGTACCACATTGAAGGAATATCAAGACAGAGCTTTAGCCCATGACATGTTAAGCCTCTACAACGACACCACTGAAGAATCGAAGAAGCAGAAAATCGCGGAAAATTTCTCTAGATCTAAGAGTGGCAACTTCTAGAGGTCACAGACGACTAACCGTTCCGCTGGAAAGTCGTTACGTTATACTAAAGGAAAGAGGTTTCTGTTCTGTTCCGGGCACCTCAGCTCGCATGGTGACTTGCTATAATTGTGGTCGTCCGGGCCACATTAATTTGGAATGCAATTTCCCACCTTTGAAGTGTCACACTTGCGGACAGATGGGACATAGAGCGGCTTATTGTTCCAAACCAAATCAGACTTTGGACACTAAGCCGCCTTGCTGCCACTTGATCAAGGCGTGAATCAGTGGCAATCTTTTGGTCAGTCTCAACAGAATTACGGCAGGGGCCGGGGATGGGGTCAGAACGCTGGAGGGGGAAACTCTAGCGTCGGTTCGGTACAACCGTTTGGTACGGGAGCTACCCATTCTTTCATTTCCATGGAGTGTGTACACCGTTTGAATATAACTTGTATGACTGCTTGTGATCCTTTCATTGTGAAACTACCTAGCGGGGATAGAATTTTGGGGAACCGGGAGATTAAAGGTTTTCCAGTGATCATATCCGGTATGGATTGGGTATCGAATCTGATTGTAGTTGATATGGAGGGCGAGGACGTGATCCTCAGCGAGGATTGGCTTGATCGTCACCAAGCAATTATGAATTACCCTACTAAGATTATCACCATGATGACTAAAGACGGATCCGAGTACTCATTTTTTGGACGTAAGTTGGGCCAATCCAAGTTGCTTATCAGTGCCATGAAGGCCGTAAAACTTTTGAATAAAGGTTGTAAGAGCTATTAGTGTTATGCCTTGAAGGCGAAAGGGAACGAAGTCGAATTCTCTTCGATTCCGGTTGTTAATGAGTATCCCGATGTTTTTCCGGACGACCTCCCGGGATTACCACCAGATCGAGAAATAGAATTTCTGTGGATTTAGAGCCTGATGCGGCCCCGATTTAGAGCCTGATGCGGCCCCGATTTCTAAGGGTACATCAGACCGAGCGCTTCGCCTTGGGGCGCACCTGTTCCTTTTGTGAGAAAGAAGGACGGTTCACTACGTTTGTGCATCGAAAACCATAAGCTGAACAAAGTGACCATCAAAAACAAGTATCCTTTGCCTCGTATAGACGATTTATTTGATCAGTTGCAAGGGGCTGCAGTTTTCTCGAAAATTGATTAAGGTCGGGGTATTATCAACTCAGGGTGAGAGAGTCCGACATTCCGAAGACTGCCTTTCGAATGAGATACGGGCATTATGAATTTGTAGTTATGCCTTTTGGTTTGACTAATGCACCGGCAGTATTCATGCAGTTAATGAATAAGATTTTCATCGAGTACCTCGACAGGTGTGTAGTCGTCTTTATTGATGACATTTCGATCTATTCTCAAGATAAAGAGGAACATGCCCGACACATGCATTTGGTACTAGATATTTTGAGGACCGAGCACCTCTATGCAAAATTCTCGAAATGTGAATTCTGGTTGGAAGAAGTTATGTTTCTCGGCCATGTGATTTCGGTCGAAGGGGTTCTTGGAGACACGCAGAAGATTGACGAAGTGCTAGATTGGGCACCGCCTAAAAATGTTAAGGAAGTTCGTAGCTTTTGGGCCTTCCGGGTATTACCGTCGGTTTGTCGAGGGGTTCTCAAACTCGCCGCTAACGAAATTACTTCGTAAGACGGAAAAGTTTGTTCGACAGATGAGAGACAACAGATCTTCGATGAGTCAAGAGACGTTTGACTTCAGTGCCGATTTTAACTTTACCACATGGTAGTGAGGGCTTTGCGGTTTATAGTGATGCTTCGGGTCAAGGTCTTGGTTGTGTGCTTACGCAGCATGATGAGGCGATAGTTTTTGCGTCACGAAAATTGAAGCCATACGAGATGAACTATCCTACTCACGATTTGGACTTGGCCGCAATTGTCTTCGCACTCAAGATTTGGCGGCATTATTTGTATGGCTCTCCATGTCGGATTTATACCGATCACAAGAGCCTCAAGTATATTTTCAGTCAGAAAGAGCTGAATATGAGACAGAGACGTTGGTTAGAGTTAATAAAGGATTACGATTTAGAAATTCTCTACCACCCGGGTAAAGCCAATGTTGTTGCGGATGCTTTGAGCCGCAAATCGGCATCTCTCCAAATGCTCGAGGTTCTTACTTCTTAGACAAAGATTCGAAAGGATTTAATCGAGCAAGAAATAGAAGTTTGGCTTCAACAATTACAAAGACAGTTGTGTACTCTCGAAATTACTTCGTCCTTGGTTGACGACATCAAGGGGAAACAGTGGAGTGAGCCGATGATCTCTCAACTGAAGGAAGATGTAATTAAAGGAAAAGCTCCTGGCTTTATGGTTCACGAGGATAGTATCATGAGATTTCAAGGCAGGCTTTGTGTACCGAATGATCTAGAGTTGAGGGAGAGAATTCTCCGAGAAGCTCATGCTACACCTTACTCAATCCACCCCGGAACGAGTAAGATGTACAAAGACTTGAAGCAAACTTTTTGGTAGAATAACATGAAGAAGGATGTCACGGAATTTGTATTGCGGTGCTTGACATGTCATGAAGTCAAGATCAAACATCAAAGACCAGCGGGGTTTTTGAAGCCGCTTTCCATTCCCGAGTGGAAGTGGGAAGACATTTTTATGGACTTTATCACTGGCATGCCGAGAACTAGGGCTGGAATGAATATGATTTGGGTAATTGTCGACCGGTTGACCAAGTCTACACACTTCTTGGGTATTAAGGATTCTTGGGGACCGGAGAGGTTGGCTCGAACCTTTATAGATGAGATCGTAAGATTGCACGGTGCCCCCAAGACCATTGTTTCTGATCGAGATGGTCATTTCGTATCGCATTTTTGGCTGGCCGTTCATCAGGCTTTGGGTACTGAGTTGAGATTCAGCACGTCCTTTCACCCTCAGTCAGATGGTCAAACGGAGAGGACGATTCAGACATTGGAGGACATGTTGCGGGCTTGTGCCATAGATTGGAGTAATGATTGGGAGCTTCACTTGTCGTTGATCAAGTTTGCCTACAATAATAATTGGCATGCGTCAATCAAAATGTCACCATTCGAGGCACTCTATGATAGGCGATGTAGGTCACCATTATGTTGGGACGAAGCTTCGGAGCTAATCGAAATGGATCCGGACATGTTGATGGATACTAAGGAAAAGATTTCTATCATCCGGGATCGGTTGCCGACTGCCCAGAGCCGTCAGAAATCTTATGCTGATACTCATCGTCGACTATTGGGGTTCGAAGTAGGGGATCATGTCTTACTCAAGGTGTCACCGACCAGAGGGGTTTTCCGCTTCGGGACAAAGGGGAAACTTGGTCTGAGGTATATCGGACCTTTTGAGATCTCGGACAGGCTTGGAGATTTAGCTTATCGCTTGGCGTTGCCTCCAGCTTTGAGTCACGTCCATAGTGTTTTTCGTGTGTTTCAGTTGAGAAAGTACATTCCGGATCCGAGTCATGTTATCGACTATAGCGAGATTGACATAGCCGAGGATATTACCTTTCCGGAGAGACCCGTGAAGATCCTCGAACGTCGTGAGAAACAATTTCGGCATAAGACCATTCAATTGGTTAAATTGCAGTGGTCGAGGCATGGAGTCGAGGAGGCGACTTGTGATACGGAAGAGAAGATGCAATCGGAGTACCCTGAACTTTTTATTTCTTAAGTTTCAGGACGAAACTTCTTTTTAGAGGGGGAGAATATAATACCCGTACTTTTATTACCTATTTGACCGTGCCGTTCTTCCTATTTTTGTCGCTCTGTAAACTCTTTGTGATGTTGTCGATTTTTGTTATAGAGTTTCGTACCTTGTATGGATCTTGATCGTGTTGTTTAGACCTTGTAAAGTGTTATGCGTCAGAGATATAGCACACGCTGGGCCTAGGCTGATGCACGCTAATTCTGTTTGAGTGCACACGCTAGCTTTGGGCCGTAGCGCGCTAAGGGACCAGTCAGGTCGGAACCAATAACTTATTATGCTCTCTGGACTAGCAATTAGCGCACGCTAGGAGTTAGCTAGCGCACGCTATTCATGGTTAGTAGCGCGCGCTAATACATCCGTAGCGCACGCTAATGGGCTGGGTCGGAAGAAGCAGTGAAGTTGTCAAGTTTTTTGGACTATCAGGTAACGTATGCTAGGCTTCGGCTAGCGCATGCTATATGGGATACGTAGCGCACACTAATCCATAGCGGTAGCACATGCCAAGACTCGAGTAGGGCAGAGGATAGTAGGTTCTGGACTCCAAGTCCTGAACACCATTTTCGGCTAGGGCACGCCAAAGGAAGGCGATTAGCGCACGCTAACAGGACCGACATAAACCACTGGACTACCCGGTGACCCCGCTAGCGCACGCTAATATTATAGGCGTATCTTGCGCTAGACTGGGCGAGTATATATTGGACAGTTAACTTACATTTTGTCATTTTTCTCATTCTTCTCACATTTACGATCGGGAGCAGTGGGTTTGGGTGATTCGGGGAGTTTGGAAGCGATCTATCTTCAGATAACAACATCTTTGGTTGGAGAACAAAGATTTCACAACATCTAATCCATTCCATCTTCCAAATCAAGGTAAAAATCCTTAGAACCCTATTTTTGGGAATTATGGGGTTTTCTTAGATTCGTCCTATTTATCCGGTTTGAAGCTTAAGAATCTTGAGATTATGATGTAACTACCCCGTATTCATACTTTTCCTATGATTTTGTGGATTGGTTTGTGCCGTGTTCGGACTTGTGAGGGTTTGGGTGAATTTCCAACCTCTAATTGTTTACCCTTATATTCTCGTGAATCGTAGACGGGTTTCATGAGTTTCTTCATGAATTATGAGTATGTATTATTGATTATCATATCCCTTACGAATCGTTTAGGTACCAGAAGTGCGTTCTTGGACCTACCGAACTCATACTCTTTTTCCGTTCGATTTCTCGATGTCTCAAAGGCAAGTACATATTTATGATTATGCGTGCTCGACTTTAAGAGTAAGATATATGAATGGCATGTTTATTTATATCCACTCTAGGATGGGCCGACGGGTCCTCTAAGGGTTTCGTAGCCTCTAGTGCGATTCCACGAATAATATGAGTTAACCACTCTGGGATGGACCGACGAGTCCTCTGAGGGTTCCGTAGCCTCTGGTGCGGTTCCAAGATTGATCATGTATGTATTGATGTGATGCTATGAGATTTATTTATTCTGGAATACTTGTCTTGAATTAATGAATTAACGGTTACCTTTACTTTATTGTCGAGGAGTATTGTATTTCATATTCGATATACTTGCACTAGCTATTCAACGGCTAACCCCTTTATGGGGGAAATACTTTTTATGTATTTCAGGTTCCAGGAGAGCGGACAGGCAGGTATCGGGTCTACATGAAGATGATGGGCAAGCGTGATACTGTGTCTTGTCTCCAGTTATGTTTTGTGTTCCTCCATTCAGTGTTGTTGTACAGGAATGGTTATTGAATACTCGAGTATTGTTTTTCAGTTTCCTCGATGTTCCGGCCTGTGTTGCGATGTATTGATTTCGTGTTGGGATGTATTTGGATACATTGGATATGGTTTGAATACCCTTTGTATTGTCCTTCATTTCGTTGTATTTGGACCTTCTCGATCAAGTTTTATAGTTCCGCGTATGATTAGCCTTGTGGGTCCCACGGAGGGGCTCACGGCGCTGTAATATACCCTGAATAACTTGGGGTGTTACATAATATGGTATCAGAGCTTTAGGTCTATGGATACCTAGGTTGTCGCTCTTTTAGGTCGATTGAGTCATCATTTGTCTACAGTATCACTACTTTGTCATCATCACAGTGCGACCGGTACTTGTAAGACCTCTTACTCTTCTGGCGTTTCCTTAATCGTTTTGCTTCTATTTTTGGTATTTTTGAGAATCGGTCACTTCGACGACGTGCGATTGAATTGTACTCACTTGCTTTGTGTGTTCTTCAGTATCTCAGCTGGTATGGGACGAGGCCGTGGACGAGGATGTGGCGCGGCCGTTTCTCGCCCATCATGGGTCGACCAACCCCACCTGATCTAACTCAGTGCATCCTGACACCGAAAGTCAGCACGACCAGTCGACTGGCCAGGGGAATAGCGCAGACATTGGAGTTGCGAATGTACTTCAACAATTGGCTAACTAGATGACCATTTTAGCCCAAACCGTTCAGTAGAATAATCCGAACCCGAACGCGGATGCCTTGCTTCAGAATGTAATCCGTATGCACCCTCCATAGTTTGGCGGTGCCATAGACCCGTTAGGTTGGGAAGATTGGCTAGCGGAACTGGAGAAAATTTTTAAATCAGTTGATTGTCCCGAAGCGTGGAAAGTACCGATTGCTCAGTATTTCCTCACCAAGGAGGCTGCTACGTGGTGGAAAGTCATCAAGCCACAAGACCGTGTTGCTACGTGGGATGAGTTTAAAGAACTTTTGGAGGCCGAGTTTTGTCCTTGGCCGGTGCGAGAAGGCCGAATTCGAGCCTTTTTTGAGGCTAAACCGCAGAATATTCCCATTCGAAGGCGATCGTGGAGTACAACTAACAATTGATCCACGTGAAGGATCAAGTGCGAAATGAGCGTGATAAGATCCGTTACTTTGATATGCGGATGAATATGGACTTACGGCGGCACATGGCCGGATTTTCTTGTACCACATTGAAGGAATATCAAGACAGAGCTTTAGCCCGTGACATGTTAAGCCCCGACAACGATACCACTGAAGAATCGAAGAAGCAGAAAATCGCGGAAAATTTCTCTAGATCTAAGAGTGGCAACTTCTAGAGGTCACAGACGACTAACCGTTCCGCTGGAAAGTCGTTACATTATACTAAAGGAAAGAGGTTTCTGTTCTGTTCCGGGCACCTCAGCTCGCATGGTGACTTGCTATAATTGTGGTCGTCCGGGCCACATTAATTTGGAATGCAATTTCCCACCTTTGAAGTGTCACACTTGCGGACAGATGGGACATAGAGCGGCTTATTGTTCCAAACCAAATCAGACTTTGGACACTCGGGCTTCTGCCCCAGTGCCACTTGATCAAGGCGTGAATCAGTGGCAATCTTTTGGTCAGTCTCAACAGAATTACGGCAGGGGCCGGGGATGGGGTCAGAACGCTGGAGGGGGAAACTCTAGCGTCGGTTCGGTACAACCGTTTAGTACGGGTGCTACCCATTCTTTCATTTCCATGGAGTGTGTACACCGTTTGAATATAACTTGTATGACTGCTTGTGATCCTTTCATTGTGAAACTACCTAGCGGGGATAGAATTTTGGGGAACCGGGAGATTAAAGGTTTTCCAGTGATCATATCCGGTATGGATTGGGTATCGAATCTGATTGTAGTTGATATGGAGGGCGAGGACGTGATCCTCAGCGAGGATTGGCTTGATCGTCACCAAGCAATTATGAATTACCCTACTAAGGTTATCACCATGATGACTAAAGACGGATCCGAGTACTCATTTTTTGGACGTAAGTTGGGCCAATCCAAGTTGCTTATCAGTGCCATGAAGGCCGTAAAACTTTTGAATAAAGGTTGTAAGAGCTATTAGTGTTATGCCTTGAAGGCGAAAGGGAACGAAGTCGAATTCTCTTCGATTCCGGTTGTTAATGAGTATCCCGATGTTTTTCCGGACGACCTCCCGGGATTACCACCAGATCGAGAAATAGAATTTCTGTGGATTTAGAGCCTGATGCGGCCCCGATTTAGAGCCTGATGCGGCCCCGATTTCTAAGGGTACATCAGACCGAGCGCTTCGCCTTGGGGCGCACCTGTTCCTTTTTTGAGAAAGAAGGACGGTTCACTACGTTTGTGCATCGAAAACCATAAGCTGAACAAAGTGACCATCAAAACCAAGTATCCTTTGCCTCGTATAGACGATTTATTTGATCAGTTGCAAGGGGCTGCAGTTTTCTCGAAAATTGATTAAGGTCGGGGTATTATCAACTCAGGGTGAGAGAGTCCGACGTTCCGAAGACTGCCTTTCGAATGAGATACGGGCATTATGAATTTGTAGTTATGCCTTTTGGTTTGACTAATGCACCGGCAGTATTCATGCAGTTAATGAATAAGATTTTCATCGAGTACCTCGACAGGTGTGTAGTCGTCTTTATTGATGACATTTCGATCTATTCTCAAGATAAAGAGGAACATGCCCGACACATGCATTTGGTACTAGATATTTTGAGGACCGAGCACCTCTATGCAAAATTCTCGAAATGTGAATTCTGGTTGGAAGAAGTTATGTTTCTCGGCCATGTGATTTCGGTCGAAGGGGTTCTTGGAGACACGCAGAAGATTGACGAAGTGCTAGATTGGGCACCGCCTAAAAATGTTAAGGAAGTTCGTAGCTTTTTGGGCCTTGCTGGGTATTACCGTCGGTTTGTCGAGGGGTTCTCGAAACTCGCTCGGCCGCTAACGAAATTACTTCAGAAGACGGAAAAGTTTGTTTGGACAGATGAGAGACAACAGATCTTCGATGAGCTGAAGAGACGTTTGACTTCAGTGCCGATTTTAACTTTACCACATGGTAGTGAGGGCTTTGCGGTTTATAGTGATGCTTCGGGTCAAGGTCTTGGTTGTGTGCTTACGCAGCATGATGAGGCGATAGTTTTTGCGTCACGAAAATTGAATCCATACGAGATGAACTATCCTACTCACGATTTGGACTTGGCCGCAATTGTCTTCGCACTCAAGATTTGGTGGCATTATTTGTATGGCTCTCCATGTCGGATTTATACCGATCACAAGAGCCTCAAGTATATTTTCAGTCAGAAAGATCTGAATATGAGACAGAGACGTTGGTTAGAGTTAATAAAGGATTACGATTTAGAAATTCTCTACCACCCGGGTAAAGCCAATGTTGTTGCGGGTGCTTTGAGCCGCAAATCGGCATCTCTCCAAATGCTCGAGGTTCTTACTTCTTAGACAAAGATTCGAAAGGATTTAATCGAGCAAGAAATAGAAGTTTGGCTTCAACAATTACAAAGACAGTTGTGTACTCTCGAAATTACTTCGTCCTTGGTTGACGACATCAAGGGGAAACAGTGGAGTGAGCCGATGATCTCTCAACTGAAGGAAGATGTAATTAAAGGAAAAGCTCCTGGCTTTATGGTTCACGAGGATAGTATCATGAGATTTCAAGGCAGGCTTTGTGTACCGAATGATCTAGAGTTGAGGGAGAGAATTCTCCGAGAAGCTCATGCTACACCTTACTCAATCCACCCCGGAACGAGTAAGATGTACAAAGACTTGAAGCAAACTTTTTGGTAGAATAACATGAAGAAGGATGTCACGGAATTTGTATTGCGGTGCTTGACATGTCATGAAGTCAAGATCGAACATCAACGACCAGCGGGGTTTTTGAAGCCGCTTTCCATTCCCGAGTGGAAGTGGGAAGACATTTTTATGGACTTTATCACTGGCATGCCGAGAACTAGGGCTGGAATGAATATGATTTGGGTAATTGTCGACCGGTTGACCAAGTCTACACACTTCTTGGGTATTAAGGATTCTTGGGGACCGGAGAGGTTGGCTCGAACCTTTATAGATGAGATCGTAAGATTGCACGGTGCCCCCAAGACCATTGTTTCTGATCGAGATGGTCATTTCGTATCGCATTTTTGGCTGGCCGTTCATCAGGCTTTGGGTACTGAGTTGAGATTGAGCACGTCCTTTCACCCTCAGTCAGATGGTCAAACGGAGAGGACGATTCAGACATTGGAGGACATGTTGCGGGCTTGTGCCATAGATTGGAGTAATGATTGGGAGCTTCACTTGTCGTTGATCAAGTTTGCCTACAATAATAATTGGCATGCGTCAATCAAAATGTCACCATTCGAGGCACTCTATGATAGGCGATGTAGGTCACCATTATGTTGGGACGAAGCTTCGGAGCTAATCGAAATGGATCCAGACATGTTGATGGATACTAAGGAAAAGATTTCTATCATCCGGGATCGGTTGCCGACTGCCCAGAGCCGTCAGAAATCTTATGCTGATACTCATCGTCGACTATTGGGGTTCGAAGTGGGGGATCATGTCTTACTCAAGGTGTCACCGACCAGAGGGGTTTTCCGCTTCGGGACAAAGGGGAAACTTGGTCTGAGGTATATCGGACCTTTTGAGATCTCGGACAGGCTTGGAGATTTAGCTTATCGCTTGGCGTTGCCTCCAGCTTTGAGTCACGTCCATAGTGTTTTTCGTGTGTTTCAGTTGAGAAAGTACATTCCGGATCCGAGTCATGTTATCGACTATAGCGAGATTGACATAGCCGAGGATATTACCTTTCCGGAGAGACCCGTGAAGATCCTCGAACGTCGTGAGAAACAATTTCGGCATAAGACCATTCAATTTGTTAAATTGCAGTGGTCGAGGCATGGAGTCGAGGAGGCGACTTGGGATACGGAAGAGAAGATGCAATCGGAGTACCCCGAACTTTTTATTTCTTAAGTTTCAGGACGAAACTTCTTTTTAGAGGGGGAGAATATAATACCCGTACTTTTATTACCTATTTGACCGTGCCGTTCTTCCTATTTTTGTCGCTCTGTAAACTCTTTGTGATGTTGTCGATTTTTGTTATAGAGTTTCGTACCTTGTATGGATCTTGATCGTGTTGTTTAGACCTTGTAAAGTGTTATGCGTCAGTGATATAGCACACGCTGGGCCTAGGCTGATGCACGCTAATTCTGTTTGAGTGCACACGCTAGCTTTGGGCCGTAGCGCGCTAAGGGACCAGTCAGGTCGGAACCAATAACTTATTATGCTCTCTGGACTAGCAATTAGCGCACGCTAGGAGTTAGCTAGCGCACGCTATTCATGGTTAGTAGCGCGCGCTAATACATCCGTAGCGCACGCTAATGGGCTGGGTCGGAAGAAGCAGTGAAGTTGTCAAGTTTTTTGGACTATCAGGTAACGTATGCTAGGCTTCGGCTAGCGCATGCTATATGGGATACGTAGCGCACACTAATCCATAGCGGTAGCACATGCCAAGACTCGAGTAGGGCAGAGGATAGTAGGTTCTGGACTCCAAGTCCTGAACACCATTTTCAGCTAGGGCACGCTAAAGGAAGGCGATTAGCGCACGCTAACAGGACCGACAGAAACCACTGGACTACCCGGTGACCCCGCTAGCGCACGCTAATATTATAGGCGTATCTTGCGCTAGACTGGGCGAGTATATATTGGACAGTTGACTTACATTTTGTCATTTTTCTCATTCCTCTCACATTTACGATCGGGAGCAGCGGGTTTGGGTGATTCGGGGAGTTTGGAAGCGATCTATCTTCAGATAACAACATCTTTGGTTGGAGAACAAAGATTTCACAACATCTAATCCATTCCATCTTCCAAATCAAGGTAAAAATCCTTAGAACCCTATTTTTGGGAATTATGGGGTTTTCTTAGATTCGTCCTATTTATCCGGTTTGAAGCTTAAGAATCTTGAGATTATGATGTATCTACCCCGTATTCATGCTTTTCCTATGATTTTGTGGATTGGTTTGTGCCGTGTTCGGACTTGTGAGGGTTTGGGTGAATTTCCAACCTCTAATTGTTTACCCTTATATTTTCGTGAATCGTAGACGGGTTTCGTGAGTTTCTTCATGAATTATGAGTATGTATTATTGATTATCATATCCCTTACGAATCGTTTAGGTACCAGAAGTGCGTTCTTGGACCTACCGAACTCATACTCTTTTTCCGTTCGATTTCTCGATGTCTCAAAGGCAAGTACATATTTATGATTATGCGTGCTCGACTTTAAGAGTAAGATATATGAATGGCATGTTTATTTATATCCACTCTAGGATGGTCCGACGGGTCCTCTAAGGGTTTCGTAGCCTCTAGTGCGATTCCACGAATAATATGAGTTAACCACTCTGGGATGGACCGACGAGTCCTCTGAGGGTTCCGTAGCCTCTGGTGCGGTTCCAAGATTGATCATGTATGTATTGATGTGATGCTATGAGATTTATTTATTCTGGAATACTTGTCTTGAATTAATGAATTAACGGTTACCTTTACTTTATTGTCGAGGAGTATTGTATTTCATATTCGATATACTTGCACTAGCTATTCAACGGCTAACCCCTTTATGGGGGAAATACTTTTTATGTATTTCAGGTTCCAGGAGAGCGGACAGGCAGGTATTGGGTCTACATGAAGATGATGGGCAAGCGTGATACTGTGTCTTGTCTCCAGTTATGTTTTGTGCTCCTCCATTCAGTATTGTTGTACAGGAATGGTTATTGAATACTCGAGTATTGTTTTTCAGTTTCCTCGATGTTCCGGCCTGTGTTGCGATGTATTGATTTCGTGTTGGGATGTATTTGGATACATTGGATATGGTTTGAATACCCTTTGTATTGTCCTTCATTTCGTTGTATTTGGACCTTCTCGATCAAGTTTTATAGTTCCGCGTATGATTAGCCTTGTGGGTCCCACGGAGGGGCTCACGGCGCTGTAATATACCCTGAATAACTTGGGGTGTTACATAATATGGTATCAGAGCTTTAGGTCTATGGATACCTAGGTTGTCGCTCTTTTGGGTCGATTGAGTCATCATTTGTCTACAGTACCACTACTTTGTCATCATCACAGTGCGACCGGTACTTGTAAGACCTCTTACTCTTTTGGTGTTTCCTTAATCGTTTTGCTTCTATTTTTGGTATTTTTGAGAATCGGTCACTTCGACGACGTGCGATTGAATTGTACTCACGTGCTTTGTGTGTTCTTCAGTATGTCAGCTGGTATGGGACGAGGCCGTGGACGAGGATGTGGCCTGGCCGTTTCCCCCAATTCCGTTGCGGGGTCGACCAACCCCACCCGATCTAACTCGGTGCATCCTGACACCGAAAGTCAGCACGACCAGTCGACTGGCCAGGGGAATAGCGCAGACATTGGAGTTGCGAATGTACTTCAACAATTGGCTAACTAGATGACCATTTTAGCCCAAACCGTTCAGCTGGATAATCCGAACCCGAACGCGGATGCCTTGCTTCAGAATGTAATCCGTATGCACCCTCCATAGTTTGGCGGTGCCATAGACCCTTTAGGTTGGGAATATTGGCTAGCGGAACTGGAGAAAATTTTTAAATCAGTTGATTGTCCCGAAGCGAGGAAAGTACCGATTGCTCAATATTTCCTCACCAAGGTGGCTGCTACGTGGTGGAAAGTCATCAAGCCACAAGACCGTGTTGCTATGTGGGATGAGTTTAAAGAACTTTTGGAGGCCGAGTTTTGTCCTTGGCCGGTGCGAGAAGGCCGAATTCGGGCCTTTTTCGAGGCTAAACCGCAGAATATTCCCATTCGAAGGCGATCGTGGAGTACAACTAACAATTGATCCACGTGAAGGATCAAGTGCGAAACGAGCGTGATAAGATCCGTTACTTTGATATGCGGATGAATATGGACTTACGGCGGCACATGGCCGGATTTTCTTGTACCACATTGAAGGAATATCAAGACAGAGCTTTAGCCCATGACATGTTAAGCCCCGACAACGATACCACTGAAGAATCGAAGAAGCAGAAAATCGCGGGAAATTTCTCTAGATCTAAGAGTGGCAACTTCTAGAGGTCACAGACGACTAACCGTTCCGCCGGAAAGTCGTCACGTTCTACTAAAGGAAAGAGGTTTTCGTTCTGTTCCGGGCACCTCAGCTCGCATGGTGACTTGCTATAATTGTGGTGTTCCGGGCCACATTAATTTGGAATGCAATTTCCCACCTTTGAAGTGTCAGACTTGCGGACAGATGGGACATAGAGCGGCTTATTGTTCCAAACCAAATCAGACTTTAGACACTCGGGCTTCTGCCCCAGTGCCACTTGATCAAGGCGTGAATCAGCGGCAATCTTTTGGTCAGTCTCAACAGAATTACGGCAGGGGCCTGGGATGGGGTCAGAATGCTGGAGGGGGAAACTCTAGCGTCGGTTCGGTACAACCACGAGTGTACGAGATGCGTCGAATAGACGAACCCGATGCAGCGGTGGCCTCATGTACCATTCATATTTTATCTCATCGAGTTCGTGTACTTTTTGGTACGGGTGCTACCCATTCTTTCATTTCCATGGAGTGTGTACACCGTTTGAATATAACTTGTATGACTGCTTGTGATCCTTTCATTGTGAAACTACCTAGCGGGGATAGAATTTTGGGGAACCGGGAGATTAAAGGTTTTCCAGTGATCATATCCGGTATGGATTGGGTATCGAATCTGATTGTAGTTGATATGGAGGGCGAGGACATGATCCTCAGCGAGGATTGGCTTGATCGTCACCAAGCAATTATGAATTACCCTACTAAGGTTATCACCATGATGACTAAAGACGGATCCGAGTACTCATTTTTGGGACGTAAGTTGGGCCAATCCAAGTTGCTTATCAGTGCCATGAAGGCCGTAAAACTTTTGAATAAAGGTTGTACGGGCTATTGGTGTTATGCCTTGAAGGCGAAAGGGAACGAAGTCGAATTCTCTTCGATTCTGGTTGTTAATGAGTATCCCGATGTTTTTCCGGACGACCTCCCGGGATTACCACCAGATCGAGAAATAGAATTTTCTGTGGATTTAGAGCCTGATGCGGCCCCGATTTCTAAGGCACCTTATCAGATGGCACTTTCCGAGATGCAAGAATTAAAGAATCAGTTGAGAGAACTTCTGGAGAAAGGGTACATCAGACCGAGCGCTTCGCCTTGGGGCGCACCTCTTCTTTTTGTGAGAAAGAAGGACGGTTCACTACGTTTGTGCATCGACTACCATGAGCTGAACAAAGTGACCATAAAAAACAAGTATCCTTTGCCTCGTATAGACGATTTATTTGATCAGTTGCAAGGGGCTGCAGTTTTCTCGAAAATTGATTAAGGTCGGGGTATTATCAACTCAGGGTGAGAGAGTCTGACGTTCCGAAGACTGCCTTTCGAATGAGATACGGGCATTATGAATTTATAGTTATGCCTTTTGGTTTGACTAATGCACCAGCAGTATTCATGCAGTTAATGAATAAGATTTTCATCGAGTACCTCGACAGGTGTGTAGTCATATTTATTGATGACATTTTGATCTATTCTCAAGATAAAGAGGAACATGCCCGACACATGCATTTGGTACTAGATATTATGAGGACCGAGCACCTCTATGCAAAATTCTCGAAATGTGAATTCTGGTTGGAAGAAGTTATGTTTCTCGGCCATGTGATTTCGGTCGAAGGGGTTCGTGGAGACACGCAGAAGATTGACGAAGTGCTAGATTGGGCACCGCCTAAAAATGTTAAGGAAGTTCGTAGCTTTTTGGGCCTTGCTGGGTATTACCGTCGGTTTGTCGAGGGGTTCTCGAAACTCGCTCGGCCGCTTACAAAATTACTCCAGAAGACGGAAAAGTTTGTTTGGACAGATGAGAGACAACAGAGCTTCGATGAGCTGAAGAGACGTTTAACTTCAGTGCCGATTTTAACTTTACCACATGGTAGTGAGGGCTTTGCGGTTTATAGTGATGCTTCGGGTCAAGGTCTTGGTTGTGTTCTTATGCAGTATGATGAGGCGATAGTTTTTGCGTCACGAAAACTGAAGCCGTACGAGATGAACTATCCTACTCACGATTTGGACTTGGCCGCAATTGTCTTCGCACTCAAGATTTGGCGGCATTATTTGTATGGCTCTCCATGTCGGATTTATACCGATCACAAGAGCCTCAAGTATATTTTCAGTCAGAAAGAGCTGAATATGAGACAGAGACATTGGTTAGAGTTGATAAAGGATTACGATTTAGAAATTCTCTACCACCCGGGTAAAGCCAATGTTGTTGCGGATGCTTTGAGCCGCAAATCAGCATCTCTCCAAATGCTCGAGGTTCTTACTTCTTAGAAAAAGATTCGGAAGGATTTAATCGAGCAAGAAATTGAAGTTTGGCTTCAACAATTACAAAGACAGTTGTGTACTCTCGAAATTACTTCGTCCTTGGTTGACGACATCAAGGGGAAACAGTGGAGTGACCCGATGATCTCTCAACTGAAGGAAGATGTAATTAAAGGAAAAGCTCCTAGCTTTATGGTTCACGAGGATAGTACCATGAGATTTCAAGGCAGGCTTTGTGTACCGAATGATCTAGAGTTGAGGCAGAGAATTCTCCGAAAAGCTCATGCTACACCTTACTTAATCCACCCCGGAACGAGTAAGATGTACAAAGACTTGAAGCGAAATTTTTGGTGGAATAACATGAAGAAGGATGTCACGGAATTTGTATTGCGGTGCTTGACATGTCATGAAGTCAAGATCGAACATCAACAACCAGTGGGGTTGTTGAAGCTGCTTTCCATTCCCGAGTGGAAGTCGGAAGACATTTCTATGGACTTTATCACTGGCATGCCGAGAACTAGGGCCGGAATGAATATGATTTGGGTAATTGTCGACCGGTTGACCAAGTCTACACACTTATTAGGTATTAAGGATTCTTGGGGACCGGAGAGGTTGGCTCGAACCTTTATAGCTGAGATCGTAAGATTGCACGGTGCCCCCAAGACCATTGTTTCTGATCGAGATGGTCATTTCGTATCGCATTTTTGGCTGGCCGTTCATCAGGCTTTGGGTACTGAGTTTAGATTGAGCACGTCCTTTCACCCTCAGTCAGATGGTCAAACGGAGAGGACGATTCAGACATTGGAGGACATGTTGCGGGCTTGTGCCATAGATTGGAGTAATGATTGGGAGCTTCACTTGTCCTTGATCAAGTTTGCCTACAATAATAATTGGCATTCGTCAATCAAAATGGCACCATTCGAGGCACTCTATGATAGGCGATGTAGGTCGCCATTATGTTGGGACGAAGCTTCGGAGCTAATCGGAATGGATCCGGACATGTTGATGGATATTAAGGAAAAGATTTCTATCATCCGGGACCGGTTGCTGACTGCCCAGAGCCGTCAAAAATCTTATGCTGATACTCGTCGTCGACCATTGGGGTTCGAAGTGGGGGATCATGTCTTACTCAAGGTGTCGCCGACGAGAGGGGTTTTCCGCTTCGGGACAAATGGGAAACTTGGTATGAGGTATATCGGACCTTTTGAGATCTCGGACAGGCTTGGAGATTTAGCTTATCGCTTGGCGCTGCCTCCAGCTTTGAGTCACGTCCATAGTGTTTTTCGTGTGTTTCAGTTGAGAAAGTACATTCCGGATCTGAGTCATGTTATCGACTATAGCGAGATTGACATAGCCGAGGATATTACCTTTTCGGAGAGACCCGTGAAGATCCTCGAACGTCGTGAGAAACAATTTCGGCATAAGACCATTCAATTGGTTAAATTGTAGTGGTCGAGGCATGGAGTCGAGGAGGCGACTTGGGATACGGAAGAGAAGATGCAATCGGAGTACCCCGAACTTTTTATTTCTTAAGTTTCAGGACGAAACTTCTTTTTAGAGGGGGAGAATGTAATACCCGTACTTTTATTACCTATTTGACCTTGCCGTTCTTCCTATTTTTGTCGCTCTGTAAACTCTTTGTGATGTTGTCTATTTTTGTGATAGAGTTTCGTACCTTGTATGGATCTTGATCATGTTGTTTAGACCTTGTAAAGTGTTATGCGTCAGAGATATAGCGCACGCTGGGCCTAGGCTGATGCACGCTAATTCTGTTTGAGTGCGCACGCTAGCTTTGGGCCGTAGCGCGCTAAGGGACCAGTCAGGTCGGAACCAATAACTTATTATGCTCTCTGGACTAGCAATTAGCTCACGCTAGGAGTTAGCTAGCGCCGCTATTCATTGTTCGTAGCGCGCGCTAATACTTCCGTAGCATACGCTAACGGGCTGGGTCGGCAGAAGCAGTGAAGTTGTCAAGTTTTCTGGACTATCAGGTAATGTATGCTAGGCTTCGGCTAGCGCATGCTATATGGGATGCGTAGCGCACACTAAGCCATAGCGGTAGCTCACGCCAAGACTCGAGTAGGGCAGAGGACAGTAGGTTCTGGACTCCAAGTCCTGAACACCATTTTCGGCTAGGGCACGCTAAAGGAAGGCGATTAGCGCACGCTAACAGGACCGACAGAAGCCACTGGACTACCCGGTGACCCCGCTAGCGCACGCTAATATTATAGGCGTAGCTTGCGCTAGACTGGGCGAGTATATATTGGACAGTTGACTTCCATTTTGTCATTTTTCTCATTCTTCTCACATTTACGATCGGGAGCAGCGGGTTTGGGTGATTCGGGGAGTTTGGAAGCGATCTATCTTCAGATAACAACATCTTTGGTTGGAGAACAAAGATTTCACAACATCTAATCCATTCCATCTTCCAAATCAAGGTAAAAATCCTTAGAACCCTATTTTTGGGAATTATGGGGTTTTCTTAGATTCATCCTATTTATCCGGTTTGAAGCTTAAGAATCTTGAGATTATGATGTATCTACCCCGTATTCATGCTTTTCCTATGATTTTGTGGATTGGTTTGTGCCGTGTTCGGACTTCTGAGGGTTTGGGTGATTTTCCAACCTCTAATTGTTTACCCTTATATTTTCGTGAATCGTAGATGGGTTTCGTGAGTTTCTTCATGAATTATGAGTATGTATTATTGATTATCATATCCCTTACGAATCGTTTAGGTACCAGAAGTGCGTTCTTGGACCTACCGAACTAATACTCTTTTTCCGTTCAATTTCTCGATGTCTCAAAGGCAAGTACATATTTATGATTATGCGTTCTCGACTTTAAGAGTAAGATATATAAATGGCATGTTTATTTATATCCACTCTAGGATGGGCCGACGGGTCCTCTAAGGTTTTTGTAGCCTCTAGTGCGATTCCACAGATAATATGAGTTAACCACTCTGGGATGGACCGACGGGTCCTCTGAGGGTTCCGTAGCCTCTGGTGCGGTTCCACGATTGATCATGTATGTATTGATGTGATGCTATGAGATTTATTTATTCTGGAATACTTGTCTTGAATTAATGAATTAACGGTTACCTTTACTTTATTGTCGAGGAGTATTATATTTCATATTCGATATACTTGCACTAGCTATTCGACGGCTAACCCCTTTATGGGGGAAATACTTTTTATGTATTTCAGGTTCCAGGAGAGCGGACAAGCAGGTATCGGGTCTACATGAAGATGATGGGCAAGCGTGATACTGTGTCTTGTCTCCAGTTATGTTTTGTGTTCCTCCATTCAGTGTTGTTGTACTGGAATGGTTATTGAATACTCGAGTATTGTTTTTCAGTTTCCTCGATGTTCCAGCCTGTGTTGCCGGTGTATTGATTATGTGTTGGGATGTATTTGGATACATTGGATATGGTTTGAACACCCTTTGTATTGTTCTTCATTTCGTTGTATTTTGACCTTCTCGGTCAAGTTTTATATTTCCACGTATGATTAGCCTTGTGGGTCCCACAGAGGGGCTCACGACGCTGTAATATACCCTGAATAACTTGGGGGTGTTACAAATTGTAGTGGTAGAATTCGTATGTTCTTGATGAAATACGAATCATGATAAAAATTTTGAATCCAGAAAGATTTTTATTGATCATCGAATATGATTTCTTTTACATTCGTATCCGTAATCGTATTGTGGTTGTGAATTCGTAATTGGTTGAGTTGGATTATTCGGACTTGTGTTTAATCGATATATTATGTAATTATTGGGTTTGTTGATCGGTTATATTGATTGTTAAATATTGATTATCGGATTTCGGTTCATATTGTGGATATGAGTTCGTAATGGTTTGAGTCATACTATTTGGTTTTGCGTATGATCGAGGTGTCGTTGAACCTTTGAGATTGATTGGTTGGTTATGTTGGTTATTGATTGTTATTGGATTGTTGTTTATTGATTATTGCAATATGTTGTGATAATTGATCATTGGTTAGAAAAGTGTGTTGCGGTCGTGTTCGAGAATGTTTGTGAATCGCTTTGGCCGGGAGCCGAGGAGCTTGTACACGAACGCAAAGAGTTGATAGCGGCTTCATCATCGTTGTGTCGGTATCGAGTCAAGTTATTACTTGCACAGTTTATAATATTTAATGAATGGTTTCTATTTCATTTGTTTATAATTCGTATAGCAATGATTATAATTGTGAACACTGGAGATTTGGGATTGTACATTGTTTTCAGATTTTGGGAATTTAAATCATAATGTATATGATTTAATTTTGTTATTGGTATACTTGGGTATCGAGGATAAATTATGGTATAGCCGAAGACATGAATTATCTACCGTCCGTGACATTTTGGACCCTCGAATATTGAGGATAATGGTTGGTGATGGTTTAGACATCGAGCTCGAAGGACTCGGGGCAAGTACTCTAATCATTTTATTGTTATTTTGTGTCGTTCATATTGTGATACATTGTGTATTATTGTTGTCATGCATTTGTGTATTGTTGTTAATATGCATTTGTGCATTGTTGTCGTATGTCTACCTTGTGTTGGTCCGGTGGGATCATCTTGGGTATCTATGCTGTGTGTGCTGGATCGCTGGACAGGTATTTCCACCATGCGTTGGTCCGACGGGATCCTCATGGGTATCTATAGCTATGTGCGCTGGATCGTTGGATTACCATGTGTGGTTGTTGTTCATATGTATATTATGGGTTATCCATCTCGTGTTGGTCTTTCAGGATCATCTTGGGATCTATGTTGTGTGCGCTGGATCATCGGATTTCCATAAGTATACATTGTTGTTGTTATCGTGGGCATATTGATGTCGTCATGTGAGTATGCATTTGTAGGTCTTGTGTTAGGACCATTTCCGTATGTTGTATTGGTCGATCTCGGATTAGACTGACATGATTCATCGTGGCATTGCGTATCCTGAGGTATGTTCCGTATTTCCTTTTTGGTACTTGTCTTGGATGGACAATCGATTATCATGATGGAATTTGATGATGTTATCCGATGGATCAAATTGGTCAGAGCTGGTATATTGTCGTATTACGAGTTATGATGATGTTTTGAGAATCTTGGGTATTACTTGAGGTACCATATGGATAGTATGTTTGAGTTTATTGGTTAATCGAGATTACGAGATGTGAAATGTGATAATGGTTATTTTGATGAGAATTATTATGAGTTTGGTAAAGTTACGGCAGTAAGATTACATTGGTCGTACTCTTACTTTGTATTTTCATTTGTAGGTAATTATTGAGGCGATGTGATCGTTATCATTGTTGGATATTATGGCTGACCCCGTCGTGGGCTTTTTTTTTAGGTTCTTGGGATATCGATTTTGTAGCAGTCGTGAAGAGATGAGCTTCCCGGAGGATACTGGCTAGGGCATGTATTCGTGAATTGAGTTTCCTGATCAGTTGTTGTATTCCGCTGTTAGAGTATTTTTAACTGTTGTCTTTTCCGTTGTGTGAGTATTTTTAAATGACCTTTCGATATCTGGTAACTTAAGTTACTTTGGAAAATTGCTTTCTAACCTATTTTGTCGGTATGTGTAAGCGATAGCTTAACGTATGTTTTTAAACTGTTGAGTTTTGGTATTTCGGGCCTCGTGGTTTCAAATGAGATTTCTACGACGGTTTTGGATAAACGGATTTGATTAAATCTTCAAATGTTTTTAAAAGATAGTACCGTCGTTAGCCTCTTGGGCATTTGTAAATGTTTGCGAAAATGTATTTTAGACTTGTGGGTTCCATCTCGGGGCCCATGACGCTGTAATATTCCTGGATGGCTCTAGGGGTGTTACAGAATATGGTATCGGAGCTTAGGTTGAGAAAACCTAGGCAGTCTGGTCGAGTCGAGTCGTGTTTTTGTCGCGTCATTCGAGTTGTTGATTGACGAATATTAGAGTCCTGGGTTTTTGTTGTTCTCTCGGGCTTGTGCGTATTGTGATTTACCAGTGTGGTACTGGGGTTGTTGTAAACTTTTCCAAATGGTATTAACGTGTTTCTCCAGATAGAGATGTAATGTGTTCTCGAGTTGAACTGAGTTTGCAAAATGTGTGTTTTGAAATTATCGGTATCGAGTATTTTCTTGAGTCGAGACATGTGCCAGTATCATGGGGAATCATCGGCTTCACGATCTGTAAGTATTTGGGATTTTGAATTGCATTGAGACTTATTGCTGTTCTAAGTTGATATGCTTTGAGATTCAGAAATGTTGTTACCCAAAATATTATCCGGAAGGGATTGCTGGAATGGATGAGTAATAAAAAAAATGTGAGAGCACGTCCGAGGGAGAGTAAATAACATAAGATTTGCGGGGTTGTTAGTCCCGGGCTTGAATGCTCTCGCGAGATATTATTAATACGAATACTTGGGAGTACAAATATTAATGTTAGAGTACAATGACAATGAGTGTAAAGACCCTAGTTATCTAGCTCTTGAGTGATGATGATTGCCGGAAGAACCAGAGATGATGCTCTGTGAGTTCTTGTAACAACGATGGAGTGCTGCGTTTTTAGCTGAGTTAGTGAACTTCTGTAAGAAACAACAGTTTTGTGCGAACCCTTTTTCAGTTGTTGGAGGTTTCCTACTTATAGGAGTTGAGGTAGCTAGGCGATCGTCTTTACTGTATTATAATAAGTGAGCGATCGTATTTGGAACATGGGTTGGTCTCCTTAAAGTCCACAGCAGCTGCTGGCAGCCGGATGTGCGAACCAATGAGAAGACAACACGCGTCCTATGTCGCTGTCTCGGGAGGTCCCACCTAGGACCTTTCGGCAAGTCTGTCGGTAGGTGAGACTGTCCTTGTCGTTGACAGCTGTTGATGGGCTGGAGTCAAAGATCCTTTTTCTTCGGCGCCATTCGCGGATCTGCACGTGGGTCCTCGCTCCGAGATCCGGTCTTCGTAGATATGACTGATGGTGGCTTACATGTGGCATAGGACAGTCGTCCTTGGTCGGGCACCAGAGTCGATCGCTAGGTGCCAAGAGGCGATCGCCCTGGACGTCGATCACTCGGTACCTGATCTCGGTCTGGAATCTTCGCTTGGCAAGTCTGCCTTGGATTATTTGATGCTGGCTTGGTCGCTCATCCCGTAGGCCGATCGTCGTCAAGGTGTATAAATCGCCGCACAACAATTGCCCCCCAGCTCGCTCCGATGTTGAAGACGTGGAGTGAGGTGGTTCTACTGGAGATCGCTTGACTTAGACGAGCGACTCAGCATTTTACGGAACAGATGATCGTCTCTCGAATGGACTGATTTTAAATTTGGACGACCTGGTCGATCGCTGAAATGAGCGGGAAATAACAGCGGTTGTGAAGATGTCACCAAGGCACATGTTGGGCTCCTATTGGTGGAGTCCGACGGTTTTTTCAGGTTGTCCTTTGGCGTGCCCTCGAAACGACGCGCATGCGGGATTCGAGGGCAACATTAAATGCGGCCTTGTCTGACGATTGCACTTCGATCCTCGGGACTTCGCTTATTTGCTCAGAAGCCCCCGCTCTTGCCTATAAAAAGGACTGGGGTTACAAGGTAAAAAACCTTATGCATTCTGCTGAGAAGAAGACATAGCCGATTTCTCTCGAAGCCTCGTGTGATGATTGTCGTTCGACTCAGACTTTAGGTGAGAACAAAAAACTCCTTCTCCCTCATTTGTCTTTCAATATGTCTTGAGGAAGACCAAATGCGTATGAAGCGGGTAGTACTTCCGCCGCTGGGGCTTTGACCGCCCGGGATGAACTTTCTGCGGGATTTCATGTGGACACCGCTATCGAGGCTATCCATGCCGGGATTGATCCCGCGGAGATCGAAGAACTATTTAATGAGGTTGATGCGGCCAAGACGGCGGAGGCCGAGTGGATCCGTTCACTGAAACAGGAGGAGATGGGTGCGATGGTGCATTAGGAGCAGAAAAGCGTGTTCGGCAAAGCCTTCACAGATTTTGCCGATCTCATGGAGAGATTGGCTGGCCCACTCCCAAAATTTAACTTCACTGAATACTCGATCGCCCATCCTTATGAACCCGTAAGGCGAACGTCGTTCTGGGCTGCTCGCCGCTCTCCGTGGACCCTTGGCCAGATAGGGAGCTCGGCGACCAGGAAGTATCTGGACCGTTGGAGGGCGAGGTTCCATGTTCCTTCTGATGTTTGCCTCTACGTGCCCGCCGAGAATGAGCAAGCCGATCAACCTCCCGAGGGCATGGTAGCCGTCAATGAGGCGATAATGGAGGCTGGATTGTGATTCCAGTTGCCGTTCACTGTATTCTATCTGCTGACCGCCTGGAGCGTGGCGCCGCTTCAATTGATGCCGAATGCCTGGCTGCAGATCATCTGCAACCTCACTTTGTTTGGTGGCCACCAGTTGTATCGTCTTCCTTTGCCGTTTGAGATAAACCATCTCTTCAAATTGATGGTTTAAAAAGGCTCTGTCGGCGGCTACCACATCCAAGGTCGCTCAGTCCGGGTGATTCTTGGGGTCCCGAACAAAGTAAGGGGCGATCCGTCGAAGTGGTTCTGGGTCGGCGGCGCGTGGAAGTCGGCAGCGAGCGACAACCCGACCGACGAATTGGATATTCCCACCGGCTTTCGGAAGAGGAGTCCGAGTAAGGATTTAGACTCTCCCTTTGTTCGGATACATTCTGAACTGATCTGATTTTGGCCTTCTTTTTGTAGGTGTCATTGTTCCAGCAGCAAGCGACCTCGCTTTTGATTTCGCAATCGTCTGGGAGAAGATACGGAGTCTTCCTGACGACCATATAAACGCACGCCAAATTAACAACGAAGCCTGTTGGTTGGCTGCTCGGCTATTTCGCTACCCTCGCCATCTAAAGGTTCCAGATACGAACTTTCGCGATCTTCTTTGACATGTCGATCGTCTTGATTAAGGAAGATTACTAACATTGTCGATTGTTTTCTTTTGCAGAAATTCGCTTCCCTTGTTTCCCAGAGCCCCCTGCTGCGATTGCCATGTCTAATCTGGGGGTCATGAACCATCTTCGCCAAGGGAAAAAGGTGAGCCGAGCTCCTGCTGCTCCGCCGCAACCGACCCCGGAGGCAAGACCTCTCCAGGAGCCTGTCGTCGAAGAGCGGGAGCCTCAGGAGGAGGAGGAGCAACTTTGGCTCATCCGCAAAAAATAGAGGGTTGTAGATCCCTTGGTCCTTGCCACTGCTGACGGGCCGCCGATCTCCATGCCTCCGCTTTCCGCGGTTCCTCTGGTGGAGGGGTCTACGCCATCTTCGGCTTTCCTTCAATCCATGGCGACCACTGAGGCTGAGACTTCGCGTGGCAGGCCGTTCTTCGTCCATGACCCAGAGAAGGTCGAAAGGTAAGCCTGGTTGTTTCGCCGAGTTATGAAACTTGTGTAGGAAACACACTTAACTCTTTTGCCATTTATGCAGGATCCGCCACTCCGACCCGAACTGCTCGTCGATGGTGTTGGACTTCCTGACGAGCAAAGCTCCTCGCGAGGTCAGCGATATCCCTTTCTACATTGCTCGGGCTACCGCCTCCCTCCCGAAGTCCTGGACGACCGATCTGGATGCGATCGCACGTCGGCGATCTGCTGATGCGATGCAGGCTACTTTTGCATTGGCCCTCCAGACGGCGACAATGGCTGCTCAGGTCGTGAGGGACTTTGAGGGGCGGCCGTCCACCGCTCGTCTCCACGCGGACCTCGAAGCCGCAAGGAAACAAAACATTGATTTCGCCGATCGGCTCGCGGCCATGGAGAAGAGCTCCGTGGAAGTGGCTAAACAGGCGAGGCAGGATGTTGACCGGGTGCGGGCGGCGACTGACCGGATGCGGTACTAGATGACGGAAGCCTGCAGGTCGCACGCGGCGACGCAGAAGGAGGCTGACCATCTGAAGGTGACCGTCGCCCGACTGACCAGCTAGCTTGCATCCTCGAAGGAAGAGGTGGCCGCCAAAACTGCAGAGCTCGAGGGCGTGAGCCAAACGGTTGCGGAGTTAAAGGAAAAGTTGAAGGCGACTGAGGTTGATCCCTTTGTTAACGTGGAGTACGTCAACAAATTCGCCTACTATATGGCTTATGCTGACGCGATCCGCGCCGCTAAGAAGGGAGGGCTCGAGGTCGGCCCTTTGGCTGAAAATTTCAAAGCCTATCCGCTGGAGCATCCTCTGCAGCCTGACTTCACCGTGCTGATCCTCGACCTTTCTGCGGATCTCCGAATCGACTTGAGCTGGTACCCATTGCCGGACAACCTTGTTCATCCGGGTGCCCCGGAGGATGGGGGTTTAGAGCCTGCTGCTGGCGATGGAACGGGCACCGATCCTTGAGCTTTTCTGCTTTTTTGACTTGTAATTTTTTGTAGCTTTCGTTTGTATTTTTGCCTTCGGGCGACCGTGTTTGTATTTGTATTCCAAGTGATGAAATAAATATTTGCTTCTCTGATTTTTGCTTGTATGATTGTCTTTCTGAGTCTTTTGCATGACTAGTATACAAGTGTTTAAGGAACGATCGTCGTGCGTACAGCTCCAAGTGAATAGATAAACTCATACTGGTAACTTTAGAACAAAGTCGATCGTTGCACATATATCTGAACGATGCCGATCGTCGTACGTGTATTTGAGTAAATACGATCGTGGTATATATAGCTCCGCTATTCCCCCTTGTTTTTGTTTACTTAGTGAAAGTAAGGGGACGAAAATAAATCGTTTAGTGAGCGGTCTTCAATTTTGCAGATTCCTCGAGGAAGGTCGACCATCCCGGCCAAGAGGAACCGTGCACAATCGTGGAGTTCGATAGAACCGACCTCCGCGGCCATGTCTTGTGCGCGAGCGACATTTTGTCTGATGGCCAACTTCTCGCGACTCACTTAATTGTGAGGTTCCTCCGTAGGCTGCACCCGCCTCGTATTTAAATGAAGGGCGAGCGGTCTTGGTCTGGAGGAGTCCTTGCACGGGGCGTTGTCGGATTAATTGACTCCACGACCGCGGATTTCTAGCACTTCTCTACCTCGGATCGTCATGTTAGATGGCGATCCTCCACAGTATACATTGTGACAGGGGGAGGGACGCGTCGCATTGTCTGGATCCACCATGTTAGATGATGGACCTTTGAGGGCGAGTGAACGTGTCCACAGATCTGTTTTGAAGGGTCCTTTGGCTACGCCCACCTCGTATTTAAATGAAGGGCGAGCGATCGCTGCCCAAAGGAACCTTGCATGGTAACAGAGAACGGTTCCATCGTCCTTCACAACCATGTTGGCACTTTTCTACCTCGGACGGTCATGTTAGATGGCGATCCTCGACGGTATACGTTGTGTAAGGGGAGGCGATCGCCTGCCTAGGTCCTTCATGTTGATGATGAACTTTAGAGGGCGAGCGAGTCATCCTCTGATTTGTTTTGGAAGATCCTTCAGCTACGCTCGCCTCGTATTTAAACGAAGGGCGAGCGATCGCTGCCCAATGGAACCTTGCATGGACGGATCGTCGGTTTCATCGACCTTCGCGACCATGGCGGCACTCTTCTACCTCAGACCATCATGTTAGATGGAGATCCTCGACGGTATGCGTTGTACTGAGGGAGACGATCGCTTGCCTAAGTCCATCATGTTAGATGATGAACTTTAGAGGGCGAGCGAGTCATCCTCTTTTTCGAGGAGTTGCTCAGGCAGTAGCCTTTGGTTTGACGTGGTGGGAATCGGGGAAAGACTTCCGAAGTTCCCACCTCTTGATTGAAGCATATAGATCCGGCCGCCGAGGTTGATCGGTGGTCGACTCGTATGAGTCTTACGACCTGTCGCGTTCGACTCTGGGGACCGGTTTGGGAGATTGATGGTGCTCTGGCTAAGCCAATAAACTGTCCAGCTTGTCCTCCTCGAACAATCTCCGGAGTTCTCTGAGGAGGTCGCAGCATTGGTTGGTGCTGTGACCGGGACTCTTGTGGTAAGCACAATATTTATTGTGGTCCAGATGACCATTTTCCCTTATCGCCTTTGGCTTTCTTAGCGGTTCGCGCCCCTTGATGGCGTAAAAAATATGGGCCGGAGTTCAGTTGAAGCTGTGGAAGAGATGGGTTTCCACATCCTCGAAGGCCTTTAAATCTCCGGGTGGCTTGGCGACTGCCTTGTTGGATTTGGCGATCGTCGTCTTTTGGACGGGAGGTGGCGTCCCCTCGCCTAGGCGGAGGGTGAGCAGCCTCTGCCTGGTCAGAAAATCGGCAGCCTTGGCGCGGAAGATCGCGTAGGTCGGAGGGATGTTCTTCGTGAGGTGCCTAAACATGGGTGAATGACCATAGAATCCCCCTAGTACCGAGTAGAGGGCGAGCTCGTCGCTTATGGGCTCAACGGTGAGGACTATTTCATCCACTCGGTCAATGTAATCTGCATTGGACTGGATTTCCCCCTGCCTGATTTTCATCATGCGGTGGGGACCTTCTGGTCTGGCGACCTTGGCGGCGAAGTATGTCGTGAAGTCGCTCGCCAGTTTCTCAAAGGAATAGATTGATCACGGTGGCAGTGAGGTGTACCACCTATGGGCCAGTTCACCCAATGTTAACTGGAATATTCGGCACCTGGTCACATCTGATGCCCCACATCCGGTCATGTAGACCCGAAACTTGCTCAAGTGGATCTCAGGGTCCGATATCCCCTCATACAAAGGTGTTTGAGGAGAAACGACCCTTGGTTTTACGAGGGCAAGCTCGATGTGGATTGCGAGTGGCTCACTTGGTCCGGTGATCTTTCTACTGGTGCCTGCCCCAGTTTCCATGAGCGCTTTCATCTCGTCGAGCTGGCGTTGCATAGCGGCCAGTGCCGTGGCCCGGCTGCTCGTGTATAGGCGCTCGGAGAAGGAGCCGAGGCGACCAAGTACTGATCCCCTGGCTCCGCTGTAGATGATGTCCTTGCCGTAAGGCTCGATTCTTTGGTGGATGGGAGCCAAACGGCTGACCTTTTTTTGATTGGGAGTCGGGTATGCCGAACTCCTGGTGACGGATTCGGACTCTGTCATCTCGTGGTTGGGGCCAGAATGCCCCGGTCGCCACGATGGATCACTTCCTAGGCAGCTGAAGACGGAACCGTCCCGCCTTGCGAGAGCTTTTCCTCGTAAATCGGGGCTTTCTGACGATCGCTCGACAAGTAACCCCTTGAGTTTCCACTTGCCCACGCGGAGGATGGCCGAGGGGGTTATGGCGGGCGCTTTGCATGCTCTCCGTTGCTCCTTTAGGATGGCCATAGCCTCCTCGATCTGTTCCGTGGTTTTGAATTGGTCGAGTGAGAGGTTGGGGCCGTCCCTCGGAGGCGGGATCGAGAGTCTCGCGTCGCCGCGGCTACCCTCTGCCGTAGGTTGGGTCTCGGATTAAGCCGGAATATGACGTCCGGCGGATCAGAGAGTGTCTCTCTTCGCTGTGGCGGCAGACGTCATGATTCTGAAGGTTTTTCATTGTAGAACAGTGAGTGTTTCTTCAAGTATATGCTTCGGAGAACAGTGAGTGTTCTTCGAAACGGTCGGAATGAAAATGAAGGTAGATCCCCTCCTTCTAGCGCCAATTGTTGTTACCCAAAATATTATCCAGAAGGGATTGCTGGAATGGATGAGTAACAAAAAAAATGCGAGAGCACGTCCGAGGGAGAGTAAATAACATAAGATTTGTCGGGTTTGTTAGTCCCGAGCTTGAATGCTCTAGCGAGATATTATTAATACGAATACTTGGGAGTACAAATATTAATGTTAGAGTACAATTATAATGAGTGTAAAGACCCTAGTTATCTAGCTCTTGAGTGCTGATGATTGCCGGAAGATCCAGAGATGATGCTCTGTGAGTTCTTGTAACAACGATGGAGTGCTGCGTTTTTAGATGAGTTAGTGAACTTTTGTAAGAAACAATAGTTTTGTGCGAACCCTTTTCCAGTTGCTAGAGGTTTCCTACTTATAGGAGTCGAGGTAGATGGGCGATCGCCTTTACTATATTATAATAAGTGGGCGATCGTCTTTAGCACATGGGTTGGTCTCCTTAAAGCCCGCAGCAGCTGCTGGCAGCCGGATGTGCGAACCAATGAGAAGACAACACGCGTCCTATGTCGCTATCTCGGGAGGTCCCACCTAGGACCTTTCGGCTGGTCTGTCGGTAGGTGAGACTGTCCTTGTCGTTGACAGCTGTTGATGGGCTGGAGTCAAAGATCCTTATTCTTCGGCACCATTCACAAATCTGCATGTGGGTCCTCGCTCCGAGATCCGGTCTTCATAGATATGACGGATGATGGCCTTACACGTGGCATAGGACAGTCGTCCTTGTTCGGGCACCAGAGTCGATCGCTAGGTTCCAAGAGGCGATCTCCCTGGACGTCGATCGCCCGGTACATGATCTCGGTCTGGACTCTTCGCTTAGCAAGTCTGCCTTGGATTATTTGATGTTGGCTTGGTCGCTTGGCCCTTAGGCCGATCGCCGTTGAGGCGTATAAATCGCCGCACAACAAGAAAGATATTATGCGTCACAGTATGAGGTGATAGAGTTGGGACAGGATTGATGATCTTGAGAAGCTATGATTTTGGAAATCAATATGTTGGTTAAATTTTGGAAACAGAGTTCTGTATTCGGGAGAAGGACTAAGATTGTTGAGAAGAACATGTAGTCATGTTAGTTCATTTTGAGATATATGAAACTGTTTTTGAGCATTTGAAAATGATACTTTTCAAAAGAATGTTTTACGGATGTTTTACGGAAAATGATTTTGGGCCGAGATCCAATCGATTTTGAAATAGTTTTATAACTCAGGACTTGGGGTCCAAAAAGAGTTTTCTACTTTTTTAAACTTCTTGTAATGTGGAACGGGATTGGACTGAGACCCTAATGTTTCTAAAAGGCTTTTCTGTTTTCAAAAGAACTCCCGAGATTTGTAAAACACTTTAGCAATCGTTTCTCTATTTTATTACTACCTTTCGGGGTTTTGGTTTATTTGTCCAAATGAAACTTCTAGGGTAGTCTTTCGTTGTGTTTGATTTACCGATTATTCAATCTTTTGTCATAGCATAGTTGAGGTGATCCAGGATTGGTTAATGGTCGACCTTGCGAGTCATATGTGGAAAAGGAGTTTTTATCGGAGTCTCTATATTGAGATTTTGGAACTCTATAGTGTGGTTTTCCGATGGAATATCAGTGGAATTGGTGACAAGCCGAACTGGTATACAGGAGTATGGGTGTGGTCAATCATTTGCATAATTCCATTTTACTTAATCGTGTGTATTCAAAAAGGATTGTCATCGAGTACTTGACGTAATGAGATGATTTAATTTTTCGAAAATTGATTTCGTGGTCTTACGAAAATTTATGTTTGAGTTTTGAAATTCTTGAAAGAACTTTCGAAAATTTGTCTTCTTGACAAGATTATATGATTTCAAACTGATTTTGAAAATGTGATTGATATACATACGCATTTAGTGCATAATGCATATCATGGTGAAGTTATGAATGTGACTCACGGACTGGATAATACATGGTATGATGAAAAGAGATTCGAACTTTAGTATGGTAGTTTGGGTATTCAAGGATGATCGGTTGATTGATCGGATAAGATAAATGTGCTGCGTGTTGTAGATTCATGCACAGAATATGATTTTGGAAACTTTGGATTTTGTGAAACCGGGACATATGTGCTATGTGATCCCATTGGTATAGTAGTAGTGCGATTTTACCATAGTGATTTTTGAATGATTCCTTTGAAAGTGTGGATTTGGGGATGGTGACCCCAGGATGGTTATTTTGGGTATTGATTGGTCGTTCCCTCTCCGTGTAGGATGGAGTATGTTCGTCAGCTTGCGGCTTGCTTTTCATACGCCGAGGAGTAGGTTCACCAGTCGGGTGTGTTTCTTTGAGATCCACTGTATGTGATTGGTGTAACGTTTTGAGAACTTTATTCGTCCATATATGTCTCTGTGATTCTGTGTTCATCGTGTTGGAGCTTACCATGTGAGGGTATTCTCAGTTACTGTTGATCATTTGTTGGTGATATTGGAGTTTATCATGTCAATAGTATTCTCGGTTAATTTGTTGGTTGATCATTGTTAATGATCGTATAAGCATTCGAATTTTGTGTCGATCTTTCGGGATTAGTTGCCATTGTTTTGGGCAGTTGTTTCACAGATGTATCGTGCATTATTGGTTTTTAGTAGATAGGGACTTGATTGTATAATCAGGCATACAAGATTTGAGGCGGATAGATTATTTCATCCGAAGATGATATATTTTGTTGAGACTCATGGAATTGTGACTGTAAGCATATTGAGGCTTTACAGTGGAGTCATTTGCTAGTATCACAGGAGATCATCGACCTGGCGCATTTATAAGTATACTGTTTTCGTTATTCATTATGATGATTGATTGTTGTCGTGATGGTTTCAGGATATTTTGGTTGAACGGTTTGTTTTTTTATGACGGATTTCATGTTTCTAGGATGCAACTATTTTAAGTGGTGTAGTATGTAATATCTGGAATTTCTACTACTGTTGTTTAATGTTATTTTATCCGAGTTACGTTGTACAGTGTGGAATCTGTACAGTATAGATAAAATAAATGAAGGACTGAGACATCTGTATTGGTATAATTGTCGTACTTGGTCGGCAATTACATTTGAGGATATAGTGTGTCGTGTATACGTATTCGATATATTGAGACGATGAGCAAGATCAGTGTAAATGGCTAAGTATAGCAGCCATAACGCACGTTAAGCATATGAGCTTACGTATGTTAATCCCCAACAGTTACGTACGTTAACGTGAGGTCTTTACGTACGTTAAGTATCAGGTGAGATATAGTTGGCTGATCAGAGAGGACCTTGTCAAGCGTAGCGCACGTTAAGCATAGGAGCTTACGTACGCTAAGACACAGACGTAATGTATGTATGTTACGTAGAGTGCATAACGTACGTTATGAATAGAATCGGACAGGATCCGGCTATGGCCGACAGGTGGGTCCCATGGTCGGCAACTTTCGGCACAGAACGTGGGAGGGCGAGTTAACGTTGTGTATTACGTACGTTATGGACTACACATTACGTACGCTAAATGGATATTTACTGTAGCAAGTCAACATATGTATTACGTACGCTATGGCCTATGCATTATGTACGTAAACGATCGAATGAAACAAGGAAGTGAGTTCTGGAATGATGTTACGTACGCTATGTAGGACCTGTAATGTACGTAAGGAAGCATTACGTACGTTAATGTTGATTGGTAACGTACGTAATGAGTGCTACAGATTATAAATGGAAGTTCGGCCTTTCATTTCTTCACGAGAGAAATCGATGCTTTTCCTCCAAACTTCGTCCCTCTTAGTATGGTAGTGAATATAAACCTCTTCTATCTTGGATATAAGTTTGGAAACATGGATTTGAGGCTTGGATATGAGATATCAATTATTCTTGAGGTGTTTGATGGTGTTGTTCATGTTCTTGAGATATGTTGTTGAACTCTACACCTTGATTTCGGATTCTTGGTATTGTTATTTGTATTTGATTCGTATGATGATAATGATAGTGGTGTTGATATGATTCTTAATGTTATGAGAAGTGTATATTGAAGAATATGATAATATATGACTTGAGTTATGAGTTGGATGACTATCTACATGTTAAAGGATGTCGGATTATGTTGTTTTGATGATTACGAACATGGTTTCGAATCACTTTGTGTTCTTGAAAGAACTTCTTGATGAATTTAACATAGCAAGACGATCATATATTTAATTATCGGTATTTTTAGATATGAAGATCGAATGTTCGTTAAGTCATGTTGATTGTAGTGGTAAAATTCGTATGTTCTTGATGAAATACGAATCATGATAAAAAATTTGAATCCGGAAAGATTGTGATTGATCATCGAATATGATTTCTTTTACACTCGTATCCGTAATCGTATTGTGGTTGTGAATTCGTAATTGGTTGAGTTGGATTATTCGGACTTGTGTTTAATCGAGATATTATGAAATTGTTGGGTTTGTTGATCGGTTATATTGATTGTTAAATATCGATTATCGGATTTCGGTTCGTATTGTGGATATGAGTTCGTAATGATTTGAGTTATACTATTTGTTTTTTTATATGATCGAGGTGTCGTTGAACCGTTGAGATTAATTGGTTGGTTATGTCGGTTATTGATTGTTATTGGATTTTTGTTTATTGTTTATTGCAGTAGGTTGTGATAATTGATCATTGGTTAGAAAAGTGTGTTGCGGTCGTGTTTGAGAATGTTCGTGAATTGCTTTGGCCGGGAGCCCAGGAGCTTGTAGACGAAGGCAAAGAGTTGATAGCAGCTTCATCATCTTCCTGTCGGTATTGAGGCAAGTTATTACTTGCACAGTTTATAATATTTAATGAATGGTTTCGATTTCATTCGTTTATAATTCGTATAGCAATGATTATAATTGTGAACACTGAAGATTTGGGATTGTACGTTGTTTTCAGATTTTGGGAATTTAAATCAAAATGTATATGATTTACTTTTGTTATTGGTATACTTGGGTATCGAGGATACATTGTCATATAGCCGAAGACATGAATTATCTACCGTCCACCGTCGAATATAGGGGATAATGCTTGGTGATGGTTTAGATATCGAGATTGCTCTCGAAGGACTCGGGACAAGTACGCTTTTCTTTGTCATTTTGTGTCGATCATATTGTGATACATTGTGTATTATTGTTGTCATGCATTTGTGTATTATTGTTAATATGCATTTGTGCATTGTTGTCGTATGTCCACCTCGTGTTGGTCCGACGGGATCATCTTGGGTATCTATACTGTGTGCGCTGGATCGCTAGACAGGTATTTCCACCATGCGTTGGTCCGACGGAATCATCATGGGTATCTATAGCTGTGTGCGCTGGATCGTTGGATTACCATGTGTGGTTGTTGCGCATATGTATATTATGGGTTATCCACCTCGTATCGGTCTTTCAGCATCATCTTGGGATCTATGTTGTGTTCGCTGGATCATTGAATTTCCATAAGTATACATTGTTGTTGTTATCGTGGGCATATTGATGCCATCATGTGAGTATGCATTTGTAGGTCTTGTGTTAGGACCATGTCCGTATGTTGTATTGGTCGATCTCGGATTAGACTGACATGATTCATCGTGGCATTGCGTATCCTGAGGTATGTTCCGTATTTCCTTTTTGTATGTTGTATTGGTCGATCTCGGATTAGACTGACATGATTCATCGTGGCATTGCGTATCCTGAGATATGTTCCGTATTTCCTTTTTGGTTCTTGTCTTGGATGGACACTCGATTATCGTGTTGGAATTTGATGATGTTATCCGATGGATCGAATTGGTCAGAGCTGGTATATTACTATATTACGAGTTATGATGATGTTTTGAGAATCTTGGGTATTGCTTGAGGTACCGTATGGATATTATGTTTAAGTTTATTAGTTAATCGAGATTACGAGATGTGAAATGTGATAATGGTTATTTTGATTAGAATTATTACAAGTTTGGCAAAGTTACGGCGGTAAGATTACATTGGTCGTATTCTTACTTAGTGTTTTTATTGGTAGGTAATTATTGAGGTGATGTGATCGTTATCATTGTTGGATATTATGACTGACCCCATCGTGGGCTTTCTTTTTAGGTTCTTGGGATATTGAGTTTGTAGCGGTCGTGAAGAGATGATCTTCCCGGAGGATACTGGCTAGTGTATGTATTCGTGAATTGAGTTTCCTGGTCAGTTATTGTATTCCACTGCTAGAGTATTTTTAACTGTTGTCTTTTCCGCTGTGTGAGTATTTTTAAATGACCTTTCCATATCTGGTAACTTAAGTTACTTTGGAAAATTATTTTTTAAACTATTTTGTCGGTACGTGTAAGCGATAGCTTAACGTTTGTTTTTAAACTATTAAGTTTTAGCATTTCGGGCCTTGTGGTTTCAAATGAGATTTTTACGATGGTTTTGGATAAACGGATTTTATTAAATGTTCAAATGTTTTTAAAAGATAGTACCGTTGTTTGCCTCTTGGGCATTTGTAAATCTTTGCGAAAATGTATTTTAGCCTTGTGGGTTCCATCTCGGGGCCCACGCTGTAATAGTCCTGGATGGCTCTGAGGGTGTTACAGGGTATGCTTGATAGATCTTCAATATATCATCGTATTCCAAATGGTGAGCACATAATTAGATTGGGAGCGTCCTTTATGCGGGTTAGATATATAACCAACATCAGCAAATCGAACCAACGCATTGTTGGGATTCTCTTCATAGGGAACAAGCTTGCTAGCATTGGCACTTCTGGTAGTCAAGCTACCATGATTAGATGCAATATCACAGGAAGATCGATGGTCGGTATGCATCGTCTTAACCTCAACAATTCCTTTTAGAATATTGCTCTCTTTTGTGTAGGGAAAGAACAATCCAAGATCATTGGAGCCTTTCAAGTATCGAAAGATGTGTTTTACTCTATTGCGCTACAAAAATCCTTGTGCAACTAGTTTTGCTTTATAACGCATGACCTCATTTTTATCATTGCGTTTACGAACAAAGACCCATTATGTCCAATTGGTTTAACATCCACGTTTACTGGATCGATACGGCCAAGTATGTCACATTAAGCAATTGGCTCATCATTGACCTTTAGCAACCGAGCGTGGCTCATCATCGTCATCTTTAATAATTTCTTAATGGACAGAGTAGGCAAAAGCATCATCGACTAGTGTGGATGACCTGTAAATAGTACGTATTCACTCGTACATCGCATTGAGATTTCTTTATTCTCCGACATCAACAAAGTTTCCGACGCGTCCATCGATCGTTCCATTGTTGATTCGAGGACATATCCATAGTCAGATAGAATCTCGTGTGACGGGGTCACTGTGTCAATAATGAAAGGATTTTGTGCCTCCATTCCTCTTCTCTTTTGAGGTTAGGGATCCTTTATACCCACTAAACTCCCCCTCTTTCGAGTAGGGATAAGAGCAGCCGAAGCAGCCATCCCACCACTAAGGTCAATGCCGGGGACATCATTCCTTTGGGAGGCCGAACCTTGCCCTATTACTGGGACTTCTGACCTTGCAGGAACATCTGCAGTGGGAATGGTAGATCTTGTCACTTTTGCAGTATAAGCAAAGTTGTCTGGCATCGAATCTGGAACTTTCTGAAGATTAAGAATATACACGTCCAGCTCAGATTGAGTAGTGCAGGGATCTTGATGAAGCAAACAGGGAGCACACCAGATAATTTCCTGGCATTCAACTGAAATTGTTTGATTCCTCTCTCCCCTAACAACGGGAAGTTTGTCTCATCAAAGTGATAATTTGCAAATTTGCAGTAAATAGATCTCCTGTCAAAGGTTCCAAGTAGCAAATAATTTTAGGCGACTCATAGGAAATATTTATACATAATCATCTCTGCGGACCCATTTTAGTTTGCTGTGGAGGCGTAATTGGTACATAGACTGCACAACTAAAAATGCATAAGTGTGAAATATCAGGCTCATATCCAGTTACCAACTGATATGCACTAAACGGTTGATTGGCAGTGGGGCAAAAGCGAATAAATATAGCTGCTTGAAAAATTGCATAACCATAAATCGGCAAGTTGTTGCGCAATACCAATGCTCGAGCGATAAGTTGTAATTGCTTAATCATTGCCTCAGCAAGGCCATTTTGTGAATGAATATGGGGGACGGGGTGTTCAACTTCAATCCCAATCATCATGTAATAGTCATCGAAGGACTTCGACATAGACTCCCCAGCATTGTCCAATCATAATAACAAGTTCAGAAAGTTGGGGTGGTTAGCCCGTGACTTGACAATTTATGCTTGAAGCTTAGCAAATACAGTGTTTCTTGTGGATAACAAAGTGGCATAAAATATCTGAATGGTCCACACTATGGTTGAATAGGTCCACAAATGTCACCTTGAATTCTTTGTAAGAAGCGAATATTTTGTGTTGAGTCTTTAGTAAATGATGTGGAAGGTATCAACTTTGCTAGTGAACAAGACTTACAAAATGATTTATGGGCATTTAAAATTACCGTGAAAGCCTTGGGAGTTGCAGAAGGTGCACCGACAATCTCATCAGGGCATGCAATCTCCAATTCCAGTGATGCTATATCATACTCACTCACATCAATGCCGATGTAGAGCGGTGCTTCCAGTCATTTTTTGGACATGAAAAAGGGATTACCATGTGAGTTTTTTAAAATACAAATCATCATGTCATGTCTAGGGTGACCAAGTCGATTATGCCACAGTTGGTATGCTTCAAAATCACAAAGTTTGTGACTCACAGCTGAGGATTCAATAACCCTTATTGCAGTTTGAATAAACCACATCTTAGACTCATTAGTTTCTCGAGAACGCGACATATTCCGCATTTTGATAGAGTAACACACAAACCCAGATGTATTGATGACATGGTGGCCGAGTCATCGGACAAGATTCTATCAAAATATCCTCTTTAGATAGTATTGCAAATTGTTTAACAAATAACAAAGAAGAATATCATTTGGCTCAAATAGTTAACTATCTGGAAGCAGTACCACCTTTCAAGAGACATTCGCACTTTGAAGCATTGGGGACAAGCTCCTTTAAACCCATCCCTTCATTACAAGAAGCTCCAACACATGTTATTAAACTTATACATGAACATTTGTGATATTAAACTTCTCTTTTGTGATATTAATTCACTTTCGGTAATTAATATATTAACCGAACTTGAATAAGAGAAGTTGATGAGGGCATTGAGGAATCACACTAGAGCTATTGGATGGACTATTGCGGACATTAGAGGAATAATCCCCTCTATATGCATGCAAAAAATTCCAATGGAAGATGATTTCAATCCTTTAATCAAGCACCAACGCCGTTTGGATCCAAACATGAAGGAAGTTGTAAAGGCAGAAATTCTAAAGCTACTTCACAAAGTAATCCTATATATAATTTCAGATAGTCTATAAGTGAGCCCCATACATATGGTGTCCAAAAAGAGTGGAATGAAAATCATAGAAAATAAGCACAATGAGCTTATACTAACACGACCCCTTACCGGGTGGAGGATGTGCATAGATTACATGAAGATTATCAAGACAACTAGGAAAGGTCATTTTCCTCTCCCATTTATTTATAAAATGTTCGAGAGATTGGTGGGACATTCTTACTATTGCTTTATTGATGGATAAGTTAGGAATATGCCCACGAATGCCACTCAGAGGATGAGAGAGAAGGGGTATTGTACTTGTAATTATGGACTTATCAATAAAAAGGCAATATGATTCATTCATTGTTTATTGTATTTCAAATGCATTCTTGATTTGGTAAACATTGAAGTGAAATCCATCTAAATAAGATCAAACATTCCACTCTCGTTATTAGATAAGAGAAAAGTGCAGTGGAAGTGTTTAAGGCTTATTTACGTAAACCGTTCGCAAGTCGATAACTTAATTGGGAATTAAGTTTTGAATAAGACTTGTATAACTGATGCTAGGACATGGCATGTCTTGATATCATAGTGATAGGTATATTGGTGGGACTAGTACACTCGAACATGACTCATACTTGATTCAGTCACACGGTATTCACTCTTGGAAAGTCGATGACGAATTGAAAGATTGTGATAGTATACGTGGACCTTTGACTTGAGGGTTCAGTAAGACATGTGCCTGTGACATTTAGTTTGTCACTAGAGTAGTTAGACCCATTTGCTTAATCGCTGGGTCAACCTCGAAGTGCGGACTATACGGGTAGGTAGCTGTCTTTACTGTATGCCAAGAAAGGATTCTATCTCCTGTTAGTGAGCAGGCGAATGTCTTTTACGGTTACTGGCAAATAAGATCATAAGTCTTTGGCCAAGGCATTCTGATCTAGTCATATTGGATATACTAGTAATCAGTCGGTCTTGGTTTCCATTAACACATGTATAATGTCTAGACAATAGTAGGGTTTGACTTTACCGTGACCCGAAGACTTGACCGGGATATCTGATGAGGGGCTATACGTATATAGTATTCACGACATAATGGTTCTTGAATGACCCTTCATTCGTTTTCAGTCGGGGTTTACACTGCGGCCCGCTAGGATGGCTAAGTGTTGCCCGCACTCATTGGTTCCTCCCAATGCCGGCTGAGACGGACCTAAGAGTCGCGCATCATGATCGTTGACGGATAAATATGAATTTATCATCTCTATATTAATATTAGATATTGGATATCTAATTATGATTTATTGAATAAATCAAATAGCGGTCTTATGAATTGAAATTAAGTTACTGGGTAATTAATTTAATTCATAAATAAGATTTCTTAGAGAAATATATTTGTATTTGATATAATTAATTATTTGAATTGATTAATTAAGTATAAATATAATGGAGATAAAACAGAGTGTATTTAACGGATTCGTTTGACGAACGTTCAGTACACGAGCCGAGTGACTCGGCCCGTTTCCTATAAATTTCCAAGGTGACCGCACCCTCCCTCTCTTTTGTCATGGTGTTTGTTTGTTTATTATTTGATATGGCATGTTACTTAAGTAACTTCCAAAATGTATGATAAGACTTATCTTATCAAATCATTTTGTATCTTACTTTCTATACTTTGCCTTATATAATGTAAACTAAAACAACACCACACCAACAACTTCATCATTCGGCCGAGCCTTAGAGAGACGGAAAGATTTTTCTTCAACAAATTCTTCATCTTTGAGGTGGAATAAAAGAAAGAAAAACAAGAGAGAAAAATTCCTACGAGTTTCCCTATCCGTGTTCTTGATAGAACGGAGTCTCACTGATTTTTCCGATTAAGTTCCGATGCGTGTGAAGTAGACACATCATGCTTTCGGTGTTTGCGATGAATGGATTTCGTGCTCGTGTTTGGGTTCGTGATCATCATCAAAATTATGAAGATATTATCAAAGACTTCAAAGGTATGGGACTTTAATCCTTTATCTTCATCAATTTATTTTTCGTATATAGGTTACTTGATCGATCCTGTTTGGGATTCTTTATATTGAGTTTTATTATTCCGTTGCGCACTCAGTTTTATTTCCAGAATCCCAACAATGGTATCGGAGCGAGGTCAATGATACCGTATATACGAATTATTTTTAGCATTTGGAATGCTTGATAGTATGGTGAATGATTTGGAATCATTTTTGACATAATCATGGTATGTGTTTATTCGTTCGTTGTTATATTTTTCGTAAATTTATGTCTAAATATAAATCTTTTATTTCTTGGAAATATGATTTATATTGAAAATATGAATGTTGAAACATATAGATATTGGATATCCGGTCAGAAATCGAGGCTCGTATGGCCGTTGGACGGCACACGAAACAGTGCTCGGGGGGGCTTCCATGCGGTCCAGCTTTTGGGATCGCAATCCGGGCCTGGTGCTGGCCCTGCCGAGCAGTCCAGGCAATTCAGACCGTGGTCCAGGCTGTTCGGACTGCGATCTAGCCCCCTTCCGTCTTGTTTCGGGCTCATTTTCTTCGTGTATTCCTGAAAATTAATTCCCATTATTAGATTGGATTTAATATGATTAAAATGATATATAGTATCTCATTTTATAAGGGAAGATTAATTAAATGGAATACATGTGATTGATCGAATTACCTTGAACGTTTTTGTAACACCCCGAACCATCCTAGGGCTGTTACACGCCGTAGGACCTTCATAAGGCGTACAAGGCTAAACACACACATGACTACCGACATGACAGTGACATAAAAATGCATCAAAAGAAATATCAGGCCGTGGCCTCGGCCAAAATATTTTAATTCCAATACATAATACAACGTAAATCCATTGCCCACGCAGGGGACTTACACCATAAAACAAGAACAATTTATTCCAACCTCAAAACAACATGTAAATAAAATAACTTCCAAGACTCGAGCCTCATCATGCCTGTCCATCCTTCGGGTGCGCCTCCCTTGCTTGCTCCTCGGGTCATACGGTAAAAACATTTCACCCCATAACAGGGGTTAGCATACGAAATGCTAGTACAAGTACATAATTACACAACGTTACATACAACTATTTCAACATTCCTGTCATAGTTTCGAAGATATTTATGAAAGGGTCATATTCCGGAGTACCATATTTTTGTCAAAAACATTTTCCATTCAAAAACATTTCGTCATCAAGCCATGGCAACACAACTCGTTATCACAAAACCATACCTGGTAACCTGTGGCCGTACCCCTTAATATCGACCCCTAGAGGCCCCATCGAGCCATCCCTATGTGGGAAACTACTTCCGCGGCCGTACCCATTAGTATCGGCCCCCAGAGGCCTCGTCAGACCATCCCTGGGTGGAAGAACCACAACACACGCATACATGCCTCCTTCCGCGGCCATACCCCTTAGTGCCGACCCCCAAAGGCCACACATGCCATCCTTGGGTGGAAGAGCGACACCACTCAATACACCAAATATCACATTCAAAAGGTAACATTCAAGCCAAATACGCATCATACACAACAAAATGTAATTCATGTACTTGCCTCGATTATTACGATGATTAAATGAGGTCGGTAAAACTCGGGCAAGAAGCTATCAATCCCCAATTTCTGAACCTAAGATGATCAATATAGCAAGACTCGTATCAGGACCGCTGATTCTAATCACATTAACACTTGGAATTCGAATCCATACTCTAAGGGGATTTTTATCGAACACCTAGTGGGCATTTTGTCTATAAAAAATATTATAGGTGAAGAATCCGATCTCTACCACACTAGAATCGAAGAGAACCACTCAAAAACATCGATGAATCCAAGAACATCTATGAACCATCCTAGAAACAAGAACTATTAAGAATCTATTGAAGGAACTTGAAGAACTTCATCACATACCTTCATTTAACCCAGAAAAATGGATGCTTATTCGAGAACAACCTTGATATCTAGATTCTACGATGTTAGGAACAAGTTTATGGCTTGATTTTGAAGCACAAAACTGAAAATATTTGTGGAGAATGAGTTTGGGTCGAAAGAATGCCCCAGAACAATTCAGAAATGAGTGAGATAGCTATTTATACTCATCCGGTCGGATTTTCTAGATTTCAGCACTTACCGGACGTGTCAAATGACATGGGTTGTGTCACCTATCCAGAGAGTTTCTTCGTAACTAAAATAGTTTGACACGGCCCGTGTTAAATGACACGGGTCGTGTCACTGCACCATAGACTGCTATTTCGGCCATAAATCCTTCATACAGGATCCGATTAACTCACTATTTGAACCATTGGGAAGCTAATTCAATAATATATGGTTCTGTAAAATTTTAGGAATTTTGGATTTTTCAAGAATTTATGGTCATTGATCAAAGTCAGTCCTTGCGCATATCACTATCCAAAAATATCTACTCGTATTTCTATTAACACTCTTTGGTAATCCACTCATATCTTGAATGGTACAATGATATAATACTTGAGAAAATAGTTTTACATGAAGGTTCCAAAAACACTAAGTTTATACAAGCATAAAAAAATCTCGGATATTACATTCTCTCCCCCTAAAAACAAGTTTCGTCCCGAAATTACGAAGTGAATAACTCAGGGTATTTCGACCTCATATTCTCTTCTGTCTCCCACGTGGCCTCCTGTGATCCGTGTCTTGGCCATTTGACTTTGACTGAGGGAATGATCTTATGCCTAAGTTACTTCACCCGACGTTCCAAAATCTGAATTGGTTTCTCTTCAAAGGCGATGTCAGGACCCAACTCGATCTCTCTAAAATAAATGACTAGGGTCTGGCACGTATTTCCTTAACTGGGAAACATAAAATGCATTATGCACATGGGTTAAGGATGGTGGCAAACCCAACCGATAAGCAAGATCCGCGACTCGTTCTAAAATCTCGAAGGGTCCAATGTATCGCGGACTGAGTTTACCCTTTCGACCAAAGCGATAAACTCCCCGAGTTGGCGACACTTTCAGCAACACATGGTCACCAACCTCAAATTCCAACAGGCGACGACGTACATCCGCATATGATTTTTGTCGACTTTGAGCAGTCAACAGTCTATCCCAAATCAGTGCGATTTTATTTCTCATTTCAATCAATAAATCGGGTTCAGTACCAATCAATTCAGACGCATCATCCCAACAAAGTGGTGATCTACATCATCTTTCATACAAAGCTTCAGATGGTGCCATTTTTATCGAGGTGTGCCAACTATTGTTGTATGTAAACTTTATTAATGGTAAATATGTCTCCCAATCGTCCTTCCAGTCTAATGTTCACGCCCTCAACATATCCTCAAGCGTCTGAATCGTATGCTCTGACTATCCGTCTGTTGGAGGATGATATGATGCACTGAATTTTAAATCGGTCTCCACGGCGCGATGAGCAGCCTGCCAAAAATGCGAAATAAACCGACCATCTCAATCAGAAATTATACTCTTGGGGGTTCTATGCAATCTCACAATTTCCACAATAAACACCCGGGCTAGCCTCTCTGGTCCCCAAGTGTCTTTAATACCTAGAAAATGAGTTAGTCGATCAACAACGACTCAAATCATGTTCATTCCGATATGGGTTCTCGGCATGCCAGCGATAAAATCCAGAGAAATATCTTCCCACTTCCAGTCGGGAATAGAAAGTGGTGTCACTAATCCCGCGGGTCACTGGTGCTCGATCTTAACTTGTTGACAGGTCAAGCACTTCGATACAAAATCGCTAACATCCTTCTTTAAGTTGCTCCACTAAAAGTTACTCTTTACATCCTTATACATTTTGGTAGCACCAGGATGCATAGAGTAGGGTGTAGTATGAGCTTCATTCATAATTTTCTATCTCAACTCGCTGTCGCACGGTACACACAATCTTCCTTGAAATCACAAAACTCCATCATCTTAAATCACGAATCCCGGAGCTTTCCCCTTTGTTACATCTTCCTTCAATTGAACCAAGAATGGATCCTCAACTTGCTTTTCCTTGATATCATCAATCAGGGACGAAGTGATTTCTAATGTATTTAACTGGCCCTGAACTCTCTGAAGCCAAACATCTATACCTTGCCCGATCAAATCCCTTCGAATTCTTTGTTGAAGTGTAAGTACCTCCAACATCTGAAGTGATATCGGTTTGCGACTCAAGGCATCTGCCACAACATTCGCCTTGCCCTGATGGTATAGAATTTCAAGATCATAATCTTTTATTAAATCTAACCATCTTCATTGCCTCATATTCAATTCCTTCTGGCTAAAAATATACTTCAAACTCTTGTGATCCGTATAAATTTTACAAGACGAACCAGAGAGATAATGCCTCCAAACCTTCAAAGAAAACACGACCGCAGCTAATTCCAAATCATGTGTAGGATAATTCTCTTCATGCGGTTTCAATTGTCGAGATGCATAAGAAATCACTCTATCCCTCTGCATCAAAACACATCCTAGTCCAAGTCTCGAAGCATCACTGTACACTACAAAATCATCGGTCCCATGTGGTAAGGCTAAGACCGGTGCAGTAGTCAATCGTCTCTTCAACTCTTCAAAACTATTTTGTGTAACTCTGGTCCACTCGAATTTCTGACTTTTCTGAAGCAACTAGGTGAGTGGTCGAGCAATCTTGGAAAATCCTTCGACGAACCTATGATAATAACCTGCAAGTCCTAGGAAACTCCTCACTTCATTCACGTTCTTAGGCGGTTCGCATGCCAGTACCGCCTCTATCTTCAAAGTATCAACTCGGACTCCTTCCGCTGAAATCACATGTCCGAGAAACGTCACTTCCTTGAGCCAAAACTCACACTTGGAAAATTTCGCATATAACTGTTCAGTTCTCAAAGTGTCTAGTACAATGCGAAGGTGGTCCGCATGCTATTCCTGATTCTTGGAATAAATAAGGATATCGTCAATATATACGACTACGAACTTGTCCAAGTATTCAATAAATACTTTGTTCATTAATTACATAAATACGGTTGGGGTATTGGTTAGCCCCAAAGGCATAACAACAAACTCATAATGGCCATATCTCGTTCAAAAAGCAGTCTTCGGAATATCAGTATCCCGAATCCTCAACTGATAATAACCCGATCGGAGGTCAATCTTCGAGAAAACAGTCGCGCCCTGAAGTTGATGAAACAGATCATCGATTTGAGGTAATGGATATTTATTTATGATGGTCAACTTGTTTAATTCTTGGTAATCGATACATAAATGAAGCGACCCATCCTTCTTCTTGACGAAAAGTACAGGCGCACCCCAAGGCGCATCGCTCGGTCGGATGTACCCTTTATCTAATAATTCTCCCAAATGTTTCTTCAACTCCAACATTTTCGATGGTGCCATCCGATATGGTGCCCGAGTAACCGGAGTGGCACTCGGCTCTAAATCAATAGGAAATTCAACTTCCTGTTGTGGTGGCAATCCCGGTAAATCATCCGAAAATACATCGGGGTATTCATTATTAATTGATATCGATGACATCTCGACTCCTCCATATTCCGCTTTCAAGGCGTAACACCAGTAACCTACACACCCTTGATTAAGAAGTTTTACAGCCTGTAAAGCACTAATCATGCTTCCGGATCTACCCGGTTTATAACCTTCTAGGATATGTTCGGTTCTGTCTTCAGCCACTATTGAAATAGTACGAGTTCTGTAGTTCATAATAGCTCCGTGACGGATTAACCAATCGTCCCTTAGGATCACATCCTCGTTCTTTAAGTCAACTACAATAAGATGCGAAGGCCACTCTCGATTCCCAATTCTTACCGGACAGTCTCTAACCTCCCGATTCCCGACTATATGATCCCTGCTAGGCAAATCCACTATGAATGGTTCGCATTCAAATAAATAATCTATACCAACACGGTGTACACAATATAATGCAATAAATGAATGGGTGGCACCCAAGTCAAATAATATCGAAACTGGTTGGGAAAAAATCTGAGTAATACCTGATGTCACCGCGACATCTGTCTCCTCTACATGTCTCATCTGATATATATGAGGATGGGATGATCCTGAACTCAAAGCTGTCCGAGGGTCTGGCTGATCCCGACCCTTACCACGGTCCTAACCCCAAGGATTCTGTGAAATTGGGATTTTCTTCTCAACATTAAGTTCCTTCTGAGTTGTAGTGGCTGCGGAATTATTAACTACTCTGGTCGCCTTCTCACAATGGATAGATCGTTGTCCGCTCTGCCCGCAAGTGTAACAAGTAACCGATGGAAACGGGCATTCCTTTGATAAATGATCCTTCCGGTTGCACTTAAAACAAGCTCTGCCTCCAGAAGTAACTGACTGAACCGAACGACTACCGCGAGAACTACCGACAGGATGAAACGACCTCTTCCCTGGCACAGAAAAAGATTGTGACTTCGAAAATTTTCCACCCTTGCCAGTCGAGAAGTTCCCAGTATTCTTCGGTTTCTTTGTTTCAGGACCAATGTCTGATTCCGAAATAGCCATCTCGATTGCTAGAGTGCGATACTGGTATTCTTTCAGCGTAGTGCATGCCATACTCTGTTGAATATGAGGCTTCATACGCATATTGAAATAACGAATTTTATCCACCCTATATTTCACTTGATCTTTGACATATCTCAGTTGTTGATTGTATGAAATAATAGCCTGAGATATTAGGATATCTTGTGGTGTAGCCGAAAAGAACTCAAACCGGTGGCGGGCAATATTCTACCTCCATGGCGGTCTAAAACTCTTCCCAAGTAGCTGCTCGATCCCTGGGAGCCACTATCTCCCACCAATCTGCAGCTTCCACATCCAAGAGATATTGGGCAGTGGGTACACTTCTATCCTCCAGACAAGCCACAACATCGAAAATTTTCCCTAGCTCAAAAAGCCAATTCTCCCAACCCAAAGTGTCTGTAGAACCAGTAAAACGAGGAGAGTGCATCTTAATAACTTTCTGAAGCCATCTACTAGCCTCATCCTCCATAGTCGAGAGCGGATTCTGGTGACCACCCTGGGAAATCTGAGTTAATTGAGTTACAAGTTGTCGAAGAATATCGGTAGTCCCAGGTTCAGCTCTATCACTCGTCGGTTGATCATGGCTAACCGAAATATCCTGACGCCCTTCAGAACTTAAGGGCAGATTGCTTGGCTCTGCCTGTAATGCCGAGTCAGTAGCTGACTGGGAAGACATGATCCCCTCATCAGCCGCACCACGTCAATGGCCTCGGCCGCGTTCTCGTGCTGGTCTACCCCGTCCTCTCAACATACTGAAGAATAAGAAATAAAACGGAGCAAGATCAGCATAGCTCAAAAGTTCACCTTACCCAGTACCTCAATGCACAATTTAAACCAACAATACGAATCAGAACAAAACATAACGACGAGAAGTCTTACAGCCACAAGTCGCACGGAGGGATGACAGCGCGATGATGTTAGGCTCAACAACTAACTCTTTCTACACACTATCGGGCCCGACTCAACCATAGCCTAGGTATTCAAAACCTAAGCTCTGATACCATATTTGCAACACCCCGAACGATCCTAGGGCTGTTACACGCCGTAGGACCTTCATAAGGCCTACCAGGCTAAACACACACACGACTACCGACATGACAGTGACATAAAAACGCATCAAAAGAAATATCAGGCCGTGGCCTCGGCCAAAATATTTTAATTCCAATACATAACACAACATAAAGTCGTTGCCCACGCAGGGGACATACACCATAAAACAAGAACCATTTATTCCAACCTCAAAACAACATGTAAACAAAACAACTTCCAAGACTCGAGCCTCATCATGCCTGTCCATCATTCGGGTGCGCCTCTCTTGCTTGCTCCTCAGGTCGTACGGTACCTGAAATGTAAGAACATTTCACCCCATAACAGAGATTAGCATATGAAATGCTAGTACAAGTACATAATTACACAACGTTACATATAACCATTTCAACATTCTTGTCACAGTTTCGAAAACATTTATGAAAGGGTCATATTCTGGAGTACCATATTTTTGTCAAAAACATTTTCCATTCAAAAACATTTCGTCATCCAGCCATGGCAACACAACTCGGCATCACAAAACCATACCTAGTAACCCACATCTGTAACCTTTAGTATCGACCCCTAGAGGCCCCATCGAGCCGTCCCTAGGAGGTAAACCACTTCCACGGCCGCACCCCTTAGTATCGGCCCCCAGAGGCCTCGTCAGACCATCCCTGGGTGGAAGAACCACAACACACGCACATATACTCCCTTCTGCAGCCATACCCCTTAGTACCGACCCCCAAAGGCCACACATGCCATCCCTGGGTGGAAGAGCGACACCACTCAACACACCAAAAATCACGTTCACAAGGTAACATTCATGCCGAATACGCATCATACGCAATAAAATATAATTCATGTATTTGCCTCGATTATTACGATGATTAAATGAGGCCGGTAAAACTCGGACAAGAAGCTATCAATCCCCAATTTCCGAACCTAAGATGATCAATATAGCAAGACTTGTATCAGGACCGCTGATTCTAATCACAATAACACTTGGAATTCGAATCCATACTCTAAGGGGATTTTTATCGAACACCTAGCGGCATTTTGTCTATAAGAAATATTATAGTTGAAGAATCCGATCTCTACCCCACTAGAATCGATGAAAACCACTCAAAAACATCTATTAATCCAAGAACCTCTAAGAACCATCTTAGAAACAAGAACTAGTAAGAATCTATTGGAGGAACTTGAAGAACTTCATCACATACCTTGATTTAACCCATAAAAATGGATGATTCTTCGAGAACAACCTTGATATCCAGATTCTACAATGTTAGGAACAAGCTTATGGCTTGATTTTGGTGCACAAAACTGCAAATATTCGTGGAGAATGAGTTTGGGTCGAAAGAATGCCCTAGAACACTTCAGAAAGGAGTGAGATAGCAATTTATACTCATCCAGTCGGATTTTCTAGATTTCAGCACTTCCCGGACGTGTCAAATGACATGGGTTGTGTCACCTGTCCAGAGAGTTTCTTCTTAACTAAAATAGTTCGACACGGCCTGCGTCAAATGACACGGGTTGTGTCACTACACTAGAGTCTCCTATTTCGGCCAAAACTCCTTCATCCGGGCTCCGATTGACTCAACGTTTAAACCATTGGAAAATAATATATGGTTCTGTAAAATTTTAAAATTTTTGGATTTTTCAAGAATTTATGGTCATTGATCAAAGTCAGTCCTTGCGCATATCACTATCCAAAAATATCTACTCGTATTTCTATTAACACTCTTTGCTAATCCACTCATATCTTGAATGGTACAATGATATAATACTTGAGAAAATAGTTTTAAATGAAGGTTCCAAAAACCCTAAGTTTATACAAGCATAAAAAAAATCTCGGATAGTATAGTTTTCATATTACCGATTATGAGAATTGATTGGATCAATTCTATTTAATAGTTGATTATATATATATATATATATTGATTGGGTAAATATATTTAATTTGCAATCCATTTATTTAGTATTTGTTGGATGAATGCTTTTGAATGGGGATGTGGTTCATGGACCTAGTTTTGAATCATTCGGTTTTATTCGATTGGGTTCTAAAGGCCGTTTTTGAGCCTATTTATTTTACTAGAAAAATTTGTATAGGATGCAAATTTTCAAATATAAAATTTATATGTAATTACGAAGACCGGAGAAAGATCTGTTCGAGAAGACGAAGATTCAAGACCGAAGACATGTAATTAGATTATGATGTTTTTTGTTCTAGGAATGGTCCATGAACTGCATGTTGGTAGTAACTAGGTTTCTATTTACCGTTTTTCATTTTGAATGATTGACAAACACAAACGCGCTTATAATTGAATTAATGTGCAAAGTGTAACATTAATCGCAAAATTCTCCCGACAACAAATAGACTAAGTTTGAAAAGGTTACGAGGTTTCCTACCCTCCATCAAACTCGTAGAAAATTGATACACGAGCCGGTGTGCTATGCTTCCGAGTTATCGAGGTAGTAAATTTGGTAGAGGTTGATAAATTATTGAGTGCATTAGATGCCTTCGGTTGGTGATAAATTTCACCCCTAGAAACTTGATAGGTTGCCGGGCGAGATTCAATAGTCAGACAGATAGGCATTGATGGTCAACAACTTAGATAGTTCGGATTGCCAAGAAACTTGATAGGTTGAGGGCATGAAGACTAGGGGTAAAAGAAGATCGAATCATCCATTGGACGGGTTGGTGATGGGCACCACTTTATAGAAATTAATAGGCAATAAACCTGATAGGTTGTGTCTGTTAAATTTTGTAAAGAACTCGATCACCACTAAGAAGTCGATCTAACCATGACTTTCGGCTTATAACATGGGAGTGTATAATTCCGATAAAATTAGTGGGAGCCGAGACAAGAGTTAAATAATCCCTTAAATTCTATACTCGGTCATAATAAAACAAGTCATTAATTCAATCTTATCTAAATCAATGCAGAGAAACGAAATAATATCTCTCTAAAAATGGCAAAGAACCCACTTGCAATACTACTTGAAAAGAATCTTCTAACTGGCTCCAACTTTGTTGACTGGTTTCGAAATCTGATAATTGTACTCAGCATGGAGTCTCTGGGATACGTCTTATAGGCGGACATTCCACCGACTCCAGTCCGGACTAAGGGTAATCAGAAATAAATTGATGTCCATGAAAAATGGGTCAAGGATGATGTGCTGGTCCGTTGCTTTATGATGGGCTCAATGACTAATGGGCTGCAGAGAGCGCACGAGAAAATGAATTCTGCTAGGCATATTCTCGCACACTTGACTGAGCTTTATGAAGAGCATAGTAGGACTGCTAGATATGAGATATCGAAGCAGTTTTTCAGTGCTAGGATGAAGAAAAGGGAGAAAGTGGGAGACCATTGTTGTTGCCCAAAATATTTATCCGAAGATTAATACTGCTGGAAGACGGACAACAAACAAATGCGGGAGCACTTCCGAGAGAAGATAAATAAAACAAGATTTGCCGGGTTTGTTAGGCCCGGGCTTGAATGCTCTCGCGAGATGTTATTAATACAAATATTCGTGGATACAAGTATTAATTAGAGAAATCTAAGTACAATGAGTGTAAAAAGACTCTGTTGATCCGGCTCTTGAGCGAAGCTAGGTGTTCTTCGTCCCGCCAGTAATCTGCTCGAGGAGAAGAGGCCGGGAGAAGTTAGACCGAAAGAAAGCTGTTGCCAAGAGTTGGATGTTTGCCAAGTGTAAGTATATTGTTTCTGTATGGTATGAAGTGTGAGAATGCAGTGAGTTTAGAGAGTCAGAATCTCGGTCCAGTGCAGAAGAGTTTCGGTGCTCTTTACAAGTGAAGGCTGCCTTGTATATATAGAGGCTGAGGGGCCCTGTCCCCTAGTGGGCGATCGCCTTTCAGCATTTAATGCAACGGGGCGATCGTCCTAAAGGGCACGTGGGCTGCCTGCCAAAAGTCCAAAGCTACAGCTGGTGGTCAGCCGTGCGGTCCAATGAGGATCCAGCACGCGTCCGGAAGCACTGCCACAGGAGGTCCCACTTGCTACTTTCGGCGGACTTTGTCAGGGTAGGTGACAGGCTGTAGTCACATGTCTTGTCCGCCAACTCCTTTCGCAGGTCTAGGCCATGCTGGTAGGTGAGGTAGGTGACAAGATTGTCAGCGCCTTTTGTGGATCTGCACGTGGGGTCAGCTTGAGACTTGGGCTTTGCCAACTGGATGGTCATCGGTGGAGATCGTCACGATGCGGTCGATCGGCAGATGCCCAGGGAGGTCGGTCACCAAAGGTCGATCGGCAGATGCCCAGAGAGGATCGTCCGCTAGTCGATCGCCAGGAGTCGGTCGCCGAGTGCCGAGTGATGATCGTATCTGAGGTCGATCGCTCGGCACCGGGACTTGTCCTGGGACCTTCATTTGGCCGATTTAGCTGGTCCGCTGGGTTGAGGATTGGTCGCCAGTCGCCGCTCGCGAATCTGCTTTGGCCGCTCGGCAGTAAGTCGGTCGCTCGGCCTCGGAGGCGATCGCCGGTCGGAAGGTGTTAAATCTTGACACAACAATTGCCCCCCAGCTTGCTCCTATGTTGAAGACATGGGGCGAGGTGGCTCTTGCTGGTGATCGCGTCTGGATGAGGACGGGCGACCTTGCTGAGCTGACTTAGGACTCGGACTTGGGCTTAATCATGGTCGATTGGCTTAGCTATCTTTCGGTCTTGTACCTGCAAAAAACAACATTGGCCGATCCCCCACGGAAACTTGGTGGTTTCGCTTGCTTGAGGAATCGTGCACAGTCGCGGAGATCGATGGACCGACCCCATGACCGTGTCTTGGTGCACAAAGACAATGAGTGCCTCGTGGCTCACTTTATTATGAGGGTCCTCTGTTAGGCTGCGCCTCGCCTTGTTTTTAAACGAAAGGCGTGCGGTCTCGGTCTAGAGGAGTCCTTGCGCGGGGCAGCGTCGGATGAATCAACTCCACGCCCGCGGCTTGTTAGCTCTGCTTCCACCTCGGCCAGCCATGGAGATGGCCGACCTCGACGGTGTACGTTGAGACGGGGTTGTGGAATGAGTCCACTGATTAATTTTGGAGAGCCCTCAGACTACGCCGGCCTCGTATTTAAACGAAGGGCGGGCGATCTTGGCCTAAAGGGACCTTGCATGACCGAAGCAGCCGGTTCCATCGACTGCCAGGGCCATGGCTTTATGATGTGCGGTGGAGGCGATCTTATGCCTTAGTCCGTCATGTTATATCTTTGGGATGTAGATGGCGATCGTGTTCTCCGAATCTGCGTATGATGTAGCGTGATGATCGGCGATCGGCCGAAGATCGGTGATCGTCGCTCATTGCCGATCGCTTATTCGTAGGTCGATATTGGCGATCGGGCGGGAGATCGTCGTCCGGTGCCGATCGCGCTCACGGGCTAAGAAGAAACCTTTGCTGGCCGGAAAATCTGCGGCTCTAGCCGGAAGGCTGCGTGGAGTCGTAGGTTGGGTCTTCGTAAGATGCCGAACATAGGCGAAAAACCACGAAAACCTCCTAGGACCGCGTAGAGGCGGTCTCATCGCTTATGGGCTCGCCATTGAGGATGATCACGTCCACCCGGCCGATGTAGTCCGAGTCGGACTCTTCTTCTCCTGCTTGATTTGCATCATGCGAAGGGGACCTTGGGCGGACGACCACGGTGGCGAAGTACTCGGTGAAGCCGTGCGCCCGGCTCGTTAAAGGAGCCAATGGACCGAGGTGGCAATGAAGTGTACCACCGGTGGCGAGGTCGTCCAGGTCGGAGGAACATTCGGCATCGGTCGCGTCCGATGCCCACACCCGATCATGTAGATGTTGAACTTCCTTAGGTGCACAGGGGTCCGATCGCCCCACGTACACGGGTGTTTGCGGGAGCGATCTGTCTTCGCACGGGGCGAGCTCGATGTCGATCGTGGCGGCTCGCTTGGCGGCGGCCGTCTTCTTGGCGCCGCCACAGATTCCAGGAGCGCCTTCATGTCGTCGAGTTGACGTTGCATTGCGACCATCGCCGTGGCTTGGTCGCTTGCCGATCGGCTTTGGGAGCGAGGCCGAGGCGATCGTGTACCGATCTCGGGCTCATGCCGACCTCGGCAATTCGGCGAGGAGCCGACGGCTAGGCGCCTTCGGGAGTCGGGTAGGCCGAGCTCACGGTGACGGACTCAAACTCCGTCGTCTCGTAGGCCGGGCCGGGCGCCCGTGCTTGGTCGGGTCACCGCCCGTGCGATCGAAGAGAGGTGCCCGGTGGCGAGCGCCTCTTCTGCGGACGGAGCCTCACAGCGTCGCTCGGCAGAAGTGCTTTGAGCTTCCGCTTGATCTTTCGGCGCGAGACCGGGGCGGTAGGCGGAGGTGCGTCGAGAGCACTCCGTCGCTCTGTAGGGCGGCGGGGGCCCCTTCGATCTGTTCCTTGGTTCGAACCGATCGAGCGAGAGGCTTGGGCCGCCGTCCGAGGACGGATCGAGCGTCTCGACGCGGCGGCTACCTTCCACCATCGAGCTGCGGATCGGGAGGATGGAGCAGTGCAGCCGGCGGCGGCTTTCTTCGACGCGGAGGCGGAAGACATGTTTTCTGAAGGATTTCTTTTGAAGTGCAGTGAGTGTCACTTCAAATATCTGCCCCGAGAACAGTGAGTGTTCTTCGGGACGGTAGGTGTAAAAAATCGAGGGTTGGATCCCCTTCTTCTAGCGCCAATTGTTGTTGCCCAAAATATTTATCCGAAGATTAATACTGCTGGAAGACGGACAACAAACAAATGCGGGAGCACTTCCGAGAGAAGATAAATAAAACAAGATTTGCCGGGTTTGTTAGGCCCGGGCTTGAATGCTCTCGCGAGATGTTATTAATACAAATATTCGTGGATACAAGTATTAATTAGAGAAATCTAAGTACAATGAGTGTAAAAAGACTCTGTTGATCCGGCTCTTGAGCGAAGCTAGGTGTTCTTCGTCCCGCCAGTAATCTGCTCGAGGAGAAGAGGCCGGGAGAAGTTAGACCGAAAGAAAGCTGTTGCCAAGAGTTGGATGTTTGCCAAGTGTAAGTATATTGTTTCTGTATGGTATGAAGTGTGAGAATGCAGTGAGTTTAGAGAGTCAGAATCTCGGTCCAGTGCAGAAGAGTTTCGGTGCTCTTTACAAGTGAAGGCTGCCTTGTATATATAGAGGCTGAGGGGCCCTATCCCCTAGTGGGCGATCGCCTTTCAGCATTTAATGCAACGGGGCGATCGTCCTAAAGGGCACGTGGGCCGCCCGCCAAAAGTCCAAAGCTACGGTGGTGGTCACCGTGCGGTCAATGAGGATCCGGACGCGTCCGGAAGCACTGCCACAGGAGGTCCCACTTGCTACTTTCGGCGGACTTTGTCAGGGTAGGTGACAGGCTGTAGTCACATGTCTTGTCCGCCAACTCCTTTCGCAGGTCTGGGCCATGCTGGTAGGTGAGGTAGGTGACAAGATTGTCAGCGCCTTTTGTGGATCTGCACGTGGGGTCAGCTTGAGACTTGGGCTTTGCCGACTGGATGGTCATCGGTGGAGATCGTCACGATGCGGTCGATCGGCAGATGCCCAGGGAGGTCGGTCACCAAAGGTCGATCGGCAGATGCCCAGAGAGGATCGTCCGCTAGTCGATCGCCAGGAGTCGGTCGCCGAGTGCCGAGTGATGATCGTATCTGAGGTCGATCGCTCGGCACCGGGACTTGTCCTGGGACCTTCATTTGGCCGATTTAGCTGGTCCGCTGGGTTGAGGATTGGTCGCCTGGTCGCTGCTCGGCAGATCTGCTTTGGCCGCTCGGCAGTAAGTCGGTCGCTCGGCCTCGGAGGCGATCGCCTGTCGGAAGGTGTTAAATCTTGACACAACAACCATGTCCTCAAGATGATCTCTATGATTGAAAGGCTCGAGATGCTCAACTTTCACATGGATTTATCCCTCAAAATTGATCTCATCCTTCAATCTCTACCTGACTCCTTCATGCGGTTTGTAATGAATTTCAACTGTAATGAAATTTTGTGTACATTAGCTGGGCTAATGAACAAACCGGTGACGGCACATTCTAACATGTAAATTAAGCCGAGGGAGGCTGCTCTTGTGATTTTTTTTGGGCCTAGGAGGCCCAAGAACAAAAAGAAAAAGACCTATGATCAGTATAAACCCAATAAAGGGGTGCATAAAGGCAAGGGCAAGGCCTTAAAGGTTCAGAAGGTTGGCGGTCCCAAACCCACGGACAAATGTCTTGAATGCGGTGAGCTGGGCCACTGCGTAGGACTTGTCCCAAGATCAATGGCGCATCAGGTACAAAACTTTTTGTTTTTGAAACCAATTGTTCCGCTACTGTATATTCTGCTTCATGGATTCTGGATTCAGGTGCTACTTCTCATATTTGTACTATGAATCACGATCTGGAACGAAGTAGGCAGCTTAAAGCTGGGGAAGTGATGGTCACTGTCGGAAGCGGACAAAATGTCGAGGTAACCAATATTGGAGCACTCCTACTGGGTTTGGAATCCAGTTTTATTTTGACGTTAGATGAAGTACTGGTTTTGCCCAAGGGGCATAAAAACATTGTATCCATTCCAGTCTTGGACCGAAAAGGATTTTCTTTCCTCATTAGCAATGGTAGTTGTATAATTTATTTTCGAAACAAAATTGTTGGTAAAGCTACATTGTTGAATGGTTTATATCATCTGAACTTGCAAAATAAATAAGCAGTAAACACTATAACTAGGAAACGTGGCAAGCATGATACTAATCAAGCTCTTAAGTGGCACCTTAGACTTGGTCATATTGGTCAGATCAAGGTTCACAAAATGGAGAAATATGGACTTTTAAGTACATTGGGTGAAGAACCCTATCCAACTTGTGAATCCTGCCTTAGAGGCAAGATGACTAAGTCCCCCTTCACAGGGACATTTGAAAGCGCTACTGAGAAACTTGGGTTGGTACATACCGACGTTTGTGGTGCTTTGGAAGCAGGCCGAGACATATATCAATATTTCATAACTTCACAGATAATCATACTAAGTATAGGATTGTGTACTTGATGAAACATAAATCCGAAGCCTTTACTAAATTCAAGGAATTTAAGGCCTTGGTTGAAAAACAAACTGGATGTCATATCAAGGCACTTCGGTCGGACAAAGGTGGCGAGTATATGAGCACCAAGTTTGATGAGTTCCTTAAGTAACATGGACTAGTTTCACAATTCATGCCGCTAGGAACCCCACAGTTAAATGGTGTTTCAGAAAGGAGAAATCGGACTTTGTTGGACATGGTCCGCTCCATGTTGAATTACACTGATTTACCGATTTACCTGTGGGGGTACGCCCTACTTACCACTCCCTATATCGTTAATAGATGTCCTTCCAAATCCGTTCATATCACTCTGCATGAGATGTGGAAAGGTAAGAAACCAAGTCTCAATCACATAAGGATTTGGGAATGTCCAACCTATGTCAAGAAGGCTAAGGTGGACAAACTGGAAGCGAGGTCCATCAAGGGATGTTTCATTGGATACCCAGAGGACTCGATGGGTTATCTATTCTACATGCCAGAAGACCATAAGGTCGTTGCAGCTTTACAAGTGCACTTCCTTGAGGATAAATTCATTCAGGAATGTGGCTCGGGTAGAAATGTCTCTTTGGAAGAGCACAATGAAAGTCCTAAGGAGACATATGATCAGGGATATCGAACCGAACCTATTGTAACACAACCTCCACTTCCAAGGTCTGATAGGGTGTCTCAATTACCTGAGAGGTATGGTTATACACATGTCGAGGAACTGAGTCTCCACGATGTACCTAATATCCGTGAGGACGACCCTGTCACCTATGACCAAGCGATAGTGGATGTGGACTCCGAGAAATGGCAAGAAGCTATGGAAGATGAGATAGACTCGATGCATGCCAATCAGGTCTGGACTCTAGTAGATCTACCAACTGGCATGAAGCCTATTGGAAGTAAATGGATCTATAAGAGGAAGACTGATGGGGATGGCAAGGTTGACGCCTATAAGGCCAAGCTTGTGGCAAAGGGTTATATCCAAAAAGAAGGGATCGATTATCATGATACCTTCTCGCCTGTAGCTATGATCAAGTCTATTTGCATGATGTTTGCCATTGCTACCCATTACGATTATGAAATATGGCAGATGGATGTTAGAACAGCTTTTCGGAATGGATGCCTCGAAGAGGAAGTCTACATGGAACATCCTAAGGGTTTTGTGTCCAAAGCTAATATTCATAAGTTGTGTAAGCTGCAACGAGCCATTTATGGGCTGAAGCAAGCTTCTCAGAGTTGGAACCATCGATTTGACGAAGCATTCAAGGACTTTGATTTCGTGCAAAACAAGGAGGATCCATGTGTTTAAAAAAGGTTAGTGGGAGCAACATTGCGTTCTTAGTACTATATGTAGATGATATTCTACCTATGGTAAATATTGTAGCAGTGCTCAGCACTGTGAAAGCTTGGCTTTCTAAAACGTTATCCATGAAGGACTTGGGAGAAGATTCCTATATTCTAGGTATCCGTCTTTATAGAGACAGACCACGAAGAATTATAGGACTTTCCCAAGCCCTCTATATAGAAAAGATCCTGAGAAGATTTAAGATGGATAATTGTAAAAGAGGGTTCCTTCCCATGCGACATGGAATTCATCTCATCAAGAAAATGTGTCCTCAAAGTGAGGAAGACAAAAGAGAGATGAGTAAGGTACCATATGCCTCGGCAATAGGTAGCCTCATGTACGCTATGTTGTGCACGAGACTGGACTTAGCCTACCCTGTGAGTGTGGTAAGTCGTTTTCAAGCTAACTCGGGAAGGGAACACTGTATTGCCGTTAAGAACATACTTAAGTACTTAAGAAGGAATAAAGATATGATTCTTACTTATGGTGTTGGGGAACTGAAAGTGGTTGGATTCACCGATTCTAATTTTCAAGTAGACAAGGACGACTATAAGTCGACATCTGGGTATTTATTTACTCTAAATGGAGGAGAGTGTCTTAGAGAAGCTCCAAACAAAGCGCTACTGCGGATTCCACCTGCCAAGCAGAGTACCAAGCTGCCTCAGAGGCTAGCAAGAAAGCATTTTGGATGCAGAAGTTTGTGCAAGAACTTCAAGTGGTGCCTAATGCGGAGCTGCCTATATCACTATTCTATGATATGGGGCTGTCGCCCAAGCCAAGGAGCCAAGGGCTCACCACAGCACCAAGCATATAGAGAGAAAGTATCACCTCGTTCGAGAGATGGTTAGCAAAGGATATGTTTCATTGCAAAGAGTAGATACAGAAGACAATGTCTCTAACCCGCTTACCAAGCCATTAGGATGTCTTGGAAAGACATCTGAAGAACATGGGTATTGGATACAGCTATGTATGGCATTGAGTGCAAGTGGGAGATTTTTAGGAATATGCCCTCGAGTGCCACTCAGAGGATGAGAGAGAAGGGGCATTGTACTTGTAATTATGGAATCAATAAAAAGGTAGTATGATTCATTTGTTGTTTATTGTATTTCAAATGCATTCTTGATTTGGTAAACATTGAAGTGAAGTCCATGTAAATAAGAACGAACATTCCACTCTCGCTATCAGATAAGAGAAGAGTGCACTGGAAGTGTTTAAGGCTTATTTACGTAAACCGTTCGCAAGTCGATAAGTTAATTGGGCATTAAATTTTGAGTAAGACTTGTATAATTGATGCTAGGACATGTGCATGTCTTGATAGCATAGTTATAGGTATATTGGTAGGACCAGTACACTCGAACACGACTCATACTTGATTCAGTCACACGGTATTCACTCTTAAAGAGTCGATGATGAATTGAAAGGTTGTGATAGTATACGTGGACCTTTGACTTGAGGGTTCAGTAAGACATGTGCCTGTGACAATTAGTTTGTCACTAGAGTAGTTAGACCCATTTGCTTAATCACTGGGTCAACCTCGAGGTGCGGACTATACAGGCAGGTAGCAGTCTTTACTGTAAGCCAAGAAAGTATTCTATCTCCTGTTAGTGAGCAGGCGAATGTCCTATAGGGTTAATGGTAAATAAGATCATAAGTCTTTGGCCAAAGCATTCTGATCTAGTCGTATTGGATACACTAGTAATCAGTCGGTCTTGGTTTGCATTAACATGTGTATAGTGTCTAGTCAACAGTAGGGTTTGACTTTACCATAACCCGAAGACTTGACCGGGACATCTGATGAAGGGACTATACGTATATGGTATTCATGAAATAATGATTCTGGAATGATCCCTTCATTCGGTTTCAGTCGGGATTCACAGTGTTACCCGCACTCATTGGTTCCTCCCAATGTCGGCTGAGATGGACCTACAGAGTCGCGTATCAAGATCGTTGATGGATAAATATGAATTTATCAATCTCTCTATTAATATTAGATATTAGGATATTTAATTATGATTTGTTGGATAAATCAAATAGCGGTCTTGTGAATTGAAATTAAGTTACTCGGTAATTAATTTAATTCATAAATAAGATTTCTTAGAGAAATATTTTGGTATTTGATATAATTAATTAATTGGATTAATTAATTAAGTATAAATACATTGGAGATAAAATGGAGTGTATTTAACGGAATCGTTTGACGAGCGTCCAGTACACGAGCGAATGACTCGGCCCGTTTCCCAGAAATTTCCAAGATAGCCGCCCCTCCCTCTCTTTTGTCATGGTGTTTGTTAATTATTTGATATGGCATGTTACTTAAGTAACTTCCAAAATGTATGATAAGACTTGTCTTATAAAATCATTTTGTATCTTACTTTATATACTTTGCCTTATATAATGTAAACTATAACAACACCACACCAACAACTTCATCATTCGGCCGAGCCATAGAGAGAGAAGGAGAGATTTTTCTTCAACAAAATCATCATCTTTGAGGTGGAAGAAAAGAAAGAAAAACAAGAGAGAGAAATTCCTACGAGTTTCCCTAGCCATGTTCTTGATAGAACGGAGTCTCGTTGATTTTTCCGATCAAGTTCCGATGCATGTGAAGTAGAGACATCGTGATTTCGGTGTTTGCACGAAGGGATTTCATGCTCGTGTTAGGGTTCGTGATCATCATCAGAATTACGAAGATATTATCAATGGCTTCAAAGGTATGGGACTTTAATCTTTTATCTTCATCAATTTATTTTTCGTATATACGTTACTTGATCGATCCTATTTGAGATTATTTATATTGAGTTTTATTATTCCGCTGCGCACCCGGTTTTGTTTCCAGAATCCCAACAAGATATCCAGGGTACAACCAAATCGTCATAGTCATGGAAGACCAAGAGAAAACAACGTTCACCTGCCCTTATGGAACATTTGCTTATAAAAGAATTCCATTCGGATTGTGCAATGCTCCCACCACATTTCAAAGGTGCATGATGTCAATCTTCTCATACATGGTCGAAAAATGTATTAAATTCTTCACGGACAATTTCGACGTCTTCGGAGATACCTTTGGTAAATGCCTAAAACACTTAGGAATGGTCTTGGAAAGGTGTGAAGACACAAATCTACTTCTCAATTGGAAAAAATGTTACTTCATGGTCCAAGAAGGAATTGTGTTGGGCCATAGAATTTCACAAAATGGAATTGAGGTCGACAAGGCAAAAAATCCAAGTGATTGCGAAACTTGCTCCACCAATCTCGGTGAAGGTACTGAGGAGTTTTCTGGGGCATGCAGGACTCTATCATAGATTCATCAAAGATTTTTGGAAAATATCAAAACCTCTTTTTTCTTTGCTTGAGAAAAATACTACACTCGTTTTCACACTTGAATGACACAAGGCATTCACAACTTTGAAGGAAAAGCTAACATCGTCATCAATAATCATTTCTCTATATTGGACTATCCCTTTCATTCTGATGTGCGACGCAAGCGATTATGCTATGGGGGCCGTGCTAGGCCAGAAGAAGGACAAAATGATGCAAGTCACCTATTATGCTAGCGGGAAAATAAACGATGCATAATTGAACTACAAAAAAAAAAGATGCTTGTAGTCGTTTATGCTTTTGATAATTTTCAATCCTACTTATTAGGGTCGAAAGTTATCATTTACAAAGATCATTCGGCTTTAAAATATTTGATGGCGAAGCAAGATGCAATGTCAAGGCTAATCAGATGTGTCCTACTTATGCAAGAGTTTCATATAGAAATCCGAGATAGGACGGGAACAGAAAATTTTATGGTAGAGCATCTCTCAAACCTTGACGAAAACCACACCAAGAGGAGGACATAAATGAAGTGTTTACGGATGAACAATTATTACAAATCTCGTATGTTCCGAAACATAAAATTAGAATGGTATGCAGACATCACAATTTTCCTTGCAAGTGGAATTATTCACCCAAATTTTTCCCACCATCAAAAGAAATTTTTTTCTTAGAGCTAAAATATTATTATTGGGAAGACCCTCTCTTGTGAAGAATAAAACCTTATCAAGTCATCCGGATATGCACACGGGAAGAAGAAATGGAGAGTCTTGGAATAATGTCATTCCTCCCCTTATGGAGGATATTTTGGTACTTTGAAGACAGTGGCAAAAGTGCTTGAAACGGGATTCTATTAGCCCACTCTGTTCAAAGATGCACATACATTTGTCTCTAAGTGTGACCGGTGTCAAAGATATGGAAACATTTCAAAAAGAAATGAAATGCCAATAAACTTCATCTTAGAGGTTGGAATCTTCGATGTTTGGGAATTGATTTCAAGGACCTTTTCCATCATCTTTCTCGAACGAGTAAATCCTTGTTGTTGTGGCTTCCATATCTAAATGGGTGGAGGCTGTAGCATTACCAACAAATGAGGCTAGAGTGGTGGTAAATTTCCCAAAGAAAAACATATTCACTCGTTTCTGAACTCCGAAAGTTATCATCAGTGATGGCGGATCTCATTTCTGCAATTACCAAGTTAAGACTCTGCTGACCAAATTTGGAGTAAAGCATCAAGTTGCTACCTCTTATCACCCACAAGCCAGTGGACAAGTTGAGGTCTCCAATCGTGAACTAAAATTATACTAGAGATGACAGTCGGTTCATCTCAGATAGATTGGTCGAAGAAGCTAGATGATGCACTATGGGATTACGTAATGGCCTATAAGACACCAACAGGCATGTCTCCCTTTGTTAGTTTTTGCGAAAGACTATCATCTGCCGGTAGAACTTGACATCGAGCCTTCTGGGCTATTAAAAATTTGAATTTTGACGAACAGTTGGCTGGGAAAAAATAGGTTGTTGCAGTTAAATGAGTTGGACGAAATCTGACTAGATTCATATGAAAATACCAAAATCTACAAAGAAAGGACAAAAAGATGGCATAAAAACCGAATTTTGAGAAGACATTTTAAAGTAAGAGACCAAGTGCTCCTTTTCAATGCCCGACTGCATCTATTTCTAGGTAAGCTACGATCAAGATGGACAGGCCCATAATTAAAGAGATATTTTCTCATGGAGCTGGGAAATTTACCGTCCAGCGAACTGATGTTTCGAAATAACCATGCAATGGTTAAAGCCATATTTGGGAGGTAAATTTTCGATAGAAAAATCAATTATTACACTTCAAATGTGGGGTTGATCAGATAAAAAGTCAATCTAAGGACGTTAAACAAATCGCTGGTTCGAAGGCAACCCAATTTCTATTTTTTTTGCAAAATAAGTTTGGGGGTAATGCAAAAAGATTCAACAGCCGGAGCAAGGAATCATCTTATTCACAAATCCAGAGAGTTTTTCTTATATCATTTCCAGAATTAAAAATTTTGAAAACAAAATATATATAATATATATATATATATATATATACATATATATATATATATATATGTGTGTGTGTGTGTGTGTGCATGTGTATATATTATGGCTGTATAATTCTACTTACATCCGTACATTTCATCTTACTACGGCGGTACCGCTATCACCTTACGGCCGTAAAATTCCTGTTTTCCACATGTCAATTGACGAAGTGCACTTACGACTGTTTCCTCTCATCACTTACTGACGTACAAATTATGGAGCTCATTTGGTTGTATTTTGGCGAAGCCATCATACGGCCATATGTCACAAACATTACGGCCATAACTTCTTATGTTATCAAATTCATGTAGGCACCTTATGGTCGTATGTCAAATATGTTACGACCATAACATCTTAATTTTACAAATAGACATAACCCACTTATGGCCGTAACTTCTACATGTTACGGTAGTAACATACGGCCTATTATGAAAAACTAAAGGTCACTGCACTTCTTATTTTCACAGCACCCGATTGGAACAAGCACCAAAAGAGGCGATTTTCACCCCATTCAGACCCCCCTCAAAATTTGTTAAATTTATCACTACATAACCTAATACCTTCAATACAAACACAAATCATTAGGTTTTTCTGCACTTTTCTTTCATTAGTTTCGTTTTTTTTGTTTTAGTTTTCTTAGTGTCAATTTGTTCTAGATTTCGAAATTATAGTTGGTTTCTTTGATTTGGATATGTATAGTTGTTAGATTTAATGATATTAGAGTGTATGATCATTGTTGTTTCAAAGATTTGTCATGAGTTGGGGAATTTAAGTTTAATTCTCGCACAAATATGTTCAATATCAATGAACTCAAGGTTGTTAGATTGGTACCGCCACTAGAAGGGGGGTTGAATAGTGCGGATAAGAGTTTTGAACTCTTTTTGTGCGGAAGCTAAAATATCGGAGTAAATATAATGCGGAAAAGAAAGAACACAAGAAATTGTTGGAGAGGTTCGGCTATTAACGAAGCCTACGTCCCCTACCTAGTTTTATCGACTATGACTTTTCTTAGAAACTTAGAATGCACTTTCTAGTTTAGTGCCAACTCTTACAATTTCTTGATTTCCGGGCTCAAGAACAACCTCACTAAAACTCTCTTGTTTTCCGGGTACAAGACAGCCTTACAATAAAACAATTGCGAGTAGGAACTCGAATTTACAAGATATATCACTCTTTGATACAAGATTATAGATAAGAAATAATAGAACAATTCTTCTCGTATCACAATATGGAATATGTATATCTCTCGAAATATTTGCTTGAAATAGCTTGAGTATGCTTGTAAGCTCAGATAACTTGTGTATCTTCCAACACCTTGAATGGTGCTATTTATAGCCCTTGAGTTGAATTTTCCCATTGGAATAGTAGGCCAGCACTACGTGCGTTAGGAAACTTCATTTACGTACGTAGCGAATAATACGTACGTTATGTATCATGTATAACGGCCGTAAAATGATACTAGAAAATGGGCAGAGACTTCTATCTTCAATGTTACGTACGTTTTGCTTCATGCATTACGTACGTTATTCTTGGTCTTCATATCCGTTGGATGAGATGATGTACTGGATGACGTCACTTTGAATAAGATCAACGGTTAGCACATAAATTCAAATTTAAAAACTGGTAACGTACGTTAGGAATAAGCATTTACGTACGTTAGGTAATTTATCCGTTTCATACTTTGACATTTCTTAAACTTTTTGCAACAGTTATAAAACTTGTATTACGTACGTTATTGAACTTTGATTACGTACGTTATTAGAGCACAGTTTTAACAAATGAGTTATAAAAAATGATTTAAAATAACTATATTAAAATGTGTACTAGGATAATAATTATTTTGCTAAAAAGATCATCATCATAATATGTATCAAAAAATACTGTTTCAATAATCTCCCCCTTTTTGGTGATGACAAAATAATTTTGAAAATATGGTTGAATTTATAAATGAATGGGGGAAGAGAAAAATAAGTTTTACAAAAACTCCCCCTGAGAGTAACTCCCCCTGAGATAAACAATAACTGAATTTATAGAATATAAATACCATGATGTAATGATTCAACCATAGTTCTCCCGCTTCTTGTCATTAACAAAAAGTGAGAAAGAAATCACCTGTAAAACATCTTATAAAAACAGTGTTAGAAAACAGTCCTCAAAAGCATTCTAAAAAGAACCAGCCTTAAAAAAATCCTTAGAACAGTCCTGAAAAAACATTAAAGCAGCCCTACATAACATTCCTGAAAAAACAGTCCACAAAAACATTAAAGCAGTCCTCAAAAATCAAGAAAACAGTCCTCAAAACAGGAACAAATTTAGAACATTGAAGTTTCTTAAGCACAGAAATAAAAATGCATGCTAAATGAAATGTTTGGTCTGGAAAGGAGATGATCATCAATAGTGAAGATAGTAAAGAATGTCCATTTTGTGCAGACCGGAAAAATCAACTCGGCATCTTCAAATATCCCAGTCAAAATAGATCTGAAGGGCATCCCGGATTTTCTTATGAAAAATGGATCCTTTCTCCACGAACCATTTCATAACAACTCTAGCAAATTTAACTTGATTATCATTTAGAATATGATAGATAATCTCCATATCAACGTTAACTAAGCGTTGTTGAGCATTGACCTTTGGCATTAAAGAACGAGTGATAGCATCATGAAGTAGTCGTATGTTGAGACCGAAATCAATATTTTCAAATTTGTCAGAGGTCACATTTATCACGGCCTGAGATTGAAGAAAGTCACGGACGACTTGTTCATTGAGGCAATCAGTTAATTCTTCATCTGAGGAGTCATTGTCCATAAAAAAATTCCCATTACAAACATATCCTTCGTTTTGAAGGCCAAAGAGTTCGGAAAATTTTGAGGCATCAAAAGAAATGGATTTTGCATGAACTAATGAGTTAATAACCACAAGTCCATCCGTATTAAAACTCGTAGAGAAATTTGCATAGAACTCTCAAATTAAATCCACATAAATCGGTCGACAAAAGCTAACAAATTTTGCAATCCCTAGCATGTCGAAAAAATCATCTAAACGAAATCCAATCCCAGTCAGAGACTCAAAATCAAAATAGTGGCTCGAGGTTACCTCTTCATCAATGAGGATGTCATTGAAAATTTTCGCAGCCCCTGGAGTGACAAATCGGTTCGGTTCAGGCGTAGTGGATGATGACTCTCCTTGTTTCTTCTTGTTTTGGCGAGTATTCGGCATGATTGCTGAAGAAAATGGTCACAATTTCGATCGGTCGGAGGGTTTGAGTCCAGACACCGTCCTTTTCATTACATACGCAATCTAAGGACCATAACGTACGTAAGGGAGACCAAATGAATAGTACTTTTCTTCTGATGATATCTTTTGTTTCCATGACCATTTTGATGTAGATATGATGAATATGCGAAACTTAAAAATGATCAACATGTCCCGTTCCTAAATTGATGCGAATAAAATTGACAGCGTCTTCGGGTAATGGTTTTGTAAAAATATCCGCCAATTGTTCATTTGTACCAACAAATTAGAGACGTACATTCCCATTTTGGACATGGTCACGAATAAAGTGGTGACGAATTTCTATATGTTTTGTCCTACTATGCAATATGGGGTTTTTGCTTAGATTAGTGGCACTTGTATTGTCACAAAAGATAGGTGTATTTTTAAGCTCGATGCCATAATCTAGTAGTTGATTTTTGATCCACAGGACTTGTGCACATGCACTTCCCGCAGCCACATATTCTGCTTCAGCTGTGGAAGTAGTAACACTAGTCTGTTTCATACTCCCCCACAAAATTAAACATGAAATCATAAAATGATAAGTTCTGGTGGTGCTCTTTCTATCGATTTTGCATCCACCGAAATCGGCATCACTATATGCAAAAAGTTGAAAATCAATGCTCGATGGATACCACAAGCCTAAACCAGTAGTACTTTTTAAATAACGAAAAATCCTTTTGCATGCAATGAGATGGGATTCTTTAGGATTCGCTTGAAAATGAGCACATAAGCAAGTAGCAAACATTATATCGGGTCTAGATGCAGTTAAATAAAGTAAAGAGCCGATCATACCTCGATACTGTTTTTGGTCAACAGACTTACCGTTTTCATCTTTGTCGAGCTTAAGAGTGGAAAACATAAGAGTAGATATTTATTTGCAATTTTCCATCTTAAATTTCTTTAGGAGCTCATTGACGTACTTGGATTCGTGAATGAATATTCCGTCATTGAGGTGCCTAATTTGGAGTCCGAGAAAGTTTTTCAACTCTCCCATCATGCTCATTTCGAATTCTCCCTTCATAAGATTTGAAAATTCTTGGGACAGAGATTCGTTAGTTGCACCAAAAACAATGTCGTCCACATAAATTTGGCAAATAAGCATATCATCACCTAAATTCTTAATAAATAGGGTATTATCAACATTGCCTATTTTATACCCATTTGAAATAAGAAAAGTGCTTAAACGATCATACCATGCTATTAGAGCTTGTTTTAATCAATAGAGAGCTTTATGGAGCTTGTACACATGATCTGGATGATCATAGTATTCAAAACCCGGCGGTTGCTTGACATACACCTCCTCCTGGATGATTCCATTTAGGAACGTACTCTTTACATCCATTTGATGGAGTTTGATTTTCTTGTACGCGGCAAAGGCACAAAGTAGTCGAATTGCCTCAAGACGAGCCACAGGAGCAAATGTTTCCTCATAATCCAAGCCTTCTTCTTGATTATAACCTTGGGCGACTAATCTCGATTTATTCTTATTTGGGAGACCATCATCATCGGTTTTAATTTTATGAACCCATTTAGTACCAATGATTGATTTGTCTGCCAGTACTGGAACCAATTCCCAAACATTATTTCTTTCAAATTGGTTTAGCTCTTCTTGTATAGCAATAGCCCAATTCTCATCATTGATGGCTTCATAGACATTTTTTGGTTCTGTAAGAGAAATAAACGCAATATTGTTAATACAATCATTTATATTTCTCCTAGTTCGTACACCTTCATCGATTTTTCCGAGAATTTGTTCCATCGGATGGTCTTTCACATTTGCACAATCTTTAGGAAGGTTGTAAGAATTCTCCTCCTGCTTGTCCGAGCTTAAGTTGAGCTTCTCCAACTCCTTTGACACTTCTGACACTTCTTTAGCTGGAACCATACCTGCATCATCATCAAAAACAACATTTCTCGGGGGTAAAACTGTATCATCGAATTTTACATGAATTGACTCTTCCACCGAGCCTCTTCTACAATTAAATACACGATAAGCTTTACTGTTAGTCGAATAACCAAGAAATATTCCAATATCCGATTTCGAATTAAATTTTCCCAAATTATCCTTACCATTATTATGAATAAATACTTCACAACCAAATGGATGGAAATAAGAATAATTGGGCTTTTTACCTTTAAATATCTCATATGGAGTCATCATTTTGTTCCTCCGGAGATGGACTCGAATAATAACATAGCAAGCGGTGTTAACGGCTTCGGCCCAGAAATATTTAGGAAGCCCATATTCATTGAGCAATGTTCGACTCATTTCTTCTAGAGAGCGATTCTTCCTCTCGACAACTCCATTTTGTTGAGGTGTCCGAGGTGCCGAAAAATTGTGCCCAATACCATAATTATTGCACCAATCTATATTTGAATCAAATTCTCCACCATGATCGGTTCGGATGGCGATAATTGGTAACTCTTATTCCTTTTGGGTAACCTTACACCACTTAACAAACTCATTAAATGCATCATTTTTATTTGTTAAGAATTTTATCCAAGTAAATCTCGAAAAATCATCAACAAGAACTAAAGTATAAAGTTTACCTGTTAAGCTAGCATGTCGAGACAGACCAATCAAATCCATATGAATTAATTCAAGAATGCGACTAGTGGAAATTTTTATTTTTGGTTTAATCGAGCCTCTAGCATGTTTACCTTTAATACAGGCCTCACAAATGTGGTCTTTTCTGAAATTTAATTTTGGTAGACCACGGACAATATCGTTTTTGGTCAATTTTGAAAGAAGTGGTAACGAGGCATGGCCCAATTTTCGGTGCCAAATAACAGCATTTTCTTCGTATGAAAGTAAATATTTTTCATTGAAAGAAGATTCATCTTGAAGATCAACAATATAAATATTTTCATATCGCAATCCAATAAAAACAACTTGGTCTTTTCTCATTGCAGTGCAATGCGTACTTTCAAAAATTAATTTAAGACCAGTGTCACAAAGTTTAGAAACATTTAGAAGATTATGGCAAAGACCATCAACAAATAGAATATTTTCAATAGTAGGTAAAGGTTTCTTACCTATTTTACCGGTCCCTTTTATTTGGCCCTTTTTATTATCGCCAAATGTTACACAACCACGATCTTCCTTTTCAGCTCCGTGAAGAGATGTTCATTTCCACTCATGTGATTTGAATATCCACTATCAACATACCATTTTTTTGATACTGTTGTCTTCCTTGCTTGTACCTACAAAAATAATTTTCTTCCGTTTTATAGGTACCCAGGCTAATTTGGGTCCTGTGGAGTTAGATATAAAAACTTGGTTTTGTACAATGGTCCCTTTAGGTACCCAAATTTATTTGACTTTTATAGTTCGTCTAGAACTTCTACAGTAAGTTTCGGTATGTCCTGGTTTTAAACATTTTGGACAAGATGGAATTCCCATTTTTAAAGTGTCCGAATCTTTCGTGGTAATTTCTAAGGACTTTTTCATTGGAAATGAATTATATCCGAGTGCTTGTTTTGAAAGAGAAAATTTTTGACCAAATAAGAGTTGCTCAAATTTGTCATTACCACACGAGAATTTTCTTCTAACGTAAAGTTTCAATTCTTTCTGAGTTTTGTGTAAATCATCTCTCAGAATTTTCTCGGTTTCCAGACAATTTGTATGATCAATCGATACATCCTTGTTTTTCAATAATTTTGAATTTTCACTTTCAAGAGATTTTATTTTCTTTTTCAAATTTTTATTACTATTGCAAACTTTTTCGTATTCATTGTTTAAATATTCGAAAGCATCAAGAAGTTCTTCATGAGAAGAATCACTAACCTCGACTTCTTCGTCGCTATCTTCGAATGCGCGGGCCATTAGAGCAAGATTGGTTTGAACTGGAGGTTCATCATCCTCATCATCATCGCTCCATATAGCGACATAGACTTCCTTCTTTTTGAACTTTTCGTGAGGTGGTTTAGATGAACTCATTGGAGCAGCAGCACGACAATCTTTAACAAAATAGCTTGGAACGCCGCACCTTCGACGAGTATTTTCGAACCTTTTATTTTGTGGGAAGTGAGTCCTTTTGGATTCATCCCTCGGTTCTTGTTTGATGTCCCTCCGGCGCCTTTGTATAAGATTTTTGAATTTCTTTATGTTTTTGGCATAAAAGGCGGTTTCTTCATCCTCTTCTTCTATATGTTCATCTTTTAGATCGCTATCTTCTTTGGATTTGAAGGCGATCATCCTTTCTCTCTCCTTGGGCTTTGGTTTCGAACTTCGAGATTTAATGACAATCTCGTAATTGATGAGAGATCCAATGAGAGCGCTGAATTCAATGGTGTTGAGATCTTTCAACTCCATGATAGCCGTAACAGTAGCGTACCATTCTCTTGGTAGAGATCGAAGGATTTTCTTGGCTTTATCACTACTTGATATAGGTTTCCCAAAGGAAGCTAGCCCATTTGTGATAGCCGAGAAGCGGTCAAGCATAGTAGTAATGCTTTCTTCTTATTTCATAGTGAAGAGTTCATAATCGTGAAGAAGCATATTGATTTTTGATTTCTTCACTTGACTCGTACCTTCATGGGTAATTTCGAGTATTTTCCAGATCTCTTTGGCCGTCATGCAAGAAGATATTCTGTTGTGATCCTCTGGGTTGAGAGCACAGTAAAGCAGTTGAGTAGCTTTACAATTGAAGTGATCGTTCTTCTAGTCGGCATCATCGTATTCTTCAAAGCTTTTGATCGAGCCATCTAGCTTCTTAGGAATGGTAGGTCCAAGATCAATGACCTACCAAATTTCAATATCGTGAGATCAAATGAAGATCGACATTTTATTATTCCATGTCATAAAGTTTTAACCGTTGAAGAAAGGAGGGCGATTGAGAGTGCTGCCTTCAAAAGAAGAGTGGATAAAGGCTATTTCTGTATCTTTTCTCTAGCGGGTGTTAATCCGGTGAAAAAGAGACCGCTCCGATACCAATTGTTAGATTGGTACCGCCACTAGAAGGGGGATTGAATAGTGAGGATAAGAGTTTTGAACTCTTTTTGTGCGGAAGCTAAAATATCAGAGTAAGTATAATGTGGAAAAGAAGGAACACAAGAAATTGTTCGAGAGGTTCGACTATTAACGAAGCCTACGTCCCCTACCTAGTTTTATCGAATAGGATATTTCTTAGAAACTTAGAATGCACTTTCTAAGTTAGTGCCAACTCTTACAATTTCTTGATTTTCGGGCTCAAGAACAACCTCACTAAAACTCTCTTGTTTTTTCGGGTACAAGACAACCTTACAATAAAACAATTGTGAGTAGGAACTCGACTTTACAAGATATATTGCTCTTTGATACAACAATATAGATAAGAAATAATAGAATAATTCTTCTCGTATCACAATATGGATGTAACACCCCCAAATCCTATTGGGTTATTACAGTGCCGTGGACCCCACGCCAGGAGATCCACCAGGCGAACATGACTAAAATACGTTAAATTAAACAACAAGGGAAAATCATAGTCCCTACCATGATATCCGACACAATATTCCGATAAGGAATTTCAACGACAAAAATGGGCCTACGTGGTCAAAAATAAAATACAACAACATCCACGAGCATCTGCTCGGGTAATACATAATGACAATGACTGACAAACTGGAGAACACTCCAACTGACTGACCAACATGAACAACTCGGACTAGTATCGCTCAAATGCCTCGTCGCAATCATCATAGCCCTGTGTCTCAACTCTCTCCTCGCAAGCACCTAAACCATGAAAACACGTTTCGCCCCCACGGGGTCAGTCATCCAGATAATGAACATCAGATACATGTATAACATGATATGCATCCAAAGGCAGAATGAAACGGTACAATGATAATAATAATACGAGATGCTCACAAACCAAGGTAAGAACCGAGCATTCGTGAAACACTATGCCCACGGCATACTATTAATACCTGTTCGACAGGTTAGAACGTAAATGCCCAACGGCGAATCATAATTATAGAGTACCACAATAAATTACACAACATGAACCAAACCAGAACTGAATTAATTATGAATCACAATGCCCGAAGGCTCTAATGAAATTACCAAGACAATCACAAAGGCCTGAAAGCTGCTCAGCCGAAGCTGTCAAATATCGCAATCACATGAAGCCAAAACAGTCCGAAGCTGTATCGATCAGGGCCGAAGCCACGGCACGAAGCCGTATCACAATTAGGGCCGAAGCCACGGCACGAAGCCGTATCACAATAAGGGCCGAAGCCACGGCACGAAGCCGTATCACAATTAGGGCCGAAGCCACGCAAAGCCGTATCGCAATTAGGGTCGAAGCCACGGCACGAAGCCGTTTCACAATTATGGCCGAAGCCACGGCACGAAGCCGTATCACAATTAGGCCATCCAATGGCCGTGACCTACTGAATTGTAGGTGTTGGAAACCCAACCGCGAAGGTTCAAGCCCCAAACTTACCCATAATGAGCATTAGCCTAGACTAGCCTCAAATACATAATTAATCACAAACGGCAACGATCCGGAGATTATCAAATTCACAAGAAAGATAGTGTGTTGCCTTGAGTCGGCCAACACGACGATAGTAACTCACGGATGGGCACCGTCCTCGGCGGTCATTCAATACCTCGATTACCCTAGAATGGTTAATCGATAACAACGACACAATGGATGGGAACTATCCTCGACAGCCCCAATTCAATACCTCGATTGCCTTAGAATGGCCAACCGATAACAATGATGCAGTGGATGATTTCATAACTCGATTGCCTTAGAACGGCCAATCGATAACAATGATACAACGAATGATTGAGTACCTCGATTGCCTTAGAACGGTTAATCAATAACAATGATACAATGAATGATTGAGAACCTCGATTGCCTTAAAATGGCCAATCGATAACAATGATACATGAATGATTGAGTACCTCGATTGCCTTAAAACGGCCAATCGATAACAATGATACAATGAATGATTGAGTACCTCGATTTCCTTAGAACGGCCAATCGATAACAATGATACACTGAATGATTGAACTCCTCGATTGCCTTAGAACGGCCAATCGATAACAATGATACAATGAATGCCTCGGCACCTTTAATCGGTTACCGACGACGAAGATGAGAACGAATACGACAATGCCTTCAATCGGCCAATACAACATGAATGACAGGACGCCAACATTAATAACGATGATTACAACATGTCTTAGATCGACATTAATATTAACAACAACAACTGATACATCGATACCGTGAACCGTCTATCGACAATAACATTAACAACGAGTATCTCAATGCCTTACCGGCCATTAATGAACAATAGCAACATTTGGCATAATTTCCGAAAGGTATCGTATCGAAAGATCCCTTAATATCAATGAACTCATGAAGAGACTAAGTCTCGGAATGATACAACACATTCATACACATATATGATAACATTAATCTCATTGACTAGTACAAGTATAAAACTTGCCTCAACCGAAGGCGGTGAATTCCTTCCACGAACAACGAACGGCGTCCTCCGATAAACACAAGTACTCGAAAGTTATTAAATGAAATACAATTCATTCAATAACACAATATCAATCGAAATCAACACAACAACCGAAAGAAACTCTTTGAGACATTTAATCGAACACTAAATGTTCAAAGTTCCTCAAGAACCTAAGAATCATCAATCGGGTTGAACGAATCGAAGATATGGATATACAATCCATAGAACACGATTAATAATGTTTACTAACATCAACCAATTCATCAAATTCAGATGAACAATGAAAATCAAGAAGAAACCCCGAAAACCAAATTATAGGAGATTTCAAGAAATTTCCTCGATCCGACGAGGAACAATGATTTGATGTTGATATAATTGACAAGAATCCTCAAAAACACTTAGAAATTGAATGGAATCGACCAAAAACTCCACTTCCCGAATTTTCCCGTCGCCAGCCGCACCCGGGTGAAGAAATGATGAATAAAATGAGGTCTGGCCGGTCACTGCCTATATGGCCGACAGGGTTACCGCCGTAACTGGCAGGGCCTTACGGCCGTAACCGGCATTCATCAAAATCCGCCCAGCGCCTGCCGATCGCTTACGGTCGTAACCGACAGGGCCTTACGGCCGTAACTCGGCACTTACGGTCGTACCCGACAGGTCCTTACGGCCATAACCGGCATTCGTCCAGCCATGTCTGACGTGCACGTATGGCCGTAACCGGCACCTTACGGCCGTAACTCGGCCAGGCCAGGCCCTGCTCCAAGAAGTGCGGCTGTGACTCGGCCGTGGCCACTCCGACGGCCCGAACGGCACGGAAACCCGAACCTGAATATGAATCGAAGATACGGTTACGAAGTACTCACAAAGATGAATCCAAGAGATAAGAGAACACACGATTCCGACAACCCGAAGGCTCGAAATTCGACAACGAAAAGTAATTACCCCAAACTTTGGGAAATTACAAAAACGGCCCAAAACGTCCGAAATACACGATACATGATCGAAACACCAAGCCAAAGCTCGCAACACGAATAATAACATTAAATGAACTTATGAGAAACTCTAAACAACAGTTTCAGACGATATTCGCAAGAATCGAACTCAAGTGCGGAAAAGCCGCTTAAGAACACGGAACTCAACAAAACGATACCGAAACGAACTCGGATGACAAAAAGTGCAGAATTAAATATTCTCAGAATGACGAAACGGTCACAACAGAGTCTCTAAGATTGACTTCCACCAAATAAAAAAAGAAAATTACCGGAAAATCGAAATTGTTGATATTACAATGGAATGTGTATATCTCTCGAAATATTTGCTTGAAATAGCTTGAGTATGCTTGTGAGCTCAGATAACTTGTGTATCTTCCAACACCTTGAATGGTGCTATTTATAGCCCTTGAGTTGAATTTTCCCGTTGGAATAGTAGGCCAGCATTACGTGCGTTAGGAAACTTCATTTACGTACATAGCGAATATTACGTACGTTATGTATCATGTGTAACGGCCGTAAAATGATACTGGAAAATGGGCCGAGGTTTCTGTCTTCAATGTTACGTACATTTTGATTCATGCATTATGTACGTTATTATTGTTGGGATTCGGTGCCTAAAACGAAGGCCCAGCGGAAGCGGTAAAATGAAAATTAATTCGATCCGAATCCCTACGAGGATCGATCGAGCTACGTATATACGAATAAATATAAAACGAATTCACAAGAGATATAGAAACTCACCCTTGTAGTCCGTTGATTAGATGGATAACCTTCTCTTGAGCTATTCCCCAAGCTTTGCTTGATCTCTACGTATCTGATCCGCTCCAAGCCCTTGAACGATCCAACGCCGAAAGCACCGCGTCTCTACTTGCCACGCGCCGGAAAAAATGACCGGAATAACAACACTTGATTAACCTCTAAGGTTACGGCTAGAATCAAGTGATGAAGCTTTTATTATTACACTCTAAGTGTATAATATATCTCTCAATAATTTTTCTCTAAGAAAATGTGAATGATGGAAAAACACAAAACAAATTTTCTCTTCCCTTTCTCTTGAAATGAAGCTACCGTAAGTCTCCAAGGAGAAGAGAAAGAGAGCTTTTTATTTTGGTCTTCAAAATCATTCACAAGATAATTCCACCCACAAAATCTCCTTTTCCCTTATTATAAGAGATATAAAATCTCATATGTCAAAAGTCTTCCAACAAGAAAACAAGACTATGATCAAGGTAAGAAATCAAGGTGGGGGCCGGCCTCTAGAAGAAATCGGACGAGTTCGGTTCGTTTCGGAATCTCGAGAGTCCAAACAGATAAACTCTGATTCCGTTCCGATGTATTAATATCGATTAATTAATCAAATCAATTAATCATATCAAATACATGATAACATAATTAATTTCTCCAAGAAATAATTATGTTCACGAATTAAATTAATCACCCAGTAATTTAATTAATCCATTAGGCCGTAAATCTAATTATCCAATAAATCGATTTAGACATCCAACGTCTCAAATTAGATATCCAATATCTAATATTCATAATGAGAGATTATGCTCGATTCATTCCGTCGTCAATCCTAATGCGCGACTCGGTAGGTCTGTCTCAGTCAGCAATGGGAGGAACCAAAGAGTAGTAGCACCACCTAGCCAGCCTGGTGGCCTACAATGTACCTCGACTGAGAATGAATGATTGGGATCATTCAAGAACCATTCTGTCGTGAATACCAGTATATGTATAAACCCTTCTTTCAAATGTCCCGATCAAGTTATAGGGTCACGGTCAGTCAAACCCCATCTGTACTTGACGCTATGCATGCATTAACGCAAATCGAGATCATCGAACTCTCGTGTATCTAATACAGCTAGCTCCAATGCTTTGGCCAAAGACTTATGATCTCATATGCCAATAACCGCATAGGACATATAACCCGTTCACTAACAGGAGAAAGAATTCTATCTTGGTATTCAGTAGGACCTACTACTTGCCCATCAAGATGCACGTCGAGGTTGACCCCCGCCTACCTGCTACTTGCCCATCAAGATGCACGTCGAGGTTGACCCCCGCCTTCTAGTTTATAGGGTCGAACTACTCTAATGAAAATCTTGACGTCACAAGCACATCCCTACTAAATCCTCAAGTCGAAGGTTCACGAATACCTATCACAACCTTTCGATTCCATCATTGACTGTCCCGGAGTGAAATCCGTGTGATGAATTGAGGGTGAGTCGGTTCGAGTATACTAATCCAATTAGCATACCTATAACGTGTGCTCCCATTAACCATTAGTGTTCGACAGGCACTCTCCTTGTCAAAGAACACGTCATACATGTCTTCACATAAACTTAACGCCCAGTCAAGTTTCATCGACTTGCGAACGATTAAGTATTTGAGCTATAAACCTTTCCAGTGCCGACCCTCTTATCCAATAAGGAGTGGAACGTTTTGCTCTCAAATACGCGGACTAGTTTCTATATGTATATTTACGAGTTAGGAATGCCAGTAACTACCAGTAAATAAAGAAACATCCATTGCCTTATATTGATGATTTAGATAATAACAAGTACAATGCCCTCACTCAACATCCTCTGAGTGGCATTCGAGGGCATACTCCTAACAATCTCCCACTTGCACTCAATGCCACACACTATGGTATCTAATACCCATGTTCTCCAGATGACGCTCCAAGCTAGTCTGAGAAAGTGGCTTGGTCAGTGGATCGGCGACGTTGTCGGCCGAGTCTACTCTGTGCAGAACAATGTATCCCTTGCGAACAAATTCTCTTACGAGATGATACTTCCTCTCAATATGTTTGGTGCTGTTGTGAAACCTCGGCTCCTTGGCCTGCGCTACAGCTCTGTCGTTGTCGCGATGCAGTAGACAGTACGGCTCGGACATGGTATCACTTGAAGTTCTCCCATAAACTTCTTAATCCGTAACCCTTCCTTGGAAGCCTCCGAGGCCGCTTGATACTCGGCTGACAGTGGAATCGCGATCGCGCTTTGCTTGGCACTAGGCCAAGATACTTCTCCTCCATTAAGAGTAAATATGTAGCCAGAAGTGGACATCGAGTTGTCCTTCAGTACTTGGAAGTCCGAATCAGTGAATCCCACCACATCCAATTCTCCACCGCCATACATCAGAACCATATCTCTAATCCTTCTCAAGTACTTGAGAACGTTCTTTACGGCAGTCCAATGTTCCCTACCTGGGTTTGCCTGAAACCTACTCACCACGCTTACAGCATGCGCGATGTCAGGTCTTGTACACAACATAGCATACATAAAGCTACCCACGGCCGAAGAATATGGTATATTACTAATTTCCTTTCGTTGTTCCTCACTTTGAGGACATATCTTCAAGGAGAGTTTTATTCCATGTTGCATCGGTAGGAACCCTCTTTTAGAATCATCCATCTTAAATCGCTTTAAGATCTTATCTATATATAGGGCTTGGGAAAGGCCTATTGTTCTCTTCGCTCTATCCCGGTAGAGTCGAATTCCAAGAATATAGGTTGCTTCTCCCAAGTCTTCATAGAGAAATTACTCGAAAGCCAATCTTTTACAGAACTGAGCATTCCCACATCATTTCCTATTAGTAGAATATCATCCACATATAGTACTAAGAATGCGATCTTGCTCCCACTAACCCTCTTGTATACACAAGGTTCCTCTTCATTTTGCACGAATTTAAACACTTTGACCGCCTCGTCAAGACGAAGGTTCCAACTATGCGACGCTTGCTTCAGTCCATAAATGGAACGGTGAAGCTTGCACACTTTGTGAATATCGACTTCGGACACAAAGCCTTTAGGCTGCTCCATATAGATTTCCTCCTCGAGGAATCCATTAAGGAAAGCCGTCTTTACGTCCATTTGCCATATCTCATAATCGTGGTAGGCAGCTATAGCAAGCATCATGCGAATAGACTTGATCATGGCTACGGGCGAGAAGGTATCGTGGTAATCGATCCCTTCCTTCTGGGTATAACCCTTTGCCACAAGCCTGGCCTTATAGGCGTCAACCTTGCCATCACCATCAGTCTTTCTCTTGTAGATCCACTTGTTCCCAATAGGCACTATGCCCTTAGGGCGGTCTACTAGAGTCCAGACCTGATTGACATGCATCGAGTCTATCTCAGCTTCCATAGCTTCACGCCATTTCGCGGAGTCTACATCCACCATCGCTTGGTCATAGGTCGTCGGGTCAGTCTCTTGGCTATCACTTGGAACCTCATGGAGACCCAGCTCCTCCAAGTGCACAAGCCCATACCTCTAAGGTAAATGAGACACCCTACTAGACCTACGAGGTGGTTGTACTTGTGTTTCAGAAGGTTCGGTTCCAGTTTCTTGCACAGGTGTCTCCCGAGGAGTTTCATTGTATTCTTCTAAAGAAATACTTCTACCTGCTCCGCCTTCCTGAATGAACTCATCTTCTAGGAAGTGTGCTTGTAAAGCAACAATGATCTTTCGATCTTCGGGCATGTAGGATAGATATCCCATTGTCCCATATGGGAATCCAATGAAACGTCCCTTCGCGGACCTAGCTTCCAACTTCTCCACCTTAGTCTTCTTGACATAGGCGGGACATCCCCAAATCCTAATATGATTATGACTTGGTTTCCTTCCCTCCCACATCTCATGTGGAGTTTTAGGAACGGATTTGGAAGGACATCTGTTTTAGATATAAGCGGTAGTCAAGAGTGCATATCCCCACAGGTAAATTGGTAAGTCAGTATAGCCCAGCATGGAACGGACCATGTTTAACAAGGTCCGGTTCCTTCTTTCTGACGCACCATTTAACTGAGGAGTACCTGGAGGTGTTAGTTGTGAAACTATTCCATGTTCCTTAAGGAACTTGTCAAACTCCATACTCATATACTCGCCACCTCGGTCCGACCGAAGTGCTATGATATGATTACCAGTTTGTTTCTCGACTAAGGCCTTGAATTCCTGTAATTTCTCAAAGGCCTCGGATTTATGTTTCATTAAGTATACATAACCATACCTAGTATGATCATCTGTAAACGTAATGAAATATTAATATCCATCACGTGCTGCTTCCACATACATCGGTATGGATTAATCCCAGTTTATCAGCGGCTCTTTCAAATGTCCCTGTGAAGGGGGACTTAGTCATTTTGCCTTTAAGGCAAGATTCACAAGTAGGAAAGGGATCTGATCCCAATGGACCCATAAGTCCATCCTTTTCCATCTTGTAATCCTTGGTCTGACCAACATGACCAAGTCTAAGATGCCATTTCAAAACTTGATTGGTTTCATCCCTACCATGTTTTCTAGTCATAGTATTCACAACTACTTTGTTGCTGAGATTTAGATGATACAATCCATTCAACAATATAGCAGTACCCACTAGTTTATTTCTAAAATAAATTTTGCAGGAACCATCACCAATGAAAAATGAAAAGCCTTTTCGGTCCATGACCGGAATGGATACAATGTTTTTGTGCCCCTTGGGCAAAACAAGTACATCTTCTAAAGTCAAAACAAAGACGGATTCTAAACCCAAAAGAAGTTATCCTATGTCGGTCGCCTCGACACTATGCCCGCTTCCGACTCTGATCATAACTTCTCTAGCTCCAAGCTTCCTACTTTGTTCCAGATCCTGATTCACGATACAAATATGAGAACTAGCACCAGAATCCAGTATCCAGGAAGTAGAAAATACAGTTGCAGAACAATTTGTTTCCAAAACTAAAAGTTCTGTACCTGAAGTGCCATGAAGAATCGGACAGTCTCTAGCCCAATGGCCCAGCTCACCGCACTTGAGACAAGCATCCTTCTTCTTGTTGTTCTTTGGAACCATCGGGGCCTTCCCCTTACCCTTAAGGTCCTTAACTTGTGGTCCAGTTTGCTTCTTGGTCTTTTTCTTCTTGTTCTTAGACCTCCGAGGTCCAGAAGAAATCACAAGAGCAGACTCCTTCATCCGCGGAGTCTTCATCTAAGACTGAGCGGTCACAAGTTTGTTCATTAGCCCAGCTAAATTACATGCAATCTCATTGCAGTTGAAGTTCATAACAAACTGTGAGAAGCAATCAGGGAGAGACTGTAGGATAAGGTCGGTTTGGAGAGAAGTATCCATTTTAAAATTAAGAGCCTCCAATCTCTCGATCATGGATATCATTTTGAGGACATGTTCCCCACCTTTATCACTTTCCTTCATCCTTGCACCGAACAGTTGCTTGGATATCTCATATCTAGCTGTTCTGCTGTGCTCACCATAAAGTTCGGTTAAGTGAGATAGAATCTGCCTAGCAGAAGTCATTTTCTCATGAGCTCTCTGAAGCTCATTAGACATAGAAGCCATCATGTATGCACGGACTTTTACGTCATCTTTAACCACCTTTTGTGGTTTTCGATCTCTTCCTGATTGGCTCTGGTCCGCACAGGAGGTGCCGGAATGTCCGTCTCCAAGACGTATCCCAGTGCCTCTATACTGAGGACTATCATCAGATTGCGGAGCCAGTCCAAAAAGTTACGTCCAATCAGGGTGTTTTTTTCGAGTAGAATTGCGAGTGGATTCATTGTCATATTGAGATTTGAGTCTGCATTAAGTACGATAGATTAATTAGTGACTCATTTAATTATGTTCTGAGTATAGAATTAAGGTCTTTTCTATTCTTGTTACCCAGCTCCCACTATTTTTATCGGAATAACACACTCCCATGTGAAATCCGGAAGTATCGCCGCTCTACTTCATAGTGGTGATCGAGTTCTTTATAAATCTTAATAGAGGGCAACCGAACAGGTTTCTAGTCTATTAATTTTCATAAAGTGGTGTCCAACACCAACCCATCTAATGGATGATTCGATCTTTTTTTCCCCTTGTTCACTCCCCTCAACCTATACGGTTTCTATGGTTCGTGAACAAGTTAAGTTTATACCATCGACGCAAATCAGTTTCACAATTGAATCTTATCCGGCAACCTATCAGGTTTCTAGGGATAAAATTTGCTCCAACCGAAGGCATCCAATGCGCTCCCGGTAATTTATCCATCCTCCCCGAACGACTACCCCGATAACTCGGAAGCATAGCACATCCGGTTTGGATTTCAATTTCCCGAAAGGTCGATGGAGGGAAGGAAAAACTTTGAAACCTTATAAACTTAATAATTTGTCATGGGAGAATTTTCGCGATTAACGTTATACTTTGCACATTAATCATATTAGCGCGTTTTTGGTATTCATACAATATGAAAAAACCATTCACAACCTAGTTGCTACCAACATGTGGTTCATGGACCGTTCCTAAAAAACAAAAACTTCGTAATCTAATTACAAGTCTTCGTCTTGAATCCTCGTCTTCTCGAAATGGATCTTCCTCCGGTCTTCGTCATTACAAATAAATTTTACATCGAAAATTGCATCCTAGATACAAACATTTCTAGTAAAATAAATAGGCTCAAAACGGCCTTTACAACCCAATTGAATAAAACCAACGATTCAAAACTAAGTCGACGAACCACATCCCCATTCAAAAGCATTCATCCAATAAATACTATATAAATGAAAAGTGTAGAGATACATTGATCCAATCAACAATATGAACCGATCCAATCGATTCACACAATCGGTAATATGTTAACGTTCAAAATAATCCGGTCGACCATAAATATTCCAATTAATCAAATTTCCCTTATAAAATGAAATACCATAAATCATTTTAATCATATTAAATCCAATTTAACATGTGGGAGATTAATTTTCAAGAATACATAAAAAAATCGAGCTGGGGTGAAAACAGGCCTGCCTGACCGAGTCACCCTCGGCAGTCTGCCGGCAGACATGCCTGGCATGGCCGAGTCACGCTCGGAAGCTGTCGGCCAGGACACGGCCAGCGGCCCTGGGCCGCGGCCCCTTGAGCCTGGGCCACGGCCCCTAGTACAGTCCCTGCCCAGGCCGGCTGCAACAGCCCTAGGCCGCGGCCCCTGAGCCCTGGGCCGCGGTCCCCTGCTCCCGGACCCCTCCCGGACCGTCCAACGGCATTTCGGGGCTAGTTTTTCGACCGGATATCCAATATCTATATTCTCCAACATTCATATCTTCAATATAAATCATATTTCTAAGAAATTAAGATTTATATTTAGACATAAACTTACGAAAAATATAACTACAACGAACGTAAAATATATACCATGATTATGACTAAAATGATTCCAAATCATTCACCATCTAATCGAGCATTCCAAATGCCAATATCGTATATACGATCGCAAGACCTACTCTCCGATACCACTATTGAGATTCGGTGCCTAAAACGAAGGCCCAGCGGAAGTGCTAAAACGAAAATTAATTCGATCCAAATCCCTATGAGGGTCGATCGAGCTACGTATATACGAATATATATAAAACGAATTCACAAGAGATATAGAAACTCACCCTTGTAGTCCGTTGATTAGATGGATAACCTTTTCTTGGGCTATTCCCCAAGCTTTGCTTGATCTCTACGTATCCGATCCGCTCCAAGCCCTTGAACGATCCAACGCCGAAAGCACCGCGTCTCTACTTGCCATGCGCTGGAAAAAACGACCGGAATAACAACACTTGATTAACCTCTAAGGTTACGGCTAGAATCAATTGATGAAGCTTTTATTATTACACTCTAAGTGTATAATATATCTCTCAATAATTTTTCTCTAAGAAAATGTGAATGATGGAAAAACACAAAACAAAGTTTCTCTTCCCTCTCTCTTGAAATGAAGCTGTCGTAAGTCTCCAAGGAAAGAGAAAGAGAGCTTTTTATTTTGGTCTTCAAAATCATTCACAAGATAATTCCACCCACAAAATCTCCTTTTCCCTTATTATAAGAGATATGAAATCTCATATGTCAAAGTCTTCCAACAAGAAAACAAGACTATGATCAAGGTAAGAAATCAAGGTGGGGGCCGGCCTCTAGAAGAAATCGGACGAGTTCGGTTCGTTTCGGAATCCCGAGAGTCCAAACAGATAAACTCCGATTCCGTTCCGATGTATTTATATCGATTAATTAATCATATCAAATACATGATAACATAATTAATTTCTCCAAGAAATAATTATATTCACGAATTAAATTAATCACCCAGTAATTTAATTAATCCATTAGGTCGTAAATCAATTTATCCAATAAATCAATTTAGACATCCAATGTCTCAAATTAGATATCCAATATCTAATATTCATAATGATAGATTAAGCTCGATTCATTCCGTCGTCAATCCTAATGCGCGACTCGGTAGGTCCGTCTCAGTCAGCAATGGGAGGAACCAAAGAGTAGTATCACTACCTAGCCAGCCTGGTGGCCAACACTATACCCCGACTGAGAACGAATGATTGGGATCATTCAAGAACCATTCTGTCGTGAATACCAGTATACGTATAAACCCTTCTTTCAAATGTCCCGATCAAGTTATAGGGTCACGGTCAGTCAAACCCCATCTGTACTTGACGCTATGCATGCGTTAATGCAAATCGAGATCATCGAGCTCTCTTGTATCTAATACAGCTAGCTCCAATGCTTTGGCCAAAGACTTATGATCTCATCTTCCAATAACCGCATAGGACATATAACCCGTTCACTAACAGGAGAAAGAATTCTATCTTGGTATTCAGTAGGACCTGCTACTTGCCCATCAAGATGCACGTCGAGGTTGACCCCCGCCTTCCGGTTTATAGGGTCGAACTACTCTAATGAAAATCTTGACGTCACAAGCACATCCCTACTAAATCCTCAAGTCGAAGGTTCATGAATACCTATCACAACCTTTTGACTCCATCATTGACTGTCCCGGAGTGAAATCCGTGTGATGAATCGAGGGTGAGTCGGTTCGAGTATACTAATCCAATTAGCATACCTATAACGTGTGCTCCCACTAACCATTAGTGTTCGACAGGCACTCTCCTTGTGAAAGAACACGTCATACGTGTATTCACATAAGCTTAACGCCCAGTCAAGTTTCATCGACTTGCGAACGATTAAGTATTTGAGCTATAAACCTTTCCAGTGCCGACCCCTTTATCCAATAAGGAGTGGAACGTTTTACTCTCAAATACGCGGACTAGTTTCTATATGTATATTTACGAGTTAGGAATGCCAGTAACTACCAGTAAATAAAGAAACATACATTGCCTTATATTGATGATTTACATAATAACAAATACAATGCCCTCACTCAACATCCTCTGAGTGGCATTCGAGGGCATACTCCTAACAATTATTGGTCTTCATATCCGTTGGATTAGATGATGTGCTGGATGATGTCACTTTGAATAAGATCAACGGTTAGCACATAAATTCAAATTTAAAATTGATAACATACGTTAGGAATAGGCATTTACGTACGTTAGGTAATTTAGCCATTTCATACATTGACATTTCTAAAACTTTTTGCAAGGGTTATAAAACTTGTATTACGTACGTTATTGAACCATTATTACGTACGTTATTAGAGCACAATTTTAACAAATGAGTTATAAAAAATGATTTAAAATAAATATATTAAAATGTGTACTAGGATAATAATTATTTTGCTAAAAAGATCATCATCAAAATATGTATCAAAAATATTGTTTCAACAAAGGTGTCCGATGAAATACCAAAATGAAATCCTGAATATTTTTGTGTTTTTAATGGTTTTACTTGATGATTGTAGAATCGTGAATGAAAGTGATTTGCTAAATATGTTCGAGGCTATTTGTTTGTGATGATTTTAGGAAAAATATCGAAGCAATCTACCAAAAGGTCGGTTCATACTCACAAGAACCGTCACCACCTCAAAAGTCGCAAAACACGGGATGCGCCAAAGAACAACTGTTCAAACTTGAAGAATTTATTGGCAATTCGGACTATTGCACCGTAACACAACCATTCATCTAAAAGTTCATATATAACGGTAAGAAAAGTTCATGTTCGACCTTCAAAACATCAACCCTACCCTAAACCTCAACTTCTACAAGACATTTAACAATCCATTGGGGAGGAGGGGTCGCCTACGTATCATCAAACTACGGTGAACAGGAAACGAATCAACTTTTCACCATAAATGATCGAGGCGTACTTAGGGTTCGACAGGACAAATGTGATTACTATCTCTACTTTGCCTAATGAAGATGCAACCGATGAAATTGTGTTACAGTGGGTGCTTGTGAGAGAGCTACATGACCATATCGGGATTACAAAACCTCGATATAGTCATTCCTACCTCATTAATGATTCATGGTTCATGCGGATGTGGGCTGCTGGGAGCATCTACCGACATCAACTTTGACGACAGTTTTAATCGGCAAAATAAGGGGACTCCACGCTATCCATAGAGGAATCAAAATAGATCTAGGCACCCACATCTACAATACCATATGTCACTATGTTGGAATGGTCCCGGCGAGACAGAAAATATCGTAGCTATGCAGTATCACAGGAATTTGCAAAAGTCAATTCTGACTCCAGTTTCTCTTCATCCGCCATGGTGCCAGTCCCTAAGGCACCTAGGCCTTCAGTTAAGAGAATACTCATGCCTTCTACCGCTCTTATATATTTTTCTTTTATTGGCATTTTGGAGCCTATTGGCTCCAATGCTAACTTTGATTTTTGTCCCCGTTCTCTAGGCTTTTCGTCGGGTCTCTTTAATCAGTCTAATAAGATTTGGTCCTTTTCTTCTCTACTTGACATACCCATGATAATAGGGCTCATGGGAAAATATTCTGTCGATATTCAACTAGACGTACATAAGACAAGTATACCAGAGAGTGGGTGGTACATTAACAATAGTTGAGTCCGGTATAAATTTCCCAATCCAGTATAAAGAACGAGATGTGCTTCACACGCAAGGCAATGTTGGAAGACGTTTAAACCATGAAAGAAAATTCATACTCAACGGGTTGGAGTGTACAAACTTGTTCTTCTGGTCTTTATGTGCTAATAACATCGTCCGTGAATAATCCTTGCCTGACCATTCGTAGCATTCTCCTTTACACTACGACTATACTGAATTCTTACTCTCCTCTATAGGATCTTGTATGCCTGTCTTTTGAAAACTCTTTTACAACCACATGTTACTTTATATATACACACTCCCTTCGTGGAGTTTCTAATGTAGAAATCTATTTTCCCTTTCAAATTTGAAAACATCAGATTTTAAAAGTGCAAAAACATTTTGTTTATCATCGAAAAATTCCAGCATCTTCTCAAAACAGAGCCCTTTTCCAGCTCCTATTCTTCTCAAAGAAAATTACAACTTACATTTAGTCGAAATCAAGTTGCAAAAGAATTTATTTTGCATGAGAAATCTTTACATCACACATCTGAATCTAAAATCCAAAATTAAATTTACAGGCTTTCATAAGAGTATTTGGATCAAATTGCAAAATTAGATTTCTTTTTGAACATATCATGCTTGATTTGTCTAAAAAGAGTTTGAATTTACACTTTAGCTGTCATTTTGAAAAGAAAGTAGTAATAATATGGCTTGAAATAGATTACTCTCATACAAATAAAATATACGAGCCTAAGTACCTTTGAGTATTTTCAAGCCACCTATAGATTGATTATCCCAAAGGATCATGCCTTATCTCATTGGAGTCTGATGTCTCCAACCCAATGAGAGTGATCTCGTAGGTATTGGATTCCATCAAAAGATCAACACAATTTATTCCCGTTTTTAAGGAGTTTCGTTCTCGGTGACCATCACAATATGTCAGTAAGCACAATATTCTTAAGCTTACAGGGAAAGGAAAGAAATTAACATAGTTTAAATAAGGTCGAAGTACAAAAAGAATGCCTTGATTCCTCACAGGACTCGAAGGGACCAAAATAAAATCAATTAGCATGATTTCTGTGAAATACAGTTCACAAGAGGATTCTTTATCTCGGAACAAAGTTCGAATTGGTTCAGAGAAGAATTTAAGGATTAGAGAGCCTTACTATGCAGGTCGTACGAGATGATAAAAGTCAGTGATATTGCTCAACACGGACAACAAACGACGACACGACAAGATAGACCTAATAACCGATGACATAAGTATTCAGAAACCTAGGCTCCGATACCACATTATGTAATAACCCTATCCCAGGCCAGGACTGCTACAACGCCATGAATCCATTTTGGGAATTCACAAGGCAAAAACCTACAAACACAATAATACATCGAGCAATCAGGTCGCAATATAAAACTCCATGACTAGTATCGACCGTCGAGGTTGATGGACAACACATCTGCCACTGAAATACTACACTTGTTTTAACATACGTACCACTAGCATAACCAAATAAATGACAATAACCTACCGTACTCATGAGTGATCAAACCAAATTAAGACAAAAACCACTAAATAAACGACTGGGATATTCGGAGGCAATATCACTGGTGCTCTTCGTCTTTGTGTTCTCCCTGCGCCTGCTCACCCTGGAATCTTATACCTGAATACACAAATAATGTATCCACCCCCGAAGGGGTCATCAAATAGTCGATGCAAGTATATTGATAACATGAATATATATAACGTGAGAAAATACACCGAACAACATCATCACAATCAAAAGCATAAGTATTACCATATCACGTCATTAATCAAAAATAATATGCACATCATGTCTCATCAAATCACTGGGCATCCAAGTATATACCCGGTCCGAATGCACGTTATGGATGATAATATATATCCCATAGTCCCTGTCGGGACATCCTTGGTTGGATTACCCTCCGGGTGGTACATAACAAGTCAGGAGTCGGACGAATTTTGGATAACTAAACCGCATAAAAACAATTAAATTGGTAGAATCCTGCTGGATTATTGATAATCCTTCATAAATCTTGACTGATTTGGAATAGACGGGCTAAATCATTCAAACAACCAAATTTCCCAAAACTAGGATTTTAGGAAAACTTACCTTAATTCGGTCAATCGGATGGGACTACGGGACGCTTGAATCGATGTTATGAACTCAAAATTTCGTGGATTGATAGTTTTGCACCATTCCTTTGCATGCTCGAAGCAGCCACTGCGGAAATGAAGGAGGATTGAGAAAATGCACGAGAAACTCGACTGCTCGGTCATATTTATAGACCTGCCCGCCGCCTTCCGGACATGCCCGAGAACCTTCCAGACACGACCGGCCGCCGCCTTCCGGGCACGTCCTAGAACCTTCCAGACACGACCGGTTGAACCCGACCGGTTCCAGCCGCACCTGTTCGGTTCCTTCTGCACCGGACCGGTTCCTACCGTACCTGGCCGGTTCTTGCTGTAATATCCTAAATTTCTACTATGGTTGTTTAATGTTATTTTATTCGAGTTATGTTGTAGAGTGTGGAATCTGTACAGTATGGATAAAATAATTGAAGGACTAAGACATCTATATTAGTATAATCGTCGTACTTGGTCGACAATTGCATTTGAAGACATTGTGTATCAGGTTGTTATAATTCTGATATCGGGTATATCATTGGGACGAGTATATGTATTCAGTATGTTGGGTATACGTATTCGGTATGTTGAGATGAGAGGCAGGAGCAACTATTTTTGGCTAAGTTCAGAAGCCGTTACGTACGTTAAGTTTAGGAGCTTACGTACGTTAAGTTGGTAAGAGTAACGTACGTTATGTCTCATGCATTACGTATATTAAATCATCAGGTGAGATGCAGTCATCTAATCAGAGGACTTTGTCTAAATACAAGCATAACGTATGTTAAGCATAGGTGCTTACGTACGTTAAGACACAGTAGTAACGTACGTTACGTTGACTGTATAACCTATGTTATGAAGAGAATCAGACAGGGTCCGAAGTGCCGGCAACTTTCAGCGCAGATGTGGACAGGAGAAGTCAACTCCAAGTTAACGTACATTATGAGTGGTACATTACGTACGTTAAATGGGTATATTACTGTAGCAAGTCAACTCTGTGTTACGTACGCTATGGTATTATTAATAATGTATGTCGAAGAAGATGATGATATGTGTGTTTAGTCGCGATATTGTGGAACCGTTGGGTTTTTTGATCGGTTATATTGATTGTGGGTATGATTATCGGATTATGGAATCGTATTGTGGTTATAGATTCGTGATTGATTGATTTGGGTTGTTCGGATTTATGTATTATCGAGATATCATTGAACCATTGAGTTTGATTGGTTGATTATGTCGGTTGTTGATTTTTATCGAAGTTGTTCTTAATTTATTACTTCAATAGGTTATGAAAATTGATCGTTGACTAGAATAATATGCTGCGGTCAAGTTCGAGTATGTTCAAGGATTTGCTTTGGCCGGGGCCGAGGAGCTTGTAGAAGAAAGCAAGAAATTGGTAACAGCTTCATCATCGCTGTGTCGGTATCGAGACAAGTTATTACTTGCTCAGTTTATATATTTAATGAATGGTTTCAGTTTCATTTTGTTTATAATGCATACAGCAATGATTATTATCATGAACTCTAGAGATTGGGGTTGTACGTTGTTTTATGATTTTGGGAATTAAATCATAATGTATATGATTTACATTGGTGATTGATATAGTTGGGTATCGAGGGTACATTATGGTAAAGACGAGGGTATGAGTTATCTATGGCCGTGGTATTTTAGATCGTCGAATGTTGAGGATAATCATCGATGTTGATTTGACATCGAGATTGCTCCCGAAGGACTCGGAGCAAGTATCTTAATTTGATTTTGGTTTAATGTTGATGATTTTGATCATGCATATTGTCATTCATGTTGTCGAACATGAGGTAGTCCATGTTGATTTGTCATAATGTCGTTCATGTTTTTGATTCATATGTTGTTCATGTTGATAAACATATTGATTTGCATATGTGTATGCATAGTTGTATTGTGTATGTTGTATTGATCCGATGGGATCGTGTGATCTATGTTGAGGGCGCTGGATCAGTTGTCCACCTTATGTTGGTCCGACGGAATCATCTTGGAATCTATGCTGAGGGCGCTGGATCATTGGATGGGTTTTCCACCTCGTGTTGGTCCGACAGGATCATCTTGGGATCTATGCTGAGGGCGCTGGATCATTAGATTACCCTGTGTTGTGTTGATGGAATCATGTGGATTCGCATCGTTGGATTTACCATGTGTTGTTGTTGTGCATATGTATATTGTTGGTTATCCACCCCGTGTTGATCTAGTAGGATCATCTTGGGATCTATGCTGTGTGCGCTGGATCATCGGATTTCCACTGAGTATATATTGTTGTTATTGTTGTGATCATATTGATGTTGTCATATGAGTATGCATTTGTAGGTCTTGTGTTAGGACCATGTCCATATGTGTATTGATATGATCTTGGATTAGACTGACCTGATTTGTCGTGGCATTGCGTATCTTGAGGTATGCTCCGTATTTCCTTATTGGTACTTGTCATTTGATGGACAATTGATTATCGTATTGAGATTTGAGGATGTTATCTGATGGACTGGATTGGTCAAAGTTGATATATTTCGTATCAATGAGTTATGATCATGTTTTGAGAATCTTAGGTATTGTCTGAGATACAGTACCAATGTTTGTGTACGATTCAGTATGTTTTTGAGAAATACGAGATGTGGAATATAGCGAGGTTGTTTTGATGAGAATTATCACGAATTATAAAATTATGACGGTAAGATTACATTGGTATGGAATTATTGACGTGATGTGATCGTTATCATTGTTGAGTATTATGGCTGACCCCATCGTGGGCTTTATTTTTAGGTTCTTGGTATATCGAGCTTATAGCGGTTGTGAAGATATGAGCTTCCCGGAGGATACTGGCTATGGCATGTGTTTGGGAATCGAGTACTTTGATTAGTTGTTGTCTTCTACTGCTAGAGTATTTTTAATTGTTTGTCTTTTTCGCTGCGTGAGTATTTTTAATGGCCTTTTGGTATCTGACAACTTAAGTTAATTTGGAAAATCGTTTTCTAAACTATTTTGTCGGTACTTACAAGTGATGGCTTAAAGTATACTTTTGAAACTGTTGAACTTTGGCGTTTTAGCCTTGTACTTTCAAATGAGATTTTTTTAAACGGTATTGATAAATGGACTTTTCTTAAAGCCTTTGCACATTTTGAAAATATGTTACCATCATCTCCGCTTAGGCATACTTGAAATGTTTGTAAAAATGTCTTTTAACCTTATGGGTTCCGTCTCGGGGCCCACGACGCTGTAATATTCCCAGATGGCTCTGGGAGTATTACAGAAAACCTAGGCTATTAGGTCGAGTTGAGTCGTCTTTTTGTCATGCCATTCGAGTTGTGGGTTGACAAGTGTTAGTGTTTTGGGTTTTTATTGATCACTCGTGCTTGTGTGTTATGTGATTCACCAGTGTGGTATTGTGGTTGTTGTAAACTTTTCCAAATGGTATTAACGTGATTCTTTGGAAAGAGATGTGTTGTGTTCTCGAGTTGAACTGATTTTTTAAAATGTATGTTTTGAAAATATCTGTATCAAGTATTTTCTAGAGTTGAGACATGTGCCAGTATCACGGGGAATCGCCGGCTTCGCGATATGTATGTATTTAGATTTTTGGATTGTATTGAAATTATTTGTAGTTATAAGTTGATGTGTTTTGAGATTCGGAAGGATATTATATGTTACAGTATGAAGTAGCATAATATAATAGTGGGGACAGAACCAGTGATCTTGAGGAACTATGATTATAGGAAACCAATATGTCGGGTAAACTTGGAAAATGGAATTACGTACTTGGGAGAAATATTGTGGAATGTTGAGGGGAACATGTTGTCATGCTTGTTAATTTTGAGATACATGAAACTATTTTTGAACATTTGAAAATGATACTTTTCAAGATGATATATTTTAATTAAATTATTTTGCTCGTTGAATGAAAATGTATTTTCTTAAATTTATTTTGAGAGACAGTATTGATGTCTTTAAAAACATGTTTCATCATGGCATAGTTGAGGTGTTGCAGAATGGAATACTGGTCGATAGAGCAAGTCATATGTGGAAAATGTGATTTTAAGAAAGTCTCTATAATAAGATTTTGGATTCTATCATGTGGTTTTCCAACCAAATGTCAATGGAATTGGTGACGAGCCGAATTGCTATACAGGAGTATGGATGTGGTCAATCATTTGCATAACTCATTTTATTTAATCGAGTGTATTTGAAAAGAATTGTCATCGAAAACTTGACACAAGCGAGCCGGTTTAACTTTTCGAAAATTGATTTCGTGGTCTTACGAAAATATATATTTTGAGTTGAAATACTTGAAAGAACTTTCTGAAATTGATTTTTATTGACAAGATTATATGATTTCTAGCTGTTTTGAAAATGTGATTAGTATATGTACAAACGTATTGCATAATGCATATCCTGGTGGAGTTCTGAATAAGACTCACAAACTGGATAACGCATCGATGGTACGATGAAAAGAGATTCAAACTTCAATATGGTAGTTGGTTATCCAGGTATGACCGGTTGGTTTATCAGATAAAAGAAATATGTCGCGTATTGTAGATTCAGTACAGGATATGATTTTGGAACTTCGGGTTTTGTGAAACCGGGGCATATGTGCTATGTGGCTCTATTGGTATGGTAGTAACGTGGTTTTGCTATAGTGATTTTTGACTTTTGAGCCAACTGATTCTTTTTCTTCGCATGTGGTATTCTGAGTGATTTCTTAGTAAGTGTAGATTTAGGAATGGTAACCCCAAAATGGTTGTTTTGGATATTGATTGGTCGTTCCCACTCCATATATGATTGGGTATGCTCAACGGTTTGTGACTGGTTGTTCATATGCCCAAGGGGTATGTTCAACAATCGGGTGTGTCTTTGAGGTCCACTGTATGTGATTTGTGTAACGTTTTGAGAATTTTATTCTTTCGTATATCTATCTCTGTGGTTCAGTGTTGATCGTGTTGGAGCTTACCATGTGAGGGTATTCTCGGTTATTGTTGATCCTGCGCTGGTAGTATTGGAGTTTATCATGTTGATGATATTCTCGGTTGTGTTTTGACCTTTGGTTGGTCATATTGGAGTTTATCATGTTGATGATATTCTCGGTTGTGTTTTGACCTTTGGCTCGTCGTATTAGAGTTTATCATGTCAATGGTATTCTCGGTTAATTCATTGGTTGATCATTGTTATTGATTGTATGAGCGTTCAGACTTTGTGTCGACGATTCGGGATTTGTTGCCATTGTTTTGGGCAATTATTTCACAAATGTATTGAGTATTGTTGGTGTTTATCAGGATTGGGACTTGATTGTGTAATCAGGCAGACAGGCTTTGACACGTATGGATTATTCCATAATTGAGTTATAACGATGTATTTTGTTGAAATTTGTGAAATTGTAATTGCATGTATCTTGAGGCTTTGAAGGAGAGTCATTTGCTAATATCGCAGGAGATCACCGACTTCACGCATTTGTAAGTATACTGTTTTGGTTATTCATTAGTAAAGATGATTGATCGGTGTCGTGATGATTTTGGATATCTTGGTTGAGCTGTTGATTACGATGGGATTGCAAGTTTCGAGGACGAAACTTATTTTAAGTGGTGTAGTATGTAATATCCTAAATTTCTACTATGGTTGTTTAATGTTATTTTATCCTAGTTATGTTGTACAGTGTGGAATCTGTGCAGTATGGATAAAATAATTGAAGGACTAAGACATATGTATTGGTATAATCATCGTACTTGGTCGACAATTGCATTTGAAGACATCATGTATTAGGTTGTTTTAATTCTAATATCGGGTATATCATTGGGACGAGTATATGTATTCAGTATGTCGGGTATACGTATTCGGTATGTTGAGACGAGAGGCAGGAGCAACTATTTTTAGCTAAGTTGAGAAGCCATTGTGTACGTTATGTTTAGGAGCTTACGTACGTTAAAACATCAGGTGACAGTAACGTATATTATGTCTCATGCATTACGTACGTTAAAGCATCAGGTGAGATGCAGTCGTCTGATCAGAGGACTTTGTCTAAATACATGCATAAAGTACGTTAAGCATAGGTGATTACGTACGTTAAGACATAGCAGTAACGTACGTTACGTTGAGTGTATAACCTACGTTATGAAGAGAATCAGACAGGGTCCGAAGTGTCGGCAACTTTCGGCACAGATGTGGACATGAGAAGTCAACTCTGAGTTAACGTACGTTATGAGTGGTACATTACGTACGTTAAATGGGTATATTACTGTAGCAGGTCAACCATGTGTTACGTATGCTACGGCACAGGTGTTACGTATGTAATAAAAGTACGAAATGAGGCAGTAACTTCTGGGTTGTCGTTATGTACGCTATCGAGGTCGGATAACGTATGTAAAGGGTGTTATGTACGTTAAGAGTTTCATGTAACGTACGTAATGCCTGCAAGCTTATATATATGTGAGACTCCGTCATTTTGCCATTTTGAGAAGTTCCACCTTGTTTCTTCGTCCTTCAACCCTCCGAGGCCGATTTTGGGCTCTTCTAACTCGGTTATGAGCTTGGGGAGCATAGATTGGAGTTGTTCTTAGAGTTGATAATGATTATTGGAAGGAGTTCGATTGTTCTTCATCGTAGTTCTTCAATATCAGGTAACATTCGCATTCCTATGATTATTGTTCGAGTTTGGAATGATGTTTAGATGTTAGGAAGCATGTTGATCTACCTTATTGTTATTATGATGTTATACATGAATAAATGGAATGTGACAAGAGATTGAAGATATCGATTAAGGTTATTCATGTTGTAAGAGTTGCGATTCGTTCAAACATGCTCGTAAGATGGATTATCAGGTCTTGTTGTTACTATATGGGTAATGATACGATTGCAGTGGTTTTGGATCGTGATGAAAATATATGTTGATGTAATTACCTTCTTCATTTTGGATTCTTGATGTTATTGTCGTTGTTTACTTCGTATGATGACGATTATGGTATTATTGCTGTGATTCTTGGTGTTATGAATAATGCATGTCAAAGAAGATGATGATATGTGTGTTTAATCACGATATTGTGGAACCGTTGGGTTTGTTGATCGGTTATATTGATTGTTGCTATGATTATCGGACTATGGAATCGTATTGTGCTTATGGTTTCGTGATTGATTGATTTGGGTTGTTAGGATATATGTATTATCGATATATTGTTGAATTGTTGAGTTTGATTGGTTGGTTATGTCGGTAGTTGATAGTTATCGAAGTTGTTGTTAATTGATTACCTCAATAGGTTGTGATAATTGATCGTTGACTAGATTAATATACTGCGGTCGAGTTCGAGTATGTTCAAGGATTTGCTTTGGCTGGGACCGAGGAGCTTGTAGACGAAGGCAAGGAATTGGTAACGGCTTCATCATTGTTGTGTCGGTATCGAGGCAAGTTATTACTTGCTCAGTTTATACATTTAATGAATGGTTTCAGTTTCATTTTCTTTATAATGCATATAGCAATGATTATTATCGTGGACTCTGGAGATTGGGGTTGTACGTTGTTTTATGATTTTGGGAATTAAATAATAATGTATATGATTTACATTGGTGATTGATATACTTGGGTATCGAGGGTACATTAATGGTAAAGACGAGGGTATGAGTTATCTATGGCCGTGGTATTTTAGATCGTCGAATATTGAGGATAATCGTCGATATTGATTTGACATCAAGATTGCTCCCGAAGGACTCGGGACAAGTATCTTAATTTGATTTTGGTTTAATTTTGATGATTTTGATCATGCATATTGTCATTCATGTTGTCGAACATGGGGTCATCCAAGTTGATTTTTCATAATGTCGTTCATGTTATTGATTCATATGTTGTTCATGCTGATGAACATATTGATTTGCATATGTGTATGCATAGTTGTATTATATATGTTGTATTGATCCGATGGGATCGTGTGATCTATGCTGAAGGCACTGGATCAGTTGTCCACCTCGTGTTGGTCCGACGGGATCATCTTGGGATCTATGCTGAGGGCGCTGGATCATTCGACGGGTTTTCCACCTCGTGTTGGTCCGACAGGATCATCTTGGAATCTATGCTGAGGGCACTGGATCATTGGATTACCCAGTCTTGTGTTGATGGAATCATGTGGATTCGCATCGTTGGAATTACCATGTGTTGTTGTTGTGCATATGTATATTGTTGGTTATCCACCTCATGTTGATCTAGTAGGATCATCTTGGGATCTATGTTGTGTGCGATGGATCATCGGATTTCCACTGAGTATACATTGTTGTTATTATTGTGAGCATATTGACGTTGTCATATGAGTATGCATTTGTAGGTCTTGTGTTAGGACCATGTCCATATGTGTATTGATATGATCTCGGATTAGACTGACCTGATTTGTCGTGGCATTGCGTATCTTGAGGTATGCTCCGTATTTCCTTCTTGGTACTGGTCATTTGATGGACAATTGATTATCGTATTGAGATTTGAGGATGTTAACTGATGGACTGGATTGGTCAAAGTTGATATATTTCGTATCAATGAGTTATGCTGATGTTTTGAGAATCTTAGGTATTCTCTGAGATACAGTACCAATGTTTTTGTACGATTCAGTATGCTTTTGAGAAATACGAGATGTTGAATATGGCGAGGTTGTTTTGATGAGGATTATTACGAATTATAAAGTTATGATGGTAAGATTACATTGGTAGTATTCTTACTTGGTATTTTCATTGGTATGCAATTATTGACGTGATGTGATCGTTATCATTGTTGAGTATTATGGGTGACCCCGTCGTGGGCTTTGTTTTTAGGTTCCTGGGATATCAAGCTTGTAGCGGTTGTGAAGAGATGAGTTTCCCGGAGGATACTGGCTATGGCATGTGTTTTGGAATCGAGTACTTTGATTAGTTGTTGTATTCTGCTGCTAGAATATTTTTAACTGTTTGTCTTTTCCGCTGCGTGAGTATTTTTAAATGGCCTTTTAGTATCTGGCAACTTAAGTTACTTTGGAAAATCGTTTTCTAAACTATTTTGTCGGTACTTGCAAGTGATGGCTTAAAGTATACTTTTGAAACTGTTGAACTTTGGCGTTTTGGCCTTGTACTTTCAAATGAGATTTTTCGACATTATTGATAAATGGACTTTTCTTAAAGCCTTTGCATATTTTGAAAAGATGTTACCGTCATTGCCGCTTAGGCATACTTGAAATGTTTGTAAAAATATCTTTTAGCCTTGTTGGTTCCATCTCAGGGCCCACAACACTGTAATATTCCCGGATGGCTCTGAGGGTGTTACACTTGTTGCGCCGGACCGGTTGTTGCCGCACCTGGCCGGCCAGTGCCCAGCTGCCATGACTTGACGACTCAATTTTCCGAAATCGCGCGAAAACAAACATGACGAGACGCTCAGTAAGAGTCTCGATCACGAATCAAATTTTTAATTACGTACCGGGAGAAAAAATAGCTGGACAAAAGAAAATGGAGGATAATAATAATACATCGGCACAACATATCACAAAAAAATCGAGATATACGAAAATGAAAAACTAGTATTATTACAAGTATGCTGATCTACAGACTCTTTACACTTTATGCATATTAAACGAGCCTACAACATACAACTTATATACTATGAAATCTTTCTGACAAGTTCGTTTACTCTCTATCTACTGCAAAATGTCTTATTCACAAACTCCACAAACCGCACTGGAGCCTTTGAGATGTGCACAAATCTGAGGTTTCGTATGATGGTCATCATCATGACTGTGAAGAAAGTCAATTGTTGACAACTAATTATAAAATGCCTACAGAAGGAGGATTCCATGTCAAATTCGACAAGTAAGTCCTTCTGCCTGGTACTGAACTATGTGCTAACTTGCTGCGGTATACAACAATTGTTAGTAGTATGCCCTCGAATGCCACTCAGAGGATATAAGAGTGAGGGCATTATATTTGTTATTATGTAAATCATTATCCGAAGGCAATTATATGTTTCTTTATTTACTGGTAGTCACTGGCATTCCTCACTATTAAATATATATATATATATATATATATATAAACTAGTCCGTGTATTTGAGGGCAAAACATTCCACTACTTATTGGATAAGGGGATCGGCATTGGAAAGATTTATGGCTCAAATACTTAATCGTTCGCAAGTCAATGAAACTTGACTGGGCATTAAGTTTATGTGAAGACTTGAATGACGTGTTCTTTGACTTGGAGAGTGCCTGTTGATCACTATTGGTTAGTGGGAGCACACGTTATTGGTATGATGATGAGATTAGTATACTCGAACTGACTCACCCTCGATTCGTCACACGTATTTCACTATGGGACAGTCAATGATGGAATCGAAAGGTTCGATAGGTATTCGTGAACCTTCGACTTGAGGATTTAGTAGGTATGTGCTTGTGACGTTAAGATTTTCATCAGAGTAGTTCGACCCAGAAAAATGGAAGGTGGCGATCAACCACGACGTGCATCTTGACGGATAAGTAGCAGGTTCTACTAAATGCAAAGATAGGATTCTTACTCCTGTTAGTGAATGGGTATATGCCTATGCGGTTATTGGCAGATGAGGTCATAAGTCTTTGGCCAAAGCATTGGAGCTAGTTGTATAGGATACACGAGAGCTCAGTGATCTCGACTTGCATTAACTCATGCATAGCGTCAAGTATATATAGGGTTTGACTGAGCATGACCCTATAACTTGATCGGGACATTTGAGAGAAGGGTTTATACGTATACTGGTATTCATGACAGAAAGGTTTTGGAATGATCCCTATCATTCGTTCTCAGTTAGGTTACAGTATAGGCCGCGGGACTGGCTAGGTGGTGCTATCACTCTTTGGTTCCTCTCATTGCTAACTGAGACGGACCTACCGAGTCGCTCATTAGGATAGACGACGGAATAAATCGAGATTATTCTCTCTTTATATATTAGATATTGGATATCGAATTTATTGGACATTGGATGCCTAATTAATTTTCGGACATTGGATGTCTAAATTAATTTATTGAATAAATTAATCTATGGCCTAATGAATTAAATAAATTACTGGGTGATTAATTTAATTCATAAATATAATTATTTCTTGGAGAAATTAATTATATTATTTTTTATTTGATATAATCAATTAATTAGATTAATTAATTGATATGAATACAGTGAAGTGGAACATAGTTTATCTGATTGGACAAACGGGAGTCTGAAACGAACCGAACTCTTCTGAAGCTTCTAGGGGGCCGCCCTCTTCTTTTATTTTATCTCACAAGTCTTGTCTTACTCCTTTATTGGTGGAAGGCCATTGATTTTATAATCAAAATACATCTCATGTGATGAATAAAAAAAGGAAGGGAAGACTTTGGCATGTGAAGAAAAAGTTTGAAGACAAAATAATAGACTTCTCCTCCCACTCATTTTGAGGGATCAGCCGTGAGATTCAAAGCAAGAGGGAGAGAGTTGTTCTTCTTATTCATTTTTCTTGGAGAAAATTGAGTCTTTTTCTTCACTTTTCTTCTTCACTTTCTTGGAGAAAATTAAGAGACATTATATTGATTACTATACTTAGAGTATATATATATATATATATATATATATATATATATATATATATATATATATACTCTAAGTATAGTAATCAATATAGCCGTATCCTTGGAGGATAATAAGATAAGTGTTATTCCGGTCGACTTCAGGCGTGTGGCAAGTAGAGGCCGGTATTTTCGGTGCTCGGGATATCAAAAGCTTTGACGAATCGAATTCGTGGAGGAGATCACCAAACTACAACCATTTAATCAAAGGACTACAATGGTATGTTTTTCGAATCCAACACTTGTCTAGTTTTATATTCGTATATATGTAGCTTGATCGATCCTCTTTAGGGATTCAGATCGAACTTATTATCGTTTATTGCTTCCGCTGTGCCTTCGTTTTAGGCACCGAATCCCAATAGTGGTATCAGAGCCAGGTTTTGCGATCGTATATACGATATATAGCATTTGGAATGCTTGATTGTATGGTTATGATTTGGAATCATTTATTATTGTAATCGTCGTATATGTTCGATTATTCATTGTAGTTGTATTTTTCGTAAATCTATATCTAAATATAAATCTTTATTTTCTTGGATATATGATTTATATTGAAGATATAAAAGTCGAAAAATATTGATACTAGATATCCTGTCGGAAATCAAGCCTCGAATTGCCATTGGACGGCCCAGGAAATGGACCGAAAGGGGTTGCCGTGCGATTCGGGACTTGGGATCGCGATCCGGCCCTGCTTATGACCCAACCGTGCGGTCTGGACCTAAGGGACCGCGGTCCAGGCTGTTCGGATCGCGGTCCAGGCCCCTTCCGGACCTGTTTCGGGCTCGTTTTATCCGTGTATTACAGAAAATTAATCTCCCTCTTTTAAATTCGATTTAATATGATTAACATGATATATGGTATTTCATTTTATGAGGGAAAATTAATTTACCAGAATACTTGTGATTGACCGAATTACTTCGAACGATTTCATATTACTGATTGTGTGAATTGACTCGATCAATTCTATTTAATTGTTGATTTTATATATTGGTTGGATCAACATATTTATTAATTCCATTTATTTAGTATTTATTGGATGAATGCTTGTGAATGGTGATGTAGTTCATGGACCTAGTTTTGAATCGTTCTGTTTTATTCGATTGGGTTGTAAATGCCGTTTGGAGCCTATTTATTTTACTAGAAAAATTTGTATAGGATGCAATTTTTCAATGTAAAATTTATATGTAGTGACGAAGACCGGATGAGATCCGTTTGAGAAGACGAAGATTCAAGACCGAAGACATGTAATTATATTATGATGTTTTTTGTTCTAGAAACGGTCCATAAATTGCATGTTGGTAGCAAATAGGTTGTGAATGTTTTATTGATATGGTATGAATGCAACAAACGCGCTTAAATGAATTAATATGCAAAGTGTAACATTAATCGCGAAAATTCTCCCACGAAAAAATATTAAGTTTAAAAGGTTTCAAGGTTTTCCTTCCCTCCATCGAGCTTTTGGAAAATTGAAATCCAAACCGGATGTGCGATGCTTCCGAGTTATCGGGGTAGTCGTTCGGGGAGGGTCGATAAATTCTGAGAGTGCATTGGATGCCTTCGGTTGGAGCAACTTTTATCCCTAGAAACCTGTTAGTTTTCCGGATAAGATTCAATTGCGAAACTGATCAGCGTCGATGGTGTAAACTTAACTTGTTCACGAACCATAGAAACCGTATAGGTTGAGGGGAGTGAACAAGGGAAAAATAAGATCGAATCATCCATTAGATGGGTTGGTATTGGATGCCACTTTATAAAGATTAATAGACCAGAAACCAGTTCGGTTGCCCTCTATTAAAATTTATAAAGAACTCGATCAGCACTATGAAGTAAAGTGAACGAATACTTCCGGATTTCACATGGGAGTGTGTTATTCCGATAAAAATAGTGGGAGCTGGGTTAAAAGAATATAGAAGTCCTTAATTCTTAACTCAGACCATAATTGAACGACTCCCTAATCAATCTAGTATACTTTATGCAGACATAAAACTCTAAAAAATGACAATGAAGCCACTCACTATACTACTCGAAAAGAACACCTTAATTGGTCCTAACTCTGCTGCGCAACCTGATGATAAGCATCGGTATGGAGGCGCTGGGATTCGTCTTGGAGGCAGACATTCCAGTGGCTCCAGTGCGTACCAGAGCCAGTCATGAAGATGTTGAAAACCATGAAAAGTGAGTTAGGATGACATTAGAGTCCGTGGCTATATGATGGCCTCTATGTCTAATGAGCTTCAGAGAGCTCATGAGAAAATGACTTCTGCTAGGTAGATTTTATCTCACTTAACCGAGTTTTATGGTGAGAAGAGTCGGACTACTAGATATGAGATATCTAAAGAGCTTTTCGGTGATCGGATGACGGAATGTGAGAAAGTCGGGGACCATGTCCTCAAAATGATCTCTATGATTGAGAGATTAGAGGCTCTTGATTTTAGGATGCATGCTTCTCTACAAACTGACCTTATCCTGCAATCTCTTCCTGATTCCTTCTCACAATTTGTTCTGAAATTCAATTGCAATGAGATTTATTGTAATTTAGCAGGGTTGATGAACAAATATGTAACCGCTCAGTCTCAGATGAAGACTCCATGGGTGAAGGAGTTTGCCCTTGTGATTTCTTCTACATCTCGGAGGTTCAAGGATAAGAAGAAAAAGACCAAGAAGCAGACGGGCTAACAAAACAAGGACTTCAATGGTAAGGGCAAGGCTCCAATGGTTCCCAAGAGGAAGAAGGTGAAGACGGACACATATCTCAAATGCGCTGAGATAGGCCACTGGACAAGAGACTGTCCGATCCTTCATAGAGATTCAGGTACGGAACTTTTAGTTTTGGAAACTAATAGTTTTGCTACCATATTTTCTAACTCTGGGATACTGGATTCAGGTGCTAGTTCTCACATTTGTACCTTGAATTAGGATCTGGAATGAAGTTGAAAGCTTAGAGCTGGGGAATAGATATTACTGTCGGAAGCGGGCATAGTGTCAGAGCAACTGATATAGGATCACTTCTTTTGGATTTGGAATCCGGCTTTGTTTTAACTTTATATGATGTACTAATGTTCCCCAAGGGTCATAAGAACATTGTATCCATTCCGGTCATGGATCAGAAAGGCGTTTCATTTTTCATTGGTGATGGTTGCTGCAAAATTTATTTTTCGAAATAAACTAGTAGACATTGTCACATTGTTAAATGGATTGTATCATCTAAACTTAAATAACAAAGTTGTTTTGAATATTATGACTAAGAAGCATGGTTGGGATGAAATTAATAAAGTTTTGAAATGGCATCTTAGACTTGGTCATGTTGGTCAGACCGAGGTTTACAAAATGAAAAAGGATGTACTCATGGGTCCATTGGGATCAGATCCCTTTCCAACTTGTGAATCTTGCCTTATAGGCAAAAGGTCAAAGTCTCCCTTCACAGGGATGTTTGAAAAAACCGCTCATAAACTTGGATTAGTCCATACCGACGTATGTGGTTCATTGGAACCATCACGTGACGGATATCAGTATTTTATTACGTTTACGGATGATCATACTAGGTGTGGTTATGTATACTTAATGAAACATAAATACGAGGCCTTTGAGAAATTCCAAGAATTTAAAAATTGGTAAACATATCAAAGCGCTTCGGTCGGACCAAGGCGGAGAGTATATGAGCACTTAGTTTGACGAGTTCCTAAAGGAGCACGGAATAGTGTCACAACTTACACCTCCAGGAACCCCTCAGTTAAATGGTGTGTCGGAAAGAAGGAACCAAACGTTGTTGGACATGGTTCGTTCTATGCTTAGCTACACCGACTTACCGATTTACCTGTGGGGTTATGCGCTCCTGACTGCTGCTTACATCTTGAACAGATATCGTTCCAAGTCTGTTCCTAAAACTCCACATGAGATATGGGAAGGCAGGAAACCAAGTCTTAATCATATTAGGATCTAGGGATGTGCCGTCTATGTCAAGAAGACTAAGGAAGAGAAGTTGGAAGCAAGGTCTGTGAAGGGAAATTTCATTGGATTCCCTTCTGGGACGATGGGTTATCTATTCTACATGCCCGAAGATCAAAAGATCATTTTTTCTTTACAATCACAGTTCCTGGAAGATGAGTTTATTCGGGAAGGTGGAGCAGGTAGAAGTATTTCTTTGGAAGAATACAATGAAACTCCTCAGGAGACACATGTACAAGAAGTTGGAACCGAACCTTCTGAAACAGAAGTACAACCACATCGTAGGTCTAGTAGGGTGTCTAAATTACCTGAGAGGTATGGGTTTATGCACTTGGAGGAACTGGGTCTCCACGAGGTTCCAGGTGATAACCAAGAGACCGACCCACGACCTATGACCTAGCAATGGTGGATGTACACTCCGTGAAATGGACTATAGAAGGCTTCCCATAGTTGGGACCTTCATTTTGACGAGACAGTCAAAGAGTTTGACTTCATGCAAAGTGAAGAGGAACCTTGTGTATACAAGAGGGTTAGTGGGAGCAAGATCATATTCTTAGTACTATATGTAGATGACATACTACTAATAGGAAATGATGTGGGAATGCTAAGTTCTATGAAAGCTTGGATTTCGAGTAGGTTCTCCATGAAAGACTTGAGAGAAAAAACCTATATTCTTGGGATTCGACTTTACTGGTATAGAGCGAAGGGAATGGTAGGTATTTTCCAAACCCTCTATATAGAGAAGATCCTAAAGCGATTTAAGATAGATGATTCTAAAAGAAGGTTCCTACCAATGCGACATGGAATAAAACTCACCTCAAAGATGTGTCCTCATAGTGAGGATCAATGAAAAGAAATGAGTAATATACCATATGCTTCGGCCATGGGTGACCTTATATATGCCATGTTGTGTACGAGACCTGACATTGCGCATGCTGGAAGCGTGGTAAGTTGGTTTCAGGCAAACCTCGGTAGGGATTGGACCGCCGTAAAAAACATTCTCAAGTAATTTAGAAGGACTAGAGATCTGGTTCTTATGTATAGTGGTGGAGAATTGAATGTGACGGGCTTCACTGATTCATACTTCTAAGGACAGAAAGACGACTCTATGTCTACTTCTGGCTATATTCTACTTTTAGCTATATTTTACTGTGCCAAGCATAGTGCGACTGCTGATTCCACCTGTTAGGCTGAGTATCAAGCGGCTTCGGAGGCCTCTAAAGGAAGGGTTTTGGATTAAGAAGTTACTAGGTGAACTTCAAGTGACATAATGTGATGCGCTTCCTATTTTCGTTTTATGCGATAATGATGGAGCTGTAGCACAGGCCTAAGATCTGAGGTTTTACAATGGTACAAAACATATTGAGAGAAAGTATCATCTCGTGAGAGAATTTGTTCGCAAAGAATACATTGTGCTGCATATAGTAGACTCAGTAGATAATATTACTGACCCACTGACCAAGCCACTTTCTCAGATAAGCTTGGAGTGTTATCTGGAGAACATGTGTATTAGATACCATAGTGTGTGGCATTGAGTGCAAGTGGGAGATTATTAGGAGTATGCCCTCGAATGCCACTCAGAGTATGTAAGAGTAAGGGCATTGTACTTGTTATTATGTAAATCATTATCAGAAGGCAATTGTATATTTTATTTACTGGTGGTCATTGGCATTCCTGACTAGTAAATATATATAGAAACTAGTCCTTATATTTAGAGCAAAACATTCCACTCCTTATTGGATAAGGGGATCGGCATTGGAAAGGTTTATGGCTCAAATACTTTATCATTCGCAAGTCGATGAAACTTGACTTGGCGTTAAGTTTATGTGAAGACTTGTATGACATGTTCATTGACTTGGAGAGTGCCTATCGATCACTATTGGTTAGTGGGAGCACACGTTATAGGTATGCTAATGAGATTAGTATACTCGAACCAACTCACCCTCGATTCATCACACGGATTTTACTCCGGGACAGTCAATGAAGGAATCGAAAGGTTGTGATAGGCATTCATGAACCTTCGACTTGGGCGATCTTCATCATCAATCTTTATCTTGGAGTGGATTTGTAGGTGTTTAACAACATCTAATCATCTCCTTTGCTCAAATCAAGGTAATCCCTTCTCTTGAATTTGGGGGCTTTCCTTGGTTTTGGTGATTTTTAACCGATCTCATCCGATCGGTTAAGTATTATTGATTGTCTTGGCCGTCGCTTTTGGTTTGACAACTCATTTATTGATTTTGTATCACCCGGAACAATGATTCTTGATTTCCTTGAGAACACTTAGATCCTTGTTGTTTTTATGATCCATTCGGATTTCGATTAGTGTTATTGATTTGTGTTGGTGTTATCTTCATAGAATTCATGGGGTTGCTGGATTCTCGGTCATCTTTGGAAGTTCGAGGGGAAACCCGACCATGTCCGTTCGTTGTTCTATTACTCGTGGTATCGAGGCAAGTATCTTGCCCATACACTTCGTGTTTCGTAGATGTGATATTTGGTAATTGATTATTTGTGGAACTTGAATGTTTTAATGAACCTTCTAAAGGATCGGTATATTCTCGATAAAAGGGTCCCCTTGAAGATAACTCGTATGATTCGTGAATAAATGTGTATTTGGAATATGTAAGTATGTGTTGTATGTTGATAGATGTTATAACTATACTTCGTGAATATAATAGACCGTAATCACTTGTCGAAGATTGTGTATCGATTCGTATACTTGTTCGGTGGGTATTTGACATGTTGTGATGTTAATTGTTACTCCTTTGAAAGGAGGTTGTGATGATTAATGTTGTTTGGCTTGGTAATTGCTTATTGTTTTGTGATTGTTGTAAGTGATGTGCCACCGGGTCAGATTGTTAAATCTCCGGGATTCATACTTGCTAGTATGGGTCAGGCGGAACCGTAGGGTTATCCATCGGGTATGTCTTGTGGGGACTCCGAGGTTCGTGGCTTGCTAGTCCAATGCTGGGATAACTTGTGGGGTTATCTATCGGGTATGTCTTGCGGGGACTCCGAGGTTCGTAGCTTGTTAGTGCGATGCCAGGATAACTTATGGTTGTGATTTGGTTATATGATGTACGTTTCATGAGTTGTCCAATCGGGTATGTTCTGTAGGAGCATCTGAGGTTCGTAGCTTGTTAGTGCGATGCCGGAATAACTATGAACGTACATATGATTCTGGTCACGTGACTGTTGTTACGGTGACATGTGATTCGGTATGGTTTCCCTGTGGGTTATTCAATCGGGTATGTTCTGTGAGAGAATCTGAGGTCCGTGGCTTGCTAGCACGGGATGCGAGTAATCTGTAGAAACATACTGTTATGATATGATCAGGTCTTGGACCCCGTGCTTTATGACCGGAATGGTGTGATTGGGTCGTGGACCCCGTGTGTTGTTATCATAATTGTATTTTGGGAAAATAACTTTTGGGTTGTGTCCCTAAATGGTTTCGAAAGGCTTGAGAATTCTTAAATACCAATGTTTTCAAAACTCCCGAGATCTTAAATGTTTTGTAAGATGTATAGGGGTTTCATCCCCATCTTTCATGGTTTGAATTGTTTTGATCAAGCGATTTATCTCGGGAAGTATGTTCACAATTATTATGTTTTGGAGTATGATATGTATGGCTTGTACTTATATTTTATACTTGCACTAGCAAAACAGTGGAGTTTTGCTAACCCCCGAGTATTTGGGGGGTGGATGTCTGTATTGCGTCCAGGTACTTGCGGGTTGCTAGGGATCGAATCACAGGATCGATACGAAGGATGATGGAAGACGACGATACTAATCACATGAAGACTAGTTGTAGAGTATTTCGGTAGAGTTTTGTTAATTGTCTCTCCGTTGTGTTAGTCTTCCGTTTTATGGGAACGTTGATATATTCCAACCCCTGCGAGGGTATGAGCTTTGAGGAAGAGTTATGTATATTTTATGTGTGTGTTGTGGAAAAGACCAAATCGGTCTAGTGAGTCGTTATTAGCCATGTTGGCATGTATTTGTATGTTGTGTTTTCCGCTTTTAGCCTGGTAGATTCTCACAGAGAGGGTCTGCGGTGCTGTAATATTCCCGAGTGGTTTGGGGATGTTACACTTAGAGGTGTCCTACTGCCGGTGCAACCGGAATAGCGCATGCTATAGAGTGGTATAGCGCCCGTTAATTTGCAACAGTTAGCACATGCTACTATTGTAACACCCCCTATATATTCAGGAATATTACAGCGCCGTAAATCCTTTACATAAGAATTTACAAGGCTGAAGAAGTAAAAAGACAATAACGGAGACCAACGTATGAAAGCAACTGAAATAAAATACGAACAGTTCTGGCCAATACTTAGAATACAAATATCTAAAAGGAAGAGTATTAATACATCACCAAATCCAAATCATCACAAACGATGATGTACTCGAGTACTTATTAAAACATCAAAATCAACAGACGAATAAACCCGACCGGAATATCACTCTGCACCCTCATCGTCATGCAACTCCAATGGTTGTTTCCCTAATCTCCTGGATCCTGAACACGAACAAATGCTCACCCCTGAAGGGGTTAGCACAACGATGCTAGTACAAGTACGACAATCATACAACAATGATTTAATCAACAATAATCCTGACAAGTTTCTCCAACGAGAAATAATATCAACACATATCACATCATAACAGTCTCAACATACTCATGGTATTCTAACGATCCAGCGCAAACAACTATAGATTCCCATGATGATCCCGTCGGACCAAAACATGGTGGAACTACCTGTCCAACGATCCAGCGCAGACAGCTACAGATTTTCCATGATGATTCCCGTCGGATCAACGTATGGTGGACAATTAATCACAACACATGTACATAGTACAATCATAACATAACCGACATAATACGAACAATTCTAATTAAATTACTTGCCTCAATTCGATGACAAGAAATACTCCCACGAATATCAAAACGTCGAAGGTCGCTCCCTTCGATCAATCACGTTGCTAAGCTCGAACCTTAACAAAAGAAATAATATAGAATTTATCTCAAGTCATATGAACATTTAACAATCCAAATTACGGTCAGAAGTTCATAAAATGTAACCTGTCTGACTTGCTTAACATACATTACATACCTTTGGTAGCGTACGTTAAGCCTACTCATTAGCGTACGTAAACGACAATGTCTAGCGTACGCTAACCATGTATTGCCAGTTCTTATCTGATCAGCCGACTTGACTCGTCTGATGATATAACATACGTTATGTACCATACGTAGCGTACGTTAACTACATAGTTTAGCATACGCTAAACATGCATGACAGTTTCTCACTGGGCAGACGACTATCTCGATTGTGATGAAGCTAAAGAAATCCTCAGTAATTAACGTATGTTATCTCCATACATATCATGCCCATACAATTATGAATAATCTTTCGGATTATAACATCTTCGAATTCAAGGATACGTATCATCACAACACCATATTCAATCTCGATTTCAACTCTTATGCAAAGTTCGGTTATCAAAGGTTGATGCTCTAGATTCCATTATCATCATTACATTCAGACTTTGTTTCAAAGATGAACTTAACAATTCCAACTCATGAGAAAGGATACAATCTTAAGTCCGTTTAACAAAAAAGTGATATCAACTCCAAGTCTACAATCAATATGGCAACGCTATTCAATACGGATAATCAATCTCAGAACATTACTCTCATCATTTGACGTAATAGGATTCCAACTATGATGTTTCAAAAACGATACCATAAGCATAATCATCCCAACTTCTAAACATGATGTTTGGTTGAATAATTCATCAATGGAACTTAATATCTTGATAGTATAATCTGCATATCCTTAAGAATAGGAATTCAAGATTGGAGATAGCATAACATACCTTAAGATGAAGAAAACACTGAGACAATAGGTAGAATCCAACTCCGGTTGCTTGTTTGCCAATCCAAGATGTTTCTCCACTTCAATGATCAATCACAAGTGACATCCAATCTTCAATGATCAAGTAGAGGTGGTCTATATGATTTTAAGGAGGCTGGGATAACTCTGGGCACGAAGTATGCTGAAGGCTAGGTGAAATAAACGAGCTGAAATGAAATGGGGTGATGTCTTATTTATAATTTTCTGACCTTAACGTACGTTAGCCTCCACATATAACGTATGTTAGGTAATTAGCGTACGCTACACTGACATACTTAGCGTACGCTATCGTCACTGATAGTTAACTGTCCTCATTCTACTAAATGCCAAGATAGGATTCTTTCTCCTGTAAGTGAACGGGTATATGTCCTATGCAGTTATTCACAGATGAGATCATAAGTCTTTGGCCAAAGTATTAGAGCTAGTTGTATTGGATAACGAGAGCTCAGTGATCTCGATTTGCATTAACTCATGCATAGCGTCAAGTACAGATAGGGTTTGACTGACTGTGACCCTATAACTTGGTCGGGACATTTGAAATAAGGGTTTATACTTATACTGGTATTCACGACAGAAAGGTTTTGGAATGATTCCTATCATTCGTTCTCAATTAGGTTACGGTGTAGGCCGCGAGACTAGATAGGTGGTGCTATCACTCTTTGGTTCCTCCCATTTCTAACTGAGACAGACCTATCGAGTCACGCATTAGGATAGAAGACGGAATAAATCAAGCTTATTCTCTCTTTATATATATATTAGATATTGGATATTTAATTTATTGAATATTGAATGTATAATTAATTTTGAGACATTGGATGTCTAAATTAATTTATTGGATAAATTGATTTACGGCCTAATGAATTAAATAAATTATTGGGTGATTGATTTAATTCATAGATATACTTATTTCTTAGAGAAATTAATTATATTATTTTTTATTTGTTATAATTAATTAATTAGATTAATTAATTGGTATGAAAACGTTGAAGCGGAACGGAGTTTATCTTATTGGACAAACGGGAGTCCGAAACAAACCGAACTCATCTGAAGATTCTAAGTGGCCGCCCTTTTCTTTTATTTTATCTCATGAGTCTTGTCTTCCACCTTTTTTGGTGGAAGGCCATTGATTTTGTAATCAAAATACATCTCATGTGATGAATTAAAAAAAAAGGAAGGCAAGACTTTGGCATGTGAGAAAAAGTTTGAAGACAAAATAAGACTTCTCCTCCCACTAATTGAGGGATCAGCCGTGAGATTCAAAGCAAGAGGAAGAGAGTTGTTGTTTTTATTCATTTTTCTTGTACAAAATTGTCTTGTTCTTCACTTTTCTTATTCACCTTCTTGGAGAAAATTAAGAGAGATTATATTAATTACTATACTTAGAGTGTGTATATATATATATATACATCAATTTCTATAGCTTCACCACCTTATTCTAGCCATATTCTTGGAGGATAATAAGGTTGGTGTTATTCTGGTCGACTTCCGGCGCATGGCAAGTAGAGACACGGTACTTTCGGTGCTCGGGATATCAAAAGGTTTGACGAATCGGATACGTTGAGGAGATCACCAAACTACAACCATTTAATCAAAGGACTACAAGGGTATATTTTTGAATGCTACACTTGTTTAGTATTATATTCGTATATACATAGCTTGATCGATCCTCTTTAGGGATTCAGATCGAACTTTTTATCGTTTATTGCTTCCGCTGGGCCTTCATTTTAGGCACCGAATCCCAACAGCAATCACTTGCGGCCAAGAAGATTTTGGATGGAAAATTCCTAGGTGGTTCAAGCCCACCTTGTACAACAAGAAAAATCAACTTGCAAACAAGCCCGAACCCTTCTTATTGCCAACATCGATTGATCCAAGAGACGTCACCAATCACTCCTCCAAGGCCAAGGCTGATGTTAGCAACAATAGGCACGTCAGTAAGAAAAGATCTATTCCCGACAGCAGCTCTCCTACAGCTGTCGAGAAGAAGAAAAAAAGACAGAAGAGAAAGAAGTCTTCAAATTCAAAATTTGTTCCTACAGCACCTCAGGTGACCATAGCGGTCACTTAGGCAGTTCTGCCTACTGCACCCTCTGTCGCAGAAGTTGCAGTTCCTGAGCCTGTTACAGCTATGATGGATGACGAGTTGTTTGTTAAATTGGAAGGAATTGGTGAACCGGCTGCCCCTTTGGAGCCGACAACCATCTCTCCTAACAGGGCCCCTACCCATGTAAGTAGTCCCTCTTTAAACAAGGCACCCCACCCTGTTAGCGATATCTCTCCTCAACAAGCTCTCATACCTGTAGAGGATCCCGACCGGACATTGGAACCCTCTAATGTAGGGAGTCCTTCCCCTACTGACATCATAAATAAAACCGTTCTCCAAGTCCAAATCAATGAGGCATTTGAACACTTCAAAGTATGGAAGGACTACAGGGTCGCCCCATATGACACTCTGTACAACTGGGAGGATTGAAAGAAGGAAGAATTGTTTGTCCTGGAAGTCAAGGACACCTAAAACGTCGAGGTACTGATCAGATGGGATGATCCCTTTTGCCATGAGCTAATCACGACATACTATGTGGAAAAGAAAGAGGACCAACAAAAAGGGAAGAAACAGACTGAAGACGGGACTTAGAGCTCAAGCCATCAGTCAGATCCCGAGTCAGATGGGGATGACGTCGACCTACAGGCAAGTCTGAGGATGAGTCATGAAGAGGCTTGCAAGAAAGATTTTGCTGAGTCAAAGGCTGTCGAGGTCCAGTGGACATCATCTATTCAACCCAAGTCCCCCACCCCTAAAGATAAAGCAGGCCAGGTTGGCAAGGTACAGGAGGAATCAGTCCCTCCTGTAACTACTGAAATTGCTGCACTAGACCAGCAGCCGAAGAAACCAGCATCTCCCGCTAAGAAAGAATCAGTCCCTCAGACTGAGGAAGATGCATCCCGTACCATCCGAAAAAAGGATTCAGGCCCTTCTAAAAAATAGGCGGAAGCTGAGAGCCACAGGAGGAATCAGTCCCTCCTGTACAACTGGCTACAGACACTACAAGAAAGTAGGAGGAATCAGTACCTTCTGCCTCCCAGATAATAACACCGACTGAACTGACAGAGGTTCCAGCTGCCGAGTAGGTATCAACTCCTATCCCTACATGTTGATCATCTAAACCAGATGAGGACTTCCTAGCTAACGATAGCCCTAAAAGCCAAACTATAACATCGTCATCAAACAGTTAGGAGATCCCTCTGATTCAAACCTTACTCATCTCCACTCTCCTCACACCGAAGCCAGAATAGGTCAACTGCAGTAAATCAATCGCCAAGCCGTCTTCTTACAGGATGCTGTCTAAGCAATGTATGATGTCGGCAAAGAACTCGACTAGATGCAACAAACTGCGCAGGATGAACTCACCAATCTTTAAAGAGCTATGCTGGATGTTGAAAAAGCATTTATCCTCATGCCGAACGCCTTATGGCAGGCACTGAACCAGCTTAAACAACATTAGGAGAGGATCCTTAAATAGGAACAAGAAAAAGGTAAGAGTTGTGGAAGCCAAAATGTTCACATCCCTCCAGTACACCGGATCCAAACTTACTACCCATGATCCAAAAATTGACTACCTAACTGCAGTGGTCGCCTGGTGGACTCGGTGAAAGATAAAAAAGACAAGAGGCTAAATCAATGGATATTCTTTGGGATATTCATGGTAAAGTCACAGAGCTTAGTAATACCAAAAAGGGGGAAGAGGCCCGTATGGAGGATGGAAAAAGAAAGGTAGATGGAAGTAATACTGGATGATAGTGATGCTACAGGTATCGGAAGACTGGCCGGACCTAGGCCAGGTCAAGGAGCAAGAGGATTCATGGTAAGGCGTTCTCGTCCCAAGTTCCAGGATCCCAATTTTTGTTGGAAAATACAATGCAGAAGCCCGTTGAGACCTTACTCCCTACAGACAGGCAACCATCAACATAAGAGTTAAAGCATGGAAGAATAATGAACTGCTGAGATACTTTTGTACTCTCATAAGGGAATCTGCCATGTTCAACCATTCAAGACACTGGACGATGCTGGGAAGGAGTTCTCAAGGCTCTTGTCTGAAGGAAATATCCCTTTACAAATTAAGCTGAAGTCTAAACATTTCAAAGGTGATCGGATAACTCACCCAGAAGACTTGATTCTCGCCTTTGATGTCTCTGAAGGAAGAAACATCTATAGGGACCGAGTCGGATATTCCTTAGTCAACTGGTGGAAAGTAACTGATCATGATCCCTCTCGGAAGTCTTGGAAGCATCCACATTATAGAGGATAACTTCTGACAGCTGTATTTTTATTTATTTTTGTATGCTCTACGATGTAATATTTCAATTTCTAAACAACACTGTAATCCAGATCATCAATAAAATCTTATCTTACCTCAAAAGATTACAGCTCGTAATCTTCAGTTACTGCTTTGATTAAGATTCATATTGAAATATTTGCTAAGTATAAATTTTGATAAGTCTCAAGCTATAACAACTTGTCTGCGAACAGTTCATAGATTAAGTTTTATTCGAGTAAGATTACTTGTTGTAAGATTACCTATGAGCCCAATGTAAGTTAATTTTTAATACACTTAGTCTTGTAAGACATAAAGTTTTAAAACATTCATGCGAGCAGTTCAAGTTTCAGTTTAAGTCTCGAAGATCAGATCATTCGACAAGAGACTTGAAGACAGCCTTGTGTTTTAAAAGGGTTTTGGCATTATCAAATGGGGGGAAATTTAAGGAAAAATATACCCCAAGTGTTTTGATAAATGCACCCTATACCCTGTCCCTCAATGCAACTTCATACAGTGCCTAGAGAAGACAAATCCTATAGTTAAGCTTCATAGTACACCAAAACAAATAACGTCGCTGCAACAATGATGTAGGTGTTTTACTTAGGAAAAGTAAAACACAAATCCAACAGGATATATACTAAACTTGAAACCGTTATGAAATGACCTTTCTTTATTCGCAAAGTATTCACGGTTTTAAAGTAGCATCTGATGCTGACAGGACAACATTTAATGTAGCCGAAGAGACTATAGACAGAAAAGCATCTAATGCGGATCAAAGAGAATGTCTGAAACATTAAATGTGAAACATCTTTTATTCAAACATTCTTAAGCCACCAATTAGAGTTGTCTAAACCTCGCCAATCGGACAACGACTACATTTATAACGGATCTATTTTCAAGGTTATAAATAGCCCAAGCAAGAGGACACTTATATATATAAAACATCGAGCTTATTATCAATAAGAAACATATTTCTTCAAGCATACAATGAATATCTTGAGTGAAGAAATATCAAAGTCCTCAACAAAGAACAACACAACTAAAGCAAAGCTTACAAGGCCTATTGTTGTTGTTCGTACTCGTGATACTTCGAAAACATATTGTTGAGACCCTTAGCCCAGTGGACTAAGTCAAATGATTTTGAACAGTGTGAGAAGAATGGAGTTCAAGGATGAAGCTTCAATCTGTGTGAGAAGAAGCAAGTCGAAGAAGCCTACAGTCGATCTGTGTGAACGGATCAAGCTACAATCAGTTGTATCAATATGTGTGAATGCTACAACGACGGGTTTAGTTAAAAGCATATAGCTGTGTACTCTTTGATTTCAGTAAACTTCTTATTCCTATGTGGAGGACATGTGGACGTAGAGAGGGTTACCTCGAACCACATTAAATTATGTGTTATTATGTTATGTCCTTATTGTTTTCCTACTGCTTGTGATTTTACTATACTTGTTTTGAAAACCCTGTAAGCCCCAAACCGCAGGAGATTGTCTAGTTTATACTTGCAGCAAATTAGTTTAAGACTTCCACTACACAAACCAAAACTTCGAAAAAGATTACAGCATATTCAACCCCCTTTCTACGATGTATAATAGTATACTGTGGCCAACAGGAATCAAGATCAACATAGATAGATCTAAGAGGATGATTGGGCATAGTCAGAGCACCTATATAGATAAGGTGCTTGATAAGTTTAATATGAAAGATTGTAAGAGTGGTTTTGTGCCCATGTCTCATGATATGTCTCTTAGCAAGACTAAATGTCCATCTGGGCTTGATGAGCAAAAGAGAACGAGTATGGTTTCTTACGCAACTACAATAGGATCCATTTTGTATGCCATGATATGTACCCGATTGGGCGTATGATATGCATTAAGTAAGACGAGTAGATACCGGTCGAATCTAATTAAGTAAGTACCTGAAAAGGATTAGAGAAAAATTGTTGGTTTATGGTGGTAAAGATGAGATGGTTGTGACAGGCAATGCTGTGGGGAGCTTAGCGACAGACAAATATGATTTCTGATCTCAATCTGGTTACATGTTTTATATAATTGGAGGCACAATTAGCTAGAGAAGTACCAAGCAGAGCAGTACTACTGATTCTGAAACTGAAGCCGAATACATTGTTGTCTTCAGAAGCTGCATAAAATGTCTTGGAAAAAACATTTCATTGAAGAACTATGGTTCTTAATAGTGGCGATTTTGCACAACCAAATGAGCCAACTAGACACCATTGCTCCAATCCTGTAGAATGAAAATATCACTTGATATAAGATTGTCGGCCCTAGAGTATATAGTAAACAGCTTAGAAAGTGAGAATACAATAAGCTGTATGTGTTTCAAAGTTAATACATATCGAAAGACTAGTAGTGAGTTGTTGTAAGTATAGCAACAAGGTACTCTCCTGTTTGCTTGATGCGTACAGGGTTTCACAATGTATACTTTAAATCACAGTTATAAATGAAAACAGTAAGGATGTAATGTAAATAACACACAGATATAAGTGGTTCGAGGTAAACCCCTATACGTCCACTGGTCCTCCACATAGGTGTAAATCGTTTATTAAAATCACTACGTACACAACTACGTGACTTTAACTAAACTTGTCTCTTATTCGTTCACACAAATTTATACAGGGACCACAGCTTTAGCCGTTCACACAGATTGGCTTCAGCTCTTTCGACTTGCTTCTTCTCACACAAATCAAAGCTTCGTCTTTAATGTTATTCTTCCCACATAGGTCAGAACTAGCAAGGACTTAGTTCACACAGGGCTAAGGTTAATCTCAACGATAAAGATGGTGGAACAAGTTTAAACAACAGTTGTATGCTTTGACGAGCGATTGTTGTATGTTGTGCTGCTTGCATTGAGGACTTGTATATTTATTCGCTTTGATAATGTTGTATGCTCATAAAATATACTGCTCTTTCTTAGATTTATTGTTAGAGCTATTTGCCATATGTTTTGCACTAGATTCAGTAAGTGAAGTTCAAGTTCGTGAACAATGTCCTCTTTCTTGTGGCTATTTATAAATTTGGAAATAGATCCGTTATAAATGTATTCGTTGGCCGGTTGGTGAGATTTGGATGTCTATGATTGGCGGATGTGGAATGTTTGAACTAAAGACAATTCACATTTAATGCTTCAGATATTCTTTTTGACTTTTCATTAAATGCTCTTCAGCGCGCTCAGACTATTATCTCTTTCAGCCGCATTAAATGATGTTCTATCAGCAATAAATGCTGCTTTAACCGTGAATACTTTATGAATAAACAGATTTTATTTCATAACTATTTAAATCTATTCTTTAGTCCTGTTAGATGTGTTTTAATTTTCCTAAGTAAAACTCCTACATCCAGACTGCTGTATCGAACACTCTTCAACTTCTGATGTATAAAGATGTAGGCTCTTTACGATTGTACTATGTAGGAAGATCTCTTGCTGTATGGATAGGCTGTACCGAGTTTCCTAACAGCTTCTATATATAGCGAATTTCTGACTCTGAAGACTTCTTGCTGTATAATGGCGGTTATCAAAACAGGCTTTGTTTATCCCAATAATTTCCCCCTTTTTGATAATGCCAAAACTTCTTCTAGATACGGAGAGGCTGTTTTCAACTCTTCTGTTTGAAATATCTGATCTTCATGACTCAGTCTTAAAATTTGAACTGCTCGCAGGCAAGTTCTAAAAAGAAAATCCTGCAAGACTAAGTGTATTACAACTTTACTTGTTGGCCACTAAGTATACAGAATACAGCTTGGAAAGTATTTAAGCAACAAGCTATATGATCTTCATGCTAGAATGTGTAGCGGAAGTCTTGTAACAGTAAGTTGCTGTAAATACAGCAACTCGGTATGCAGTGTATACTTAAAATAATCACAGTTATGAAAACAGCAAATGCAGACGGTAATTAATAGTAATTAAAGTGGTTCGAGGTAAACCCCTCTATGTCCAATGGTCCTCCACACAGGAGTAAAAATGTTTATTATAAACAATACGTACACAACTACATGTCTATAATCAAACCTATCAATGTATTGTTCACACAGATTGATACAAAGATCGTAGCTTTCAACCGTTCACACAGATTGGTCACAGCTAACACATGACTGGCTTCTTCACACACAGTTCTGAAGCTTCGTATCTATAATGCAGATCCATCACACACAGTTCAGGAAACACAAGGCTTTCTTAGTCCACAGAGGGCTGATGGTTTTCTCCACTGTATATACATTGGTTCAACAATAGCTTCACTTTTTTGAGCTTTAAGCGGATTATGTGTTGTTCAGGGATGAACACTTGTATATTTCTTCTCTCATGATTGGCAGTTTGCTTGAAGAAATATTACTGCTCTTGATATACTGTTCTTTAGAAGATCTCGTGGAACCTCAGTATATCTCAGTTTGAATACTTGTGTAAGCTCCGGTATGATTCTTTGTTCGTATATGTTCAAGTATTCTCTTGTTTTTCTAATCTTCAAGCTTCAGAGTATATAGCTTTTTGGAATAGATCCGTTGAGAAAGATCTGTTGAGCAAAAGTCCGTTCCAATTGGATGGTTGACTTGTGTAGACCAAGATTCGGATTTTTTGCTGTCTGAAGATCTCTGTTGGATTTAGTATTTAAATACTTTATCCTTTCAGTATTTAGATACTTCTTTTCAAACGGGACTTGACTTTAGCGAATGAAGCAGATTCCTTCCTAACGGTCTTCAGTCTTGTTTGGATAAGTATTGAAGATCTCAAATATTACAGCTTTGCTTGATGTATCCAACATAATACTGTAGGCTATATTAAAGCTGCTGCTGTATGGAATGTTGCTGTATGAAAGGACAGCTTCCATACTTGGCGCTATGTGACTCTGTTGCTGTATGATGGCAACGTGAAGGTTTGTTGTATGCTGGCAGGTTGACATCTTGCTGTATGTTGGCAGTTTATCAAAACATCGAACAGGGTTAATTATCCCAATAATTTCCTCCTTTTTGATAATTGCCACATATTATTTTAAACCTCTTGATATTGCTAAAAGTTCTTGATGATGCCAAAACCTTGATGTTAAAACCTTTTTGAAACATTGTATAGGAAGGCAGTCTTCTTGGTCTTCTGTCGAATGTTTTGGCTTTCAGCAAGTAGTCTAATATTGTGAACTGCTCGCAGGCGAGTTCAACTTTGACAAGAAAGAGTATTACAACTTAAACTTATGATTGGCATGCAAGCACAATCTTTACAGTGTGATCTAGTTGAAATACTTAACCTATGAACTGTTCGCAGACAAGTTCTTACAGCTTATATACTTAACAAGTTTGCATACTTGTTTAATTTCAGCAAATGAATTAATTTAATAATCATATAGGAACATAGTATATTATGAGTTGTAATCTTTCAAGAAAAAAAACACATTTTATTGATATTGAGCAAGGATTACAAGATTGGGCAAAAAGATACATAATAGGATCCTACAGACTAACTCCTGTAGCTAGCATGTCTCCATGGCCTTCTGTCAGGATCATTCTCGGTTCCCTTCCACCAATGCTGTAAGGAATCGTTGCCTCGATCTAAATAGATCGCTCTTCCTTTGCTCGATTTGTCAAAGGCAAGAATCCAGTCATCAGGGTGGGTGATCCGATCTCCTTCCCTGTGTTTAGACTTCATTTGGAGTTGAAGGTGGAGCTTTCCTTCTTCCGGCATTTTTGTGAATACATCCGCAGCCTCCGCCAGTGTTCGATACTTGTTGAAGATGGCAAACTCCCTGATGAGTTTTACAAAGTATCTCATCAGTTTGTTCTTCCTCCATTCCTTCACTTCTTCTGCTATAGGATGGCGGTTGGTTGGTAAACGGATTTTCGAGGGCTTCTGCATGTTGTTCTTCCAGGGTATGTTGGGATCGTGGAACTCTGGACGAGAACCAGAAACCCTGTACCCTTGTGCAGGCGTGGCCAATCGGTTAATTGCAGCACTGATGCTATCTTGTAATGCAGCTTCCATCTCCTTTTCTTGCTCCAAACTTAATCTCTTTGCAGCTTCCCTAGCCTCTTCCCCCTTTTTGGCCTCATCAAGGTAAGAGACATTCTCATCAAGGCATTCCAGGATTTTCAGTGCGTCATCCTGTTTGGTCTCAAAACTTGACATTCTTTCAACTAGTGATTTGAGCACTTGTGACATTTCATCAATATTTTTGTCATGGCCTCGAAGGCGGGATCCGGTTTCAATAAGAGCTGATGCAGTTTTGGCCTCAGAAATACGAAGCTTGGCTTGTTCTTCTTGCAGGATCTGCTTCTGTCGTTGTTGAAGTTAGTTGAGTGCCTATTTGAAGACGGTGGGCAAGATACGGAAGGCTTCTTCCACTTTTGACACTTCGTGCTTGACACCAGTGATTTCTTCAATGGCAGATTGATGTAACCAATCAATTTCTTTTTCAACAGCATGTAGGGCATTAACAGCATCCATTAGGAAGACAGTTTGACGGCCTAAAGTATGCAGTTGCTCGTTCTTTTCAATAGACCATGGAGAGTCGGGCTGGGCAAAATCTTCAGCTCCGTTCAGCTGTCTGACGACCACATGAGATCGTGGCCGTTGTGGTTCATCCTCAGGTAAAAAAACCGTCGTCGTAGTCCACTTCAACAGGTGAAGGTGTAGGAGCATCAGATGTTGGAGCAGCAACAGGGGGGACTAAATCCTCCTATTCCGGAATGGATGTGGTAGGAGGGACTGATTCCTCCTGCTCATGTCTCTCAGCGTTCGCCTGCTCCGACAGAGGGACTGATTCCTCTTGCAGGATGGCGCGGGTCTGGTCGGCTTGTTGGGTGCTGACAGGTTCGGGTGCCTATTGAGAAGATGTTTGCTCTTCGGTGACAGGAGGGATCGATTCCTCTTGTTCTTGTGCAGCTTCATGTTGATGGAGAGAAGATTGCTGTTGGTTGGATGTCCCTTGACCCTGTTGGTCGGATATTCTTGATAATTCCTGAGCTTGAGCTTCCTTACGACTCATTCTCAGACCTGCCTAGAAGGAGTCGTCGTTGTCGTCCGAGTCATGATCATATTTTGGATTTTGTGGAGCTGAGTCAGTAGATTTTTATTTGCCCTTGAGTTGGGCCTTCTCATTTGTCATCATACTGCTAGAAATAAGCTCATGACAGAACTTGTTGTCCCATTTAAGTAACAAGTGGATGTCCTGATAGTCTGTGACTTCAAAAATGAAGGCTTCTTCGTCCTTCCATTCGCTCCAATGGTACAAGGTGTCATATGGTGCAACTCTTTCTGACTTCCACCGAACGAAGCGTTCAAAAGCTTGCTCAACCTGCAATTGAAACAAGGTGTCATTGATGAGTAGTGTGGGGGAGGGACTCCGAACAGCACTTGGTTTTACTGTCGGCATTGGGTCCTCGAAAGGTATGGGATCCTGTGTTGGATATGGATCCCGAACAGGGGTTGGAACCCTGATGGGAGATGGATCCTGTACGGGTGTGGAATCTCGTATAGGAGATGCAATTTTTGGCTCAGTGAATACATCCGATTCACCAGTTCCTTCAATCTTGGCAAGCATTTGATCATCCGTCATAGCAGCCATAGGCTCGTGATCTGCACCGTGTGCAGCAACTGTTTCTTCCGCAGGGGTTTCGCCCTGTGGGTGTTGCTCTGCGGGTTGCACCGCCACGTCTTCGATGGGAGTGACCGATTGAGTCACTATGATCTTTGATTTTGATATTGAAGCTTTCTTCACCTTCTTCTTTGCTGTGAGCGGTGACGCACTGTCATACACGCTCCTTTTCCTTTTCTTGTGGGATTTCTCTTCATCAGCAATCCTTCCTGTGATATCCCTTGGATTATCAGAGGTCGGCATGTAGTTGACATGGGGTCGGTTGGCTTGAAGACTATCCTTGTTAAAAACTGTGGGCTTGCTCCCACGAACAAACTTCCCGGAGCCGATTTTCTTAGCATCACGAGACAATGACATGCCAATTTTTGTGAGAAGAGAATTCAGAAAAAGCCCAAACGATTTCTTCTGAGACACAGGCTTCGAAACTTCTTCATGCAGCCTCTTCAGAATAACTTGACACCAGTTGACTTTTTCGTCGGTCATAATGGGGACCATCATTCTGAACCTCAAGTTGGTGCACATCTCGAATGCACCGGTCCTGTTTTCAACAACACGGCAGCAAAAATCATGTAAATAAACATAAGGTAAACAGAAACGCTTCTTATGGCAAGAAGGATGCACGTTCCTGTCCGAGGCATTGCCAGTAAACAATCCCCAATAAGTAGCCAGAAGATCCTGTGACCCGAAGGTGTCAAGGTCTTCCATCTTCAGGCCATCAGAAGGTAGCCTGAAAATAGTTCCACGAAGAGAGTGGTCAATGCAGATTTGGACTCCGCGGACTGTGGCAGTGATGTCACAAACATCGCCTTCTTTCTTCAAAGAAAAAAACTTCACAGATATATCGAGATAAAATTCCTCAACTATGCACTCGTCATATAGATCTGGCTGCTAGCTACCAAGGCGGTATAAGCCTTGCTGCTTAATTCTGGAGACGACACGCTCCATTCCATCGAGGTCTTCACCCTCATATTTGATACGTTCCATGAAGATAGATCGAACAAACAGACGTCCGTCGATGATGTTTTCCCTCTTTTTCATCGATTGAGAAGAAGTTTGAGATGATGCCATTGTTAGGGAGATAGGGTTATAGAGAATAAGTGCAGAAAATTTGCAAAAAGCAATATAGGCTGTATGCTCTAAGATAGTTTAATTTTGCAGTAAGCGTAAAATGTCGAAGGGAGTACGATACAGTCCTTATATATTAGTGGGCGGTGGAAGACTTTAGGGTTTTTGCAGACAATGAGCGGTCATATTTAAGAGATGGGAACCATTGTTTTAAAATGAACGACCAGGATGGACTGCGTGTAACAAGTATATCTTATCCATCTGATTTTGAAATTATAGCGGGTCCCACATCTGACGTTTAGTCTTCCTTTATAGCTCGAAATGGCAGTGTGAAAATATAAAATAATTTGAAAAGTCGCGCCGTTGATAGAAATAATCCAGATGTCATGCAAACTATTTATTGCAAAAATGTTTGATATAATAACAGGGCAGGTGGACTAAAAATTGTTTTAAAAGGAATAATATATTATTATATTATTAACTGATTTCCCACAATATGTGTTGTATCCGCAAAAATACAGCGTTCCCCCTTAAAAGGTACATACGAGATTCAATTTCATGCAACAATCTTCGGATTAATACTGTATTCATAGGTCATACTGCATTCCCCATAATTAATGCACACATCAGCTGTAGGAAAAGTGTCTTCGTTGTCCTACAGTGCTGTCGGAATGTCTGAGTGTATAGATAATTAATGGTGGATACTGTATTCGTGGGTCTTAAAGCATTCCCCCTCAATTGTTGAGTGAAGGCATTAAAAACTTACAGGGAGTCAGGCTGTAGCAAACCCAATTCTTGTCGAAGCATACAGAATCTTGCTGTGCCGAGAGGCTTGGTAAAGATGTCAGCTAACTGGATATCTGTATGAACTTTCTCCAGCCGAACATCCTTGTTCTCAACATGATTCCTAATGAAGTGATGCTTCATATGGATATGCTTAGTACGCGAATGCAATACAGGGTTGTGCGTTATTGAAATTGCACTCGTACTGTCGCACATGATGGGTGTTTCTTTGGCTTCAATTCTATTGTCTGACAGTTGTTGTTGCATCCAAAGGATCTACATACAGCAACTACCAGCAGAATAGTATTCTGATTCTGCCGTGGAAAACGAGTTTGCCAATTGCTTCTTACTGAACCAAGATTCAAGTCCAGGTCCAAGAAAGTGACAAGTTCCGCTTGTACTCTTCCTATCTAGCTTGCAGCCTCCGAGATCCGAGTCGCTGTAGCCAACCAAATCGAATCCGCCTTTCTTAGGATACCATAGTCCTACATCGACTGTTCCTTTGACATACTTCAGGATTCGTTTGGCTGTTGTGAAGTGTGATTCTTTAGGTGCTACTTGATATCGAGCACACACTCCTACAACAAACTGGATATCGGGCCTGCTAGACGTTAGGTACAGGATTGAGCTAATAAGCTTCCTATAGAGTGATTGATCAACCGGCTTTCCAGCTTCGTCAACACTAATTTGCACTAAAGTGCTCATGGGGGTTGACGATGATTTGGAGCTATTCATTCCAAATTTGTTGAGAAGCTCCTTGCTGTATTTTTCTTGGTTGATAAAAATTCCTGTAGGCACCTGCTTTACCTGCAAACCTAGAAAATAACTAAGTTCTGCCATCATACTCATTTCAAATTTACTTTGCATGAGGTGAGAGAACCTTTGACATAAAGCAAGGTTTTAGTTGAACTAAATATAATATCATCTACATATATTTGAACCATCAGGAGGTCATCACCTTCATGTATTTTAAATAAGGTCTTGTCCATAGCACCATTCTCAAATACATTATCGGTAAAGTACAGGTGCAGGGTCTCATACCACGCTCTAGGTGCTTGCTTAAGTCCATACAGCGCTTTCCTTAGCCTGTATACAAGGTCTCCACCTTCTGTGTTGACAAACACTGGAGGTTGTTCAACATAGACTTCTTCGGCAAGTTCTCCATTCAGGAATGCACTCTTGACATCTATTTTGTAAACAATAAAGCTCTTATGGGCGGCAAAGGCTAAAAATATCCTAATGGCTTCTAGTCTGGCAACAGGGGCAAAAGATTCAGCGTAGTCTATGCCTTCTTCCTGTCTCTGGCCTTGTGCAACTAGACGGTATTTGTTTCTGATAATGAGTCCATTTCCATCATTCTTGTTTCTAAATACCCATTTTGTTCCAATTACGGATTGATCCATTGGCCTGGGTACAAGATACCATACATTGTTTCTTTCGAAACCATTAAGCTCTTCTTCCATAGATGTAATCCAATGAGAATTGTCTAGAGCTTCTTTGGTGGAAACAGGTTCAGATTGAGCTAATAATACAGCGATCGTGCACATGTTAAGTCTTCTAAGTTCAGATAGGGACTTCCATATAGGAAATGGAGATGTCTCAGACTCGAGTTCTTCTTGCGTCCATAGTACATTTCCTTGTGTACTATGTATTCTCCTACGAGTAGATACACCAGCATCAATATTTCCTATGATCAACTCATGTGGGTGATCTCTCAGCCATCTTCTGTCGGGTTCTAATTCGGCGTCTCGTACTGTATCTTGAGTTGTTGTAGTTTCAGCTTCAGGTTGTACAGCATCGGCTTTATATACTTCTGTTCTTACAGCTGCGGGATTGATTTCTAAGTCAACGAAAGGCTCTATGGGAGTTGTAGGGTTATCAATGGTGAGATGTTGGATATTCTGAGTGAGATCCTCTACTCCTGTAGGATCATGATGAGGTTCGTCGAACACTACATGTACTGATTCCTCAATTGACAGCTTCCATTTATTAAAGATCCTGTAAGATTTGCTGACAGAGGAATATCCAACAAATATCCCTTCATCCGACTTCTCATCGAAGGTTCTAAGTTGATCCTTCCCTATTGTTCAAAACATAACATCTGCATCCAAAAATGTGAAAGTACGAAACTAATGGAGTTTTGTTGTTCTATACCTCGTATGCTGTTTTGTTGTGGTGTTTGTTGATGATACAGCGGTTTTGTGTATAGCACGCTGTATTGGTGGCTTCACCCCAGAAACGCTGTGGCAACTTGCTTGCGGCAATCATGGTCCTTGTTGCTTCTTTTACCGTCGTGTTCTTTCGCTCGGCAACACCATTTTGTTGAGGCGTGCGGGCAGTTGAGTATTCATGTTGTACCCCATTTTCCGAACAGTATTACTCTATAAAGCGGTTAGTGAATTCAGTACCTCTGTCGGAACGAATGGACACGATACTCAACCCTTTCCCATTTTGAAGCTTTTTCAGGTGCTTGGGCAGTTTTGATGTTGTTTCCTTCTTCTTGCTTAGGAAGATTATCCAAGCATACCTGGAATAATCATCAATAATAACGAGACAGTATTTCTTACCTCCCAAACTTATTGGGTCTACAGGACCGTAGAGATCCATGTGTAGCATTTCTAGAACTCTGTCAGTGGAAAGGTAGGATTTGCTCTTCAGGGTGGTCTTGATTTGCTTGCCTTTCTGACAGGGTCCACAGACGCTGTCTTTTTTGGAATGACACATTGGGCAATCCTCTAACCATTCCCTGTCCGGAGAGCTTGTTTATTGTCTTGAAGTTGATGTGAGACAACCTCTTGTACCTTAACCAGCTTAGATCTGCAGTGCCTTTGACAAAAAAACAAGGAATTGTGGAGCTCGTAGGCATCCAGTCAGCAATATACATATTACCTGATCTGCTTTCTGTGAGCACAACTTCTTTGATTAGGATGTTCTTGACTCTACAATGATCTATATAGAATTCAACGAGAACTGTTTGTCACAGAACTGGCTAATACTAAGTAGATTGTACTGTAAGCCTTCAACATAAGCTACATCGGTGACTTTCAATATTCCCACAAGCAGGGTTCCCTTCCCTCTTGTTATTCCTTTTGATTTATCACCGAAGCGCACTTTTGGACCGCGACCTTCTACAAAATCTGACAGCTTGCTTTTGTCTCCTGTCATTTTCCGAGAACATCTGCTGTCGAAGTACCAGATGTCCTTCTCTAAAATGTTTTTTACGCAAAGGAATTAAGTAGATTTAGGTCTCCTTTGAATGTTGGGTCCATGGGTGTTAGTGCCTTTAGGTACCTAGATTTTCTATACAGTAATGGATTTACTATAGGATGCTTTAGGTCCGTAGTTGCGATGTCTACGTGGGGCAGGTATGTAGTCGTTGTAACCATGATAATTAATATGTATGAAAAAATTAGGGTTATTATTATTAATCCAGTACGAATGCCGTCTTGGAGGTGGAGCCATTTTCTTCGGCCTTACAGCTTGACTTCTGGGTCTCCAGTTGGATTCCTAAAGATGTTGCTGATACTGTGCGGCGATCTTTTTTCGCGATGGATAACGAGGCTCTTGTATCCAATATCTAGGCGCGCTCTACTGTTGGAAGTAATGTTGTGCGGGCCTTTGATATTTGGGTACAACCTTCTTTCTGAATGGCTGCTGGCGCTTTTGACATACTCAGGGAGCATGCTATTGGTTACGCCTTACAGGTCTGAATGGGTGAGGATTTCGCTGTCTGAGATATGAATGTGGTAGCGGAATGGCAGTTTTTGCTGTATGTGGTGCAACAGGTGCCTTCACAGGACTCGGGATATCTTATGATACAGGAATCGGTTCCACACCCCTGACGAACACTGTACTGGTTTTCCCTTTATTAGAAAATGAGTTGTATCCTAAGCCACTTTTATCATGAGCATGTTGCCCAGTGCTTAGAATTTCTTCCATCCTTTTAGATGATTTCTCGAAAAAATTCAAGATGGTCTCAAGTTCTCCTTCTCATTTTTCGAGAGTTTTTATTTTGTCTTGGAGCATAAGAAAATCATTTGTCATGCTTTCACTGTGAGATTTAGCCTCATTTAGTTCGTGAGCAAATTGATGATTGCTCTCCATGAGTTTTTCGTGATCGACTTTGTTGTATTCACAATCAACAGATATATTTTCGTAATTTACTTTTAGCAAGTCGTTTTCTTCCTTCAGCTCTAGGTTAGAAATTTGGAGCTGTATGTTTTCATTTTTCAAAGTCTCATGGGCCTTTTGAATGTTTTTGAATTCATTCATCATGTTTTCAAAGGTATGAGATGCATATGCAGGAGTAATTGAGGTTGAGCTTACCTCATCATCGCTATCTTCATCTTCTGGTATGTCTTTGACCATAAAGCACATATATGCTTTATCTTCGAATTTATCATCTGACGAGTCACTGTCAGTAACTGCCTATAGACATTCTTCGGACTTTGTTGATGCGGGGGAGGCTTCTGATTCACCAATCAGGGCCTTGAGCTTGTTTTTTCAAACACGTCTTCTTTCATCCTTTTCTTATTGCTCGGCTTCCGGCAACCTTTGAACTTTAGAATGGGGACATTTATTTGCATAATGTCCTGGTTTCCTGCAATTATAACACAGGTTAGCATCACCAGAGGAAGATTCGGTACTTACCTTGTGAACAGGCTTGGGCCTGTATGGAGTCTTTCCAGACTACTTGATGAACTTCTTGAACTTATGCATGAGGAGTGCCATATCATCTTGTGACAGGATGCCGTCGTCGCTGTCAGCATTCTTTTGAGTAGGCTTTGATGAGCTGGGTATGCTATGCCTTCTATTGCATACAGCGGCTAACGCTATAGTCCTTGCAGGTGATTCTTCAGCTTTCTCTCTCCTGTCTATATCATACTCAAATGCTTTGAGGTCAGAAAAGAGGTCAAAAGTAGATATTTCATTAAGATTCCACGACACATGCATAGCTGTGGTCTTAATGTCCCATCGGGCAGGGCGAGATCTGAAAATTTTTAGGTTCTTCTCCTTTTAGGTATAAATCTTGCCCAACGCTTCAAGTTCATCAACAATGCCAGTGAATCTAAGGTCAAGTTCCTCAAGTGTTTCAGTTGGTTTCATTTCAAAAGATTCAAATTGCTGAGTCAATTTTGAAATTTTGTTTTCTTTTGAGAGCTGAGTTCCCTCAATACTTCATAATCAAAACAGTAAGAACAGTAAGAGTAGATTATGAGTTGTAATCTTTCAAGAAACCAAAAATGTTATTGATAATTGAAACTTACATGGGTTGAAAGATACAAAAATAAATATTGCATCAACGAGCATATGGTAGGATAAAATACAACATATAATTGACAGAAGCTAGTTCCTCTAGTGAGAATGTTTACAAGTCTTCCGAGTGGGATCATGATCGGTTCCACTCCACCAGTTGACTAAGGAGTCTTTGCCTCGGTCCCCATAGATACTTCGTCCTTCATGGGAGACGTCGTAGTCAAGGATCTAATCTTCTGGATGGGTGACCTATTCACCCTTCTGGTGTTTAAACTTTATTTTAAGTTGTAAGGGAAGCTTTCCTTCTGCCAGTATCTAGAGTTTTAAATCTATTGAACATGGCAGACTCCCTGATGAGAATACAGAAGTATCTCATCAGTTCATTGTTCTTCCAAGCTTTCAGATCCTCTGCTGAAGAGCAAAATCTCAATCGGCTTTCGTACTGCACTCTTGCATGGGTAATTGGGATCCTAGAACTCAGGTCGAGAACTAGTTACCATGTATCCTCTTTCTCCTTGACCTGGCCAGGGTTCGGCCAGTCATCCGATAGCAGTAGCGACGCATTCTTACAATGCAGCCTCCATTTCTCTTTCTCTCTCCCTCCTCCACTTTCTGGCAGCCTCTCTGGACTCTTCCCCCTTTTGGCATCATCAAGATCTGAGACCTTGCCGTGAATGTCCCAATGGAGCTTCATTGATTCGGCCAGTTGGGTCTTTAGATCATTGACACTATCGACCATCTTACCAACCATTGTTGTAACATCATATATCTTGTGATCGTGGTCAATCAGTTGGGAGCCGGTGGATTCAAATGCAGCGACAGTATTAGCTTCGTCTACACGAAGCTTTTCCTGCTCTTGCTTATCTTGAAGTAATTTATTCCATATTAATGATTTTGATGATAAGTTGATGGAATCAAACCAAAACCACAAAGGAAGCAACATTGAAACAACAAGAAGCCGAACACGAACGAGCTGAACAGAAGAGCATTGACATGAAGCAAAAACAACATACGCTACGCAATACATATAACGTACGTAATAGAAACCCAGCTGAAGACAGTGAAGATGCAACATGAAGAATAATGCACGCAAGAACATAAACTAGCACAAGCTAAATGACTAATTTAGCGCACACTAAGAGTGAATCTAACGCACGCTAATGAAGGAATATATCCGTTGTGAAGATTTCCAACACGGATATAACACGTATGGTCAAAGAATTTGAAAAGTGAAGCCTGAACAGATAGCACATGATATGAAGATTACTTAGCGCACGCTAAGCTTGAATTGTGTCCGTTGGATTGATTCAAAAAAAGTCAAATATCACAAACGGTCATTTGTGATGCAAGCAATGACGAAACATTAGCACACGCTATGAAGGTTATTAACACATGCTAAAGATAGAGTCAGAAGCTATTGGACTCAACCCATCAACAGTTAACGTACGCTGCATAGGTATGCTAAGACTGTGTACGCTAAAAGGTATTAGTGCACGCTAAGATATGGAATAGCGCACGCTAATGAAGACAACCAACAATGGATAGTTGAGGCTTTATGCCTATATACATACTTGTTATCGTTGTATATATTATTGTTGTATTTGTGCTTAATTGATAAGAGTTTGAGTGTTCATACACTAAACCATACACGAGAGGAAAGAAAGGATTGAAGATTTGATTCGGTGTTATTAGGATCGTTGATCTGGCATTGTTAGAATCAATATCTAAATCCGAGTGATGTTTGTATAGTACCAATCGAAAGCTAGATAAGTTGATTCCTTGTCCGATAAAAAAAAATTATTTAGCTTGGACCGACAAAAAGACAAGAGCATAACGGTTTATCTTGGACCGATTGAAGACAAGATTGTAACAGTATCCCTCGGACAGATAGAAGACGAGGTGTAGAGGTTGATCGTAAGACTAAAGAAAAAGATACAAAGAGAGGACGTAGGCATAATTTGCCGAACCTCTATAAATCTTGTGTCGTTTATCTTCCGCAATTTATATACGCTTCCGCAAATGCAAAAGAGTTTAAATACTCTACTCTGCGATATTATCCCACCATCAAGTAGAGGTACCATAACCCAATAATTGGTATCGGAGAGGTATCTCTAAAAGTCGACTTAACATCCGAGAAGAAAAAGATCCAATGGCGCTCCAGTTTGCCCGGCCGAAGGTCTTGCTTAAACCGACCTCCTTTATTTGACGGATCAAATTTTATGATGTGGAAAAAGAAGATGTCTATTTTCATCCGAGCTTATGATATGGAGCATTGGAAAGTTATATGTCCTGGTCCGAAAATTCCCACGAATTCCAAAGGAACTCTCAAAAGCTTTGAAGAGTATGATGATACGGATTGGAAGAACGACCATTACAACTGTAAAGCAACGCAACTGCTTTATTGTGCTTTAAATCTGGAAGAACACAATCGGATATCATCATGTGATAGTGCCAAAGAGATTTGGAAAATGCTTGAGGTAACTCATGAAGGAACATCACAAGTCAAGGAGAAGATTAATATGCTTCTCCACGACTACGAGCTATTTATGATGAAGAACGAAGAATCCATAATGAACATGCTCAACCGATTTTCGGTCATTACAAATGGAGTGGCTTGTTTTTGGGAAACCATTAACAAGTAGTGAAAAAGTGAAGAAAATCTTACGATCACTACATGTTGAGTGGGACGGAACGGTTACAGCTATAATGGGATCTAAAGATCTCAACACTCTCGATTTTAGTGCCCTTGTCGGTTCACTAATAAACTATGAGATAGTTTTAAAATCTCGAAATGCCAAGCCGAAATCAATGGAAAGATCAATAGCTTTAAAAGCTAAGATGTCAAGAAATGAAGAAATCATCCCGGCAGATGATAATGATGAAGAATCGGTATTTTATGCCAAAAACATCAATAAGTATCAAAACTTATTAAACCGGAGAAGAAAAGACATCTCGAAGGACCGGTACGAGTCAAAGAAATTCAAAAATAATTGTCGAAACTGTGGAAAACCAGTCCACTTTGCTAAAAATTGTCGAGGCTCGACTTCCAAGAAGGAAGTGCTTATAGCCACGTGGAGTGACGAAGAGGAAGAAGATGAACTTATTCAAAATAATCTCACACTCATGGCAAGTGTAACACCCCAGAGCCATCCAGGAATATTACAGCGCCATGGGCCTCGAGATGGAACCCACAAGGCTGAAGGAAATTTTCGCAAACATTTACGAATGCCCAAGAGGCCAACGACTGTACTATCTTAAAAATATTCGAAGACTTTATAAAACTCATTTGTCAAAATCGTCGTAAAATCTCATTTGAAACCACAAGGCCCTAAATGCCAAAACTCAACAATTTAAAAACATATGTTAAACTATCACTTACACATACCGACAAAATAGTTTAGAAAAACGATTGCCGAAGTAACCTAAGTTACTAGATACCAATAGGTCATTTATCACACAGCGGAAAAGACAACAGTTAAAAATACTCTAGTAGCGGAATACAACAACTGATCAGGAAACTCAATACACAAATACATGTCCTAGCCAGTATCCTCCGGGAAGCTCATCTCTCCACGAACGCTACAAGCTTGATAATCCAAGAACCTAAAAATAAAGCCCACGACGGGATCAGACATAATATCCAACAATGATAACCATCACATCACGTCAATAATCACATACCAATGAAAATACTAAGTAATAATAGGACCAATGTAATCTTACCGCCATAACTTTACCAACTCGTGATAATAGTTACCAAATTTCACATCTCGTATCCTTTCAACAATACAATAAGCTCATACCAAAATATTTGCATTGTATCTCAACAATACCAAAGGTTCTCAAAACATTATCATAACTCACTGCTACGAAATCTACTAACTCTGTCCAACCCAATCCGTCGGGTAACATCATCACATCTCAACACGACAATAGATCCAAAGACAAATACCAAAGGAAATACGGAACATACCTCAAGATACGAAATGTCATGACGAAACCACGTCCGTCTAATCCAAGATCAGATCAACACAACATACGGACATGGTCCTAACACAAGACCTACAAATGCATACTCATATGACAACGTCAATATGCTCACATCAATAACAACAATGTATACTTATGGCAAACCCATAATATACATATGCACAATAACAACACATAGGTAATCCAATGATCCAGTGTTCACAGTCTAGATCCCACGATGACCCCGTCAGACCAACCGTGGTGGAAAAACCTGTCCGATGATCCAGAGCACGCTAGCATAGATCCCCCAATGATCGCGTCGGAGCAACCCGAGGTGAACATACAACAACAATGCACAAATGCATATAACAACGATATACAATGCATTACAACAACGATACACACATGTATCACAACATGATCGACACGAAATGACAAAAATGATTAGAGTACTTGCCCCGAGTTCTTCGAGAGCAATCTTGATGTCCAGACCATCACGAACCATTATTCTGAATATTCGACGATCCAAAAAATCATGGACGGTAAATAATTCACTTCTTCATCTATACCATGATGTATCCTCTGTTATGCGGCGATTAATACGCCTCGATGGCGATTGGCACAATGGTATGAGAGCTAACCATAGAAGACATACGCTAGGCAAACACCCAGCAGTCGGCGCCCATGGCGATCGTCTTTTGGTATCTGGCGATCGCCTTTGATATCCGACCATAGACGATTGACTCGTGCCACGTATGAATCCAGCATCCGTCAAAGACGTCAAAGACCGAATCTTGGACGGAGACCCACGTGCAGATCCACAAAAGGCACCGACAGATAAGGCCTTTGACCCCAGCCTGTCACCTACCTCACCTACCGACAGGCCCGCCGAAAGGTACAAAGTGGGTCCTCCCCGGACAGCGACTCAGGACGCGTGCAGGCTTCCCATTGGCTCGCACAGCTGGCTGCCAGCAGTAGCCTCGGACTTTAAGGTAACAGCCCCACATGACGGGGCGATCGCCCGCCTTATTATAATATAGAAAACGGCGGTCGCCCTCGATCGCCGGAGAGGTCCCAGCTGTTAGGAGTATGCCCTCGAATGCCACTCAGAGGTTGTTGAGTGAGGGCATTGTACTTGTAATTATGTAAACCATTTATATAAGGCAAATGAATGTTTCTTTATTTACTGGTAGTTACTGGCATTCCTAACTCGTAAATAAACATATAGAAACTAGTCCGTGTATTTGAGAGAAAAACGTTCCACTCCTTATTGGATAAGGGGGTCGGCACTAGAAAGGTTATAGCTCAAATACTTAATCGTTCGCAAGTCGATGAAACTTGACTGGGCGTTAAGTTTATGTGAAGACTTGTATGACGTGTTCTTTGACATGGAGATTGCCTATCGAACACTAATGGTTAGTGGGAGCACACGTTATAGGTATGCTAATTGGATTAGTATACTCGAACCGACTCACCCTCGATTCGTCACACGGATTTCACTCCGGGACAGTCAATGACGGAATCGAAAGGTTGTGATAGGTATTCGTGAACCTTCAACTTGAGGATTTAGTAGGGATGTGCTTGTGACGTCAAGATTTTCATTAGAGTAGTTCGACCCTGTAAACCGGAAGGCGGGGGTCAACATCGACGTGCATCTTGACGGGCAAGTAGCAGGTCCTACTGAATACCAAGATAGAATTCTTTCTCCCGTTAGTGAGCGGGTTATATGTTCTATGCGGTTATTGGCAGATGAGATCATAAGTCTTTGGCCAAAGCATTGGAGCTAGTTGTATTAGATACACGATACCGATGATCTCGATTTGCATTAACGCATGCAGCGTCAAGTACGTATGGGGTTTGACCGACCGTGATCCAATAACTTGATCGGGACATTTGAAAGAAGGGTTTATACGTATCTTGGTATTCACGAGAATGGTTCTTGAATGATCCCAATCATTCGTTCTCGATCGAGTACGATGTAGGCCACCAGGCTGGCTAGGTGGTGCTACTACTCTTTGGTTCCTGCCATTGCTGACTGAGACGGACCTACCGAGTCGCGCATTAGGATTGACGACGGAATGAATAAAGCTAATTCTCTCATTATGAATATTAGATATTGGATATCTAATTTGGGACATTGGATGTCTAAATTGATTTATTGGATAAATTAATTTACGGCCTAATGAATTAAATATATTACTGGGTGATTAATTTAATTCATAAATATAATTATTTCTTGGAGAAATTAATTATGTAATTATGTATTTGATATGATTAATTGATTGGATTAATTAATCGATATAAATACATCGGAACGGAATCAGAGTTTATCTGTTTGGACTCTCGGGAGTCCGAAACGAACCGAACTCGTCCGATTTCTTCTAGAGGCCGGCCCCACATTAATTTCCTACCTTGATCATAGTCTTGTTTTCTTGTTGGAAGACTTTTGACATATGAGATTTCATATCTCTTATTTTATGGGAAAAGGAGATTTTGTGGGAGACATTATCTTGTGAATGATTTTGAAGACCAAAATAAATAACTCTCATTCTCTTCTCTTTGGAAACTCACGGCAACTTCAATCAAGTGGAGAGGAAAGAGAAAACTTTGTGTTCTTCATTTTCATTCACATTTTCCTTGGAGGGAAATTAATTGAGAGATATATATTATACACTTAGAGTGTAATAATAATAAAAAACTTCATCATTTGATTCTAGCCGTAACGTTAGAGGTTAATCGAGTATTGTTGTTCCGATCGTCTTTCCGGCGCGTGGCAAGTAGAGACGCGGTGTTTTCGGCGTTGGATCGTTCAAGAGCTTGGAGCGGATTGAACTCGTAGAAATCAAACTAAAGCTTGGGGAATAGCTCAAGAGAAGGTTACCATTTAATCAACGGACTTCGAGGGTTAGTTTCTTACGACTCTTGCTTTTCGTTTTTATATTCGTATATACGTAGCTCGATCGATCCTTGTAGGGATTCGGATCGAATTAATTTTCGTTTTACCGCTTCCGCTGGGCCTTCGTTTTAGGCACCGAATCCCAACACCAGCAACCTTGTCTCCTATAAATAGGAGGCTTACAACAGTGGCCTAGTACAATCGTGAATACAATGAAAAACATACCAAGGGAGATACATTCTCATACACTGAACATCAAAAGCAAGAACTCACAGAGCTTCATTTCTGGTTCTTCCGTTAATCTTTACGCTCTATAGCTAAGATAACTAGAATCATTACACTCATGGTAATAGTGTTCTAAGATTAATATTTGTACTCCACAGTAGACATATTAATAACATCTCGCGAGAGCATTCAAGCCCGGGATTAACAACCCCGGCAAATCTTGTGTTATTTATTTTCCCACAGAAGTGTTCTCGCATTTGTTTGTTACTCGATCATTCCAGCAATATCATCTCCGGATAATATTTTGAGTAACAACAATTGGCGCTAGAGGAAGGGGAAACTAAACCTTCATTTTTATTCCTACCATCTCGAAGAACACTCACTGTTCTCCGGGGCATATACTTGAAGAGACACTCACTGATCTTCAAAGAAAACTTTCAGAAAAATGATGTCGGCAACAACCTCCAAAAGAGCCACCCTGGGATCTCCCAGACATCTCATTCCGGCCTAGACCGAATCCCAGCCTATGGCGGAAGCTGACCGCGGCGATGCTAGACTCTCACTCCCGCCCCAGAGGGATGGTCCCAGCCTCTCACTCGATCAGTTCTAGACCGCGGAACAGATTGAGGAGGATATAGCCATCCTCAGGGAGCGACGGAGGGCTTGCGACTCACCCACCATTAATCCGTCAGCCATTCGCCGATCAGGCAAACGGAAGCTTAAGGGGATATATGTTGAGAAATCGACAGAAAGCCCCGAGCCGCAGGGAAAGGCTCTCGTAAGGCGGAACGAATCCGTCTTCAGCCGCCTGGGGAGCGATCCCTCGTGGAAACCCGGGCATTCAGGCCCCAGCCGGGAGGCATCGGAGTCCGAATCCGTCACAAGGAGTTCGGCATATCCTACTCCCAGAAGACAAGCCGACCAACGGGCCCCCGCTCGCCCAAGAACTGAGCCCGGTGGTGGAGAACCCATCATCTCCCCTGGGGCCAGGGGATCAGTACACGATCGCCTTGGCTCACGCTCCGGGAGACAATTAGCGAGCAGTCAGGCTACGGCGATGGCCGCCATGCAGCGTCAGCTCGATGAAATGAAGGCGCTCCTAGAAACAGGGGCAGACGTCAGGAGATCAATCGCGGGACCAAGTGAGCCACTCGCGGTCCAGATCGAGCTCGCCCCAGTCCAACCAACGATCGCTCCCCCTCAAACACCTCTATATGAGGGGAGATCGGATCCAGAGACCCATTTGAGTAAATTCCGGATTTACATGACCGGATGCGGAGCATCGGACGCGACGAAATGTTGGACGTTCCCACTGACATTGGGCGACCTCGTCCATAGGTGGTACATCTCACTGCCATCGCGCTCGATCAATTGCTTTGAGAGACTGGCGAATGACTTCACGTCGCACTTCGCTGCCAAAGTCGCTCGGCCAGAAGGCCCCTACCGCATGATGAAGATCAGGCAGGGGAAGGACGAGCCCGACGAAGACTACATCGACTGAGTGGACGAAGTAGTCCTCACCGGCGAGCCCATTAGCGACGAGCTCGCTCTCTACTCGGCCCTAGGGGGATTCCATGGCCACTCGCCCATGTTCAGGCATCTTACGAAGGACATTCCCCTGAACTACCCGATCTTCCGCGTGAGGGCCGCCGATTTCCTGGCTAGGCAGAGAATGCTCACCCTCCGCTTAGGCGAGGGATCTGCCGGAGAAGGGAAGGCGCCGTCCCAGATCCAGAAGAAGGTGGTCGCCAAGCCCAGAAAGGCGGTCGCAAAGCCACCTGGTGAATTCAAAGCCTTCGAAGATGTGGAGGTTCACCTCCTCCGCAACCTAAATCTGTCTCCGGCCCACATATTTAACGCCATCAAGGGGCGCGAATGGCTCAACAAACCAAAGACGATAAGGGACAATTGTCATCTGGACCACAGTAAATTTTGTGCCTATCACAAAAGTCCCGGCCACAACACCAGGCAATGCCACGACCTCCTCAGACAACTCTGGAGATTGTTTGAGGAAGGCAAATTGGATAACTTGATCACCAGACCAGAGCCCCGATCAAAGAGGGCCAGAGGGTGCGAGCGTCGACAAAGCGATGGGATCCCTCCCAATCCGGTCGCGAGGATCAAGCAGAACGAGCCGGAGTACTCTGATGAATCGATCCCTCCGATCAACCCTGGCGGCCAGATCAATATGCTTCAAGCGGGAGGTGGAAACCTCGGTGGCCTTTCCCCGGTTTCCACTTTATCGAACAGAAAGCGGAAAACCGAGCTGAGGGCGTTCGCCGGGGTCCATGTCATGGTCCCACCAGAGCCGACCATCTCCAAATACGCGCTCATCACCTTCTCCAACAAGGATAGGGAGGGGGTGCAGTGCCCCAAAGAGGATGCATTGGTGATCTCTGCATGTATCCTTGGGAAGATGGTCGATCGCGTGCTGGTTGATAATGGGAGCTTTTGCAATATCATATTCAAATCTGCCCTTGATCAGCTCGGAAACCTAACCAAGTTCATCAATCCATTCGACACCGTGCTCCAAGGATTCGGCGACAGCACAGTCCAAGCCTACGGAAGGATCAAGCTCTCTGTCGAGCTAACATGTTACTACGATCCCAAGGTGAGGATTACTAGGAACCTATACTTTGTAATTATAGATAGACCCAGCATCTATAATGGGTTTCAAGGTCGTCCATTTCTAGAAACCTTCGAGGCGGTCGCCTCTTCTTTCTTTTACTATATCAAATTCCCCACTGCCGATGGGACGGTCGGTACTGTAAAAGGAGACCAATTAATGGCTAAGAAGTGTTTGAATTACTCCTGTGTCGTAACTTCTTTCAATACTTACCATGCTGTGTGTAACATTGAAACGATCGACAATCAACCCATGGAGATCGACGAGCCAAGCGTATCGTACCAGCCCGACTCAGAGGACGGCATCTCACAATGATTAATGGACGACATCGATCCCAGGATCGAGTCCGGAAATTGTTCCAAACGAGAGGCGACCGTCCCCATCGAAGAGTTGGAAAATATAACGATAGATCCGGCTCGCCCGGAGAGGGAGATACAGACCGGCACAAGCGTCGACCTCAAATTAAAGGAGGATCTGATCAATTTACTACGTAAGAACTGTTGGGAGTATGCACTCAATGCCACACACTATGGAATCTAATACCCATGTTCTCTAGATTACACTCCAAGCTAATCTGAGAATGTGGATTGGTCAGTGGATCAGCGACGTAGTCGGCTGACTGTACTCTATGCAGCACAATGTATCTCTTTGCGAACAAATTCTCTTACGAGATGATACTCTCTCTCAATATGTTTGGTACTGTTGTGAAACCTCGGCTCCTAGGCCTGTGCTACCGCTCTGGCAGTGCAGCATAAGGTGTCACGAGCAGTTTACCTAGTAACTTCTTTACCCTTCCTTTGGAGGCCTCTGAGGCCGCTTTATACTCAGCCTAACAGGTGGAATTAGCAGTCGCGCTATACTTGGCACTATGCCAAGATACTGCTCTTCCATTAAGAGTAAATGTAGCCAGAAGTAGACATATAATCGTCTTTCTATCCTTGGAAGTCCAATACAGTGAATCCCACCACATTCTGTTCTCCACCACCATATATAAGAATCAGATCTCTTAGTAGTTCTAAAGTACTTGAGAACATTCTTTACGGCAGTCTAATGTTCCCTGACTGGGTTAGCCCGAAACCTACTGTGACTAGAAATAAACGCGGTGCTTTCGGCGTTGGATCGTTCAAGGGCTTGAAGCGGAATAGATTCGTAGAGATCAAGCAAATCTTGGGGAATAGCTCAAGAGAAGGTTATCCATCTAATCAACGGACTACAAGGGTGAGTTTCTATATCTCTTGTTATTCGTTTTGATATTCGTATATACGTAGCTCGATCGATCCTCGTAGGGATTCGGATCGAATTAATTTTCGTTTTACTACTTCCGCTAGGCCTTCGTTTTATGCACCGAATCCTAACAAGAACATCAGAGTCTTTGCCTGGTCGCATCAAGATATGGTTGGCATAAGTCCAGAACACGCCTGCCATTATCTAAAGGTCGACCCGGCAAGGAAGCCTGTTCACCAGAAACGTAGGAAATTCGGTCTTGAGAAATACGCAGCGCTCGACATAGAAGTCAAAAAGCTACTCGATGACAAACTAATCAGGGTAGCTATAGACGAGCCACAGTGGGTCGCCAACGCGGTGCTCGTCAAAAAGCCGAACAGCTCCTGGAGGTTATGCATCGACTTCACTGACCTCAACGCGGCATGCCCAAAAGACCACTTTCTGATGCCTCATATTGATCACTTGGTCAATAGTACAGCAGGTTGGGAAATGATGTCGTTCATGGATGCCTTCGCCGGATACCATCAAATCCCAATGGCGGAGAAAGATATAAATCACACATCTTTCCACACGGAAAAATACATATACTTTTGGGTCCGAATGCCGTTCGGCTTGAAGAACGCAGGGGCAACCTATCAGCGACTAGTCAACGGGATGTTCGCAAATCAGATCGGCAAGACCATGGAGGTCTACATTGACGACATCGTGGTCAAAAGCCTCAAGAAGGAAAACCACCTAAATGACCTTTCCGAGACGTTCGCCATCCTCGAGAAGTTCAACATGAAGCTGAACCCCAAGAAATGCAACTTCGGGGTGAGCTCCGGAAAATTCCTGGGGCACATCGTGAGTCAAAGGGGGATCGAGGCGAACCTCACCAAGATCCAGGCGATCCTCGACATGCAGGAGCCACGGAATGTCAAGCAGGTGCAACGCCTCACAGGTTGTCTAGCTGCCCTCAACCGTTTCATATCTCGGCTCGGGGATAAAAGCAAGCCTTTCTTCGCGACCATAAAGAACAATAAGTTCGCATGGACGAAGGAGAGTCAGATAGCGTTCGCCAAAATCAAGGAGTATCTATCTAACCCCCAGATCTTGGCAAAGCCGATCCCCGGCGAGAAACTATTCCTTTACCTGGCGGCCTCAGAGGTCGCACTGAGTGCCGTTTTGGTGCGAGCGGAGGGACAAGTCCACTTGCCGATCTACTTCGTTAGCCAAGTGCTCCACGACGCGGAAATGCGATACACACCCCTGTAGAAGATCGCCTACGCTCTAGTCATGAGTGTTCGCAAGCTAAGAGCCTACTTCTTCGAACATCAAGTGGAGGTTCTGACAACTCTCCCTCTAAGGCAAGTTCTACACTGACCAGACACCACGGGCGACTCCTCAAGTGGTCACTGGAGATCGCCCAGTACGGTATCACATACGCTCCTCGAATGGCTATCAAAGGCTAGGCTCTGGCAGACTTCGTGGTGGAATTAACATTCCCTCACAGTACGACCCAGATCGGCCACCCTGCCTGGAAGCTGTACGTGGATGGTTCGGCGACCAACTCGCGAGCAGGGTCAGGGATTGTCCTCATTAGCCCCGACGGAAAAGTTTCACAAATGCCGTGCGTTTCAGGTTTCGTGCGACCAACAATGAAGCCGAGTACGAAGCCTTGGTAGGTGGGCTCGATCTAGCCCTCGCCCTAGATGTTCGTCGCCTCCATATCTTCATGGATTCCCTCTTGGTCGTGAACCAAGTCAAGGGAGAATATGAGGCGCGCGGCGAACAGATGGTCAAATACCAAGAATTGGTCGCCGAAATGTGCATGAAATTTGAGGAAGTGCTAATTGAACAAGTCCTGAGAGAGCACAATTCCCAGGCCGATGCCCTATCCAAGCTAGCGTCATCAGATGGGGCAGCCGATTTCTCTAACATCCAAATCACAAAATTGGCGAAACCGGCGATCGACAGAAACCTGATTACCACGGTCACCGTCGCCGAGGAGAACTGGATGACCCCTTTCATTAAATACTTAAAGGACGGGACGGTCCCCGACGATCGTATCAAAGCTCGCCAGCTCCAACTCCGTGCAACCAGATACACCCTACTGGACGATCGGCTTTACAAGCGAGCTTTCAGCCTTCCCCTCCTCAAGTGCATTATGCCGGAGGAAGGCCGGCTCGTTTTAGCCGAGATCCATGACGAGATCTGTGGAAACCATGCTGGCGGACGAGCTCTCATCCATAAAACAACCAGGCAAGGTTTTTTCTGGCCTTCGCTTCAGAAAGATGCGACCGCCTATGCCAGATCGTGTCACATGTGTCAAGTAATGGGCCGAAACATCAATCTCTCCCCTGAGCAGCTCACCTCAATGTACAGCCCATGGCCATTCGCCCAATGGGGCATCGACCTCATAGGCCCCTTGTCGACGGCGCCAGGGGGCTGTAAGTTTGCCATCGTAGGGGTCGATTATTTCACTAAATGGGCTGAGGCCGAACCACTCAACAAAATCGGCCAAGAACAAGTAATTAAGTTCATTTGGAAAAATATCATATACCGATTCGGCCTGCCCCAGGCAATAATCTCCGACAACGGAAAGCAGTTCGACGGCTTAGAAGTCATGCAATTCTGCGAGAAATGGGGAATCAAAAAGTTGTTCTCGGCCCCCTACCACCTTCAGACGAACGGGAAGGTAGAAGCCGTAAACAAAATCCTCAAACACGCAATTAAAGCACGACTCGAATCCAGGCAAGGACGATGGGCGAGCGAGCTTCCAGATGTTTTATGGTCGTATCGAACGATGACCCGAAACTCGACCGGCGAGACCCCATTCGCCCTCGCCTTTTGAACAGAAGCCGTGATCCCTTCGGATATCGCCGTCCTCAGCCACCGAACCGAACAAGAGATGACGACGGAAAATGATGTGGCCCGACGAATCGATTTGGACATGCTCGAAGAACGGCGACTGACCTCGGAAATGAAGAACACAATCCACAAAATGATATCTGAGAAGTTCTTCAATTCGAAGGTCAAGGAAAGACGGTTACAAGTGGGCGATCTCATCCTCAAAAAGGTCCAGACCCACACAGGTGTCTTTGGCCCGAATTGGGAAGGCCCCTTCAGGATATCTAGGTGGCTAACTAGGGGAGCCTACGAACTTGAACACCCTGACGGCACTCCGGACCAATATCCCTAGAACGCCATACATTTAAAGAAATACTACCAGTGAAAACTTTGTATTCAATATCTGTTACCCAACGTACAAAAAGTATAATGAGATTTCCATGTCCCATCTATATGATTCGCCTCGATGGAAACGAGCAACCAAAAAGGGAATGACTCGCTCGCCTTACAAGAGGTCATCGTCTAAACTTGACAGACCTATGCAAGCGATCGCCCCTCCAAGCACAACGTATACCGTCGAGGGTCGTCATCTAACATGGCGATCCGAGGTATAAAAGTGCAGCCGTGGTCCTGGAGATCGATGGAACCGACAGCTTCGGCCATGCAAGGTTCCTTTGAGCTGAGATCGCTCGCCCTTCGTTTAAATACGAGGCGAGCGTAGCTGAAGGACCCTCCAATTAAAACCGTGGACACGCTCGCGCGCCCTCAAAGTACATCATCTAACATGATCCGAGGTTGAAAAGTGCCAACAAGCCACGGAGGTGAAGTCGAATAAACCGATGACGCCCCATGCAAGGACTCCTCCAGACCTAGACCGCTCGCCTTTCGTTTAAACACAAGGCAGGCGCAGCCTAACGGAGAACCCTAACAAAAAAGTGAGTCGCGGGACAGTCCCTCGCACATAAAGACATGGTTACGGAGATCAGTCCATCGAACTCAGCGACTGTGCACACTATCGTCCTCCCTCGAAGGATCGGCAAAACTGAAGATAGCTCACCAAGACATACTATTTTCGCTCCCTTACACTAAGTAAACAAAAACAAGGGGCAAATCAGTGGAGCTATTCCTAAATGCGATCAGAAGGAAGGGACCATACACGATCGGCTTCGTTCAAACACACGTAGGACGATCGGTTTTGTTCGATAATTATTTACAAGTAAGAATTTCCAAGCATGTCAATACATTCAACATTCAAATAATCGATCAGGCAAACAAGGCATCAGAAGCAATTATATACACACTTGTATAAATCCACATGCAAATATTCGAAGGCGATCACACATGTAAAGAATCAGATACGATAAAGGAGTATTTTATTCAAATCAAGAAATTCGTATAAATGCAAGCCCGAAGGCAATAGAAGAAAAAAGCAGAAAATTAAAAAGCGAAGGAAGATAAAAATCGCTCAGGCTCCCCCCGGATGGTCTTCGCCCCCAGGTGGCGGATCGGCACGCGCTCCCTCATCGGCTTAATGAGTTTATCCGGGAAAGGATACCAACTCAAGTCGATCCCTAAGTCGGTGAGGTCGAGGATCGGCAGGGAAAATTCCGGATGCAAAGGGTGCTCGAGTGCGTAGGCCTTGAAGCTCTCCATCATAGGACCGACCTCGATCCCTACCTTCTTGGCAGCTCGGACAGCATCGACGTAGGCCATGTAGTAGGCGAACTCGCCGACGAGTGCCACATTAAGGTAGGGATCGGTCTCGATCGCCTTGATCTGCCCTTTCAAATCTGAGGTCGTCTTCTCAGCATCCGCTAGCTCAACCACCTTGGCGGCCAGTTCTCCCTTTGCTTTCTCCAGCTCTCCCTTCGCCGTCTCTAGCTCGCTGTTAAGCCGATCCACTGTCACCTTCAGCCTGGTCGCCGCCTCTTGCAAGGCCGAATTCATCCGGCGAGCTTCTGTCACCTGGTGACAGAACCGATCGGCCACCTCCTTGGACCGGCTAAGCTCCTGCTTCATCCGATCGAGATCCTGCTTGGCCCATTTGGCCGTCTCTAAGTATTCCTTCTCCATGGCCTGGATCCGATTGGAGAAGTCGAAGTTTTTGTTCCGAGCGGCCTCGAGGTCTTGATGGAGGCGAGCATTAGAAGGTCGCCCCTCATAATCCTTGGCGGCTTGGATGGCCATCGTCGCCGCCTAGAGAGCCAGGCCGATGGTCGCGTGCATGGAATCTCCAGACCGCCAACGAGCAATCGCGTCGAGATCGGTCCTCCAAGCCTTAGGCATAGAAGCGATGGCCCGGGAGACGTAAGCAGGGACTTCGAGGGACTGGCGAGGAGACTTGCTCGCCAAGAAGTCCAGCACCATCGGCGAGACGTCCGGAACGGCAAGACGGATCCTGCAACGCAAATAAATGGGGACAAAGGAGTCAACATATGCCTTGAACAAATAAGCCCAACTCAGAAAAGGCCAAATCGGTCTTACCTATTGACCTACTCGGGGTCGCGGCCAAAATAGGGTTTGCCCCGAGGAGTTTCAGCTTCGGCGATCGCTGCCGTTTTCAGGAAGCCGGTCGAGGACCTGGAGCCGGATCCCTCCACCATCGGAACAACGGAGATAGGAGCCACGGCAACTGGCGGCTCCAAAATAGACACGTCCGCCTCAGCAGTCGGCAGGGACTCCTCCGACCTCCGCCTCTTGCGGTTACGTTGGAGTTGCTCTCCCTCCTGAACTTCCGGCTCGACGACCGGCACAGCAGCAGTCCTCACTGCGGGGATGGGACGAGACGTCGTCGCAGGGGTACGGCCCGTCTTCTTTCCCTGGTGAAGGTGACTCAGCAGACCAGGATTCGACATTGCGATCTCTTGCGGTGGCTCGGCGTAGCGAGGAAAATGAATCTCTGTCAAAGAAGAAATTCAAACAAGTTAAACACCTCTTTCAATCAGACGATCGTCAAGCAAGGAACAGGGAGTAAAATTTATACATGGAGCTTTCAGATGACGAGGGAAGCAAAACAATCGAGCCCCAAACAAATGAAGTTCGTGACCCAGTGAGCGAACGTCTATGTAAGAGTCCGGCAGGGCGCGAATTCGCTCCCAGATGATCAAGAAGTCAAAGGGGAGATCGCCGATCGCTGGAACAAGGGATCCTGCAAAAAGGAAACAAAATTAGATCAGTTCAAGACGTATCCGATCAAATGGAGAGTTAAAACCCTTACTCGGATTCCTCTCCCAAAAATTGATGGGGATCTCCAACTCTTCCTCCGGCTTATCACTCGGCGCTGACCTCCACGCTCCGCCGACCCAGCACCATTTTGCCAAGTCACCCCGAGTCTTGTTCGGCACCCCAAAGACCACTCTTCCCATTCTACCTTGAATGTGATAACCGCCGACCGACCCCTTCTGCGCAGTTAGTTTGAAGAGATAGTTCATTTCCATCGCAGAAAGAAGACGGAACAACCGGTGACCGCCGAAAAGTGTCAAAGTGCTGATGATCTGTAGCCAGGCGTTCGGCGTCAGCTGGAGAGGCGCCAAATTCCAGGCAATCAACAAATAGGATACGGCGAACGGCAAGGGGAACCGCAGGCCATCCTCCATAATCATCTAATTAGCGGCGACCAGACCCTCGGGAGGTTGATCGGCATGTTCGTTTTCCGAGGGCACGTGCAATGAAACATCAGAAGGAATGTGATATTTCGCCCTCCAGCGACTCAAGTCTTTCTGGGTCGCCGAACTCCGAATCTGACCGAGAGTCCACCGAGAAGGATCAGCGGCCCGAAACGCCGTCCACTTCATGTGCTCATAGGGGTGGGTGGTGGAATACGCTTTGAAATCAAATTCAGGACATGGTCCGACGATCCCCTCTATAAGCTTAGCGAAATCTAAATAAGCGGGGCCGAATACCCTATCCCGTTCCCAAGACAGCCGTACCATTTCATCTTCATCCACCGGCGAGTCCCCCTGCTCTGCCGCCGCCGCTGATCTCGCCACTTCGGCCTCATTGAAGAGATCTTCAAGTTCCGAGGGTGCAATCCCCGCACGAATGGCCTAGACGGCCGTTTCCATATGAAGACCCACTAGAATTTCCTCCCGGTTAGGCGAAGCCGCGGAGGCGGAGGAGCTACCGGCCTCGAATGTTTTAGATCCTCCAGACATGTTCTTAAAAGTAAAGGAGGAGAGAAGATTTGTGTTCTTACCTAAAAAGAACGACGGTCGGCACACAGATCTTCGAAAAATTCTGCAGAGTCTCGACTAAATAACAAGGGTGCGTGAAGAGTGGAAATGAAGTAGCCCTAACCCCTTTTATGGGTGGGAGCAGGGGTCACTGTGCAAATAGGCGAAATTCCGAGGGCTGGAGTGCAACCGTCGGGGGGGACACATTAAATGAAGCCCTCGAAACCCGCGTACGCGTCTTTTCGAGGGCACGCCAGGCGACAAGTATGACATAACCGTCGGACTCCCCCAATAGTAGCGCGACACATGTCCTTGCTACGTTTCGAGAGCCTGCCTTCATTTCCCGCTGATTCCAGTGCAAAAAGAGATCGTCCAAATTTGAAATCAGATTGCCCTGACAATCGTCCTTGTCATAAACAAACGAGCCAATCGTCTAAACACTGGCGATCGCCAACAGTGCCACCTCACCCCGTGTTTTCAACATCGAAGCGAGCTGGGGGGCAATTGTTGTGCGGCGATTAATACGCCTCGATGGCGATCGGCATAAGGGTCTGAGAGCCAACCATAGAAGACATACGCTGGGCAAACACCCAACAGTCGGCGCCCATGGCGATCGTCTTTTGGTATCTGGCGATCGCCTTTGATATCCGACCATAGACGATCGTCTCGTGCCACGTATGAATCCAGCGTCTGTCAAAGACGTCAAAGACCGAATCTTGGATGGAGACCCACGTGCAGATCCACAAAAGGCGCCGACAGATAAGGCCTTTGACCCCAGCCTATCACCTACCTCACCTACCGACAGGCCCGCCGAAAGGTACAAAGTGGGTCCTTCCCGGACAGCGACTCAGGACGCGTGTAGGCTTCCCATTGGCTCGCACAGCTGACTACCAGCAACAGTCTCAGACTTTAAGGGAACATCCCCACGTGACGGGGCGATCGCCCGCCTTATTATAATATAGAAAACGGTGGTCGCCCGCGATCGCCGGAGAGGTCCCAGCAACCTTGTCTCCTATAAATAGGAGGCTTACAACAGTGGCCTAGTACAATCGTGAATACAGCGAAAAATATACAAAGGGAGATACATTCTCATACACTGAACATCAAAAGCAAGAACTCACAGAGCTTCATTTCTGGTTCTTCCGTTAATCTTTACGCTCTATAGCTAAGATAACTAGAATCATTACACTCATGGTAATAGTGTTCTAACATTAATATTTGCACTCCACAGTAGACATATTAATAACATCTCGCGAGAGCATTCAAGCCCGGGATTAGCAACCCCGGCAAATCTTGTGTTATTTATTTTCCCACAGAAGTGTTCTCGCATTTGTTTGTTACTCGATCATTCCAGCAATATCATCTCCGGATAATATTTTGGGCAACAACATCCTCGATACCAAGTATACCAACAATAATGTAAATCACATACATTATGATTTAATTCCCAAAACTCGAATATAATCCCAAATCTCTTGTGATTACGATTATAAGCATTGCTTATACGAATTATAAACGAATGAAACGGAAACCATTCATTAAATATTATAAACTGAACAAGTAATAACTTGCCTCGATACCGATACGACGATGATGAAGCCGCTACCAATCTTATTGCCTTCGTCCACGAGTTCATCGGCCCTGACCAATGAAATTCACGAACATACGCGAACACGACCGCAACATACGGTTATAATCACCGATCAATAATCTCAACCTATTGAAGAAATCAAATAGTAACGATTCGATAACAATCAAATAATTAATATAACCAATCCACAAACCCAACGGCTCAACAGTATCTAGGTTAACCACAAGTTTGATCAAACCAACTTAAACGATCATGAATTCATAACCGAAACAGGATATACTACCCTGCCTGTTGACTTAGCGCACGTTAATCACTTAACGGAGCGTGCGCTAAGTCGTTCCCATTAGCATGTGCTAGACAGTAACACTAGCGTGCGCTAATGACATGCAGTTGCATGCATTTCAGATACCGATCAACATATGGCGATTATCAAGAACACTACGTGATTCTAAACCATGTTCATAGCTATCAAAACAACGAAATCCGATATCCTTTAACATATAGGTATTCATCCAACTCTTAATCCAATTCATATAATCACATATCATCTGCTTCCTCAAATATCAACATCCTGAACACCAAGAACCCTTACAACACTTCCCTAACCTCATGTTACGGAGATTAATCATCAGCGATGACATCAACATCCGCAAAGGAGAAGGAGGATTAACCAACTTATCTCAAGAAAATGAACTACACAATTCAAATCACACGAATCATATTAATATCATCATACTCCGACAATCCATCTCATAATTATGCTTGTCAACTTGTTTATGTAATAATCATCAACTCAAGAATATCAACATTCAATCCAAAATGAAATCCAAAGATGAAAAGTGATGACTTTTTTGAAGGAATGGATTGAATCCCAAGTTTGAATCCGTTTCCAATCGATTCCAAGCTTAATATTGTTATGGATGATTAAGTCCACCATAATCCAGTGTTTGGAACTTGAAACATCTCTCTAAGAACACTCTCTATCGGATGCAATGAGAGAATGGACGAAATGAAGAATAATGGCCAACTGCACATTTATATACTGATTATTATTAGCGTGCGCTAACTGTCTTTGTTAGCGCGCGCTATCGCAGTCCAGAGGTGTTAGGCGTATTTTTATACGCTTATTTATCATTATTTTGTAGTGTTTTGATGAGTGTAATCGTCTAAATGAGCTTTTAATGCCTTAATTTTGTATGATTGACAGGAAATTGAAGTCCGGAAGCTAAAACGAGGCAAAACGGGCGAAAACGGCAAAATCGACTCGAGCCGCAGACAAGGAAGTCGAGCCGAGGCACAGAAGACACCACCAAGGGCGAGTAACTCAGACTATGTGCCGCGGCACAGCCCAGGTGAGCCGCGGCACTGAAAATTTAATTAACTCCCAGGCATTCAGCTGAAGGCGATGTGCCGCGGCACAGGTTTAGTGAGCCGCGGCACACTTGGCGGTTGGTGTATGCCCGCGCGGATTTTGGGCCGTTTCGAAGCCAGTTTTTGACCGACTAATACGGAAGCGATTTGTGGATGTGCTGAGCTATAAATAGGGTTTAAGACCCTAATTAAATCATCTTGGAATCATTAGATCGAAAACCTTTGAGAGCTTAAGCTTGGAGACAGCAGAAGAGGAGGGAAGCAGAAGAATTCAAGGGCAGAAGGCGGAAGCTGAAGAACGGAGGAATCCGAGCTTCATCTGCGTTTGAATTTTATGCTTTCGTTTATTTATTCTGTATTTTCAGTTTATAGTATGTCAGGCTAAAGCCCTAATCTAGGGTTTTGATGAAACCTTTGTTTTGACGAATTGATTGAGATTATCCAATTTATTACGTTTTTATTGAGTTTTTCCAATTATGTTTAATGCTTGCAATTATCTGGCCAATAGTTGTATTGATTTAATCATTCACTTCGAATCGGGAGAGGAGATTTGGTGAGGAACTATTGGTGAGGACCGTTTTATTCTATGAGATAGGAATATACTCATAGGAACTACGTGGCCTTTAGGAGATTTCATGCTTTTTGCCTATCGACGAAATAATTCACCTAGGGATAGAGTGCGTTAGTCGCCGTTAGATAAATCTATTGACCTCGGGAGAGGCGGTAGAATATATTAGCAATCTCCGCCTTCAATAAATTGGGAAAATTATTTATTACGGATAATCGAGAGAAAATTCGGATAAACTAAGGTGGATTCAGAACCCTAGACCTATTCATCATTTGATTTCTTTTATCCAAGATATTGTTTTCTACTGCTTAGACTTTTAGTAATTCTTTTAGTTATTAATCGCAAAACCCAAAATTCGATTGTTCAGATAAAATTGGAATACGAAAACATCGGTAGTTAGAGATTCAATCCTCGTGGGAACGATACTCTACTTATCACTTTATTACTTGTAAACGATGACGTGCACTTGCGTGTAGGAAATATCGCAACAAGAGGCCACTGCCTTACTGCACAATGAGTTACGTACGCAATGCCCATGCAATAGCGTACGTAATCTCCACTATTTAGCGTACTCTAGGTTCTGATCATAGCGTGTGCTACTCATAGTTGACTCATTTGTCTGTATGCTCCGAAGACGTGTCCACATGCCGATAGCTCTGACTAGGATAAGATTCCTTTTGCACCGATCTGATGTTAGCGTGCGCTAACAATATGCATTAGCGTGCGCTAACCCTTCACAACAAACATCCATTGACCTTGTCGGCACATGCGCCAAAAGTGACCAGGTCCACACGTAGATTCCCTCTGATCTGGTCTGTACTAGCGTGCGATATCCTTTACCATGATCGTGCGCTAAACCTGCACGATAGCGTGCGCTAGGCATGTATATTAGCGTGCGGTAATAATGCTACACTTAGCCATTTTCAGCTATTCTTGTCCAATGTCTCGACATGCAGAATACGAACATACGGCATACTGAATATGTATACTCAACATATTATATCCTCAAATGCAATTGTCGACCAAATACGACAATTATACCAATACTGACATCTCAGTCTTTCATATTATTTTATCCATATTGTACAGATTCCACGCTGTACATTATAACTCAGATAAAATAATATTAAACAACAGTAGTAGAAATTCCAGATATTACATACTACACCACTTAAAATAAGTTTCGTCCTCGAAACTTGCAATCCATCATAGAAAACAAACAAACCGTTCAACCAAAATATTCCGAAACTATCACAACAACGATCAATCATCATCATTAACGAATAACCAAGACAGTACACTTACAAATGCGCAAAGTCGACGACCTACTGAGATACTAGCAAGTGACTTCACTGTAAAGCCTTAATACGCTTACAATCACATTCCATGAGTCTCAACAAAAATATATCATCTTCGGATGGAATAATTTATCCATGTCAAATCCGGCCTGCCTGATTACACAATCAAGTCCCAATTCCGATAAAACCAATAATACACGATACATCTGTGAAACAACTGCCCAACACAATAGCAACAAATCCCGAAACATTGACACAAAATCTGAACACTTAGATGATCATCAGCAATGATCAACCAATAATTAACCGAGAATATCATCGATATGATAAACTCTAATACGACCAATCCAAAGGTCAAAACGCAATCAAGAATATCATCAACATGATAAACTCCCATATTACCAACGAACAATCAATAATAATCGGGAATACCTTCACACGGTAATTCCAACACGATCAACACAGAACCACAGAAACCGATATACGAACGAATAAAGTTCTCAAAACAATATACGAATCACATACAGTGGATCTCAATAAACATACCTGACTGGTGAACATACCCCTTGGCATACAAACAACCAATCGCAAATAGGTGAAGATACCAAATCATACATGGAGTGGGAACGACCACTCAATATCCAAAACCACCAGCATGGGTTCACCATCTCCAAATCTGCACTTACAAAGAAATCATTCAAAATTACTATGGTAAAATCGTGCTACTAGCATACCAATGGAATCACATATCACATATGTCCGGTTTCACAAAATCCAAAGTGCCAAAATTACATCCTGTGCATGAATCTACAACACACAGCATATTTCTCTTATCTGATTAACCAACCGATCATCCCTGGATAACCAAACCACCCTACTAAAGTTCAAATGTCTATTCATCGTTCCATACTGATGACTTATCCAGTTCGTGAGTCACACTCATAACTTCACCACGATATGCATTATGTACTAAATGCGTATGTATATCAATCACATTTTCAAAACCAGTTCGAAATCATATAATCTTGTCAAGAAGACAAATTTTCGAATGTTCTTTCAGAAATTTTAAAGCTCAAACAAAACTTTTCGTAAGACCACGAAATTAATTTTCGAAAAGTTAAACTGGCTCGTTAATGCCAAGTATTCGATAACAGGTTCCTTCAAATCCACACGATTAAATAAAATGTAATTATGCAAATGCTCGACTACATCCATACTCCTGTATACCAATTCGGTTCATCACCAATTCCATTGACATTCCATCGGAAAACCACACTATAGAGTTCCAAAATCTCAATATATACACTCCGACCAAAAATTCCTTTTCCACATATGACTCGCAACGTCAATCATTAACCCATCCTGGATCACCTCAAATATGCTATGACAAAACATTGAAACAAATAAACACAGCGAAAGACTTCCCGAGAGGATTCATTTGAATAGGTAAACGAAAACTTCGAAAGGCAGAAACGAAGTAGATAAACAATTGGTAAAGTGTTTTACAAATCTCAGGAGTTTTTAGAAAACAGAAAAGCCCTTTTGAAACATTAGGGTCTCAGCCCGTATTTCGTTCTGCATTACAAGAAGTTTAAAAAGGTGAAAACTCTTTTGGACCCCAAGTCCTGAGTTACAAAACTATTTCAAAATCGATTGGATCTCGGCCCAAAAATCATTTTCTGTAAAACATTCGTGAAACATTCATTTTGTAAAGTATTATTTTCAAGTGCTCAAAAACAGTTCCATATATCTCAAAATGAACTAACATGACTACATGCTCTTCTCAACTATTCACAACATTTCTCCCAAATGCACAACTCTGTTCCAAAACTTAACCGACATGTTGATTTCCAAAATCATAACTTCTCAAGATCATCAATCCTGTCCCAACCCTGTCACCGTATTCCGTAACGCATAATATTCTACTGAATCTCAAAGAATATCAACTTAGATCGTCAATAAATCTCAATGCAATTCAAGAATCCAAATACTTACAGATCGTGAAGCCGATGATTCCCCGTGATACTGGCACATGTCTCGACTTAAGAAAATACTCGACACAGATATTCACAAAACACACATTTTGTAAACTCAGTTCAACTCGAGAACATAATACAACTCTATCTGAAGAAACACGTTAACACCATCTGGAAAAGTTTACAACAACCCTAGTACTACACTGGTAAATCACATAATGCATAAGCCCGAGTGCACAACAAAAACCTAGAGCTCAAACACTTGTCAACCGACAACTATAATGACACGACAAAATTACGACCCAACTCGACCCGACTGCCTAGGTTTTCACAACCTAAGCTCTGATACCATATTCTATAACACCCCCAGAGCCATCCAAGAATATTACAGCGCCATCGGACCTGAGATGGAACCCAGAAGGCTGAAGGAAATTTTCGCAAACATTTACGAACGCCCAAGAGGCCAACGACGGTACTATCTTAAAAACATTCGAAGACTTTATAAAACTTGTTTATCAAAACTGTTGTAAAATCTCATTTGAAACCACAAGGCCCGAAATGCCAAAACTCAACAGTTTAAAAACATACATTAAACTATCACTTACACATACCGACAAAATAGTTTAGAAAAATGATTGCCAAACTAACCTAAGTTACCAGATACCAATAGGCCATTTAAAAATACTCATGCAGCGGAAAAGACAACAGTTAAAAATACTCTAGCAGCGGAATACAACAACTGATCAGGAAACTCAATACACAAATACATGTCCTAGCCAGTATCCTCCGGGAAGCTCATCTCTCCACGACCGCTACAAGCTTGATAATCCAAGAACTTAAAAAGAAAGCCCACGACGGGATCAGCCATAATATCCAACAATGATAACCATCACATCACGTCAATAATTACATACCAATGAAAATACCAAGTAACAATACGACCAATGTAATCTTACCGCCATAACTTTACCAACTCGTGATAATAATTACCAAAGTTCACATCTCGTATCCTTTCAACAACATAATAAGCTCATACCGAAATATCTGCATTGTATCTCAACAATACCCAAGGTTCTCAAAACATTATCATAACTCATTGCTACGAAATCTACTAACTCTGTCCAACCCAATTCGTCGGGTAACATCATGACATCTCAACACGACAACCGATCCAAAGACAAATACCAAAGGAAATACGGAACATACCTCAAGATATGAAATGTCACGACGAAATCACGTCCGTCTAATCCAAGATCAGATCAACACAACATACAGACATGGTCCTAACATAAGACCTACAAATACATACTCATACGACAACGTCAATATGCACACATCAATAACAACACTGTATACTTATGGCAAACCCATAATATACATATGCACAATAACAACACATAGGTAATCCAATGATCCAGCGTTCACAACCTAGATCCCACGATGATCCCGTCAGACCAACCGTGGTGGAAAAACATGTCCGATGATCCAGCGCACGCTAGCATAGATCCCCCGATGATCCCGTCGGACCAACCCGAGGTGGACATACAACAACAATGCACAAATGCATATAACAATGATATACAATGCATGACAACAACGATACACGCGTGTATCACAACATGATCGACATGAAATGACAAAAATGATTAGAGTACTTGCCCCGAGTCCTTCGAGAGCAATCTTGATGTCCAGACCATCACGAACCATTATTCTGAATATTCGACGATCCAAAATATCACGGACGGTAAATAATTCACGTCTTCATCTATACCATGATGTATCCTCGATACCAAGTATACCAACAATAATGTAAATCATATACATTATTATTTAATTCCAAAAACTCGAATACAACTTATAATCCCAAATCTCCTGTGATTACGATCATAAGCATTGCTTATATGAATTATAAACGAATGAAACGGAAACCATTCATTAAATATTATAAACTGAGAAAGTAATAACTTGCCTCGATACCGATACGACAATGATGAAGCCGCTACCAATCTTATTGCCTTCGTCCATGAGTTCCTTGGCCCTGGCTAATGAAATTTACGAACATACTCGAACACGACCGCAACATATGGTTATAATCACCGATCAATAATCTCAACCTATTGAAGAAATCAAATAGTAACGATTCGATAACAATCAAATAATTGAGATAACCAATCCACAAACCCAACAGCTCAGCAGTATCTCGGTTAACCACAAGTCTGATCAAACCAACTTAAACGATCATGAATTCATAACCGAAACAGGATATACTACCCTGCCTGTTGACTTAGCGCATGTTAATCACTTAATGTAGCATGCGCTAAGTCGTTCCCATTAGCGTGCGCTAGATAGTAACACTAGCGTGCGCTAATGACATGCAGTTACATACATTTGAGATACCGATCAATATATGGTGATTATCAAGAACACTACATGATTCTAAACCATGTTCATAGCTATCAAAACAACGAATTTTGATATCCTTTAACATATAAGTATTCATCAAACTCTTAATCTAATTCATATAATCACATATCATCTTCTTCCACAAATATCAACATCATGAACACCAAGAAACCTAACAACACTTCCCTAACCTCACATTACAGAGATTAATCATCAGCAATGACATCAACATCCGCAAAGGAGAAGGAGGACTAACCAAGTTATCTCAAGAACACGAACTACACAATTCAAATCACATGAATCATATTAATATCATCATACACCGATAATCCATCTCATAATCATGCTTGTCAACTTGTTTATGTAATAATCATCAACTCAAGAATATCAACATTCAATCCAAAACGAAATCCAAAGATGAAAAGTGATGACCTTTTTGAAGGAATGGATTGAATCTCAAGTTTGAATCCGTTTCCAATCGATTCCAAGCTTAATATTGTTTTGGATGATTAACTCAACCATAATCCAGTGTTTGGAACTTCAAACATCTCTCTAAGAACTCTCTCTATCGGTTGCAAGGAGATAATGGACGAAATGAAGAATAATGGCCAACTGCACATATATATACTAATTTTTATTAGCGTGCGCTAACTGTCATTGTTAGCGCGCGCTATCGCAGTCTAGAGGCCACTGCCTTACTGCATGCAATGAGTTACGTACCCATGCAATAGCATACATAGTCTCCTCTATTTAGCGTAAGCTAGGTTTTGATCATAGTGTGCGCTACTCATAGTTGACTCATTTGTCTGTATGCTCCAAAGACGGGTCCACACGCCAACAACTCTGACTAGGATAAAATTCCTTTTGTACCGATATGATGTTAGCGTGCGCTAACAATATGGATTAGCCTGCGCTAATCCTTCACAACAAACATCCGTTGACCTTGTCGGCACATGCGCCGAAAGTGACCGGGTCCACACGTAGATTCTGTAATACCCCCGTGATTTACGGAGATATTGCAGCGCCGTAGATCCTTTTTGGAGAACCTACCAGGCTTAGACCCAAAATAAAACACATTAAATTCAACAAAACATGAACGTTCATACATTCAAAACCAACTTCAACTTCAACATGACATACATCACAATACCAAACAACATATCATCCCGTGGGATCATAACCAATATAACCGTTCACAACTGGAATACAACAACATTATTAACCATCAACAATGACACGACATAAAACACCGGACAGTAACCGCGCGAGTACAAAACCAAAACACGACTTTGACCATGACCATATGACCAGCAACTCAAAATGATGCACGATATCAATGCTGCCCACCAAGCTCGTGTTCGCCCTGTGCTAGTCCTCCCATTGGACCTGTACCTAAATACACAAAAGTATATCCACCCCAGGAGGGGTCAGCAAGAAGCCGGTGCAAGTACAATTTCTAGAATATGTACAACAAGTGAATAATCAACATAAATCACATAAATCACAGTGCCATGACAGATATTCCGGAACACCACATCACTATCATCATCACAAAACAACCTCCTGAGCTATACTGGCCCCGCATCTCGCAAGATACGCACCCCAAGAGACCTCATGAGGCTCTCTCTGGTTGTATAGCCCAACCGAGTGATCCGTAGGGAAACGCAGCCTACCGGACCCCAGGGGACCCTCACTGGTTTTACTCGGCTCACACACACTCAATCAGCAATTGGCACAAATCACATTTTCACATATTCACACGAAGTACATTAAACACAATCAAAGTACTTGCCTCAATTCGAACGACACGGGAAACAACGAACGGATGAACGTACGGTCCGAACTTCCTTCAACAATTTGACCCTAACACATCGAGATACCGAATCAAAACACAACACCATGGAAACAGAAGGATTCACCCTAAGTTCTACCTTTAGAGATATTTAATCGAACACTATGAAGGCGACAAAGGTCGAACCCAAGAACGGATTAAAAACTCGGAATTTAATCATAAACTTTGAGGGAAAACAAAGGAACATGATTACAGCATCATAACCTAACATAATCCAAAGTCAAAACGAACTTGAATCAAGAATTCCCAACAAACCCCAAAATTCTTTGAAATAACATGAAGAACTTCAACCACATACCTTAATTCAACCAAGAGATGGATAATTCGTCAATAATGAACTTGATATCTTGATTCTATAGTGTTTAGAACATGTTTATGGCTTGATTTTGGAGCTTAAGATGAAGGATTCTAGGTGGAGGATGAAGGGAAGGTGCTAGAATGCCCAAAAAATCGACCAAAGGCTATATATAGCTCCCGAAGTGGGTTTTCAGCATTTTTGCACTTTCCGGTCATGTCAAATGACACGGTCCAGTCAGGGGTCGTGTCACCCATCCAGAATGTTTCTGCTTATCCACAATAGTTCGACACGGCCCGCGTCAAATGACAAGACCGTGTCACTGCACTAGGGTCTGCTATTTAGACAATAACTTCTTCGTCCGGGCTCTGATTGCCTCACCGTTTGAACCACTGGAAGAATAACTTAATTTTCTACAATGCTGTAAAATTTAGAATTTTTAGATTTTTATGGAATTTATGGTGATCGATCGAAGTCAGCCCCTCTGTAAATCACTACTCAGAAATATCTACTCTTATTCTATTAACACCCTTTTTGTAATACATTCATATCTTACGGCCATAACTCTTGAGTCACCACTTCGATATTCCGGCCAAAACAAACATACTTCGGAAATCACAAAACTCGACAATTACCAACCATGGACATTCCAATTCCGATCGTCAAAATACACGGTTCCAAATAACCATAATTCAACATGGAAATTCCGAATAAATTCTCAACTAAATACGTCCGAAACAACTCACACATGAATACTAAAATACATGTATATTACACCCTTACCCCCTAAGTTTCGTCGCGAAACTTGCAATCCTTTTTTTACCAACATCTCAACCGAAAATTTCCAGTCTCATCACAAAAGAAAACAATCAATCGCTATCACAAGAAACTAACCAAAGCAATATACTTACGGGTACGTGAAGTTGAGGTTCTCCCGTGATACTAGCATACGACTCCTATATGAAGTCTCAACGCAATACCAACATACTAGTTTCTGTATCACTCCCAAAATTATTAGGGAATACTACTGCGTCGTAACATCCGAAAGACTTTATTGAATTCATTTATGAAATACTGTCGTAAAATATCATTTGGAAGTACAAAACCAAAATGCCAGAACCCAACAAATTCATGAGTATATGTTAGACCACCATCATACGTATTGACATACGTTTAGAAAATGATTTTCTGAAATAACTTGAGTTGCAAAATATCAAAAGGGCCATTTACAAATACTCATGCAACAGTTATAAGAAACAGTTAGAAATACATTTGCAGCGGAAAATGATCATTCAACAACAATACTCAATTCCAAAATTAAATGTCATAACTAGTATCACCCAGAAAGCTCACCTCTTCACGACCACTACTAGCTCCATCTCCGAGTACCATCATAATATTACCAACTCATGTAAAGCCACAACAATTCAATCCTCCTCACAATCCACATCTTACACTCTCAATTGACAAATGAACTCAAATACTACCGTCTGTACTGTATTCAAACAATACCATGAATTCTCAAAACATCATCATAACTTACAAGTGTAGAATAATGCATCCGTGCCAAATCCTATCTGTCAGATTAGACAATCAAATACTAATATGGATAAGAACCAAATATACATAATACGTCTGTAGACTGATGCAGCAAAATCCCGAAACATCGGCACAAAATCCGAACACACATACGATAAATAACCATGATTAACCGAGAATCTCATTGATATGATAAACTTTAATATGACCAATAACGACTGAGAATACCATCAACATGGTAAACTTAAAACAAGATCAACAAGGTACCACAGGGATAGATATACGAGAGAATACAATTCTCAAAACGTTATATAAAAATTACATACAGTGGACCTCGAAGAAACAACTCAGCTTTCGAGCATACCCCTCGGGCGTATGAACAACTAATCGCAAACTGTCGAGCATACCCAATCATACACGTAGTATGAACGACTAATCTATATGGCTCAAAGATGGACATCACAGTACATCCTATCCGGAAATGCATCTGTGCACATGTCCACCCTGTATACGGAATCCAGAATATACGTGGGACATGTACCTAATTAGCCTCACGAAGTAACGTATCGTGTGCACGGTTTAATGCGAAAACATCCACGCATGACCATCGTGTGCCCAATAAAAAATCCTACATATTAACCAATTGGCATGCAGATATGACTCCATATAGGTCATGATACAACAAGACAACGAAACTCAAGGAAAACTCATCCAATAAGGATCAAAAGACTCACCAAGGTAAACAACGACACACGAATGATGAAAGATAAACATGACCAATAATATTCAAAACAACCATCCTAGGATCATCATCCCCAAAGACTGATCAACACGATTAACGATCTCACACAATAGTGCTGGAATCATCATCTCAATTGAACAGTCATCACAATCGACAATACCAAACAATAACTTGGAGTCAATGTCCCTCAACGGTTGAACAACGTAACCATTAATACTAAACAATGGTCCTGGGTTCAACATCTCTCATGGACAATCAATACTAATCTCATTATATGAACCATCAGCATATAACATTCAACAAAACAATTATCCTCATAACTGAACAACACTCTAATTACCTCAAAGCCGGAGACAATATCCTTTCCACAAAAAAACATCCCTGAAAGAATATACAACTTACTCGAATAATCTCGAACGAGGTACAATCCATCAACATCCATAAACCATCGTCCCGACATCAATGTCGACACGATAACTATCTTCGATATCCGACATTCCATATCACCGACTAAAGATGACTCAAATTTCCGACTTCACCAAACACATTTAAATCATATACATTATGATTTAATACAAACCAAAGCACACTATATAAACCACTATCCCGGTAATTTCACATTCAAAATATCACTGTTATATGAATCATAAATGAAATGAAAGTGAAACCATTCATTAAGCATTGTGAATTGAACGAGTATAAACTTGCCTCAACAATGATGCAACGAATCCGTTACCAAACCCACTGTGTTCCTCTACGAGCCCCTCCGTCCCGACCAAGGCGATCCACAAGTTCTTCACTCTCAATTTCAACATAACGGTTATAGTTATCGATCAACTATCACAATCTAATGTCATAATCGATTAACAGCCCGTTCGATAATTATCAACAACCGGTATAACCCACCAAAAAACTCAATGGTTCAACAATACTTCGATCAATCATGAACTCATTTTAACAACACAAGTCTGAAATCCGATAATCATACCAATAATCAATTCAAACTAATAATATGTGTGTCAACATTCTCACTTCCAACTTCAACCTCAAATACGAATTTAACAATGTTCCTTTTTGTTCATATTCATAAATCCATCGAAAAACACTGATACTGATACCCTCGACAAATCCGAATTATCCGAATAATTCAATATTATGAATAATTATATTCCAAGATTAACCACAATCACTCTAGTTTCAACCTCATATCATGATTTGTGTTTCATCAAGAACATCTGAAATCCACCACTATAATCAATGTAATATTAATTTCTAAATATCAAATCCAAGACTATATCCAACACCATTTATATCTTTTAACATATTCCTTCTTGGGGTGATATGTACGAAGGACACCACAATTCCATAATCATGCTCATAATAAAACAACATAATCCAAGATACATATATCATCATTTCCTCAACACAGATTTCCGTGAAATATTCAAATTCATCACCGCACTTCTATAATCTACCATTACAAGATGTAATCATCAATAACAACATCATGATCCAAAAAAATTAAAGTGTAAAATGGTTCGACATACCTCAAGAAAATGTTCAACACTAATGAACATCTCAAGAATCAATTTTAACTCCATATCTCCTCCTCCAATCCATGCTCTGCAGTCCTTAATCGATTCAGGAGAGGCAAATCAGTCTTGAAAGGTTGAAGAACTAAAAAGCAAGGTTGAACTTCTCAAAATACCAAGATGATAGAGATCCCACATATTTATAAATTCTAGTCACTACGTACGCTACATGAACAACCTAGCACACGTAACACTCCTTACGTACGTTATCTGACCTTGGTAGGGTACGTAACACTAATCCAGAGGTCACTGTCTGCTTTCCTTACGTACAACATGTAACACCAGTGTTCGCGATCAATGGCTCACGTATGCATTCTGGCCTTGGTAGCGTAGGCAACAACCGTCCAGGGACTATTGCTTTTAATTCATTCAATGGCTTACGTACGCAAATCCCATGCCTTGGCATTCGTAATATATTCGTTGACTTGCTACAGTAACTCACCCATATAACGTACGTAATATTCAATCCATAGCCTACGTTATCTCCAATATTGACTTGCCTTGGCCACTCCTATGCCAAAAGTTGTCGACCACGGGACTCACTTGCCGGCCATATCCTGAACCCTGACCAATATCTCCAATAGTGTACGTTATGCATGACATATAGCACACGCTACATCTGACGTCTTAACATACGCTAGATCCTCGACTTAGCGCACGTTATGGCTCCCATAATGACCTTTTATAACTGTTCCTGCTTGTCGTCCCAACATACTGAATAGGTGTAGTCATCCCAGTAATGCTCTCATATGATATTCCTAATATTAAAATTAGGACGATCTGATACACGATATCCTCAAATATATATGTCGATCGACTTCATCCATTATGCGAATATAGTTGTCTCAGATTACAAGTTATTCACCCAAATTGAAGAACAAGGGAAGATTGATGAGATGAAAGATTACAAAAACAAATTATCCAATCACATCAACAATTATTTTCGAAAAAGAGGAATAACTAACCTCCGAGTGGATTCCCAGCACAGACAGCACGAGGTGGCAGCAAACCAGTGATATCATGAACAAAAGACCGACTCAACTTTAACAGAGCCAAAACACCAACAACCTAGGTATCCATAAATCTAAGCTCCAATACCATATTCTGTAACACCCCCGTGATTTACGGAGATATTACAGCACCGTAGATCCTTTTTGGAGAACCTACCAGGCTTAGACCCAAAATAAAACACATTAAATACAACAAAACATGAACGTTCATACATTCAAAACCAACTTCAACTTCAACATGACATACATCACAATACCAAACAACATATCATCCTATGGGATCATAATCAATATAACCGTTCACAACTGGAATACAACAACATCATTAACCATCAACAATGACACGACATACAACACCGTACAGTACCCGCACGAGTACAAAACCAAAACACGACTTTGACCATGACCATACGACCAGCAACTCAAAATGATGCACGATATCAATGCTGCCCACCAAGCTCGTGTCCGCCCTGTGCTAGTCCTCCCACTGGACCTGTACCTGAATACACAAAAGTATATCCACCCCAGGAGGGGTCAGCAAGAAGCCGGTACAAGTACAATGATTCTAGAATACGTACAACAAGTGAATAATCAACATAAATCACATAAATCACAGTGCCATCATAGATATTCCGGAATACCACATCACAATCATCATCACAAAACAACCTCCCGACCTCTACTGGCACCGCATCTCGCAAGATACGTACCCCAAGAGACCTCGTCAGGCTCTCTCTAGTTGTATAGCCCAACCGAGTGATCCGTAGGGAAACGCAGCCTACCAGACACTAGGGGACCCTCACTGGTTTTACTCGGCTCATACACACTCAATCAACAATTGCCACAAATCACACTTTCACATATTCACACGAAGTACATTAAACACAATCAAAGTACTTGCCTCAATTCGAACGACATGGGAAACAACGAACGGATGAACGTACGGTCCGAACTTCCTTCAACAATTTGACCCTAACACATCAAGATACCGAATCAAAACACAATACCATGGAAACGAAAGGATTCACCCTAAGTTCTACCTTTAGAGACATTTAATCGAGCACTACAGAGGCGACAAAGGTCGAACCCAAGAATGGATTAAAAACTCGGAATTTAATCCATAAACTTTGAGGGAAAACAAAGAAACATGATTACAGCATCATAATCTAACATAATCCAAAGTCAAAACGAACTTGAATCAAGAATTACCAACAAACCCCAAAATTCTTTGAAATAACTTGAAGAACTTCAACCACATACCTTAATTCAACCAAGAGATGGATAATTCTTCAATAATGAACTTGATATCTTGATTCTATAGTGTTTGGAACATGTTTATGGCTTGAATTTGGAGTTTAAGATGAAGGATTCTAGGTGGAGGATGAAGGGAAGGTGCTAGAATGCCCAAAAAATCGCCCAAAGGCTATATATAGCTCCCGGAGTGGGTTTTCAGCATTTCTGCACTTTCCGGTCGTGTCAAATGACACGGTCGAGTCAGGGGTCGTTTCACCGATCCAGAACGTTTCTGCTTATCCGCAATAGTTCGACACGGCCCGTGTCAAATGACACGACCATGTCACTGCACTAGGGTCTGCTATCTTGACTATAAATCCTTCGTCTGGGATTCGATTGACTCACCGTTTGAACCATTGGAAAGCTAACTCAATTATCTACAGTGCTGTAAAATTTTAGAATTTTTAGATTTTTATGGAATTTATGGTGATCAATTGAAGTCAGTGTAGGTCACAAGTCGTCCAGGAACAAGTCTAGAGGGGGGGGGGGGTGAATAGACTTGTTGAAACTCTTGAACTCTTTTTCACGAAGAGTGAGTTTCGTCAGCTGATAGTTAAACAAATGAGTTGGAGTCGTTTGTTCTTGGATATGTGTGGAAGTCAGCTGATGACGAATACAAATCAACTTAATGAGACACTTAACAATGTATGCAGCAGTTAAAGTATGATGCAGTAAAACAGTAAATAACGCAGGTAATTATAGTGGTCTCAGAGGTGGGGTAATCCTCTATTAATCCACTTTTCTCCAAACCAGTTGGAGATGAATTCACTATAATTTTCAACCAGTGATAAATATTATAGTGATTCAAACTACACTACAACAGCTTCCAACCAGTGGAAATCCGTGCCGTTGTACACACTTGACTGCCTTGCACCACTTGATCCTCGATCCTCGGATGCCTTTACAGTCTCTTACTTCAACCAGTGAAGTACCCCGTACTCAAGATTATAGACAAGAGTTTTTGTCTTCTCCAACTTAAGAGCTTACTTAAGTATGAACTTTTAGATCTACTTTTCTCACGATGCTATTGATTGCTTTAGATTGCTTGATTTCTTTGATCGCTTGAATGTATGTTCGCACCGGTGTTGCTCAGTTTCAAATCTTCGGATATATATAGGTCACGATCTCTGAGCTTTTTTCTTGTAGCCATTGCAATTCTTTTGAACAAATCCGTCTGCTGGAGGGAGACTTCATTGTTTAATCTTTCTGAACGTTGCAAGGCTGGATTCCCATTATTTAATTTTATCTTCTGACCGTTGTGAAGACTTCTGCATGTGAGCGCCGAATCTTTTGAATATAAAATGATTAAAGTCTTCAAGGTGGGTCTGGATGATTTATTTAAATCATATCTCTTGCGGGAATCACTCCAAATTGTCTCTTCACGTTGCATGTGAGCTTTCCGTAATACTTGACTTTTCAACGCATGCTGACGTGGACTTGGAGTACTTGACTGCCTTTGAGTAGGCTGATATGCAGCTAACATCTCTGTGACATGTGTCCTCTCGGTACATTCACTTGTTTGTGATTTATCCGGTCGTGACTTCCCGAGGTACCTCAGTGCCGATCTGGTCAAACTTCTCTAATAAATTTTGTTGACCAGAGCTACTCTGACTGGACTCGGCTGTTCCTCTCTGATGGACTAAGCTGTACTTAGTACTTTGCCGTTTTTCAGTCTAACTAATTTTTTGGCCTATAGAAGATACTCATTTGGTTCTTCTTTACATTTTGCCAAGCTTTATACTTAACATATTTGGCCTATGGAAGATACTCGTTTGGTTCTTCCTTACATTTTGCCAAGTAATAAACATTTGATTTTATATTAATGACATCATCAAAATCTAACAAGTATTCCTAACAAATTCCACCTATTTTGATGATGGAAAAACTAAGTAAGAAATCAAATGACCAAGTCTGCACTTAAGTGCAAGACACAAACTGAAATCAGTCTAATATTGAGACAACTGGAAATTGTCATTCAACAGACTGTTTATAAAATTTTCTGACTTGTTTATTATTGAAATTTTACAAGAAAGTTTTAAGTACATAAAACATTACAAGTAAAAGAAATAACTAAAAGTCATCTGCCTCTTCCTCTGCCTCTTCGAATAGGCTGCTTGGCAGGTTTGAAGGGTTTGGCTCCAATTGGTCTTATCTTGACTGGAGCAAGACCATATTTTCTCTTCACAACAAGTGCTGCGAAGTCTTGTTCTTGCTGGGATGTGAATCTGTTCTCAAGACACAATTGCTTTATTTCTCTTTGAAGCGCTAACTCATTAAGTTCACCGTCCAGACGGGTCGGTGCTCCCTCTGCTCTGAATGAGGGAATCATAGGATAAGCATTTTGATCTTTAGCGTGCTTCTTCAGAATAGCCCAAAGCTTCGGATGGATTTCTTCCATGAAGTTTATGAAAATTTCTTGTGGGGAGAGTTTATCATCCTGGAGTAGTTCCCAGATGTAATAGTCTTTGATGAACCTCTTCTTTGCAGATCCCCACATCCAAAGCCACCTCTAGTCCTTCTTCTCTTTCCTTCAGGCTGGACAGCCTGGCCATCTGGATCCACGGCTTCCTTTTTCTTCAGACTTGAGGGTCCTTCAATTTGAAGGACATCCTGCTTCTTCTTGCTTCTTATTTCTCTCTCTTCCCCCTGAACTCTCTCTTCCCCCTTTTTGCCAGCATCAACAAGGGTAGTTAATTGCTGTTCCATTCTGCTCATCCAATCAGACATGCCAAATGGCATTCTGTTGTTGGTAGGGGGAGGGGGCTGAGGAATCTCTCTCTGTAGAAGGGTGTCTATCTTGGCATTTATTGACTGAAGGTCAGGAGTGACCTGAGATGATAGCAGCTCTCCAATAGTGTCTTTGACGATTTGCCTGATCACTCGGTCATGGTAGGGGATATCTGAGCCGATGGAGAGTGCTCTCCCGAGCCTTCGCAACGGAACCACTAGGCTGCAGCTCTGTCTGCACTGGTAGGTCGAGGGGGTTTTCTCCGGTCCCCGACTGAGTCTTCACACTGCGTCTAGGCCGGTGTACCCGGCAGTACCTCGATCTATCTGCAGCTTCGTGAATAGGCTCTGGCTCCGGCTCTGGTTCTGGCTCCTTTTCTGCTTCTCTCTCTTCCTCTTTCTCTTCTTCTTCTTTTTCTTTTCCTTCTTCCTCATCTTTTTCTTTTTCATTTTCTTTTACTGCTCCTGCATCTCCCCCATCATCATTATCATCATCTTGCTCCTTCTTTTCTCCTTCATCATCCTCATCCTCCTTTTCTTATTCATCTTTTTCTTGATCTACCTCTTCTCCTTCTTCTTCAACTCCTTCATCAGCCAATTCTTCTGTCTTCTCAATTTCTTCTGGCTATTTTTCAACTGGAATATTTTCTTCTGTTTTTCTCTCTTCTTCTTCTTCTTCTTCAACCACCAAATCAATAATTTCATTATCTCCATCTACTTCTTCAATCCTAATCTCCTTTTTAACTTCCTCCTCCTCCTCCTCTCCAAAAATGCCATCAAAAATGCTGAGCATGATAGAATGGATAAAGTGGTCCATGTTTGTTTTAAAATGGGACATGAACCATTTATCCTGGAGGATTAAAGCTAAGTCTGATTCTTTGCAAAATTCAATCAGAACCTCCTCAGTGGCTTGGGGATATTCCCAACCACTAGTTGCAATGTAGGTTTGAAGATTTGTAAAAGTCATAGTTTTGAAAAATTTCCACTCTTCAAAAATATGTACAAAAGAGTGTTTTACTGCTTGTGGCTTAACAAGCTGGAGTTGTTCAATTGAAAGGTTGAAGGTATTATTTTCTAACAGGTTAAAAGTATAATCAGCTTCAGGAATAGAGATTATGAGACATGCTTCTTCTTCTTCGGATATGTAGACTGGGGGGGTGAGAACAGGTACAATCCGAGTTTCAATGGTGTCTGATGCAGGCAGGTCTTTAGGGTGAATTGGTGATCGAACTGAGGGGCTGGCAGGGTGTTCAGACTGCTCTCCCTCGCTAAACTGCAGTTTCCTTGGCCTCTTAGGAGAGGGTTCCGGTGATGACTGCAGAGTAGAGGGTCCTTCAGGGGCTGGTCCCCGTCTCTTGAATCTGACTGCAATGGGTGTATCGTCGGACTCGGTGTCGGACTCGACTGCAGTTGGGATATCAGCTGCAGGTCTGTCCGACTCTCCTGATGAGTAGTATCTTGGGTATGTTCTTGAGTCCGGCAGCTCCTTCAACAACTGAGCTGCTTTCCCAGTGCCTCCGACTTTCTTCTTCTCATGGTCCATATGACCAAGCCTTTTATTGGGGTGGAAGGGGTCAGTGTTTCCCTTAGCCACTCCGGTCTTCTCCAAAAACCAACTGAGATGCGTTCCGAACGCCAGCTTTGTCTTGAACTTCTTCTCATCGTCAAGCCACTCGACCTTGTTCACCTCGCGCACGAGTTGCCTGAAGATGTAGTCTGCCCAATCGACTTCTTCTTCCTGAATCAATGCACCCAACACCATAAACTTCGACGACGACAGTTGATCATAACTGCCCGCCATCCCCATGACTATTTTGTTGGTAATATCCAACGCAACACGGTAAATCCTTTTTAGTTCATTCCTTTTGGCTGTGAATTTCAATTTTTCCGGGATATTTTCGACCTTAATATTTTTCCAGGTTTCAGCGGCGGATTGCTTGAGAGCTTCGACCGCTAAACCACGGTGCTTCATCCCGAATACAGAACGAATCGTCTCTCGATCTATGCTGACAGGTACTCCACCCACTGTGCTATGAATCCCATCTTGAATCAGATAGGCTTTGCGATAGAACTCGACGACATCCTCTTTGAACAGGTGTTGCGGGTTGATGTCGAGAAAAGGGTAGATTCTGTTAAGCTTCATTGCCCGAATCAGATTGAACATGTCGTAGTCCTCCAGATTGGCTTCTAGTAAACCTTCTGTTGACGTCTGATTTGGTCAACGTCACGTGTGCTGATCTGGACGAATGGATCGAAGCCACGTGGAAAATAATAAATAAGAGGGAAGATATTTGATCACTAAATTTTATTAATGACCTTTTTATAGCATAGAGCCGAGCAGAATAATGCGTGCCGGTCTATCCAGTTTGCTTGTTAATTACAAGTCTTTTTCGTTCTTTTTCAGTCTCTTTTTCTCTCTATCTCTCCTTTTTCTGAAGTCCCTTTATTGTACATTCTCTTGGCATATATATAGGCAATGTCAGCCATTCGTGAGATGACAGCAGGAAGATTGAGGTAGACATGCTGATGACATTTGTCACAATGAAGGTGACTTCTTCGACATGTGTCACCTTTTTAAGTGTGCCTTGGGAAGGGACATGACAGCTCTCTTTCACTGTCCTGTCTGCCTGTTTTTTGGGCTTTTGGCGATATTTATCTATCACGACCGACAATGGGGTCGGCCCTCGAGCTTCCCGCTATTCTGGCCGGCCTTATTTATGATTATGGTTCGGAGCGTATTCCTATATGGTCAGCTCGGTCCTCCTGAACCGGATTCCGGGTCGGCTCTAATGCCTCTGCCTGGTCCGGTTTTATTGTGAGTCCGAGAGACGATCGGGCCGGCTCGAGGATCTGCCGCTTGCATGCCGGAGTGCTTAGGTGGATGCCAAGGTGGATCGGCTACCAACAAGGGCCCCCGAGTCCAGGGTCGTTCCGGGTTGGCCGGTGCTGGAATCGTTTAAGATTGAGGTCGATCCGGCTTGGGGGTGGATAAGATCTCTTAAAGGGACATATCTTTGAGAGTTGCGTCGATTTGACTTCGGGATTTCCAAGAGTCATAGTGAGGGGGACGCGTGGCGGGACGTAATTCGTCGTGGCGTCTCACGCGTCTTTGATCTTCGTGATGATTATGAATCGCCGCTTCGTTTTTAATGCCCCTGTTTCATCTTATAAATATAGAGAGTCTTCTTCCCCATTGCTTCCTTCGCCATTTTCAAGTGTTGTTGCTGGGAAAGATCTTTTCCGGCAATTTTTCTTCTTCTCCGATTTCACAGACTTTCCTGGTAAGCTTGCTTTTCCTGTTCTTTTTTCTTATTTCATGATGTCGGAGCGGAGGGATACGGTGTAAGAGTTGGTTGTGTCTCCGGACCGCACGGAAGTGGCGGATCTGCCGATGGGTGATGCTCCCGTTGACTGGAGCGATGAGGATGGAGGCGAGGTCGCAAGGTCGCCGGATTCTGGAGATGCGGATTCTGGAGATGTGGAGGTGGCGACGCCGTTGACGGCGGTTGGCGAGACTAGGGCCTGGGTTCGGCCTCGGCCGTCTCCTTTTGTTGAGGCGGAATGGGATTCGGCCTCGATACGCAGTACGGTCACCGATGGGCAGTTGGAGGCTTGGCGGGGGCGATTTAAGATACCCGCGGTGGTGCGGATGTTTGTTCCGGACTCAGAGGAGAGACCCCACACCCCTCCTGTCGGCTGCACGGCGGTGTATTACCGCTCTCTGTTGTCCGGGCTGAGGTTTCCCCTTCCGTTGGTGCTCTCCCGGTGGTTGAGGCAGTGGGGCCTTTGTATTGCCCAAATTCATCCGAATTCTTGGGCTCGGATGGTGGGTCTTTTGATTCTTTTTAGTCAGCATGGATGGACTGAGCCCAGTTTTGAAGAGATTAACAGTCTCTTCCTATGGAGGTCGGTCGGCCGATCTGGTTCTGGCTGGTTTTACTTGACAGCCCGGCACGCGATGTATAAAGAATTGGTGGATGTGCCGGAGACCATTCATAGTTGGAAAGAACAGTGGTTCTATGTAGGGGGGCCGTGGATGAGCTCGGTTGATGAGTGGGAACCTGGCGTAATAGACGCTGAGCTTCGGGTCCCTGAACACTTCGTTGCTAAAATGAGTAAGTGTCGTGTTTTTTACTGCTGTTCCTTTTTTGTCTAACGCTCATAATTTATTGTTCGTGCAGAACGTATGCCGGCTTCAGAGACCTCCTCTTTATTTCACGACCGGGTTTAACAGCTCTTGGATCTTCCTGTTGATCTGAGGAAGTCATACCTTTTGGTTACTGAGGATAATCTTTGGGTTGCGGGACTTCGATCAACTAACCCGAGCAGAATGTCTTCGTCAGGTAGCTCCTTTTTTTTTTTGACACATCTTCCTCATCCAGTCCCTAGGGGTAGGAGTTCGTCGGGACGGAAAGAGACGCCTGCGCAGCGGGTGGCGAGGCTGGTTGCGGAGGCCGCCGAGCGTAGGGAGCGCGCGGGCAAGCGGAAGAGAGTAGAGGCCGGGCCTGAGGATAACGTGACCAGGGCCGAGGGTTTCCCCATCCCTGGGATTGTTGTGCCCGCCCTGAGCCCTGTACGGACGGGCCGGGCGAAGGGTAAGGAGCCCTTGATTGATTTGGAGGGCCACTATCTCCCGGTGAATAAGGATCGGGAAGAACCTTGTGCCCGGATGAAAGGGCGGCGACCGCGCTGGTTCCTCGACTACGTCCGGGCAGCCACCCCAACCGCCGAGATGCTCGACCGGGTCCCCCCATCGGTGGTTGAGTCCAGCTATGTCCCCATTTTGGGTTGGATGCCAAAAATGGAGATGGTGACCAACGACATGGATCCGGATGAGCAGATCCATTTTGGAAATGCTATTTTAGGCCGGGCATTGTGCACCTATGTGAAGGCCGCTGGGGAGCTGACCGCCTCGGCTGGGAAACATAAAAAGCAGAGGCCGATCTCAAGGCCTTACAGGAGGAACACCATCTCTGCCCTTCGCTTATCAAGTCTTTGGAGGAGGAGATGGCTTCTCTGAAGGGTGAGATGGAGCTTCTGGAGAGCCGGGCCTTTGAGGCCAATATGTGGAAAGGGAAGGCTGACGAGATGGCCACGGCGGCTGAGAAGGCGCAAAAACGGTGCCTGGATATCAGGGCCGAGTACGAGGCCCATTTGCAAAGTGCTAAGGCCCAGCTTGAGCAATTGACCGAGCGGGTCCAGACTTCCGAATCTGTGGGTTATGCCAGGGGCCTTGCTGACGGGGCGGCTGCTTTTCAGAAGACACCCGAGTACGAGGAATTGATCAACCTTAACTATGTCTCCACCTGTTATGAGATATTGGATCTCATGAAGGAATGGAAGACCGTTGAGGAGGTCCAGGCCTATGTAAAGTCTCAGGCGGCCGACCTAAAGGTTGAAACTCTCGGAGATGATGAGCCGAAGGCCGCCGAAGCTGTCGAAGATCCGGTGGTGATCCCGTCTGGCGAAGGTGGACAATCTTATCAGGCGACCGATCAGGAGGACAAGGCCGAGTAGATTTTTTGTTTTATTCCATGTATGGCCTGCGTGCCGTTTTTCCTTGATTTCTTTTGTATTCTGACATGGATTGGCTTATTTTGAATGGATAAAATCTTTTTATGGCCTTTGTTGCTTTTTTGTGTTTGGGCCCGGTTGGTCTGACCGCCGTCTTTTCTGTTCACTCTTTGTTAATCGTGCCGGACGGGCTGATCTATCAAGGTGTCGAGGCGAACTTGGACTTTTAGTGCCGGGTGGACCGGTCTTTTGAGGTGCCGAGGCGAACTCGGACTTTCAGTGCCGGGTGGACCGGTCTTTTGAGGTGTCGAGGCGAACTCGGACTTTTAGTGCCGGGTGGACCGGTCTTTTGAGGTGCCGAGGCGAACTCGGACTGTCAGTGCCGGGTGGACCGGTCTTTTGAGGTGTCGAGGCGAACTCGGACTTTCAGTGCCGGGTGGACCGGTCTTTTGAGATGTCGGAGCGAGCTCGGACTTTCAGTGCCGGGTGGACCGGTCTTTTGAGATGTCGGAGCGAGCTCGGACTTTCAGCGCCGGGCGGACCGGTCTTTTGAGATGCCGAGGCGAGCTCGGACTTTCAGCGCCGGGCGGACCGGTCTTTTGAGATGCCGAGGCGAGCTCGGGCTTTCAGTGCCGGGTCACCCTTTGTTGATCGTGCCGGACGGGCTGATCTATCAAGGTGAACTCGGACTTTCAGTGCTGGGTGGTCCGGTCTTTTGAGGAGCCGAGGCGAACTCGGACTTTCAGTGCCGGGTGGACCGGTCTTTTGAGGTGCCGAGGCGAACTCGGACTTTCAGTGCCGGGCGGACCGGTCTTTTGAGATACCGAGGCGAGCTCGGACTTTCAGCGCCGGGTGGACCGGTCTTTTGAGATGCCGAGGCGAGCTCGGACTTTCAGTGCCGGGTGGACCGGTCTTTTGAGATGCCGAGGCGAGCTCGGACTTTCAGTGCCGGGTGGACCGGTCTTTTGAGGTGCCGAGGCGAACTCGGACTTTCAGTGCCGGGTGGACCGGTCTTTTGAGGTGCCGAGGCGAACTCGGACTTTCAGTGCCGGGCAGACCGGTCTTTTGAGATGCCGAGGCGAGCTCGGACTTTCAGCGCCGGGCGGACCGGTCTTTTGAGATGCCGAGGCGAGCTCGGACTTTCAGCGCTGGGTGGACCGGTCTTTTGAGATACCGAGGCGAGCTCGGACTTTCAGCGTTGGGTGGACCGGTCTTTTGAGATGCCGAGGCGAGCTCGGACTTTCAGCGTTGGGTGGACCGGTCTTTTGAGATGCCGAGGCGAGCTCGGACTTTCAGCGCCGGGTGGACCGGTCTTTTGAGATGCCGAGGCGAGCTCGGACTTTCAGCGCCGGGCGGACCGGTCTTTTGAGATGCCGAGGCGAGCTCGGACTTTCAGCGCTGGGTGGACCGGTCTTTTGAGATACCGAGGCGAGCTCGGACTTTCAGCGTTGGGTGGACCGGTCTTTTGAGATGCCGAGGCGAGCTCGGACTTTCAGCGTTGGGTGGACCGGTCTTTTGAGATGCCGAGGCGAGCTCGGACTTTCAGCGCCGGGTGGACCGGTCTTTTGAGATGCCGAGGCGAGCTCGGACTTTCAGTGCCGGGTGGACCGGTCTTTTGAGATGCCGAGGCGAGCTCGGTCTTATAGTGCCGGAGGAGCCGGTCATTCGAGGTGCCGAGACGAACTCGGTCTTATAGTGCAGGGGGAGCCGGTCATTCGAGGTGCCGAGACGAACTCGGTCTTATAGTGCCGGGGGAGCCGGTCATTCGGGGTGCCGAGACGAACTCGGTCTTATAGTGCCGGTGGTGCCGGTCTTTAGAGGTGCCGAGACGAACTCGGTCTTATAGTGCCGGTGGAGCCGGTCATTCGAGGTGCCGAGACGAACTCGGTCTTATAGTGCCGGAGGAGCCGGTCATTCGAGGTGCCGAGACGAACTCGGTCTTATAGTGCCGGGGGAGCCGGTCATTCGAGGTGCCGAGACGAACTCGGTCTTATAGTGCCGGGGGAGCCGGTCATTCGAGGTGCCGAGACGAACTCGGTCTTATAGTGCCGGAGGAGCCGGTCATTCGAGGTGCCGAGACGAACTCGGTCTTATAGTGCCGGGGGAGCCGGTCATTCGAGGTGCCGAGACGAACTCGGTCTTATAGTGCATTTGATTCAGAGATGGAATAGAGTCGAATTTTATTGATTATACCTTCATGGCACTCAACGAATGAATTAATCCTTGGTCATTTATATATTCTAGCTAGCAACCTCCGTTCCGACGGGCTTTGTTACTTGGATTCAGGAGGTCCCGTGTCGGGCCCCAGCGCTCGTTTAATAATGAGGTCATTGACCTGGAAACTCTGATGATGATCCTCAGATGTTTTGTAGACGACGTTCCGCCTTTTTGGGCGACGAGGTCCAGGTTCTTAGGGTCACATTGACCTTGTTTTTTGAAACGAATTCTCCGGTAGGCGTGTTCCAATCTCGACCGGGGTCATCGCCTCAGTGCCGGAGGCTACAAAGATATTTCTCAAGAGGCGGGCCGATGCATTGCCAAGTCTTCAGAGAGTTCTTCAGGTCGTGACCCTTTACGCTTTTCGAGGCGGGCCTTGAGGTACTGTTTCATAATTGCATTAACCGCCTCGACTTGTCCGTTGGATTGTGAATCATGCGACAAGGATAAACTGCTTCGTATACGGGGGTCATCGCAGAACGCCTGAGATTCTTCTTGGGTCGGCCGTTGCAGGATTGTTGGTGACTTCGGTCGGCCGGGCCCCTCTTTTCTTATAGAGATTATTCCTTTGCTCATTTTAGTTTTACTAATATTTTCCACTTTCTGCAGCTTTTTCATCACTTTGAGTTTTGAGTTTCGTCGTTGGCATCCCAACGACCGCTGCTCGGGCGATTAGGCGGAAAACTCCTTAAAAGATCACTTTTACTTCGACTTCCAATTCACTTGTAAGGGCCGCCGCTGCTTTTCTAACACATGGATCAATACTTGGAGATGTTTTCGGTAGTTGGTCCAGTGCCGTCCGGATTACCGGGACCTTCGCGGGTGTGGATGGGAATTCCGAAGGAGTTTTCAGATGTTGCAATGTATGTTGACTGCAACTTTAATTTGAAGGATACGAGGACTCTTCGAGACCTTCTCTAGAATTTTGAGCTACGCTCGATATCCTTCGAGTTATGACCATTAAAAGGTCAGGCGAGTCGAGCAGGAACCCGTGGTCACAATGGCTCCGGTGCTTTCAACTTCAAATTACGATGATTCCTATGCTTTCGACTCGTAGTTACGATGATTCCTATGCTTTCATCTCACCATCCCTTGGTGGGTGTGGTTATTCCCGGATGAACGCAAGGTGTGTCAAAGTGCCCCGCCAACTGGAACGGATTTCCCTTCTTTGTGGCGGGCTGATTATAATTGAAATTGGTCATAACTTGAGCGACTCGATCAAGCTCCCGGAGGTTCAACCCCTTCCTCTAGCGCCATTCTGTTGACGTCTGATTTGGTCAACGTCACGTGTGCTGATCTGGACGAATGGATCGAAGCCACGTGGAAAATAATAAATAAGAGGGAAGATATTTGATCACTAAATTTTAATAATGACCTTTTTATAGCATAGAGCCGAGCAGAATAATGCATGCCGGTCTATCCAGTTTGCTTGTTAATTACAAGTCTTTTTCGTTCTTTTTCAGTCTCTTTTTCTCTCTATCTCTCCTTTTTCTGAAGTCCCTTTATTGTACATTCTCTTGGCATATATATAGGCAATGTCAGCCATTCGTGAGATGACAGCAGGAAGATTGAGGTAGACATGCTGATGACATTTGTCACAATGAAGGTGACTTCTTCGACATGTGTCACCTTTTTAAGTGTGCCTTGGGAAGGGACATGACAGCTCTCTTTCACTGTCCTGTCTGCCTGTTTTTTGGGCTTTTGGCGATATTTATCTATCACGACCGACAATGGGGTCGGCCCTCGAGCTTCCCGCTATTGTGGTCGGCCTTATTTATGATTATGGTTCGGAGTGTATTCCTATATGGTCAGCTCGGTCCTCCTGAACCGGATTCCGGGTCGGCTCTAATGCCTCTGCCTGGTCCAGTTTTATTGTGAGTCCGAGAGACGATCGGGCCTATGACCGGGCCGGCTCCAGGATCTGCTCGGCCGTTCGGCTGTCTGGAGTGCTTAGGTGGATGCCAAGGTGGATCGGCTACCAACACCTTCAAAGTCGACAACCATCGATAAAATGACCTGGTCTTTCACCGCCTTCAAATTCACTCCTTCGAAAGATGCCATTTCTGCAAATAGAGGATTTTAGTGTATATTTTTGCTCTGAAATATCTAGGGTTTCTGTAAGCGTAAAGAGTAAAGTGAAAGGTCTTCTTTCCTTATAAAGAAGATGAAAAGACGTTTGTATTAGTTTATTATATATTTGAATGGTGGTACGCCTTTTGATATTCTTTTGAATTTCAAATTTGAATCGGTGGCCCAATTTAAAATTCGACGGTTGATTCTGATTGGCCACCGTGGAGGTTGATTTAATAGGCGATTGACGCGTGTATTAAAATTGCCACTTGGCTTATAAAGATGTATATTTAAATGCCATTCGTTAGCCAAAATTAATATTATAAATGTGGCAGATAATAATTAAATATTCAGAGGTCAGTTTAGAAAAACTTAGCTGATCTGTTTCGTTGACTGTTGACCACTCTGCAACAGGTGAGTTGACTTCTCGCCTGGTATTCTGAACAGCTAAGTTGCTTCGTCTGGCCTTCGTCTTCTCGCCTGCATCAGCTAGGCTGATCCTGGGGTCCGTCCTTCCTTTAACTTGCTTCAGTACTAGATTCCCAATCTAGTAATCCAAGGTCTCTGCTCAGCTCTAGGAATCTTTCTTCTGGCAAGGGTTTAGTGAAGATGTCAGCTATTTGGTAGTCTGTGCTGACTCTTTCAACTCTAACCCTTTTATTAAGCACATGGTCTCTAATGAAATGGTGCTTAACGTCAATGTGCTTCGTCCTTGAATGCAAAACCGGATTGTTGGTTATTGCAATAGCACTATTGTTGTCACACCAGATTGGGACTTCGTTGGCAATGATATTATAGTCCCTTAACTGTTGTCTGATCCATAGAATCTGTGCACAACAGCTACCTGCAGCTAGGTATTCTGACTCTGTAGTGGAGATAGAATTAGAAACCTGCTTCTTGCTAAACCAGGATATCAGTCTGGTTCCTAGGAATTGACACGTTCCACTAGTGCTCTTCCTGTTGATTTTGCATCCTGCGAAATCCGCATCTGAGTATCCTGATAGCTCGAAGTTGTCATCCTTGGGATACCATAGTCCAACATTAATTGTAGACTTTAGATACTTAATTATTCTCTTGGCTGCATCTAGGTGTGATTGCTTCGGCTTGGATTGGAATCTTGCACAAACTCCAACTGCATATGATATGTCTGGCCTGCTTGCAGTGAGGTACAGAAGAGATCCAATGAGTCCTCTCAGTGGGTTGAGTCCACCGATATGCCCGCCTGCCTCGCATCCGGTGAGTACTTGTGCTCATTGTAATTCTTGCGGGTTTGGCTGATTCCATTCCATATCTCTTGATAAGATCTCTGGTATACTTTGCTTGGTTGATGAAAATTCCTTTTTCCATCTGCTTAACTTGTAATCCGAGAAAGAAGTTAAGCTTTCCCATCATACTCATCTCAAATTCTCCTTGCATGAGGTTGGAGAATTTCTCGCATAGCTCTGGATTGGTTGACCCGAATATGATGTCATCCACATAACCGACTATTAATATGTGGCCTTCGTGCTCCACTCTGAATAGGGTCTTGTCCACTTTCCCTTTGCAAAATCCATTTTTCTCAAGAAACACAGATAAAGTGTTTCATACCACGCTCTTGGTGCTTGCTTGAGTCCATACAGAGCCTTCAACGACTTATAGACTTTGTCTCCTTTGACAAAGCACAGGGTTGCTCTACATAGACTTCTTCTTCTAGGATTCCGTTCAGAAAAGCACTTTTTACATCCATCTGGTAGACTTCAAAGTCTTTGAATGCAGCATATGCGAGGAATAGTCTGATGGCCTCTAATCTTGCAACAGGTGCATAGGTTTCATCAAAATCTATTCCCTCACACTGTGCATAACCTTTTGCTACGAGCCTGGCTTTATTCCTAACAACAGCTCCATCTTCATCACTCTTGTTTTTATACACCCATTTGGTGCCAATAACTTTCTTGTGATCAGGTCTGTCTGTTAGTTCCCAAACTTTGTTTCTTTCCATCTGCTCCAATTCCTCTTGCATGGCATTAATCCATGAATAATCTTCCAAAGCTTGTTCTGTAGTCTTGGGTTCAATTTGTGACATAAAACAAGAGAACATCGCCATTCCTGCTGGTAGGTTTGACTGTCTCGTCTTAACTCCATCAGTCAACTTTCCGATAATTTGCTGAATTGGGTGATCCTTGAGCCATTTGGGGATATCTTCCTCTTCTGGGTTTGTTCCCCCTGTTGGATTGCCCTGGTGGTTATCTGCATCAGCTGGGTTCTGGTCTGCAACTGGATCAGCTACCGCCTTGTCATCTGCAGCTTGGTTCTGATCTGCAGATGAGTCTTTGTCAGCTCTGGCTGGGTCTTCTTCAGCAGCAACTGGATCAGATAGGTTTGGTGATCCTGTCTGATCTGCAGTTGGGTCTTCAGCAGCTGCAGTTGGGTCATCAGGCTGGTCTGCAGGTGAGTCCACCATTCCAGTGTCCTGTATAATGACTTCTTCAAGGGTTGCTGATTTGAGCTTGTTCTCAATTAGCTCAACTTGTTTCCTGTACTCAACGGTAGATTCATCAAAAACAACATGGGGTGTTTCCTCCACAACTAAGGTTCTCTTATTAAAAACTCTATATGCCTTGCTTCTTTGGGAATATCCCATAAAGAGACTGTCATCAGTTTTAGCATCAAAGGCATTTAGCTGTATTTTACCGTTGTTGTGAATGAAGCACTTACAACCAAAGACATGAAAGTAAGCAACAGTAGGAGTTCTATTATTCCAAACCTCATAGGGAGTTTTGCCATGTCTCCCTACTATCATACTCTGCTCGGGTGTGACAGCCGTGTTCACGACTTCACCCGAGAACCTTTTGGGTAGGTCCGCTTCTGCAATCATGGACCTTGCTGCTTCCTTCAGGGTTCTGTTCCTTCTTTCAGCAACACCATTCTGCTGGGGCGTCCTGGCTGCAGAGAGCTCATGCTGGATCCCATTCTGATCGCTGTAATCAGTTATCGCCTTGTTGAGAAACTCTCCTCCTCTATCTGATCTGATCTTGATTATGGAGAGGGATTTCTCATTCTGGATCCTTCTCAGCAGCTCAGGTAACTTGGTCAGGGTTTCACTTTTCTTGTATAGGAAAATGATCCAAGTGTACCTTGAATAATCATCTACTATTACAAGTGCATGCTTTCGGCCGCTCAAGGTCCTTGGTTTGATAGGACCAAATAGATCCATGTGGAGTAGATCTAAGACCCTTGATGTGAGCGTTGTAGGCTGAACTGGCTTGAACGATGCCTTGGTCTGCTTTCCCTTCTGACATGCATCACAGAGTGCTTCCTTCTTGAATGCTTCATTTGGAAGTCCTCTGACCAGCTTCTGAGAGCTAATCTTGTTGATGGTTTTGAAGTTTAGGTGACATAGTCTTTTGTGCCACAGCCATCCATTCTCAGCTACTGTCTTGGATAGGAAACAGGAGTTAGGTGTTCCTGTGTTCCAATCAATCATGTAGACATCTCTTCTTCTGAATCCTTGTAGCTTTATTTCTCCAGATAAGATGTCTATCACCATACACTTCAAGATGGTGAAGACTACTAGATTCTTCTCGTCACAGAACTGGCTTATGCTCAGGAGGTTGTACTTGAGCCCTTTGACATAATGGACTTTGGATATGACAATGTTTCCTCGGTGTAGCTCTCCAAAGCCTTTTGTCTGTCCTCTAGAGCTATCTCCAAAGGTTACATCGGGACCTCTTTCTTTGATGTATTTGGTCAGCATCTTCTTGTTCCCGGTCATATGCCTCGAGCATCCAGAGTCTACAAACCATTCTTCACCTCCAAAATTTGGGCTTGAGGAGATGTGGTTGTAGTCCTTCCACCTTTTCTGCAATTAAACAAGCAGAGATTTAGGTACCCAAATTTGTGTGGGTCCTTTGGGGTTAGTTGGTTTCCTGGAGAATTGATTCCTCCTTGGATTATAGAAATTGTTATTATTATTATTATAACCCTTATAATGTGTCTGTGGTCGAGGTCTGAATCTCCTGGTTGGATTGTATACCGGATATTCCTCAAAATTTTGATAGTGTGGGCCATTTCTAAATCTAGGCTGAGACCATTTATTAAATCTTTGTGGTCTCCACACTTGTTCACTTTGGTAATTAGGATAACCTTGAGGTTTCCATCTGCCCCTCCCATTATGAAATCTATTTTTGGGGAGTTGTTGGTAATAGTGGGCGTGTTGTCTGGCCGCCGCTTTGCTCAGGCCATCGCTTAGTCGCTGTCTAGGTGGTATGCAGTGTAACATTGACTGCAGCCTAGAAGTTTGACTTGGCTGTTGCCTGTTTTTGAATCTCGGTTTATATACGGGCTCGTGATGAGACTATTGTTTCTCCCTTGATAAACTTGGTTTCAGAACTAGAGGGAGTGTGAGAATCATATCCAAGGCCTGATTTGGTATATAGTGACCTTTTATAAGTACACAATTCTCCCAGAGTTGAAGACGCCTTCAGGGAGGTTATTTCCTGTGCCTGAGTTTTATTTATCTGAGTCAGCTTAGCAAACTCAGCTTTGGCATGAGCAAGTGCAGCTGATTTTCCTTTAAGTAAAATGGTTAGCCGATCTATCTCAGATGTATTGACATTTGCCTGGTTTTTAAAGTCAGCTGTAGTTGTCTCAACCTTATTCAGATCTAGGCTGAGTTTTTCGAAATCATTTTTCAGCTGCCTATTCTCATCTTGCAGCTGAGTCTTCTCTCACGTCTGACTTGGTGTGCAGATTTGAGTGTTTCAAAATCTTTAAACAACTGATTTACCGATTCATGTAGATCCATATCTGGTGACATGGCTGAGCTATTATTTGAACCGGTGGGTTTAGAAGTTACCTCTTCATCAGCTAGGTTTGCCATCAGGCAATCATACTCCTCGTCTTCATCAGAAAAGAAACCGCTGCTTGATTCGACATGCTCCTGGTCTTCTCCGATGAGGGCCTTTCTTCTATCTTCCTTTCTGCCCACCTCCTTCTTGGTTTCGTCCTTCTTGAGCTCGGGACAATCCATTTGGATGTGTCCTATTTTGTGACAGTTGTAGCATTCTACTTTCCAGCTTCCAAATTTTCCGGTTCCTTCTTGGATTCTCCTTGTAATTTTTCTTGTACTTGGAGTAGTTCTTTCTGAAATTGCTGAACCTTTGCATTATGAAAGCCATTTCTTCCTCAAAATCTAGTGGATTTGGAGGTTTCACATAAGATTGGCTCTTGGCAGGGGACTCGGATGCAAATGCGATTCCCTTCTCTGCAGGCTCAGTTGAGGATGAACTTGGAAGTTCGAACTCATAAGCCTTCAGATCAGAGAACAGCTCCTGAATCTTTATTTTATTCAGGTCCTTGGACTCTCTCATAGCTACGGCCTTCATGCTCCATTAGGGGTTGAGAGATCTGAGGACCTTTAGTGCCATTTCCCTGTTGCCATAGGTTTTGCCCAGGGAGTTGATTTCATTAATAATTTCAGTGAACCTTGTGTCCACTTGATCTATGGATTCACCATTCTTCATTTTAAAGTTGTCAAATTTTTGGATAGCAATTGACAGCTTGTTTTCCTTGATTAGCTCTGTTCCTTCACACATTAGGGCTAATGTGTCCCAAATTTCTTTGGCATTCTTACAGTTCTTGATCTTGGCCATGGTGGATTTGTCAAGAGTTTGATATAACACATCTCTGGCCCGGTTGTCAAGATTGGCCAGCTTTCTTTCTTCGGGAGTCAGCTCCGTCCTCTTCTTGGGGATCTTCTCTGGCCTTCCTGCTGCGATCTCCTCTGCTGTGTTGTCCTTCTCAAAGATGAATGGACCGTCTTCAATGATGCACCACATGTCGTCATGAATTGAAGATAAGTGTGCCTGCATCCTTATCTTCCACAGATCATACTCGTCAACTGAAAACACAGGGAGTCTAGAGTGCATGTGTTCCATTATAAAGTGAGAGTAAAGATATATATCTTTGATATAGATCTGGTTCGTGAAATAAGTGAATCAACCTCTCCGGTACCACTTGTAGGTCACAAGTCGTCCAGGAACAAGTCTAGAGGGGGGGTGAATAGACTTGTTGAAACTCTTGAACTCTTTTTCACGAAGAGTGAGTTTCGTCATCTGATAGTTAAACAAATGACCTGGAGTCGTTTGTTCTTGGATATGTGCGGAAGTCAGCTGATGACGAATAGAAATCAACTTAATGAGACACTTAACAATGTATGCAGCGGTTAAAGTATGATGCAGTAAAACAGTAAATAACGCAGGCAATTATAGTGGTCTCAGAGGTGGGGTAATCCTCTACTAATCCACTTTTCTCCAAACCAGTTGGAGATGAATTCACTATAATTTTCAACCAGTGATAAATATTACAGTGATTCAAACTACACTACAACAGCTTCCAACCAGTGGAAATCCGTGCCGTTGTACACACTTGACTGCCTTGCACCACTTGATCCTCGATCCTCGGATGCCTTTACAGTCTCTTACTTCAACCAGTGAAGTACCCCGTACTCAGGATTATAGACAAGAGTTTTTGTCTTCTCCAACTTAAGAGCTTCCTTAAGTATGAACTTTTAGATCTGCTCTTCTCACGATGCTATTGATTGCTTTAGATTGCTTGATTGCTTTGATCGCTTGAATGTATGTTCGCACCGGTGTTGCTCAGTTTCAAATCTTCGGATATATATATAGGTCACGATCTCTGAGCTTTTTCCTTGTAGCCGTTGCAATTCTTTTGAACAAATCCGTCCGTTGGAGGGAGACTTCATTGTTTAATCTTTCTGAACGTTGCAAGGCTGGATTCCCATTATTTAATTTTATCTTCCGTCCGTTGTGAAGACTTCTGCATGTGAGCGCCGAATCTTTTGAATATAAAATGATTAAAGTCTTCAAGGTGGGTCTGGATGATTTATTTAAATCATATCTCTTGCGGGAATCACTCCAAATTGTCTCTTCACGTTGCATGTGAGCTTTCCGTAATACTTGACTTTTCAACGCATGCTGACGTGGACTTGGAGTACTTGGCTGCCTTTGAGTAGGCTGATATGCAGCTAACATCTCTGCAGACAGGTCCTCTCGGCTGTTCACTGTTTGTGATTTATCTGGTCAGGTGACTTCCCTGAGGTACCTCGGTTGCAGTCTGGTCAAACTTCTCTGATAAATTTTGTTGACCAGAGCTACTCTGACTGGACTCGGCTGTTCCTCTCTGATGGACTAAGCTGTACTTAGTACTTTGCCGTTTTTCAGTCTAACTAATTTTTTGGCCTATAGAAGATACTCATTTGGTTCTTCTTTACATTTTTCCAAGCTTTATACTTAACATATTTGGCCTATGGAAGATACTCATTTGGTTCTTCCTTACATTTTGCCAAGTAATAAACATTTGATTTTATATTAATGACATCATCAAAATCTAACAAGTATTCCTAACAGTCAGCCCTTGTGTAAATCACTACTCAGAAATATCTACTCTTATTCTATTAACACCCTTTTTGTAATACATTCATATCTTACGGCCATAACTCTCGAGTCACCACTTCGATATTGTAATACCCGAGATTTCTGTTATGTAATTGGAACTTGTGATATTGTAATGATTGTACTTTTGTATGAGTACTATTCTCCGTATTTCATAATCCGATGCCATCGAGCATATAATTTCGTGTATGTGATTTTAATGGTTGAAATTCTGTGCATGTAGCGCACGCTACAGGCTACGGGTAGCGTACGCTAACATGGTTTCATAGCGTACGCTACCGAGTGTAATTAGCGCACGCTACGCGTGGTCAAATTGATTGAGACGCGCGGTAGGTGAGATCTGGCCGGGGGACCCTTGTCGGATCCTGTCGAATGTATCTGGACGGCTTTCGGGAAAAGCCGAGTCAACGCCTTAGCGCACGCTAGAGGTCTATGCGTAGCGCACGCTAAGTGCCGAGTACAGTATAGACTGTGAGCCGTTAGTGCACGCTACGGGCAGTGTATAGCGCGCGCTAATAGCTATTTATTATAAATAGGACAGCATCCTATTCGTGAATTCAGTCCTTTCCTCCCCCATAACCCGAACTCTTGCACTTGAAACATAACTCCATTCGTCTTAAACACTCCATATCAACCTCCTAGTTCGAGATTGAAGATCTTATATCATTGGAGATTGGTGTTCAAGCCTTGGGTGTTGGATTGCTTCATTTTCATCCGTGTTCTTCACTACTTTGAGGTAGGTGATTCTTCACCAATGATTAGTAATGTTCATGAGGAAGTTTGAATCATGTTTGGATAGCAAGTATCTCGTTTTTATCGGTCATCACATGTTAGAAGGATACTTTTGACGTATCGGTACTAGATGTCGAATGAACCTTTGAACCATCTTATTATAAGGACTCCTAAGCATGTTTAAATCGATTTATGATCAAGTAATCGGATATTACCCAGTTGATACGTTGTATACGTTGGAATCATGTGTTTTGGAACGTAAGACGATGGAATTTAGATTATTTCTTGAAGATCGTAGAGGAATTGTGATATCGAGATAACTATCCGTATATTTGTATCTCATGATCATAGAAATCCTCCAGAAACCTTATTAGCATGATATGCCCGAGGATAACTTGTAATATCACCATAGGGTTCATGAGTTCTTCATCATTCAACTCAGTTTTCGGTTCATAGTATTCTGCCATGCAAGATTAGCGCACGCTAACATGTGTGAGTTAACGTGCGCTATCGAGGTTCGGTTTTCGCACAGAACGTACGTAGCGTACGTTATGAGGCAGCCGAGCATCGCTGGGCCATTGGCTAGCGACGCTAGTCTTATACGATAGCGTCGCTAATAGTTTCGACTTAGCGCACATTACGTATAATACGTAGCGCGCGCTAAGCAATCCAGCATACCTTGTTTAGTTGAGCTTTTCGGCCGTAGGTCAATTATTAAACCATTGTTCGACTCGAGATGATTTGTATATCGTTCCTTTTGTTAAGGTTCGAGCTTGTTACGTTGATCGGAGGGGGCGGCCTTCGAGTGCGTCGAGAGCATTGAAGTATATCATTCTTGCCATCTTCGAGGCAAGTATCGTGATATGTTAATATCGGTATTTTGGAGTATACGTATGATTATGCATGTTGTTGAACATGATATTTACTTCGTTGATTTGTCATGATATTCGTTGTATATTGTTTATATGTTCATGTTGATGAACATAATGATTTGGCATATGTGTATGCATGAGTTGTATTTGTATACGTTGTACGATCTATGCTGAGGGCGCTGGATCGGATGTCCACCTCGTGTTGGTCCGACGGGATCATCTTGGGATCTAGGCTGAGGGCGCTGGATCATTGGACGGGTTATTTCCACCTCGTGTTGGTCCGACGGGATCATATTGGGATCTATGCTGAGGGCGCTGGATCATTGGAATACCCATGCTGTGTAATGGAATCTTGTAGATTCGCATTGTCGGGTTCCGGTAGCGGAAGCCCGTGTGATATGTCTTGTTGTGTTTTGTTGATGCATATTCGAATTGTTTAAATACGATACTTGTACTAGCATTGTTTTGCTAACCCCTTCGGGGGTGGACATTTGTTTTGATGTTCAGGTAGCCAAGGAGCAGGGAAACAGCCACAGTACCGACGTGACGACGAAGGGGTTCAGTGATGTTTATTATTGGAGATTTGTTGTCTTGGTTTGGTTTCTGTACTCGAGTACGTGTGTCCTTTGATATTAATTCGATATGGTTGTATTAATTACCCGTTGAACCAGTTGTACGTTTTCATAAACTCGAATTTTCGCAGTATTGACGTCTTTTATTCACTTTCCTTTTTAATTAGCCTTGTAAATCCTTATTTAAAGGGTTTACGGCGCTGTAATTATTCCGAATATCTCGGGGTGTTACAGAATATGGTATCGGAGCTAAGATTTATGGATATCTTGGCAGTCGGGTTTTATTTGGGTGCATTACGTTATTTGATTTACGGGTCGTTTGTAACATCACTGTTCAGCCGAAGTCGTCATGTGGACCGTGGTTGTAAGTCTCTTAATCTCTTATACTACCGTTTTACTTAATTACTGTTTTGTGAGTATTGACGGACTTTATTTCAAAAATTTTGTTCTGTATATTGAGAAATTTCGTTTACAGTATGTTGAGAGGAGGTCGTGGACGCGGACGCGGTCGTGGACGCGGACGTGGTAACATGAGACATGAGGATTCCGCAACTACCCCAGAAATATCGGCTAGTCGAACCGATTCCCATTCTGGAGGGCAGCAAGGATCAGCGAATGATGACGCAAATCCGAACATGCCGGGAGTGCTTCAACAGGTGGTGGCGCAGATAAACCGCCGATTCGCCAGTCGTTGATCGCATGCAGACGATGATGGGACGGCAGACCATGAGGATAACCGGGAGACAGATGGCTTGCCGAGGTGGTTAAATTGCACCCGCCAAAATTTGACGGATCTGTGAGGCACTTACTTGGGATCACCGGCTCAAGGAGTTGGAAAAGATATTCGCGGGTCTTAACTGTCCCGAGGACCTAAGGTTCCCATTTCCCAAGATTTTCCGACCGGGAGGCCTTTGATCGGGTGGGAGGCTATTCGACCCGAGAACCATAATGCGGATTGACGGAATTCAAACAAATGATGGAAGCACGTATTGTCCTCGTCCGGTTAGAGAGGCGAATATCCGAGAGTTTTTCTCACCACGAGTTCGGAGGCATCTGTGATGTGTAATTAAAACCTTTAATCATCACCGACTTGTGTGCGACACTTGGTCGAACGGAGGCGTAAAAGATTTTTCATTTTGATATGCGGATGAAGCCGAGATTCAGCAGACATGTCCGATTCGAGTGTACTACGTTGCAAGATGCAAGACAAAGCGCCGCCTACGACATGAAAGAGGCGGCGGTGGAGAAATCGAGAGGCAAAGAAGCGAAGGTGACCGGCACTTTGCGTAAAACAAGAGTGGTGGGGCCCGCAAGGGCCGCCTTCCTTTTATTCGGCTAGAAACCTCCACATCCTTCTAAAGGCGGAAAGAAGTTCCTGACAGATCGCCAGCTTCGGACGCATCAAGGAAATGCTACAATTGTGGTCGAAAGGTGGCATATTCAAGAGATTGCCCCGCATCTTCTCGTGACTTGTTACGATTGTGGGCAAGAAGGGCACCGTGCGGCTTCGTGGAGCCGCTACTAGATCTGTTGGCACCCGCACTCCGGACCGGTTCCTAAGGAGATAAGTGTGAACCGCATACGCAGAGTGGATTTCAGCAGCAGAACGTTGGGAAGAGAGAGACATCCAGGCCGGGTCCGTTCCTCCGCGCCCGTATTTAAATGAGGAGATTCGGCGACTGAACACCGCTGTTGCATCGTGCACGATTCAGATCCTTTTGCAACCAGTTAGTGTCTTGTTCGATTCGGGAGCTACGCATTATTTTATATCTTTGAACTGTGTTAATCGTTTGAACATCTCGTGCTTGTATAATTGTGAACCTTATGTTGTGGGATTACCGAGCGGAGAGAAAATTGTGGGAACACTAGAAGCTAGGGATTTCCCAGTATCTATAGAAGGGAGAGATTGGCCATCGAATCTTATTGTAGTTGACATATGCGGTGACGATTTAATTCTCGGAGATGATTGGCTCAACCGTTATGGAGCTGTGTTGAATTACCGAGAGAGAGAGTCATTTCCATCATTGCTGATGACGGATCTGAACATTTATTCCGAGGATGGAGACCGGGAAGCTCGGGGAAATTGATCAAGGCAATGAAAGCTGTGAAATTACTGAAGCAGGGATGTCACGGACTTTGGTGCTATGCCATGAGGAAAGAGGAAGGAATAGAGCTCTCGTCTATTTCAGTTGTGAATGAGTTCTCAGATGTATTTCCTGACGAGCTACCCGGTTACCCCGCAAAGAGAAGTGGAATTCACCATCGAATTAGAGCCTGGAGCAACCCCTATTTCCAGGGCACCATACCGCATGGCGCCAACCGAGATGTATGAACTCAAGAAGCAACTGGAGGAATTGTTACACAAGGGCTATATTCAACCGAGCGTTTCCCCTTGGGGAGCGCCCGTTCTCTTTGTCCGGAAGAAAGACGGATCCCTCCGACTGTGTATTGATTACAGGGAGCTTAACAAGATGACGATCAAGAATAAGTATCCTATACCTCGGATCGACGACTTGTTCGATCAACTGCAAGGGGCAAGGGTATTCTCGAAGATTGACTTGCGATCGATACCACCAATTGAGAATTAAGGAATCGGACATACCGAAATCTGCTTTCAGATCCCGGTACGGGCATTATGAATTTGTGGTGATGCCATTCGGACTTACCAATGCTCCTGCGGTATTCATGCAATTGATGAATCGGGTATTCTTGGAATACTTGGATAAATTTGTGGTCGTTTTCATTGACGACATTTTGATATATTCGAGGGACGCAGAGGAGCATGCTGATCATTTACGTGTGGTTTTGAGCATCTTGAGAAAGGAACAGCTATATGCAAAATTTGCTAAATGCGAGTTCTGGCTTAAGGAAGTAACCTTCCTTGGGCATGTGATATCCGCCGATGGAGTTCAAGTGGACCCGAAGAAAGTCGGAGCAATCTTGGAATGGGAAGCTCCTAAGAACGTGAAGGAAGTCCGAAGCTTCTTAGGACTAGCGGGATATTATCGCCGCTTTGTAGAGGGATTTTCCAAAATTGCTCGTCCGCTCACTCAGCTGTTACAGAAAACTCAAAAGTTCACGTGGAATGAGAAATGCCAGGCTGGTTTTGACGAACTTAAAGAGAGGCTGACGACAGCACCGATATTAGCGCTGCCAGAAGGAACTGATGGATTCATGGTATACTGACGCTTCAAATCGGGGTTTGGGTTGTGTGTTGATGCGAAGGATAAAGTGATTGCTTATGCTTCTCGGCGCTGAAACCGCACGGGTTAATTATCCGACTCATGATCTGGAGCTAGCACTGTGGTTTTTGCTTTGAAAATTTGGCGACATTATCTGTACGGCACTCATTGTCGAGATCTTTACGGATCATAAGAGCCTCAAATACATTTTCATCGGAAGGAATTAAACATGAGGCGAGAAGGTGGTCGGAATTGATCAAGGACTACGACTTAGATATTCTCTATCATCCGGGAAAGCAAATGTAGTAGCCGATGCATTGAGCCGTAAACTGTTTCTCTTCGAGTGTTGAAGCTCTTACGCCTGCACCAAAGATTCAACGAGAACCGATCCACGAAGGGATTGAAGTATGGGCACCAGGAATCGAGGCGACTTTATGTGATGGAACTGACTTCATCACTAGTCGAGAAGATCAAGTCCAAGCAGTTGGACGATTCTCTGATCCTTCGATTATGTGATGAAGTAAAGAAAGGAAAAGCCCCAGGATTCGTGATACAGGATGATGGAGTTCTGAGATTTCAAAGTCGACTTTGCATTCCCGATAATGATGATTTGAGACGAACTATTCTGAAAGAAGCTCATAGCACGCCCTATTCTATTCACCCGGGCAGCAGTAAGATGTATAAGGATCTTAAACAAAACTTCTGGTGGGGGAATATGAGGAAGGACGAGCGTAGCAATGCGTTTGAAGTGTTTGACTTGTCACGAGTTAAGAGTGAACATCTGCGACCTGCCGGGATGTTAAAGCCGCTTCCGATCCCTGAATGGAAGTGGGAGGACATTTCGATGGATTTCATCACAAGTATGCCAAGGACTAGAGCAGGAATGAACATGATTTGGGTCGTAGTTGATCGACTAACCAAGTCGGCTCATTTCCTAGGAATCAAAGATACATGGGGACCCGAGAGATTGGCACGAGTATTTGTTGCGGAGATAGTCAGATTGCATGGGACGCCGAAGACCATTATTTCGGATCGAGATGGTCGTTTCGTGTCGCACTTCTGGAAAGCAGTTCACAAGGCTTTGGGGACTGAGCTCAACTTTAGCACAGCTTATCATCCCCAAACAGACGGTCAGTCCGAAAGGACTATTCAAACTGTAGAAGACATGCTTAGAGCTTGTGCGTTGGATTGGTCAACTGATTGGGAAGTTCACTTGCCCTTGATGGAATTCACTTACAATAACAGTTGGCACGCTTCTATCAAGATGGCACCATTTGAAGCTTTGTACGGGAGGAGATGCCGATCGCCTCTGTGTTGGGATGATTCTTCGGATCTGATCGGGACGGAACCGGAATTGATTATTCAGACTCAAGAGAAAATAGCTTTGATTCGAGAGAGACTATTGACTGCCCAGAGTCAAATTAATATATTTCATCAATTGGTATCTATTAATTGGTGTTTAACTCAGGGGAGTTATAATTTTAAAAATCAAAAAGGGAAGATATAATTTTCAAGGGGAGTTTTACCCGTATTTTATTAATTTCTCATTGCTTATATGATTATTTCATGCACTTTTTGCTTATGATAAAACAGAAGAGAAAAATAAGGAGAATTTGACGAAAAAAATTAGGAGAAAATGACGAGAAGTATGTCGAAAAAAATAAGAAGAAACAATATAATAGGGAGAAGAAAAGAAAAAAGAGAAGATAAGAGAATGTGGGGAGACTAAAAAAACAAAAAAAGTCGAAAACTTTGATCTGTATATGTTATATATTTTTATAGGTATCCCGTCAATTGGTTGTTGTTTTGTCATCATCAAAAAGGGGGAGATTGTTTATTCCATATTAATGATTTTGATGATGAGTTGATGGAATTAAACCAAAACAACAAAGGAAGCAACATTGAAACAACAAGAAGCTGAAGACGAATGAGCTGAACAGAAGAATATTGATATGAAGCAAAAACACATATAACGTATGCTACGCAATACATATAACCTACGTAATAGAAATCCAGCTGAAGACAGTGAAGATGCAGCATGAAGAATAATGCACGCTAGAACATAAACTAATGCACGATAAATGACAAAGTTAGCGCACGCTAAGAGTGAAGCTAACGCATGCTAACGAAGGAATATATCCATTGTGAAGACTTTCAACATAGAGATCACGCATATGGTCAAAGAATTTGAAAAGTGAAGTTTGAACAGATAGCGCATGCTATGAAGATTACTTAGCGCACACTAAGTTTGGATTATGTCTGTTGGATTGATTCAAGAAAAGTCAAATATCACAAACGGTCATTTATGACGCAAGCAATGACGAAACATTAGCGCATGCTACGAAGGTTATTAATGCACACTAAATATAGAGTCAGAAGCTACTGGACTCAACTGATCAACAGTTAACGTACGTTTTATGCTAAGACTACGTACGCTAAAAGGTACTAGTGCACGCTAAGATATTGAATAGCGCACACTGCCAGCAACGGCTAGTTGAGGCTTTATGCTTATAAATACCAAGGAATTTGGTATCATTCATCACAACAACTTCAAGGAACTTATATACATACTTGTTATCATTGTATACATTATTATTGTTGTATTTTTGCTTAATTGATAAGAGTTTGAGTGTTCATACACTAAACCATACACGACAGGAAAAAAAGGATTGAAGATTTGATTCAGTGTTATTAGAATCGTTGATCCGGCCTTGTTAGAATCAATATCTAAATCTAAGTGAGGTTTGTCTAGTACCAATCAAAAGTTAGATAGGTTGATTCCTTGTTTGATAGAAAAGGAAAATGGTTTAGCTTGGACCGACAAAAAGATAAGAGCATAATGGTTTATCTTGGACTGATTGAAGACAAGATTATAACGGTATCCCTCGGACCGATAGAAGACGAGGTGTAGAGGTTGATCTTAATCATAAAGAAAAAGATACGAAGAGAGGATGTAGGCATAATTGGCCGAACCTCTATAAATCTTGTGTCGTTTATCTTTTGCAATTTATATACGCTTACGCAAATGCAAAAGAGTTTGAATACTCTATTCCGCGATATTATCCCATCATCAAGTGGAGGTACCATAAACCAACAGCTTCAGGATCCGCTCCTGATGCTATTTCAATTGGTTCAGGGCTTGCCACAATGTTGTTGGCATGAGACGCATCTTCTACATCATTGATGGCTGATTTTAGCTTCAGGAGCTCATCCTGAACTGTTTCTTGCATCCAGTCTAACTTTTTTCCGACATCATACAGGGTCGTGATGGCATCCTGCAAAAATACAGTCTGGCGATGACAGCTTGAAGTTGCTCAATTCGTGCTTTGGTGTGCGGAGAGCCAAGAAGCACAATCTTTGAGTCGGAAGGTTCTACGAGTTATCTAAAAAACCACGTTATGATGGGGTATCTGTGGTTTGTCGCTAGGGAGGAAACTGTCATCAGATTCAGTGTGAACCTGTAGATATAGGAGATGCAACCTGTTCGAAAGCAGGGGCTTCTGAAGGTTGAGCTGATGGGTCTGTCCGGGAGACAAAAAGGACTGATTCCTCCTGCCTTGGTTGATTTTCAGTAGTCAGAACTATAAGAGGGACTGATTCCTCCTGCCGACTCTCAGCTTCTACCTGTTTGGTAAGAGGGACTGATTCCTCTTGGCGGGCAGCGCGGGTAGCATCTTCTTGTTCATCTTGTATAGGATGGGCTTCCTGTAGGGAAGAAGTAGATGGTTCTTCATGGATGACAGGAGGGACTGATTCCTCTATTTCTGTCCTTCCTGGGCTACTTCCTGTTGCGGGGGCGGGGACTGTTGTTTTTCAGAGGATGTCCCCTGGCCCTCTTGGGATTTTATGTTGGTTTTTTCTCCTTCCCTAGCCTCTTCTCGGCTTATCCGAAGACCTGCCGGTAAGGCATCATCATTATTATCAGAGTTTAGGTCGGAGTGGTGGCTTGGTGATGGAGCCTTGTCATCGGATTGTAACTTCCCTTTGAGTGTGGCCTTTTCTTTTTCCATGAAGTAGATTGAGATGAGCTCAACGCAAAAGTGATCTTCCCATTAGATCAGGACCTCGACGTTCTAGGTGTCCGTGACCTCCAGAGCAAATAACTCCTCTTTCTTCCAGTCCTCCCAGTTGTTCAAGGTGTCGTATGGGGCGAACCTGTAGGATTTCCATACCTTGAAACGCTCATAGGCTTCCTCTATTTGGACTTGCAGGAGAGTATTATTTATAATACCGATCGGGGAGGGACTCCACACAGTAGTGGGCTCTAATGTCCGGTTGGGATCCTCAACAGGTATGGGAGTCTGTTGTGGAGAAGGATCCCTGACAGGGGTGGGTACCCTGTGGGAAGAGGAACTTCGTACAGGGGTGGGTGCCCTGTTTGGAGTTGAGGCTTTCGGATCTGAAGGGGCATCCGATTCGCCGGATCCTTCCAACTTGGCAAATATTTGATCATTCGTGATAGCCACCATAGGCTCAGGATCTGCTATCCGAGCAACAACTGTTTCATCCGTCATGGGACTTCTACAGTGACCACTGTAGTCACCGTAGGTTCAGCTTTAGAAGACTTCATGGTCTTTTTTCTTTTCTTCTCGACAGCTTTAGGGGAGCTTCTATCGGGAATACTCATTTTCCTTTTCTTCCCATCACTCGAGCTCTTCATAGTGACGTCTCTAGAGTCACTAGAGGTTGGCATGCTGAGAGGGTTCGGCCTGTCAGCAATGAGAGGTGAGTTGTTGAATATGATGGTTCTGATTCCACCAATAAACTTCCTGGTGCCAATCTTCTTGGCGTCGTCGGATTGCTTCACTACGCAACCAGTGAGGATGTGATTCAGAATTAAGCCAAATGATTTCTTGGTAGACTCAGGCTTAGAAGCATCTTTTTGGATACGCTTCAAAATAATTTTACACCAATTAACTTTTTTGCCAGACATGATGGCGACCATCATTTTGTACCTTAAGTTGGTGCACATTTCGAATGCACCAGTCCTGTTCTAAAAAACATGACAGCAAAAATCATGAAGGTAGACATATGGGAGAGTGAAGTTCTTTTTTTGGAAAGAAGGACGAATGTTGGTGGAAGTGCCAGTTAACAACTTCCAAAGTATCAGACAGCAAGCTTTCAGACCTAAATGTCCAGTTCCTCCAACTTCAGGCTGTCTGGAGGTAGTTTGTAGATCTTTTCCAGAAGATCCTTGTACAGATGGATCTCAATCCCTTGCACAGTCCCAATAATGTCAGTGATTTCGGCGCCTTTCCTCTGAGAGGAGTATTTGAAAGTAGCGTCCAGATAGATTTCTCCACTATCTGTTCATTGTAGGTGTCATCATGATGACTTCCCAGGCGGTACATACCTTATTGCTTCACTCTTGCAAGAACCAGGCCCATGCTGATTTCGTATTCATTTTCAAGGGCAATCTTCTCCATGACCATGGATTTGGCAAAGATGCGCCCGCTAATAATGGATTGCTTATTCTTCAGTGAGATGGAAGATGTCTGTGAGATAGACAGTTTCAAGCAAAGAGAGGTGAAGTAACAGGGAATAAAGCAAAGAAATTGCAGAAAATATGTAGACAGATTTTTAAAGACGTTAAAATTGCAGAAAGCGTAAAGAGTTTGTGGGAGCAATGTACTGTCCTTTTATAGAGTGCAGGGAAGATTAGGTTAACAGTGAACGGTCAGATTTAAGGGATGGGAACCATCTATCGAAAGAACGTACAGGGTGGGTTCAGATGTAACTTGTACGTCTAATCCATCGGTTTTGAAATGATAGTCGGTCCCACTTTTGACAGTTCGTCTTCTACTATTGCACAAAATGGCGGTTTGTATTTTTAAATCGTGGTATTTGAGGCAGTAAAGTCCAGGTGTCTTTAAAACTTTTAAAGGATAAAACGTTTTAATTTCAGACAGAGCACGTGGACTAAAAATAGTTTACTGTGAGAAGGTGTACGAATTAGATACTATTATAATATTAATTGGCATCCTACAGTGTATGTGATGTACCCGTGAAAGTACAGCATTCCCCCTTAAAAAGTACATACATAATTCAATTCTTAAAATAATATTTGCACTAATACTGTATTCATGGGTCATACTGTATTCCCCCTTAATTAATGCACATGTCACATGTAGGAAGGTTTTATGCCTTATTTTTCCTATAGTAAGATCTGACTTGTTCTGAGTGTACAGTTAATTAAAGTGGAAATTGTATTCTTGGGTCTTACAGCATTCCCCCTCAATTGATGAGTAAAATGTAAAAACTTACGTGGAGTCAGGCTGTAACATTTCCAATTCCTGGTGAAGCTGGTTGTGCCGAGAGGTTTTGTAAATATGTCAACTAACTGTATGTCTATATAAATCTTCTTGATCCGAACATCATTATTCTCAACATGATTCCTGATGAAATGATGCTTCATATCAATATGCTTAGTTCGTGAGTGCAATACACGGTTGTGCATGATTGCAATTGCACTCGTGCTATCGCACATTATTGGAGTTTCTCTGGCGCTGATTCCATAATCTTGTAACTACTGTTGCATCCATAGAATCTGCATACAACAACTTATAGCGGCATAACATTCCGACTCAGATGTAGAAAGTGGATTGGCCAATTGCTTCTTACTGAACCATGACACATGTCTAGGTCCAAGAAAGTGTCAAGTACCGGTTGTACTCTTCCTATACAACTTACAGCCTCCGAGATCCAAGTTGCTGTAGCCTACCAAATTGAATCCTCTTTCCTTAGGATACCACATTCCTACACCGAATTTTCCTTTTACGTACTTAAGAATTCATTTGGCTGGTAGTGACGTGTGACTACTTAGGTGCTACCTGATACCGAGCACACACTGATACAACAAACTGGATATCGGGCCTGCTAGCCGTAAAGGTACAGGAGTGAGCTTATAAACTTCCTGTAGAGTGATTGATCAACCGGCTTTCCAGCTTCATCAGCACTAATTTTTGTGGAAGTGCTCACGGGGGCGGACAAGGATTTGGAGTTGTTCATCTATAATTTGTTGAGCGGCTCATTGCTGTACTTTTCCTGGTTGATAAATATGCCTGTAGGCAATTGCTTAACCTGCAATCCTCGAAAATAGCTAAGTTATTCCATCATACTAATTTCAAATTTACTTTTCATGAGATGAGAGAACCTTTGACATAGAGCGAGGTTAGTTAAACCAAATATAGTATCATCGACATATATTTGTACCATTAAAAGATTGTCACCTTCTTGTACCTTAAAGAGGGTCTTGTACACTGCACCTTTCTCAAATCTATTGTTGATTAGGTACAGGGACAGGGTTTCATACTAGGCTATAGGCGCTTGCTTAAGTCCATACAATGCTTTTCGTAGCCTTTATATTAGGTTTCCGCCGTCAGTGTTGACAAACCATGGTGGTTGTTCAACATAGACTTCTTCAGCGAGATCTCCGTAAGGAATGCACTCTTAACGTCCATTTGATAGACGATAAAGTTCTTATGGGCAGCGAATGCTAGGAATATCCTGATGGCTTCTAGCCTAGCTATAGGGGCAAATGTTTCATCTTAGTCTATGCCTTCTTCCTGTCTGTAGTCTTGAGCGACTAGATGGGATTTGTTTCTTATAACAAGTCCATTTTCATTATTTTGTTTCTAAATACCCATTTAGTTCCAATTACAGTTTGATGATATGGTCTAGGTACAAGATACCATACATTATTTCTTTCGAAACCATTAAACTCTTCTTACATAAAAGTGAGCCAGTGCGAATTATTTAGAGCTTTATTGGTCGAAATATGTTCGGATTAGGCTAAGAATACAGCTAGAATGCACATATCTAGTCTCCTAAATTAGTCTTGAGATTTCCATACAGGAAATTAAGACTTTTCAGAATTTGTTTCTTCTTGTGCACAAAGTACAGTTACTTATGTACTGTGTATTCTTCTACGAGTGGTCACCAACATTGATATCTCTTATAATCAACTCCTGGGGTGATCTCTCAGCCATCTCCTGTCAGGTTCTAACTCGGCATCCCGTGTTGTATCTTGTGGTGCTAGAGTCTCGGCTTCATCTTGTACAACATCAGCTTCGACTACTTCTAATCTTACATCTACGGGATTGATTTCTAGGTCCACGACAGGTTCTATTGGAGTATGGGGACCATCAATGGAAAGTGTTTGGATGTTCTAGGTTATACTTTCTACTCCTGTAGGGTCGCAGTAGGGTTCATCAAATAATACATGGACATATTCCTCTGTTGTCATCTTCCTCTTATTAAATGTCCTGAAAGTTTTGCTGACAGAGAAGTATCCTACGAATATACCTTCATTTGACTTTTTGTCGAAGGTTTTTAGTTTATCCTTCCCATTGTTTAGAACATATCATTTGCATCAAAAAATATGAAAGTATGCAACCATTGGAGTTATATTATTCCATACCTCATATGCTGTTTTCTTATGATGGTTGTTGATGATACAGCGGTTTTGTATGTTGCACACTGTATTTGTTGCTTCTCCCCGGAACCGTTGTGGCAATTTGCTTGCGGACAACATGGTCCTTGTTGCTTCTTTGAGCGCCCTGCTATTTCGCTCAGCAAATCCATTTTGTTGAGGACTTCGGGCTGCTGAGTATTCGTGTTGTATTCCATTATCTGAACAGTATTGCTCTATAAAGCGATTTGTGAATTCGGTACCTCTGTCAGAACAAATGGACACGATACTCAAGCATTTGTCATTTTTAGCTTCTTCAGGTGCTATGGAAACTTTGTGGTGGTATCTTTTTTCTTGCTCGGAATGATTGTCCAAGCATACCTAGAAAAATCATCAACAATAACAAGATAGTATTTCTTACCTCCCAAACTTACAGGGTCTACAGCGACTTAGAGGTCCATGTGTAGAAAATTTAGTACCCTATGGGTGGACATGTATGACTTGCTTTTCAGGGTGTTCTTAACTTGTTTACCTTTCTGATAGGTTCCACATACACTGTTTTTATGAAATGGCACATCGAGCAAACCTCTGACCATTCCCTGTCTAGCAAGTTTGTTGATAGTCTTGAAGTTGTTGTGGGACATCCTTTTGTGCCATAGCCAGCTTTGATCTACAGTGCTGTTGGCAACAAAACATGGAATAGTGGAGCTCGTAGGCTTCCAGTCAGCAATGTACATATTACCTGGTCGGCTTCCTGTGAGAATGATTTCCTTGGTCTTGATGTACTTCACCCTACAGTGATCTATAGAGAATTTAACCGAGAACTCTTTGTCACCGAACTGGCTAATATTAAGTGGATTATACTGTAAGCCTTAAACATAGGCTACGTCGGTGACTTTAAACTTTCCTACAAGCAGGGTTCTCTTCCCTCTTGTTCTTCCTTTATATTTGTCACCGAATCGTACCTTTGGACCACGACCTTCCACATAATCTGACAGCTTGCTAATATCTACTGTCATGTGCTGAGAACATCTGTTGTCAACGTATCAGATGTCCTTTTCGTTGATATCCTGTAAGCAAATAACTTAGATATATTTTGGTCCCCTTTGATTATTGGGTCCATGAGTGTTAGTGCCTTTTGGTACCCAAATTTGCCTGACAGCAATTGGTTTACTGTAGGTTACTTTTGGTCTAGTCTTGCGATATCTACGTGGGGCAGGCACATAGTTGTTGTAACCTTGATTATTATGCATGAAAAATCTAGGGTTTTCATTCCAGTACGATTGTCGTCTTGGAGGGGGAACCATTTTCTTCGACCATACAGCTTACCTTCTAGGTTTCCAGTTAGATTTCCAGAGCTGTTGGTGGTACTGTGCGGCGGCCTGTTTCTTGGATGGATAGAGGGGCTCCTGTATCCAGCATCTAGGCGCACTGTACTGTTAATAATACTGCGGTGCGTGCCTTTGATACTTAGAAATAGCCTTCTTTTCGAATGGCTGCTGGCGCTGTTGGTATGCTCGGGGGGCATACTATTAATTACGTCTAGGTCTGGGAGGCTGAGGTTTCCGCTGTCTATGATAAGAACTTGGGGGTGGTATCGCAACCTTTGTTGTACGAGGAGGGATAGCCGTAACCTTTGTGGGACTTGAAGCCTCTTCGGGTTCAGGAATGGGTTCCACTCCCCTGACGAACACCATACTGAATTTTTCCTTATGGGAGAACGAGTCATATCCTAAGCCATGTTTATCGTGGGAATGCTGCCCAGTGTTTGGAATTTCTTCCATCCTTCTAGAAGATTTTTCAAATGATTTCAGGATGGTCTCTAGTTCTCCCTCCAATTTCTCGAGAGTTTTTACTTTAGCTTCGAGTAAAGCATAATCATTTGTCTTTCACTCATTATGAGCTTTTGCCTCATTTAGATCTTTTTCAAGTTGATGATTGCTTTCCATGAGTTTTTTATAAGTGAATTTGCTGTTTTCGCAATCCAAAGACATATTCTCATAGTTATTTTTAAGCAAGTCATTTTTGTCTTTCAGCTCCATGTTTAAAGTTTCGAGCTATATATTTTCTCATTTGAGTGTCTCATGGGCTTTTTGAATGTTTATAAATTCATTCATCATGTTTTCAAAAGTATGCGATGCACTGATAGGAATATTTGAATTTAAAATTCATCATCGTTGTCATCATCCTGTATTTCTTTGGCCATAAAGCACATGTATGCTTCATCCTCAATTTCATCGTCGGGGGAGTCACTATCAGTGATCATGTGTAGGCACTCCTCGGTCTTGTTCGATGTGGGAGAGGCTTCTGATTCACCAATCAGGGCCTTAATCTTGTTTCTCCAAGCACGTCTTTTCTCATCATTTTCCTGTTGCTAAGCTTCGGGCAACTTTTGCACTTTTGGATGAGGACACTTATTTGCATAATGTCCTGGCTTCCTGCAGTTATATCATAGGTTAGAATTACCAGATGAAGGAGATTTAGAGCTTACCTCACTACCAAAAATAACACTTTAGCCGACGACTCGCCGGAGAACGGCCGACGGCCGGCGGAAGTCGTCGGCTAAAGTCAGCAAGTTTAGCCGACGGCTAACTTGTTGTCGGCTAAACTACTTTAGCCGACGACTTTACTATTGGTCGTCGGCTAAAGTTCAGTTAGTCGTCGGCTAAAGTTTTCTAGTTTAGCCGACGACTTGTATACTTTAGCCGACGATATGCCGTCGGCTAAAGCACAGTTTAGCCGACGGCTAGTATACTTTAGCCGACAGCATGTCGTCGGCTAAAGTATTTCATGTTTTTTGTGCAAAATATATCACCATCTAACACTTGAAGAGACCATTTACAACACATTCGGAAATTACATAACAAGAAAACGAAGAACAGTAATTTTCTCTGGTTTGATCATTCAAGAAATCATATTGAAGGTATGTACTTTATTGAATTTTAATATCAGTTATAATTATATTACGCATATAATATATCTATTTGGATGATTATGAAAATGTTTTAGAATTATTAGTTCGTTTTCTCGAATATTTCTTGGTGTGTGTGTGTGTGTGTATATATATATATATATATATATATGGATTTGACATCTTGAATTCGAGCTATATATATGATGATTTTAGTCATAATTTTTGTATGTTCTTGATAAATACGATGTATAATATTGTTGTTATTTTTGTTATAGGATGGATAAAAGTTGGATTGGTCTGCAAAAATGGGATCCAAGGGTCATAGATGGAATGCGAGGGTTTATTCGATTTGTGAAGGAACATGATAGTGATAGTACGATTCAATACTGTCCTTGCAATAAATGTAAATGCCGCAGCGATATGTACCGTTTTACACTTGATGTCGTATGGGAGCACTTAAAAAAAATGGATTTTGGGATAAATATACATGTTGGATTTACCACGGTGAAAGATCGAATTCAATTATTCCCCATGATCACGGACAGTACAGTGGTAGCACATCCAATGACCCCACAAGACGGTTGATTGACGACGTGTTTGGTTATTACGATAGGGACGTATCGGCTGAAGGTCAAGAATACCATATAGCTGATCAAGCAGTCATCCGAACGCCTACATTGATACCCGTTAACACAATTTCTCTTGATAGATACAACAAGCTAATCCAGCTCCAACAGACTTTTCTTTATCATGGGTGTCACATGAAGGTTCTTGATAGTGTCATAGAGACTATGAGAGTGAAGGTGGAGAACAAAACCTCGATTAAAGCTGTGGATGATTATTTGGAACTTACAGGGAAAATGCTCCCAGAAGGTCACCATCTTCCTAGTAATCACAGTAAAATGAGACGTATCCTAAAAGGTCTTGGGCTATCGTACATCAAGATCCACGTATGCATATATGATTGTGCTTTATTTTGGGGAAAGCCTAATGAAGATCTAAATAGATGTCAGGTATGTGACAAAGAGAGGTATAAGTTCACTCCTTCTGGTAAAGAGAAAGCTATGAAGGTTCTTTGGTATTTCCCTCTGAAGGATAGATTGGAGAGGCTTTTCATGTCTCCTCACACAGCCAAGGCGATGAGATGGCACGCTGAGCCTCGGGTGACTGACGAGGATATTATGATACACCCTTCTGATGGAGAGGCTTGGAAGCATATAGATAGGGAGTTTCCAGGATTTGCATCAGATGTCCGAAATGTAAGACTCGGACTTGCATCTGATGGATTCAACCCTTTTGGCAACATGAGCCTTTCGTATAGTATATGGCCGGTGGTAATGGTTCCTTACAACCTTCCTCCATGGATGTGCATGAAGAAGGAGTATAATATGTTGACTCTCTTAGTACCTGGCCCTGGGTATCCAGGAAAGTGTATTGATGTTTATTTGAGACCTTTGATAGAGGAGCTGAAGTTGTTGTGGGAGCAAGGTCATCCGACGTATGACAATTACTCACATGAGATGTTCTACTTACGTGGTATGTGTATCAGTACCATCAGTGATTTTCCTGCGTACGGGATGCTCGTCCGGATCTGTTATTAGTGGATACAGAGGATGTCCAGTGTGCTTGAATGCTGACTGCGCGAGGTATCATTGTCGGAAGGTTATCAGAATGCGTCACCGTATATGGCTTGAGAGGACGCATGCAGCGCCAGATCTTTGCGGCATTTGATGGGGCCCGAAGAGGTTGGTGATCCACCACGGAGTGGACTGGTGAGAAATTTTGGCCGTCTTGAATGAGTATGATTTTGGGCGGTTGAGCAACCATCCCGATATAGTAGCGGCAACTCCGAAAGACACGACGTATAAGTATTGGTCCCACAAAAGTATTTTTCGGGATCTACCTTACCGGAGTAAGTTGTCGATTAGGAACTACCTAGATGTGATGCACATAGAAAAAAATGTTTGTGAAAGTGTTGTCGGTACGGTGTTATGTTGGGAAGGAAAACTAAAGACGGCCCTAAGGCACGCATTGGTTTAAAAGAAATGAACATTAGAAAACATTTGTGGTTGAAGTAAGGGAAGGGGAAACACAAAATGCCGAAAGTCGCTTACACCGTCACCCCGAGCAAAAGGTGAGATTTTTCGTGGATGAAGGTGCAAGGTATCCACAGGATATCTTTGGAAATATAGGAGGTGTGTTAACTTCAAGGAGAACAAGTTAAGCTGGATGAAGAGCCATGATTGTCATATCCTCTTACAACGTTTGTTTCTGTGTTTATTCGACCATACTTGTCCAAACAGTGGTCGAGCCTTGTGTATCGTTATCCGTGTTCTTTCAAAAGTTATGCACTAGGGAAGTAAGGAAGTCGGATCTCGGCTCATGCAAAAGGAGATCATTTATATCTTATGCAAATTTGAGAGGATCTTCCCACCGAATTTTTGATCTCATGCCTCACCTCATGATCCATCTTCCTCGCCAACTTTTACTAACAGCCCGGTCCACTACACGTGGATGTTTCCAATAGAAAGGCAACTTGGTGAGTACAAGGACTCTGTGACTAATAAGTCGCACTTGAAGGATGTATCGCGAAGCATATCTTGCATGGGAGTGTGTAACATATACCAAGTTCTATTTAGGCGCATGGATCCCACACCCGAGCCTATGTCAATAATTCCGGTAATTTAATCTCTCCATCATCACCCAGTGAAGTTGAAGTTCAAGGAAGATTACCGAGTCATTTACAACCTTACGAGCTACGAATTGCACATTGGTGGATATTACTTAAGCTGCCCGTAAGTTCAATATTGGAAAGACATTCACCTTTCATGTGATCTTTGTGAATGGAGACATTAGATTCCACAATGAAACATTTCGATTATTTCGGACAATGGGTAAGTGTTTAATTCATTTACTTATTTTGCTTACATAATTTACTTAATCACGACATTCACCTTAATTAATATCCAGATGACGCACATACAAAGTGATGGCCACCCGATGTGGTCACGTGAGTTGATGCTTCTTTCGATGAAGCTGTTACATCTAGAGTTTATTCAATAGCGAAGGTAAATGGTGTGACATTTGTATGTATCGCAGAGATCAAAGACGGAGGTGTCAAAATTCAGGGTTATGATTGACGGTGGATATTACGGTGTTCTTCTCAAGTAGTGGAACTAATTTATGGAGAAGGCTTGACAGTTTACTTGTTCAAGTGTAGGTGGTTTGATACAAATCCTCAAATCGAAAGGGAGGATAATTATGGACTATTATCTGTTGATAGTTCTACAAGTTGGTATGAAAGTGATCCTTTTGTTTTTGCAACATCTGCTAAACCAGTTTACTACCTCGATGACTTGGTAAAAAAAGGAGCATGGAAGATCGTAAATCATGTGGCTACGAGAAATATATATAGTGCGGCTACACTTGGACAAGCAGTCGATAAGGATTACAACGAGGCATATCAAGAGCCAGATACAACTAATATTCCACGATCCTCCACAATACTACTGAATAATGTTGTAGAAGGTCGAGTTGTTCGGCTACATGGCGAAGAACGTGGGTTCATAGATGTAGGTACAAATGAATTACGTGCAGACTCTGATGAAGATGATGAGGACGAGTTCAGACATATGCTGCCAGTTATGAACTCCGACACAGAGACAGATTCAAGTGGTGATTCTGACTACGAACCATATAAGGACATATCATATTATTTGTAAAAGTTCCTTAAATATTGATTGTTGTTTGCCGCTCGAACGAATCAAAAGTGATATTATTACTGATTTTTTTTTTATTTTTTATATATATAATTATTTATAATAAAACAAGTATAAATATTTAAACTATTAATATTATATAAAAAACAAATATAAATATATATAAAATATAATTATATAAAAACTATATAAATTAATATACAGATATATATATAATGATGTTATATATATATATATATATATATTTATTTATAATTAAATTCAAATTTATATATATAAAATTTAATTTATAAATACATAAATACTTTAGCCGACATTTTACATTTAAAGTATATAAATAATATAGAATGTAGTTAATATTACTATATAGTTTATATAATTTATTTTAATTATAAAAATTTCAAATAATATCTATAAATATATATAAAATAATTAAATTATATAAAAAATGATAAATTGGGCTTTAAAGTGTAGATATTTTTAATTTTTAATATATATATTTATAGTTAAATATATATATATATATATAATTTAATTATATAAAAAATGATAAAGTGAGCTTTAGCCGACGACAGCCGTCGGCTAAAGTTGAGATATTTTTAATTTTTATTATATATATATTTATAGTTAAATATATATATATATATATAATTTAATTATATAAAAAATGATAAATTGGGCTTTAAAGTGTAGATATTTTTAATTTTTAATATATATATATTTATAGTTAAATATATACATATATATATAATTTAAATATATAAAAAATGGTAAAGTGAGCTTTAGCCAAATGACGGTAAATCGCTAAAGTTGAGATATATATAATTTTTTTTATATATATATATATATATATATAATTTAATTATATAAAGCTTTAGTAAACTGACAGTAAATCGGCTAAAGTTGAGATATTTTTAATTTTTATTATATATATATTTATAGTTATATTTATATATATATATATAATTTAATTATATAAAAAAATGATAAATTGGGCTTTAAAGTGTAGATATTTTTAATTTTTAATATATATTTATTGTTAAATATATACATATATATATAATTTAAATATATAAAAAATGATAAAGTGAGCTTTAGCCGACGACAGCTGTCGGCTAAAGTGACACGGCCCGTGTCAATTGACACGGCCCGTGTCCTAGTGGTCTATATTTCCAAAAATATTCTGGACATGCAACCCGTTCGAGCCGTTCGACACGGCCCGTGTCATGGTGGTTCGTTTTTTATTTTAGCCGACTGTTACCGTCGGCTAAAGCGAACAAGTTTAGCCGACGACATCCACTGTCGTCGGCCAAAATACCACGATACATAAAAAAAAACGTAACAAACATTCCCTTCCCCTTCGTCTTTATTCTTTTCCCTTTTCCTCAGCCTGGAACCGTTTTCCCTTCGTCTTTTTCGCCTTCGTACCGTCGTCCCGTCGTCCCGTCGTCCCGCCGCTCCGACATACGCTCCGCTCCGCTCCGCCGCTCCGCCGCTCCGACATCCGCTCTCGTCGTCCCCGTCGTCCCCGTCGTCCCGTCGTCCCGTCGTCCCGCCGCTGGGGTACTTTCCCTTTGTCTTTTCCCTTTCGTCCCGCCGCTCCGCCGTCGTCCCGTCGTCTCAGCCGCTCCGCTCCGTCTGGAAACCTCCACTCAGGTACCCCGACTCTGATGCTTGTTACAGTTTTGATATTCCTGTCAAAAATTTGGTTAGGGTTTTAAGGATAAAGATGAACACCTGCAAAATTTGATTTCAACAAATAAAAGTTCAGCTTATCGTTTTTTATTCGATTTTTGGGTTTCGCTGTTCTGTTTTTTTTGGAGATTTTTTTTTTGTTTTCTGCACACTCCGACCAAAGATCTAATGTTCTGTTTTACAGTTCGATTCAAACGTTTCAAGGTTCATCACAATAAACAAGAAACAACTTACAACAAATAGACCATCTTACATGAAAAACTAAACAATAGATCACTAAGATCAGTTATAGTGATAAGATAATTGATCGAATGTCTGCTCAATCCTCAAATCTAAATCTGCTTGTGGAACACTGAACCACAAAAGTCTCATAGACCAACAATCTACTGTCCTTCGACTCCTGCTGTCTCGATCCGGTAGTTTAACCACGACTGTCAAAGATCCCGTAGCACCAAGCCATCACAACTAAAAAAATTGATTGCATCAAGCTAACGAGGGGCTTGGTTAAGAAATGGAGTTACCGATTGGTTAGGAAAGAGAATGACATGCTATCACCTTAGTGGCACCCAACAGAGGGGAGAGCGCGGTTGGATAAACTTGCATAGACCTAAGACCCTTAGCATACACAAGAGTTCATAATATGACAGGCAACTTTGCTGCACTGGGCATTCGGCAACACGGCAAGATAAACTTGCATAGACCTAAGACCCTTAGCATACACAAGAGTAATATGAAGTGTTGTTCGCCTTGGTTGGAATGAGAAAAATGTTGCTGCATAAAGTAAATTGGTGAAAGTTTCACCAATTTACAAGTTGTAAAACATATTGAGAGTCACATTTGAATTGCAAGTTGTGCCTGTTCTTTTATGATTTTGGCTTATACCGTCTTTGTGAAATTTGAAGAATGACAATTGTTTACTTCTATTATTACACTGGAATTGGTCACTTTTAGCATTATTGAATCATCACTCAGATGCTTGATGGCGTAATTTGGTGCAGCTTTCATTTACTTGTCTAGTAACCTTATTCCTTGATTCTTCTGCAAGATCTCAACGATTGACTCAAAGCAATAGTTTTAGAATGTATATGTTCATCAGTTCAGCACATCTTGCTATATTTCACACGAAGTCTCAAATTTTTCAACTTAGTTGTATATTTTCTACTGAGCTATGAATTTATCTTGATTAATAAGTTGGGCTCTTTATGTTTGCTGGTCCTCTTGCTTACTTTTTATTATTGGTTGTTCTAGTTTGCGTTTGTCTGTGTTTCTTGTGAAGTGATGTGTAGTTGCTCTGAGCTTTAATTGCATATTCTATTTAGGGTTTATGTATAAAAAGAATTAATTTATGTGGTTGAATTTGTACAGGTTAAATGGACAAAATTAAGAGACTAGCATGTGGTAAGAAAAAATCGAAGACTCCAGAGTCGGGGGATAGTTCCGCAGCTTCCAATCGTGCTGATCCTATCGGTAAATATTTGGATGAAAGTAACAGTCGCATACGTGGGCTAATAGAGAATAGTGGACTGAAGTTTATGGATGGGAACTTGTATCCGACGGATGACGCACATACTATTGCGAGGCGCTTATCGTATCAGACTCCGAGATCGCGGACGACTCCCACTACTGTCGAGACGACTCAGCCTCGTATGCCTCCTATACACCGCATTCCCTCTCCTCCTACTACATCTGGGAGCGGCCGATCTACACCGAGCACGTCATCTGAGGTGCCTTCCGGTCCTCCGTCGACTCTATTTATGCCCTCTATGGTACCGTCGATTCCATGAGTCGATGAGAAAGGAGTCCGCCGGCCATATAGCTTGGTTAACCCGACGGAGGCGTATGTGTTCCAGGCGTGGCCTGAGAAAATGATTTGGCGAACATGTCGGATATCTAAGACGAAGTTGTACGCGTCGATTGCTGAGCTTGTTAATGAGGGGGGTATGACCGAAGACGAACCGAAATAGAAGAAGAATACTAGTGGCCCATCGAAGGGTCTAGCACTTGACGCATATGTTTTAAAAAATGGCCGTCACATGATAGCAATAGATGAAAAGTATCGACGACCCATTTTGGCTTCGGATGCTTGTACGGCATATTGTCGTAATGTTGGGTTTGTCATACGCGATAGAATTCCGATCGTGGGTTGAGTGGAAGGATGTGCCACAAAGTGTGAAGGATGCATTGAACAATGCTATGTCGGTAAGTTTTTCTCAATTCCGAAAGCTACTTTGTGTATTTAAATTCGAAAAAAATTTAGTAATATATATTATATGTTAATTGTAGGTTTGGTTTGAGGTTCCTTCTTTCCTACTACATACTTGGTGTGATGAGGTGCAAACAACCAAGTAAGTAATTTTCACAATACGTAGTTGAGTAATTACTCGACTAATTTTTGCATCATTTTAGTTAATGTTAAAAATATGTATTTGTCAAATATTTTATAATTTATTTATTAATACATAATAATTTATAATTTAAAATTCACAACTTGTATAATTGGAAGGTAATTTGATTGATAAATTTAAACATGGTAAACATTCTAATTTACTTGTAATTATGAGTATTATAACATACACTTTTAGAATATACATAAAATATTATAATATTAATTATACATAAAAATAATAAAACTAACACATTAATATTATATAATCATACACAAACAATAAATATAAAATGACATGTAACGTAATCACTAAACTTAAATCTTAACATTCAACTGCATAATAACAACTGTATACACACAACAGATTATTTATGAATAACATATTAAACAAATAACATTATGAATTAGAATAAAACAATAACACAAAATCACAGTAAATAAATACATGAAATTTACAAAATACTTTACAAATATATTTGACTAATGTTTGATTATTATTTATAAATATTTGTTATAGGTACAAATCTTGGAAAAATGAGCTACACATGTTTTGGTCAGCTTGGGGTAATTCCCGTGAGGCTACTCCAGAGGAGTTCAAGTATCGGGAGTACGAGTGGAGATGGCTATGCGCACATTTTAGCGACCCGGACTATATTGTATGTAATCGAGCTCTAAATATTTTCGTAATGCTATTGTTGTTTAAAGATATGTAACATATATGAAACTTACTTGTGGTAGTTTTTCGCCTTGTTAAATGAAAATTACATGTTTCTATGTGTAGGCGGCGATTCAACCAACACCGTTAACCGTAAGGGTTTGACGGAGCACCACGGTTTAGGTTCGCGGTCGTTAGCGAGAGTTTCGCACGAGGCCACTTCGATGAAAATGTGGCGAATGCCTTTGTCTACGTGACTCGAAGGCATATCCTAACTATCCGGATAGACTTGTAAGTTGTAAATATATCCTAACCATTTTAATACTGCTATCGCTTTACCTCCGAACTTTATTAATATTCGGTTACATTTTTGTTCCCACTTAATTAGGAGAGAGTGGTGAGGAGTCGAGAGGATGTTGATAGAGATGGCGAGGAGGAGCATCCGATTTGGACGAGACCGGTCTCGAGTTAGCACGCCGAGAGATCGATCAGCCGATCTCTACATTAGGCAAGGGTGTGGGCTACCATTTACCCTCCTAAAGGGAGTCATCACCGGACGCCGATGATGGGAGCTGAAGGCAACGGATTATTGAAGAATACTACGGGGTTTCAAATGATCAAAGGGGCGACACTCAAAAGGCTTATTTGGAGGAGCAATTGAGGATCGAGAGGGAGCTCCGAGATGAGGAGCAAAGGAAGTCTCAAGACCAGTTCCAGAAATTCCAAGAGGAACAAAGGAAGGTTCAACAAGAGATGTTAGCTCAGCAGCAGGCCATGATGCAGTATATGATGTCATTGAGTCAGACCGTGTGTCAATCGGGAATTTCGGTACCACCACCACCTCAATTCTTCAATTCACAAACACCCCCCTCTTCTTCACAAATTTCTGGACGACGACATGCAAGACGGTAGTAATCCTTCTTCTATCTTTAAGAATTTGACGGATCTTTGAGGATTTTAGTTGTCATTGTAGTAGTTCTTTTGCTAAATGTTTTTGTTTAGACTCGTGTTCGTTAATGTTCTTTGTTTATTAATTTTGTTGATGTTGCTACATGACATGTTGATATGGTTTGTATTTAAATTATGCTTTTCGTAATTGATTTATGTTGATTGTGATGTATGGTGGTGTATTGTACATTTGGAATAATAGGTTATCTGAACAGGTTTGGTGATTTCGAAATTTGATTTTTTTTTCACTGGACTTTAGCCGACGGCATTTACACAGACCGTCGGCTAAAGTATTTAATTAAAAATAAAATAAAACTTTAGCAAGCGACATGATAGTCGGCTAAAATGTCGAGTTTTAGCCGACAACGTTGCCGTCGGCTAAAGTGTATAGGTTTTAGCCGACGACAACGTTGCCATCGGCTAAAGTGTATAGGTTTTAGCCGACGACAGCATTTACCGTCGGCTAAAACTCGACATTTTAGCCGACGACTATGTATTCGTCGGCTAAAATGGGTATTATTTTAGCCAACGACCGTGTAATCGTCGGCTAAAGTTCGAGTTTAGCCGACGATCTTCCCCATTAGCCGTCGGCTAAACTTTAGCCGACCGACCTCGGCCGACCGACTTTTAGCCGACAGCTGAACACTTTAGCCGACGACTTTCGACTTTAGCCGACGACTTTTTGCTGTCGGCTAAAGTATAAACATTGGTAGTGCCTTGTTAAAAGGCTTGGGCCTGTATGGAGTCTTTCCAGACTGTTTAATGAAATTCTTGAACTTGTGCATGAGCAAGGCCATTTCATCTTGCGACAGGATGTCATCGTCACTGTCTGCTGCCTTATGTGCCTACTTGGATGTGCTGGGTGTTGAACTATATATCCTGGTAGATACAGCATCCAGTGCTGTAGTCTTGGAAGACGACTCTTCAGATTTCTCTCTGTTGTCTATGTCATACTCAAATGCCTTTAGGTCGGAAAAGAGATCAAAAGTAGAAATATCATTTAAGTTACATGACACATGCATAGTTGTGGTTTTTATGTCCCATCTGGCAGGGGTGATTTAAATATTTTGAAATTTTTCTCCTTTGGGTATACACTTTACCCAAGGATTCAAGTTCACTGAAAATGCCAGTAAATCTGAGGTCAAGCTCCTCAAGTGTTTCTGTAGGTTTCATTTCAAAAGACTCAAATTACTGAGTAAGTCTAGAAATTTTATTTTCTTTTGAGAGGTCAGTACACTCGCAAATAAGCTTGAGTTTCTCCCAGATTTGCTTGGCTATCTGACAGCTCTTTGCCTTAGAGAATGTGCCTTTGTCAAGAGTGACAAATAGCACATTATTGGCTACGTTGTCCAGGTTAGCACGCTTGCGCTCATCGGTCATCCATTGATCGTGCTCCTTCTCGAGCATCTCTGCATAGGGTTGCCCTTCTATTCTCGGGGCTATATTGACTGTCATAATCTTGATAGGTCCTTCCTGGATGACATAGATCATCTCTTCGTGCATGGCTGCAAGATTTGCTTCCATCCTAATTCTTCAGTCATCAAATTCGTTAATAGAAAACATATAAACCTTATTTTTCATGGAGGTGTTCATACCAGAAATAGGATAAATGATGAAGATATAACACAAAGTTTTCAAAACTAGGTGTTTGTAGATCTAATTCAGTTAAAAGAATCAATCGCTCCGATACCACTTGTTGGCCACAGAGTATACAGTAAATAGCTTAGAAAGTGATAATATAATAAGCTGCATGTTTTTCTAAGTTCATGCGTAGCGGAAGACTAGTAGTGAGTTGATGTAAGTATAGCAACTAGGTACTCTCCTATTTGCTTGATGCGTACAGGGTTTTCACAATGTATACTTTAAATCACAGTTATAAATGAAAATAGTAAGGACGGAAAGTAAATAACACACATATATAAGTGGTTCGAGGTAAATCCCTCTACGTCCAATGGTTCTCCATACATGAGTAAAACAATTATTAAAATAACTACATAGTGACTTTAACTAAACCTATCTCTGTATCGTTCACACAGATTGATACAGTGACCACAACTTTGATCGTTCACACAGATTGGCTTCAGCTCTTTCGACTTGCTTCTTCTCACACAGATCGAATCTTCATCTTCAATGCTATTCTTCCCACACAGTTCGAAACTAGCAAGGACTTAGTCCACACAGGGCTAAGGTTAATCTCAACGGTAAAGATAGTAGAACAAGTTTAAACAGTAGATGTATACTTTGACGAGCTATTGTTGTATGCTGTGCTGTTTACGTTGAGGACTTGTATATTTCTTCGCTTTGATAATGTTGTATGCTCAGGAAATATACTGCTCTTTCTTAGCTTGATTGTCAGAGTTATTTGTCAGATGTTTTGCACGAGATTCAGTAAGTGAAGTTCAAGTTCGTGAGCAATGTCCTCTTACTTGGGGATATTTATAACCTTGATCCGTTATAAATGTAGTCATTGGACGGTTGGTGAGATTTAGACGTCTCTTATTGGTGTCTTCATAATGTTTGAACTAATGACAATTTGTGTTTAATGCTTCAGACATTCTTTTTGACTTTGCATTAAATGCTCTTCAGCGCATTCAGACTGTAGTCTCTTTCTGCCGCATTATATGATGTCCTATGAGAAATAAATATTGTGTTAACCGTGAATACTTTATGAATAAACAAAGTTTATTTCACAACTATTTAAAGCTATTCTTCAGTCATGTTGGTTGTGTTTTACTTTTCCTAAGTGAAACTCCTACAACCAGACTACTGTATCCAACACTCTTCAACTTCTGCTGTATAAAGTTGTAGGCGCAGTAGGATTGGACTCTGTATGAAGATCTCTTGTTGTATGGATAGGCTATACGGTGTTTCCTAACAGCTTCTATACTTAGCGAATTGCTGACTATGAAGACTTCTTGCTGTACGATGGCAATTATCAAAACAGGTTGTGTTTATCCCAACAAAGATATTGTGAGAAGAGGTGATATAAAAATATGAAAATTACTGATTGACGACACCGATTCATTAACTAAGCCTCTTCCATAGGCCAACATGAGGGTCATATTGTTGCGATGTGAATTTGACACATTAGAGAGCGGTTTTAATATCTGTAATTTTTACACGTTATAATTTTAAAATATTGAAGATTATATATATTTCATTCATCATTATATGTGTTCATATAACTTTGTTTATTATTAAATGAATATCCCAAAATCTAATTTTAAATATCCATATAGATTATTAAGAACATGTCTCGGATAATAAAACCTTGTTAAGTGAACTATAATTTAATCAAACTTTTCCCTAGTCGAGGTCCTTAAAGGTGATATGACTCGAGAAAACCAGTTTGTGAGTTAACCCAAGCGCTCTTTCATGGGCTAAGTGACATTAATGTCAAGAGTTAATTATAGGTATCTGACTTGGCAATTCATGAGCGGACAAACATACATTGAAAAATCCATAAGAATCAAGTGTCATAAGATTATCTCATTTACTATTTGAGTCGATTTCCTGGACCTAACCAATCCACTATTTTCTTACTTGTGATTAGTAGTATTGATGCTGCTAAATGTCATGCCATAAAAAAGGATTATAAAACAGTATACATGTTGCTATGAATCGACTGGAGGGACTTGGATGTACAAGATGGAATTGTCCTCCCATGACTAGGGTTGAAAATGGGTCGGGTCAAATCGTGTCGAGTAGTGAGATATTCGACTTGACCTGAAATAATTTGAGTCGAGTCAAGTATTACTCAAAATTAGTCTAGGGCACCAAGTAAAGCTCGAAACTCAACTCGAGATTATTTCAGATGGGTATCGAGCAGGGTAATTTGAATCGCGTGTCAAGCAAGTACCAGGTTTTCAAACATTTTTAACATGTTTATTTCTCTTTTTACTTTCATGTAATTTCAAGTCGAGTCGGGTATTACCTGTTACTCAAAATAAAAACAAGTTTTGGCTAAAACTCATAAACGAATCCAAAATTATTTCGAGCGCTTCTGAAGTCAGGTTTAACCTGTGATGGTGCCCCTTTAAAGGCATAAGAAATTGGACATTCAAACAAATTCATTGAAACTTGATTTATTTCTATTTTCTACTATCAAGTGTGTCGGGGTTTTCTGAGGGGGTTCCGAGCTACTCGGTCCATTTGCAGCCTTACCCATGACATGAGATTAATGCATTTGGACCTCTCGGAGAGTTGGGACTGTGAAATACACGATCATGCTATGATGGATTATGGATCAAGTTGAACAGTCTGACATGGAGATCTGAGAGACAAAACTAGATAAGAATAACACGATATCTTACCATATACTAAGATTAAGACGAAGAAGAAAAAGGAAATAAAATGCACGCTTGTTCGGAATGAAAATTTGGAGATTGTTGGAATAGTTTCCTTCAATCAATGTGTATTACCCAGATAATATTTTATGAGACCAATCTGTTATTAATTAATGACTTGAATACTTTATCATAAATTGCTTGCAACATGCTGAATCTAATAAGAACTTAAACCCACAGCTAATTATGGCTAAACCTACAGGGTCACATAGAAAGCAGGAGTTTGAGTTAATAGGACTTGGAGTCCAGAACCGTTAAAGGGTAAACCTGATACTAGAATGTAAACATGATAAAATCAACCATGCGGACACAATGGTTGGGCCGAGCATGTCACACGTTCTGTCGGGCCGAGTTGGGTCGTGTTTCCCGAACACGACCATTATCGAGCTAAGGGCCCCAGACTGACTGACTTATATGGAGGTTCATCAAATTTGCCTTGTGCCCTTGTTGGAATTGGACACTCTTTCCTTGTGTCTTAGGTTATTTATGGCCTATAAATACTTACACAAAGGGAAATGAAATATGTATATATTATCAGATCCAAAACACAAAATCATCTAATCCTAATCTATAATACATGACCGCAGCAGCGAGAGGGAGAGAAAGATCGATCTTGGAGTTCGTCTTCTTCACCCGGTGTTCCAAGCTAATAATTAGCGACAATTCAAGATCTAGTATGTGAATAAATGCATAGGGGCGACACTTGGAGTCTTAAAGCTAAATTCACAAGATTAAAGGCTAGATATCCACACACTACAAAGGTATATATGTCGATTCTTATATCTATATAAAAGTATATGTATCAGATTCATCTATACTTTGTGCATCTGATCCTATACTTTTTTATGATTTCGCCCAAAAAATTTGATCAAAACATTATAGGAAACTCTCCTAGTAAGCAACACTCTTCTAGTCATACATTAGACTGCCCCGTCATTGATCATAATAACGAGTTCGCCAAATAATAAGAAGACAAAGAAATAGCAATTGTATCAACACCCATAAAACGACATGAAGATAAAGTTTCTCCAGTGGAATACTTTATGGAAGCCAATTATCAAGCATAACTATTCATATGGTAGATGAAGAAGAAGGGATATTATATTTTCTCAACAGTCAAGACGTTCGTGATGATCTAGTAAACACTTTATGTTGGAGGCATTGAATAAGAAAAAGAGAAGAATTGCTGAATAAAGTGAAAAAAAAATGCCTGTTTCGCAAGAATTACTAGTATACCCCTAGTGGACATCATTTCATCTAATCATGACGATGATGATGATGGTAATGATGATAACTATGGGTAAACCCTAATTAGAAGAACATTAAGGGAGCACAAAATAAAATAATAATCAAGAGATCTATGTGGTGTAGACTAACCGCTAGAATACATTGTAACGCCCCAAAAAAGAGGGTCATTACAGTGCCATGGACCCCACGCTGGGTCCCACCAGGCGACACAATAATAAATCAACCATAATATGATTGTGGTATCGAACCACAAAGTATTAATCAGTACTCCGATGAGGAATTTATACACCATGTGACTCATAAATGCCACGACACAAAAGATTCAAACTATAAATATAACTCATATGAAGATGGAGTATACTTCAATTAATAATACAAATAAAAGGAAATGTTACCAATCGGAAATAGAAATACACGGTTATTTCATAATCAGAAAAAGAAGGCTCGGGCCTCCCAAACTAGTATCCTCCAAACCCTTCGCCGGACAATGCTCTTACTGTGTCTTGGCCTTCCCTCGACCTAAAGTACAACAACAGGTATTTCGCTTAACATAGGGTCAGATATACATGACAATAAATTTTCAAGATGTTATATAATTAACATACACTGGATCTCAAAGAAACAACCCAACTGTCGAACATACCCCTCGGCGTATGAACAACCAGTCGTAAACCGTCAGACGTACCCAACCATATATTGAGTATGAACGACCAATAAACATGGCTCAAGACGGACATCACAGTACGATCGATACGGAAATATATCCGTTCACACGTCCACCCCGTATACGGAATCCAGGATATACGTGGGATAATGTATAGCCTCACGAACTACGTCTCGCGTGCACAGTCCAATGTGGAAACACCAACACATGACCATATGTGCCTGGTTAAAAATCCTACACATGACCAATCGGCATGCATGTATGATTCTATATATGTCACGATACAACATGACAACGAAATTCAATGAACCACACATCCAAATAGGATCAAGAAACTCACCAAAGTGACAACGATCAACGGGACCAAGCAATATCAAAGGTAGTGAACTTTAGGAATACAATCCCACAACGAAATAATAAACATAATCAACAACAACATCTCATTTTGAATCATAGATTCATAAAGTGATACATATACACGAAATGTATAACATTCAACAAAATCAATTATCATTATAACCAAGCAAGATAACTTGCCTCAATTCTGGAGACAAAAATAGTGCTTATTTGAACAAACGATGGTGTCCTTCGGCTAACAATACTCACTCTAACAAGCAACCTTGAATGAAATGCAACTCATTTAATAACACATTCACACAACACTGGTATCGAATCATTGGATTCGTCACCCATGATCCGACCCGAATACTTAAACCTATCTCAAAGAACATTTATCTCCACTTAACGAACTTCAATATACCCAATTCATCTTTAAAAATCGTATTATCAAGTTCTTAAGGTTCTTAAGCATTCATGATCATCTATTGCACAAGGATTATCATTAATAATTTCAATTAACCATTCTATCATGACATTATCATCAACAATCATCCTAATCTTCTCAAGGATTTCATTAGTACTAAAACATGATGTCTTTAACATTCCTAGGTCATTAAATCATCAAGTTTAACTTAATTTTATCAAGAGCCATAATCATTATCTCCCATTATGTAAATGAATCCAACAAGTTGAGGATGATTCTTCTAAACATGATTATAACATTCCAAGAATTAACTATAAGTTCTAATCATCATGTTATACTAGATCAATTTAATATCATATGATGTAATCATCACTAGCATCATCATCATACGAAATTAATACAAATTTAGGCAACCAACCTCTTGAAAATGAAGAACGAATTCTAAAGACTTCAAGAACCCACTCCAATCTTCAATCCTCTAGGCTCCAATCCAAGATATGAAGCTCCAAGATAAGATGGATGAGGGTAATACTGACTTAAAAAGGTAGAGGAACGATTTCTAGAGAGGATATTCAAGTTTGGTTCGAGCAGAAATGAAAGACAAAACATGACTTTATAACCTGCATTTACCATAAAGTGCGCTAACAGCAAAAGTTAACGTACGTTAAAGCCTTTTACGTAGGCTGACACATTAGTGTTACGTACATAACGATCCTCCAGAAGCTACTGCCTCAAAACACACACACCCTTACGTACATTGTCAAAATGACGAACGTAAGCCCATCCTCATTACGTATGCTAACATTTCAACGTTACGTACGTAATGCCCATTGACTTGGATGTCCCAATCGAGCCAAAAACCCTGGTAATGCATGGCCCCACATGCCAAAAGTTGAGATGCGATCTGATACCCTCTATTACGTACGTAATCGGTCAAGCCTAACGTATGAAATGATCATCGAGATAGCGTATGATAGAACTAAAAGTAGCGTACGCTAAGTCCAGAGTACTTAGCCAAAGTAGGACTTATCATGCAACTTCCCAAAAGTCAAGTAATATGAACGTCGTGTTAGGAGTATGCCCTCGAATGCCACTCAGAGGATGTTGAGTGAGGGCATTGTACTTGTTATTATGTAATTCATTATCATAAGGCAATGGATGTTTCTTTATTTACTGGTAGTTACTGGCATTCCTAACTCATAAATATACATATAGAAACTAGTCTATGTATTTGAGAGCAAAACATTTCACTCCTTATTGGATAAGGGGATAGGCACTGGAAAGGTTTATAGCTCAAATAGTTAATCGTTCGCAAGTCGATGAAACTTGACTGGGCGTTAAGTTTATGTGAAGACTTGTACGATGTGTTCTTTGACATGGAGAGTGCATGTCGAACACTAATGGTTAGGGGGAGCACACTGTTGCGATATTTCTTACACGCAAGTGCACGTTATCGTTTACAAGTAATAAAGTGATGAGTGAGTATCGTTCCCACGAGGACTGAATCACTAACTACCGATTTTGTGTATTCTAGTTTTATTCGAACAATCGACTTTGGGTTTTGCAATTAACTACTAAAAGAATTATTAAAAGACTAAACAGCAGAAAATGATAGCTTGAATAAAGGGAAATCAAATGATGAATAGGTCTAGGATTCTGAATCCACCTCGGTTTATCCGAATTTACTCTCGATTATCCGTAATAAATAATGTTCCCAATTTATTGAAGGCGGAGATTGCTAATATATTCTACCGCCTCTCCCGAGGTCAATAGATTTGTCTAAAGGCGAATAATGCACTCTATCCCTAGGTGAATTAATTCGTCAATAGGCGAAAAGCATAAAATCTCCAAAAGGCCACGTAGTTCCTATGAGTATATTCCTATCTCACAGAATAAAACGGTCCTCACCAATAGTTCCTCACCAATTCTCCTCTCCCGATTCGAATTGAATGATTAAATCAATACAACTATTGGCCAGATAATTGCAAGCATTAAACACAATTGGGAAAACTCAACAAAAAGGTAATTAATTAGACAATCTCAAGCAAATTCGTCAAAACGTAAGTTTCATCAAAATCCTAGATTAGGGTTTTAGCCTGACATACTAATAAATAAAAATACAGAATAAATGAATGAAATAATAAAAATCAAACGCAGATGAAGCTCGGATTCCTCCGTTCTTCGGCTTCCGCCCTCTGCCCTTGAAGTCTTCTGCTTCCCTCCTCCTTTTCCGTTTCTTCTCTCTGATTCCAAGCTTAAGCTCCCAAAAGATAAAAGATTCAAAAGATGATTAATTAGGGTCTTAAACCCTTATTTATAGCTTAGCACATCCTCCAAATCGCGTCCATATGAGTAGGTCGAAAACTGGCTTCGAAACGGCCCAAATCCGTGCGGACATACAAAAACCGCCTAGTGTACCGCGGCGCACTAAATCTGTGCCGCGGCACACTGCCTTTACCAGGATGCCTGGGCGTCCTTAAATTCTTCTGTGTCGCGGCTCACCTGGACTGTGCCGCGGCACAGAGTACAGTTTACTCTGCGCTCGCTGGGTGTCTTCCTGTGCCGCGGCCCTGCTTCCTTGTGCCGTGGCTCATAGCCAAAATTTGCCGTTTTCGCCCGTTTCGCCTCGTTTTAGCTTCCGAACTTCAACTTCCTGACAAACATACAAAATTAAGGCATTAAAGGCTCATTTAAACAATTTCACTCTCCAAAACAATACAAAATAATGATAAATAAGCGTATAAAAATACGCTTAACACACACGTTATAGGTATTCTAATTAGATTAGTATACTCAAACCGACTCACCCTCGATTCGTCACATGAATTTCACTTCGGGACAGTCAATGACAGAATCGAAAGGTTATGATAGGTATTCGTGAACGTTCGACTTGAGGATTTAGTAGGGATGTGCTTGTGACTTCAAGATTTTCATTAGAGTAGTTCGACCCTGTAAACCGAAAGACGGGGGTCAACCTCGACGTGTGTCTTGACGGGAAAGTAACAGGTCCTACTGAATACCAAGATAGAATTCTCTCGACTGTTAGTGAACGGGTTATATGTCCTATGTGGTTATTGGCAGATGAGATCATAAGTCTTTGGCCAAAGCATTGGAGCTAGTGGTATTGGATACACGAGAGCTCGATGATCTTGATTTGCATTAATGCATGCATAGCGTCAAATACAGATAGGGTTTGAGTGACCGTGACTCTATAACTTGATCGGGACATTTGAAAGAAGGGTTTATACGTATACTGGTATTCACGACAGAATGGTTCTTGAATGATCCCAATCATTCGTTCTCAGTTGGGGTACAGTGTAGGCCGCCAGGCTGGCTAGGTGGTGCTACTACTCTTTGGTTCCTCCCATTGCTGACTGATACGGACCTACCGAGTCGTGCAATAGGATTAACGACGGTATGAATCAAGCTTATTCTCTCATTATGAATATTAGTTATTGGATATCTAATTTGGGACATTGGATGTCTAAATTAATTTATTGGATAAATTAATTTATGGCCTAATGAATTAAATAAATTACTGGGTGATTAATTTAATTCATAGATATAATTATTTCTTGGAGAAATTAATTATATTACTTTGTATTTGATATGATTAATTAATTGGATTAATTAATCGATATAAATACATCGGAACGGAATTGGAGTTTATCTGTTTGGACTCATCGGGAGTCCAAAACAAACCAAACCCGTCCGATCTTCTAGATAGCTACCCCTTACCAACCACCACCCTTTGGTCTTGGTCTTCACCTTGAAAGGTGGAAGACATATGGGCACCAAGGGGACAACATCTATTGTTTTAGGTGATATGGTCTTGATTCTTGAAGAATAAAATGAAGACAACATCTCTCCCCCTCACATGGTGTATCTCACGTTATTGAGAAAAGAAAAGAGAGAAGAAAATAGTTTTCTTTGTCTTCAAAGTGTTCTTCATCTCCTTCATATTTTTCTTGGAGAAATATTGTGAGGATTAATTGAGAGATATAGATTGTACACTTAGAGTGTTATAATCAAAAGCTTCATCATCCTAGCTCTAGCCGTATCCTTGGAGGATAGCAAGGTGATCGTCATCCCATTCATTTCTCCGGCGCGTGACAAGTAGAGGCGCCGTATTTCGGCGGTGGATCATCCAAGATCTTGGAGTGGATTGGATCGTAGGGAAATCATCAAAAGCTTGGGGAATAGCTCAAGAGAAGGATACTATTTAATCAACGGACTACAAGGGTATGTTTTCTCGTATCTCTTATGTTTCGTATCATATTCGTATATACGTAGCTCGATCGATCCTCGTAGGGTTTCAGATCGAATTAATTTTCATTTTACCGCTTCGGCTCGGCCTTCGATTTAGGTACCGAATCCCAACAGTGGTATCGGAGCATAGGTCTTGCGATCGTATATACGATATTGGCATTTGGAATTCTTGATTAGATGGTGAATGATTTGGAATCATTTATAGTCATAATCGTGGTATATGTATTTCGTTCATAATAGTTGTATGTTTCGTAAGTTTATGTCTAAATATAAATCTTTAATTTCTGGGAAATATGATTTATATTGAAGATACAAAAGTCGGAAAATATTGATATTGGATATCTGGTCGAAAATCTAGCTCTGAATCGTCGTCGGACGACTTTTCGGAGAACGGGCAGGAAGTTGCCGGGCTGACCCAACCGTGTTAGGCGACATGGGCCGTGCCAGCCGGCCAGTCTCGGCAGACTGTCGGGATGACCCGACCGTGCCATTCGGCACGGGCCGTGTCTGGCCGGCAGGCTATTAGGACAACACGGGCCGAGTCTGGCAGGCCAGCTTTAGAAGCTGTCGGGGTAACCCGACTGTGCCTGGCCGGCAAGCTGCCGAAGGTGACTCGGCCGTGGCAGGCCAGTTTCGTCCCGGCTCAATTTTTTTTGTGTATTCTTGAAAATTAATCTCCCGCATGTTAAATTAGATTTAATATGATTAAAATGATTTATGGTATTTCATTTTATAAGGAAAATTTGATTAATTGGAATATTTGTGGGTGACCGAATTATTTGAACGTTTTTCATATTACCGGTTGTGTGAATCGATTGTATTGATTTGAATTGTTGATTGGATCAATGTATCCCTATGCTTTCCATTTATATAGTATTTAATGTATGAATGCTTTTGAATGGGGATGTGGTTCATGGACTTAGTTTTGAATCATTCATTTTATTCGATCGGGTTGTAAAGGCCGTTTTGAGCCTATTTATTTTACTAGAAATATTTGTATCGAGGATGCAATTTTCAATGTAAAATTTATATGTAATGACGAATACCGGAGGAAGATCCGTTTCGAGAAGACGAAGATTCAAGACGAAGACTTGTAATTAGATTACGGAGTTTTTGTTTCTAGGAACGATCCATGAACCATATGTTGGTAGCAACCAGGTTGTGAATGGTTGTTCATATTGTATGCAAACGCGCTTAAATAGATTAATGTGCAAAGTGTAACGTTAATCGCGAATTCTCCCACGACAAATTATTAAGTTTATAAGGTTTCAAGGTTTTTCTTCCCTCCATCGAGCTTTCGAGAAATTGAAATTCAAACCGGATGTGCTATGCTTCCGAGTTATCGGGGTAGTCGTTCGAGGTGGATGGATAACTTATCGGGAGCATATTGAATGCCCTCAATTGGAGCAAATTTTATCCCTAGAAACCTGATAGGTTGCCGAATAAGATTCAATTGTGAAACTGATTTGCGTCGATGGTATAAACTTAACTTGTTCACGAACCATACAAACTGTATAGGTTGATGGGAGTGAACAAGGGGAAAAAGAAGACCGAATCATCCATTAGATGGGTTGGTGTTGGACATCACTTTATGAAAATTAATAGACTAGAAACCTGTTCGGTTGCCCTCTATTAAGATTTATAAAGAACTCGATCACCACAATGAAGTAGAGCGAACGATACTTCCGGATTTCACATGGGAGTGTGTTATTCCGATAAAATAGTGGGAGCTGGGTAACAAGAATAGAAAAGACCATAATTCTATACTCAGATCATAATTGAACGAGTCACTAATTAATGTGTCGTGCCCCAGTTCTAGAAGAGAGACCAAAGAGAAAGTAGCAGACATAACTCTCAATATGACAATGAATCCACTCGCAATTCTACTCAAAAAGAATACCTTGAACGGACCTAACTTTGTGTATTGGCTCCGCAATCTGATGATAGTCCTCAGTATAGAGGCACTAGGATACGTCTTGGAGACGGACATTCCGGCGCCTCCAGTGCGGACAAGAGCCAATCAGGAAGAGATTAAAAACCACGAAAAGTGGGTTAAGGATGACGTGAAAGTTCGTGCTTATATGATGGCTTCCATGTCTAATGAGCTTCAGATAGCTCATGAGAAAATGACTTCTGCTAGGCAGATTCTATCTCACTTAACCGAGCTTTATGGTGAGCACAGCAGAACTGCTAGATATGAGATATCCAAGAAACTGTTCGGTGCAAGGATGAAGGAAGGTGAGAAGGTTGGGGAACACGTCCTTAAAATGGTATCTATGATCGAGAGATTGGAGGCTCTTGATTTTAAAATGGATGCTTCTCTTCAAACCGACCTTATCCTATAGTCTCTCCCTGATTCCTTCTCATAGTTTGTTATGAACTTCAACTGCAATTAGATTGCATGTAACTTAGCTGGGCTAATGAACAAACTGGTGACCGCTCAGTCTCAGATGAAGACTCCGCGGATGAAGGAGTCTACCCTTGTGGTTTCTTCTGGACCTCGGAGGTCTAAGAATAAAAAGAAAAAGACCAAAGAAGCAGACTTGACCACAAGTTAAGGACCTTAAGGGTAAAGGCAAGGCCCCGATGGTTCCGAAAGGCAAGAAGAAGAAGGATGCTTGTCTCAAGTGCGGTGAGATGGGCCACTGGGCTAGAGACTGTACAATTCTTCATGGCGCTTCAGGTACAGAACTTTTAGTTTTGGAAATAAATTGTTCTGCTACTGTATTTTCTACTTCTTGGATACTGGATTCTGGTGCTAGTTCTCATATTTGTACCGTGAATCAGGATCTGGAACAAAGTAGGAAGCTTGGAAATGGAGAAGTGATGGTCACTGTCAGAAGCGGGCATAGTTTCAAGGCAACCGACATAGGATCACTTCTTTTGGATTTAGAATCCGACTTTGTTTTTAGAAGATATACTTGTTTTTCCCAAGGGGCATAAAAATATTATATCCATTCTGGTCAAGGATTGGAAAGGCTTTTTCATTTTTCATTGGTGATGGTTCCTGCAAAATTTATTTCAGAAATAAACTAATGGGCACTGCTACATTGTTAAATGGACTGTATCATCTAAACCTCAGTAACAAAGTCGTTGTGAATACTATGATTAGGAAGCGTGGTAGGGATGAAACCAATCAAGTTTTGAAATGGCATCTTAGACTTGGTCATGTTGGTCAGACCAAAGTTTACAAAATGAAAAAGATGGACTTATGGGTCCATTGGGATCGGATCCCTTTCCTACTTGTGAATCTTGGCTTAAAGGCAAAATGACTAAGTCCCCCTTCACAGGGACTTTTGAAAGAGTCGCTGATAAACTGGGATTAACCCATACCGACGTATGTGGTGCTTTGGAAGCAGCACGTGACGGATATCAGTACTTCATTACGTTTACAAATGATCATACTAGGTATGGTTATGTATACTTAATGAAACATAAATCCGAGGCCTTTGAGAAATTCCAGGAATTTAAGGCCCTAGTCGAGAAACAAACTGGAAATCATATCAAAGCACTTCGGTCAGACCGAGGTGGCGATGATATGAGTACGGAGTTTAACAAGTTCCTTAAGGAACATGGGATGGTATCACAACTAATACCTCCAGGCACTCCTCGGTTAAATGGTGTGTCAGAAAGAAGGAATCAGACCTTGTTGAACATGGTCCGTTCCATGCTAGGCTATACTGACTTACCGATTTACCTGTGGGGGTATACACTCCTGACTGTTGCATATATCTTGAACAAATGTCCTTCCAAATCCATTCCTAAAACTCCACATGAGATGTGGGAGGGCAGGAAACCAAGTCTTAATCACATTAGGATTTGGGGATGTCCCTCCTATGTCAAGAAGACTAAGGTGGACAAAATGGAAGCGAGGTCCGTGAGGAGACATTTCATTGGATTCCCATCTGAGAAGATGGGTTATCTATTCTACATGCCCAAAGATCGAAAGATCGTTGTTGCTTTGCATGCACACTTTCTGGAAGAAGAGTTCATTCAGGAAGGTGGAGTAGGTAGAAATATTTTTTTGGAAGAATACAATGAAACTCCTCTGGAGACACCTGTGAAAGAAATTGGAACCGAACCTTCTGAAACACAAGTACAACCACCTCGTAGGTCTAGTAGGGTGTCTCAATAACCTGAGAGGTCTAGTTTTGTGCACTTGGAGGAACTGGGTTTCCATGAGGTTCCAGGTGATAAACAAGAGACCGAACCGCGACCAATGACCTAGCAATGGTGGATGTAGACTCCATGAAATAGACTGTAGCAGTCTTCATGTAGTTGGGACCTTCGTTTTGATGAGGCAGTCAAAGAGTTTGACTTGTGCAAAATGACTAGGAACCTTGTGTATACAAGAGGGTTAGTGGGAGCAAGATCGATTCTTAGTACTATATGTAGATGACATTCTACTAATAGGAAATGATGTGGGAATATTCAGTTCTGTGAAAGCTTAGCTTTCGAGTAATTTCTCCTTGAAAGAATTGGGAGAAGAAATCTATATTCTTGGGATTCGACTCTACTGGGATAGATTGAAGAGAATGATAAGTTTTTTCCCAAGCCCTCTGTATAGATAAAATCTTAAAGCGATTTAAGATAGATTATTCTAAAAGAGGGTTCCTATCGATGCGACAAGGAATAAAACTAACCATGAAGATGTGTCCTCATAGTGAGGAACAATGAAAGGAAATGAGTAATATACCATATGCTTCGGAATTTGGGTAGCCTTATATATACTTTATTATGTACGAGACCTGACATTGTGCATGCTAGGAGCGTGGTAAGTTGGTTTCGGGCAAACCCAGTTAGGGAACATTAGACTGTCGTAAAAGAACGTTCTCAAGTACTTTAGAAGGACTAGAGACCTGGTTCTTAAATACGGCGGTGGATAACTGAATGTAATGGGATTCACTGTATTGGACTTCCAAGGAGAGAAAGACGATTCTATGTCTACTTCTGGCTACATTTACTCTTAATGGAGGAGCAGTATCTTGGGATAGTGCCAAGTATAATGCCACTGCTGGTTCTACTTATTAGGCTGAGTATAAAGCGGCCTCGGAGGCCTCCAAAGGAAGGATTAAGAAGTTACTGGGTAAACTTCACGTGACACAATGTGCTGCGATGCCTATTTTCATTTTTTATACGATAACAATAGAGCGGTAGCACAGGCCTAGGAGCTGGGTGACACAATAGTACCAAATATATTGAGAGAGAGTATCATCTCATAAGAGAATTTGTTCGCAAAGAGATACATTGTGCTGCATAGAGTAGAGTCAGTCTACAACGTCGCTGATCCACTGACCAAGCTACTATTCTTAGATTAGCTTGGAGCCTCATCTGGAGAACATGGGTATTTGATACCATAGTGTGTGGCATTGAGTGCAAGTGGGAGATTGTTAGGAGTATGCCCTCGAATGCCACTCAGAGGATGTTGAGTGAGAGCATTGTACTTGTTATTATGTAATTCATTATCATAAGGCAATTGATGTTTCTTTATTTACTGGTAATTACTGGCATTCCTAACTCGTAAATATACATATAGAAACTAGTCCGTGTATTTGAGAGCAAAACGTTGCACTCCTTATTGGATAAGGGGGTAGGCATTGGAAAGGTTTATAGCTCAAATACTTAATCATTCACAAATCGATGAAACTTGACTGGGCGTTAAGTTTATGTGAAGACTTGTATTGTAACACCCCCAGATCCGACCGGGAATATTACAGCGTCGTGGGCCCCGGAATGCAACCCACAAGGCTAAAAGAAATTTTCGCAAACATTTACAATGCCCAAGAGGCCAACGACGGTACTATCTATTAAAAACATTTGAAGACTATATAAAATATGTTTATCAAAATCGTCATAAAATCTCGTTTGAAAGGACAAGGCCTGGAATGCCAGAACTCAACAGTTTAAAAACATATGTTAAGCTATCGCTTACACGTATTGCGAAAATAGTTTAGAAAACGGTTGCCAAAGTAATCTAAGTTACCAGATACCAAAAGGCCATTTAAAAATACTCACGCAGCGGAAAAGACAAACAATTAAAAACACTCTAGCAGCAGAATACAACAACTGATCAGGAAACTCAATATACAATTACATGCCCTAGCCAGTATCCTCCGGGAATCTCATCTCTCCACGACCGCACAAGCTCGATATCTCAAGAACCTAAAAAGAAAGCCCACGACGAGGTCAGCCATAATATCCAACAATGATAACTGTCACATCACATTAACAATTCTTTACAAATGAGAATACAAAACAAGAATACGACCAATGTAATCTTATCGTCATAACTTTACCAAAATTTCACATCTCGCACAGTACCCAAGGTTCTCAAAACATCATCATAACTCACTGTTATGAAATCTACTAACTCTGTCCAGCCCAAATCCTTCGGGTAACATCATCACATCTCGACACGAAAACCAATTGTCCATCAAAGACAAATACCAAGGGAAATATGGAACATACCTCAAGATGCACAAAACCAAGACAATCATGTCAGTCTAATCCGAGATTAGATCAATGCAACATACGGACATGGTCCTAACACAAGACCTACAAATGCATACTCATATGACAACGTGAATATGCTCAAAACAATGACAACAATGTATACTCGATGAAAATCCCATGATCCAGCGCCCTCAGCATAGATCCCAGATGATCCTACTAGATCAACACGAAACGGATAACCAATAATATACATATGCACAACAACACGTGATAAAATCAATGATGCGAATCCCATGATTCCATCAATACAATACTGGGTAATCCAACGATGCAGCGCCCTCAGCATAGATCCCCATGATGATCCCGTCGGACCAACGTATGGTGCAAAACCTATCCAACGATCCAGCGCCCTCAGTATAGATCCCCATGATGATCCCGTCGGACCAACGCATAGTGGACATCCGATCCAGCGCCCTCAGCATAGATCACATGATCTTACTGGATCAACACAACATAAACAATACAATGATGCATACACCTATGCAATAATATGTTCATCAACATGAACAACGTATGAATCAAAAACATGAACGACACTATGATGAAACAACTAGGACGACTTCATGTTCAGCAACATGAATGAAAAGCTGTATGATCAACATCATCAACACTAAACCGAATCGAACTAAGATACTTGTCTCGAGTCCTTTAGGAGAAATCTCGATGTCAAATCATCACCGGCGATTATCCTTAATGCTCGGCGATCCAAACGAACTATGGACTATAGATACTCATATCCTCATCATTATCGCAATGTAACCTTGATACCCGAGTATGCCAATAACCGAGATAAAGCATATACATTATGATTTTACTCCCAGAATCGGAAGGACAACATATAATCCAAATCTCTAGCATTTGCAGTAATAATCATTACTATATGCATTATAAACGAAATGAAACTGAAACCATTTATTAAACATTATAACTGAGCAAGTAATAACTTGCCTCGATACCGATACGACGATGATAAAGCCTCTACCAATCTCATTGCCTTCGTCTACGAGCTCCTCGGCCCTGACCCATGCAATTCACGAACATACTCGAACATGACCGCAACATACGGTTATAATCACCGATCAATAATCTCAACCTATTGAAGTAATCAAATAGCAACGATCCGATAATAATCAACAACCAACATAGCCAACCAATCAAACTTAACGGGTCAACGATACCTCGATCCTATATAAAACCAAATAATATACTCAAATCATTTTACGAATTCATATCCATCATATGAACTGAAATTCGATAATTACTAATCAATATAACCGATCGACAAACTCAACGATTTCACAATATCTCGATTAGACACAAGTCCGAACAATCCAACTCAAACAATTACGAATTCAAAATCAAAATATGATTACGAATACGAATGTAAAGTAAATCATATTCAGTGATCAATTACAATCTTTCCGGGTTCCAAATTGATATCATGATTCGTATTTCATCAAGAACATACGAATTCTACCACTACAATCAACAAACATTCGATCTTCATATCTAAAGATACCGATAATTCAACCTACGATCGTCTTGCTATGTAAAATTCATCAAAAAGTTCCTCAAGAACACTAAGTGATTCGAAATCATGTTCATAGCCATCAAAACAACCTAATTTGATATATTCTAAGATCTAAACAATCCTCATTCATAATTCAAGGTGTATATTATCATATTCTCCAATATATGATCCTCCTCACATCAAGAATCAAAGCAATTCTACCAAGAACACCAAGAACATTATGATTCTATAATCATAACCAACATAATCAAGACATAAACCATCATATCCTTCAACATATAGTTCATATAATCTCAAGAACCGTAACAACAACATCATAATCATATTCATACGAATCATTCATCAGCAACAACATCAAAATCCGGATTGAAAGAGAGGATTATCCAACATACCTCTTAGAAGATGAAATATACAAGCAAATACTTGAAGAATCATCTATATCGTCGTATCCAAGCTTCAATCCCATATTTCCTAGCTCACAATCGACTTAGGAGAGATAAAACTCCCTCTCTCAGTGTTTGGAGGAAAAGAACAAAGTGAGATAATGAAGAGAAATGAAAGACGGGCATTCACTTATAAAACATTCAAGTTCGTTACGTATGTAACATGCCCATGCTAACGTACGTAACCACCATTTATGTACGCTATCTGACTTTGGTAGCATGCGTAACGACAATCCAGAGTTAACTGACTCAATTCGATCTATGCCTTGCGTACGTAACTCTTGCTCCATAACGTACATAATACGTACATTGACTTGCTATAGTAACATACTCATTAACGTACGTAATGATCCGTCCTTGGCATACGTCATGGTCGGGGTTGACTCGCCTGTCCACATCCGCTGCCGACACCGGGTCCCACCTGTCGATCATGACTCGGTCCTGTCTGATTCCTCTTGTTACGTACGTAATGCCTTAGACTTAACGTACGTAACACTAGCAACTTAGCGTACGTTAAGTCCTTAAGATTAGCGTACGTTAAGGGCTCTATACTTAGCCAAATCCAATTGTTCCGGTCCGTCTCAACATACTGGATACATATACTGACTACGTATACTCAACACATTATATCCTCAAATACAATTGTCGACCAAATACGACAATTATACCACTACTGACATCTCAGTCCTTAATTTATTTTATCCCTACTGTACAGATTCCACGCTGTACAATATAACTCGGATAAAATAACATTAAATAATAGTAGTAGCAATTCTGGATATTACATACTACACCACTTAAAATAATTTTCGTCCTCGAAACTTGCAATTCGTCATAAAGAAACAAACAAACCGTTCAACCAAAATATTCCGAAACCATCACAACAACGATCAATCATCATCATTAACGAATAACCAAAACAGTACACTTACAAATGCGCAAAGTCGACGATCTCTTGAGATACTAGCAAGTGAATTCACTGTAAAGCCTCAATACGCTTACGATCACCTTCCATGAATCTCAACAAAATATATCATCTTTGGATGAAATAATTTATCCGTGTCAAATCCTGTCTACCTGATTACACAATCAAATCCGAATCCTGATACAAATCAATAATACACGATACATCTGTGAAACAACTGTCCAACACAATAATAACAAATCCCAAAATATCGGCACAAAGTCTAGCAATGATCAACCAATAATTAACCGAGAATATCATTGACATGATAAACTCCAATACGACCGATCCGAAGGTCAAAACGCAATCGAGAATATCATCAACATGATAAACTCCAATATGACCAACCAAATGTCAAAACACAATCGAGAATATCATCACCATGATAAACTCCAATATTACCAACGAACGATCAACGATAATCGGGAATACCCTCACACGGTAAGCTCCAACATGATCAACACAGAACCACAGAAACAGATATATGAAAGAATAACATTGTCAAAACGACACACCAATCACATACAGTGGATCTCAATAAACATACCCAACTGGTGAACATACTCCTCGGCATACGAACAACCAATCACAAACTGACGAACATATCTAATTATACATGGAGTGGGAACAACAACTCAATATCCAAAACAACCAGCATGAGGTCACCATCCCCAATCTACATTTACAATGAAATCATTCAAAAATCACTATGGTAAAAAATCACGCTACTACCATACCAATGGAATCACATAACACATATGTCCCGATTCACGAAATCCAAAGTTCCAAAATTACATCATGTGTATGGATCTATAACACACAGCTTATTTCTCTTATCCAATAAATCAACCGAGCATCCCTGGATAACCGAACTACCATACTGAAGTTCGAATCTTTATTCATCGTTCCACACTAATGTGTTATCCAGTTTGTGAGACGCATTCATAAGTTCACCACTCAAAACATAAATTTTGGTAAGACCACAAAATCAATTTTCGAAAAATTAAATCGGCTAGATGGTGCCAAGTTCTCGATGATAATTCTTTTCGAATACACACGAAAATGAAATGAAATTATGCAAATGCTCGACTACAACCATACTCCTGTATACCAATTCGGTTCGCACCAATTCCACTGACATTCCAACGAAAAACCACACGATAGAGTTCCAAAACCTTAATGTATAGAATCCGACAAAAACTCCTTTTTCCACATATGACTCGTAACGTCAACCATTAACCCATCCTGAATCACCTCAACCATGCTATGACAAAACATTGAAACAAATCAACACTGCGAAAGACTTCCCGAGATGTTTCATTTGAAGAAGTAAACCAAAACTCCGAAAGGCAGAAACGAAATAGATAAATGATTGATAAAGTGTTTTATAATCTCGAGAGTTTTAAGAAAAGCTGAAAAGCCTTTTGAAACATTATGGTCTTAGCCCATATCCCGTTCCACATTACAAGAAGTTTATAAAGTAGAAAACCCTTATGGACCTCAAGTCCTGAGTTATAATCTATTTCAAAATTGATAGGGTCTCGGCCCAAAAATCATTTTTCGTAAAACATCCGTGAAATATTCGTTTTGAAAAGTATCATTCAAATGCTTGAAAATAGTTCATATATCTCGAAAGGAATTAATATGACTACATGTTCTTCTCAACCACCCACAACATTCTCCCAAATGTAATACCCGGTTGTAATTCAGTCATTATCATTCAGTAAATTCATTCGGTGATTGTCACTCAGTGGATTTTCACTCATTTATAATCATTCATCAATCATATTCTTTCACCGTGTTCACTATTCGGAAAAACTTCGAGTGGTGTATCGTTATTGTTCATTGTTTCAACTTTCCTCATATGAGTTCGACTTTGTTAGATCACCATTAATTTTTGGTAATTCCAAAAATTCTAAATCTTTGCAATATTATAGAGCATCGAGTTAGCTTTCCTATGGTTCAAACGGTGAGTCAATCGGAGTCCGGACGAGAAAGTTATGGTCGTTTTAGCTCACCCGCTCATTTTTTTCAATTGTGGCCGATCACTGCCGAACGACTCGGCCGTGTCGTCCGACACGGCCCGTGCCGTACTCGTCCGGATAATGCCGCAGTGTCTGCCTCAGGACCCGACCGTGTCGTCTGGCACGGCCGAGTCGCACCCTTCCGGATAGGCGTAACTGCGCTTGCAGGCCCGACCGTGTGCGTGACACGGCCGAGTCAATGCCGAGCGCCATGGACGGGTCATGTCGGTAGGCCCCTTCGCGCCGCGACCGTGTCATGCCGGACACGGCCGAGTCCTCGCGCCAGATGGCGCGCGACCGTGTCATGCCGGACACGGCCGAGTCCGCCGCCGAGTCAACCCCTATAAATTCATTTTTGAGCATTTTGAGCTCATTTACTCCATTTTTTCCATCTTCTTCACTCCGCAACCGAGAGAGAATATCTTGAGGGAGAGATTTCTTCATCAATTATCATTTGAGTGTGTATTTTTCATCACCTTCAATCATCCGGGAAGCTTGGATAGTCGCTTTTACACGTTTTCATCGGATCAAGTACTTGGATCATCAAGAGGTAATTCCTTCAACACTTTGGACTTCGATTTTGTGTTGAGATATGATGTTTTGGACGTTATAATCATGTTATATGAAGGGATATGTATATGATTATGAGTTTGTATAAGGATTCATTGGATTATTGAGGAATTATTCGAGAACACCTTGATAATCGAGTTGGAATTGGGGATTTTCGACTAATTGTTGTTATAATCACGTTTTTGGATATTCATAACGGATTATTGATCGTTTTGGAGATGTTTTGTTGGTTTGAAACACTTCTTGGGGGATTTGATATTGGTATATTAAGGTTTGATTGTAAACAATCGGAGTTTGGATACAACGTGTTTGATTTAATGCCTCTATGGACTTAGTTTAATCGTATCGACGTTTCGAGTTCGTTATATTCGTGTTTGATTCATATATTAAGAGAATTGTTGGTGCTTGTGTAATTCAAGGTTGTTCGAGTGGCCGGTATTCCCTATTAAGGACGTTGTTCGTGGAAGGACTTCCTCGCCTTCGGTTTGAGGCAAGTTTTATACTTGTACTAGTCATTGAGCTAATGTCATCATGTATGTGTATAGATGTGTTGTATCATTCCGAGACTTAGTCTCTTCATGAATTCATTGATATCAAGAGATCGTTCGATACGATACCTTCCGGCAATTTTTCCAAACGTCATTGTTGTTCGTTAACGGCCTATTCAAGGCATTGTAATACTCATTATTAATGTCATTGTCGATAGCCGGTTCGCGGTATCGATGTATCGATTGTTGTTCATATAGATGTCAATCTAAAACATCGTTGAAATCATTGTTATTCCTGTTGGAGTTGTCATTAAAACTGTATTGGCCGATTAAAGGCATTAGCGTATTCATTTCTCATCTTCGACGTCGGTAACCGATTAAAGGTGCCGAGGTATCCTTCATATCATTGTTATCGATTGGCCGTTCTCAGGCAAATCGAAATGTTCAATCATTCACTATATCATTATTATCAATTGACCTTTCTAAGGCAAATCGAGATATTCAATCATTCATCATATTACTCTTATCGATTTGCCGTTCTAAGGTAATCGAAACACTCAATCATTCATGGAATCATCCAGCATCATTGTTATCGTGTTGGCCGACTCAAGGTAGCACACTATCATTCTCACGAATTCGGTAATCTACGAATCGTTGTCATTTGTGATTTATTATATTTTTGGAGGCTAGTCTCGGCTAGTGCTTATTATGGGTAAGTTTGGGGCTTGAACCTTCGCGGTTGGCTTCCCAACACCTACGACTCAGTAGGTCACGGTCGTGTTTATGATCTTATGGGTAAGCTTGGGGCTTGAACCTTCGCGGTTGGCTTCCCAACACCTACAACTCAGTAGGTCACGGTCGTGTTTATGATCTTATGGGTAAGCTTTGGGCTTGAACCTTCGCGGTTGGCTTCCCAACACCTACAACTTAGTAGGTCACGGTCGCGTTTATGACCTTATGGGTAAGTTTGGGGCTTGAACCTTCGCGGTTGGCTTCCCAACACCTACAACTCAGTAGGTCACGGTCGTGGTTATGACCTTATTAGCCCTCATTAATTATAGCTTCGGGCTATTCCGGTTTCATGTGAATGTGATATTTGACAGCTTCGGCTGAGTGGCTTTCAGGCCTTTGTGATTGTCTTGATAATTTCATTGGGGCCTTCGGGCATTGTGATTCATGTTTAATTCAGTTCTTGATGGATTCATGTTGTGTAATTCATTGCGATATTCTGGGATTTTGATTCCGTTGGGCATTTATGTTCTAACTGTCGAATGTATTAATAGTATGTCGTGGGCATAGTATTTCACGAATGCTCGGTTCTTACATTGGTTTGTGAGCATCTCGTACTATTATTATCATTGTACCGTTTCATTACGCCTTTGGATGCATATCATGTTATACATGTATTTGATGTTCATTATCTGGATGATCGACCGTGGGGCGGAACATGTTTTAATGTTTTTCGTGCTTGCTAGGAGAGAGTTGAGACACATGGGCATGACGTTGGCGTGGAGGCATTCGAGCGATACTAGTCCGAGTTGTTCATTGTTGGTCAGTCAGTTGGAGTGTACTCCGGTCTTGTCAGTTGTTGTCGTGTTGTATTACCCGAACAGATGTTCGTGGATGCTGTTGTATTTCATTTTGGCCATGTAGGCCACTTTTGTCGTTGAAATTCCTTATCGGAATATTGTGTCGGATATCATGGTAGGGACTATGATTTTCCCTTGTTGTTTAATTTAATGTATTATAGTCATGTTTGCCTGGTGGATCTCCTGGTGTGGGGTCCACGGCACTGTAATAACCCAATAGGATTTGGGGGTGTTACAGAAATGGTATCAGAGATTTGGGTTGTGTAATACCCTGAGATGTGAGTTATGTGGTCCTACCGTCGCGGTAGTAGTGGGATTGTCAGGTTATGACAATCTAGTCAGTCAGGTTTTGTGAGTCGTAATATTAGTGCGACTGCACGAGTCATTCATTCATCGAGTCGTCGTCAGTGAAGACTAGTATCGCGAGACCTCGAAGCTTCGTATGACCTGTGTAAGGACTCGATTCTCTTTATGTTCATACATTTATCATGTCATTAATTATTCATGCTTGTTGAAACATATATGTGATATTATTGTTATGATTGATTCATGACTAATTGTTTTGGAGCACGTGTGACCTGTGTAAGTGCTATGGATCAACTCATTCACCAGTTAATAATCCTCAATCACTATTTTGATCTTGTCGATCATGTTAATTCATTCATCACTCTGTTAATCTCATCATTCAATTAATTCATTCATCACTCAGTCAATATCATTCATCACTCAGTTAATTCGTTCATCACTCAGTCAATATCATTACTCAGATAATTCATTCATCACTCGGTTAATTCATTCATCACTCAGTCAATATCATTCATCACTCAGTTAATTCGTTCATCACTCAGTCAATATCATTACTCAGATAATTCATTCATCACTCGGTTAATTCATTCATCACTCGGTTAATTCATTCATCACCCAGTCGATATCATTGCTCAGTTAATTCATTCATCACTCAGTTAATTCCTTCATCACTTAGTCAATCTCATTGTTCAGTTAATTCATTAATCACTCAGTTAATCTCATCGCTCGATTAATTCATTCATCACTCAGTCAATCTCATTACTCAAGTAATTCATTCAGTACTCACTCAATCTCATTATTCAGTTAATTCATTCATCACCCAGTCAATCTCATTGCTCAATTAATTCATTCATCACTCAGTCAATCTCATTACTCAATTAATTCATTCTTCACTCAGTCTATCTCATTACTCAGTTAATCATTAATCACTTATTCAATCTCATTGCTTAGTTCATTCATCACTCACTCATTGCTCAGTCAATTCATTAATCATCCAGTCCATCTCATTGTTCGGTTGTTGATCTTGTGGATTGAATTTTCAACCTTGTTAACTTGTTCAAGGTAATCATTTCAGAATTTCATCGGGTAATCATGTTACCTCATTTGATCTTTCATGCGATCTCATCATATTCCGGTGTCATGTGGACGATCATTTTACCGCATTATTAATGCATTCATTGTGTTAGAGCGTGTATGCTCATTGTTATCATTCCGTCTCATAATCATAATGCGATCTTCATACGAGATCTGTAATTATCACGTGACTTTCCCGCCTCGGTATGGAAAGAGTCGCCGAGGAACATCGGACTCACGTCCAAGGGATCGTTTTCTAGTCGTCTTCGTGGCCGAAGAGCATCTTCATCTCGCATTTACGATTTCGACTGTTGTTTACTTTAACTGTGATACAATATGACATCCATCACCGGTTTTGAGCAAGTTAATTCTTGTTCGGTAATAGGATAATCATTCATTTCATTGTCGTTCATTCATTCACTTAAGTCATTCATCATATATCAATCATGTTGAGACTTGTCATCATGAAATTAATCATTTAATTCACGAGGAACAACGGTTCCAATAATTTCACTTGAACTATCACTCAGGATGTTATTAATTCACCTTGGTGAGCCATTCTTAATCCTGGTCGGATTTATAGTCAATTATCATTCATCATTCATTTTAGTCACTTTCATTCTCGTGACCTTCTGAGATCATAGTTAGCGGCGAGTTCATCGTCGGATATACCTCTAATCGTTGAGGTACCAAGTCGAGGTATTTTCCGTTTCGGAAGATGGGGGAAGTTGAGTCCGAGATTCATTGGACCGTTTGAAAATTTGGATCGAGTAGGCGAGTTAGCTTATCGATTGGCTTTACCTCCGGCATTGAGCCGAATTCATAATGTGCTTCACGTCTCTCAGTTGCGGAAGTATGTTGCCGACCCGAGTTACATACTTCAGTTCGACGAAATCGAAATCGCGGATGATCATTCGTACGAGAAGCGTCACGATGAGTGTTGGAGCGGCGAATCAAACAGGTGGAGAAATAAGTCGATTCCTTTGGTCAAGATTCAAGGGTCTAGACACGGAGTCGAAAAGGCTACTTGGGAACCGAGGATAGTATGCGAGAGAGTTATCCCGAGTTGTTTGACCCTTTAGTTTCGGGACGAAACTCTTTTAAGGGGGTGTATGTAATACCCGGTTGTAATTCATCATTATCATTCAAGAAATTCATTCGGTGATTGTCACTCGGTGGATTTTCACTCATTTATAATCATTCATCAATCATATTCTTTCACCGTGTTCACCATTCGGAAAAACTTCGAGTGGTGTATCGTTATTGTTCATTGTTTCAACTTTCCTCATATGAGTTCGACTTTGTTAGATCACCATTAATTTTTGGTAATTCCAAAAATTCTAAATCTTCGCAATATTATAAAGCATCGAGTTAGCTTTCCTATGGTTCAAACGGTGAGTCAATCGAGTCCTGACGAGAAAGTTATGGTCGTTTTAGCTCACCCGCTCTTTTTTCAATTGTGGCGATCATCGCCGAACGACTCGGCCGTGTCGCCCGACACGGCCCGTGCCGTACTCGTCCGGATAATGCCGCAGTGTTCGCCTCGAGACCCGACCGTGTCGTCGCACGGCCGAGTCGCACCTTCCGGATAGGCCGTAACTGTCAGAGGCCCGACCGTGTGCCAGGACACGGTCGAGTCATTGCCGAGCGCCGCGGACGGGTCACTGTCGGTAGGCCCCTTCGCGCCGCGACCGTGTCATGCCGGACACGGTCGAGTCCCTGCCGGCCAGATGCGCGCCGCGACCGTGTCATGCCGGACACGGTCGAGTCTGGCTGCCGAGTCAACCCCTATAAATTCATTTTTTGAGCATTTTGAGCTCATTTACTCCATTTTTTCCATCTTCTTCACCTGCAACCGAGAGAGAATATCTTGAGGGAGAGATTTCTTCATCAATTATCATTTGAGTGTGTATTTTTCATCACCTTCAATCATCTGGGAAGCTTGGATAGTCGTTTTTACACGTTTTCATCGGATCGAAGTACTTGGATCATCAAGAGGTAATTCCTTCAACACTTTGGACTTCGATTTTGTGTTGAGATATGATGTTTTGGACGTTATAATCATGTTATATGAAGGGATATGTATATGATTATGAGTTTGTATAAGGATTCATTGGATTATTGAGGAATTATTCGAGAACACCTTGATAATCGAGTTGGAATTGGGGATTTTCGACTAATTGTTGTTATAATCACGTTTTTGGATATTCATAACGGATTATTGATCGTTTTGGAGATGTTTTGTTGGTTTGAAACACTTCTTGGGGGACTTGATATTGGTATATTAAGGTTTGATTGTAAACAATCGGAGTTTGGATACAACGTGTTTGATTTAATGCCTCTATGGACTTAGTTTAATCGTATCGACGTTTCGAGTTCGTTATATTCGTGTTTGATTCATATATTAAGCGAATTGTTGGTGCTTGTGTAATTCAAGGTTGTTCGAGTGGCCGGTATTCCCTATTAAGGACGTTGTTCGTGGAAGGACTTCCTCGCCTTCGGTTTGAGGCAAGTTTTATACTTGTACTAGTCATTGAGCTAATGTCATCATGTATGTGTATAGATGTGTTGTATCATTCCGAGACTTAGTCTCTTCATGAATTCATTGATATCAAGAGATCGTTCGATACGATACCTTCCGGCAATTTTGCCAAACGTCATTGTTGTTCGTTAACGGCCTATTCAAGGCATTGTAATACTCATTATTAATGTCATTGTCGATAGCCGGTTCGCGGTATCGATGTATCGATTGTTGTTCATATAGATGTCAATCTAAAACATCGTTGAAATCATTGTTATTCCTGTTGGAGTTGTCATTAAAGCGTATTGGCGATTAAAGGCATTAGCGTATTCATTTCTCATCTTCGACGCCGGTAACCGATTAAAGGTGCCGAGGTATCCTTCATATCATTGTTATCGATTGGCGTTCTCGTGCAAATCGAAATGTTCAATCATTCACTATATCATTATTATCAATTGACCTTTCTAAGGCAAATCGAGATATTCAATCATTCATCATATTACTCTTATCGATTTGCCGCTCTAAGGTAATCGAAACACTCAATCATTCATGGAATCATCCACGCATCATTGTTATCGTGTTGGCCGACTCAAGGTAGCACACTATCATTCTCACGAATTCGGTAATCTACGAATCGTTGTCATTTGTGATTTATTATATTTTTGGAGGCTAGTCTCGCTAGTGCTTATTATGGGTAAGTTTGGGGCTTGAACCTTCGCGGTTGGCTTCCCAACACCTACGACTCAAGAGGTCACGGTCGTGTTTATGATCTTATGGGTAAGCTTGGGGCTTGAACCTTCGCGGTTGGCTTCCCAACACCTACAACTCAAGAGGTCACGGTCGTGTTTATGATCTTATGGGTAAGCTTGGGGCTTGAACCTTCGCGGTTGGCTTCCCAACACCTACAACTTAGTAGGTCACGGTCGCGTTTATGACCTTATGGGTAAGTTTGGGGCTTGAACCTTCGCGGTTGGCTTCCCAACACCTACAACTCAAAGAGGTCACGGTCGTGGTTATGACCTTATTAGCCCTCATTAATTATAGCTTCGGGCTATTCGGTTTCATGTGAATGTGATATTTGTGACTTGGTGAGTGGCTTTCGTGCCTTTGTGATTGTCTTGATAATTTCATTGGGGCCTTCGGGCATTGTGATTCATGTTTAATTCAGTTCTTGATGGATTCATGTTGTGTAATTCATTGCGATATTCGGGATTTTGATTCGCCGTTGGGCATTTATGTTCTAACACATCGAGCAATTAATAGTATGTCGTGGGCATAGTATTTCACGAATGCTCGGTTCTTACATTGGTTTGTGAGCATCTCGTACTATTATTATCATTGTACCGTTTCATTCTGCCTTTGGATGCATATCATGTTATACATGTATTTGATGTTCATTATCTGGATGAATGACCCAGTGGGCGGAACATGTTTTCATGTTTTAGGTGCTTGCGAGGAGAGAGTTGAGACACAGGGGCATGACGTTGGCGACGAGGCATTCGAGCGATACTAGTCCGAGTTGTTCATTGTTGGTCAGTCAGTTGGAGTGTACTCCGGTCTTGTCAGTTGTTGTCGTGTTGTATTACCCGAACAGATGTTCGTGGATGCTGTTGTATTTCATTTTGGCCATGTAGGCCACTTTTGTCGTTGAAATTCCTTATCGGAATATTGTGTCGGATATCATGGTAGGGACTATGATTTTCCCTTGTTGTTTAATTTAATGTATTATAGTCATGTTTGCCTGGTGGATCTCCTGGTGTGGGGTCCACGGCACTGGAATAACCCAATAGGATTTGGGGGTGTTACACCAAATGCACAATTCCGTTCCAAAATCTACCCAACATACTGATTTCCAAAATCATAGTTTCTCATGATCATCAATACTGTAACGCATAATATTCTGCTGAATCTCAAAGCATATCAACTTAGAATGGCAATAAATTTCAATGCAATTCAAAAATCCAAATACTTACAGATCGTGAAGTCGACGATTCCCCGTGATACTGGCACATGTCTCAACTCAAGAAAATACTCGACACAGATATTTTCAAAACACGCATTTTGCAACTCAGTTCAACTCGAGAACACAACACATCTCTTTGCAGAGAATCACGTTAACACCATTTGGAAAAGTTTACAACAACCCCAGTACCACACTGGTAAATCACATAACGCACAAGCCCGAGTGAACAACAAAAACTCAGAGCTCAAACACTTGTCAACCGACAACTCGAATGACACGACAAAAGCACGACCCAACTTGACCCGACTGCCTAGGTTTTCTCAACCTAAGCTCTGATACCATATTCTGTAACACCCCCAGATCCGACCGGGAATATTACAGCGCCGTGGGCCCCGAAATGGAACCCACAAGGCTAAAAAAAATTTTCGCAAATATTTAAAATGCCCAAGAGGCCAACGACGGTACTATCTATTAAAAACATTTGAAGACTATATAAAATTTGTTTATCAAAACCGTCATAAAATCTCGTTTGAAAGGACAAGGCCTGAAATACCAGAACTCAACAGTTTAAAAACATACGTTAAGCTATCGCTTACACGTACTGCCAAAATAGTTTAGAAAATGGTTGCCAAAGTAACCTAAGTTACCAGATATGAAAAGGCCATTTAAAAATACTCACGCAATAAAAAAGACAAACAATTAAAAATACTCTAGCAGCGGAATACAACAACTGATCAGGAAACTTAATATACAATTACATGCCCTAGCCAGTATCCTCCGGGAATCTCATCTCTCCACGACCGCACAAGCTCGATATCTCAAGAACCTAAAAAGAAAGCCCACGACGGGGTCAGCCATAATATCCAACAATGATAACCGTCACATCACATTAATAATTACATACCAATGAGAATACAAAACAAGAATACGACCAATGTAATCCTATCGTCATAACTTTACCAAAATTTCACATCTCGCACAGTACCCAAGGTTCTCAAAACATCATCATAACTCACTGTTACGAAATCTACTAACTCTGTCTAACCCAAATCTGTCGGGCGACATCATCACATCTCGACACGAAAACCAATTATCCATCAAAGACAAATACCAAGGGAAATACGGAACATACCTCGAGATGCACAAAACCATGACAATCATGTCAGTCTAATATGTGATCAAATAAATGCAAATTATGGGCACGGTCCTAACACAAGACCTACAAATGCATACTCATATGACAACGTCAATATGCTCAAAACAATGACAACAGTGTATACTCGATGGAAATCCCATGATCCAGCGCCCTCAGCATAGATCCCAGATGATCCTACTAGATCAACACGAAACGGATAACCAATAATATACATATGCACAACAACACATGATAAAATCAATGATGCGAATCCACATAATTCCATCAACACAATACTGTGTAATTCAACAATCCAGCGCCCTCAGCATAGATCCCCATGATGATCCCGTCGGACTAACGCATGGTGGAAAACCTGTCCAACGATCCAGCGCCCTCAGCATAGATCCCCATGATGATCCCGTCGGACCAACGCATAGTAGACATCCGATCCAGCGCCCTCAGCATAGATCACACGATCTCACCGCATCAACACAACATAAACAATACAATGATGCATACACCTATGCAACTCAATATGTTCATCAACATGAACAACGTATGAATCAAAAACATGAACGACACTATGATGAAACAACTAGGACGACTTCATGTTCAGCAACATGAATGACAACTTTCATGATCAACATCATCAACACTAAACCGAATCGAACTAAGATACTTGTCTCGAGTCCTTCAGGAGAAATCTCGATGTCAAATCATCACTGGCGATTATCCTTAATGCTCGGCGATCCAAATGAAAAATAGACTATATATACTCATATCCTCATCTTTATTGCAACGTAAACTTGATACCCGAATATGCCAATAACCGAGATAAATCATATACATTATGATTTTACTCCCAGAATCGGAAGGACAACATATAATCCAAATCTCCAGAATTTGCAGTAATATTCATTTTTATATGCATTATAAATGAAATGAAACTGAAACCATTCATTAAACATTATAACTGAGCAAGTAATAACTTGCCTCGATACCGATACGACGATGATGAAGCCGCTACCAATCTCATTGCCTTCGTCTATGAGCTCCTCGGCCCTGACCCATAAAATTCACGAACATACTCGAACACGACCGCAACATACGGTTATAATCACCGATCAATAATATCAACCTATTGTAGTAATCAAATAGCAACGATCCGATAATAATCAACAACCAACATAGCCAACCAATCAAACTTAACGGGTCAACGAATACCTCGATCCTATATAAAACCAAATAATATACTCAAATCATTTTACGAATTCATATCCATCATATGAATCGACATCCGATAATTACTAATCAATATAACCGATTGAAAAACTCAACACTTTCACAATATCTCGATTAGACACAATTCCGAACAATCCAACTCAAACAATTACGAATTCATAACCAAAATACAATTACGGATACGAATGTAAAGGAAATCATATTCAGCGATCAATCACAATCTTTCCGGGTTCCAAATTGATATCATGATTCATATTTCATCAAGAACATACGAATTCTACCACTACAATCAACGAACATTCTATATTGATATCTAAATATACCGATAATTCAACCTACGATCGTCTTGCTATGTTAAATTCATCAAAAAGTTCCTCAAGAACACTAAGTGATTCAAAATCATGTTCATAGCCATCAAAACAACCTAATTCGATATATTCTAATATCTAAACAATCATCATTCATAATTCAAGGTGTATATTATCATATTCTCCAATATAATGATCCGCCTCACATCAAGAATCGAAGCAATTCTACCAAGAACACCAAGAACACTATGATTCTATAATCATAACCAACATAATCAAGACATAAACCATCATATACTTCAACATATAGTTCATATAACCTCAAGAACCATAACAACAACATCATAATCATCTTCATACGAATCAGTCATCAGCAACAACATCAAAATCTGGATTGAAAGAGAGGATTATCCAACATACCTTTTAGAAGATGAAATACACAAGCAAATACTTGAAGAATCATCAATGTCCTCGTATACAAGCTTCAATCCCATATTTCCAAGCTCACAATCGACTTAGGAGAGCTAAAACTCCCTCTCTCAGTGTTTGGAGGCGAAGAACAAAGTGAGATAATGAAGAAAAATGAAAGACGGGCATTCACTTATAAAATATTCAGTTCGTTATGTACGTAACATGCTCATGTTAATGTACGTAACCACCATTTACGTACCCTATCTGACTTTGGTAGTGTACATAACGACAGTCCAGAGTTAACTGACTCAATTCGTTCTATGACTTGCGTACGTAATTCTTACTTTATAACGTACGTAATACGTACGTTGACTTGCTACAGTAACATACTCGTTAACGTACATAATGATCCGTCCTTAGCATACGTAATGGTCGGGGTTAACTCGCCTGTCCACATCCGCTGCCGACACCAGGTCCCACCTGCCGACCATGACTCGGTCCTGTCTGATTTATCTTGTTACGTACGTAATGCCTTAGCCTTAACGTATATAACAGTAGCAACTTAGTGTACATTAAGTCCTTAAGCTTAGCGTACGTTAAGGGCTCTATACATAGCCAAATCCAACTGTTCTGGTCCGTCTCGACATACTGGATACGTATACTGACTACGTATACTCAACACATTATATCCTCAAATGAAATTGTCGACCAAATACGACAATTATACCACTGCTAACATCTCAGTCCTTAATTTATTTTATCCCTACTGTACAGATTCCACGCTGTACAATCTTGGATAAAATAACATTAAATAACAATAGCAGAAATTCTGGATATTACATGTATAACATGTTCTTTGACATGGAGAGTGACTGTCGAACACTAATGGTTAGTGGGAGCACACGTTATAGGTATGATAATTGGATTAGTACACTCGAACCGACTCACCCTCTATTCGTCACATAGATTTCACTCTGGGACAGTCAATGACGGAATCGAAAGGTTATGATAGGTATTCGTGAACCTTCGACTTGAGGATTTAGTAGGGATGTGCTTGTGATGTCAAGATTTTCATTAGAGTAGTTCGGCCCTGTAAACCGAAAGGCGGGGGTCAACCTCGATGTGCGTCTTGACGGGCAAGTAGCAGGTCCTACTGAATACCAAGATAGAATTCTTTCTCTTATTAGTGAATGGGTTATATGTCATATGCGGTTATTGGCAGATGAGATCATAAGTCTTTGGCCAAAGCATTGGAGCTAGTTGTATTGGATACACGAGGGCTCGATGATCTCGATTTGCATTAACGCATGCATAGCGTCAAGTACAGATAGGGTTTGACTGACCGTGACCCTATAACTTTATCGGGACATTTGAAAGAAGGGTTTATACGTATACTGGTATTCACGACAGAATGGTTCTGGAATGATCCCAATCATTCGTTCTCAATTGGGGTACAGTGTAGGCTGCCAGGCTGGCTAGGTGGTGCTACTACTCTTTGGTTCCTCCCATTGCTGACTGAGACGGACCTACCGAGTCGCGCAATAAGATTGACGACGGTATGAATCAAGCTTATTCTCTCATTATGAATATTAGATATTAGATATCTAATTTGGTACATTGGATGTCTCAATTAATTTATTGGATAAATTAATTTATGGCCTAATGAATTAAATAAATTACTGGGTGATTAATTTAATTCATAGATATAATTATTTCTTGGAGAAATTAATTATATTATTTTATATTTGATATGATTAATTAATTGGATTAATTAATCGATATAAATACATCGGAACGGAATTGGAGTTTATCTGTTTGGACTCATCGGGAGTCCGAAACGAACCAAACCTGTCCGATCTTCTAGATGGCCGCCCCTTACCAACCACCACCCTTTGGTCTTGGTCTTCACCTTGAAAGGTGGAATACATATGGGCACCAAGGGGACAATATCTTTTAAGATATTGTTTTAGGTGATATGGTTTTGATTCTTGAAGAATAAAATAAAGACAACATCTCTCCCCCTCACTTGGTGTATCACACGTTTTTGAAAAATAAAAGAGAGAAGAAAATAGTTTTCTTTGTCTTCAAAGTGTTCTTCATCTCCTTCATATTTTTCTTGGAGAAATATTGTGAGGATTAATTGAGAGATATAGATTGTACACTTAGAGTATTATAATCAAAAGCTTCATCATCCTAGCTCTAGCCGTATCCTTGAAGGATAGCAAGGTGATCGTCATCCCGTTCGTTTCTCCGGCACAAGTAAAGACGTGGTATTTCGGCGTTGGATCATCCAAGAGCTTGGAGTGGATTGGATCGTAGGGAAATCATCTAAAGCTTAGGGAATAGCTCAAGAGAAGGATACCATTTAATCAACAGACTATAAGGGTATGTTTTCTCCTATCTCTTGTGTTTCGTATTATATTCGTATATACGTAGCTCGATCGATCCTCGTAGGGATTCGGATCGAATTAATTTTCGTGATATGACAATACTCGAATCATCCGTACAATATAACAGAAAAAATAAAAATAATGGCTGGATATTGCATACTCCCCCCCCCCCCCCCCCCTCAAAAGAGTTTCGTCCTCGATACTAAGGGGTAAACAACTCAGAATATATATCCCGCATGCTATCCTCGGTTTCCAATGTAGCCTCCTCGACTCCATGTCTCGACCACTGAATCTTCACTAGGGGAATCACCTTGTTCCTCAACTGTTTGATCCTTCTCTCGAGCAATCGTACAGGACACTCCTCGTACGTATGATCATCCTCTAACTCAGTTTCTTCAAACTGAAGTGTGTGGCTAGGGTCAGCAACATACTTCCTCAACTGAGAGACATGAAAAACTCGACTCAATGTCAGTGGTAAATCCAAGCGATAAGCCAGATCGCCTACTCGTTCCAAAATCTCAAACGCTCCAATATATCTCGGACTCAACTTCCCTTTTTTCCAAAATGAAATAAACCTCGGGTAGGAGACACCTTAATCAGTAGATGGTCACCAATCTCGAACTCGAGTGGTCTCCGACCTTATCTACATATGACTTCTGCCAGCTCTGAGCTGTTAACAAATGACTCCTAATTAGAGTGATTTTCTCACGAGCTGCTAATAAATATATCAGGCTTCGTACCCAGAGATTCAGACAAGTCGTCCCAACACAAAGGGGACCTACAACGACGGCTATATAATGCCTCATAAGGTGCCATCTTAATCAAAGCATGCCAACTATTATTGTAGGCAAACTCCACCAAAGGTAGTTGGGCTTCCCAATTGAGAGCACATGCTCTAAACATATCCTCTAGAGTTTGGATAGTCCTCTCAAACTGGCGATCGGTCTGGGGATGAAATGTCGTACTGAAGTTCAACTATGTACCCATCGCATGATGAACTGCTTTCCAGAAATGTGACACGAATCGTCCGTCACGATCTGATACGGTACTCTTGGGCATGCCATGCAACCCTATAATCTCTCGAATGAACAACTGGGCCAATCTCTCGGGACCTCACGTGTCTTTGATTTCCAACAAGTGAGCTGATTTGGTCAGACGATCTACACATACCCAAATCTTATTCATACCTCATCGACTCATTGGCAAGGTTGTGATAATGTCCATCGATATATCCTCCCATTTCTATTATGTAATAGGGAGTGATTTTAGCATACCCGTTAGTCGCTGTTGTTCAATTTTAGCCCGGTGACATGTTAAACATCTAGAAACAAACTCCACAACTTCTCGTTTCATGTTACTCCACCAGTAATATTGCTTCAAATCCTTATACATCTTGCTAGACCCTGGATGAATGGAGTACGGGGTAGCATAAGCCTCTCTCAAGATAGGGTTTTTAAACTCTTCATCGGCCGGTACACATAGTCGATTCTTGAAACGTATCAGTCCATCCTCATGGGTAACAAATCCAGGGGCTTCCCCTGAGTTACTTCATTCTGAATCCGAGGTAAGAATGGGTTTGTAATCTACTTTGATCTGATAGTATCGTCAAGGGACGATGAAATCTCAAGTGTACAAAGTTTATATTGTATCCTTTGTAGCCAAACCTCAAGCCCCAGTCTAACAAATTCTAACTGTAACTCCTTCTAGATAGTCAAACGAGTAAGCATGTGCTCATGTACTATCTTATGGCTCAAGGCATCGGCAACTACATTCGCCCTTCCTGAGTGGTATAGGAACTCGATACCATAATCATTAATCAATTCCAGCCACCTCCTTTGTCTCATGTTTAACTCCTTCTGGGTAAAAATGTACTTCGTACTCTTATGATCAGTAAAATTCTGACAAGCAACCCCATATAAGGAATGACGCTATATTTTTAAAGAAAACACCACGGCTGCCAAATCCAGTTCATGGGTCGGGTAGTTGACCTTGTATGGTCTCAATTATCTTGATGCGCAGGCAATCACCTCCCCATTATGCATCAATACACAACCGAGACCCCATTTCGATGCGTCACTATATACCACAAATCCCTTTGTTCCTTGTGGTAACACCAAAACTGGTGTCGATATCAGTAGACTCTTAGCTCATCAAAACTCTATTAACACATTTCTAACCAAGTGTACTTCTTATCCTTTCTCAACATATTAGTCAGGGGCTGGGCCATCTTAGAGAATCCTTCCACAAATCATTTGTAGTAACCTGCTAATAAAAGGAAACTACTGATTTCCTTCACATCGGGGGTAGCCAGTCTCGGATAGCCTCTGTAATTTATGGGTCCACACTAACCCCATAAAATGATGTCACATGCCTGAGGAAAGTAACTTTCATCACCCAAAATTCACATTTGGGAAATTTTCCATAAGGTTGTTCTCGTCTCACGTCGAGAACCTGGCGAATATGACATTCATGCTCATCGTGGTCATGGGAATAAATCAAGATTTCTTCGATGAAAACGACCACAAAATGATCCAGGCAATCAATGAACACTCGGTTTATTAATTCCATGAACACGGTCGGTGTGTTGGTCAGTCCTAATGGCATCACCACGAACTCGTAATGCCTATAGCGAGTACAGAAAGCCGTCTAGGAAATATCAGACTCTCGGATCCTTAGTTGATTATAACCGGATCTCAAGTCAATATTAGAGAACTCTGCTGGACCCTGAAGATGATCCAATAAATCATCGATACGAGGTAAGAGATACTTTTCTTGATTGTTACCCTGTTCAGCTCACGGTAATCAATATATAGATGCAAAGATCCATCCTTCTTCCGTACAAATAACACGGGTGCTCCCCAAAGGGATGCACTAGGTCTGACATGGCCCTTCTCGGTCAATTCCTCAAGCTGATTCATCAATACATGCATCTCAGTCAGAGCCATACGATACGGGGCTTTAGAAATGGGGGACGTACCTAGCTCTAACTCAATGGTAAAATCTACCTCTCGCTGTGGAGGTAAACCTGGCAGATCATCTGGAAAAACATTTGGGTACTCTCGAACCACCTAAATATCAATCAATTCAACTGGTCGATCTTCTGTCTTGGTCATGTAGCACCAATAACCAACACATCCCTGATTAAGCAGCTTCACTGCTTTCATTACACTGATGACTCTCCCGAAACGACTCGGATTATCACCTCATAAAATATATTCCAAACCATCATCAGAAGTGACGGTCACCATCTGCTTACGGATGCTAAGAATGGCATCATAACGACCATCCAATCGATACCCAAGATTACATCATCTTTAGGTAAATCGACCACAATTAAATCTGACAACCACTCGCGGTCGTCCAATCGAATTGGACAGTTCTGAACTTCAGAATTCCCAATGATTCTTCTACCATCAGGTAGACCAATCACATAAGGCTCGCACTCAGCAACACTATCTAATTGTAATCGGCTCAAACAAGATGCAGATATAAAAGAATGTGAAGCACCAATATCAAAAAGAATACAAACAGGCTGAGAATGAATCTCAAGTGTACCTGTAATCAAGCTGGCCTCGGGATCATTGGCCTTCTTCATCTTGTAGATCCTGGGCTTTGCAGTCCCGGCACCAGACGTACCGGCCTGACCTCCACGACCTACTCCTCATCTTGACCCTGAAGTCTTGTGAGAAGTGGATGGAGGTTTACGGTCCTGGATAGCAGGTTGAAATGAAGCATAGGAGGCTATCGGAGTACGTCTCGGTCCAGCTCTACAAAAACAAGCACGATGCCAATCAACCCCACAAGTATGGCACGGAATAGCTGGCTTCGGACATTTAGTGCGGATGTGCCCCTACTCTCTACAGTTAAAACACACAATGGACAAGTTGGCTGCTCGGGAATGCGATCCTGCTAGTTTTGACGCCACAGGTGGCCGCTCAGAAAAAGTCGGTCCAGATTGGGGCTTCTTGAATGTTCCCTGATTACTATCAGCTTAGTTCTAGTTCCTTGATCTCTTATTAGAAGACCGCGACTGCTTCTTAGAAATCTCTTTTGCAGTGAGTTCATACTCAAGAGCTCTCTCGATGAACCACGGTAGAGTCATGCAGTGGTGATTAAGTAGTTGCATTCTCATCTGAGGTTTCAACCTCTTAAGAAAATATTTGATCTTATCAGCCTCCGTCCGAACAATCAACGAGGCAAACGGAATAAGTGTTTGAAGTTTCTCGACAATCGTTAATACATCATCATTATCATCAGATGGGTCCGGGTCCAGCAATTCCAATAGCTTAGCCTGACGGAGTGGATATGGATAATAACGATCCAACATGAGACTCTTGAATTCATCCCAGTTGCACAAGCCATCAGCCGGTTTCACCGAAAGCCACCATGTATGGGCGCTCTTACTAAGGTAGTAAGCCGCCACTGAAACTCGATTCTCCTCGGGACAATCAACCATCTCGAACAACTTATCAAAGTATTCGACCCAGTGAATAATATCAGCAGGCTCAGAGGATCCCTCAAAGGTCGGAGGTCGCTGACGAGAGATGTCATTAACCATCCGACTCATGATCCCACCGTGCACAGGGGGCGGTGGCTGGGGTCCTTGCTGCTGGCCAGTAGTAGAAGCATTCTGCATCATTACCATCAATCGAGCCATCTGGGTCATTTGGGCCACCATGCCCTAAATTAGTGTATAAGGGTCGGCGTGCGCGATATCATGTTGTCCGGTGTGGTGCGAATGGTTCTCAGTAGGCGAATCGCTGCCCGCCAAACTTGACCCACATTCGAACGCTTGTTGGCTCATGGTCTAAATGATGAATGTAAGCCCATACTCATTATGTATGCTAACATGTCAACATTGCATATGTAATGCCTGTTGACATGGCTGTCTCAATCGAGCCAAAAATCCTGGTTATGCACGGCCCCACACGCCGAAAGTTGAGATATGATCTGATACCCTATATTACGTACGTAATCGGTGAAGCCTAACATATGCAAAGATTATAGAGATAGCGTATGCTAGAAACTTAAAGTAGCGTACGCTAAGTCCAGAGTACTTAGCCAAAGTACGACTTATCATGAAACTTCCTAAAAGTCAAGTAATACGAACATCGAACATAAATAACTCGATTCTAGTATATCTCAACATCATAAGCGTTACATTAAATTCAAACATGGTACGATGATACTCAAATCATTCGTACAACGTAACAGAAAAATGAAAAATTATAGTCGAATATTACATACATGTACCATACGAGTAATTATATAGATTAGCCAAGATGTACAGAGATCAGATCAGAATTAAAAAAGAATATATCAAGAGATATAGAGATCTGATGAATCTTCACAAGGATCAACTCTAATTGCACAGAGATCTGCAGAAATGTGTTTGAAGCAGATGCACAAGGCAGGCGTACTTGTACAACATGAACTAAAAACCAAACCAAACATACCCAGTATATCCCGCTCAAAGCAGGGTCTGGGGAGGGTAAGATGTACGCAGACCATGCCCCTACTTTTTACGGTAGGGAGGCTATTTCTGTGAAGATCCCCAGCTTAGTGCACAGCAAAGTATTAGGTGATATATACATAGAAGCATATGATGCGAAAAAGCTCAAAACCATACCTGAGCCCATGGCTTAATTCACATGAGACTTACCTAAGGGAACTTTGGCAACTGCACTCTCGATGAGCGTTGCTCTAACAGAAGAGAGGTTGACTCTGCGCACAGCTCCCTGTCAAAAATACACCACACGCAAAAGGCAATAGGATAAAATATACAATAAAGTAAAAAATGCAATGCTCTAGGTCAAAGCTAACCGAGACAACCCAACCCTGAGGCTCTCAACTGCAGCACCACGCCCTACAAAAGAATCCACAACTCTGATCTGTCACCTCCAAGCGCACCTATCAACAGTCATGGTCTCGGAAAGGTTTAAGGCCTTCAAATCTAGTCTCAGCTGCTCCTCCTACGTCCTTCTCGGTCTGCCTCTCCTCCTCTCCCCGACCACCAATAAACTCTCGAACCTCCTCACCGGAGCAGATGTCTACTCTAACATGAACTAAAGATCACCCAATTGAGCAGATAATTAGTAACGTGGATGAAGGTGTGAGAACAAGGAACATATGTAACGACCTGATTTATTTAAGGTATTCTATGAATAATTTTTAATAATAATAAACTTGTAGAAATTTCAAGTCGTTACGGAAACTAACATTTTCTAAAGAAAATATTTGCAAAAATAAAGTGGTTTTAAATCTCCTAAACAACCATAAGAATCTAGCTGCAGAAAATAATTACTAAAAATAAAGTTAAGTGTTTCATATTAAACTTGAGCGGAATTAAAAGAAATAAATAATATTAAATATATCATAAGTCGGCATGCCCTGCAACTCGTTGCTCGACATTCCGAATTAACCTGAAAATTTTACATAGAAAATGGGATGAGCTTTCTATTACTCGTGGTAACATCAAAAGTCAACAATAATCACAATACAAAATGGAGGCATAGCATGAATATTTGTTATATCAACATATAACTTGAGCATTTAAACATGTGATTGCATGTAAACATATACTGATACTTGATATGAAAAACATGTGACTGCATGTTAATAATAAATATAACATATCACCTATAAAGCCCAAATAAAGCAATTAAAAGTGATAAGTAAGGCTAAAATGTTCCTGCGGTCCCTTAACTTAATTTCAGGTAACGATTTAGTCCTTTATCTTTTTTTTTGTCCCAACTAAGTCCTTTATCTTTCACATTTTAAGCAAAGTTAGCCTTTTCCGTTAGTCTCCGTTATAATAATTAATTAGACATTGATTTTATACCTACGTGGCTATAAACATTCCTACGTGTCAAATTCCTAACCTATGTGTCCATTTCCTAACCTACGTGGATTAAAAAAAAGCAAAAAAAAAAATGATGCCTTCTTCTCTCCCACACCAGAGACCAAGTCTCATCTCGTAGCAAACCTCGTAACACCGCATGGCCGCTTCCCAAATTTCCCAATCACGAACCCTAGAGCTGAAAATTGTGCTTCCATCTTGGGCGTTTCTGCTTCTGGTGATAATCGTAGTGGTCCGCAATCTTGGGCGTTTCGTGTTCAGTAAATTAGTAGATCGGTTTTTATGAAAACCCCAATCTGACCACTCCTCTTCTCTATGACCACTCCTCCAGCAACTCCGTCTCTCCCACCGCCGATGAATCGACGACTCTTCAGTTAATCTCATGGGGCCGCGGCGAGCTTCTCCGTTCCTCCGAATTTCTCCATCTGTCGTGCCACTCCAGGTCGCCTCTCTCAAAGTTTGAAATCCAGTGAGCCACTCGTGGAGGTTGGGATTTCGTGCGGGCTGTTCCATTCTGGTTTGGTGGTGGATGGAAATCTATGAATATGGGTAAAGGCGATGGCGGCCGGCTTGGGTTTGGTTTGTTTCATGATTCTTGTTTATACCATGTTGTAGATCGTGTCCTCGTGGTCATTTTGCATATTAGTTTGTTAATTTTGGTTCAGTAAATTAGTAGATCGGTTTTTATGAATGCTCACCGGAGTTCTTGGTTTTTTTTATCGGATTTTTAGTTCCAGCAGTGTTTTTGACTGTTTGGTTGTGTAATATGATTGCCCAGTTAACAAGCAACGTTTTGTGGTCAGCTTGGTTGAGTTTGATGCAGCCAGGTTTCTAGTAGCCGGATTCTAGACAGTCGCCGGAATCTGGGATTTTTTTTAATTTAAATTACTAATTATTTTGAATAAGTTCTATAAATTTGAATTATTTCTAAAATTAATTACTTTAATCATTTAATTAATTATTTATTTGAAATAAATAAATAAATAAATAATTTAGTAATTTATTTTGGACTTAAAACTTTAAACTCAACTATTTTTAATTTAACTTTGATTAAATTTAGTTAATGATTTAATTCAGATTTTCAGTTTTTTCAAACTTTCAGAACTCAACAATGGTGAAAGATGAGATCTAGGGTTTAAATGAAGAAGATGATACTCAGAATCTGATTTGGCATCCACGTGAGCAACTTGATAGCCACCTGGACTACAGTTAACGCCGTCAACGGAAAAGCATAATCAAGGCTGACTTTTCTTTAAATTTGAAAGATAAAGGACTTAGTTGGGACAAAAAAAAGATAAAGGACTAAATCGTTACTTAAAATTAAGTTAAGGGACCGCAGGAACATTTTAGCCGATAAGTAATAATTCCCACCTGAAATCGAGATGACATGAATGATGGAATGCGTATGAATCGTCCTAATTGTGCTCTTGATTCTTATATCCTACAATCGAAATATAAATATATGTAAATATTTAATTTGATTGGGAAATATAATTTTATGAAAATAAAATGACAAAGACTTGATTTAATTTGAAGGTTTAATCAAGCCAAATTGAAAATGAAAGGATTGGGCTCAAAGTTCAAATTATTGGTGGGTTAAAAAGGATTTGGGCCTGAAGAGGCAATGGGCCCAACTGAACCAAGGTATAATCTGTTAACATAATCCCCTACCCCCAGCCCATTCATAACCCAAAGAAAGAGAATGGGTTGTCTGTTTCTGCCCCCCCCCCCCCGCCCCGCAACTCTCTCTCTCTCCCTCTTTGCATCCCGTCTCGCTGTCGGCCGATGAAAATATCGACAGCGGTTCTTGAGCAGTAGTTGCCTGCTACTCCTATTCCAAGGACAGGAATCGAACCTCCCCACAATCTCGATTCGACTCCCGACGGAATTAAGGAAGGTTGTCATCTTAGCTCGACGGTGTTCAGCGCGGCGGCGACGGTTCTCTGGTATGAGTTGACGGTGGATGAGGGCTGAAGACGGCTGCGTTCCTTTAAGGATTTTTCACGTTTGTTCCTTTTGTTCCGATTTATGTTCTAAACCCAAAATGGGTTGTGAGTGATTTTTGGGAAATTAGATTCCTATTTCTGATTTGTGTGTTTGTGTGTGTGTTTTTCTAGATCAGTAAGAAAAGTAAGTTGTTTATGGAATTGGGGTGAAGACGGCCGATTTCTGTGTGTGAAGATAATCGGGGCCAGCAGAGAATTTACCTGTTTTGTGTGTGTTTGTTGTGTAATGGAACGAATACAACAGAAGGAAAATCACATATACATGTTTATGGTGTATTTTGAGATGGTGAAATAGCAATAGATGAGTTCTTGTGGATTTGTGAGGAAACGTAAATGTGATATGTTGTGATTTTGTAGTGTTTTGCGTGTGTTTATGATCTGCTGAGAGTTTTTATACCGAAATTATTAAGGGGGAGGGTCCTCTGCAGTGCACAGCACCATGCTGTGTACTGCCAGCCATCCGATCACACACACCTGCATGGGTGTGTGTGTGTGTGTGTGTGTGTGTGCGTGTGCGTGTCCCATCCGACGCACAGCAGTGCACAGCATGGTGTTGTGCACTGCAGGGGATTCCATCCCAATTATTAACTAATCCCCCCATCATGTATAACTTCTTCTGAAGTTCCTTCCCTCAACTCCACTTCTGTTAACCTCCAACTGATAACGTGGAATATTTCAGTTTGGCTGGTGATTTGGGCTAAACATTAAAATAGGGATTGGGCTTGGATATAGTGATAGAAGTTGGGCTTGGACTCAAATTGGCTGGACTTAAATTATTATTACTTGAATTGGGCCTAGGGTATATATATATATATATATATATATATATATATATATATATATATACATGTATATATAATGCATGAATTGGGGTTGTTAACTATTAGACTAAATTAACTTAACTAAGTGTGAATGATTTTTGAAATATGCTTAGACTTATAATATTTGGCCTCTTTAAATAGTTACAGGCCCAGCTAGAAATAGAAATTAATTTATTGATTAATATGCATAATAATAATATTTAAATAAATAAATTTAGAAACTTTTTCTAAATTAGCGAGTATTACATCCTATCCCTGTAGGAAAAATTTTCGTATTCGAAAATAGAATACGTACCGTGAATAAGGAAATCGGGGTAGCGAGCTCAAAGTTTCTCTTCACACTCCCAAGTAGCTTCATCCTTGTTGTGATTCCGCCACTGAACCTTGATGAGCACTATATCTTTATTTCTCAAAGGAATAACCTTCTGGTCGAGTATCGTAATTGGTTGTCTTCACTTCCACAGTTGAATAGTTGATAACGTGAGGATCGTGAACATACTTTCTCAAATGCGAGACGTGAAAAATATTGTGTACTTATGATAAATCTGGTGGTAACGCCAAATGATATGCCAAATGTCCAATTCGGTCGAGGATCTCAAATGGTCCGACGTATCTTGGTCTCAACTTGTTCCTCGATCCGAACTGAATAACTCTTTTAGTCGAGGCTACTTTTAAGAAGACTTTTTCTCCAACATTAAACTCAAGATCCTTCATTCGCTTGTCGACATAAGACTTGTGGCGATGTTGAGCTATCTTAATCCTTTCACGGATCTTCTCTACTATGCCCACAGTCTCCTCGATTATCTCGAGACCCAAAATTTTCCTTTCACCTACTTCATCCCAATAAACTGGTGATATCCACTTTCTCCCATAAAGTGCCTCGTAAGGGGCCATTCGATCATTATCTAAAAATTGTTATTGTATGCAAATTATACCCAGGGTAGTAACTGCTCCCAACTGTTTCCCATGTCTAGCACACAAGCTCTTAACATGTCTGAGTATTTGTATCGTATTTTCTGATTGGCCATCAATTTGTGAGTGATAGGCTGTACTAAAATTTAATTTAGTTCCCAATGCTTCTTGCAAACTTTCCCAAAAACGTGATGTGAAACGAGCATCTCTGTCTGATACGATAGACACTAGTACTCCATGCAGCCTTACGATCTCTTTAATATACAACTGTGCATACTGATACATCCTGAAGTTCACCTTCACTGGAATGAAATGTGCTGACTTTGTGAGGCGATCAACCACAACCCAAATTGCCTGATTTCCTCAATATGTTCTAGGTAAGCTTACCACAAAGTCCATAGTGATGTGTTCCCATTTCTACTCTGGGATGTGGAGTGATTTTAATAAACCAAATGGCCGCTGATATTCAGCTTCACCTTCTGACAGATAATACATCTCCTGACAAATCCAGCCATGTCTCTTCTCAAAGCTTCCCGCCAAAATTTGCTTTTCAAATCTTGGTACATCTTTATACTACCAGGATGAGCAGTGTGCGGTGTGTTATGTGCCTCTTCCAAAATTACCTTCTTCAAATCCATATTGTCGGGCACACAAATTCTTTCCTTGTAGTATATCGTACCATCTTCTGATATACTAAATCATTTATCCTCTCCAGCTATAATACGCTCCTTCATTTTGACCAAGAAGTTATCTTGACCCTGACCTTCCTTGATCTTCTCTCTCAATGTCGGTTGTACTGAAAACGTCATAAAAATTACTTCCACCGGCTTTAACGGTGTAGCCACCTCTACGTTCATCCTTGAAAATTCTTTGACTAATTTGTGTTCCTTAGTCAATATACAATTTAATTCTCCTCTGACCTTACAACTTAAAGCATCTGCCACCACGTTCGCTTTCCCTAGATGATAGTGAATTGTGCAATCGTAGTCCTTCACTAACTCCAACCATCTTATTTGTCCCATATTCAGTTCCTTTTGAGTGAATAGATACTTTAGACTTTTGTGGTCATTATAGATCTCACATTTACCTCTGTAGAGGTAATGTCGCCATATGTTCAAGGTGTGAACTACCGTGGCTAGTTCTAAATCATGTGTCGGGTGATTTAACTCATGCGGCCTTAATTGGCTTGATGCATAGGCGATGACCTTACCTGGAACACATCCTAATTCTTGCTTGGATGCGTCATAATAGATCATGAATTCCCTCGACGGATCCAGAATTGTCAAAACTGAAGCTGAGGTTAATCTCCGCTTAAGCTCTTGAAAACTTTCTTCTAACTTCACATTCCATAGATATTGTTCTCCTTTGCTCATTAGTCGTGTCACCAGTGCGGCTATCTTAGAAAATTCTTCAATAAACCTCCTATAATATCCTGCTAATCCCAAGAAACTACTAGCTTCATTCGCATTAGTTTGTGTTTTCCAATCGTTGATAGTCTCTACTTTAGTCGGATCGACTTAAATTCCTTGAGCAGTAACAACATGTCCAAGAAATGCTAATCTCTTAATCCAAAATTCTCACTTGCTAAACTTCGCATACAGCTTCTCTTTGTGAAGTATCTCCAAAACTGTCCGTAGATGTTTCTCATGTTCTACTTCATCCTTCGTATAAATTAGTATATCATCTATAAACACGATGACAAACATATCCAAATAAGGTTGGAAAACTTTATTCATCAAGTCCATAAAGACTGTTGGGGCATTACTTAATCCAAATGGCATTACTATGACCTCGTAGTGGCCATATCTTTTTCGGAATGCAGTCTTTAGAATGTCCTCGTCTTTGATATTTAATTGATGGTATCTTAACCTTAAATCTATCTTCGAGAACACTCCAGAACCTCTAAGCTAGTCAAATAAATCTTCGATTTGGGCAAGTGGATACTTGTTCTTTATCGTGAGCCAATTCAACTCACAATAATCAATACACATTCTCATGCTTCCAACCTTCTTCTTCACGAATAACACAGGTGCTCCCTGAGGTGAGACGTTTGGTCAGATATAGCCCATATCGAGTAACTCCAGAATCTGCACCTTCAGTTCTTGTAGTTCCTTTAACGCCATCCTGTACGGGGCCTTTGATATCGGGGATGCTCCAGGCACCAAGTTAAATGTAAACTCCACTTGTGTATCCGTTGGAACACCTGGCAAGTTCTCCAGAAAAACATCTAAATAATCCTTAACAATGTGGACATCTTCGATCTTTTCCTTGGACTTATGCTACCCCTGGAGGGGATTTGCTACGCTTAACCCCTTAGAAAACATCCTCAACTATGACTACTGGATGCAAGACCACATTCCTCCTTGCAGAATGTAAAACTAAATCATACTTATCCAACCAATCCATACCCAAGACTACATCAAAGTTATTCATCTCTAATATGTATAGATCGGCTAGATATAATTGTTCATTTATCTCTACGGTTATACTGTTAGCTATATCATCAATAGAAATTATTTCTCCCGCTGGTATACTAACTTCAAGGCTTTCTGAAGTTTTTATACTTCTAAATCCAGTCATGCTAAACAAATTCTTAGAGATAAATGAAGGGGATGCGCCAGTATCGAATAACACCAAAGCAGGAACTCCGGCGATAGATAACATACCTGACATCGTCTGGGGCTTCTCCTTGTCAATCTCAGATAGACTGTACATACGAGCCTTTCCCCCAGAACCTTGATTTTGGACCCTCCTGTCTTGGCCATTATTCTTCTGTGGGCACTGAGAGACCATGTGTCCTTCTTCATGGCACCGATAACATCGATTATGTCCTTGTATGCACACTCCCTGGTGCCTTTTTCCACACTTCGAGCAGGTTGGGTAGTCGTACTGTGCCTTTGTCTAGATGGTCCTTCCTTACCACCCTTCTTGTTTTTATTATTTTTACTGTCCCTGCCACTTCCTCTTGATTAAATTCACGATTGTTAGAGCCCTAGCCTTTTCCATATCTAAGCTAGATGAGATATCCTCAGCTCTGGAAACAGCTTCCTTATATGTCATCTTCCCATGACTAGCCAAATGATGTCGGATTCTGTCTTGAAGTCCATCACGAAATTTTTGCGCCTTCATGTACTCAGTCTCAACCATGAATGGTGCAAATCGGCACATGTGATTAAACTTTCATTCATACTCGGTGATAGTCATGCCTCATTGGGTTAAGTCTAAAAACTCTTTTTGCATCTTGGCCTTGTACGCCCTTTGGTAATACTTATCCATCACTGTTTCCTTGAATCCATCCTAAGATAGCGTCCTACGTCCTTCTTCAGTTTGGAGTCTCAAGGATCCGTTCCACCAAGTCTTAGTGTCCTCTTTGAGTTGTAAAGACTGCACATGAAACCTTCTAAGCATTTGTACATGCCATATAATCAAAGATGCTTTCCAAGTTCAGTAGCCACTCCTTGATGGTAGCTTGCCCTTCCCTCCCGAGGAAAGTTGCAGGTTTGAACTTATTGAACTGATTTATCACCCTAGTCTGGACTTGTCAGTGAGTAGCTAGGGACAATATCATTGCTCCATGGAGAAGAGTGGTTAAGCCTGAGAGAAGTTGCTGCTAATTAAGGGTGTAATTCTCACTTGAAGGCATATTAAGTGCGCCTTGAGCTTGGTTTCGAGGATCGATACTAAAGGTAGCTTCGCGTGGAGCCATGTCCTGCCAATGAATCGTTGTTCTTGTAAGTTCTTGAGTGTAAGAATTGAGGTAGAGATAAAGATATTTATATGCGTAACATAAAATAAAATAATCTATTACATATTGGAATTGATTACTGCGAGAAACTAAATATTTCATTAATTATAACTTTGATAGCCAAGATAAATTCTTGAATAATACTTAAACAAAAGTTGAAACTAATAATTACTACTGAAATGATAAAATCATGTCATCCCAAACAATAGAACTCCTCCTCTAAATCCTCCTCGGGATCCTCCTCAAACTCCTCCATCGGCTATGATGGGGGGTATCATGTATCTCAAAAATCCTAGGAATATCGCCTCTCAAGTACAAGTCGAGAATCCTTCCAGCAGCGTACTGAAAATCATCAACAGCTGTTCTTTCCTCAGGGGTCCTGCGGTCTGCCTCATGCCAGAGACGATATATGGAGTAACTCCAATCATTAGGCAGAGTTATGATCAGGTGCTCGAGTTCTTCAACTGGGTCCCCGGTCCTCCCAGACATGAACGATTTCTGTATCCTCTCGATCACGTAATGTAAGGCATTCTCGGGCAGCAATGGATTACCCCAAGAATCTCTATGTGTCAAAGGGCGCGAGCTGGACCCTGCCTCAACCTTCTTATGTGGAGTCGCTGTAAATCTGGCCATACTAATAGAATACATGTATAATCACATGAAATTATTAAATGTACAATGTTATTCTAAATGTATGTATGATATAAATATGTTGAAACTTATTACATTGGAATTGAGTAACGAAGTAGCGGCAGTCGAACATATGAAATTATCTTGAAGAAAAATATTTTATAAATTTAAAAAAGAAATCTTTCGGCGTACCAAGAAAGTAGACCGGATTTTTCTATGATACCATACTATAAAGACTCGATTTCTTTTAAGGTATTTTATGAATAATTTTTAATAATAAGAAACTTGTAGAAATCCCAAGCCGTTACGGAAACTAATATTTTTTAAAGAAAACATTCGCGGAAATATAGTGGTTTTAAATCTCCAAAACAACCATAAGAATCTAGCAGCGGAAAATAATTACTAAACACAAAGTTGAGTGTTTCATATTAAACTTGAGCGGAATTAAAAGAAATAAATAACATTAAATATATCATAAGTCGGCCTGCCCTACAACTCGTTGCTCGACATTATGAATTAACCTGAAAATTTTACATAGAAAATGAGACGAGTTTTCAATTGATCGTGGGAACATCACAAGTCACCAATAATCACAATACATAATGGATGCATAGCATGAATATTTGTTATATCAACATATAACTTGAGCATGTAAACATGTGACTGCATGTAACCATATCAGATACTTGGTATGAAAACATGTGACTGCATGTTAATCATAAACATAACATATCACATATACAGTCCAAATAAAGTAATTAAAATTGACAAGTAATAATTTCCACCTGAAATTGAGATGACGTAAATGATGATGCTTGAATGCGTATGAATCGTCCTAATTGTGCTCTTGATTCTCGTATCCTACAATCAAAATATAAACGTAAATATTTAATTTGATTGGAAAATATAATTTTATGACAATAAAATGATAAAGACTTAATTTAATTTCAAGCTTGATTGGGTCAAATTAAAAATGAAACAATTGGGCTCAAAGTTTAAATTATTGGTAGGTTACAAAGGATTTGGGCCCGAAGAGGCAATTGGCCCAACTGAACCAAGGTATAATCGGTTAACATAATCTCCTACCCCTTGTTAGGAATATGCCCTCGAATGCCACACAGGGGATGAGAGAGTAAGGGCATTGTACTTGTAATTATGGAATAATTAATAAAAGGCAATTCGATTCATTCACTGTTTATTGTATTTCAATTGCATTCTTGACTTGGTAAACATTGAAGTGAAGTCTGTTGTTACCCAAAATATTATCCGGAGATGATATACTGGAATGGTCGAGTAACAAACAAAATGAAAGAGCACGTCCGTGGGGAAGTAAATTACACAAGATATGCCGGGGTTATTAGTCCCGGGCTTGAATGCTCTCGCGAGATATTATTAATACGAATACTTGGGAGTACAAATATTAATGTTAGAGTACAATTACAATGAGTGTAAAGACCCTAGTTATCTTAGCTCTTGAGTGTTGAAGATTGCCGGAAGAACCAGAGTTGATGCTCTGTGAGTTCTTGTACAACGCTGGAGTGTTGTGCTGACTGTGAGAAATCGACGGTCTCTCACTGTGTAAATTAGCTGAATGTATGGGCTTCTGGGATGTAAGGAGTTCTCGTTATTGTCGACCGTCTTTTGGTTAAGAGGTTCTGAGAGAGAAATCCTAGATAGAGTCAAGAGAAAAGCCGAGAAAAACCGAGCAATTTCCAAGTGCTGGAGGCTCTTTATTTATAGGACTGGGAGTTGCAGGGCCATCGCCTCTGCTGTATTATAATAAGCAGGCGATTGTATTTAGCATATGGGTTGGTCTCCTTAGAGTCCGCAGTAGCTGCTGGCAGTCAGAAGTGCGAACCAATTAGAAGCCAACACGCATCTATGTCGCAGTCTTGGGAGGCCCTACTTAGGACCTTTCGGTGGGTCTGTCGGTAGGTGAGGCTGTCCTTGTCACTGATAGCTGCAGATGGGCTGGAGTCAACGATCCATGTTCTGCGGCGTCATTCGCGGATCTGCACATGGGTCCTTGCTTCGTAATCCAGTCTTCGTATACTTGACGGACGATGGTCTTATTCGTGGCATAGGACGGTCGTCCTTGGTCGGGCACCAGAGTCGATCGCTAGGTTCCAAAAGGCGATCGCCCCGGACCTCGATCGCTCGATACCTGATTTCGGGCTGGACTCTTTGTTTTGGCAAGTCTGCCTTGGATTTATTTGATACTGTCTTTGGTCGCTCGGCCCTTACGCCGATCGCCGTCGAGGCGTATAAATCGCCGCATAACAATTGCCTCCCAGCTCGCTCCGATGTTGGAGACGTGGGGTGAGGTGGTTCTACTGGCGATCGCTTAACTTAGACGAGTGACTCAGCATTTTACGGAACAGGCGATCGTCTTTGTGCGTATTAGTTTTGAATTTGGACGACCTGGTCGGTCGCTTGAAATGAGCGGGGAATGACAGCGGGCTCGAAACTCCGCGGGGGTACGTGTCGCGATGCGATTGGAGGAGTCCGACGGTTAGTTAAGACTTCTCGTCTGGTGTGTCCTTGAAACGACGTGTACGCGGGTTTCAAGGGAGGCATTGATTGCGACTTTATCCGGCAGTTGCACTTCAGCCCTCGAGATTCTCCTTATTTGCACGGAAGCCCCCGCCTTCTCATATAAAAAGGGTCTGGGTTACAGAGTAATCCCCCTTACGCAATTTCATCGGAGAGGAAGATAGCCGAAAAATTTTCTGAAGCCTTTGTCTGCCGATCGTCGATCGACTCAATCCTTCAGTAAGAAACAATCCTCTTTTTCCCCTTTTCTTTTTGAGAATGTCTGGAGTACCTACAATGTCTGAAACGGGCACCACCTCCACCGCCGGGACTTCGACTGCCCGGGAAGGATCCTCCGCGGAATTCCATATGGAGATGGCTGTCGAGGCTATCCGTGCCGGTATTAATCCTGCGGAAGTCGAGGAACTGTTCAACGAGGCCGATGCTGCCAGGGAGGCGGCGGTCGAGAAAAAATGCTTGCTGGTGGAGAAGGATTTGGCGGTGAGGGCGTATTGGGAGCAACATAGCGCCTTTGGACAAGCCTATTCAGCCTTTGCAGAAATCATGGAGAGACTGGCCGGTCCGTGTCCCAAGTTCGACTATCGGGAGTACTCGATCGCCCATCCCTACCAATCCGCGTAGCGGTCGCTGTTCCGGGTCGCGCAGCGCTCCCCGTGGTCCCTTGGCCAGATCAGGAGCTCGGCGACCAGGAAGGACTTGGCCATATGGAGGTCGAGGTACCATGTCCCTTCTGATGTGGACCTTTTCACGCCTGCCGAGAATGAGCGAGCCGACCAACCTCTGAAGGGTATGGTTGCCGTGAATGACGCGATAATGGAGGTCGGGCTGCGGTTCCCATTGTCGTTTGCCATCTCCAATTTGCTGGTCGCCTGGAATGTGGCGCCGCTTCAGCTAACGCCGAACGACTGGCTCCAGATTGTCTGTGCCCTCACTTTGTTCGGCGGTCACCTACTGTACCGCCTTTCCTCGCCGTTGGAGATGAACCACCTATTCAAACTGACGGTTCAGAAGGGGTCCGTCGGTGGCTACCATATCCAAGGCCGTTCTGGCCGGGTGATCCTTGGGGTCCCGAACAAGGTGCGGGGCGATCCGGCGAAATGGTTCTGGGTCGGCGGTGCATGGAAAGCATCTGCGAGCGACAATCCAACTAGCGAGCTGGACATTCCCACTGGATTTCGGGAGAGGAATCCGAGTAAGGGTTCTGACTCTCCCTTTGTTTGGATATGTTCTGGACTGATCTAATTTGGTCTTCCTTTTGCAGGCTTTCATATTCCGGCGACTGACGAGCTACCTTTTGACTTTTTGGTCGTCTAGGAGCGGATACAGTCTTCCGGACGACGATATAGATGCTCGCCGGATTAACAAAGAGAGTTGTTGGTTGTCTGCTCGGTTATTTCGTTTTCCACGCCACCTTTTGGTCCCATGTATGAATTTCCACGATCTCCTTTTTCTTGGCGATCGTCCTGTTTGAGGAAGGTGTCTAACCATTGTTTGATTTTTATTTTTTTTAGAGGTCCGTTTCCCTCGCTTCCTGGAGCCTCCGCCAGAGATAGCCATGTCGAACCCTGGTGTCTTGAGTCGCCTGCGCCAGAAGAAGTCGAGTCGAGTTCCCCCGGTGGCGCTACCTCTTATCCTGGAGGTGAGGCCTCACGTGGAGCCAATCGCTGCGGTGGAGGAGGTTCGGGAGGAGGGACTCCGGTTGAACCGCAAGAGACAGAGGTCGGGGGAGCCCCCAGTCTCTTCCCCTGGTGGTGAGCCGCCGATCGCCGCGCCTCCGCTCACCGCGGTCCCCTTGGTGGATGAGCCTACGCCTTCATCGGCTTTCCTGCAGGCCATGGCGATTGCCAAGGCCGAGACCCCTCGTGGGAAACCATTCTTCGGACGCAACCCCGAGAAAGCCGAGAGGTAAGCTTTGGTTGTTTTGCCGAGTTTTGTCACTTGCGTAGGAGATGTGCTAACTCTTCTGTTCTTGATGCAGGATCCGCTGCACCAACCCGACTTGCTCGCCGCTGGTACTGGATTTTCTCGCGAGCCGATCTCCTCGCGAGGCCTGTGACGTCTCGCAATACGTCACCCGGGCTGTTTCTGCTCTGCCGAAGGCCTGGACGACCGATTTGGATGCGGTCGCCCGCCAGCGATCTGGGGACACGATACAGGCAGCCTTCGCTCTATCCCTCCAGGCGGCGACGATGGATGCCCAAGCTGCGAAGGACTTCGAAGGGCGCCCTTCTACTTCCCGTCTTCAGGCGGATCTCGAGGCTGCTCGGAAAAAGAACTCCGAGTTTGGCGACAGGATCGTAGCTATGGAGAAGGATTCCTTGGACGCGGCTAAATGGGAAAGACAAGACCTTGAGCTGGTGAGGCAGGATTCTGAGCGGGCCCGGGCGACGGTCGACCGGCTTTAGGATCAGATGACAGAGGCCCGTCGGTCGTACGCGGCTGCTTAGAAGGAAGCCGATCAGCTGAAGGTGACTGTCGCCCGGCTGACTAGCGAGCTGGCATCGTCGAGGGGAGAAATGGCTGCTAAGGAGTCTGAGCTCCAGGGTGCTCAACAGGCAGTTGCGGAATTGAAAGGAAAGCTGGAGGTGACCGAGTCCGATCCTTTTCTCAACGTGGAGTTCGTCAGCGAGTTTGCCTACTACATGGCGTTCACTGACTCACTCCGCGCCGCTGAGACGGGAGGGCTGGATGTCGGCCCTCTGGCTGAAAACTTCAAGGCTTACGCGCTGGAGCATCCTCTGCATCCCGCCTTCTCCGTGCCGATCCTGGACCTCTCGGATCTCGGTGTGGACCTGAGCTGGTACTGCTCCGGAAGACGGCGGGGGAGCGCGGGCCGATCCAGTGGTCGAAGGTGAAGGCCAGGTAGGGGCAACCTGAGGTTTTACGTCTTTCTTGTTGTTTTTGTTTTTGGCTTGTAATTTTTGTAGCTTTCCTTGTACTTCTGCCTTCGGGCGATCGTGTTTGTATTTTTATTCCAAGTAATGAAATGAATATTTGCTTCATTGATTTCTTGCTTGAATGATTGCCTTTCTGAGTCTTTGCATGACTTTATACAAATGTGTGAGGAAAGATTGTTGCGTGTACAGCTCCAAGTGAATTGATAAATTCATATTGATAACTTTTACAACAAAGTCGATCGCTGCATATACATCTGAACAATGTCGATCGTCGTACATGTAATTGAGTAGAGACGATCGTGGTATACATAGCTCCGCCTTTCCCCCTTGTTTTTGTTTACTTGGTGAAAGTAAGGTGACGAAAATAAATCGTTGAGTGAGCGGTCTTCAATTTTGCAGATTCCTCGAGGAAGGCCGACCATTCCGGCCTAGAGGACCCATGCACGATTGCGGAGTTCGATGGAACCGACCTCCACGACCATGTCTTGTGCGCAAGCGACATTCTGTCTGATGGCCAACTTCTCGCGACTCACTTAATTGTGAGGGTCTTCCGTAGGTTGCGCCCGCCTCGTATTTAAACGAAGGGCGTGCGGTCTTGGTCTGGAGGAGTCTTTGCATGGGGCGTCGTCAGTTTAATCGACTCCATGACCGTGGCTTGTTAGCACTTTTCTACCTCGGACAGCCATGTTAGATGGCGATCCTCGACGGTATACGTTGTGACGGGGGGAGGGACACGTCGCATTGTCCGGATCCACCATGTTAGGGGATGGACCTTTGAGGGCGGACGAATGTGTCCACATATCTATTTTAGAGGGCCCTTTGGATATGCCCGCCTCGTATTTAAATGAAGGGCGAGCGATCGCTGCCCAAAGGGACCTTGCACGGGCACAGAGAACAGTTTCATCGTCCTCCACAGCCATGTCAACACTCTTCTACCTCAGACCGTCATGTCAGATGACGATCATCGACGGTATACGTTGTGTAAGGGGAGGCGATCGCTTTCATAGCTTCTTCATGTTGATGACGAACTTTAGAAGGCGAGCGAGTCATCCTCTGATTTGTTTTGGAGGGTCCTTCGGCTACGCCCGCCTCGTATTTAAACGAAGGGTGAGCGATCGCTGCACAAAGAAACCTTGTATGGACGGATCGTCAGTTTCATCGACCTTCACGACCATGGCGGAACTTTTCTACCTCAGACCGTCACGTTGGTTGGAGATCCTCGATGGTATACGTTGTGCTGGGGGAGGTGATCGCTGCCTAGGTCCATCATGTTAAATGATGAACTTTGGAGGGCGAGCGAGTCGTCCTCTTTTTCGAAGCATTGCTCAGGCAGTAGCCTTTGGTTTGACGTGGTGGGAATTGGGGAAAGACTTCCAAAGTCCCCACCGCTTGATTGAGGCATATGGATCCAATCGCCGAGGTTGATCAAGGGGTCGACTCGTATGAGCTTTCTGGCCAGTTCTCGTTCGACTCTGGCGACCGTATCGGGAGATCGATGGGGCTCCGGCTAAGCCAATAAACTGTCCAGCTTGCCTTTCTCGAACAATCTCCAGAGTTGTCTGAGGAGGTCGCGGCATTGGTGCCGTGACCGGGACTCTTGTGGTAAGCACAATATTTATTGTGGTCCAGATGACAGTTGTCCCTTATCGCCTTTGGCTTGTTTAGCGGTTCGCGCCCCTTGATGGCGTAAAAAATGTGGGCCGGAGTTTGGTTGAACTTGTGGAGGAGATGGGCTTCCACATCCTCGTAGGCCTTGAAATCACCGGGTGGCTTGGATACCGCCTTGTTGGTTTTGACGATCGCTGTCTTTCGAATGGGAGGCGGCATCCCCTCGCCTAGGCGGAGGGTGATCAATTTCTGCCTGGCCAGGAAATCGGCAGCCTTAACGCGGAAGATCGCGTAGGTCGGGGGGATATCCTTTGTGAGGTGCCTAAATATGAGTGAATGACCATAGAATCCCCCCAGGACCGAGTAGAGAGCGAGCTCGTCACTGATGGGCTCGTCGGTGAGGACTATTTCATCCACTCGGTCGATGTAATCTGCATCGGATTCGTCTTCCCCCTGCCTGATTTTCATCATGCGGTGGGAGCCTTCTGGTCTAGCGACCTTGGAAGCGAAGTATGATGTGAAGTCACTCGCTAGTTTCTCAAAGGAAATGATTGATCGCGGTGGTAGTGAGACGTACCACCTATGGGCCAGCTCGCCCAATGTTAACGGGAATATTCGGCATGTGGTCGCGTCTGATGCCCCACACCTGGTCATGTAAATCCGGAACTTGCTTAGGTGAGTCTCGGGGTCCGATCTCCCTTCATACAAAGGTGTTTTGGGAGGAGCGATCCTTGGTTGCACGGGGGCAAGCTCGATGTGGACAGCGAGTGGCTCAGTCGGTCCGATGATCTTTCTACTGGCGCTTGCCCCAGTTTCCAAGAGCGCTTTCATCTCGTCGAGATGGCGTTGCATAGCAGCCATCGCCGTGGTCTGGCTTCTCGTAGCTAGGCGCTCGGAGCGGGAACCGAGACGATCAAGTACTGATCCCCTGGCTCCGCTGTCGATGATGTCCTTGCCGCGTGGCTCGACTCTTCGGCGGATGGGGGCCAGACGGCTGACCTGTATTTGGTTGGGAGTTGGGTATGCCGAACTCCTGGTGATGGATTCGGATTCCGTCGTCTCGTGGTTGGGGCCAGAATGCCCCGGTCGCCATGATAGATCGCTTCCTAAGCGGCTGAAGACGGAACCGTCCCTCCTCGTGAGAGCTCTTTCTCGTGAATCGGGGCTTCCTGACGATCGCTCGACCAGTAACCCCTTGAGCTTCCGTTTGCCCGCGCGGCGGATGGCCGAGGGGGTTATAGCGGGCGCTGCGCATGCTCTTCGTCGCTCCCTTAGGATGGCCATAGCCTCATCGATCTATTCCGCGGTTTGGAACTGGTTGAGCGAGAGGCTGGGGCCGTCCTTCAGGGGCGGGATCGTGAGTCTCGCGTCGCCGCAGGTACCCTCTGTCGTAGGCTGGGGCTCGGATTGAGCCGGAATAAGGCATCCGGCGGATCGGGGAGTGGCTCTCTTCGATGTGGTGGCGGACGTCATGATTCTGAAGGTTTTTCTTTGAATAACAGTGAGTGTTTCTTCAAGTATATGCCCCGGAGAACAGTGAGTGTTCTTCGAGATGGTAGGAATGAAGATGAAGGTTAAGGGGGCCTTCCTCTAGCGCCAATTGTTGTTACCCAAAATATTATCCGGAGATGATATGCTGGAATGGTCGAGTAACAAACAAAATGCAAGAGCACGTCTGTGGGGAAGTAAATTACACAAGATTTGCCGTGGTTGTTGTTGGGAATAGTGCCCTAGGACATTCGATGTGCCTAGATTTGTAATTGTCACATTTAAATAAAGTTATTTGATATCATTTATTTCTCGTTGATTATTATAATGTGTGCATGTTTTAATATTATAATAATCGAATATAAGTTATTCACGAATAATAAGATTATTCAAATGTCCCTGGTAAAATCGCGTTGAGTAGAGACTCAAGTGATTAATATACTAGTATAAGTTTGATTGATAATCATCGGATGATTATGCGTATGGTACGGATTAATCTTATGGGTATTGGTTGGAGAACTAATACTGGACCGACCCGCATTGAGATCACTGCATGAAAATGTCATAAGTGAATCTCAATATAACAGTATGTCTATAAATCCTTGAACCTAAGATTATCATAGAGTCCAACATGATAACTGATATGCCTTGACGTAATTCAACGTCATCTGAAACGTGGTGATCATAAAGATTGGCGATCGGGATTAGTGGGAGTCATGTAGAGGGCAATGAATAATCAAGATGGGGATTTGTCCCTCTCTTAAGTGAGAGAGATATCTGCTGGGCCCCTCGATAAGTAGGACTGACGGAAATGCATGGCCATGCTCAAATGAAGAGTCATTTGATTCAATCAGTCTACTTAAGATCGAGAAAGCATTTGAACATAAATAAGTATGACAAACTCCATGACTTAGTTCAAATATGATATCGCGTGACAAAGGGATTTGACACGTTAAAAGGTTTAATGTATTATTTGTTGGTATAAAATCGGATATAAAATCGGATATTTGCGCTGTTTTATGCGGAAGCGTAAATAAATTACGGAAAATAAATCGCACAAGGATTTATAGAGGTTCGGCTATTAAAGAAGCCTACGTCCTCTCTCGATGTATCTTTTTCTTTAGGATTAAGATCAAAACCTCTACGCCTCTCTTCTATCGGTCGAGGGATAACCGTTACAAGCTCATCTTCTATCGGTCCGAGTAAAACCGTTTTTCCTTTCTATTGGATAAGGAATCAACCACTCTAGCTTTCTATGGGTACTAGATAAACCTCACTAAGATAGCGATTGCGATTCTAACAATGTCGGATACTTGATCCTAATAACACCGAATCCAATCGTATCTTTTCTTTTACCTCTCGTGTATAATGTTGAATGTATAAACACTCAAACTAGCAATATAAGCTCAATATTACAACAACAATGTAAGTATATGATTCTCAGATGAATATCTCGTTTGCTTGAAGTTGTTGTACTCAAACAATACCATAGGAATGGTATTTATAGGCATTTTCCTCAAACTAGCCGTTGCTGGCTGTTTTGACTTGCTAGCGTGCGCTAGCCTTCTTTTGTAGCGTGCGCTAGATCTTTCCAGTTTCAGTCCAGTAGCTTCGTTTCTTTTTTAGCGTACGTTATGCCTTCTGTCTTACGTACGTAACCTTCTTGTATTAGCGTGCGTTAATAGCACATTGTAGCGTGCGCTAATACAATATATCCGTTGCATGGATTGTCAAAGTATCCGTTTGATATGCTGACTTTGACTTGCTTTTCCCAACGTTCGGATTGACTTGATTCAAACATCTTAGCATGCGCTAATCATACTTTGTAGCGTGCGCTACTGCTGACTTCATTGCTACGTTATTCTGTGTTTGAATTCCTTCACAACGGTAACAAGACTCGATAGCGTGCGTTAATGGTAACGTGTAGCATGCGCTATCCCATCAGCTGACTTCACTGCAGCTTACTTCGAAACTTGGCTGGAATGCAGATTACTCCTCGTTAGCGTGCGCTAACATATATGCCTTAGCGTGCGCTAATGCAGTCCAGATTGCAACTTTTTGAGTCTTCGTCTGCTTCGTCGTTTTGCTTCGCCTTAATGTTGTTTTGTTTGTTTAGCAATTTTAATTATCAAAACACAAATTAAATAATGTGTGGAATAAATATTCCAACAATCTCCCCCTTTTTGATGATTACATAACAACCCTTGAATTGGATAATCTGTAAAAAATAATATAAGTATATTTCTACGAATCAAAGTTTTCGGCTTTGATCGTTTCGTTAGTTTCTCCAATTCTCTCTTCTTCTTCAACATCTCCCTTATTTTTCAACTCCGTCGTTTTTCATTTTTCAATTTTTTTTTTCAACTCCCCCTATTTGCATGCTTTTCTTTTCTTTTCGACTTCATCGATTTTTCTCATTTTTATCCATTCATCTCCTTCTCATTTTTATCTCAATTCATCTCCTTCTCCCCCTTTTTGTCTTCATCAAAAAGTAAAAAAAAATAAAGGATACCAATGAAATATAAGTATGCATGATACCAATTTATGCATTAATAAGAGTATAAACTCCCCCTGAAAATATTATTTTCCCTCAAAAATATTCCTTCTCCCCCTTTGTAAAATATCTTTTGTCAAAATTTATTTTTGGGGATCCAACCTATAGTGGGTTTTTCTTTTGAAACGTAGACGATATTTGAAATGTTTGTTCCTTTAGGAACCCAATTCTTTTTAATTTTTATTGTCCGTCTTGGGCTTTTACAGTTAGAAATATGATGCCCGATTTTCAAACATTTTTCGCATCGGGGTATTTTAAAATTGACGGATTCATTTTTCGAACGTGGTTTGAATCCTAACCCCTCTTTATTTAGAGTATATTTTTGAACACATAACATTTGTTCAAATTTATCGTTGCCGCACGAGAATTTCTTTGTCAAAATTTTTAGTTCATCTTGAACTTTTAAAAGATCATTCTTTAAAATATTCTCGTTTTCAATGCATTTCGAATGATCGATTTCAACAAATTTCCCTTTTTCAAGTATTTTGGAATTTTCAATTTCCAAAGTTTTATATTTAGACTTGAGGGATTTAATTTCATTTAAAGCATTTTGATAGTCCGTATGTAATAACTCGAATGCTTCAAAAAGTTCGTCGTAGGAGTTACTTACTTGGCTTTCGACGTCGCTATCGTCGAATGAACTCCGGGCCATGAGTGCGAGATTATTTTGTTCAAGAAAATCTTCATCGGGATCTTTGTCGCTCCATGTTGCGATTAGAACCTCCTTTTGCTTTACTCGACAGTTCTTAGCAAAGTGGCCTGGTTTGCCACATAATCGACAAGTGTTGTCGAATTTCTTAAGTTCGCCCGCTTGAATGTCCTTCTTCCTCCGGTTTAATAAGTGTTGGAACTTATTAATATTTTTGGCATAATATGTCATTTCTTCGTCGCTTTCGTCCACCGGGGTTTCTTCTTTCTTCTTCGACATTTTAGCCTTGAAGGCTATCGATCTCTCCTTCGGTTTTGGTTTGGCATTCCGAGATTTTAGAACAATCTCGTAGTTGATAAGAGAACCAACGAGAGCACTAAAATCGAGAGTATTTAAATCTTTGGATTCCATTATTGCCGTAACCGTACCGTCCCATTCTCGAGGTAGTGATCGGAGAATTTTCTTTACTTTCTCACTACTCGAAAGTGGTTTTCTGAAACATGCTAATCCATTAGTGATGACCGAAAATCGGTCAAGCATAATCGAGATGGATTCGTCATCCTTCATTTGGAATAATTCATAATCGTGAAGGAGCATGTTTATCTTCGTCTCTTTGACTTGAGACGTACCTTCGTGTGTTACTTCAAGCATTTTCCAGATTTCTTTGGCACTATCACACGATGATATCCGGTTGTGTTCTTCCGGATTTAAGGCACAATAGAGAAGTTGAGTTGCCTTACAATTGTAGTGGTCGTTTTTCCAATCGGAGTCGTCATATTCTTCGAAGGTTTTGAGCGTACCGTTGGAATTTGTCGGAATTTTCGGACCAAGACAAATCACCTTCCAAAGCTCGATGTCATAAGCTCGAATGAATATCGACATCTTCTTCTTCCAAGTCATGAAGTTCGCGCCATCAAAAAATGGTGGTCGGTTGAGAGCAAGGCCTTCGGCTGGAGAGATTTGAAACGCCATTTTGGATCTTCTCCTCGGATGTTAAGCCGCGTATTGGAGTACCGCTCCAATATAAAATGTTGGTATAAAATCGGATATTTGCACTGTTTTATGCGGAAGCGTAAATAAATTACGGAAAATAAATCGCACAAGGATTTATAGAGGTTCGACTAACGAAGCCTACGTCCTCTCTCGATGTATCTTTTTCTTTAGGATTAAGATCAAAACCTCTACGCCTCTCTTCTATCGGTCGAGGGATAACCGTTACAAGCTCGTCTTCTATCGGTCCGAGTAAAACCGTTTTTCCTTTTCTATTGGATAAGGAATCAACCACTCTAGCTTTCTATGGGTACTAGATAAACCTCACTAAGATAGCGATTGCGATTCTAACAATGCCGGATACTTGATCCTAATAACACCGAATCCAATCGTATCTTTTCTTTTACCTCTCGTGTATAATGTTGAATGTATAAACACTCAAACTAGCAATATAATCTCAATATTACAAAAACAATGTAAGTATATGATTCTCAGATGAATATCTCGTTTGCTTGAAGTTGTTGTACTCAAACAATACCATAGGAATGGTATTTATAGGCATTTTCCTCAAACTAGCCGTTGCTGGCTGTTTTGACTTGCTAGCGTGCGCTAGCCTTCTTTTGTAGCGTGCGCTAGATCTTTCCAGTTTCAGTCCAGTAGCTTCGTTTCTTCTTTAGCGTACGTTATGCCTTCTGCCTTACGTACGTAACCTTCTTGTATTAGCGTGCGTTAATAGCACATTGTAGCGTGCGCTAATACAATATATCCGTTGCATGGATTGTCAAAGTATCCGTTTGATATGCTGACTTTGACTTGCTTTTCCCAACGTTCGGATTGACTTGATTCAAACATCTTAGCGTGCGCTAATCATACTTTGTAGCGTGCGCTAATGCTGACTTCATTGCATACGTTATTCTGTGTTTGAATTCTTTCACAACGGTAACAAGACTCGATAGCGTGCGTTAATGGTAACGTGTAGCGTGCGCTATCCCATCAGCTGACTTCACTGCAGCTTACTTCGAAACTTGGCTGAAATGCAGATTACTCCTCGTTAGCGTGCGCTAACATATATGCCTTAGCGTGCGCTAATGCAGTCCAGATTGCAACTTTTTGAGTCTTCGTCTGCTTCGTCGTTTTGCTTCGCCTTAATGTTGTTTTGTTTGTTTAGCAATTTTAATCATCAAAACACAAATTAAATAATGTGTGGAATAAATATTCCAACATTATTAACTTATATTATTTGGGTAATCATAATGTCTTGCTAGAGGCCGCTTATGATTTATTATTTAATAAGGTAGTAAATAATTGCCAACATAATATAAGCCTTTTGGGTCGCACGTACAACAATTATAGACAAGTAGGAATAAATATCAACGGGGAATAATAAATATAATATTGGATATTATATTTATAAGGAGATTAAATAATAAGTAATATATATAATATTGGATATTATATATATTGTATTATTTAATAAGTTGAGGGGCAACTAAGAAAATACTGGATTATTGAATCTAGGGATTACTTAGTATAAATAAGAGATCCATGACAAGGAGTTGTCATAAAAACTCAAAAAGAAAAATCACCCCCTTCCAAGAAGAAGAAAAAGCGCCCACTTCCTCTTACAGTAGAAGAACGACGTCGGTCGTCTAATCCTCTTCCCTTAGTTGATCTTGATCAATAGTACAATCCTTCTAGTAAGGAACTTGTGTTGTACTATTTATCAATATTATTCGTAAGGATCTAGCAATTCGGCTTGTAAAATTGTTCGTGTGTGGATCACCAAAAGAGGAAGGAGATATTTATCTGCTTCTAGTCCGGATCTATAAATGTTCAATCGGACTAAGGTAATTCAATTAACCCTTTAATTAAACAATTAAATTACTGCATGAGATCCTAAATTGGGTTTTCACATTTATTGTTCCGCTTTATTTTTACTCCGATTATTTTGTATTCGATGCATAGAAATCCCAACAGTGGTATCGGAGCCAACTTGCATTAATTTAATTGTTTGTGTAAAACATGTTTATGTGTAAATTATGTTCTTGATTATGTTTATAAAATATGGATTTTATAAAATTATTTTTTTGGTTTAATTTGATTAAATCGGATCGTCAAAAATTAATTTTCTGGATTGTTTTCGCGAATTTGCTCAGAATCGCTCGAACAGACTGTTCCAGACGGGTCGAGTCGAGCCGTACTGCAGCGGGCTAATTTGATTAGTAAAAAATGTTTTTGCAATACCAGGGTTTCGAACCCTGGTCAATCTGCCCACCTTCCACCAACTTACCATGTGGGCTGCAGCTTTGTTTTGGAAACAATACACGGAAGGTTTTATTAAAGGCCAATAAATCTGTTTTAAATATTGCAAAAATAATTCCGCAAAAACTGGTATTCGATCCCGCGCCTTTAGGCTTTCCTTCTGCACCACTTACCATCTCGACTGGGTCATGTTTTTTTGGTAACTTTCACAGTAGTTTCTTTTCTTATAAGCCTGTTTCAAAATTAAAGTAAATTTGGAAATAATAGTTGCAAAATGTTGCAACTGCAACCGTCGGGTTTCGAATCCGGACGGACCCGTGCCCAGAGCGTGCAGACCCCCATCTCGGCCATAGTCCAGATTTGTTCATTTTTGACACAGTTTTAATGTATTGTCTGATTTTCAGACAGATTGATTATTTAGTATATTACATACTTTATTAATTATTTGATAATTATTTATGGTATGTGTATGGTGTATGGCATGACCATAAATTGACCAATGTGATTGGATAATTTAATTTCTTATTGGTTGGTTTTACAGCCTCCGTGTCGTTTAATTATAATTGGTTTTACGGCATGCGAGTTGTCTATTTAAATTATTTATTATTTTACGGCCTGCGTGTCGTTTTCACTTCTTGTAATTTAATTTACTGTGTAGTATTAAATTTCATTAATGTAATGAAGACAGGAAGGACGAGAAAGACGGACTCGAGGAGCAAATTGATCGCGTATGACGTTCCAAGGAGTTGGGAAGATCAATGAAGACCATATTTCACCATTTAGATTGACCTTTGTGATTTTCATGTTGGCTCATAAAAATGACTTAGGATTATGGTCATGCTATACACGGTCCTATGCTTTCATTGTCATGTGATGCGATGTATGTTTAAATTTATACATGTATGTGATGCTATGTATGTTTAGATGTATGTTAGCAAACATAGACATTAACATAGGATAAAAATCCCTCGTTAAAATTTTAAAATGCCGTTCATTTGAAAAACACCTATCAAGACTTCGATCATCATGAGTGGGTCATGCCAAAGCTGGGCACTCGGATTATCTTAGTAAGGTAGGATAGGTAATGGTGATACCTATACGTTTAATGAATTTGGAAATCAAAATAGTTTTGAACCTTAAGGCATAAGATTGGATTATAACATGCTTGGGCATACAATGCCAAATCCCATGATATAAACTAAGAGTTACATATGATGTAATCGATAAAGAGTTATCCACCTAAAGTAGCTCAATTCTAGGCGTCATGCCAAAGCTGAGTTTAGGATTGTGCGAAATGGGATCTTAGCCCACTAAAATTACAAATGTTGTAAATTGAGGGTACTTTGTTTTAGTGAGAGTATTTTTCGAGAAATAAAATAATGTGACTAAATATTTTACATATTGAATTTTGTAGAATGGCATCAAACAACACATCCACCATTTCACTACGATCTATCCTTGAGAAGGACAAGTTCAAAGAAAACGGCAGCAACTATCTGGATTGGATCCGGAGCTTGAGAATAGTTCTCAAGCAAGAAAGAAAGTTGTATATTCTTGAGGAAGAAATTCCCGATGAGCCAGCTGAAAATGCAAACAAAGCAACAAAAGGCAAATGGAAGAAACATTGTGATGATTCCAGTGATGTCGGTTGTCTTATGTTGGCCACCATTTGTCCAGAACTTCAGAAGAATCTGGAGGAAATAGAAGCTTATGAGCTAAATGCTCACCTCAAGGAAACTTTCTCGAAGCATGCTAGGCAAGAGAGGTATGAGACCTTTCAAGCCTTGTATGCTTGCAAGATGGTTGAGGGGACATATGTCACTGCTCACGTGCTCAAGAGGATAGGATATATTGATCATCTTGAAAGGATTGGTTTTCCACTTTCTAAGGAGCACTCCACGGATGTGATCCTAAACTCATTGCCCGAAAGTTTCGGTCAGTTCATTATGAACTATAATATGAATGAGATGGAGAAGTCCATTGCTGAGCTGCATGGGATGCTTAAAACGGCTGAGCAAAATATTAAGAAGAAACCAAGCCATGTGTTGATGGTCAGCAAAGGGAAATCCTTTAAGAACAAAGGCAAGGGCAAGGATAAGGCAAAAGTTGCCAAATCTAAAGACCCTACTAGGCCGGGTTTCAAGGCTAAAGCTCCCAAATATGGAAATTGCCATCATTGCAATAAACCAGGACACTCGAAAAGAAATTGCAAGATTTACTTGGAAGAGCTAAAGCGTACCAAGGGTAGTGAGACTGCCACAGGTATATTTGTTATAGAAGTTAACTTATCTACCTCTAACTCCTGGGTATTAGATACTGGATGTAGATCTCACATTTATACAAATGTGCAGGGGTTGAGAAGCAGTAGAGAACTGAAGAAAGGGTAAGTGGATCTTGTAATATCCGTACCTTCTATTTTTGGTAATTTCTACTTTTGCTGTATGTTCGTTTCGGACGACTCGCTTGTTACTGTTTTGAAATTCTGAACCTATTTTGTTCTTGGAGATCTTCCGTTTGGACGAGTTTCGAGGATATTTTTGCATAATTTCATCTTGAATTATATCTTGTCGCTTGTTCGTTCGATTCTCATAAAACTCATTCGTTTTCGTTGTTTCTTGGTTTGCATAAGTTTGCATGGTTGAGTTGGTCGTGTTGAAACTTTCGGTTTGTTAATCCGACGTCGTATTGCGATTTTCGGGCACTTAGGCCATTTTTGTAATTTCCATAAGTTTAGGGAATTTCACTTTGTTTGTTACATTACAGACTCTCCGGTGATCGGGAATATATTCTCTTTCAACGATCAGCTTTGTCGTCTTAAATATTCCGTGTTTATGTTTCCAGATTCTGGTTTTGCTTCGCATTTCGATATTTTTGTGATGTCGGCAGCAGTGTACTGAGCAGCACTGGACTGCTGCCTGAGTAGCGCACGCTACTCCAGGTTTACTTGCGTGCGCTATCACTGTGTGGTTAGCGTACGCTAACCTGGGGTTCGTAGCGTGCGCTAACAATTTCAGCAGTCTGGACAGTAGGTTCAGTATTTCTGTACTGGACCAGGTAACATACGCTAATTCAGCGTTAACGCACGCTAATTCCTAGCATTAGCACACGATAATCATGTTAGCTTGCGTACGCTAACTGGAGGACAGTAGGCAGACTGTTCTTCCACACCCCGTTAGTGCACGCTAATGCTTGTGCGTAGCGTGCGCTAAGCCTGTTTAATATAAATAGGACAGCAGCAGTCAACTTCGTCATTTTTCCATCATTTCTTATCCTTCTCGGCTTTGAGCGATTCCAGATAAGGGTTAGGGCCGATTCCGACTGAATATCATCATCCACTACCATCCGTGCATTCCTTGCGTGAATTCTTCAAGTTCCTAACACTTTCCACCATCCGAATCAAGGTAAAAATCCCTGAAACCCTTGTTTTGAGATTTTGGGGAAATTTTGGGGATTTCTTGGGATTTGACTCTTTTAGTCCGAATTATCATTGGATTATCGCTAGACTTCGATCGTGTACTTGTAATCCTTCATTTTTATTGATGATTTGTGGTTTTAAACTCCAAGTTTTCCATTGTTCGTCACTTATAGTCGACGTTACCCAAGTCATGATCGACAAATTGTTCCAACGGGTAGAATTAGGATTAATTCTTACCTTTCCGCATTAATGAGACTTGTTGTATACCGTTATTATGTTAGGAACGGATTCGGGAGGATTGTTCGGACCGAAACCTATTCCTTCGTCGTTTCCTTCGTTTCGTCTTATTCAAGGCAAGTACATGTATTTTATTTCATTATGTGTGTACGGTTTTGATGCGAGTGATGTAAACTGGATTATTGAATGATTGTGTTGGTTACTCTTCCACCTGGGGATGGCATGTGGCCTATGGGGGCCGATACTAATGGGTACGGCCACGGAAGTGGACTTGTGTGCGTGTGTTGATGTTCTTCCACCTGGGGATGGTTCGGCGGGACCTCTGGGGGCCAATACTAATGGGTACAGCCGCGGAAGCAGTTTCTCACCTGGGGACGGTTCGACGGGACCTCTGGGGGCCGATACTAATGGGTACGGTCGCGAGTTACCAAGTGTGGATGTTTGTGATGCGGAAAACTTGATGATATACTGTTTTGATGTAAATGTGATATTCCGGAATATTGATGTTCAAAATGATTTTCCTAATGGTTTGTTTGTGTTAAATCGTGTATGTATATAATGTTTTGTAATTGTGTACTTACACTAGCTATTCGAATGCTAACCCCTTAAATGGGGGAAATGCGTCTTATGTATTTCAGGTACTGGTCGAGCTGATGAGTTGGCACGGGATGCGCATGCAAAGGATGGGCTGGCATGATGATGTGGCTCGAGTCTGTATTTTTCTGTTTTGTCATTGCATTTGTTGTAACACCCCCGATATATTCAGGAATATTACAGCGCCGTAAATCCTTTACATGAGGATTTACAAGGCTGAAGAATTGAACAGACATTAAAGGGTACTAACGAATGGAAATAATGGATTTAAGATACAACAGTTCTTACCAAATACTGAAAGTACAATTGTTCAACAGGAACTCAATAACACATCACTAAATTCAAATCCATCACAAATGATTTCGTACTCGAGTACTTATTGAAATAACAAATAAACACAGATAAATAAACCCGGCCGAAACATCACTCTGCACCCTCGTCGTCATGCAGCTCCAGTGGTTGTTTTCCCGCTCTCCTGGATCCTGAACATAAACAAAATGTTCACCCCCGAAGGGATTAGCACAACAATGCTAGTACAAGTACCACAACATATTATACATATCTCACGAAGAATAATAACGTAAACGACAAAATACCAACGAGTCTTCTCCTACGAGAAACTCATAAACGACATACACAACTGATAATCACAACATGATATCATAACATACACATGGTAATTCCGTCGATCCAGCGTTCACTGCCTAGAACCCACGATGATCCCGTCAGACCAACCCGTGGTGGAAAAACCCGTCCGATGATCCAGCGCACGCTAGCATAGATCCCCCGATGATCCCGTCGGACCAACACGAGGTGGACATACAATAACAACATACATGCACGACAATATGTATAACAACAATACATAAAACAATTAAGGTACTTGCCTCGATTTGAAGACAAGAACAGTACTTCCACGAAAACGAACACTCGAAGGTCGTCCTCCTCAATCAATCACATAACAAGATCAAACCTTAACAAAAGAAATGATATAGGATTTATCTCACGTCGTACGAATGTTTAAAAATTCGATTTACGGCCAAAAGTTTATAAAATGCAATCTGCCTGAACTGCTTAGCGCACGCTAAGTGCTCTGTGTAGCGTGCGTTAAGTCTGCTCGATAGCGCACGCAAACAACAAAGCCTAGCATACGCTAACTATGCATGGTCAGTACTTCACTGACCAGCCGACTGACTCGTCTGATGGTCTAGCGTACGTTATGTACCAAACGTAGCGTACGCTAACTCGTGCTCGATAGCGCACGTTAATATTCATAGCATAGCGTGCGCTATCTATGCATGGCAGTTTACTGCTGAGCAGTAAACTGTTCTTATCATGATCAAAACAATGACATCTTTTGTGATAACTCATGTTACCTCCATGAATATCATGTACACACGATTATGAATGATCTTACGGGTAACAACAACTTCGGATTCAAGGATATGCATACCATATAAAACCATATTCCATTTCGACTATAATTCTTCATATGACGATTCGAAAAGCTTAACGGTTGATATCAACACCTTATATCCATCGAAATCATCATGCTGTAGTTGTTTAACATTCCATCTATACTAGATAAATCCTTCCATGATCAATCCATTAGATTCATCTAACAATAATGATTGTTAAAGTCAAGTCCATGATTATTATGACGTCATGTTACTAGATTCGGATTACCAATGATAGAAGCTTCCTTTACTTTGTTTAATGTAATAAGATTCGAATCATGATGATCATAATCAAGGTACTTAAGGCTTAATCATCTCAACATTCCAAACATGATATACTATGGATAATTCATCTATGAAAATCAATATCTCGCTAACATGATCATCCAAATCGTTAGAATCCAACTCTAAGCCTGGAGATAGATTGAACATACCTTAATATGATGAAAATCACTGCACCGTACGGTAGAATCTGACTCCGGTTGGTTGTATGTCACTCCAAGGTGTTATTCCACTTCAATGATTACTCCCAAGTGATAACCAATATACAAACACCAACAAGATGTGTTCTAAGTGTGTAGGAGGATTATTTCAGCTCTCTGAACTCTCAAGGATGAAGAATGGGCGAAAGAAATGAAAGCCAAAACGGTTGTTGTCCCATTTATAATATTCTGCATTTTAACAAGTTAGCACACGCTACTAAGCATCCCTTAGCGTGCGCTAATAATGGTTGACTTCAGAATTGTCCGGGTTCATCCGCGGGAATCTTATCCGGACCCATGTCCCGGCTGGCGCATGTGCTAGCCGTCCCGCTCGATAATTGAGTTCTTAGCGCACGCAACTCCTATCTGCATAACGTGCGCTAATAGTAGCCCGATAGCGTGCGTTAAGATACATTCTTAGCGTGCGCTATCACGAGTTTGCATGAGAAATTTTGCATGCTTCTATACTTATGTACAATGATATCAATGTACGAAATATCATACTCCAATAATCAAAACCACCAATCCGAATAATACAGGGTTTGAATACAGATGAAATACACCACAATAAATCCGGATATTACATACTCTCCTACTAAAAAGGAGTTTCGTCCCGAAACTCAAGACGAAAATAACTCGGGATATCTAGACTTCATATCAACTTCCGTTTCCCAGGTGGCTTCTTCCATTCCGTGACGTGACCATTGAACTTTAACCAAAACGATTGGTTTGTTCCTCAGCTGCTTAACTCGACTCTCGAGTATCTTGACCGGTCTTTCTTCAAACGTCCGATCCTGCGCGACTTCGATCTCGCCGAAATCAATGATATGACTGGGATCCGGTATATACCTCCGTAACTGGGATACGTGGAACACGTTATGAACATGGCACAATGACGGCGGCAATGCCAATCTGTATGCCAACTCCCCAACTCTCTCGAGGATCTCAAATGGTCCGATATATCTCGGACTCAGCTTTCCTTTCCTTCTGAAACGAAAGATTCCCCGAGTAGGAGAAACCTTCAAAAGTACGTGGTCTCCAGTATTGAACTCCAATGGGCGACGGCGTACGTCCGCGTAGGATTTACGCGACTGGGCGGTCAACAGCCTTTCACGAATCAAGGCTATCTTCTCTCGAGTCTGTACGATCAACTCTGGTTCTGTTCCGATCAAGTCTGATGAATCGTCCCAGCATAGGGGCGATCTGTATCTCCTTCCGTATAATGCCTCAAATGGTGCCATCTTAATGGAAGCATGCCAACTATTGTTGTAGGTAAATTCAATCAACGGTAGATGAACTTCCCAATCGTTTGACCAATCTAAGGCGCAGGCCCTTAGCATGTCTTCCACCGTTTGTATAGTTCTCTCAGATTGTCCGTCAGTCTGCGGGTGATAAGTTGTACTGAAGTTCAATTCGGTCCCCAAGGCCTTATGAACTGCTTTCCAAAAGTGAGACACAAAACGGCCGTCTCAATCAGAAACAATGGTCTTCGGCGTACCATGCAATCGAACTATCTCCGAAATAAATACTCGTGCCAACCTCTCTGGTCCCCACGTATCTTTAATGCCTAGAAAATGAGCTGATTTGGTTAAACGATCAACTATCACCCAAATCATGTTCATTCCTATCCTGGTTCTCGGCATATTAGTGATAAAGTCCATCAATATGTCCTCCCACTTCCATTCAGGAATCGGGAGTGGCTTCAACATTCCGGCAGGCCGTTGATGCTCAATCTTAACCTGCTGACATGTCAAGCATTTCGAAACATAGTCCGCTACATCTTTCTTCATGTTGCCCCACCAGAAATTCTGCTTCAGGTCCTTATACATTTTACTGGTGCCCGGGTGGATAGAATGGGGCGAACTGTGAGCTTCCTTCATAATCGTCTGTTTCAGAACATCAACATCGGGAACGCAGAGTTGGTTCTGAAATCTCAAAACTCCATCATCATGAAATATGAATCCGGGGGCCTTTCCTTTGATCACTTCATCACGTAACCGAATCATCAAAGGGTCATCTGCCTGTCTAGATTTGATTCCTTCGGTTAATGATGAAGTTATCTCCATCACGCACAGTTGTCCTTGGACTCTTTGTAACCACACTTCAATTCCTTCACGAATCATCTCTCGTTGAAGGCTAAGTTGGGAGGTCAGCATCTCCAAGATCTCGAATAGAAACAGCTTGCGGCTAAGTGCATCGGCCACTACATTCGCTTTGCACGGATGATATAAAATCTCAAGTCATAGTCCTTAATCGTTCTAACCATCTTCTTTGCCGCATGTTCAATTCTTTTCGATCAATATGTACTTGAGACTCTTATGATTCGTAAAGATCTGCAGTGAGTCCCGCATGAGATAATGCCTCCGCATCTTCAAAGCAAAAACTCTGCCGCAAGCTCCAAATCATGTGTTGGGTAATTCACTTCATAAGGTTTCAAATTGCGACGCATAAGTGATCACCTTATCATTCTGCATCAACACGCACCCAAGTCCTTGGTTCGAAGCATCACTGTAAACTATAAATCCTCCAGTTCCCTGTAGAAGTGATAGAATCGGTGCCGTCGTCAATCTCTTCTTCAATTCATCAAAGCTAATCTGACACAACTCATTCCACTCAAACTTTTGAGTTTTCTGCAGGAGTCGAGTAAGTGGGCGGGAGATTTTAGAAAACCCTTCCACGAATCGACGATAGTATCCAGCAAGTCCCAAGAAGCTTCGGACCTCTTTCACGTTCTTTGGAGGCTTCCAATCCATAATTGCTTCGATCTTCTGAGGATCTACTCGGACTCCTTTAGCTGACACCACATAGCCGAGGAACATTACTTCTTTTAGCCAAAATTCACACTTAGAAAGTTTAGCGTACAATTGCTCGTTTCTCAAAAGTTCCAATACAATCCGCAAATGTTGTGCATGTTCTTCCGGGCTCTTAGATACACCAGAATGTCATCAATGAACACGACCACAAATTTATCCAAAAATTCAATGAACACTCTGTTCATCAATTGCATAAATACAACAGGTGCGTTAGTGAGACCAAACGGCATCACTACAAACTCATAATGTCCGTAGCGAGTTCTGAACGCTGATTTCAGAACATCAGATTCCTTAATCCTCAGCTGATGGTACCCTGATCTCAGATCGATTTTAGAAAATACTGTTGCCCCTTGCAACTGGTCAAACAGATCCTCAATCCGTGGCAACGGATACTTGTTCTTAATCGTCATCTTGTTCAGCTCTCGATAGTCAATACACAGTCGAAGCGATCCATCCTTCTTTCGGACAAAAAGAACTGGCGCTCCCCAGGGTGAAATGCTTGGCTGAATATAGCCTTTGTCCAGTAACTCCTCCAGTTGCTTCTTCAGTTCGAACATCTCAGTAGGTGCCATACGATACGGCGCCTTAGAAATTGGTGTGGCTCCGGGTTCCAGCTCAATGGTAAATTCCACATCCCTTCATGGAGGTAGCCCAGGTAACTCGTCAGGAAATACATCTGGAAATTCGTTCACAACAAGAATGGATGAAAGTTCCACAATTTCGTCTTCTTTCTTCATTGCATAACACCAGTACCCGATACAGCCCTGTTTCAACAATCGTGACTTTCATCGCTTTGATCAATTTTCTGAATCGCCGGTTTCCATCCCTCAAACAATTTCAAACCGTCGTCGCCGATCAGCGAGATATTCCTCCTTCGGTAGTTTACAATTGCTCCATACCGATTAAGCCAATCGTCTCCGAGTATCGTGTCATCTCCTTGCATTTCTATCACGATCGATTTGAGAGCCACTCTCTGTCTCCAAATGATACAGGAAATTTCTAGTTTCTAAATTTCCGACAATCCTCTCTCCACTCGGTAAACCAACAACATAAGGTTCACAAGTATGAAAACCGTAAATATTCAAACGATTTACACAAGACAAAGATATAAAAGAATGCGTAGCTCCTGTATCGAATAAAACGCTAACTGGCCGGGAAAGAATCGACAAGACTGCACGATGCGGCAGATCTCGATCGTCTGTCCTCCTCATCTCGCATGCACGTGGGGGAGCAGATTCGGCACTCGATGTCCCCTTTCGGTCCCATTGTCCTCTGCCTCGTCCACGGCCAAAATTCTGAGGCATCTGAACACTTTGCTGCGTCTGTTGGATACTGGATTCCTTCTGGACTGGCTGTGGTGTACGGGCTCTAAAAGACTTTGCAGCCTCTTCACAAAACACTGCCCGATGTCCCTCTCATCCACAATCAAAACAAGTCACGGCAGGAAGGGGGTAATTCCGTCGATAGTGCCCCGTCTGGGCGCAGTTAAAGCATTTCCTGGTAACATCAGTAATAGTCGATGCCGCTCCGAAGTTCTTTCCGCTCCTAACTGGGTGCGGAGGTTTCTTGAAAGAGTGAAAGGATGATTGGGCCTTACGGGGCCCGCTGTTCTTGTGCTCTGTAAAAGTACCAGATACTTTCTGTTTCTTGGATTCCGAAAATTTCTCCATGGCTGCTTCCTTGATCTCATATGCCAACGCCTTATCCTGTGACGGAGTGTGGTACATTCAAATCCGGACATGTACCTCTGGATTTCTGGTTTCATCCTCATATCGAAATGGATCATCATTTCTGCATCTGTTCTGACCAGATGTCGAACAAATGCCGATTCTTTGGTTAAACGCCTTAATCGCACGGGATACGGCACATCGGAAAGGCGAGCGGAGAAAAACTCCCGAACTTTGGCTTCCCTCACAGACGAGGGCAATCTGAGCTTCCATCATCAATCTAAACTCTGTCAATCAGCATCATGGTCTACAGGCCGGATGGCTTCCCACCATTCGGATGCTTCCCTATCGTAAAATATTGAGCGATAGAGGCTCTCCTATTGCAGGCGATTAATTCCGGCAAAGATTTTCTCCAGTTCCTTCAACCGATGGTCCCAAGTGGGAGTCTCAGAAATACCGTCGAATTTGGGTGGTTGCATCTTCGCCACCTCTTGCAGCCACCGGTCACCTCGATTTCCCATGTCTGGGATCCCTTGCTATCTCTCTCCCTGCTGTAGTCCCACCGCTACTTGCATTCGGTCCACGACTTGGGCGAACTGAGTCATCTGGTTCACCACTTGACGAAGGATCTCTAGTACAGCAGGATCTGGTTCGTTATTAATAGATTGTTGCGGCTCGCCTGAGCTATGACTGGCCTGGTTAGAAGGCGACGCTTCCCTTTCAGCATTTCTCCGTCCGCGTCCACGACCGCGACCACGTCCACGTCCGCCTCTCAACATACTGTAAGCATAAATACTCAATATACAGGAAACAACATCGTTCTAGTATTCGAGTACAAAGAGACATAACATGTAAAGAACGAGATAGAGTTTAGGAACTTACAACCACCGTTCGCATGAAGACGTAGGCAGTGCAGTGATGTCATTCACGGCCGGTTACCTCAAAAGACATAAATGACCCCTATTTTAACCCAACGGCCAAGATATCCATAATCTTAGCTCCGATACCATATTCTGTAACACCTCCGATATATTCAGGAATATTACAGCGCCATAAATCCTTTACATAAGGATTTACAAGGCTGAAGAATTGAACAGACATTAAAGGGTACTAACGAATGGAAATAACGGATTTAAGATACAACAGTTGTTACCAAATACTGAAAGTACAATTGTTCAACAGGAACTCAATAACACATAACTAAATTCAAATCCATCACAAATGACTTCGTACTCGAGTACTTATTGAAATAACGAATAAACACAGATAAATAAACCCGGCCGAAACATCACTCTGCACCCTCGTCGTCATGCAGCTCCAGTGGTTGTTTTCCCGCTCTCCTGGATCCTGAACATAAACAAAATGTTCACCCCCGAAGGGGTTAGCACAACGATGCTAGTACAAGTACCACAACATATTATACATATCTCACGAAGAATAATAACGTAAACGACAAAATACCAACGAGTCTTCTCCTACGAGAAACTCATAAACGACATACACAACTGATAATCACAACATGATATTATAACATACACATGGTAATTCCGTCGATCCAGCGTTCACTGCCTAGAACCCACGATGATCCCGTCAGACCAACCCGTGGTGGAAAAACCCGTCCGATGATCTAGCGCACGCTAGCATAGATCCCCCGATGATCCCGTCGGACCAACACGAGGTGGACATACAATAACGACATACATGCACGACAATATGTATAACAATAATACATAAAACAATTAAGGTACTTGCCTCGATTTTAAGACAAGAACAGTACTTCCACGAACACGAACACTCGAAGGTCGTCCTCCTCAATCAATCACGTAACAAGATCAAACCTTAACAAAAGAAATGATATAGGATTTATCTCACGTCGTACGAATGTTTAACAATTCGATTTACGGCCAAAAGTTCATAAATGCAATCGCTGAATCGCTTAGCGCACGCTAAGTGCTCGTAGCGTCGTTAAGTCTTTCGATAGCGCACGCAAACAACAAAGCCTAGCGTCGCTAACTATGCATGGTCGCATACTTCGACGGCCGATCGACTCGTCTGATGGTCTAGCGTACGTTATGTACCAAACGTAGCGTACGCTAACTCGTGCTCGATAGCGCACGTTAATATTCATAGCATAGCGTGCGCTATCTATGCATGGCAGTTTACTGGTGAGCAGTAAACTGTTCTTATCATGATCAAAACAATGACATCTTCCGTGATAACTCATGTTACCTCCATGAATATCATGTACACACGATTATGAATGATCTTACGGGTAACAACAACTTCGGATTCAAGGATATGCATACCATATAAAACCATATTCCATTTCGACTACAATTCTTCATATGACGATTCGAAAAGCTTAACGGTTGATATCAACAGCTTATATCCATCGAAATCATCATGCTGTAGTTGTTTAACATTCCATCTATACTAGATAAATCCTTCCATGATCAATCCCTTAGATTCATCTAACAATAATGATTGTTAAAGTCAAGTCCATGATTATTATGAAGTCATCTTACTAGATTCGGATTACCAATGATAGAAGCTTCCTTTACTTTGTTCAATGTAATAAGATTCGAATCATAATGATCATAATCAAGGTACTTAAGGCTTAATCATCTCAACATTCCAAACATGATATACTATGGATAATTCATCTATGAAAATCAATATCTCGCTAACATGATCATCCAAATCGTTGGAATCCAACTCTAAGCCTGGAGATAGATTGAACATACCTTAATATAATGAAAATCACTGAACCGTACGGTAGAATCCGACTACAGTTGGTTGTATGCCACTCCAAGGTGTTATTCCACTTCAATGATTACTCCCAAGTGATAACCAATATACAAACACCAGCAAGATGTGTTCTAAGTGTGTAGGAGGATTATTTCAGCTCTCTGAACTCTCAAGGATGAAGAATGGGCGAAAGAAATGAAAGCCAAAACGGTTGTTGTCCCATTTATAATATTCTGCATTTTAACAAGTTAGCGCACGCTACTAAGCATTCCTTAGCGTGCGCTAATAATGGTTGACTTCAGAATTGTCCGGGTTCGTCCGCGGGAATCTTATCCGGACCCATGTCCCGGCTGGCGCATGTGCTAGCCGTCCCGCTCAATAATTGAGTTCTTAGTGCACGCAACTCCTATCTGCATAACGTGCGCTAATAGTAGCCCGATAGCGTGCGTTAAGATACATTCTTAGCGTGCGCTATCACGAGTTTGCATGAGAAATTTTGCATGCTTCTATACTTATGTACAATGATATCAATGTACGAAATATCATACTCCAATAATCAAAACCACCAATCCGAATAATACAGGGTTTGAATACAGATGAAATACACCGCAATAAATCCGGATATTACATTTGTTGAGTACTGGAGTTAGACTGTTTATACTTAAACTTGGTTTAAGTCCTCTACGTGGGAAATAAATTGGTATTTAACTTATGTTTCATGTACTTCATTAAAGTGTTTTGGCCGAGGCCACGGCCTTATTTACTTTTGAGCGCATCTTTTGGGATTTCATTGTGGTTTATGTGCCTTGTATTAGCCTGGTAGATCTCACGAGGGTTCTACGGCGTGTAATGTCCCATTCGTGAATTAGGGTGTTACATTTATGGTATCAGAGATTAGGTTTTGAATACCTAGGCTGTCGGTAAATTTTGGGTCTGTCAGTTGCGTCGTTAGAGTCAGTCGTTGAGCTTAACATCATCATGTTGCCGTCTTTTCATGCGACCCGTGGCTGTAAGTCTCCTCGAACTCTTATACTTCTATAATTCGTTCTCTTGCGTTGTTCGGAATTGTGAATTGTGATGCCAACCTGGTATAGTGTGAATCTTTCTAATCTTGTTCTTTTCATATTTTCTTCAGTATGTTGAGAGGTCGTGGTAGACCAGCTAGGGGACGCGGCCGAGGCCGTGGTCGAGGTGCTGATAATGAAGAAGGCTCACTTTCTCAGTCCTCTGCGGACTCAGTCTCTCACTCAGTGCTGTTGGGTAATAATGCCGACGCTGGGGCTACTACCGTACTTCAGCAGTTAGTAGCCCAACTTGCTCAGATAGCTCAGGGTGGAAGCTAGTAAGTGGCTTCAGACGGTGACTAAGATGCACCCTCCTCGTTTCTCCGGATCTTATGACTCCCTCGGTTGGGAGAATTGGCTTTTTCAGTTGTCCAGGACCTTCGATGCCATAGCTTGTCCCGAAGACAGGAGGGTACATATTGCCCAGTATCTCCTGGATAATGAAGCTGCGGAATGGTGGGAGGCCGTTGTGCCCTGAGACCGTCGGGCTACTTGGGAGGAATTCAGGGCTGCTATGGAAGCAGAATATTGTCCGCCGCCAGTCAAAGAATGCAGAATTGTGGAGTTCTTCACTGCCACACCCCAGGATGTGCCGATTTCGCAGGCCATTATCTCTTACAATCAGCAGTTAGGTTTTGTGAAAGATCAGGTGAGGACGGAGGCCGATAAAATCCATTACTTCAATATGCGCATGAAGCCGCATATCAGGAAGAGTATGGCACCGCTCATGTGTGCCACTTTGAAGGAATACCAGGATCGCGCTCTAGCGATCGAGATGGCCGTCCCGGAATCAAAGTCAGTTTGGGAAGCTAAGAAGCAAAAGACTACTGGCGGATTCTCGGTCGGTAAGGGTGGTCAGTTTTCGAGGTCTCAATCTACTCCTACACCTGGGAAGAGGCCGTTTCATTAGGCCGGTGGATCTCAGGGCAACCGTTCAGTCCAGTTTGTTGCACCTGGCGGGAGAGTTTGTTTTAATTGCAGTCAGCCCGAGCACATTGTGAAGGATTGCCCATTTCCGTTAGTTGCTTGTTTTACTTGCGGACAGACCGGGCATCGGGCAGCTCATTGTGAGAGGGCCACCAGGGCCGCTAGAGTTCTGACTACCACCGCCGATCAGAGGGATCACATCACTCCAACTACTCATGTTCCGCAGAGTTCGGGCCGCGGTAGGGGTCGGGGGCAGCCGGATCACCATATAGCGTCGAGTTCAGGTTCAGTTCATCCCCGATTGTATCAGATGAGGCGCACAGAGGAGACAGACGTTCCAGTGGCGTCAGGTACCACTCAGATCCTTACTCATCCAGTTTCAGTGCTTTTTGATTCGGGTGCTACCCATTCCTTTATTGCTTCGTATTGTGTGAGTCGTATTGGTGTTGACTGCTTGTTTGAGTGTGAGCCGTTTATAGTGGGTACGCCCAGCGGAGATCGGATGGTTGGGGACCGGGAAGTTAGGGATTGCCCAGTGAGGATCGGGAGCCGGGATTGGCCCTCGAATCTCATTGTTATAGACCTTAAGGGTGAGGATTTGATCCTCGGGGATGATTGGTTGGATCATCACGGTGTTATCATGAACTATCGGACTCGCACCATCTCGATAGTTGCCGAGGACGGCACCGAGCATACTCTCATCGGCTGTAAGTCGGGTAGATCGGGGAGTGTGATTAGCGCCTTGAAGGCGATGAAACTTCTGAACCATGGTTGTGTCAGTTACTGGTGTTACGCTATGCAGGCGGAAGATGGTGGGGTTGACATGTCGTCGATTCCAGTTGTTAGCGAGTATCCCGACGTATTTCTGGATGACTTGCCGGGATTACCACCACAGCGAGAGATGGAGTTTCCTATTTATCTTGAACCAAATGCAGCCCCTATTTCTCGAGAACCGTACCGTATGGCACCGTCGGAGATGTTAGAGTTGAAGAATCAGTTGGGAGAGTTGTTAGATAAAGGGTATATTCGACCGAGCGCATCGCCTTGGGGTGCACCCGTACTTTTTGTTAAGAAGAAGGATGGATCGCTTTGTTTATGCATCAACTATCGAGAATTAAACAAGTTAACCATGAAAAATAAATACCCTTTGCCCCGGATTGACGACCTGCTTGATCAGCTTCAGGGGGCGACAGTCTTTTCGAAGATTGATTTGCGATCGGGCTACTACCAGTTGAGGATTCGGGACAGCGATATACCGAAAGCTGCCTTCCGGGTGAGATATGGCCATTACGAGGTTGTGGTTATGCCTTTTGGGCTAACCAATGCCCCAGCAGTGTTCATGCAGTTGATGAACAAAGTTTTTATTGAGTACCTGGACAAATTCGTAGCCGTCTTTAGCGATGGCATTCTTATCTATTCACGGAGTCGGGAGGAGCACGCCTTACATCTCCGCATTGTATTAGACATTTTGAGAGCTGAGCGGTTGTATGCGAAGTTCTCTAAGTGTGAGTTTTGGCTCGAGGAAGTGATGTTCCTCGGGCATGTGATTTCAGCAGAGGGAGTTCTGGTAGATCCACAGAAGATAGAGGCAGTGATGGCCTGGGAGCCGCCTAAGAATGTGAAGGAGGTGGGGAGTTTTCTGGGTCTTGCCGGCTATTACCGTAGATTTGTTGAGGGATTTTCTAAGATCGCTAGACCACTCACTCAGTTGCTCCAGAAAACTTAGAAGTTCGAGTGGACTGCAGACAGACAGGATAGTTTTGACGAGTTAAAGAGACGTTTGACTACCGCACCCATTTTAGCATTGCCTCAGGGGAACGAGGATTTCGTAGTGTATAGTGATGCTTCAGGCCTTGGGCTCGGATGTGTTTTGATGCAGAGAGATAGGGTGATTGCTTATGCGTCCCGCCAGTTAAAACCTTATGAGGTAAATTATCCCACGCACGATTTGGAGTTAGCTGCGGTCGTTTTCGCCTTAAAGATATGGAGGCATTATCTCTATGGGTCGTCGTGTAAGATTTTTACGGACCACAAAAGTCTGAAGTACATCTTCAGTTAGAAAGAGTTGAATATGAGGCAGCGTAGGTGGTTAGAGCTAATTAAAGATTACGACCTCGAGATACTTTATCATTCGGGTAAGGCCAACGTAGTGGCTGATGCGTTGAGCCGAAAACCGATGGCTTTACAGATGTTAGAGGTACTTACACCACAGAGTATGATCCAGCGAGATTTCATCTGTCAGAATATCGAGGTTTGGGTTCAGAGAGTTCAGGTCCAGTTATGTGCGTTAGAGATCACTTCGTCCTTGATTGATGATATCAAGGCGAAACAGTATGACGATCCGTTTTTGGTCCAGTTGAGGGAGGATGTGAGGAAGGGGAAAGCCCCTGGATTTGTGGTTCAGGATGATGGCATTCTGAGATTTCGCGGCAGATTATGTGTACCGAATGACATTGAGTTGAGGCAGAAGATTTTGAGTGAGGCTCATACTACGCCTTATTCCATACATCCTGGTACGAGCAAAATGTACAAGGATGTGAGGAGTAACTATTGGTGGAGCACTTTGAAGACGGACGTTAGCGAGTTTGTGGCGAAGTGTTTGACCTGTCAGCAGGTTAAGATTGAGCATCAGCGGCCCGCGGGGTTGCTACGACCACTTCCCATTCCTGAATGGAAATGGGAAGACATCTCTATGGATATCATTACCGGGATGCCTAAGGCTCGGACTGGAATGAACATGATTTGGGTTATTTTTGATCGACTAACCAAATCAGCTCATTTCCTAGGTATTAAGGACACTTGGGGGCCGGAGAGGCTGGCACGAGTATTTATAGCAGAGATCGTGAGATTGCATGGGACTCCTAGGAGTATTGTTTCAGATCGAGATGGCCAGTTTGTATCACATTTTTGGCAGGCTGTTCATCGAGCTTTGGGGACTGAGTTGAGACTCAGTACGTCTTACCACCCTCGGACTGAAGGACAGTCTGAGCGGACGATCCAGACGTTGGAGGATATGTTGAGAGCCTGTGCCTTAGATTGGAATGATGATTGGGAGTCGCACTTGCTGTTGATCGAGTTCACGTACAACAATAGTAGGCACGCCTCGATCAAAATGGCACCATTTGAGGCATTGTATGGGAGGAGGTGCAGATCGCCGTTGTGTTGGGACGATGCGTCCGAGCTGATTGGTACCGAGCCCGATATGGTAGTTGAGACGAGAGAGAAGATTGCTCTGATTCGCGATAGATTGTTGACGGCCCAGAGTCGGCAGAAGTCTTATGCCGATATGCGTCGCCGGCCGTTGAAGTTTGAAGTGGGAGATCATGTTTTGCTTAAGGTGTCGCCGACACGGGGAGTTTACCGCTTCGGCCGGAAGGGTAAACTTAGTCCGAGATATATTGGACCGTTTGAGATTTTAGAGAGAGTGGGAGAGCTTTCCTATCGGTTAGTCTTGTCGCCGTCTTTGAGTCACGTTCATAACGTATTTCATGTTTCCCAGCTTAGGAAGTATGTACCGGACCCTAGCCATATTATTGATTTTGGAGAGATCGAGTTGGGACCCGACATTACCATCGAGGAGAGGCCGATTCAGATTTTAGAGCGTCGAGTGAAGCAACTTCGTCATAAAACCATTCCTTTGGTTAAAGTTCAATGGTCGAGGCATGGATCCGAGGAAGCCACATGGGAGACGGAAGAGAGTATACGGTCGAGATATCCCGAGTTATTCGCGTTGTAAGTTTCGGGACGAAACTTATTTTTAGGGGGAGAGAATGTAATATCAGTACCTTCTATTTTTGGTAATTTCTAATTTTGGTGTATATTCGTTTCGGACGACTCGCTTGTTACTATTTTGAAATTCTGAACCTATTTTGTTCTTGGAGATCTTCCGTTTGGACGAGTTTCGAGGATGTTTTTGCATAATTTCATCTTGAATTATATCTTGTCGCTTGTACGTTCGATTCTCATAAAACTCGTTCATTTTTTTGTTTCTTGGTTTGCATAATTTTGTATGGTTGAGTTGGTCGTGTTGAAACTTTCGGTTTGTTAATCCGACGTCGTATTGCGATTTTCGGGAACTTGGGCCATTTTGTAATTTCCATAAGTTTAGGGAATTTCACTTTGTTTGTTACATTACGAACTCTCCGGTGATCGGGATTATATTCTCTTTCAACGCTCAGCTTTGTCATCTTAAATATTCCGTGTTTATGTTTCCGGATTCTGGTCTTGCTTCGCATTTCGATATTTTTGTGCTGTCGGCAGCTGTGTACTGAGCAGTACTGGACTGCTGCCTGAGTAGCGCACGCTACTCCGGGTTTACTTGCGTGCGCTATCACTGTGTGGTTAGCGTACGCTAACCTGGGGTTCATAGCGTACGCTAATGATTTCAGCGGTCTGGACAGTAGGTTCATCATTTCTGTACTGGACCAGGTAGCGTACGCTAATTCAGCGCTAACGCACGCTAATTCCTAGCATTAGCGCACGCTAATCATGTTAGCTTGCATACGCTAACTCGAGGACAGTAGGCAGACTGTTCTTCCACACCCCGTTAGCGCACGCTAATGCTTGTGCGTAGCGTGCGCTAAGCCTGTTTAATATAAATAGGACAGCAGCAGTCAACTTCGTCATTTTTCCATCATTTCTTATCCTTCTCAGCTTTGAGCGATTCCAGACAAGGGTTAGGGCCGATTCCGACTGAATATCATCATCCACTACCATCCGTGCATTCCTTGCGTGAATTCTTCAAGTTCCTAACACTTTCCACCATCCGAATCAAGGTAAGAATCCCTGAAACCCTTGTTTTGAGATTTTGGGGAAATTTTGGGGATTTATTGGGATTTGACTCTTTTTTAGTCCGAATTATCATTGGATTATCGCTAGACTTCGATCGTGTACTTGTAATCCTTCATTTTTATTGATGATTTGTGGTTTTAAACTCCAAGTTTTCCATTGTTCGTCACTTATAGTCGACGATACCCAAGTCATGACCGACAAATTGTTCCAACGGGTAGAATTAGGATTAATTCTTTCCTTTCTACATTAATGAGACTTGTTGTATACCGTTATTATGTTAGGAACGAATTTGGGAGGATTGTTCGGACCGAAACCTATTCCTTCGTCGTTTCCTTCGTTTCGTCTTATTCAAGGCAAGTACATGTATTATATTTCATTATGTGTGTACGGTTTTGATGCGAGTGATGTAAACTGGATTATTGAATGATTGTGTTGGTTACTCTTCCACCTGGGGATGGCATGTGGCCTCTGGGGGCCGATACTAATGGGTACGGCCACGGAAGTGGACTTGTGTGCGTGTGTTGATGTTCTTCCACCTGGGGACTGTTCGGCGGGACCTCTGGGGGCCGATATTAATGGGTACGGCCGCGGAAGCGGTTTCTCACCTGGGGACGGTTCGACGGGACCTATGGGGGCCGATACTAATGGGTACGGTCGCGAGTTACCAAGTGTGGATGTTTGTGATGTGGAAAACTTGATGATATACTGTTTTGATGTAAATGTGATATTCCGGAATATTGATGTTCAAAATGATTTTCCTAATGGTTTGTTTGCGTTAAATCGTGTATGTATATAATGTTGTGTAATTGTGTATTTGCACTAACTATTCGAATGCTAACCCCTTAAATGGGGGAAATGCGTCTTATGCATTTCAGGTACTGGTCGAGCTGAGGAGCTGGCACGGGATGCACATGCAAAGGATGGGCTGGCATGATGATGTGGCTCGAGTCTGTATTTTTCTGTTTTGTCATTGCATTTGTTGAGTACTGGAGTTAGACTGTTTATACTTAAACTTGGTTTAAGTCCCCTGCGTGGGAAATAAATTGGTATTTAACTTATGTTTCATGTACTCCGTTAAAATGTTTTGGCCGAGGCCACGGCCTTATTTACTTTTGAGCGCATCTTTTGGGATTTCATTGTGGTTTATGTGTCTTGTGTTAGCCTGGTAGACCTCACGAGGGTTTTACGGCGTGTAATATCCCATTCGTGAATTGGGGTGTTATAGATCTAAGAGTCGGCAATGGAGCAAGAGTTGCTGCACTAGCCGTAGGAACTTATGATCTAGTTTTACCCAATGGGCTTTTGTTAGTTTTGAACAATTGCTATTATGTTCCTGCTATGAATATGAATATTATTTCAGTTTCTACATTAGATTGTGAAGGTTACACTTTTCTTATTAAGAATACGATCATTCGTATTTTCTTTGATGACTTGCTTTATAGTACTGCAAAGTTATATACTGGCCTTTAAAATATTGATCTAGATGAGTCCGACACTTTGGAAGTCTATAACATTGCATCCAAGAAATCTAAGCTCAATGATTCAAATCCGACTTACTTATGGCATTGTCGACTTGGTCACATAAATGAGAAACGCATTTCTAAACTCCATAATGATGGACTTTTAGACTATTTTGACTATGAATCATATGGGACATGCGAATCTTGTTTATTGGGCAAGATGATGAAGAATCCTTTCACCGGTCATGGAGAAAGTGCTAGTGATCTGTTAGGCCTAATACATACTGATGTATGTGAACCTCTTAGCACTCATGCCAGAGGCGGATACCAATACTTCATTACATTCACCGATGATTTTAGAGGATATGGATATGTTTATCTTATGAAGTATAAACATGAATCTTTTGAAATGTTCAAAATATTCCAGAATGAAGTACAGAATCAACTTGGCAAGACAATTAAAGCCCTTTGATCGGATCGAGGTGGCGAATACTTGAGCCAAGAGTTCGATGATCATCTTAGGAGTTGTAGAATTGTTTCACAACTTACTCCTCCCAGAACACCTCAGCATAACGGAGTGTCCGAGAGGAGGAATCGAACTTTATTAGATATGGTTCGATCCAGGATGAGTCGAACAGAGCTTCCATTATCATTTTGGGGCCACACCTTAGAAACAGCAGCATTCACCCTTAACCGTGTTCCATCTAAAGCAGTTAAAAAGACACCATTTGAGAAATGGACTGGTAAGAGACCAAACTTGTCTTTTCTAAAGATTTGGGGTTGCAAATCGTTCGTAAGGCGCCAAGTGTTTGACAAACTGGTAGCCAGGTCTGAAAGATGTTTATTTGTGGGGTATCGTAAGGAAATTAAAGGATATTACTTTCATAAGCCCGCAGAGAACAAAGTGTTTGTTGCTCGAAATGCTGTATTCATAGAAAGGGAATTTATTTCCAAAAGAGACAGTGGGAGAAGAGTAATTCTCAAGGAAACTCGAGAACCACAAGAAGACATCGCTTCACCGATGAAAACTGAACAAGCTCAACAATCAGTTGAAGAGCCCGTTCAAAGTACACAAGTCCCACGCAGATCTGATAGGATGCGACATGAACCTGAGAGATATGGTTATCTCGTAACAGAGGATGATGATGCATCGCTCATAGATGATGAGCCTAGTACCTATACAGAAGCTGCTTCAGGACCAGAATCCGAGGAATGGCTAGAAGCCATAAAGTCTGAGATGCAATCCATGTATGACAATCAAGTTTGGAACTTGATATATCCACCTGAGGGTGTTAAAACCATTGGGTGCAAATGGGTCTATAAAAAGATGAAAGACATGGATGATAATCTTCAAGCCTATAAAGCTAGACTAGTGGCAAAAGGTTATAGACAGATTCATGGTGTTGACTATGATGAGACCTTTTCGCTAGTAGTCATGCTTAAATCAATTAGAATTTTATTTGCCATTGCCGCATACTATGATTATGAAATATGGCAAATGGATGTCAAAACAGCATTCCTCAATGGAAACTTACTCAAGGATGTGTACATGACACAACCTGAAGGTTTTGTTCATCCAGAAAATTTTAAAAAGGTTTGCAAGCTTCAAAGATCCATTTATGGGTTGAAGCGGGCTTCTCGGAGCTGGAATCTTCATTTTTATGAAACTGTCAAAGAGTTTGGGTTCATTCAAAATGAAGATGAACCGTGTGTGTACAATAAGGTTAGTGGGAGAATAGTTGTTTTCTTAGTCTTATATGTAGATGACATATTACTCATTGGAAATGACATTCCCACCTTGCAGACAGTCAAGACTTGGTTGGGAAGTTGTTTCTCAATGAAAGACTTAGGAGAAGCTGCTTACATTCTTAGGATAAAGATCTATATAGATAGATCAAAGAGATTGATTGGTCTGAGTCAAAGTACATACATTAATAAAATATTAAAGAGGTTCAATATGCAAGACTCCAAGAGAGGACTCTTGCCAATGTCACATGGCATTCATCTGAGTGAGACTCAGAGTCCTAAGACTCCTGATGAGCGAGCCCGCATGAGCAAGATACCATACGCTTCGGCTATTGGATCAATCATGTATGCCGTGATTTGTACTCGACCAGATGTATCGTTTGCCCTTAGTATGACAAGTCGATACCAATCGAATCCAGGTGAAAGTCACTGGACAGCAGTGAAAACCATCCTGAAGTACTTGAGAAGAACTAAAGATGATTTCCTAGTTTATGGAGGGGTGGGAAATGAGATGGCTGTAAGAGGTTACGCCGATGCAAGTTTCGAAACCGACAGAGACGATTTCAAATCGCAAACTGGTTATGTGTTTGTATTGAATGGAGGTGTTGTGAGTTGGAAGAGTTCCAAGCAAAGCACGGTTGCTGATTCTGTTACAGAAACTGAGTACCTGGCAGCATCAGATGCAGCTAAGGAAGCCGTATGGATCAAGGAGTTTGTTACCGAACTAGGAGTGGTGCTGACCATACAGGGTCCCAAAAGCCTTTATTGTGACAATAATGGTGCTATTGCACAAGCTAAAGAGCCTAGGTCCCATCATAATTCCAAACATATACTCAGAAAATATCACCTAGTCAGAGAGATCGTCAGACGAGGAGATATTATAATATGCAAAGTAGGATTGGAAGAGAATGTTGCAGATCCACTTACCAAGCCTCTCTCACAAGGAAAGCATGTTGAGCATGCTAGATCGATAGGACTAAAAGTCATGAATGAATGGTCCTAGTGCAAGTGGGATATTGTTGGGAATAGTGCCCTAGGACATTCGATGTGCCTAGATTTATAATTATCACATTTAAATAAAGTTATTTGATATCATTTATTTCTCGTTGATTATTATAATGTGTGCATGTTTTAATATTATAATAATCGAATAATAGTTATTCACGAATAATAAGATTATTCAATTGTCCCTGCGAAAATCGTGTTGAGTAGAGACTCAAGTGATTAATATACTAGTATAAGTTTGATTGATAATCATCGGATGATTATGCGTATGGTACGGATCAATCTTATGGGTATTGGTTGGAGAACTAATACTGGACCGACCCGCATTGAGATCGATGCATGGAAATGTCATAAGTGAATCTCAATATAACAGTATGTTAATAAATCCTTGAACCTGAGATTATCATAGAGTCCAACATGATAACTACTATGCCTTGACGTAATCCAAAGTCATCTGAAACATGGTGATAATAAAGGTTAGCGATCGGGATTAGTGGGAGTCATGTAGAGGGCAATGAATAATCAAGATGGGGATTTGTCCCTCTCTTAAGTGAGAGAGATATCTGCTGGGCCCCTCGATAAGTATGACTGAAGGAAATGCATGGCCATTCTCAAATGAAGAGTCATTTGATTCAATCAGTCTACTTAATATCGAGAAAGCATTTGAACATAAATAAGTATGACAGACTCCATGACTTAGTTCAAATATGATATCGCGTGACAAAGGGATTTGACACGTTAAAAGGTTTAATGGACTATTAACTTATATTATTTGGGTAATCATAATATCTTGCTAGAGGCCGCTTATGATTTATTATTTAGTAAGGTATTAATAATTGCCAACATAATATAAGCCTTTTGGGTCGCACGTACGACAATTATAGACAAGTAGGAATAAATATCAACTGGAAATAATAAATATAATATTGGATATTATATTTATAAGGAGATTAAGTAATAAGTAATATATAATATTGGATATTATATATATTGTATTATTTAATAAATTGAGGGGCAACTAAGCAAATACTGGATTATTGAATCTAGGGATTACTTAGTATAAATAAGAGATCCATGACAAGGAGTTGTCATAAGAACTCAAAAAGAAAAATCGCCCCCTTCCAAGAAGAAGAAAAATCGCCCACTTCCTCTTACAGTAAAAGAACGACGTTGGTCGTCTAATCCTCTTCCCTTAGTTGATCTTGATCAATAGTACAATCCTTCTAGTAAGGAACTTGTGTTGTACTATTTATCAATATTATTCGTAAGGATCTAGCAATCCAGCTTGTAAAATTGTTCGTGTGTGAATCACCAAAACAGGAAGGAGATATTTATCTGCTTCTAGTTCGGATCTAGAATTGTTCAATCGGATTAAGGTAATTCGATTAACCCTTTGATTAAACAATTAAATTACTGCATGAGATCCTAAATTGGGTTTTCACATTTATTGTTCCGCTGTGTTTTTACTCCGATTATTTTGTATTCGGTGCATAGAAATCCCAACAGTTGTTAGTCCCGGGCTTGAATGCTCTCGCGAGATATTATTAATACGAATACTTGGGAGTATAAATATTAATGTTAGTACAATTACAATGAGTGTAAAGACCCTAGTTATCTTAGCTCTTGAGAGCTGAAGATGCCGGAAGAACCAGAGTTGATGCTCTGTGAGTTCTTGTAACAACGATGGAGTGTTGTGCTGACTGTGAGAAATCGACGATCTCTCACTATGTGAATTATCTGAATGTCTGGGCTTCTGGACTGTAAGGAGTTCTCGTTACTGCCGACCGTATTTTGGTTAAGAGGTTTTGAGAGAGAAATCCTAGATAGAGTCAAGAGAAAAGCCGAGAAAAAACCGAGCCCTTTCCAAGTGCTGGAGGCTCTTTATTTATAGGACTAGGAGTCGCAGGGCCATCGCCTCTGTTGTATTATAATAAACGGTCGATCATCTTTAGCACAAAGGTTGGTCTCCTTAGAGTCCGCAGTAGCTGCTGGCAGTCAGAAGTTCGAACCAATGAGAAGCCAACTCGCGTCTATGTCGTAGTCTTGGGAGGCCCTACATAGACCTTTCGGCGGGTCTGTCGGTAGGTGAGGCCGTCCTTGTCACTGACAGCTGCTGATGGGCTGGAGTCAACGATCCATGTTCTGCAGCGTCATTCGCGGATCTGCACATGGGTCCTTGCTTCGTAATCCAGTCTTTGTAGACTTGACGGACGATGGTCTTATTCGTGGCATAGGACGGTCGTCCTTGGTCGGGCACCACAGTCGATCGCTAGGTGCCAAAAGGCGATCGCCCCGGACGTCGATCGCTCGATACCTGATTTCGGGCTGGACTCTTTGTTTTGGCAAGTCTGCCTTGGATTTATTTGATACTGTCTTTGGTCGCTCGGCCCTTATGCCGATCGCCGTTGAGGCGTATAAATCGCCGGATAACAAAGTCCATGTAAATAAATCGAACATTCCATTCTCGTTATGAGATAAGAGAAAATGCATGGGAAGTGTTTAAAGTTTATTTACATAAATTGTTCGCAAGTAAATAAACTTAAATAGGCATTAAGTTTTAATAAGACTTGTATAACTGATGCTAAGACATGTGCATGTCTTGATTGCATAGTTATAAGTATATTGATGGGACCAGTATACTCGAACACGACTCATACTTGATTCAGTCACACGGTATTCACTTGAAGAGTCGATGACGAATCGAAGGGTTGTGATAGTATACGTGGACCTTTGACTTGAGGGTTCAGTAGAAGATGTGCCTGTGACGTTTAGTTTGTCATTAGAGTAGTTAGACTCATTTGATTAATTGCTGAGTCGACCTCGAAGTGTGGACTATACGGGCAGGTAGCAGTCTTTACTGTGTGCCAAGAAAGGTTTCTATCTTCTGTTAGTGAGCAGGCGTATGTCCTATACGGTTAATGGCAAATAAGATCATAAGTATTTGGCCAAAGCATTCTGATATAGTCGTATTAGATACACTATTAATCATTCGGTCTTGATTTGCATTAACACATGTATAGAGTCTAGTCAACAGTAGGGTTTGACTTTACCGTGACCCGAAGACTTGACCGGGACATCTGATGAAGGGTCTATACGTATATAGTATTCACGACATAATGGTTCTGGAATGATCCCTTCATTCGTTCTCAGTCGGGGTTTATAGTGCGGCCCGCTAGGCTGGCTAAGTGCTGCCCGCACTCATTGGTTCCTCCCAATGCCGGCTGAGACGGACCTACGGAGTCGCGCATCAGGAGCGTTGATGGATAAATGTGAATTTATTATATCTCTATTAATATTAGATATTGGATATCTAATTATGATTTATTGGATAAATCAAATACCGGTCTTATGAATTAAAATTAAATTACCGGGTAATTAATTTAATTCAAAAATTATATTTCTTAGAGAAATATATTTGTATTTGATATAATTAATTAATTAGATTAATTAATTAATATAAATACATTGATGATTAAACGTAGTATATTTAATGGAGTCGTTCGACGAACGTCTGATACACGAGCCGAGTAGCCCGGCTTATTTTCTAGGAAACTTCCTTGTGGCCGCCCACCCCTCTTGGCATGGCATGGTCTTGCATGTGTGTGGGAAATCACTTAGAGTTGAGATTCTCACATGATTGTGAATGATAGTTGTAAAGGAATAATCATTCTTTTATAATATATATCATCACATTATACTACACACATGATGAGAGAAGATGTCTTTATAACTCATCTTCATGCAAAGTAGAAAAGCCTGCCGAGAGCAGTTTTTGAGTGAGGGAGGAATTTTTTTTCTTCAATTTATCAACTTTGAGGTGATACAAAATTAAGAAAGAAAAAGAGATATAAATTCCAATAGTAATTCCTATATGTGTTCTTGAAGAACGGATTGCTATCGAATTTTTCCAGGTAACTTCCGATGCATGTGAAGTAGAGGCTTCGAAGTTTCGGTGCTTGGAGCAAAGGGATTTCGTGTTCGGGACGGGGTTCGTGATCGTCATCCATTTTTACGAAGATTTATTTCAAAGGCTTCAAGGGTATGATTTTTATCTTCGTATTTATTTTTCGTATATACGTTACTTGATCGATCCTGTTTGGGATTCGTTTTTATTTTCCGCTGCGTATTTCGTTTTATTTTCGGAATCCCAACAGTGGTATCGGAGCGAGGTCAATGATACCGTATATATGATTTTTTATGCATTTTGAATGCTTATGGATGATGTTTATGATTTAGAATCATATTTGGTATAATCGAAGATTTTTAAATTGTTTGTTGTAACATCACATTTTGTAAAACGAGCCAAAAAAATAAGAAACGGGGCTGCCGCAGTGGTGTCGGCAACACTGCCTGGGCCGGCTGTCCAGGCTGCCAGAGCCGGCCGAGTGTGATCGGCCATGACTCAGTCATGACTGCTGAGGGAGCTGCCTGCCTGCCGAGCAGGACTCAGCCAGGCTGCCGAGCAGTGGCTCGACCAAGCACCCACCCCTCGGGTTTTTGGCCCGATTTTGAATCGGGCCGCGGGCTGGGCCTAAAACCGGATATCCGGGACTCCGTTTTAAGTTTATATTTCGTTGTAATTATTTCCCGAAATTTAAATTGGATTTTAATTTGACTAAATTAATATTTGGAATATTTTTGAGTTAAGGAAAATAAATTAAACGAGAATATTATTTTTGGCCGGATTACTTCGAATGAATTAAAATGACGATTATTAGTATTAATTGGATTAATATCATTAAAATTGAATAGAATAATTTTATATTAATTGGATTAATATATTAATTAATTATTTAATTTTATTGCCACTTTATATAAATTGAATTAATATAGTAGAAATTGAATAGATTAATTTTATAGATTAATTGGATTAATTTATATTAAAATTAATTGTTTAATTTTGTTGCCATTACATGTTGTATGGAATCCTTATGTGATGGTGATATAGCTCGTGGACTTAGTTTTTGATTTGTTCGATTCGATTGGGTTGTAAAGGCCGTTTTGAGCCTATTTATATTTACTATAAAATTTTGTATAGGATGCAATTTTTCCAATGATGTAATTATTATTTTGGGTATGACGAAGACCGAAGACAATCGACCGAGAAGACGAAGAATCGAAGACTGTATTTTTTTTATTTATTGGGTCATTCGCTTGGCCCAGTACTTAGGAATTAGGTCCATGAGCTATATGTTGGTAGTAACTAAGTTACTATTTTTATTTTTCATTTTGAATTATTGACAAACAAACAAATGCGTGTATAAATGAATTAATGTGCAAAGTGTAACATTAATCGCGAAATTCTCCCGACAACAAACTGTAGGTCACAAGTCGTCCAGGAACAAGTCTAGAGGGGGGGGTGAATAGACTTGTTGAAACTCTTGAACTCTTTTTTCCTAAGAGTGAGTTTCTTCAGCTGATAGTTTAAACAAATGACTTGGAGTCGTTTGTTCTTGGATATGTGCGGAAGTCAGCTGATGACGAATAGAAATCAACTTAATGAAACACTTAACAATGTATGCAGTAGTTAAAGTATGATGCAAGAAACAAAAGAATAACGCAGCAATTATAGTGGTCTCGGAGGTGGGGTAATCCTCTACTAATCCACTTTTCTCCAAACCGATTGGAGATGAATTCACTATAATTTTCAACCAAAGGATAAATATTACAGTTGATTCAAACCACACTACAACAGCCTTCCAACTGGAAATCCGTGCCGTTGTACACACTTGACTGTCTTGCACCTCTTGATCCTCGATCCTCGGATGCCTTTACGCCTCTTACTTCAACCATGAAGTACCCCGTACTCAAGATTATAGACAAGAGTTTTTGTCTTCTCCAACTTAAGAGCTTCCTTAAGTATGAACTTTTAGATCTCGCTCTTCTCACGATGCTATTGATTGCTTTAGATTGCTTTGATCGCTTGAATGTATGTTCGCACCGGTTGTTGCTCAGTTTCAAATCTTCGGATATATATAGGTCACGATCTCTGAGCTTTTTCCTTGTAGCCGTTGCAATTCTTTTGAACAAATCCGTCCGTTGGAGGGAGACTTCTTTGTTTAATCTTTCTGAACGTTGCAAGGCTGGATTCCCATTATTTAATTTTATCTTCCGACTGCTAGAAGACTTCTGCATGTGAGCGCCGAATCTTTTGAATATAAAATGATTAAAGTCTTCAAGGTGGGTCTGGATGATTTATTTAAATCATATCTCTTGCGGGAATCACTCCAATTTGTCTCTTCACGTTGCATGTGAGCTTTCCGTAATACTTGACTTTTCAACGCATGCTGACGTGGACTTGGAGTAGTTGGCTGCCTTTGAGTAGGCTGATATGCAGCTAACATCTCTGCAGACAGGTCCTCTCGGCTGTTCACTGTTGGTGACTTATCTGGTCAGGTGACTTCCCTGAGGTACCTCGGCTGCAGTCTGGTCAAACTTCTCTGATAAATTTTGTTGACCAGAGCTACTTTGACTGGACTCGGCTGTTCCTATCTGATGGACTAAGTTGTACTTAGTACTTTGCCGTTTTTCAGCCTAACTAATTTTTGGCCTACAGAAGACACTCATTTGGTTCTTCTTTACATTATGCCAAGTTTTATACTTAACATATTTGGCCTATGGAAGATACTCATTTGGTTCTTCCTTACATTTTGCCAAGTAATAAACATTTGATTTTATATTAATGACATCATCAAAATAAACAAGTATTCCTAACAAATTCCCCCTATTTTGATGATGGCAAAACTAAGTAAGAAATCAAATGACCAAGTCTGCACTTAAGTGCGAGACATAAACTGAAATCAGTCTAATATTGAGACAACTGGAAATTGTCATTCAACAGACTGTTTATAAAATTTTCTGACTTGTTTATTATTGAAATTTTACAAGAAAGTTTTAAATACATAAAACATTACAAGTAAAAGAAATAACTAAAAGTCATCTGCCTCTTCGAACAGGCTGCTTGGCAGGCTTGAATGGTTTAGCTCCAATTGGTCTTATCTTGACTGGAGCAAGATCATATTTTCTCTTCACAACAAGTGCTGCGAAGTCTTGTTCTTGCTGGGATCTGAATCTGTTGGAATATTTATTCCACACATTATTTAATTTATGTTTTGATGATTAAAGTTGCTAAACAACAAAACAACATCGAGGCGAAGCAAAACGACGAAGCAGACGAAGACGCAAAAAGTTGCAATCTGGACTGCATTAGCGCACGCTAAGGCATATATGTTAGCGCACGCTAACGAAGAGTAAGCTGCATCCCAGCCAAGTTTCGAAGTAAGCTGCAGTGAAGAAAAGCTGAACGATAGCGCACGCTACACATAAGTATTAACGCACGCTATCGAGCCATGTTACTGTTGTGGAAGAATTCAAACACAGAATAACGTATGCAATGAAGTCATCATTAGCGCACGCTACACAGTTTGATTAGCGCACGCTAAGTTGTTTGAATCTAGTCAATCCGAACGTTGGGAAAAGCAAGTCAAAGTCAAGCATCAAACGGATAGTTTGACAAGGAAAGGCAACGGATATATTACGTTAACGCACGCTACTCAATCATGGTTAACGTACGCTAAGTAAGTGAGATAACGTACGTAAGATAGACGGTATAACGTACGCTAAAGAAGAAACGAAGCTACTGGACTGAAACTGGGCACAGTCTAACGCACGCTATAGGCACGCTAATGAGTTAGCGCACGCTACAATGGAAGAGCTAGCGCACGCTATCTAGACAACTGGCAGCAACGGCTAGTTTATGAAAAATGCCTATAAATACCATTCCTATGGTATTGTTTGAGTACAACAACTTCAAGCAAACGAGATATACATCTGAGAATCATATACTTACATTGTTGTTGTAATATTGAGCTTATATTGTTAGTTTGAGTGTTTACACATTCAACATTATACACGAGAGGTAAAAGAAAAGAATCGATTGGATTCGGTGTTATTAGGATCAAGTATCCGGCACTGTTAGAATCGCAATCGATATCTAAGTGAGGTTTATCTAGTACCCATAGAAAGCTAGAGTGGTTGATTCCTTATCCAATAGAAAAGGAAAAACGGTTTTACTCGGACCGATAGAAGACGAGCTTGTAACGGTAATCCCTCGACCGATAGAAGAGAGGCGTAGAGGTTTTGATCTTAATCCTAAGAAAAAGATACATCGAGAGAGGACGTAGGCTTCGTTAATAGCCGAACCTCTATAAATCCTTGTGTGATTTATTTTCCGCAATTTATTTACGCTTCCGCATAAAACGGCGCAAATATTCGATTTGGTACCCAACAATTGGTATCGGAGCGGTTCTCCAATACGCGGCTTAACATCCGAAGAGAAGATCCAAAATGGCGTTTCAAATCTCTCCAGCCGAAGGCCTTGCTCTCAACCGACCACCATTTTTTGATGGCGCGAACTTCATGACTTGGAAGAAGAAGATGTCGATATTCATTCGAGCTTACGACATCGAACTTTGGAAAGTGATTTGTCTTGGTCCAAAAATCCCAATGAATTCCAACGGTACGCTTAAAAATTTTGAAGAATATGACGACTCCGATTGGAAAAACGACCATTTCAATTGTAAGGCAACTCAACTTCTTTATTGTGCCTTAAATCCGGAAGAACACAACCGGATATCATCGTGTGATAGTGCCAAAGAAATCTGGAAAATGCTTGAGGTAACACACGAAGGTACGTCTCAAGTCAAGGAGACGAAGATAAACATGCTCCTTCACGATTATGAATTATTCCAAATGAAGGACGACGAATCCATCTCGATTATGCTCGACCGATTTTCGGTCATCACTAATGGATTAGCATGTTTTGGAAAACCACTTTCGAGTAGTGAGAAAGTAAAGAAAATTCTCCGATCACTACCTCGAGAATGGGACGGTAGTGCAGTTACGGCAATAATGGAATCCAAAGATTTAAATACTCGATTTTAGTGCTCTCGTTGGTTCTCTTATCAACTACGAGATTGTTCTAAAATCTCGGAATGCCAAACCGAAACCGAAGGAGAGGTCGATAGCCTTCAAGGCTAAAATGTCGAAAAAGAAAGAAGAAACTCGGTGGGACGAAAGCGACGAAGAAATGGCATATTATGCCAAAAATATTAATAAGTTCCAACACTTATTAAACCGGAGAAAGAAGGACATTCAAGCGGGCGAACCTAAAAATTCGACAACACTTGTCGATTATGATGTAAACCAGGCCACTTTCCTAAGAACTGTACAGTAAACAAAAAGGAGGTTCTAATCGCAACATGGAGCGACGAAGATCCCGATGAAGATTTTCTTGAACAAAATAATCTCGCGCTCATGGCCCGGAGTTCATTCGACGATAGCGACGTCGAAAGCCAAGTAAGTAATTCTTACGACGAACTTTTTGAAGCATTCGAGTTATTACATACGGACTATCAAAATGCTTTAAATGAAATTAAATCCCTCAAGTCTAAATATAAAACTTTGGAAATTGAAAATTCCAAAATACTTGAAAAAGGGAAATTTGTTGAAATCGATCATTCGAAATGCCTTGAAAATGAAAATATTTTGAAAAATGATCTTTTAAAAGTTCAAGATGAACTAAAAATTTTGACAAAGAAATTTTCGTGCGGCAACGATAAATTTGAACAAATGTTATGTGTTCAAAAATATACTCTAAATAAAGAGGGGTTAGGATTCAAATCACGTTCGAAAAACGAATCCGTCAATTTCAAAATACCCCGATGTGAAAAATGTTTGAAAATTGGGCATCATATTTCTAATCAGAAAGCCCACGCCGGACGATAAAAATTAAAAAGATTTGGGTTCCTAAAGGAACAAACGTTTCAAACATCGTCTACGTCTCAAAAGAAAAACCAACTATCGGTTGGATCCCCAAAAATAAATTTTAACAATTGATATTTTAAAAATGGGGAGATAATACTTTCAGGGGGAGTATTTTTGCTTATTAATACATATTCATTGGTATCATGCATATTTATATTTCATTTGGTATTCTTTATATTTTTTACTTTTTGATGAAGACAAAAAGGGGGAGAAAGATATGAATTGAGATAAAAATGAGAAAAATCGAAGAAGTCGAAAAGAAAAAGAAAGCATACAAAAAGGGGGAGTTAAAACGAAGGAAGGAGTTGAAAAATTGAAAAATGAAGAAGTCGAAAAAGAAAAGGATTGGAGAAACTAACGAAACGATCAAAGCCGAAAACTTTGATTCGTAGAAATATACATATATTATTTTTACAGATTATCCAATTCAAGGGTTGTTTTGTAATCATCAAAAAGGGGGAGATTGTTGGAATATTTATTCCACACATTATTTAATTTATGTTTTGATGATTAAAGTTGCTAAACAACAAAACAACATCGAGGCGAAGCAAAACGACGAAGCAGACGAAGACGCAAAAAGTTGCAATCTGGACTGCATTAGCGCACGCTAAGGCATATATGTTAGCGCACGCTAACGAAGAGTAAGCTGCATCCCAGCCAAGTTTCGAAGTAAGCTGCAGTGAAGAAAAGCTGAACGATAGCGCACGCTACACATAAGTATTAACGCACGCTATCGAGCCATGTTACTGTTGTGGAAGAATTCAAACACAGAATAACGTATGCAATGAAGTCATCATTAGCGCACGCTACACAGTTTGATTAGCGCACGCTAAGTTGTTTGAATCTAGTCAATCCGAACGTTGGGAAAAGCAAGTCAAAGTCAAGCATCAAACGGATAGTTTGACAAGGAAAGGCAACGGATATATTACGTTAACGCACGCTACTCAATCATGGTTAACGTACGCTAAGTAAGTGAGATAACGTACGTAAGATAGACGGTATAATGTACGCTAAAGAAGAAACGAAGCTACTGGACTGAAACTGGGCACAGTCTAACGCACGCTATAGGCACGCTAATGAGTTAGCGCACGCTACAATGGAAGAGCTAGCGCACGCTATCTAGACAACTGGCAGCAACGGCTAGTTTATGAAAAATGCCTATAAATACCATTCCTATGGTATTGTTTGAGTACAACAACTTCAAGCAAACGAGATATACATCTGAGAATCATATACTTACATTGTTGTTGTAATATTGAGCTTATATTGTTAGTTTGAGTGTTTACACATTCAACATTATACACGAGAGGTAAAAGAAAAGAATCGATTGGATTCGGTGTTATTAGGATCAAGTATCCGGCACTGTTAGAATCGCAATCGATATCTAAGTGAGGTTTATCTAGTACCCATAGAAAGCTAGAGTGGTTGATTCCTTATCCAATAGAAAAGGAAAAACGGTTTTACTCGGACCGATAGAAGACGAGCTTGTAACGGTAATCCCTCGACCGATAGAAGAGAGGCGTAGAGGTTTTGATCTTAATCCTAAGAAAAAGATACATCGAGAGAGGACGTAGGCTTCGTTAATAGCCGAACCTCTATAAATCCTTGTGTGATTTATTTTCCGCAATTTATTTACGCTTCCGCATAAAACGGCGCAAATATTCGATTTGGTACCCAACAGAATCTGTTCTCAAGACACAAATGCTTGATTTCTCTTTGAAGCGCTAACTCATCAAGTTCACCATCCAGATGGGTCGGTGCTTCCTCTGCTCTGAAAGAGGGAATCATAGGATAAGCATTTTGATCTTTAGCGTGCTTCTTCAGAACAGCCCAAAGCTTCGGATGGATTTCTTCCATGAAGTTTATGAAAATTTCTTGTGGAGAGTTTATCACCCTGGAGTAATTCCCAGATGTAATAGTCTTTGATGAACCTCTTCTTTGCAGATCCCCACATCTCAAGAGCTTCAAATGGAATAAAGTCCTCCACAAACCATAGCTCCTTCCCTTCCCATTCTAGAGTAGGTCCAAAACCACCTCTAGTCCTTCTTCTCTTTCCTTCAGGCTGGTCAGCCTGGTCATCTGGATCCACAGCTTCTTTTCTCTTCATACTTGAGGGTCCTTCAATTTGAAGGACATCCTGCTTCTTCTTGCTTCTTATTTCTCTCTCTTCCCCCTGAACTCTCTCTTCCCCCTTTTTGCCAGCATCAACCAGAATAGTCAATTGCTGTTCCATTCTGCTCATCCAATCAGACATGCCAAATGGCATTCTGTTGTTGGTAGGGGGAGGGGGCTGAGGAATCTCTCTCTGTAGAAGAGTGTCTATTTTGGCATTTATTGACTGAAGGTCAGGAGTGACCTGAGATGATAGCAGCTCTCCAATAGTGTCTTTGACGATTTGCCTGATCAGCTCAGTCATGGTGGGGGATATCTGAGCTGATGGAGAGTGCTCTCCTGAGCCTTCTGCAAGGGAACCACTAGACTGCAGGCTCCTGTCTGCAGCTGGTAGGTCAGAGGGTGTTTTCTCCGGGGTCCCTGACCTGGAGTCTTCAACCAGTTCTGCGTCTAGGCTGGTGTACCGGGCAGGTACCACAGTCCTATCTGCAGTTTCGTGACTAGGCTCCGGCTCTGGCTCCTTTTCTTCTTCTCTCTCTTCCTCTTTCTCTTCTTCTTCTTTTTCTTATCCTTCTTCCTCATCTTTTTCTTTTTCATTTTCTTTTGCTGCTCCTGCATCTCCTCCATCATCATTATCGTCATCATCATTCTTATCATCATCCTGCTCCTTCTTTTCTCCTTCATCATCCTCATCCTCCTTTTCTTATTCATCCTTTTCTTGATCTACCTCTTCTCCTTCTTCTTGATCTCCTTCATCAGCCAATTCTTCTGTCTTCTCAATTTCTTCTGGCTGGTTTTCAACTGGAATATTTTCTTCTGTTTTTCTCTCTTCTTCATCTTCTTCAGCCACCAAATCAATAATTTCATTATCTCCATCTACTTCTTCAATCCTAATCTCCTTTTTAACTTACTCCTCCTCCTCCTCTCCAAAAATGCCATCAAAAATGCTGAGCATGATAGAATGGATAAAGTGGTCCATGTTTGTTTTAAAATGGGACATGAACCATTTATCCTGGAGGATTAAAGCTAAGTCTGATTCTTTGCAAAATTCAATCAGAACCTCCTCAGTGGCTTGGGGATATTCCCAACCACTAGTTGCAATATAGGTTTGAAGATTTGTAAAAGTCATAGTTTTGAAAGATTTCCACTCTTCAAAAATATGTACAAAAGAGTGTTTTACTGCTTGTGGTTTAACAAGCTGGAGTTGTTCAATAGAAAGATTGAAGGTATTATTTTCTAACAGGTTAAAAGTATAGTCAGCTTCAGGAATAGAGATTATTAGACCTGCTTCCTCTTCTTCGGATATGTAGACTGGAGGGGTGAGAACAGGTATAATCCGAGTTTCAGTGGTGTCTGGTGCAGGCAGGTCTTCCGGATGAATTGGTGATGGAACTGAGGGGATGGCGAGGTGTTCAGATTGCTCTCCCTCGCTAAACTGCAGTTTCCTTGGCCTCTTAGGAGAGGGTTCTGGTGATGACTGTAGGGTAGATGGTCCTTCTGGGGCTGGTCCCCGTCTCTTGAATCTGATTGCAATGGGTGTATCGTTGGACTCGGCGTCGGACTCGACTGCAGTTGGGATATCAGCTGCAGGTCTGTCCGACTCTTCTGATGAGTAGTATCTTGGGTATGTTCTTGAGTCCGGTAGCTCCTTCAACAACTGAGCTGCTTTCCCAGTGCCTCCGACTTTCTTCTTCTCATGGTCCATATGACCAAGCCTTTTATTGGGGTGGAAGGGGTCGGTGTTTCCCTTAGCCACTCCGGTCTTCTCCAATAACCAACTGAGATGCGTTCCGAACGCCAGCTTTGTCTTGAACTTCTTCTCATCGTCAAGCCACTCGACCTTGTTCACCTCACGCACGAGTTGCCTGAAGATGTAGTCTGCCCAATCGACTTCCTCTTCCTGAATCAATGCACCCAACACCATAAATTTCGACGATGACAGTTGGTCATAACTGCCCGCCATCCCCATGACTATTTTGTTGGTAATATCCAACGCAACACGGTAAATCCTTTTTAATTCATTCCTCTTGGCTGTAAATTTCAATTTTTCTGGGATATTTTTGACTTTGATCTTTTTCCAGGTTTCGGCGGCGGATTGCTTGAGAGATTCGACCGCCAAACCACGGTGCTTCATCCCGACGACAGAACGAATCGTCTCTCGATCTATGCTGACTGGCACTCCGCCGACTTTGCTGTGAATCCCGTCTTGAATCAGATAAGCATTGCGATAGAACTCAACGACATCCTCTTTGAACAGATGTTGCGGGTTGATGTCAAGAAATGGGTAGATCCCATTAAGCTTCATTGCTCGAATTAGATTGAACATGTCGTAGTCCTCCAGATTGGCTTCTAGTAAGCCTTCAAAGTCGACAACCATGGAGAAAATGACCTGGTCCTTCACCGCCTTCAAATTCACTCCTTCGAAAGATGCCATTTCTGCAAATAGAGGATTTTTAGTGTATATTTTTGCTCTGTAAAATCTAGGGTTTCTGTAAGCGTAAAAAGTAAAGTGAAAGGTCTTCTTTCCTTATAAAGAAGATGAAAAGACGTTTGTATTAGTTTATTATATATTTGAACGGTGGTACGCCTTTTGATATTCTTTTGAATTTCAAATTTGAATCGGTGGCCCAATTTTAAAATTCGACGGTTGATTCTGATTAGCCATCGTAGAGGTTGATTTAATAGGCGTTTGACGCGTGTATTAAAATTTCCACTTGGCTTATAAAATGTATATTTAAATGCCATTTCGTTAGCCAAAATTAATATTATAAATGTGGCAGATAATAATTAAAAATTTAGAGGTCAGTTTAGAAAACTTAGCTGGTCTGATTTGTTGACTGTTGACCACTCTGCAACAGGTGAGTTTGACTTCTCGCCTGGTATTCTGAACAGCTAAGTTGCTTTGACTGGCCTTCGTCTTCGCCTTGCATCTAGGGCCGATTCTGGGGTCCATCCTTCCTTTAACTTGCTTCGACTAGATTTCCAATCTAGTAATCCAAGGTCTCGCTAAGCTCTAGGAATCTTTCTTCCGGCAAGGGTTTAGTGAAGATGTCACTATTTGGTAGTCTCAGGCCGACTCTTTCAACTCTAACCCTTTTGTTAAGCACATGGTCTCTAATGAAATGGTGCTTAACGTCAATATGCTTCGCCCTTGAATGCAAAATCGATTGTTGGTTATTGCAATAGCACTATTGTTGTCACACTGCATTGGGACTTCGTTGGCAATGATATTATAGTCCCTTAATCCGTTGTCCGATCCATAGAATACGCACAACAGACTACTGCAGCCTAGGTATTCTCGATTACGTAGTGGAGATAGAGTTAGAAACCTGCTTCTTGCTAAACCAGGATATCAGTCTGGTTCCTAGGAATTGACACGTTCCATTAGTGCTCTTCCTGTTGATTTTGCATCCTGCGAAATCCGCATCTGAGTATCCTGATAGCTCGAAGTTGTCATCTTTGGGATACCATAGTCCAACATTAATTGTAGACTTTAGGTACTTAATTATTCTCTTGCCGCATCTAGGTGTGATTGCTTCATTGACTGAATCTTGCACAAACTCCAACTGCATATGATATGTCTGGCCTGCTTGCAGTGAGGTACAGAAGAGATCCAATGAGTCCTCTGTAGTGGGTTGAGTCCACTGATATGCCTGCCTCGTCTGCATCCAGGTGAGTACTTGTGCTCATTGGAATTCTTGCGGGCTTGGCTGATTCCATTCCATATCTCTTGATAAGATCTTTGGTATACTTTGGTTGGTTGATGAAAATTCCTTTTTCCATCTGTTTAACTTGTAATCCGAGAAAGAAGTTAAGCTTTCCCATCATACTCATCTCAAATTCTCCTTGCATAAGGTTGGAGAATTTCTCGCATAGCTCTGCATTGGTTGACCCGAATATGATGTCATCCACATAAATCTGGACTATTAATATGTGGCCTCCGTGTTCCACTCTGAATAGGGTCTTGTCCACTTTCCCTTTGCAAAATCCATTTTTCTCAAGAAATACAGACAGTGTTTCATACCACGCTCTTGGTGCTTGCTTGAGTCCATACAGAGCCTTCAACAGCTTATAGACTTTGTCTCCTTTGACAAAACCTGGGGGTTGCTCTACATAGACTTCGTCTTCTAGGATTCCGTTCAGAAACGCACTCTTTACATCCATCTGGTAGACTTCAAAGTCTTTGAATGCAGCATATGCGAGGAATAGTCTGATGGCCTCTAATCTTGCAACAGGTGCATAGGTTTCATCAAAATCTATTCCCTCACACTGTGCATAACCTTTTGCTACGAGCCTGGCTTTATTCCTAACAACAGCTCCGTCTTCATCACTCTTGTTTTTATACACCCATTTGGTGCCAATAACTTTCTTGTGATCAGGTCTGTCTGTTAGTTCCCAAACTTTGTTTCTCTCCATCTGCTCCAATTCCTCTTGCATGGCATTAATCCACGAATAATCTTCCAAGGCTTGTTCTGTAGTCTTGGGTTCAATTTGCGACATGAAACATGAGAACATCGCCATTCCTGCTGGTAGGGTTGATCGTCTGCCTTAACTCCATCACCAACTTTCCAATTATTTGCTGAATTGGGTGATCCTTGAGCCATTTGGGGATATCGTCCTCTTCTGGGTTTGTTCCCCCTGTTGGATTGCCCTGGTGGTTATCTGCATCACTGGGTTCTGCCCAGAATCGATCGCTACCGCCTTGTCATCTGCACTTGATTCGATTCGCAGATGAGTCTTTGTCGACTCATTGGTCTTCTTCAAGAAGAATCGGATCAGATAGGTTTGGTGATCCAGTCTGATCTGCAGTTGGGTCTTCATCAGCTGCAGTTGGGTTATCAGGCTGGTCTGCAGGTGAGTCCACCATTCCAGTGTCATGTATAATGACTTCTTCAAGAGTTGCTGACTTGAGCTTGTTCTCAATTAGCTCAAGTTGTTTCCTGTACTCAATGGTAGATTCATCAAAAACAACATGGGGTGTTTCCTCCACAACTAAGGTTCTTTTGTTAAAAACTCTATATGCCTTGCTTCTTTGGGAATATCCCATAAAGAGACCGTCATCAGTTTTAGCATCAAAGGCATTTAGCTGTGTTTTACCATTGTTGTGGATGAAACACTTACAACCAAAAACATGAACGTAAGCAACAGTAGGAGTTCTATTATTCCAAACCTCATAGGGAGTTTTGCCATGTCTCCCTACTATCATACTCCTGTTCTGGGTGTGGCAGGCTGTGTTAACAGCTTCAGCCCAGAACCTTTTGGGTAGGTCCGCCGCAATCATGGACCTTGCCGCTTCCTTCGTGGTTCTGCTCCTTCTTTCAAGAACACCATTCTCAAGGGCGTCCGGCCGCAGAGAGCTCATGCAGATCCCATTCGATCGCCAGAATCGATTATCGCCTTGTTGAGAAACTCTCCTCCTCTATCTCGATCCGATCTTGATTATGGAGAGGGATTTCTCATTACGGATCCTTCTCAAGCCTCGTAACTTGGTCAGGGTTTCACTTTTCTTGTATAGGAAAATGATCCAAGTGTACCTTGAATAATCATCTACTATTACAAGGGCATGTTTTCGGCCGCTCAAAGTCCTTGGCTTGATAGGACCAAATAGATCCATGTGGAGTAGATCTAATATCCTTGTTGTGAGCGTTGTAGGCTGAACTGGCTTGAACGATGCCTTGGTCTGTTTTCCCTTCTGACATGCATCACAGAGTGCTTCCTTCTTGAATGTTTCATTTGGAAGTCCTATGACCAGCTTCTGAGAGCTAATCTTGTTGATGGCTTTGAAGTTTAGGTGACATAGTCTTTTGTGCCACAGCCATCCATTCTCAGCTACTGTCTTGGATAGGAAACAGGAGTTAGGTGTTCCTGTGTTCCAATCAATCATGCAGACATCTCTTCTTCGGAAACCTTGTAGCTTTATTTCTCCAGATAAGATGTCTATCACCATACACTTCAAGATGGTGAAGACTACTAGATTCTTCTCGTCACAGAACTGGCTTATGCTCAGGAGGTTGTACTTGAGCCCTTTGACATAATGAACTTTGGATATGACAATGTTTCCTCGGTGCAGCTCTCCAAAGCCTTTTGTCTGTCCTCTAGAGCTATCTCCAAAGGTTACATCGGGACCTCTTTCTTTGATGTATTTGGTCAGCATATTCTTGTTCCCGGTCATATGCCTCGAGCATCCAGAGTCTACAAACCATTCTTCACCTCCAAAATTTGAGCTTGAGGAGATGTGGTTGTAGTCCTTCCACCTTTTCTGCAATTAAACAAGCAGAGATTTAGGTACCCAAATTTGTGTGGGTCCTTTGGGGTTAGTTGGTTTCCTGGAGAATTGATTTCTCCTTGGATTATAGAAATTTTTATTATTATTATAACCCTTATAAGATGTCTGTGGTCGAGGTCTGAATCTTCTGGTTGGATTGTATACCGGATATTCCTCAAAATTTTGATAGTGTGGGCCATTTCTAAATCTAGGCTGAGACCATTTATTAAATCTTTGTGGTCTCCACACTTGTTCATTTTGGTAATTAGGATAACCTTGAGGTTTCCATCCGCCTCCCATTATGAAATCTATTTTTGGGGAGTTGTTGGTAATAGTGGGCATGTTGTCTGGCCGCCGCTTTTGCTCAGGCCACTGTCTAGTCGCTGTCTAGGTGGTCATGCAGTGTGACCTGACTGCAGCCTAGACGTTTGACTTGGCTGTTGCCTGTTTTTGAATATCGGTTTATATATAGGCTCAGCAGTCGAGACTATTGTTTCTCCCTTGATAAACTTGGTTTCAGAACTAGAGGGAGTGTGAGAATCATATCCAAGGCCTGATTTGGTATATAGTGACCTTTTATAAGTACACAATTCTCCCAGAGTTGAAGACGCCTTCAGGGAGGTTATTTCCTGCGCCCGAGTTTTATTTATCTGAGCCAGCTTAGTAAACTCAGCTTTGGCATGAGCAAGTGCAGCTGATTTTTCTTTAAGTAAAATGGTTAGCCGATCTATCTCAGCTGTATTGACATTTGCCTGGTTTTTAAAGTCAGCTGTAGTTGTCTCAACCTTATTCAGATCTAGGCTGAGTTTTTCGAAATCATTTTTCAGCTGCCTATTCTCATCTTGCAGCTGAGTCTTCTCTGCTGATACAGCTTGGTGTGCAGATTTGAGTGTTTCAAAATCTTGAAATAACTGATTTACCGATTCATGTAGATCCATATCTTGTGACATGGCTGAGCTATTATTTGAACCGGTGGGTTTAGAAGTTACCTCTTCATCAGCTAGGTTTGCCATCAGGCAATCATACTTCTCATCTTCATCAGAAAAGAAACCGCTGCTTGATTCGACATGCTCCTGGTCTTCTCCGATGAGGGCCTTTCTTCTATCTTCCTTTCTGCCCACCTCCTTCTTGGTTTCGTCCTTCTTGAGCTCGGAACAATCCATTTGGATGTGTCTTATTTTGTGACAGTTGTAGCATTCTACTTTCCAGTTTCCAGCCTTTTGGTTCCTTCTTGGATTCTCCTTGTAATTTTTCTTGTACTTGGAGTAGTTCTTTCTGAAATTGCTGAACCTTTGCATTATGAAAGCCATTTCTTCCTCAAAATCTAGTGGATTTGGAGGTTTCACATCAGATAGACTCTTGGCAGGGGACTCGGCTGCAAATGCGATTCCCTTCTCTGCAGGCTCAGTTGAGGATGAACTTGGAAGCTCGAACTCATAAGCCTTCAGATCAGAGAACAGCTCCTGAATCTTTATCTTATTCAGGTCCTTAGATTCTCTCATGGCTACGGCCTTCATGCCCCATTCGGGGTTGAGAGATCTGAGGACCTTTAGTGCCATTTCCCTGTTGCCATAGGTTTTGCCCAGGGAGTTGATTTCATTAATAATTTCAGTGAACCTTGTGTCCACTTGATCTATGGATTCACCATTCTTCATTTTAAAGTTGTCAAATTTTTGGATAGCAATTGACAGCTTGTTTTCCTTGATCAGCTCCGTTCCTTCACACATTAGAGCTAATGTGTCCCAAATTTCTTTGGCATTCTTACAGTTCTTGATCTTGACCATGGTGGATTTGTCAAGAGTTTGATATAACACATCTCTGGCCCGGTTATCAAGATTGGCCAGCTTTCTTTCGTCAGGAGTCAGCTCCGTCCTCTTCTTAGGAATCTTTTATGGCCTCCCTGCTGCGATCTCCTCTGCTGTGTTGTCCTTCTCAAAGATGAATGGACCGTCTTCAATGATGCACCACATGTCGTCATGAATTGAAGATAAGTGTGCCTGCATTCTTATCTTCCACAGATCATACTCGTCAACTGAAAAGACAGGGAGTCTAGAGTGCATGTGTTCCATTATAAAGTGAGAGTTAAGATGTATATATATCTGATATAGATCTGGTTCGTGAAATAAATGAACCAACCTCTCTGATACCACTTGTAGGTCACAAGTCGTCCAGGAACAAGTCTAGAGGGGGGGTGAATAGACTTGTTGAAACTCTTGAACTCTTTTTTCCTAAGAGTGAGTTTCTTCAGCTGATAGTTTAAACAAATGACTTGGAGTCGTTTGTTCTTGGATATGTGCGGAAGTCAGCTGATGACGAATAGAAATCAACTTAATGAAACACTTAACAATGTATGCAGCAGTTAAAGTATGATGCAGTAAAACAGTAAATAACGCAGGCAATTATAGTGGTCTCATAGGTGGGGTAATCCTCTACTAATCCACTTTTCTCCAAACCAGTTGGAGATGAATTCACTATAATTTTCAACCAGTGATAAATATTACAGTGATTCAAACCACACTACAACAGCTTCCAACCAGTGGAAATCCGTGCCGTTGTACACACTTGACTGTCTTGCACCTCTTGATCCTCGATCCTCGGATGCCTTTACAGTCTCTTACTTCAACCAGTGAAGTACCCCGTACTCAAGATTATAGACAAGAGTTTTTGTCTTCTCCAACTTAAGAGCTTCCTTAAGTATGAACTTTTAGATCTGCTCTTCTCACGATGCTATTGATTGCTTTAGATTGCTTGATTGCTTTGATCGCTTGAATGTATGTTCGCACCGGTTGTTGCTCAGTTTCAAATCTTCGGATATATATAGGTCACGATCTCTGAGCTTTTTCCTTGTAGCCGTTGCAATTCTTTTGAACAAATCCGTCCGTTGGAGGGAGACTTCTTTGTTTAATCTTTCTGAACGTTGCAAGGCTGGATTCCCATTATTTAATTTTATCTTCCGACCGTTGTGAAGACTTCTGCATGTGAGCGCCGAATCTTTTGAATATAAAATGATTAAAGTCTTCAAGGTGGGTCTGGATGATTTATTTAAATCATATCTCTTGCGGGAATCACTCCAATTTGTCTCTTCACGTTGCATGTGAGATTTCCGTAATACTTGACTTTTCAACGCATGCTGACGTGGACTTGGAGTACTTGGCTGCCTTTGAGTAGGCTGATATGCAGCTAACATCTCTGCAGACAGGTCCTCTCGGCTGTTCATTGTTGGTGACTTATCTGGTCAGGTGACTTCCCTGAGGTACCTCGCCTGCAGTCTGGTCAAACTTCTCTGATAAATTTTGTTGACCAGAGCTACTCTGACTGGACTCGGCTGTTCCTCTCTGATGGACTAAGCTGTACTTAGTACTTTACTGTTTTTCAGCCTAACTAATTTTTGGCCTACAGAAGACACTCATTTGGTTCTTCTTTACATTATGCCAAGTTTTATACTTAACATATTTGGCCTATGGAAGATACTCATTTGGTTCTTCCTTACATTTTGCCAAGTAATAAACATTTGATTTTATATTAATGACATCATCAAAATCTAACAAGTATTCCTAACACAAACAGACTAAGTTTGAAAAAGGTTACGAGGTTTCCTACCCTCCATCAAACTCGTAGAAAATTGATACTCGAGCTGGTGTGCTATGCTTCCGAGTTATCGGGGTAGTACATTTGGTAGAGGTTGAAAAATTCTTGAGTGCATTAGATGCCTTTGGTTGGTGATAAATTTCGCCCCTAGAAACCTGATAGGTTGCCGGGTGAGATTCAATCGTCAAACTGATAGACGTTGATGGTTAAAAAGTTAGATAGTCTGGATTGCCAAGAAACCTGATAGGTTGAGGACATGAAGACTAGGGGTAAAAGAAGATCAAATCATCCGTTAGACCGGTTGGTATTAACACCACTTTACAGAAATTAATTGGCAAGATACCTGATAGGTTGCGTCTGTTAAAATTTGTAAAGAACTCGATCACCACTAAGAAATCGATCTAATCATGATTTGCGGTTTATAACATGGGAGTGTATAATTCTGATAAAATTAGTGGGAGCAGAGACAAGAATTATACAAGCCCTTAAATTCTATACTCGGTCATAATAAAACAAGTCACTAATTTAATCTTGTCTAAATCTTTGCAGAAAACGAATCTGAATCTCTCTAAAATGGCTAGAAAACCACTTGCAATACTACTTGAAAAGAATCTCCTAACTGGCCACAACTTTGTTGACTGATTGCGGAATGTGATGATTGTACTCGGTATGGAGTCTCTAGGATACGTCTTGGAGGCGAACATTCCACCGACTCCAATCCGGACTAGGGGTAATCAGGAAGACATTGACGTCCATGAAAAATGGGTCAAGGATGATGTGCTAGTCCATGGCTTTATAATGGACTCAATGACTAATGAGCTGCAGAGATCGCACGAGAAAATGAATTATCCTAGGCAGATTCTCGCATACTTGACCGAACTTTATGGAGAGCACAGTAGGACTGCTAGATATGACATATCGAAGCAGTTATTCAGTGCTAGGATGAAAGAGGGGGAGAAAGTGGGAGACCACGTCCTCAAGATGATCTCTATGATTGAGCGACTCGAGGTGCTCAACTTTAATATAGATTTATCCCTTCAAATTGATCTCATCCTTCAATATCTCCCTGACTCTTCACGCAGTCTGTAGTGAATTTCAACTGTAATGAAATTTCATACACATTAGCTGGGCTAATGAACAAACTGGTGACGGTGCAGTCTAACATGAAGACTAAACTGAGAGAGGCTGCTCTTGTGGTTTCTTCTAGGCCTCGGAGGTCCAAGAACAAGAAGAAAAAGACCTACGAGCAGTACAAACCCAAGAAAGGGGTGCAAAAAGGAAAGGGCAAGGCCCAAAAGGTTCAAAAGGTAGGCGGTCCAAAACCTATGGACAAATGCCTTGAATGTGGTGAGCTGGGCCACTAGCGAAGGACTTGTCCTAAGATTAATGGCGCATCAGGTACGGAACTTTTTTTTTTTGAAACTAATTTTTCCGCTACTGTGTATTCTGCTTCATGAATTCTGGATTCAGGTCCACTTCTCATATTTATACTATGAATCAGGATCTGGAATGAAGTAGAAAACTTGAAGATGGGTAAGTTATGATCACTGTCGGAAGGGGACAAAGTGTCCAGGCAACTGATATTGGATCAATCCTACGGGGTTTAGAATCCGATTTTATTTTGATGTTAGATAAAATACTTGTTTTGCCCAAGGGGCATAAAAACATTGTATCCATTCCAGTCTTGGACCGGAAAGGATTTTGTTTCTTCATTGGCAATGGTAGTTGTAAAATTTATTTTTGAAATAAATTGGTTGGAACAGCTACATTGTTGAATGATTTATATCATCTGAACATGCAAAATAAAACAGCAGTGAACACTATAACTAGGAAACTTGGCAGGCAAGATACTAATAAAGTACTTAAGTGGCACCTTAGACTTGGTCATGTTGGTCAGACCAAGGTTCAGAAAATGGAGAAAGATGGACTTTTAAGTCCATTGGGTTAGAACCCTATCTAACTTGTGAATCTTGCCTTAGAGGCAAAATGACTAAGTCCCCCTTCACAGTGACTTTTGAAAGGGCTGCCGATAAACTTGGATTAGTACATACCGACGTTTGTGGTGCTTAATAAGTGACCCGATACGGATATCAATATTTCATAACGTTCACAGATGATCATACTAGGTATGGGATTGTGTACTTAATGAAACATAAATCCGAAGCCTTTACTAAATTCAAAGAATTTAAGGCCTTAGTTGAAAAACAGACTGGATGTCATATCAAAGCACTTCGGTCGGACCGAGGTACCAAATACATGAGCACAGAGTTTGATGTGTTCCTCAAGGAACATAGAATAGTTTCACAATTCATGCCGCCAGGAACCCCACAGTTAAATTGTGTTTCAAAAAGGAGAAATCGAACTTTGTTGGACATGGTTCGCTCTATATTAAATTACACTAATTTACCAATTTACCCGTGGGAGTATGCCTTACTAACCGCTGTCTATATCCTTAATAGATATCCTTCCAAATCAATTCCTATCACTCCGCATGAGATGTGGAAAGGCAAGAAACCAAGCCTTAATCACATAAGGATTTGGGGATGTCAAACCTATGTCAAGAAGGCTATGGTGGACAAACTGGAAGCGAGGTCCATCAAAGGACGTTTCATTGGATACCCAGAGGACTTGATGGATTATCTATTCTACATGCCAGAATACCATAGGGTCGTTGTGGCTTTACAAGTGCACTTCCTTGAGGATGAGTTCATTCAAGAAGGTGGCTCAAGTAGAAATATCTCTTTGGAAGAGCATAATGAAAGTCCTAAGGAGACATCTGATCAGGGATCAGGAACCAAACCTACTGTAACACAACCTCCACTTCGAAGGTCAGATAAGGTGTCTCACTTACCTAAGCGGTATAGCTATACACATGTCGAGGAACTGGGTATCCACGACGCACCTGATAGCCATGAGGATGACCCCTTCCATTTGATGAAGCAGTCATAGGACTTTGACTTCATTCGAAATGAGGAGGAACCATGTGTTTACAAAAGGGTTAGTGGGAGCAACATTGCGTTCTTAGTACTATATGTAGATGATATTCTATTTATAGGAAATAACGTAGCAATGCTCAGCATTGTGAAAGCTTGGCTTTCTAAACCATTCTCCATGAAAGACTTGGGAGAAGCTTCCTATATTCTAGGGATCTGTCTTTACAGAGATAGACTGCGAAGAATGATAGGACTTTCCCAAGCCCTCTATATAGATAAAATTCTGAGAAGATTCAAGATGGATGAATCTAAAAGAGGGTTCCTTCCCATGCGACATGGAATTCATCTCACTACGAAAATGTGTCCTCAAAGTGAGGAAGACAAGAAAGATATGAGTAAGGTACCCTATGCCTCGGCAGTGGGTAGCTTTATGTATGCTATGTTGTGTACGAGACCAGACTTAGCCTACGCTGTGAGTATGGTAAGTCGATTTCAAGCAAACCCGGGAAGGGAACATTGGACTGCCGTAAAGAACATTCTTAAGTACTTAAGAAGAACTAGAGATTTGGTTCTTACTTACGGTGGTGGAGAACTAAGGGTGATTGGATTCACCGATTCTGATTTTCAAGGAGATAATGACGACTCTAAGTCGACATATGGGTATTTGTTTACTCTCAATAGGGGAGCAGTATCTTGGAGAAGCTCCAAGTAAACCGCTACTGCTGATTCCACCTGCCAAGCAGAGTACCAAGCTGCCTCAGAGGCTAGCAAAGAAGCATTTTGAATGCAGAAGTTTGTGCAAGAACTTCAAGTGGTGCCTAATGCGAAGCTGCCTATATCACTATTCTATGATAATGATGGAGCTGTCGCCCAAGCCAAGGAGCCTATGTCTCACCACAACACCAAGCATATAGAGAGAAAGTACCACATCGTTCGAGATATGGTGGAAAAAGGAAATGTTTCATTGTAAAGAGTAGACTCAGAAGACAATGTCTCTGACCCGCTGACTAAGTCATTATCTCAGGCTGTCTTAGAAAGACATCTGAAGAACATGGGTATTGGATATCATGATGTGTGGCATTGAGTGAAAGTGGGAGATTGTTAGGAATATGCCCTCGAATGCCACTCAGGGGATGAGAGAGTAGGGGCATTGTACTTGTAATTATGGAATAATTAATAAAAGGCAATTCGATTCATTCACTGTATATTGTATTTCAATTGCATTCTTGACTTGGTAAACATTGAAGTGAAGTCCAAGTAAATAAATCGAACATTCCATTCTCGTTATGAGATAAGAAAAAATGCGTGGGAAGTGTTTAAAGTTTATTTATGTAAATCGTTCGCAAGTAAATAACTGATGCTAGGACATGTGCATGTCTTGATAGCATAGTTATAAGTATATTGGTGGGACCAGTATACTCGAACACGACTCATACTTGATTCAGTCACACAGTATTAACTTTCGAAGAGTCGATGACGAATCGAAAGGTTGTGATAGTATACGTGGACCTTTGACTTGAGGGTTCAGTAGAAGATGTGCCTGTGACGTTTAGTTTGTCATTAGAGTAGTTAGACTCATTTGCTTAATTGCTAAGTTGACCTCGAAGTGTGGACTATACGGGCAGGGAGCAGTCTTTACTATACACCAAGAAAGGATTCTATCTCCTGCTAGTGATCAGGCGTAATAAGATCATAAATCTTTGGCCAAAGCATTCTGATATAGTCGCATTAGATACACTATTAATCAGTCGGTCTTGATTTGCATTAACACATGTATAGAGTCTAGCCAACAGTAGGGTTTGACTTTACCGTGACTTGAAGACTTGACCGGGACATCTGATGAAGGATCTATACGTATATAGTATTCACGACATAATGGTTCTGGAATGATCCCTTCATTCGTTCTCAGTCGGGGTTTACAGTGCGGCCCGCTAGGCTGGCTAAGTGCTGCCCGCACTTATTGGTTCCTCTAAATGCCGACTGAGATGGACCTACGGAGTCGCGCATCAGGAGCGTTGATGGATAAATATGAATTTATTATCTCTCTATTAATATTAGATATTGGATATCTAATTATGATTTATTGGATAAATCAAATAGCGGTCTTATGAAATAAAATTAAGTTACCGGGTAATTAATTTAATTCATAAATTATATTTCTTAGAGAAATATATTTGTATTTGATATAATTAATTAATTATATTAATTAATTGATATAAATACATTGATGATAAAACGGAGTGTATTTAACGGAATCGTTTGACGAACGTCCGATATACGAACAGAGTGGCTCGGCTCGTTTTCTAGGAAACTTCCTTGTGGCCGCCCACCCCTCTTGGCATGGCATGATCTTGCATGTGTGTGGGAACTCACTTAGAGTTGAGATTCCCACATGATTGCTAATGATAGTTGTAAAGGAATAATTATTCTTTTATAATATATATCATTATATTATAATACACACATGATGAGAGAAGATGTCTTTATAACTCATCTTCATGCAAAGTAGAAAAGCATGCCGAGAGCAGTTTTTGAGTGAGGGGGGAAGTTTTTTCTTCAATTTATCATCTTTGAGGTGATACAAAATTAAGAAAGAAAAAGAGATATAAATTCCTACAGTAATTTCTAGTCGTGTTCTTGGAGAACGGATTGCTATTGAATTTTTCGGGCAACTTCCGACGCGTGTGAAGTAGAGGCTTAGAAGTTTCGGTGCTTGAAACAAAGGGATTTCGTGTTCAGGACGGGGTTCGTGATCGTCATCCATTTTTACGAAGATTTATTTCTAAGGCTTCAGGGTATGATTTTTATCTTCGTATTTATTTTCCGTATATACATTACTTGATCGATCCTATTTGGGATTCGTTTTTATTTTCCGCTGCGTATTTCGTTTTATTTTCGGAATCCCAACACCCCTCAGCCCATTCATAACCCCAAGAAAGAGAAGGGATCGTCTGTTTCTGTTAGGCCTGGGCATGGGACGGGACGAGACCATTTTTAGGTAATCCCGATCCCGTCCCATTTGAAAATTATGGGACGAGATGGAACGGGATTGCACTTTTGAAAAATTGATCCCGACCATCCCGATCTCAAATGGGATCGAGACGGGATCGGGACACGAATGGGACGAAAAATGGTCCTGTTGACCAATGTTGACTCTCAAATGAATACAATATTTGGATTTGTTACATGACAATAAATTTAAGTTTTGTTTAAAACCAATCTCTTTATCAAATATCGTTGTGAGTCAATTGTTAATTCTTGAACAAATTGCTCATAGAACTCTGAATGCTTTCTTATTTCACCGGGAGTAATAAATATAAAGAAAATTACAACATAGTCAGATACTCACTGATCTCTACTTCTATGCACAAGTTCTTCATGGTTTATGGAAGCTTCATTCCTCGAAAGAAGTAAACGAGATATGTTAGAAATGTTAGATGATAAGACTGCTTGGGCTTAATAGTCGGATAAATTTCGTAACTAGGCATTCTTACAGGACAGGACGGGATCCCATCAGGATTCGACATTTGGGCTCGCGGTCGTCCCGAGTTTTTAAAACGGGATGGAACGAGACGGGCCCTGAGTTTAAAATTTGGTCTCGTCTCCTCCTGATGCGGGACGAGACGGGCCCGAGCCATCGGGATTGGTTGCCCAGGCCTAGTTTCTGTCCCCTCGCGACTCTCTCTCCCTCTCTGCATCCCGTCTCGCTACCAGCCGATGAAAATATCGGCAGCGGTTTCTAAGTTCCCGAGCGGTGTTTGCCTGCTACTCCTGTTCCAAGGACACGAATCGAACCTCCCCACAATCTCGATTCTACTCCCGACGGAATTAAGGAAGGTGGTGGTCTCGGCCAAACGGTGTTCAGCGCGGCGGGGGCGGTTCTCTAGTATGAGTTGACGGTGGCTGAGGGCTGAAGATGGTCGCGGCCCTTCAAGGATTTTTCAGGTTTGTTCCTTTTATTCCGATTTCTGTTCTAAACCAAAAACAAGTTTTGGGTGATTTTTAGGAAATTGGGTTCCTGTTTTTGTTTTGTGTGTATGTGTGTATTTTTCTGGATCAGTAAGAAAAGTGAGCTACACGGCCGATTTACGCGTGTGAAGCTGATTGGGGCCAACGAAGAATTTACCTATTTTGTGTGTGTTTGTTGTGTAATGGAACGAATATAACAGGAGGAAAATTACATGTTTGTGTTTATGATGTATTTCTAAGATGCTGAAATAGCAATGGGCGAGTTCTTGTGAATTTGTGAGGAAACGTAAATGTGGTATGTTGTGAGATTTTTTGTAGAGTGTTTTGCGTGTGTGTTTTATCTGTTGAGAGTTTTTATGCCGAATTATTAACTAATCCCCCTTGATGTTTAACTTCTTCCTGACGCTTCAGGCCTCAACTCCATTTCTGTTGACCTTCAACTGAGAACAAACGTGGAATTCTCACAATTCTAATCGTGGAAGATTTCAGTTTGACTGGAGATTTGGGCTAAACATAAAAATAGAGATTGCGCTTGAATATTGTGATTGGAGTTGGGCTTGGACTCAAATTGATTGGACTTAAATTATTATTAGTTGACTTAGGCCTAAGGTAAAGATTATACATAATGCATGAAATGGGCTTGTAAATTATTGGACTAAATGAACTTAACTAAATATATGAATTGTGTTTGAAATAAGCTTGGACTTATAATATTTGGACTCTTTAAATAATTACAGGCCCAGTTAGAAATAGTAACTAATTTATTAATTAATATGCATAATAAAAAAATTTAAATAAATAAATTTAGAAACTCCTTTTAAATTAGTGGGTATTACAACATAAGTCAAGAAGAAGCTCCTGCTATTATATCTCACACATCTAGCCTCAATCTATAGAAGAAGCTTTATTGGACCCAAATTTGATTGGGGATTATTGGACACATTCTCACATGATAAATGAAGAAGAATAAAAATCATTCTTTCTCAATAATCAAGAGCTCATGATGCTATTAGTAAATATTTATGTTAGAGGCATTGAAAAAGAAAAGAGAAGAATTGCTGAACTAAGTAGAAAAATACTTGTTTCACTAGAACTACAGGTAGACCCACGAGTGGACAATGATTCATTCGAGGATGAATATGGGTAAAGACTAGTTACTCTAACTAGAAGAACATTAAGGGAGGCAAAAGTTTTTGAACATTAAGGGAGGCAAAAGTTTTTGCTCATACGATAAAAGGACCTGATCAGTCCTCCAAATAGACTGAGACCACCGGTGATCCCTCTTCCAATGGTGGATCAGATGAGTCATCACAAAAGCCAATGGACCCTTCATCTGGTGGTTGAAGCGAGTGTCACCGGAAAAGACTGTACATGGCCCTGCTGCCCCACATTCAGGAAAATGCATAGTGCTCAGCCCATCTACAGCTCAAAATGTAGGGTTAAGCAGAACTTGGAGCTATGCAACCATCGAATGCCCCCGATAAAATCCAAGAGCATATGGTTCAACCAGATGAACTTCAAAGTAAGAGCCGAAAACTTTACTCACATTCTCATTATATCAATAAAAGGAGATAACACAATGCCCAATCCAATTACGATATATGACGAAGAAATTACAAAAGGCTCGAATATACCACGTTTCCGAGAGGGCCCAATGATCACGTCTTCCCGAGAGGGCATGATTCCCACCTCAACTACAATCGATGAGAGCATTCAAACTGGTAATGAATAAGTTAATATAACACAACACCAAGAAGAAGAGAACACGAGTTTACGGGCAAGTGAAACTGATGATCTAATTAGGACACTCCTGATGACCAAATGAGCCCACTTTTGGTCAACAAGTCCAAAATGCTCCAAATGCTACAAATCAACATCAGTATACTACTGATCCTATTGTTGCTAACAACAAACTATCCAGCACGAAGAGAGTAGAAATCTCAAAGCTTTTGGACAAACCCTGAACTTTTCTCAAAAGCAACTTGACCAGAAGACAATAATAGATTGATGATTGATGTAAGTATTCTTCCATTACAAAAATGAGCTACATAATATAAACCAAGAGATGATTTGAAGGAGTTGAAGACGGACATCCATGACCAGTTCTTCACATTCACAAAGGATATCCACAAGAACCTGAATCAATCAAGAGACGAAGCCTCTTACCTTGAAATACACATGTCTTCCCCGCAGAAAATAGTAATGTACTTATATGATGCCAAAAGGGGGAGGAAGAAATGTAGAAAGGAAGACAACATGAAAAGTCTAAGAAGAAACTTGCGGAAGCAGCTGCTGCCAGACTCTTCACAACATAATAAATCGAAATGAGAACTTTATCTCAGAAATAAGGTTTGGATTGGGACCAGCAAAACTAATAGTATCAGTCCTCAGTACTGGACCAGGTTAAACACCTATGGCTAGAGGATTTATTGGTAGGGTGGAGCAAGGATGCTCACTGTCAAGCAAAAAGAAAAACATGAAAGAATCACATATTTTGAGACTAAGAAAATTATTGACAACAACAACATCTAAGCCTTAGTCCCAAAATGATTTGGGGTCGGCTAACATGAATCAAACTTTGAAACCGTCAATAATCGTTACATAAATAACATAAAAGGAAAAAAGAGGGAAAAAGTAGAGAAAAAAGCAAATAAAAAAAAGGAATCAGACTCCATCCACCATCCGTATTCTTTCCCGCCACATTTGCCTCTCCATCGCCATACTTTCTCCAATTCCAAGAAACCGCATATCATTTTCAATCATCTTTATCCAAGTTTTCTTGGGTCTTCCTCTACCTTTCACAACATTACTTGTTCCCCAACTTTCTAGCCTCCTCACTGGGGCATCAATAGGTCTTCTTCTCACATGACCAAACCATCGTAATCGATTCTCCATCATCTTGTCTTCTATAGACGCAACTCTTACCTTCTCTCTGATCACCTCATTTCTGAGCCGATCCTTTTTTGTATGACCACACATCCATCGTAGCATACGCATCTCTGCCACATTCATCTTTTGAACGTGACACTGTTTTACAGCCCAACACTCGGTGCCATATAACAGCGCAGGCCTAATTGCCGTGTGGTAAAATTTACCCTTTAATCTATGAGGCATGCCAGGATCACATAAAACCCCTGTGGCACTCTTCCACTTCAACCACCCTGCCTTTATTCTGTGAGCCACATCGCCATCTAGCTCTCCATCCTTTTGGATAATAGATCCAAGATACCGAAAGAAAGTGGATCCGCGAACAACTTTCCCATCAAAATTATTGAGAATATTCAAAATAATCCAAATGTGAATCCATCAGTCAGGTATTCGAAGACATTCATCCTTAATAGCTCTTCTACTAGGTTTGTCACGCTCTGATGAGGAAGATGCTAAAGCGACTTTGAAAAAGAAGAAGACTTTGGATATGTTGTTGTTACCCAAAATATTATACGTAATGGTTTGCTAGATATGGCTACGGGTGAGTAACAAACAAAATGCGAGAGACGTACGAAGGAATGTAAATAACACAAGATTTGCCGGGGTTGTTAGTCCCGGGCTTGAATGCTCTCGCGAGATATTATTAATAGAAATACTGCTTTGGAGTACAAATATTAATGTTAGAGTACAATTACAATGAGTGTAATGACCCTAGTTATCTAGCCCTTGAGTGCTGATGATTGTCGGAAGAACCAGAGTTGAAGCTCTGTGAGTTCTTGTTACAAAGATGAAGTGTTCTCTGTATTGTTTACTGTGTGTAATCCTGTCTTTCCCAATGCTAGAGATCTCCTATTTATAAAAGAGGAGGTTGTTGGGATGTCTCTGTCCCAAACGGGCGATCACTGTTCCTGCATTAAATTAAGAGGGCGATCGTCTCAGCACGTGGGACTGTTTCCTTAAAGTCCGCAGCTGCTGCTGGCAGCCAGATGCGCGAACCAATGAGAAGGCGACACGTGTCTCACGTCGCAATCTTGGGAGGTCCCACCTAGGACCTTTCGGCGGGTCTATCGGTAGGTGACCGACGACTGCTGATGGGCTGGAGTCAAGTCTGTTCCTGCGGCGCCTTTTGCGGATCTGCACGTGGGCCTTCACCCTGAGATTCGGTCTTCGCAGACTTTGACGGATGTTGGTTTTACACGTGGCATAGGACGGTCGTCCTCGGTCGGGTACCAGAGGCGATCGCCAGGTGCCAAGAAACGATCGCCCTGGACGTCGACCGCTAGGCACTTGAACATGATCTGGCATCTTCGGTTGGCACATATTTGATGCTGGCTTCGGTCGCTCGGCCCTTATGCCGATCGCCTTCGAGGCGTATTAATCGCCGCACAACATATGCAAAAGTCCAAAACAGTCAAGGAGGCCCTGAAGTCCCAAGAGAAGCTAGAAGAATCTCAAAAAAATAGATGTCCATGGGACCGAACATTGTAAAGATGAAGAAAGGGAAGCATTCTGGAAAAATCCCCCTCTAATTTCACTCATTCCCATTGTCATAGATGAACTAATAAATTTTGCTTTGAATAAATAATGAATGATAGAGTTGAAAATTTAATGATAGCACGCAGAGATAATACAAAGATTAAACCATCAACCCCTTATAGGACATACAAGTGTTCGAAGAATATCAAACATTTGAAGAACTGATTGAGCTAAGCTTCTATGGAACCAACAAGAAGAATGCCTGACAACTCTATCTTCAAAGTAGACAAGATACAACGTTCAACCTGCCGAAGGACACCCAAGTCTCACCAAAGATTTCTCATAAAATCATAGAAGAACACTCTATTGATGAGAGCTGCCAAGAGGGCCAACCCGTCTTAAGCCAGAAGACCTTCATACAAGAAGCAGAAGACAGCCACAACAAAGCCAAGATCTAAATTCGTGGTCGGGCTTGTTAAAGATCAAAATAAGAGGATCTTGCAAAGTTGGATGGAGATAACAACAAGAGCATAAGCAAGGGAGAACAAGGAGCAGCAAAAAAGAAGAAATAAACCATTATCTTTATTTATTTTAATTTAAAACTCTTTGTAATACATTTCTAATATTGAAAATCTTTAAATTCACCAGTATTTTACTAAATCTCTTCAACAATCATTTTATTATGCTTTGATATATTATCTGTTATTTTCCAGGTTCTGACAAATGGGTGTTTAAGTTCAAAATAGAAGTGGCAACCTTTGTTTTGTAGGTAAATCTTTTATTACAAGTCTTTTCTCTTAACTTTTTGGCATCATAAGAAGGGGGAATTGTTGAGAATGAATGGTATTAGATTTTGATGATATATACTAAAGTTTGAAAAAAAGGTATTTATTTATTTTCAATATCCCATGATATGTAATTTTATATTTTTTTAGAAATAAGGGTATTGTTCAACTTTATAAAGGCGGAAGACACCTGAAGATCATTGGAGCCAAGGAACAAAATCAGATTGATTGAGTGAAGACATTTCGAACAACTAAATCTATCGGAACACCTGCAGCCAGAGGACCCAAAAGACCATCACAAGTTAGGAGACCGAGAAGATGTAGATCCCTATAGACGTGAAGTCAACATATGAGTTCAAAAATCAACATCACTAGAAAAAGCAACGGAATGTTTCCTTAAATTCTGCGAAGGATCAAAGAAACATTGGATATAGGCAGACACACGCAAAAGGACAAGCATAGGATTGAGGTAGTGGCAGAAATTCAGGCAGCAGACCTCAATTCCACCACCAAATTCTCAGAACTAGAACTCAGATTCTATCTATAAAAGGAGGAGAAGAGGGGATCAAGGGTAATAACAAATACACAAGAAATCAAGAGAGCTGTTATATCTCAAAAATCATTTTTAAGAAAGACCAAAATTAAGACAAGGCCGTTTTAGACTTATATCAGTTGGTGAGTAATCAGAATTATAGTAAAAAAAATCCAGTATTTTCTAAAAAACGATGAAGTATAACTTCAGTATTTCAAGGTCATGCTAAAGTAATTTGGTGAAAGGGTTCAGGCTAGGAGCACTGTTGTTATGATAGGAATCAATAGCAAAACATGATTAACCTTGCAAAAAGATTTAAAATGTGTAAAATCACTCATATTTTAAGAACTAAGGTGGTGAATTTGCTCATATCTGAAAGAGGAACATTGAACTAGGGAAAGTTACATACACTCATGAAACCACTCTAAAACTCTCTTCTATTCTCTCTTTACTTGTAATTAAAACTACTTTCATTTCACTTGATCATAAAAGCATAAGTGTAACACCTACTGATAAAACTATAAAAGCTAGCTTACTCAACGTAGAACCAGAGAATGCCCCAAATTGCTATAGTGACTTCATCAGAAGAGTCTTGTAACTTACATTTTTGTAAAAGAAAGTTATATATTATCTGTGAATAATTTGTTAAAGGCAAGGAAAGCCTTAGGCTAACTTTAACTTTGATAAGAAAAAAGGTTTTAACAGGAAATGTTACAAAATTATAGAGCTTATTCTGTTATTCACCCTCTCTCTAAGGCAAACTCACCTAAAGACTCGACCAGTCATCTTTTTGGCAATTTCGACGACTTTCCGACAACAAACATACCTCAAATGCATGCTTCATCGAGTAGAACAAAATCTGTTCAAAACAAAACCAGGAGCCATGGGATGACCATCAAAGAAGTTAGAAACAGACTCATCCACATCCCCATGAACCAAGTCCCAACAATACTGGAAAAAGAGGGAAAAAACAATCTGGTCCAGAAACACTCTTGAGGATCAATATCAAAGACATCTCTAATCTCCTGACATGAGCCTACCCGCAGGCCACCACCGTATCCGATAACCTGACTCTTCCAAATATTCACATGCACAATGCACGTAACAAAGAAAACTACATGTTTTGGCGGCCAAAAGTAGATAGCATTATAGACTTCAGCCATCTTAAAGTACCTGAGGCCGACCTTGGGCTGATGAAAGTTCAATTTCCTAAATCACAACTTTCAACCGTAGAAAACCATCAAAAATACACCTCACCTCAAGAATCGATAGTGTGGGGGGGGGGGGGGGAAGGGGAGATGAAGATGTTGAAGAAACTGAGTCGCGAGAGAAGAAGAAACAGCCAAGAAAGAATGTTGAAGATGAATAACAGCAAACACGATGAAGAAAAGGGAAAAGACAAAAAATGTTGAAGGGCAGGGAAAAGAAAAGAGAAAAAAAAAAAAGAAACTGGTTCTTCTTTTCCCCACGTCTGAACGGAGACCGGATCACGCAGAAGAAACAAAGAACACATATAATGCAGACAAACCACGCAAAACGAAAAGTTAACTATATACTAACATGTACCATGGATTAATGGAAAAGGTTTCTAGTTAAAGCAGAGAAAACAAGTCACTAAATTCTTAAATCATTAAGTCCTTTATCCCATAGAAAAATGCAATTCCCAGGATATAATTAAGCATTTCTCGTACAAAAGAATGTCCATGCACCTAGCAGTGCTTGCGTAGCATTTGCATCTAGAGATTCAAGACCAAAATGACCCTTCAAAATCTCCACTGCCAACCATCTAGCCGAATATATTTTCTCCCAAATTGGAAGCTCATCGAGAGAAATATGGAGATACAAGTACAACCATGACTCAACTGAGACAGCTGATTATAAAGTCTGACGCCTTTAAAAGAAAGTTTATCACAATTTCAGAAAACATGTAATGGTTATGTCAAACATGATGAACAAAGGAAATTATTGGAAGCAAACTGAGCAGTACTAAGAAGGAAAAAATCTAAATAAAAAGGAACAATTCTAAATTTCAAGTGATGATGAAGACACCTTTCACAATTTCAAATATAACTATGCAGAAGAGAAAGAAAAAAAAAAGGAAAGAAAAATTCATCAAAGTCAACTAACAAGAAGGCATTGAGGGCCACCAAAAAAAAAAAAAAAAAGAGAGAAGGATCAGTACATCATGTGTGATCATGTGTCTATAGTATGTTTTCATATGTCCATAGTATGTTTATAATATTACTCTTGAGTTATTTAATCTCCATTTGATTTAATTCTATGATACCCCTAACTGATATTGAAGTAAATTATCTGCGTTCATTAATATTTGCAGATAGCCAAGTTGCCAACCTCAAACCAGGCATTAAAATCCAATCACGCGTCAAGCAATTGGATTCTAACACTTCAAGGGTTGCGGCAACTACATGAAATTCACTTTCACCACGACACAGTAATGACTTACAAACATGAAGATTTGGTAAAAGACTGATTAAAGTGAACCTCCAAAATACCATTAATAAATGGAAACTAACCATTATTCTAACAAAAGGCAGTCTCACCACGTTGTAACTATTTGTATTGAGAAAAACGAAGGAAGAATTATAAGAAAAGCATTAAAGCTCAAACATAGATCCAATGTCCTAACAACGCTCAGAATTTATGATTCACTTTGTAATCATCCAGGAGAAATCAGCAGAATACCAGGCCAAAATGAATACTACTACAGCAGATCAGATAATGCCAATTGTCAATGAAACAAAAAAAAATTAAAGCGTGATCACACTAAAAATGTGGTCAACAAAAAGACAATTTACGTTTTCACTTTTATCTTTGGTAGTCCAAGTTTAAGGCGGTGCAGTGCAGGCCCAATGAAATGGTCCACAAACTATGAAAGCATAAGTTATACGCATTGAATAACCAAAGAAACAAGTTCAATTAATCACCATATACTTAATCCAACTACGCCAGTTTGCTTTTTGGTACACAGCCAGAGTCTTCGTAATTTCTCCCAATCAAGTAATGAAGCATAACACCAGCTGCAACACTTACGTTCAAGCTATCTACCGCCATAAAGGATCTAAACTCTCGACCATGATCCTCAACATTGTGTATATCTTCATCCCCTATCATCACAGGTTGATTTCCCGGAATCCTAATCAACCGAGTGCAAGATCTCTCCACCAACGGCCTCAAACCAGCGCCCTCACTCCCCAGAACAAGGATTGTAGGACCACCGGGCACAATATCACTCAAAGCAATAGCACTCGGAGAAACCGAGCCTCCAAGAACCTGCCAACCGTTTCCAGACGAGGACGCCAAGAACTGCATCATATTCTTGCAAGACCTAAGCTCTATTAGCTCAAGCGAGCCCGCACTGGCTTTGCTCACGACCCCACTCAATGGAGCCGAGTTCTTAGCACACAACACAACTCCAGAAGCTCCAAAGAAGTAAGCGGACCTAATGATCGCCCCTAAATTCTGGGGATCAGTAACCTCGTCCAATGCCAACCAAAGTGGGCCCTTTTCTCCGTCAGATGAAATAGGGTCCAATTCCTTTATACCAACCATTTCAAGTGGTGAAGCATCCAGCACCAAGCCCTGGTGAGGCCTATTGTCGACGATCATGTTGAGATTGTGTTTGGATACCTCTTTTTTGCTTACCCCAAGTTTTTCCGCCATTTTCACAACTTTCGCAAATCCTTTCTTGTCCTTCTTCTTCTTATTGTTAGTGCTCAAATGAAAACCTTCCTGAACGTACAATGCGTAAAATTCTCTTCGCCCAGATGAGAGTGCGGCCAAAACAGGACCGACTCCATAGATCCCTTCACCTACAATTTTCGGCAAAGTTGATTCGTTAGCTTCTTTCCATGTCTTCCTACCCCAATTGTCTTGCTTGTTCCATCTCCTTACCTCCGATCTATCGGAACCTGGTTTTATCTCAACCAAATTATCGTACCTCTTCTTGATGTTATACCATCTCAGATCATTAGCATCCTCAATGTCCCCCTCCTCATCTCCATCATCAACCCCAGTATTATCTTTACTCCCTAATTCATTTCTCATAGTCTCGTATTTAGGAGTTTCTCTAGTTTCCATCGAGGAACCACCACCACCGCCTTCGAAAAACTTTTCTGCAGAATCCTCCCACGAAGACCTAGCCCCTTTACTTGTCTCATTCTTTACGACTTTTCTTCGTTCCCTTTCCATAGATGCAGATAACCAAGGGAGAGGCTTTCCACTGTTTTCATCTGCTCTCTCCGAAATTGAACCCGAAAAACTTCTCGTTCCCAATAGCGAATAATTCAAGAAAAATACACTTCTTGTACAATATCTGGTTCGAAGAATTTGAGATTGTTCACGTTTGTTTTTATTGGATCCAAGAGTTAAAACGCTAGCAGAAAACGGCCTCGGCATTTTGGTGGGCCTCAAAGAAATTCTAAAAGCTAAAGGTAATGTCCCGGCCTTTGCCATTTAACAGAACGTCGAGAGTGATATCTTCGGCACTCAGCAGCTTAAAGATGGATGCTTTTTACATGAATTCGTACAAAAAATAGTCAAATTCAAAACTGATAGTAACTTGCAAAATATATATATGAATAGCAGAGCAAACAAGGTAATTGTCACGGGTTAAATTTCGAGGTTAAATTTTTCGCAAATTTATACGCCTGTGCGGCCTAATTGTGCACCAATCAGTCAGCCTTTTTCCCTTTCAAACTCTCGTGTTTATATGAAAATGGAAAATATGAAAAGTAAAGCTCACCACAAGCACAAAGGAAAAACAGCATAAGCACACACAAATTTACAGGAGAATTCTTCCCAACTTTGCACTACTTCCAACAATTCGTACAAAGACCAAATCGGCCAAAGTTTATGCTCACAATGGCTCACTCAACTCAGTGCTCACAAAATGCACTTTGTTTTTCCTTCACTCGTCACACACGTCTTTCCAACTGAGTGCCCTTAGACTATTTATAGGCCTAAGGTATGCAGAGGACAATCCCCCAACTGCTGGGTCAAATGGACAAACGTAAAACAGACACCTGGCATAACCGTCTGCAAGGTTATGCTGCGTGTCCAGTATCCTATATAACCGCCCGCATGGTTATGTCTCACTTCGTGCCACGTATCGGTCAACCGTCGTTAATCGCATATATCGAGTAACCGTCGCCAACCGCTTGCTTAGTTATCGGACACCTATATCCGCATGTCACATGCACGCTCCTGGAAGTTCCTTCATATAACCGCTCGAGGAATAATCGTCAATGCCATGCTGGGAAGGGCGTACCCGTCACCCAACACCCGTATATGTCCCGCGCACGCCAATATCTTGCGTTCCCTTACGCGCGGGGCATCAAGCCCGCTAAGTGTCGCACCAACTTTACATTTCCGGTCCTTGTCGCCCACAAGTAGTCCGAGTCCGCATGACTCGTACATTGCCCTCGAATATCCGCATGGATCGACCCAACCCGGGGTATGGGTTTGGATCCCTGTACCGACCCGTGACCCGTTTATGACCCGAGCCACATCAAGTCCGAAACTTCCCACAAGGCCTCGGCCGATAACCGTCACTCGGCCAGCTCGCAGCCAGCTCACTGGAGCACCTCCCCCCTATAATAGGCTTAGGAAGATTTTCCCTTGTGATAGCACTGGATACTGAAAAGCTGAGGAGTCCACAAATAAACCTCAACTAAATGTCTGCCCAATTTTTCACTTCCAATGCAAGTCCCGCATGACTCTTCCGAGCAAAGTCCCCAACATCTTGCCACGGAACCTCATTTCACGCTTTTCCTCCTTGCATGGATTTGGTGCCGCACCATCTCGGCACACCTCGCCCCCTGGGCGCGCAGCCTTCCCCGCGTCCTGGTGCGCCCGGGGCCGAGTCATCGTCTAAGGGGCTAACAAACCTCCCCCACTTAAATCTGACGACGTCCTTATCGTAGCCTCCTTCGTTCGTATAAAATCCTCAATCTCCTTTCCAAACTGCCACAAATTCACATTCCGTTCCCAAGTAGCGTCTGCCTCGGACTCGCCCTTCCAATGGACTAAGTAATCCGTCCTCCGGTTTTTCACACTCTGTCCTCGGGTCCGTTCGTCCAAAATCTTGTGAACCTCCTTTGTGAACTGTTGACGTACAGCGGGTGGAGCTCTTCTCGATTCATTCCAAGAAGCGTCAAGTATATCCTCACTATACTTTTTTAGAAAAGAGACATGAAATATCGGATGTATTTTCAACCTATCCGGCAATCTCAAACGATAAGCTACATTTCCCACTTTACTAATAACTTCAAATGGACCATCGTACTTAGGGATTAAGCCACGATGTACTGCCTTAGAAGAAATCTTCTTCCAGATTTGTGGAGTAAGTTTCAACAAAACTTGATCACCCACACTGAACTCCACGTGACGCCTTCCCACATCGGCGTACCTTTTTCATGCGACGCTGTGCTTTTTGCAAACTCTCCGTAATTCTTGTTCCGTCCGGGCATACCGATAAGCAGCCGGACAACTTCCCGCAGTCCTCTGAACAGCGATTTCATGCGGCGTTTGAGGTTGTTGACCATAAACCAACTCAAATGGGCTCATATTGGTAGTTGATGACTTGTGCAAATTATAACAAAATTGTGCCATGTCCAACAACTCAACCCAATTTCGTTGACTCGCCGTAACATAGTGTCTCAAGTACTCCTCCAGCAACTGATTCATCCGTTCTGTCTGACCATCAGTTTGGGGATGGTTCGCCGTTGAAAATTTCAATTGTGTTCCCATCATCTTGAATAACGACGTCCAAAACCTTCCCGTAAAACGAGTATCCCGATCACTCACGATATCTTCCGGGACACCAAAGTACTTCACCACGTTCTTGAAGAACAATGCGGCAGCAACATCCGCAGGACATGCCTTAGGGGCAGCAACAAATATGCCATATTTAGAGAACCGATCAACCACTACAAAAATTGAAGCCATACCATTCACCTTTGGAAAGCCCGAGATAAAATCCATCGATAGTGATTGAAAAGGTTTGTCCGGAATGGGCAGTGGCTGTAGCAAGACACCTTCCTTCTTTCTCTCCAGCTTGTCTTGCTGGCATACAAGACACATCCGGACATAAGCTTCAACGTATTCTATCATCTTTCGCCAATAATACTTCCGAGACAACAATGCATACATCCGTTCCACACCCGGATGTCCAGCCCACTGAGGGTCATGTGTTTCCCTCAGCAGTTCCCATCGCAACGAACCTCCTGGTACATATGCTCATTCACCCTTAGCATAGAGTATGCCCTCCTCTTGCCAATATTTCCATAACTGGCCTTCATTTACTTGTTCAAGAAGTTTCAGATAAATCGAATCATTCTGGGACACTTCTCGGATTCTCCTCAAGAAATCCGTCTCAACCAACGTAATGGCAGCAACATAGTCCTCCACCACTTTTCGAGCAAGAGCATCTGCAATGTCATTATGCTTGCCAGGTCGATGTACCCAAGTAAAATCGAACTCGCCCAAGACTTCTTGCCAATGAGCCTGTTTCGGGGACAGCTTATTCTGTGTCCTGAAATATGTGTTAGCAACATTGTCCGTCACCACAGTGAATTTCGTACCGAGTAGGTAGTGGCGCCACACTTCCAAACAATGGATCACTGCTGACATTTCCTTCTCATGGGTATTGTACCGTTGCTCGGCATCCTTCAGATTCTGAATTTTGAATGATATCGGGTGCTTGTCCTGTACCAAGACACCCCCAAGAGCACGGTCCGATGCGTCCATTTGTACTTCAAACGGTTTATCGAAGTCTGGGAGCTTGAGAACAGGTTCAGATGTAATGGCCTGTTTCAATATCTCCAAGGCTTCCTGACATTCCAATGTCCATTCCCACTGCTTGTCCTTCTTGAGTAAATCCGTCAAAGGGTTGGCGATCTTGGAATACTCCTTCACGAACCGACGGTAATAGTTCGTTAATCCCAAGAACGACCGTAACTCCGCAACCTTTGATGGAACCGGCCAATCCACAACATCCTTTATTTTCTTAGGGTCCATGCAGATTTTTCCTTGGCAAATAATGTGACCAAGAAGAGTGATTTTGTCCCGACAAAACTCACATTTCTCCTTTTTAGCATAAAGCTTATTTTCCCACAGCTTTATGAAAACCGACCGTAGGTGCACCAAATGGTCCTCCAGGGACTCCGAATAAACAACAATATCATCCAAATAAACAACCACAAAACGATCAAGAAACTCATACAAAACATCATTCATGAGATTACAGAATGTAGCAGGGGCATTAGTTAAGACGAAAGGCATCACTAATGATTCGAACGACCCATATCTCGTCACGAAGGTAGTCTTTGCCTCATCTCCTGGGGCAACCCGCACCTGCCAATATCCCGACCTTAGATCAATCTTCGTCGTACCATCTTGCTCGTGCCAACTTACCAAACAGATCGAGAGCGTTTGGAATAAGGTACTTATTTTTTATAGTAACCTTATTCAAAGCCATATAATCTACACACATCCTCAGCGTACCATCTTGCTTTTTCTGGAATAGAACCGGCGACCCATATGGAGCTTTGGAAGGCTGGATCAATCCTGCCTCCAACAATTCATCCAACTGTCTCCTTAACTCAGCCAACTCCATTGGTGGCATCCTGTAAGGTGCTTGCGCAGGAGGTCTCGCACCAGGTTCCAACTCGATCATATGGTCACAAACACGTCTTGGTGGTAATACTTTCGGCAATTCAGGTGGCATGATATCCCCGAATTCCTCAAGCAAATCTGCAACAACATCGGGCACATCCTGGTATACATCCTATTTAATCTCAACCAACACAACAAGGTAGGTGGGTTCACCATGTCTTATCCCATCCTTGACCTGTATGGTTGATAGCAAACTCATCTTCTTCCCATCGGATTTGTCCAATGAAACAAATGAACCCTTAACAAAGCAAGGACATCTTTCATCTGAAATGAGTATACCTCTCAAATGCGGCATCACCATGACTTTCGTCAATAATAGGAATTTCATTCCTAGGATGAGATCAAAATCGTCAAGGTGAGTGGATCTCAATGGACACCGTCCTTTCCACGGTCCAATTGCAAGATCCACTTCTGCAACGCCCTTGATGATTTGAGCCGGTGCATTCACGGTCTTCATCTGGCTACTACTCTTATTCATCAAATTCAATCCCAGCCTATGAATTTGATGATTGGCCACAAAATTATGAGTAGCACCTAAATCAACGAGTGCCATTACCTCTTTTCCATTCACGAGAGTCTTCACATATATCAGACTCGACTTCTGGGGCTTGCTTTGAATCGCACAAAGCAACTGCATAGGATTTACCCTACACGGGCCATCATCCTCACTTTTCGCATAATCCTCGGCCACAATTGCATTCAACTTCCCACGTTTCGAGCAATCTCGCATCCGGTGGTCTCCACTGCATAAGAAGCAACTGCGGTTTGTTTTGTCCAGAATAGGTTGTTGTTTGGACACTTCCCTTGGCTTTCTGACATTTCCTTCATAGCCATTCTTCTTCTTATACCTTCCATTTTTATCCTTCTTGCTCTTAACAAATTTCTCCTTCCCGGAATCCTTTTTATTTCGATTCTGGTCTGGAGCACCAATGACCTTATAATCCACAAGGCCGTCTGCCGTAGCAATGGCTGATGGTAAGTCTTTGTCCCTTTGTCTCCGCAATTCAGTTTGGGCCCATGACTGCAATCCCGCCAAGAAGTTGAACAATTTGTCTCCCTCCGACATGTCATGAATATCCAGCATTAAGGAACTAAATTCCTTAACATACTCACGTACAGCCCCCGTCTGTCTCAAATTACGCAGCGCACTCCTTGCCAACCACTCTGTGTTGCAATGAAGGAACTGATCCTTCAACTCTTTCTTCAGAGTCTCCCAAGTCTCGATAGGTTCACGATTCGCACTAGCATCGTCTGATAGACGTGCACGCCACCATAACTTTGCATCTCCCGTGAGATACATGCTAGTAATTGACACCTTTTTGTTCTAGGGAACATGAGACACGTTGAAGTACGCTTCCATGTCCCACAAGAAGTTTTCCAACTCTTTGTCATTCCGCACACCGCCAAATTGCTTGGGTTCAGGAACTTTCACCTTGAATGAAGAAGGACGGTCTTCGCTGGAACTCGATCCAACGACCTTCTTCAAGACTTTCACATCATCTTTGATTCCCATCAACTTGGTATCGAGCGTGTCACAGAGAATACTGATATCCTCTTGACACCCAACAATTTTTCCTTCAACAAACTCGGGTAACCCATCCAATGATTTATGGGTACTCTCTGCCAACTTTTGAATCGCTTCAACGGACTCATCGATCGCTTGAAACCATTGAAAGATCCCCGTAACAACTGAAGTTTGTGGAGGTGCTCCCACCAAGTTTTCCAACCTGAGAACTCATGCTTCCAAGGATGCCACACGTTCCTCTCGTGTTTTTAGATCAGCCATTTCTTCTCAAAGAAATTTCGTCAGAACCCAAATCGGGCTCCGATACCACTTGTCACAGGGTTAAATTACGAGGTTAAATTTTTCGCAAATTTACATGCCTGTGCGGCCTGATTGTGCACCAATCAATCAGCCCTTTTCCTTTTCAAACCCTCGTGTTTATATGAAACTGGAAAATATGAAAAGTAAAGCTCACCACAAGCACAAAGGAAAAACAGCATAAGCACACACAAATTTACAGGAGAATTCCTCCCAACTTTGCACTACTTCCAATAATTCGTACAAAGACCAAATCGGCCAAAGTTTACACTCACAATGGCTCACTCAACTCAGTGCTCACAAAACGCACTTTGTTTTTCCTTCACTCGTCACACACGTCTTTCCAACTGAGTGCCCTTAGACTATTTATAGGCCTAAGGTATGCAGAGGACAATCCTCCAACTGCTGGGACAAATGGACAAACGTAAAACAGACACCTGGCATAACCGTCCGCAAGGTTATGCTGCGTGTCCAGTATCCTACATAACTGCCCGCATGGTTATGTCTCACTTCGTGCCACGTATCGGTCAACCGTCGTTAATCGCATATATCGAGTAACCGTCACCAACCGCTTGCTTAGTTATCGGACACCTGTATCCGTATGTCCCATGCACGCTCCTAGAAGCTCCTTCGTATAACCGCTCGAGGAATAATCGTCAATGCCATGCTGGGAAGGGAGTACCCGTCACCCAACACCCGTCTATGTCCCGCGCACGCCAATATCTTGCGTTCCCTTGCGCGCGGGGCATCAAGCCCGCTAAGTGTCGCACCAACTTTACATTTCTGGTCCTTGTCGCCCACAAGTAGTCCGAGTCTGCATGACTCGTACATTGCCCTCGAATATCCGCATGGATCGACCCAACCCGGGGTATGGGTTTGGATCCCTGTACCGACCCGTGACCCGTTTATGACCCGAGCCACATCAAGTCCGAAACTTCCCACAAGGCCTCAGCCGATAACCGTCACTCGGCCAGCTCGCAGCCAGCTCACTGGAGCACCTCCCCCCTATAATAGGCTTAGAAAGATTTTCCCTTGTGATAGCACTGAATACTGAAAAGATAAGGAGTCCACAAATAAACCTCAACTAAATGTCTGCCCAATTTTTCACTTCCAATGCAAGTCCCGCATGACTCTTCCGAGCAAAGTCCCCAACATCTTGCCACGGAACCTCATTTCACGCTTTTCCTCCTTGCATGGATTTGGTGCCACACCATCTCGGCACACCTTTCCCCCTGGGCACGCAGCCTGTAACACCCCCAAGTTATTCAGGGAATATTACAGCGCTGTGAGCCCCGCCGTGGGACCCACAAGGCTAAACATATGCGGAACTATAAATTTTGATCGAGAAGGTCTACATATAATGGAATGAAGAACAATACAAGGGTATTCAAACATATCCAACGTATCCATAGACATCACAACACAAATCAAAACCTCGGCAAACACAGGCCGGAACATCAAGGAAAACGAAAAACAATACTCGAGTATTCATTAACCATTCCAGTACAACAACACTGAATGGAGAAATCCAAAAATATAACCGGAGATAAGACACAGTATCACACTTGCCCATCATCTTCATGCCGACCCGATACCTGCCTGTCCGCTCTCCTGGAACCTGAAATACATAAAAAGTATTCCTCCCATAAAGGGGTTAGTCGTCGAATAGCTAGTGCAAGTATATCAAGTATGAAACACAATACTCCTCGAAAATAAAGTAAAGGTAACCGTCAATTCATCAATTCAAGACTAGTATTCCGGAATAACTAAATCTCATAGCATCACAACAATGCATACATGATCAACCATGGAACCTCACCAAAGGCTACGGAACCCTCAGGGGACCCGTCGGCCCGCCCCAGAGTGGTTAATCCAAATTATCCGTGGAATCGCACCAAAGGCTATGAAACCCTCAGGGGACCTGTCGGACCGCCCCAGAGTGGATATAAATAAACATGCCATTCATATATCTTACTTTCAAAGTCAAGAACGTACAATCATAAATATATACTTGCCTTTGAGACATCGTGAAATTGAACGGAAAAGAGTATGAGTTCGGTAGGTCCAAGAACGCGCTTCCGGCACCTAAACGATTCGTAAGGGATATGATAATCAATAATCCATACTCATAATTCACGAAGAAACTCCCGAAACCCATCTACGATTCACGAAAATACAAGGGTAAACAACTAGAGGTTGGAAAATCACCCAAACCCTCACAAGTCCGAACACGGCATAAACCAATCCATAAAATCGTAGAAAAAGCATGTATATGGGGTAGATATATCATAATCTCAAGATTCTCAAGCCTCAAACCGGATAAATCGAACGAATCTAAGAAAAACCCCAAAATTCCCAAAAATAGGTTTCTAAGGATTTTTACCTTGCTTTGGAAGATGGAATGGATTAGATGCTGTGAAATCTTTGTTCACCAACCAAAGATGTTGTTATCTGAAGAAAGATCGCTACCAAACTCCCCGAATTGCCCAAACTCGCTGCTCCCGATCGGAAATGTGAGAAGAATGTGAAAAATGACGAAATGGAAGTCAACTGTCCATTATATACTCGCCCAGTCTAGTGCACGCTACGCTTAAATATTAGCGTGCACTAACGGGTCATCCGGTAGTCCAGTGGCTACTGTCCGCAGACGTTAGCGCGCGCTACTCAACATCCTTAGCGTGCGCTAACTGGTGTCCTGCCAAAGTCCCAGTTCACTGACTCAGTCCGATAGCGTGCGTTAACACTGTGCACTAGCGCGCGCTATGCAACACATATAGCCTGCGCTAGCCGCTGCTTAGCGTGCGATACCTGCTAGTCCAGAAAGTCTGAAACCTCACTGCCTCTATCGACTCAGTCCGTTAGCGCGCGCTAAGGCTCAAAACTAGCGTGCGCTACTCACGCAGAATTAGCGTGCGTTAGCATAGGCCTAGCGTGCGCTACCTCCCGGACCCAGAACACTTTCGAAAGGTCTAAACAACACGATCATGATCCAAACAAGGCATGAAACTCTAGATCAACACCGAAACCATCACAAAGAGTTTACAAAGCGATAAAACAGGAAGAACGGTAAGGTCAAACAGTCAATAAAAAGTACGGGTATTACATTCTCCCCTCTAAAAAGAAGTTTCGTCCCGAAACTTAAGAAATAAAATGTTCGGGGTACTCTGATCGCATATTCTCTTCTGTTTCCCAAGTCGCCTCCTCGACTCCATGTATCGACCATTGTACTAAAACCAGCGGGATGGTTTTGTGCCAAGGCTGCTTCTCACGACGTTCAAGAATCTTCGATGGTTTCTCCGGATAGGTAACATCCTTGGTTACGTAAATCTCACTATAGTAAAAAAACATGACTGGATCTGGCATATGCCTTCTCAACTGAGAAACATGACAAACGATATGAACAAGACCAAACACAGGGGCAACGACAAGCGATCAGCTAAGTCTCCAACCCTGGAGTAGGACATGGTCTCCAAAATCGAATTCTAAAGGTCGACGACGAGTATCGGTATACGATTGATATGTTTAAGGGCATCTCAAAATACGAAAAGAACTCAACTACAATTTTCTGTACTGTATTCAACAATACCAAGAATTCTCAAAACATTATCATAACTCATAAGTGTAGCATGAACTATCTGTGCCAAATCCTGTCCGTCGGATTGTACCGATAAAGCTCAATATGGACGAAAACCAATAACACACAAAATAATGACAACAAGTCCCGAAACACTGACGTACAATCCGAACGCTCACAATGTCAATAACAATGATCAACCCATAAACCAACCGATAATATCATCGACATGATAAACTCCAATGCTATCAGTGAAAGATCCACAATAATCGAGAATACCATCAACATGACAACCTCCAACACGATCAATAAGGGACCAACAACGACCAAGAGTACCATCAACAAGGTAACTCTAAACGATCAACAATAATGGATCTCAAAGAAATAACCCCGACTGTCGAACAAACCCCTCGGACGTATGAACAACCAGTCGCAATAGTCAAACATATCCAATACAACATGGACTATGAACGAGCATAATAATAAGGCTCAAGAGTGACATCACAGTACACCCAATTCGGAAATGTGTCCGTGCACATGTCCACCCCGTATACGGAATCCAGAACATACGTGGGACAATGTACCTAATTAGCCTCACGAACTACGTCCCGTGTGCATGGTCCAATGCGGAAACATCCACGCATGACCATCGTGTGCCTGGCTAAAAATCCTACACATAACCAATCGATACGCAGATATGATTCCAGATATGTCACGATGCAACATGACAATGAAACTCAAAGGATAACACCTCCAATACGGATCATACGACTCACCAAAGTGAACGATGATACATGAATAATGAAATATCGACCCGACCAACAATATCCAACACAACCATCCTGGGACCACAATCCCTAAAGACTGATTAACACGAACAACAATCTGGAAATCCTCAACCCTCAACGATCACAAAATTACCGAGTTCACAAGAATGATAGTGTGCTGCCTTGAGTCGGAAAACACGACAATAATAACTCACGGATGGGCACCGTCCTCGGCGATCCCAATTCAATACCTCGATTGCCTTAGAATGGCCAATCGATAACGATACAACGGATGGGAGATGTTTTCGACAGTCCCAATTCAATAAACCAATTGCCTTAGAACGGCCAATTGATAGCAACAATACAACGGATGTCTCGGCACCTTTAATTGGTTAACGATAACGAAGATGATAATTGAATACGTCAATGCCTTCAATCGGCCAATACAATAGCAGCAGAAAAACACTGATATCAATAACGACAATTCACAACAATATCCAATGGAACATCAATCGATAATAACAATCGATACGTCGATACCGCGAACCGGCTATCGACAACAATATAACCAACAAGTATCGTAATGCCCTGAACCGGCCATTTACGAACAACAATAACATTTGGCATAACTTGCCGAAGGATATCGTATCAAACAATCCCCTGATATCAACAAAATCATAAAAAGACCAAGTCTCGAAATGATACACACATTCAAAACATATATGATAACATCAATCTCATTGACTAGTACAAGTATAAAACTTGCCTCGATATCAATACCACGAACTGTTACCAATTCAGTTGCTTTCGTCTACGAGTTACTTAGTCCCGACCAAAGTAATCTACGAACTCTTCAATCTCAAACGCAACATAACAGTCATAATCCACGATCAAACATCACAACTTATTGTAAAAAGAAGGATTAATAATCAACAAGTTTGACGATCAATATCAATACAACCAGGCCACAAACTCATCGGTCCCACAATATCTCGATTAAACACAGTCTGAACCACCAGACCCTCATGAATCCACGTCCACAATACGAGCCGAAATCCGATGATCATATCAGCAACCAATTCGAACCAATAATAAGGGTCTAAATGTTTTCGATTCCAAACTCGATTCTTAAATGCGAATTGACAAGGTTCCTTCTCGTAAATCCATTGTTAAAATTTACCTATGATCGTCATCAATTCAAACCATCCAATTTGTCCAATATAATAGATAATCATATTAAAAGGTTATCAAACAATCCAATCATTCGACTTAAACCATTGTTCCATACGTACGGGCTTCCAAATTCAGGGATGAATAATAGCCTCAGCAAACTCGTAATTATATTCGTATTCCTATATGAATATTATTTCAAAACACATAATTTTAGCCCTAGATATGAATATTCCATATTCATATTCAAAGCACCAACAGTTCTTATAAATATTCATCATCTCGTATAATTCAGGAGTCCCTCAAACATGTGGATTAATCCGCAATCACGCCCATAATCGACCAAACGACATAATTCAATGTTCCAACATCTAAGCCTACATATAACTCATAATCTAAGGCCTATATCATCATAATATCAATAATCACAACAATACTGCCAAGGACAACATGATTCCCTGACCATGTTCATGACAATATAACATAACCTAACATATAAGTCATCATGTCATTATCTTCTTCAACAAACTTCCCGTGGAATACCAAGAATCATCCTTTAAAACGAACCACTATCAAAGGGATACGAGAGTTACCTTGAATAGACAAATCAAGAAGAAGAACCATTGAACTCCATTCCAAGAATCATGAATAACTTCAAGAACAAGGCTTTAATCCATGCTCTCCATCTTAATCTTGTTAAAGACCATCATCTCAGAGTGTTTGGGAACCTCAAATACTTCCCAAAGCTCTCTCTATTAACTGGATGAAGGAGAATGGACAAAATGCCTCTCAGCACCCATCTGTCCCCTTTTATAAAACACATTACTAGTGTGCGCTATCCTTCCTTGATAGCGTGCGTTATCTGGCAGTCCAGGGCTACCGTATTGCTTCGCACATCATCTAATGTACGTAATATCCATGTATTAGCATACGCAAATCGGTGTTGACTTGCTACAGTAAAATGCTCAGTAGCATGCACTATTCCTCGACCTTAGCGTGCGTTAATCGTCGCTGACCCGACAATCCATAACTTCCCAGAAGATGCCCGGGTCCTACACGCCGAAAGCAACCAATAAAGCCAAGATTCCCTATTGACGATCTGAAATTAGTGTGTGCTACCAACATGTATTAGCGTGCGCTAATCGCTGATAATAAACAATCTGGGCCTACCTGTCCGCCACCTTCCGGACCTTATCCAGAATACCTTACGTACGTTAGGGGTCCTCCTTAGCGTACGTAACTCAAACCTCTTAGCATGCGCTAATTGTGCATCGTAGCGTATGCTAAGTATATATCTTAGCGCGCGCTAGGCATACCTTGTAGCATGCGCTAACGTGGCTGTACTTAGCCATTTCCCGATATTCTTATCCGTCGTCTTGATATTCTAGATGTATATACATGACATATTGAATACATATATACAACCTGATAATATTCTCATATGATATACCCAATATCAAAAGTACGATAACTTGATACACGATATCTTCAAATGTAATTGTCGACCAACTATGACAATTATACCAATACAGCTGTCTCAGTCTTTAAATTATTTTATCCATATTGTATAGACACTAAGCTATCCAGTATATCTCAGATAATATAACGCGAAAAATTTATACTGAAATTCCAGATATTACATAGTAGAAATCGGGATATTGCCTTAAAATAAGTTTCGTCCTCGAAACTTGCAATCTTGTCACAAACAACAAATCAATCCAAAATTTCCAAACTCATCACGAAAGCAATCAAACACCGCCACAAGCGAATAACCAAAACAGTATACTTACAGGTACGTGAAGCCGATGATCTTCCGTGATACTACGATGCGACTCCCAAACAAAGTCACAACATAATACCGATACACAGCAATATCGCAATTAGCAATTTAACAAAATCTCAAGGAGGAGTTCACGTCCGTGACCATGGCCACGACTCTGCCTCCTTTCAACCAACATTCTGAAGGGCACACACGTGCGTAAGTATAATCCAAATCACACATCATCGAAGTGACCGATTCTCAAGAATACCAAAATAGAAGCAAAACGAATAAGGAAACACCAGAAGAGTAAGAGGTCTTACAAGTACCGGTCGCACTGTGATGATGGCAGAGTAGTGATACTGTGGACAAATGACGACTCAATCGAACCAATAGACCGACAGCCTAGGTATCCATAGACCTAAGCTCTGATACCATATTCTGTAACACCCCCAAGTTATTCAGGGAATATTACAGCGCTGTGAGCCCCGCTGTGGGACCCACAAGGCTAAACATACGCGGAACTATAAATTTTGACCGAGAAGGTCTACATACAATGGAATGAAGAACAATACAAGGGTATTCAAACATATGCAATGTATCCATAGACATCACAACACAAATCAAAACCTCGGCAAACACAGGCCGGAACATCAAGGAAAACGGAAAACAGTACTCGAGTATTCATTAACCATTCCAGTACAACAACACTGAATGGAGAAATCCAAAAATATAACCGGAGACAAGACACAATATCACACTTGCCCATCATCTTCATGCCGACCCGATACCTGCCTCTCCGCTCTCTTGGAACCTGAAATACATAAAAAGTATTCCCCCCATAAAGGGGTTAGCCTTCGAATAGCTAGTGCAAGTATATCAAGTATGAAACACAATACTCCTCGACAATAAAGTAAAGGTAACCGTCAATTCATCAATTCAAGACTAGTATTCCGGAATAACTAAATCTCATAGCATCACAACAATGCATACATGATCAACCATGGAACCGCACCAAAGGCTACGGAACCTCGAGGGTACCCGTCGGCCCGCCCCAGAGTGGTTAACCCAAATTATCTGTGGAATCGCACCAAAGGCTATGAAACCCTCACGGCACCTGTCGGCCCGCCCCAGAGTGGATATAAATAAACATGCCATTCATATATCTTACTTTCAAAGTCAAGAACGTACAATCATAAATATATACTTGTCTTTGAGACATCGTGAAATTGAACGGAAAAGAGTATGATTTCGGTAGGTCCAAGAACGCGCTTCCGGCACCTAAACGGTTCGTAAGGGATATGATAATTAATAATCCATACTCATAATTCATGAAGAAACTCCCGAAACCCGTCTACGATTCACGAAAATACAAGGGTAAACAACTAGAGGTTGGAAAATCACCCAAACCCTTACAAGTCCGAACACGGCACAAACCAATCCGTAAAATCATAGGAAAAGCATGCATACCGGGTAGATATATCATAATCTCAAGATTCTCAAGTTTCAAACTAGATAAATCGAACGAATCTAAGAAAAACCCCAAAATTCCCAAAAATAGGTTTCTAAGGATTTGTACCTTGCTTTGGAAGATGGAATGGATTAGATGCAGTGAAATATTTGTTCTCCAACCAAAGATGTTGTTATCTGAAGAAAGATCGCTTCCAAACTCCCTGAATCGCCCAAACTCGCTGCTCCCGATTGGAAATGTGAGAAGAATGTGAAAAATGACGAAATGGAAGTCAACTGTCCATTATATACTCGCCCAGTCTAGCGCACGCTACGCTTAAATATTAGCATGCGCTAACAGGTCACCCGGTAGTCCAATGGCTACTGTCCGCAGACGTTAGCGCGCGCTACTCAACATCCTTAGCGTGCGCTAACTGGTGTCCTGCCAAAGTCCCAGTTCACTGACCCAGTCCGATAACGTGCGTTAACACTGTGCACTAGCGCGCGCTATGCAACACATATAGCGTGCGCTAGCCGCTGCTTAGCGTGCGATACCTGCTAGTCCAGAAAGTCTGAAACCTCACTGCCTCTGCCGACTCAGTCCGTTAGAGCGCGCTAAGGCTCAAAACTAGCGTGCGCTACTCACGTAGAATTAGCGTGCGTTAGCATAGGCCTAGCGTGCGCTACCTCCCTGACCCAGAACACCTCCGAAAGGTCTAAACAGCACGATCATGCTCCAAACAAGGCATGAAACTCTAGATCAACACCGACACCATCACAAAGAGTTTACAGAGCAACAAAACAGGAAGAACGGTAAGGTCAAACAGTCAATAAAAAGTACAGGTATTACACAGCCTTCCCCACGTCCTGGTGCACCCGGGGCCGAGTCATCGTCTAAGGGGCTAACAGTAGTCCATTACTGTTGCGAAGAATAGATACGAACCTTGCTGCCTTCATAAGTGGTTGCATAGGCGTTTACCTAAAATGGCACGTAACATAACGTCGTAAGCTAACATAGGGCTAAGCCTAACCGGCTTCCTAAAAATTTCAAATGGGGGTGTGAACCAGAATCGTTCGTGTGCTCCGAATTCTATTTACCAGATTTAGCTTAGCATATAAGAGGGCTACTTTTCCCCCTTCAAACATTTTATCTCTGCCCCCCACCCGCCCACCCCCACCCCAATCCCTTCTGCTGCCAGCATTTCGGTGGCAGTCTTTTTTTTTTTAGTTTTTTACATTTTTTTTAATTTTTAATTTAATTTATTTAATTATAGATATACTCAATTTATGTCAAATAAAGAAATAAATTATTTAAATAGACACATATTATATACTGGGTTACTAAAAACCGCCCTAAATTACTAGTCATTGCCCTATAATATTACATTTTGCCCTTACTTCATATTCAGCAGATTTGTAATCCAGCCTTCTCACTACTTTTCTCTCTCGACCTACTCTAAAGAAGCCACTAGCCGCCGCCGCTGCACAACCGCCGCACCGCCGCCGTCCGCCACCATGTCTGGAAAAGGAAAAGCTCCGATAATTTTTTTTTCGGGTTTCTGCTACTTTGGCCGCTGGCCACCGTGTCGGAGTGCATGACGGATGTGGCGGTCGGATTTTTGTCACAGGCGTCCGCCAATTCCGCCTGTCCACAGTGCAGGCGTCCAGACCAGACGCCCCAGCCTTAGTATAGACGTCCTGGTCGGACATCTGGACCATGGACAGGCGTCCAGATCGGACGCCTATGCGCTGGAATCGGCGTCCTCATTGGATGCTTTAACCGCGGTCCTGGCGTCCAGACCAGACGTCCTTGCCTTGGTACAGGCGTCCTGGCCGGACGCCCCAGCCTTTTTTTTGAAAAAAAATAAAATTTTCAATTAATAATTAATAATGTGTATTGTTTGTATAATTATTACTCATTAGTTGTATTGTTTGCTAAATGCAGATGATAGGAGGAGCGGGCAAATCTATGCCGCTAGTCACAGAGTTGATGAGTTCTGGAGCGCGTCACACCAGAGCTCGTGGTGTTGATGCTTCCGTTCGTAGACAGCGGGAGGCAGAGCGTAGGGATCACGTACCTTATACTGACTTTGGTACTGAGGATTCGAGCGAGTATTATTCGCACGATGAGGACGACGATCAGGACATGAATGAGGGCGGTGATGATTCTTCGTCCGTTTTGTGCCTGGTTCGGAAGGGGAGAGGGGGAAGGTTTGTCACTTCTGGGTCTACCAGTAGTAAACGACGTAGGGCAGAGGATGACCCATCATGGATGGTTACTGAGGAGATGCCTGGTAGCCCTATCGACGGCAGCGTTATCCCGAGTTTCGGTGGGCATGTCGCCACGCATATCTAGACTGGAGAGATGAGAGGTCTGCTGAAGTGTCACAGCAGGATTGCTACTTGTTAGAGCTTGAGTCAGTGGCGCTCAGTGATGTCACCCTCTTTAGTGAGCCGGATCAGTGGGACTGAGTTATCCCACCTGACGGACGCCATGTTCAGACACATTGACTCCCCATTTATTTCTGCGTTCGTTGAGCGGTGGCACCCCGATACGAACTCTTTTCACATGCCGTTCGGAGAGATGACCATCATGTTGCATGATGTGTGGCAGATCCTTCGCATTCCTATCGAGGGGCAATTGGTTGATGCCGATAACACATCTACACAGTTGCAGGTGGATGTGATGGAGGTTCTTGGAGTATCGCGGTCGGAGCTACTGAGTACTCACTGGGGGGCGTACTTATGGCTTCGATTTTCAGGTCATGCCGCGATGGAGGTCGAGTGGAGGGCACCAATGCCGTAGCATGGATGTGGTTGTTATTTGTATCCACCTTGTTTGTTGACAAGAGTGGTAACCGGATTAGGTCGTCCTGCTTATTGGAGGTGAGGGACGTTATGGATACGACCGGTCAGTATTCATGGGGTTTGGCCGCATTGGCTTTCATGTACCGTCAGCTCGGTATCACTAGTTGCGGTGACTCCATGGGTATTTGTGGATGTCTTACCCTCGTTCAGGCTTGGATTTATGAGTATTTTCCCTGCTTCCGACCTCATCGAGAGCGTATGATTGTTGAGTCCATGCAGCCTCGAGCTTCTACATGGAGTATCCAGGTTGAGGGTAAGGACGAGCACCGACTCCAATCTTTGCATCGCCGCATTGATCAGTTGACAGCCGCAGAGGTATAACGATTCCTTCTAACAATCTCACAATTTATTTAAAAATAACTTGTTTAATTTGTTAATTATATGTACGCAGATACAGTGGTTGCCTTATGGCCCTGATCTAGTGAGGGATGTCCCGAGGACCACATTCATTGGATGGCTACGATATCGGGATATTATCGATCCATACATGCCTGGTCGGGCATTACGGCAGCTCGGTTATGTGCAGACCATCCCTTTCCTGATCACCAAACCGGAGAAAGCGGTTCGGGCATGGACGAACAGATTGTACCGAGTTGAGTATCCCATTCGGATGTCATATGATGCTTGGATGATGTTTCTGGGTGCATACAGGCTTCCTCTCGCTGACTATCAGGCTGCTACTCATGATCAGGCTACATGCGCCGATGATTACATTGAGTAGTATTATCGGTATTCGCACCCTCAGCTACTGAACGACGGTGCTGCAGCTGGATCGGTGATCCCTTCTTGTTCTAGCAGCGATTACGTAGGTTGTTTAACTTTGCACTTTGTTTCATTTCATCATACATTACTCATTGTATTATATTGTCTATATTTTTTACAGTGGGTGAGTCGATTGGCCGGTATTACCCAACACTGTATCAGACACCTTCCCCCAGACCAGGCGGCAGAAGCGACGACGATGCTTGAGGAGTACATGAGGGATTGGCATTTGGCCAACTGATTTTTTCTTCATCTGTAACATTTTGTATTTTGTTTTCTTTGCATATGACGGTATTACCTAGCACTGTAATATTTTTTCATGTTTTAGTAGCTTTTTTATTTTGTATTTTGCTGTTTTTTCTCTTTTGCATACATTGTAATAACAATCAACTATCACGATCAACAAAATCGAAAGTATTAATAATTAAGGAACATACAATAAATTCATTTTTATATCATACCGACTAATCTATTCCATTTTTCAATCCTGCTCGTATATAAATTCTCCCAGCCACCAACACTACTATCATGGTATTTAAACCAGTTAGTCACTATGGGCAGTACAGAAAAATTGGGCATTAAATCTCGATGAAGAAAATGTTTGTACGTATCTCCTAAATGACAAATGACAATCTCCTGGCTAGGCCATGTTGCCGTTGAGGGTGCTTTCAACGGCAGCACAGTGAGACATGAAAATAAAGACCTACCGTTTCCGAATCCGAATAGTATGACGGCAGCATTGAAAATAGTAGCAATATGGATAAAATCTTCAGCCACAGCCATCCAATGATCCGATCCACACGCACCACCATCCCATGTAATACGTCGAACCTCAGGTTCAATCTCATCAGAGTAGATCGATCGGTAGAGTGTATAGTTAGCCAAAATTTCATTTGCAATGCATACACGTACAAGACGCCATTTATCTTAGTCGCCAAATATGTAGTCGGCGATAACACGAAATCCACAATTACCGTCTCCGGGGACATCAAGATAACCTTCTACAAACAGCAAAATAATTCCCGGTATCTTGCCGATATGGTGATAGTTACCTATCTCCACTCGGTGGTTGAGGGTGCTTTCAACGGCAGCACAGTGAGACATGAAAATAAAGACCTACCGTTTCCGAATCCGAATAGTATGACGGCAGCATTGAAAATAGTAGCAATATGGAATAAATCTTCAGCCACAGCCATCCAATGATCCGATCCACACGCACCACCATCCCATGTAATACGTCGAACCTCAGGTTCAATCTCATCAGAGTAGATCGATCGGTAGAGTGTATAGTTAGCCATAATTTCATTTGCAATGCATACACGTACAAGACGCCATTTATCTTAGTCGCCAAATATGTAGTCGGCGATAACACGAAATCCACAATTACCGTCTCCGGGGACATCAAGATAACCTTCTACAAACAGCAAAATAATTCCCGGTATCTTGCCGATATGGTGATAGTTACCTATCTCCACTCGGTGGTGTGCATCTGCAAACCCATATTCCATATATTACATATTATCGTAACAATATCAAACTTAAAAATCATATCACGAGTATTAATAAATTTGTTCATACCCGATGAAGAGGCATTGTGGACTGATGCAGAAGAGCTGCGGCCACAACCACTAGATGACCGGGAACGGCCACGACCCCTTTGGCTATACTTCCAACCACTAGGATCGCGTCTAGTCTACTTCCTCTTGGTCGACCATTAACTGCCGTATTCACTTGTGGTTCAACGTAACGCATTTGATCAGGGTGAAGATGATCGTGGATAATAAGTGATATGTTACGGACAACTGCATGATTGCTATATCTGACCTCATCGACAAGAGATTGGAAGTACCGCTAGTCCTCCGATTCAGCACCAGTAGAAGGATCGACAAATTCGGTCGTGTCCACACCATCACTAATAATAAGTGTTTGCCAAAATATGTGAAGACGATTAACACTACATGGGGTCTGCGATTCCATAACTCTCTTGAGCTCACACGCATAAGGAATTTGATGGGTGGTTTGGAGTGCACAACCGCAACGATGGTACACTTGATCACTTAACTCTCTCATACATGTCAATTCATTCGACAGTAATCGCAGACAATGATGGGAAACACGACAGCACAAGTAGTTGAATGGAAAACCAGAGTACACCACGTCTGTACGACACCTAGACTATTCAAGTGTGTATCTGATCTGTGTTAGTTGTGATTCAATCTCCTGGTTCACTTTGGTCCAGACAGTATCGAGGGCTCCGGTGGAAGAGTTAAGCCATTGCTTTAACTCGACATGTGCACTCTCTACTCTACAAGTGGTTGTGTTTCCAAAATGAAGCACTTTATTCGTCCACGCAACAACAAACATCTCCTTGTATTTTAGCCATGTACCCTCAACGTAGGATATCACCTTAGGATTCCATCTCCATGTATCCTTTCATGAGTTGCACCGCTTGATCGTATTCCTCATCGGTCGCCGCTTCCATGATTTTCTTCCATTTCCCATTTTTAAACTTTTGGCCCATTTCTTTATCTTTTCCACAAATTTTATAGACCTTGTCTTCAACATCCTTATTATTATGCCATGTACAAAGCAAGTGGGCACTCTGTGGAAATATCTCTTTAATAGGATGCATCAATCCCAACTCGCGATCCGTAACAATAGCCGTCGGATGAACATCAAACCCAAGCAAAATTTTCAACTTCTCCAACACCCACGCATAGCTCGATTCGTTCTCATGTTTCATAATTGCATAGGCGATTAGGAAGTTCTTGTTACATGGAGTCATCCCGACTATCTCGAGGAATGGCATCTTATACTTATTCATTTTGTAGGTAGAATCTATGCCAATGAACCATCTGTAGGTCCGGATTAAGTTGATTGATGTTGGATGTGCCATGAACACATGGGTAACAACATTTGTATCCGGGTCGGCTTGCGTCCAATGTACGTAGTTATTCATCACAACGAAATGGTGAAATTGACCGATGACATCTCTTTGTTCAAAATCATGCTTCCTCAAGTCGTCTCTATAGTTATAGATAAGTCGTCTAATCGGTTTGTCCTCGGAAAATTTATTCTGAATGGCCGCCAAGATGGCACACGGCTTGGCTTGAGCAGCACTCATCTCACGAACAACTTGTTTGGCCGATTTACTCAGTCCACTCATTTGACGATGCCCCTCCAGATATACAATAAATGAGTGATTGTGCATACCCTTACTTCCAGACATCGGTCTGATTATTCAACCACTCAAGTCATGCAATTGTTCGGCCTTTATCTGAAATGTACACTTGCATGCTTTCGTCTTTGTGTCCTTTCGAGTAGCGACATCCAAATCTCTTAATACCCCTCTATACCGTTCACCGCGGTTACATCTCAATAGCTTTGTCTTTCCTTTATTCTTGTACGACGAAATGATCAACTCGAAACCAATTTGAAGAGCAATTTTTTTCGCCCAACCAATCGCATCACAATCACTATCGAATATTTCGTCGTTGACGAAATAACCACTATAATCAACGCCGTCACCTTCAAATTCTTCCAATATAACCTGAAATTTTTAATTGACAGAATGTTAATAATAATACCAATAATATTATTATTAAAATTTAAAATCATGCAAAAAAGCGACGGGCGTTGAAATTGCGCTGTACCATGGCAGGGCGTCGCATTGGCGCGACCACGGTACGGGCGTCGAATCGACGCCTGAGACCATGGTACGGGCATCCAGACGGACGCGTGACCATGGTCCGGGCGTCAGTGTGTGGAGGCGAGCGTGCATTGCAGGCCTTTGTACCATGGTGTAAGTGGAATCTGTGGACGCCCGGGCTATGGGCCAGGCGGAATATTCAGACGCCTGCATCATTTTCTCCGAAAAATTACCTCCAGATGTGAAATCTCGCCTATTTTCGTGGTTGTCGATGATATTGATGATATATATTTGATTGTGTGTTGGGTAGAATAAATGAAAAATTACTTCTAGATTTCAATTCGAAAAACTTGTGTGTTGGTAAAGAATTGTGTGTTGGGTAGAAATAATGAAAGATTGTCAAATGGGTAAAAAAAGTAATTTTAAGGGCGGTGTCTAGTAATTTAGGGCGGTGTTTAGTAATCCCCTATTATATATGATAACTCAACTCAAAAAAATATGTAAAAAATACATTATTTAAAAAGATAAATATTATACATCATGTTTATTAAATACATTAGTAAGATAATACAAAAAAGTAGAGAAGTACAATTATGATAATACAAGGAAAAAAAAAAAACTAATTTTGAGCCATTAGGTTCCACCATGATTGAATTCTTTCACGATATGGAGTCTCTCATCCTTTATTTTCTTCTATAATATTTCCACTCCACATACTTACAATTGGTGGTACCGAATAATAGGATATAGAAATACTTGAACAAAATGGTTACCATTGACATGTGCAATAGCTATGTGACTTCTTTCCTCGAGTGAGATTGGCGCAGACCCAAATGGCAAGTATGTAAAACAATCCTCTTTGTATGGAGTAAACGCATGCAGTATAACGTTGTACCGAGTTGCAATGACCATCCCACTATATATAAAATTCATCCAGCTCCAATGAGATGATGGGGATTCCAGGCAATTGAGTTAAAAAATATACCATATTTATGAAAAGATAATCACAATTGAAAATAAAATCACTAATCCCCTCTCCCAGCTTGGAAATAAGTCACAATTCAATTTGAAATGAGTAGATTATCTTGAAAAATATGAAATAGTCCAAAAATGTGCTATAATTTATAAAAAGACAAGTCACAATTAAAAATAAAATCACTAATCCACCATCTCCCAACTTGATAAAATATCAAAAAAAAAGACTATTTTGTACAGTATTTTTTATGGATTGGTGATATTGTGATTGAATGTACATTATTTTTAATAAAAAAAATTGCATTTTTTAATAAATATAGTTTATACTGTATCATTTTTAATGTACATTGTTTTTAATAAAATATATTTTTCATTTTTAATAAATATATTTTATAACTTTTATATTAATATATTTTAATTAAAGACTATCTAAAATTAATAATATATCATACATAATAAAAATTATATGATAATTAAATAAAAAGAGAAGGGTATTTTTGTGAAATATACTATCTTGTCAAAAGGGGGGATTAGTGGTTGGGGGAGGGGAGAAAGAGGCTGAAGGGTATTTTTGTAAAATAAGCTACTTTGTCTATTGGAGCAAGGCTATCGGTATCGCCGTTTTGGAATTAGAGTTATGAAACTCTTTGCGCTTTGTGAAAGCGATTTAAAGTGCAGAAAGATAAATGACACAAGATTTATAGAGGTTCGGCCAAATGTGCCTACGTCCTCTCTCCGTATATTTTTCTATAGGTTAAAGATCAACCTCTGTACCTCTCTTCTATCGATCGAGGGATTACCGTTACAATCTCGTCTTCGATCGGTCCGAGATAAACCGTTACACACACTTGTCTTTTTGTCGGCCCAAATTAAATCGTTTTCCTTTTCTATCGGACAAGGAATCAACCTATCTAACTTTCTATGGGTACTAGACAAACCTCACGTGGATATAGATTGTGATTTTAATAATGCCGAATCCTTGATCCTAATAACTCCGAACCCAATCTTATCCTTTCTTTTTCCTCTCGTGTATGTTTTCGTGTATAACACTCAAACACTTGTTAATATAAGCACAATTACAATAATAAGAATATGTATATCAATATCTGATCAATGAATCGATTGCTTTGAGTTATTGTTGGTTCAATACCATAGGAAGTGGTATTTATAGGCTCCAAAGCCTCAACTAGTCGTTAGCTTCTGCTGACTTCTTTACGTACGTTATAGTCCTCCATTTACGTACGTTAGCCTATTTACGTACGTTAACTAGACTTAGTTACATACGTTAGGTAATGCACAGATCAGTCCAGTAGCCTTCGTTTCTTTCATTACGTACGTTGTCATGCTTCATTACGTACGTTAGACTCATCTAATAGCGTACGTTAACATATCACTATAGCGTACGTTAATCTCACATATATCTGTTGCCTGTTTTAGTCAAAATATCCGTTGTATGCTTGATTTTGACCCAGAATCTTCCCAACGTTCATCTTGTTTGAATTCTGAAACACCTCATTACGTACGTTAGTCATTGTCCATTACGTACATTATAGTCGTTGTATAGCATGCGCTATTCCTGGCATATAGCGTGCGTTATTCCATCAGGTGATACTCTCGTCTGCCTTCAGGTGGCTTTTCATTACGTACGTTATGCCTTCCAATTACGTACGTTATAAGCACTTCGTTGCGTATGTTAAGTTGTATGGCTTGCATATGTTATACATGTTCTGTTCAGCTTTTTGTGTCTTCGACTTCTTTGTTAGTTTGTTTCGCTTCATTGTTGTTTTCCTTTGTTTAACAACTAATCATCAAAACTCGATAATGAATATTTTGAATAAAATATTCCAACAGTCTCCCCCCTTTTCGATGATTACAAAACAACACTCTTGAATGGGATAAACCTGCAAAATAATATATATATATATACACATACAAACACGAATCAAAGTTTTCGGCTTTGTTCGTTTCGTTAGTTTCCATCTCCCATCTTTTCTTCATCTTTTCTTTTTCTCCTTTTCAACTTCTTCTCATTTGTTCAACTTCTTCTTTTCTTTTTCATCTTTTCGACTTTCTTCGTCTTCTCTCCTCCTTTTTTATTTTTCTCGTCATTCTTCCATGACGCTCTTTTATTTTTCTCCCCTTATACCATTCTTCTTTTATTCCATTCTTCTCCCCCTTTTTGTTATCAGCAAATATGATAAATCGATAATGATAAAATCGATAATAAAAATATAATGTATGATTAATGCAGAAATGGGTAGACCTCACCTGACAAAAATCTCTCTTTTTTAAAAAAATATAACAACTCCCCCTGAGTTAAATATCGATTTTGAAAATATCAAAGAAAAATATACCAATTAATGAAATATTTAATTTTAATTTTTGAGGATCCAACTGATAGTTGGTTTTTCTTTTGATACATAGACGATATTCGGAATAACGGTTCCTTTTGGAATCCAAATCTTTTTAGTTTTTATCGTCCGACGTGGGCTTTTGCAATTTGAAATGTGATGCCCAATTTGTAAACATTTATCGCAACGGGGTATTTTGAAATTTAAGGATTCGGTTTTATTATGTGGTTAAAATCCTAACCCCTGCTTGTTTAAAGTATATTTTTGAACAGAAAGCATATTTTCAAATTTCTTGTTTCCGAGAGAAAATTTGTTCGTTAAATTTTTAAGTTCGTCTTGAACTTTCAAAAGATCAATGGTTAATTTATTTTCAATTTCAAGATAATTTGAATGATCAGTTTCTAAATATTTTCCTTTTTCAAGAATTTTGAAAATTTCGGTTTTCAATAATTTATTTTTCGATTGAAGGGATTTTATTTCGGATAAAGCATTTTGAAAATCGGTGTGCAATAATTCGAATGCTTCAAATAATTCATCGTGAGAGGATGTACTAACCTGACTTTCGACGTCGCTTTCGTCGAATGAACTTCGTGCCATGAGCGAGATTATTTTGATTGAAATCATCATCTTCATCTTCATCACTCCATGCAACGAAAACTTCTTTTTTAGGATTTGCACTCCGAAAATTTTTAGCAAAGTGGCCTGGTTTACCACAGATTCGACAGTTCTTGTCGAATTTCTTAGATTCGCCCGATTTGATGTCCTTCCTTCTCCGGTTCAATAAGTTTTGAAACTTATTAATATTCTTGGCATAGTATGCCGATTCTTTATCACTTTCATCGATCGGGATTTCTTCTCTGCGAGACATCTTAGCTTTTAAAGCTATCGATTTTTCTTTCAGCTTCGGATTTGCATTCCGAGATTTTAGTACAATCTCGTAATTTATTAGCGAACCAACTAAGGCGCTAAAATCAAGATTATTCAAATCTTTCGATTCCATAATCGTCGTTACCGTGCCGTCCCATTCCCGAGGTAGTGATTGTAGGATCTTCTTTACTTTTTCACTACTCGAAAGGAGTTTTTCGAAACAAGCCAATCCATTCGTAATGACCAAAAATCGGTCAAGCATGATTGTAATGGATTCTTCGTCTTTCATTTGGGATAGCTCGTATTCCTATAGAAGCATATTTATTTTCGTCTCCATGACTTGAGACGTTCCTTCATGTGTTACTTCTAACAGCTTCCATATTTCTTTGGCACTTTCACACGAGGATATCCGGTTGTGTTCTTCCGGATTTAAAGCATAATATAATAATTGCGTTGCTTTGCAATTATAGTGGTCGTGTTTCCAATCGGAATCATCATATTCTTCGAAAGTTTTAAGCGTACCGTTGGTGTTTGTGGGAATTTTCGGACCAAGACATATAACTTTCCAGAGCTTGATGTCGTATGCTCAGATGAAGATAGACATCTTTTTCTTCCAAGTCATGATGTTTGATCCATCAAAGAATGGTGGTCGGTTTAAAGCAAGACCTTCGCCCGGGGCAAGTTGAAATGCCATCGGATCTTCCTCGGATGTTAAGCCGATTTATATGGATACCCGCTCCGATACCAATTATTGGATCAAGACTATCGGTATCGCCGTTTTTGAATTAGAGTTATGAAACTCTTTGCGCTTTGCGGAAGTGATTTAAAGTGCAGAAAGATAAACGACACAATATTTATAGAGGTTCGACCAAATGTGCCTACGTCCTCTCTCAGTATCTTTTTATATAGGTTAAAGATCAACCTCTGCACCTCTCTTCTATCGGTCGAGGGATTACCGTTACAATCTCATCTTCTATCGGTCCGAGATAAATCATTACACACACTTTTCTTTTTGTCGGTCCAAGTTAAACCGTTTTCTTTTTCTATCGGACAAGGAATCAACCTATCTAATCAACAATGAATACTATAACTAGGGAACGTGGCAGGCAAGATACTAATCAAGCTCTTAAGTGGCACCTTAGACTTGGTCATGTTGGTCAAACCAAGGTTCACAAAATGGAGAAAGATGGAATTTTAAGTCCATTGGGTGTAGAACCCTATCCAACTTGTGAATCCTGCCTTCGAGGCAAGATGATTAAGTCCCCCTTCACAGGGACATTTGAAAGGGCTGCTGAAAAACTTGGGTTGGTACATACCGATGTTTGTGGTGCTTTAGAAGCAGCCCGAGATGGATATCAATATTTCATAACGTCCACAGATGATCTTACTAGGTATGGGATTGTGTACTTAATGAAACATAAATCCGAAGCCTTTACTAAATTCAAAGAATTTAAGGTCCTAGTTGAAAAACATACTGGATGTCATATCAAAGCACTTCGGTCGGACCGAGGTGGATGTAATACCCGCCATTTTTATAATGCAATATTATTATTTAATAATAATATTATAATACATTTCATGTTATTTAATTCAATTTAAAGGATCATGAACATTTATTTCGACGTATCACAAGTCCTAGCCCGAGTCATTTTTGTCAGTTACATTCTAGTAGTCATTTACTACTAATAATATCAATAATGCATTGTATTTCATTTAATCTCATTTCATTACCGAGTGAATAATTGTTGTACAATTACTTTCACTACACGTACAAGTCAACTTCATGTAATATCATTTAATAAGATCAGACATTTTCATGATATCTCATATGTTCTAAACCCGAGTCAATTTCTCAAGTTGATTTCAGAACATTTAATATTAGTCAATTTTTGTTAATATGATAATTAAAGGTATTATTATTAATAATAATAATAATATTTAGGTATTAATAATTTTACCAGTATCATTTCTATAACATCATTTATATTACTCTCGATATTATTATTAGTATCGATGTTATTTTTTTTAGGGAAAAATCAATTGCATTAAATAAATAAGAGTGGCCAACAAGGCTGGACAGTACCCAGCAACCATTACAGAAGGTGCAACAACAGCACGAAAAATACAAAATAAAAGAGAGTTACACTGAAACTACCAAGCAACCCTCCAAATACGCCTAACAGCGACCGCAGATAAGGAATTACGCGGCCAACGCTGAGAGATAATGTCCCGAACAAGACCAATCCCCTGAAAAGTGACTGTGTGTGGATATCGACGCCTCTGACCGAATCTCCTCTCATTACGCTCCTGCCAGAGTAAGTAGACCAACGCCGCTAAAAAAATACGGTATGCCACGTTAACCATATGCCTACCTCTCCACCTCCTAGCCGCCCAAAGAATACCCGTACTCCACTCAGAGTGAGGCCAACTAAATTTTACCTCCCTCCTAGCAATAGAGATACACCTACTAGAGTAAGGACACATGAAGAATAAGTGAGAATGAGACTCAACCGCCATCCCACAAAAGACGCAAATACCATCCTCATGCTGCAACCAAGGCTTATCCATCGTCGACAGATGCTCCTGAATAGCCAACCATAAGATGAAGGAGTGCCTAGGAATCTTCCCGGGGCCAAGAAGGAGAGGGCCTCACGGAACAGTAGGAGAATACGCTCTAAGGAACCGAAGAGCGGACGAGGAAGAAAATGAACCTGAGCTATGCAGTCTCCATGAGATACGATCCTGGCCTCCAATGATAGTAGGGAGGGCAGAAACAACATGCTGAAACTCAGAACGATCTACCACCAGCCAAACCCAATGACCATCAGAAATAACAGAGCCAAGACGGGCATGCACATCAATGCCAGTCCAAAGAGGCGCTCTAGGCAGAGAATGCCTAATCAAACCTATAGGGTGCCAAGGATCCGACCATAAACGGAAGGAAGAGCCATCCCCAACGAGAATCAAACGCCCCATGACAAGCGGGCGCAACTTGGCAGCTTGTTTCCAGTACGAGAAAGATGCAAAGAGATAGGAATATCCCAAAAAGAACAACTGCCGAACTCTATGCAAATGAACCCGGCTAACCCCAAGCAGGCAGGAGACCCGGCCGGGAGAGCCCAAATATGGCGGGTCATAAGGGCACAGTTACGAACCCTCAACGGAGTAATACCAAGGCCACCACACACAACAGGCAAGCAAACCTTAGACCAAGCCACTTTAGCATGCCCAGAGTCACCCGAACCTTTCCAAAGAAAACGCCTTAAACGCTTTTCAATGAGGGCAATCACACCCTTAGGCAGGATAAAAATAGAGGCCCAATAAATGTGAAGAGCAGATAACACAGACCGAATAAGCTAGCAACGACCGGCCATGGACAGAGATCTACAAGCCCAGTCACTCAGCCGACCATCAATCTTGTCAAGCAAAGGAGAGCACTGAGCCACTGTGAGCTTCGATGAAGATAAAGGGATCCCCAAGTAGCGCACATGGAGTTGGCCCATCTGAAACCCTAATAATTGCTCAACCTGACCCTCCTGCTCCAAAGCACTCGCCGAAAGAAAAAAATTACTCTTCCCAGGGTTAGCACGCAACCCCGAAAGAGAATCAAAGATATCAATACTCCTCTTAAGAACACCAATAGAGACCTCGTCTGGATTACAGAAAAGAAGGAGATCATCTGCAAAGGCGAGCATGAAAGTACGGGTGGCCTCACACTTCCAGTGGTACCGGAACCCCGGGGTTTGAGCAATCTCACGAGTAATAATACCATGAAGCACCTCCATAACAATAACAAATAGATAAGGAGAGATGGGGTCTCCCTGCCGAAGCCCCCTACGACCTCTAAAGATCCCCTCAGCATCACCATTCAAGGATACCGAAAAGGCAGTAGTGGTGATGCACTCTCTGATCCAGGCGATGAACGACTGATGGAAACCCATACACTGCAGAGCAATCAGCACAAAATCCCACTCAACAGTGTCATAAGCTTTCATTAGGTCAACTTTAAACACACACCGTCTAGGCATCCCCCTCTACCCATAACCATGAAGAAGTTCCTCAGCAAGAAGGATATTATCACTAATCCTTCTTCCAGGAATAAAAGCAGTCTGAGCCGGGTCAATCAAGGCATCCAAGCTATCCCGCATACGGTGGACAATAATTTTCGAAATAGCCTTATATAATAACTTGCAGCAAGAGATCGGTCTAAAATCCGACATGCTCTTAGGTAAGGCTACTCTCGGGACAAGAGAAATGATCGTAGAATTGATCTGCCTGACAAACTTGCCCGTAGCAAAGAAATGCATAATAGCAAACGAAATCTCACCCCCCACAATCGGTCAAGCCCGCCGGTAAAAAGCAGCATTAAAACCATCAGGGCTCGGGGCCTTTTCCTTATCAAACTCGAAGAACACAGACCGAACCTCATCAGCAGTAACAGGTCTAACCATGTGCACTGCAACATCAGGCGAAAGCGAAGCCGAAATAAAAGGCCTAACCTGGCTGAACGATAAAGGCATAATCCGATTAGAATAACCCAACAGTCTCTCATAGAACCCAACAACCTCATTCTTAATAAGAGCAGGGTCAGTCAACTCAGTACCATCCTCCGTATTAAGTCTATAGATACGAGATCTGACTCGCCTAGAAGCAATCCGCCGGAAGAAGAAGGCAGTACACTGGTCCCCATCCTTAAGCCAAGCCAACTTGGCCCGCTGCCTGAGCGAAGACTGTTCCTGAGCCACGGCAACTGAGAAAACCCACCGACAACATCTGTCCAACAATAAAACCAAGTCGTCTAAGGGATGGTCCCTGAGGATAGACTGAGAAGAAGAGAGGAACGAAGTAGCAGTTGCAAAATTCAATGCCAAATTCCCTTTCCTCTTACGATGTTATTAATACTACTGTTATTATTATTCTTCTTCTTATTATTATTATTATTATTATTATTATTATCAATGGCCCAAACATGTGCTCACCCAGAATAATATTAAAGCCCAAAAGTATACCCTAACCCTAATTCAATACAGTATAAATATACTGTCTCTGCAGTACAAAATACAATACACAGAATACACTCTTTTTCTTCCCAGCCATCGTTCTTCATCCAGAAAACAAAAAAAAAAAAATTACAATACAGAAATCTGCTGCAATCTACGGAGCAGAGAACGAGAGGATCCAATCCAATTCGTCGTCCGATCAATTTCCAGTCGCATTTCAACCGATTTCCATTCAATCTTCGAGGTGAAAAACTCAACAACCACCATCTTTGTATTATCTTTTGTACTTTCCCATGAATATGAAAAAAAATCATAATCCAAAAAAAATAATAATATGAATTTCAATCTAACACAGTAACCACCAACCCAGAAATATCACGGCCAAAACCCTTCCTGACTGGAGTCGGACTGTCACCGAGTTATCTGCCAGGAACCACCGCCGCTGCACCCACCAGCATCAAACTCGGCCGAACTCATGGCCAAACCCGAAACATCTTCCAAATCCGAAACTTTCAACCCGATTCATTTCACCTCAGCCAATTTCAGAACAAACCCAAAAGAAAATTTAATCAACTAAATCAAACCCGAATTTCAATATTTTTTTACCTGCCTGAAAATCCCGAAATCGGGCCAAGCCCGCAACTGCAACCCGACCCCTATTAGGAACCCATGATTAGAATCGGAGCCCTCACCCGCGACTCTCCGGGATACGCCGCGGCAAGTCGCACATCGCCGTCGGAACTTTTCTTTCGATCGTGAGTCCAGAACCACCGTCGACCTTACCCGTTTTGCTTCGTCGGAACCGCCGCTATCCACCGGAGAACTGAGGTCGCCTTCACCTTCATTTTTTTCCGCACCGCCGCTTTGCCGGCCATTTTGTTTCCTACCGTCTGTGTGTGTGTGTGTGTATGTAAATTACTGTGTGTGTGTGTGTATGTGATTTTGCGGGAAATTTCTTATGGCCGATCGATGCGAGAGAGAGAGAGAGAGAGAGATGTAGAGAGAGAGACGGGAGAAGAAGGAGATGGGATGAGGAGAAGGGTTGTGTCGGCTGAGAACTGAGGATAGGGTATTTATACCGCCGAATTTTTAGGAGTATAATTTAGTCCTCCCAGTTGTCAGGAACTTTTAATTTAATCCCAGAAATTCGGGATACTTCAATTTAAACCCGTTTTGATTTATAATTTTTCGATTTTAACCCAGTCAGCTTCTCATCTCTTATAATTTGACCCCAATCATTTCCAGTCCTATTTTGACCGAAACATTAAAATGTTGACTTTCAATTAATATTAATAATTAATCTGAAATTATGCATAAGTATTTTAATTTCAGTCATTAATAATGTTAACTCTTCAGTTAATATTAATAAGTAATTATAATTTATTTTCAGTTATTGTATAGTGATATTCATATCTTTTCATTTATTACAAATTGTAAGGATAATAATTACTATTATTATATGTAGACCTTATCGAGGATTTACGGGCTTAGGACTGTGAGTCGAGCATCTTCATTTCAAGTCAGACATCATCAATTATTCAGGTGGGAATTTTCACTATCACTTTAATTGCTTTAATTGGACTGCATATGTGATATTCAATTCATGTTTATAAATTATGATACTCGTCGTAAATCAGGCTCACCTGTATTCGTGTAAGAGGTTATCTTAAGATTCATGTTGTGTGGGGACACCTGCACAACCCAGTATTCACATATGTGCTCGATTCATGTTATATGTGGTATTGCTTGTATGTTTCATGTTGTGTGGGGACACCTGCTCAACCCAATATTCACATACGTGCTTGATTCATGTATATGTGGTATTGCGTGTATGTTTCATGTTGTTGCGGGGACACCTGCGCAACCTCAATATTCGTGTTATGCGTGTTCGATTCATGTTGTACGTAATATTGTGAGTATGCATTCATGTTGAGGAAAGATATGATAGTTTATTCATGTTATGTTTTCTATGGGATTGTATATTACTGTGATCAGTGAGATTTCCACGAGCTGAAGGAAGCTCATCCCCACCTTTATTGATCCCGCAGGTTAAACCAACCCGGATGGACGAAGGAGCGAGCCGAGGGAGCATATGAAAAAAGAATTTATTAAATGTTGTTTTCTTTATGTCAACTATTTTGAAACTTTTGGGGAAACTTTGACTAGAAATATTAAATTATGATTTATTTTCTTCCGCCGCAAATTTTTACCTCGTATTTATGATGAAATGTTACCTTATTTAAAGGTATTTATTTTCACGACATTGTAGCGACTCGACTTTGTAGGCGAGAATTTTTTATATTCTCAAGAAAATTATTTTTCTCAAAATTTACCTTTTATTTATTTTCCCCAATATTTACCCTAGAAAGTCGGGACGTTACATAGTAGTATCAGAGCGGGTTTTACCTTTCTGTAGACTCGCTAAAATGTAAAAGTATCTTATACTCTCAGCTTCGCCACTTCGTCACTCCGCCTGATGTACCAAATTTTAGTCATTAATCATGCATATGTCATTTCATTTTAGTTATATAATTATTTATGTATGTACGAACTGTTAGAATGGTCAAACCTAGAATGACTCCACGTAAAAAGGTCCCAGCTACTTTTGACTCGCGTCTCCTAGCGCGTAAGGACTGGTGGGACGACCCTAGTCTACCAGAAAATGCGCCACACTACGTCATTAATAGGCTGAGTAAGTGGCTAAAATCTGGGAAACAAGGTTCCGTCACTCGCCAGCTAGAGCACTTGATGGAGAAATTATCCGAAGACTGGAGTTGCTGCATCTTCTGGCTTTGGAAAAAGGCCATCAAGAGATCGCTTGAAGAGCGAGAGGCTGCGGACGATTTCTAATTTGTCCCTGGACGCCTATTGGATTTATATGCTCGAGAGGAGATTCCAACTGCAAATTGGAATGCCGACTCCACGGACGAGAAAGACTCGGAGGAGAATCCCAAAGAAGATCCAGAAGAAGAACCAGATGAGGATCCGGAAGAAATTCCTGATGAAAGCTCAAGGGTGGATCTCGCCGAAAATATGAAGGACGTGATGATGGTGGATATCGAGTCTGAAGATGAGGTCATTTCGTGGATTGAGCCACGACCCCCTATTCCCATTGTAGAGATTATTAGTAGTGATGATGAGGAGTAGTCGTAGACTCAGTTCATTTTATGATATCTATTATTATTGAAATTTTTCCATGGATGTTCCAAAACATATTATATTAATGAAAATCAGTTCTTTTGTTGCGTTTATATTTTTCTATGTGTTGCGACTATTATATGCGTTCTACCTATCTCCTCATTCTTTATTTCTCGTACTGCGCCGACTAATGAGTTTTACAACTCGTTGGCAGACTCATGGCTAACCGCGGAAATCGCAATGCTCCACCCACACAAGATCAACTCTTGGCTGGATTGGACACCTTGCTTCAAGGCGCGACTATCTTACCGCCTAATAACCCTGAGCAAGCTCAAGTTATTAAATGGTTCAACCACTTCAAGCTGCCCATCTTTCTTGGTCGTGAGGGACCAGCAGCCATAGAGGAATGGTTGATGAATCTAGATAGCATTTTTGACTACATGGCGTGCACCGACGCTCAGAAGGTGTCATGTGCCGTGTTCCATCTTAAGGAAGATGCTCGGACATGGTGGATGGGAGTGTGGAGGCTCAAAACCCAAGATGAGAAGGACACATTTACTTGGGACCAATTCAAGGAGACGATTATGGAAAAATACTACCCAATAGCGTACAAGATCAAGATGCAGAAGGAGTTCCTCGATCTGACCCAAGGTGGAATGTCAGTCACCGAGTATGAGCGCAAGTTTACCCACATGTGCCGTTTCGCTCCTCATATGGTCGAGACGAATGACATGAAGTATCATAAATTCCGGGATGGGCTTCGTGACCAGATTCGCCACCATTTGGCTGGTCATGGTCGTTTGAGCTACAATGAAGCTGTTTCAAGGGCCGAGGACATTTCTGCTAGTTTAGACATGGAGAAGGCAAGGGCACCACCAGTTGCAACAAATAACAAGCGCAAGTGGCACGAGCAAGGAGGTGGTAGCAAGAAAATTGTTAAGACTGGATCTTCGGGGGTGAAACCACAGTCCGATAACCCCACATGTGCTACTTGTGGCAAAGGGCATAAAGGTGCATGTATGCTTGGTCAGAGGCGGTGCTACTATTGCCATGAGGAAGGACACATGGCCTCAGCGTGTCCGGAGAAGGGAAAAGGCCCAAGCAATAATGTGCAAGGTCAAGGCTCCGGAGGCAGAGCTCGAGTGTACAGCATGGCCGAGGCTGAAGCTGAGACTGAACCCCAAACCATGTCAGGTATGTTACCAGTTGCAAATATTTCTGCTTTGGTGTTGTTTGATACGGGTGCGTCTCATTCATTCATCTCTAGGAAGCTCTGCACTATGATTGGTTATAGAAGTAGTCAAGCCCCTAGATCTCTGTTAGTTAGCATGCCTGTAGGGGAGTAGTGCGTGTAGACTCGATAACTAACAATGTGAAGATAGAGATTAACGAACATAACTTCTTATCCAACTTGCACATAGTTGAACTTAGTGATTTTGATGTCATTTTGGGTATGGATTGGTTGGACAAGTATAGAGCTGTAGTTGAATGCTCCGAAAGGAGAGTAACTTTATGTCCGTCTATCGATGTAAAGACTGTATTCGAGGGAGTGAGACACTCTAGTACTCCGAAGGTGATTTCAGCCATGAAAGCCGTGAAAATGTTGAAGAAGTGAAGTTGCCAAGGATTCTTGGTAAACGTGATGGGGAAAACAACTTCAGAGAAGACGGTAGCTGATGTACCTATCGTCAAAGAATATCAGATGTCTTTCCCGAAGACTTGCCTGGAGTTCCACCGAATCGTCAAGTTGAGTTCTCGATTGATCTAGTGCCAGGAGCGGCCCCAATATCAAAGGCTCCCTATAGGATGGCGCCTAAGGTATTGCAAGAGTTGAAGGTACAACTCCAGGAACTGCTCGACTCTGGATTCATCCGACCGAGTGTTTCGCCATGGGGTGCGCCAGTGCTCTTCGTGAAGAAAAAGGACGGAAGTTTGAGGATGTGCATTGACTATCGTGAACTTAATCGACTCACGATAAAGAATAAATATCCACTTCCTAGAATAGAGGACCTATTCGATCAACTTGGAGGATCAGGAGTATTTTCGAAGATAGATTTGAGATCCAAATATCACCAGCTGAGGATTAAGGGTGATGATATCCCGAAGACCGCATTTTGAACTCGTTATGGACACTATGAATTTATAGTGATGTCATTTGGTTTGACTAATGCGCCAGCAGTATTCATGGAAATCATGAACCGTGTATTTCAACCTTATTTGGATAAGTTTGTCATTGTGTTCATAGATGACATACTTGTATATTCAAAGACCAAGGTTGAATACGAGCAGCATCTTAGAACAGTATTGGGCATACTGCGCAAGGAGAAGTTATATGCGAAGTTCAACAAGTGTGAATTTTGGCTTAACCGAGTTGCATTTTTGGGACATGTGGTCACTTATAAAGGAATTGAGGTTGACCTGATTAAGGTATAAGCAATCAATGATTGGAAAGTACCGAGTAATGCGAATGAAGTTCGCAGCTTCTTGGGATTAGCCGGTTATTATCGGAGATTTATCGAGGGATTTTCGAAGATAGCTACATCGATGACTAAGTTGACTAGAAAGGGAGAAGTTTTCGTATGGAATGAGAAATGTGAAAAGAGTTTCCAAGAACTTAAGCGAAGATTGACTGTTGCACCAGTTTTGACGATTCTCGATCCGATGAAAGAGTTCGTCATCTACAGTGATGCATCCAAGCAAGGTTTGGGATGTGTATTGATGCAAGAGGGCAAGGTAGTTGCCTATGCTTCGAGACAGTTGAAACCGCACGATCTGAACTACCCTACTCATGATTTGGAATTAGCAGCGGTAATTCATGCCCTGAAGATTTGGAGACATTACCTTTATGGAGGTAAGTGTGAAATTTATACAGACCACAAAAGTCTGAAATATATTTTCACACAGAAGGAATTGAATATGAGGCAGCGCAGATGGCTTGAGTTGGTCAAAGACTACGATTGTACAATTCATTACCACCCCGGTAAAGCAAATGTAGTTGTTGATGCACTAAGCCGTAAGGCAGGAGGAGACCTAACTTGTTTGTTGACCAAGGAGGAAAGCTTGGTCAAGGAATTTGCAAGGATGAACCTTGAGATGGCTACACTATCGAGTTCAGTTGAGTCATTATTGGCTAGTTTGGTGGTACAACCAACCTTGAGGGAACAAATCAAAGAAGGTCAAGGACATGACGACTTCTTGGTCAAGATCAAAGAATGTACTCTTTGAGGCGAGGATAAGGGATTTAGTGTGTCCGATGATGGCACGATATATTATGAATGGAGGATTTGTGTACCCAATGTTGTTAAGTTGAGAGAATCAATATTAAAGGAGGCACATAGTACTCCATATACAGGACACCCTGGGAGTACCAAGATGTACCAAGACCTTAAGGGGACATTTTGATGGGAAAGTTTGAAAAGAGATGTGGCAGACTTTGTCAGAAGGTGTATAGTTTGTGAACAAGTGAAGGCAGAACACCAACGCCCCTTTGCATTACTTAAATAACTTCATATTCCAGAATGGAAATGGGAACACATTATGATGGACTTTGTGGTAGGTTTGCCTCAAACGAAAAGAGGAAACCACGCTATTTGGGTTGTTGTCGACCGACTCACAAAGTCAGCTCATTTTATCCCAGTTAAGATGAACTTTAGAATGGATCAGTATGCTCAACTTTATGTCACGGAGATTATTAAGTTGCATGGAGTGCCAGTCTCTATAGTATCCGACAGGGATACTCATTTCACATCGCGTTTTTGGGAGAGTTTGCAAGAAGCCTTGGGAACGCAGTTGAATTTTAGTACGGGCTATCATCCTCAGACTGATGGTCAGTCCGAGAGGACCATCTGGATCCTTGAGGATATGTTGCGAGCATGTGTGCTAGATATGGGAAATAACTGGGAACAACTATTGCCTTTGGTAGAATTTGCTTACAACAACAGTTACCAGTCGACGATCGGTATGGCACCGTATGAAGCCCTATATGGTAGGAAGTGTCAATCACCACTGTATTGGGATGAGGTAGGTTAAATGAGGATTTTGGGTCCCGAGATGATCGAACAGACAGTTCGCATGGTGGATAAGATTCGTGAGAGGATCAAGATAGCACAGGATCGTCAGAAGTCTTACGCCGACAAACGTAGGAAGGATCTCGAATTCTATGTTGGCGACAAGGTATTCCTGAAGGTATCTCCTACGAAGGGAATTGTTCGTTTTGGTCCGAGGAGCAAGTTGAGACCGAGATACATTGGACCGTTCGAAATTCTCGAGCGGATTGGAGAGTTAGCTTACCGTTTGACTTTACCCCCAGAACTTTCGGTTGTGCACAACGTTTTCCACGTATCATTGTTGAGAAAGTATGTGCACGATCCCGACCACGTCATCAACTATACCGCCGTGGAGATGAACAAAGACCTTACCTATGAAGAACAACCATAACTGATTCTCAACCGATCAGTCCGGCAATTGAGGAACAAAGAGAAGGTGTTTGTCAAGATCCAATGGCGTAACCACAGTAAGGATGAAGCTACTTGGGAACGCGAGAAGAACTTCAAGCTCGTTATCCGAATTTCTTCAATCGAGGTATATCATTTATTTTCGAGGACGAAAATTTTTCTAAGAGGGGTATGATGTAATACCTGCCATTATTATAATGCAATATTATTATTTTATAATAATATTATAATGCATTTCATGTTATTTAATTCAATTTAAAGGATCATGAACATTTATTTCGACGTATCACAAGTCATAGCCCGAGTTATTTTTGTCAGTTACATTCTAGTAGTCATTTACTACTAATAATATTAATAATGCATTTTATTTCATTTAATCTCATTTCATTACCAAGTGAATAATTGTTGTACAATTACTTTCACTACACGTACAAGTCAACTTCATGTAATATCATTTAATAAGATCAGATATTTTCATGATATCTCATATGTTCTAACCCCGAGTCAATTTCTCAAGTTGATTTCAGAACATTTAATATTAGTCATTTTTTTTGTTAATATGATAATTAAAGGTATTAATAATAATAATAATAATAATAATAATATTTAGGATATTAATATTTTTACCAGTATCATTTCTATAACATCATTTATATTACTCTCGATATTATTATTAGTATCGATGTTATTAATATTATTATTATTATTATTATTATTATTATTATCAATGGCCCAAATATGTGCTAACCCAGAATAATATTAAAGCCCAAAATTATATCCTAACCCTAATTCAATACAGTATAAATATAGTGTCTCTGCAGTACAAAATACAATACACAGAAGACACTGAGAAATCTGCTGCAATCTACGAAGCAGAGAACGATAGGATCCGATCCAATTCGTCGTCCGATCAATTTCCAGTCGCGTTTCAACCGATTTCCATTCAATCTTCGAAGTAAAAAACTCAACAACCACCATCTTTGTATTCTCTTCTGTACTTTCCCATGATTATGAAAAAAAATCATAATCCAAAAAAAAAATATGAATTTCAATCTAACACAGTAACCACCAACCCAGAAATATCACGGCCAAAATCCTTCCTGACTGGAGTCGGACTGTCACCAAGTTATCCGACAGGAACCGCCGCCGCTGCACCCATCAGCATCAAACTCGGCCGAACTCATGGCCAAACCCGAAACATCTTCCAAATCCGAAACTTTCAACCCGATTCATTTCACCTCAGCCAATTTCAGAACAAACCCAAAACAAAATTTAATCAACTGAATCAAACCCGAATTTCAATATTTTTTTACCTGCCTCAAAATCCCGAAATCGGGCCAAGCCCGCAACTGCAACTCGACCCCTATTAGGAACCCATGATTAGAATCGGAGCCCTCACCCGCGACTCGCCGGGATCCGCCGCGGCAAGTCGCACATCGCCGTCGGAACTTTTCTTTCGGTCGCGAGTCCAGAACCACCGTCGACCTTAACCGTTTTGCTTCGTCGGAACCGCCGCTATCCACCAGAGAACTGAGGTCGCCTTCACCTTCATTTTTTTTCCGCACCGCCGCTTTGCCAGGAGTTTTGTTTCCGGCCGTCTCTGTGTGTGTGTAAATTACTGTGTGTGTATGTGATTTTGCGGAAAATTTCTTCTGGCCGATCGGCGCGCGCGAGAGAGAGAGAGATGTAGAGAGAGACGGGAGAAGAAGGAGATGGGATGAGGATAAGGGTTGGGTCGGCTGAGAACTGAGGATAGGTTATTTATACCCCGAAATATTTAGGAGTATTCAATTTAGTCCTCCCATTTTTCAGGAACTTTTAATTTAACCCCAAAAATTCGAGATACTTCAATTTAAACTCGTTTTGATTTATAATTCTTCGATTTTAACCCAGTCAGCTTCTCATCTCTTATAATTTGACCCCAGTCAGCTTTTAAAATTCACTTCCAGTCCTATTTTGACCAAAACATAAAAATATTGACTTTCAATTAATATTAATAATTAATCTGAAATTATGCATAAGTATTTTAATTTCAGTCATTAATAATGTTAACTCTTCGGTTAATATTAATAAGCAATTATAATTTATTTTCAGTTATTATATAGTGATATTCGTATCTTTTCATTTATTATAAATTGTAAGGATAATAATTACTATTATTATATGTAGACCTTATCGAGGATTTACGAGCTTAGGACTGTGAGTCGAGCATCTTCATTTCAAGTCACACATCATCAATTATTCAGGTGGGAATTTTCACTATCACTTTAATTGCTTTAATTGGACTGGATATGTGATATTCAATTCATGTTTATAAATTATGATACACGTCGTAAATCAGGCTCACCTGTATTCGTGTAAGAGGTTATCTTAAGATTCATGTTGTGTGGGGACACCTGCATAACCCAGTATTCACATACGTGCTCGATTCATGTTATATGTGGTATTGCGTGTATGTTTCATGTTGTTGCGGGGGCACCTGCGCAACCTCAATATTCGTGTTATGCGTGCTCGATTCATGATGTACGTAATATTGTGAGTATACATTCATGTTGGGGAAAGATATAATAGTTTATTCATGTTATGTTTTCCATGAGATTGTATATTACTGTGATCAGTGAGATTTCCACGAGCTGAAGGAAGCTCACCCCCACCTTTATTGATCCCGCAGGTTGAACCGAGCCGGATGGACGAAGAAGTGAGCCGAGGGATCATATGAAAAAGAATTTATTAAATGTTGTTTTCTTTATGTCAAATGTTTTGAAACTTTTGGGGAAACTTTGACTAGAAATATTAAATTATGATTTATTTTCTTCCGCCGCAAAATTTTACCTCGTATTTATGATGAAATATTACCTTATTTAAAGGTATTTATTTTCACGACATTGTAGCGACTCGACTTTGTAGGCGAGAATTTTTTATATTCTCAAGAAAATTATTTTTTCTCAAAATTTACCTTTTATTTATTTTCCCCATTATTTACACTAGAAAGTCGGGGCGTTATAGTGGTGAATATATGAGCATAGATTTTGATGAGTTCCTTAAGAAACATGGAATAGTTTCACAATTCACGCCGCCAGGAACCCCACATTTAAATGGTGTTTCAGAAAGGAGAAACGGACTTTGTTAGACATGGTTCGCTTCATGTTGAATTACACTGATTTACCAATTTATCTATGGGGGTAACTTACCGCTGCCTATATCCTTAATAGATTTCCTTCCAAATCTATTTCTATCACTCGGCATGAGATGTGGAAGGATAAGAAACCAAGTCTTAATCACATAAAGATTTGGGGATGTACAGTATATGCCAAGAAGGCTAAGGTGGGCAAACTGGAAGCGAGGTCTGTCAATGGACGTTTCATTGGATACCCAGAGGACTCGATGGGATATCTATTGTACATGCCAAAAGACCATAGTATCGTTGTGGCTTTACATGCGCACTCCCTTGAGGATGAGTTCATTCAGGAAGGTGGCTTGGGTAGAAATATCTCTTTGGAAGAGCATAATGAAAGTCCTGAGGAGACACCTCACCAGGGATCACGAACTGAACATATTGTAACACAACGTCCACTTTGAAGGTCTGATAGGGTGTCTCACTTACCTGAGAGGTATGGCTATACACATGTCGAGGAACTGGTCTCTACGACGCACCTGATAGCCGTGAGGACGACCCTGTCACCTATGACAAAGCGATAGTGGATGTGGATTCCAATAAATGGCAAGAAGTAATGGAAGATGAGATAGACTCGATGCATGCCAATCAGGTCTGGACTCTAGTAGATCTACCAACCGGCATGAAGCCTATTGGAAGTAAATGTATCTATAGGAGAAAGACTTATGGGGATGGCAAGGTTGACGCCTATAAGGCCAGGCTTGTGGCAAAGGGTTATTCCCAAAGGGAAGGGATCGATTATCATGATACCTTCTCGCCCGTAGCTATGATCAAGTCAATTCGCATGATGCTTGCCATTGCTGCCTATTACGATTATGAAATATGGCAAATGGACGTCAAAACGGCTTTTCTAAATGGATACCTCGAGGAGGAAATCTATATGGAATATCCTAAGGGTTTTATGTCCAAAGCTAATATTCATAAGGTGTGTAAGCTACAATGAGCCATTTATGGGCTGAAGCAAGCTTCTCGGAGTTGAAACCTTCGATTTGACGAAGCAGTCAAGGACTTTGACTTCATGCGAAATGAGGTGGAACCATGTGTTTACAAAAAGGTCAGTAGGAGCAACATTGCGTTCTTAATACTATATGTAGATGACATTATATTTATAGGAAATAACGTAGCAATACTCAGCACTGTGAAAGCTTGGCTTTCTAAAACGTTCTCCATGAAAGACTTGAGAGAAGCTTCCTATATTCTAGGGATCCGTCTCTACAGAGATAGACCACAAAGAATGATCGGACTTTCCCAAGCCCTCTATATAGATAAAATCCTGAGAAGATTCAAGATGGATGGATCTAAAAGAGGGTTCCTTCCCATGCGACAGGGAATTCATCTCACCACGAAAATGTGTCCTCAAAGTGAGGAAGACAAAAGAGATATGAGTAAGGTGCCCTGGGTAGCCTCATGTACGCTATGTTGTACATGAGACCGGACTTAGCTTATGCTGTTCGTATGGTAAGTCATTTTCAAGAAAACCCGGGAAGGGAACACTGGACTGCCATCAAGAACATTCTTATGTACTTGAGAAGAACTAGAGATATGGTTCTTACTTACGGTGGTGGAGAACTGAAGGTGGTTGGATTCACCGATTCTGATTTTCACGGAGACAACGACGACTCTAAGTCGACATCTGAGTATTTGTTTACTCTCAATAGAGGAGCAGTATCTTGGAGAAGCTCCAAGCAAAGCGCTACTGCAGATTCCACCTGCCAAGCAGAGTACCAAGCTGCCTCAGAGGCTAGCAAGGAAGCATTTTGGATGCAGAAGTTTGTGCAAGAACTTCAAGTGGTGCCTAATATGGAGCTGCCTATATCACTATTCTGTGATAATGATGGAGCTGTCACCCAATCCAAGGAGCCAAGGGCTCACCACAGCACTAATCATATAGAGAGAAAGTATCACATCATTTGAGAGATGGTTGAAAAAGGATATGTTTCATTGCAAAGAGTAGACTCATAAGACAATGTCTCTGACCCGTTGACTAAGCCGTTATCTCAGGCTGTCTTGGAAAGACATCTGAAGAACATGGGTATTGGATACCATGGTGTGTGACATCGAGTGCAAGTGGGATATTACACTCACGAGATGAGAGAGTAGGGGTACTTGTAATTATGGAATAATTAATAAAAGGCAATATGATTCATTCAGTGTTTATTGTATTTCAAATGCATTCTTGATTTGGTAAATATTGAAGTGAAGTCCATGTAAATAAATCGAACATTCCATTCTTGTTATCACATAAGAGTAAATGTACTAGAAGTGTTTAAAGTTTATTTTCGTAAACCGTTCGCAAGTCGATAAGCTTAAATGGGCATTAAGTTTTGAGAAAGACTTGTATAACTGATGCTAGGATGTGTGCATGTCTTGATAGCATGGTTATAAGTATATTGGTGGGACCAGTATACTCGAACACGACTCATACTTGATTCAGTCACACGATATTCACTTTCAGAGAGTCGATGATGAATCGAAAGGTTGTGATAGTATACATGGACCTTTGACTTGAGGGTTCAGTAGGAGATATGCCTGTGACGTTTAGTTTGTCATTAGAGTAGTTAGACTCATTCGCTTAATTGTTGAGTCAACCTTGAAGTGCGGACTATACGGGAAGGTATCAGTCTTTACTGTACGCCAAAAAAGGATTCTATCTCCTGTTAGTGAGCAGGCGAATGTCCTATACGGTTAATGACAAATGAGATCATAAGTCTTTGGACAAAGCATTCTGATCTAGTCGTATTATATACACTAGTAATCAGTCGGTCTTGTAACACCCCCAGATCAAACCGGGAATATTACACGCCGCAGACCCTCTCCGTGAGGATCCACCAGGCTAGACATCAAAACAACACATTACATTACATACCGACGAATCAAAAATAACGGACCAATAGACCGATTTGGTCTTTCGTCACAGACTTACAAATCAAAATACATAAACTCATCCAGACTCATACCCACACAAGGGTAACATACTTGCAACAATGAACAATAAGACAGCGGAAAAGACAATACAATGGACTCCGACTTACTTAACCCAAATCTGTCCTTCGTGTGATTAGTATCATTCGTATTTCATCATCCCTAGTGCGGATCCTGTGTCGTGCTGCCGAAAACTCGCATGTACACTGACACAATACGGATATCCACCCCGATTACTGGGGTTAGCAAACTCCATTTGTTTCGCTAGTGCAAGTATAAAGTGCAAATACGAGCCATACACGACACATTCGAGAATATAACGAAAGACTTCCCGAGATATATTTAGTTAAAAATAGTTCAAGTCTTGAAAGCGAAAGCGAAGCAAGTAAGCATTGTGAAAACATTTCCAATTCTCGGGAGTTTTGAAAACATCGAAATTAAAAAGGTTCTTAATTCCTCGAAAGCCATTTAGGGTCACAAACCCCAAAGTTCATTTTCAAAAATACAAATCCGTTTAACAAAACACGGGTCCACGACCCAACCATTCCGGTCATAAAACACAGGTCCACGACCCGATCATCCACTTCAATTCACTTACAAGGTCACATTACACATAACACTTTATTCTATGCCATTCTAGCAAACACCAAGACTCGAAATATAATGTCTCTCGACCCGAGCACAAAGCATTGTGATACTCTGACAATATCACAATTAACGAAAACATCAACGTCATCCTCAAGATGAAAACCACAATCGGTAACCATGGCCGTACCCCTTAGTATCGACCCCGGACATCCGTCGGACACTCCGGTAGAAACCACTTCGCGGCCGTACCCCTTAGTATCGACCCCCGGACATCCCGTCGGACACTCCGGGTGGAAGTTCATCCACACACACACCCAAATCCACTTCCGTGTCCGTACCCCTTAGTATCGGACCCCGGACATCCCGTCGGACACTCCGGTGGAAGGAACAACACACACGTTCCAAAATCACGCTTGCAAACCACAAGCCTCGAAGGTCAATCACGGTATATATAGTCGAGGTACTTTACTAGAATGGCGATTCATCCAACATATATTCATAAACCAGAACTAATATTATCAACAAGAAGGCACACTATTCCAAAAGCACCGAACGGCACCACCAATATCACGTAAATTCACATAATTCATCGATAACCACATGTCTCCACGTACAGCTTAAACAAAGGACTAAACTTCAAAACTTACCGACGACGTAATCACACACCATTGCATAACACGAAAGAATTAAGATCTTATGCTCAACATTAATAAAAGTATTCAATTAAGCATATTAATTCTAATAAAACACGAGTCGTCTTTAAGAAAACCATGTTGGTAAATATACCGATACTTTTGAAAAAGTTGGTTATGAATATTTATTTAGCACATATCGACGATTAACAACCATTTTATTCACAAAACACGTAATGTATGGGCAAGATACTTGCCTCGATAATCGATGCCGGACGCTCCCACAATCACGGATTAGTCGGGACACCTCGAACACCTACGATTCTCCGTGAAGACAACGAAGACACCCACACTCGCAAAGCCTGAAGAAAACGACGAACGGACGGCGTCCGACTCGAATTCCTGGCGAGAAATCTGACCCTACCCTCACACCATCAAGAAACTAACGACCGAACGAGGACGAATAATCGTAGAACGCTCGAATCCTCTCTAAGACATTTTATCGGACACCTTCAAGGCGTCGATCAAGAACTCGGCGAAAACAACGAATCGATACGATCCAACTATGGAATGACAAGGAAAAGATGTAATACATCTCAATGATCATCAATCTATCATAATACCAAGTTAAATCGGATTAATCGGACGAAAACAACCAAAATACCCAAAATCCCCAAAATCTCCCAAAAAATGGTTCTAAGAAGATTACCTTGAGTGATTCAAGTGTTAAGATCCGTAGAACACGCGCTAGATTGATTATCCGAGCCTCACAACCGAAAAGAAATGATGAAAATCGACCCGGATGAAGAACTCTCCCCCTCTATACTTCTCTCTCGCGGCAGATGGAAAAATGGGGAAGAAAATGAGTTTCACGCTCAAAACAACACGTTTATAGTGTAACACAAAGGGACCTATCGGCCGCCTATCGGCGCCTATCGGCCGATAGGCCCAACCGATAGCCATCTTGAAAGTAGGCGGTAAAGTCTATCGACCCCCTATCGGCCGAAAGGCTCTGGAAGTGCTCGCCAAAACAAACGACCATAACTCTCTCGTCAGGACTCAGATTGACTCACCGTTTGAACCATTGGAAAGCTAACTCGATGTTCTATAATATTGCAAAGATTTACAATTTTGGAGTCACCAAAAATTAATGGTGATCCAACAAAGTCGAACTCATACTTAGAAAAGTCGTTTAGTAATCCCGAATTCAACAAAACGACACCTAACCCGAGCCCGAATACGAGCCAAGATATGGTTACGAAGTACTCACAAAGACGAATCTAAGAGCTAGTAGAACACACGATTCCGACCACCCGAAGGCTCGAAATTCGACAACGGAAGGTAATTACCCCAAACTTTGGGAAATTACGAAAATGGCCCAACCGCCCAAAATCACCATACGACAACGAATAATCAAACCGAAGCTCACAACACGTATAACAAAGTTAAACGGTCTTGGGAAACTCAAAACAACAGCTGGACGAGATTCGCAAGAATCGAACTCAAGTGCGGAAAAGTCGCTAAAAGCACAGAACTCAACGAAACGACACCGAAACGAACTCGGATGTCAAAAAGTGTAGAATTAATTATTCTCGGAATGACGAAACGGACATGAGCGAAGTCGTCAAAACAGACTTCCGCCGAAAAAAATAATTACGGAATCGAAAATTGCGGATATTACATTCTACCCTCCTAAAAGAAGTTTCGTCCCAAACTTAAAACAAGTAGGGAGAAGAAATATTCTCACAGAAAACTCAACGAGATACACAAGAATGCGTAACTAACGCCCAACGGCGAAATGTTACAAACAACGCAAAGGAGTATACGGCGTGAAAACACGCTCCACGGCGACCAACACAACGTCGCCGTTAGGGATATAATAAAAACCAACAAGTGACAACGTCATCAAGCGGATAATATAGCCAAGTCAATTATCCGACAATCACAAAACACAACGAACGAAAATCAATATGATTGACCCACCCAACGGTACATCAATCAAAACGCGAGTCAACCGATGAACAACCACGAAATCCCACAGCCTAAGGGATGGAAGATCGAAACTAAACTAATATCCCGAAATGAAGGGAATTACGAAGGAGCCCGAATGTTCGCCAATCACGAACGAGGTCAATATAAACCGAACAATCAAACGATCAAACCACAACGATCGAGACAAAAAGATCGAAGAATCATGTTCGAATCACAAAGAACAATAAAGTTCAAACAACAACTCCCGGGATGATCCGGTGAGAACTACAAGACATGCATTGCCGAAGATCCACAGAAAGGGAATAGCGATTGAAAAGTCACAACGACAACGAGTTATTCGAAATAACACCACACTCGTTCGATCAACAAAAGCAAGGAGCAGGACAAGCTCGAAATGTCAACGAACATAAATGAGTCGGCCAGTCGATAACACAAGAGTTCCAAAGCCGATCCACTTCGAATAAAAGAACTAGTAGAACCGGATGATGTCACTCCCAAACAAGGTTCACAAGAATCGAATCAACCCGAAAAAGTAACATCGATAACCGATCGACCCACAACAAGATCACACTGCTCGGACGATGAAACCGAAATATAGAACAAGTTCATAAAGTGCCAACGATCACGAGCGAATCGACAGATCGAGAAAGAGAAAATACGAAGTCTAAAAACAACACGGGTACTACATTCGACCTCTTATAAAAGAAGGTCGCCCCGCAACTCACGACAAAGAAAATCAAGGTGACGACACAACAAGCAACCGACAAGAACATCCTTCAAAGGCCTCTCAAAGCCGATTCGATATCTCTGTCCAAGCGCGAACTCCGAAAGTCTCGGTAGCCAATTCACAAAATCGAATTCGGTGTCCTCGAGTCCACACTTGAAATGTGTCATCGACGAGAAAGACAATTTACACGTGCATGCCCCGGCACATCACGATTGAAACGCCTCGGCTCGGCATACCGAAAATATAAATGCTCGGTACAATGGATCAAAACACCGCAAAACAACATACCGGAGATGCCAACTCGGATAACATAACAACGCATACGAAAATCACAACAACAACGGCATCATTCGAAGATTACAACATCCCGAACGACAGCCATCACACAATCACAACCATCATGAAACAATCACCCATGTGTATAACGCATAAAAATCCAGGCTTTAACAACCCACACCAAAGGCGACAATACGCAATCACCACGAGGCGATAAACAAGAACACCACCACACCTCTCACGAGGGCCAACAAAACATATGCGTGGCGAGCGACTCGACGCTCACGCCACCAATTCGATCACAATTCGGGTTGACACCGCAACGAAAGTTCGAAAACCATACACGCATTTCCGGTCCGCAAACAGGAATGATAGGTTTTAAAAACGAGAACCACCTTTTGAAAACAGTTTGGAAACACCAGTTGATCTTGAGTATCATTTACAAAAAGTTAAACAAACATCATTTCCGAGACTCTGTAATTCATCTTGCGTTTGAACTAAAATGAGGACACCTTTCTTTTAGTGAAAACTTTCAGAATATCCGACCCTCGGGTCTAAGTATAAATGTTTCTAAACATCGAAAATATCTCAAAACATTTTGGTCCTCGAGGTAGAAAAATTTTGAAACAGATAGTTGCGCTAGTAGGCGCCTTGAAAATACAATCATTAAAAGTACGTCTCGAATTTTATTTTCTAAGATACTCAAGGTTTTCAAAGATAATACAATGGGCTACAATGCCCAAAGATTTCAGGTAAATACACGGAATATTATAGCGCCGTGGGTCCCGCACCGGAACCCACCATGCTAAAAACCAATTACAAAAATGCCCAAAAAGGTCGATGACGGTAGTACTTATCAAACTCACAAAATCACTTGAAAACACCCAACTACCGTCAAAACGGTCAAGGCCAACAACTCGGTTAAAGGAATCGGTTTTCGAAATAAAAATTCAGTCGGTAAAATACCGAAAGCTATTACAAAGGAACTCACTCAATGGAAAAAGGAAATACAGTCCAACATGCACAATCCAAAGAACTACTCCTCACATGAAAGAAATATGAGAGTCAAATAGTCACGTATCAAGAAATCAAAATCCATAAAAGGACTCCGTCACTTAATAAATAATCATAAAAAAAATAGCTCGTGTCACACGAGGCACAACACAAAGAAGGGAGACTTACATCCACAGATCGCACGAAGATGATGGCCGCATCCCGATACTAATCACGGCCGACATTCCAAACGACGCGTCGCGACACGACATCGATCGGACAAAATCGACAAAACGAGACTCAACAATACATAACTCGACCCGACACCTAGGTTTCCTCAACCTAAGCTCGATACCATAAATGTAACACCCCGCATCAAACCGAATATTACACGCCGCAGACCCTCTCCGTGAGGATCCACCAGCTAGACATCAAAACAACACATTACATTACATACCGAATCAAAAATAACGGACCAATAGACCGATTTGGTCTTTCGTCACGGACTTACAAATCAAAATACATAAACTCATCCAGACTCATACCCACACAAGGGTAACATACTTGCAACAATGAACAATATGACAGCGGAAAAGACAAAACAATGGACTCCGACTAATCGAACCCAAAACTGGCCTTCGTGTGATTAGTATCATTCGTCTTTCATCATCCCTCGTACCGATCCTGTGACTTGCTCCGGGAAACCTGCATGTACCTGGACACATTACAGATATCCACCCCCCGATTACTCTGGGGTTAGCAAAACTCCACTGTTTCGCTAGTGCAAGTATAAAGTGCAAATACGAGCCATACACGACACATTCCGAGAATATAACGAAAGACTTCCCGAGATATATTTAGTTAAAAATAGTTCAAGTCTTGAAAGCAGAAACGAAGCAAGTAAGCATTGTGAAAACATTTCCAATTCTCGGGAGTTTTGAAAACATCAGAAATTAAAAAGGTTCTTAATTCCTCGAAAGCCATTTAGGGTCACAAACCAAAGTTCATTTTTCAAAAATACAAATCCGTTTAACAAAACACGGGTCCACGACCCAACCATTCGGTCATAAAACACAGGTCCACGACCCGATCATCCACTTCAATTCACTTACAAGGTCACATTACACATAACACTTTATTCCTATGCCATTCTAGCCAAACACCAAGACTCGAAATATAATGTCTCTCGACCCCGAGCACAAAGCATTGTGATACTCCGGACAATATCACAATTAACGAAAACATCAACGTCATCCTCAAGATGAAAACCACAATCTGTAACCCGCGCCGTACCCCTTAGTATCGACCCCGGACATCCCGTCGGACACTCGGTGGGAAACCACTTCCGCGGCCGCACTTAGTATCGACCCCGGACATCCCGTCGGACACTCCGGTGGAAGTTCATCCACACACACACCCAAATCCACTTCCGTGTCCGTACCCTTAGTATCGACCCCGGACATCCCGTCGGACACTCCGGTGGAAGGAACAACACACACACGTTCCAAAATCACGATTTGCAAACCACAAGCCTCGAAGGTCAATCACAGATATATAGTCGAGGTACTTTACTAGAATGGCCACCATCCAACATATATTCATAACCCAGAACTAATATTATCAACAAGAAGGCACACTATTCAAAAAGCACCGAACGGCACCACCAATATCACGTAAATTCACATAATTCATCGATAACCACATGTCTCCACGTACAGCTTAAACAAAGGACTAAACTTCAAAACTTACCGACGACGTAATCACACACCATGGCATCACACGAAAGTATTACGATCTTATGCTCAACATTAATACACGTATTCAATTAAGCATATTAATTCTCGTAACACACGAGTCGTCTTTAAGAAAACCATGTTGGTAAATATACCGATACTTTTGAAAAAGTTGGTTATGAATATTTATTTAGCACATATCGACGATTAACAACCATTTTATTCACAAAACACGTAATGTATGGGCAAGATACTTGCCTCGATAATCGATGCCGGACGCTCCCACAATCACGGATTAGTCGGGACACCTCGAACACCTACGATTCTCCGGCGAAGACAACGAATACACCCACAATCGAAAAGCTTGAAGAAAACGACGAACGGAAGGGTTCCGACTCGAATTCTTTGCGAGAAATCTGACCCTAACATCATACCATCAATAAATTAACGAACGAACGAGGAAGAATAATCGTAGAACGCTCGAATCCTCTCTAAGACATTTTATCGGACACCTTCAAGGCGTCGATCAAGAACTCGACGAAAACAACGAATCGATACGATCCAACTATGGAATGACAAGGGAAAAGATGTAATACATCTCAATGATCATCAATCTATCATAATACCAAGTTAAATCGGATTAATCGGACGAAAACAACCAAAATACCCAAAATCCCCAAAATCTCCCAAAAAAATGGGTTCTAAGAAGATTACCTTGAGTGATTCAAGTGTTAAGATCCGTAGAACACGCGCTAGATTGATTATCCGAGCCTCACAACCGAAAAGAAATGATGAAAATCGACCCCCGGATGAAGAACTCTCCCCCTCTATACTTCTCTCTCGCGACGCAGTGGAAAAATGGGGAAGAAAATGAGTTTCACGCTCAAAACAACACGTTTATAGTGTAACACAAAGAGACCTATCGGCCGCCTATCGGCCGATAGGCCCAACCGATAGCCATACCGAAAGTAGGCGGAGAGTCTATCGACCCCCTATCGGCCGAAAGGCTCTGGAAGTGCTCGGCCAAAATCAAACGACCATAACTCTCTCGTCCGGACTCGATTGACTCACCGCTTGAACCATTGGAAAGCTAACTCGATGTTCTATAATATTGCAAAGATTTACAATTTTTGGAGTCACCAAAAATTAATGGTGATCCAACAAAGTCGAACTCATACTTAGAAAAGTCGTTTAGTAATCCTGAATTCAACAAAACGACACCGGAACCCGAGCCTGAATACGAGCCGAAGATATGGTTACGAAGTACTCACAAAGACGAATCTAAGAGCTAGTAGAACACACGATTCCGACCACCCGAAGGCTCGAAATTCGACAACGGAAGGTAATTACCCCAAACTTTGGGAAATTACGAAAATGGCCCAACTGCCCGAAAATCACCATACGACAACGAATAATCAAACCGAAGCTCACAACACGTATAACAAAGTTAAACGGTCTTGGGAAACTCGAAACAACAGCTGACGAGATTCGCAAGAATCGAACTCAAGTGCGGAAAAGTCGCTAAAAAGCACAGAACTCAACGAAACGACACCGAAACGAACTCGGATGTCAAAAAGTGTAGAATTAATTATTCTCAGAATGACGAAACGGACATGAGCGAGTCGTCAAAACAGACTTCCGCCGAAAAAAAAATAATTACCGGAAATCGAAAATTGCGGATATTACAGGTCTTGATTTGCATTAACACATATATAGTGTCTAGTCAACAGTAGGGTTTGACTTTACCGTGACCCGAAGACTTGACCGGGACATTTGATGAAGGGACTATACGTATATGTTATTCACGAGATAATGTTTCTAGAATGATTCCTTCATTCCTTCTCAGTCGGGGTTTACAGTGCAGTCTGCTAGGCTGGCTAAGTGTTGCCCGATTCCTCCCAATGCCGGCTGAGACGGATCTACAGAGTCGCGCATCACGATCGTTGACGGATAAATATGAATTTATTATCTCTCTATTAATATTAGATATTGGATATCTAATTATGATTTATTGGATAAATCAAATAGCGGTCTTATGAATTGAAATTAAGTTACAGGGTAATTAATTTAATTTATAAATTATATTTCTTAGAGAAATATATTTGTATTTGATATAATTAATTAATTAGATTTATCAATTAGTATAAATACATTGGAAATAAAATGGAGTGTATTTAACGGATTCGTTTGACGAACGTCCGGTACACGAGCCGAGTGACTCGGTCCGTTTCATGGAAATTTCCTATAGCCGCCACCTCCCCCATTTATTTGACTTGGTGATTGTTTTTCTTTGGTTGGTCAGATATGACATTATTGTCTTGATTTGTTTTCTTATCAAATCAATTAATATCTCACCTTTTATGACAAAGTGTTATAAAAGTGATAACAAAGAAATCAACACCAACTCATTCACTTCTAGCAAGCTTCGGCCGAACCATATGAGTGAGGGGAGAGAGAAATTTTTCTTGTTCAATTCTTCATCTTGAGGGTGATAAAAAAAGATAAGAAATAAAGAGAGAAAAATTCCTACGAGTTTCCCTAGCCGTGTTTTTGGAGAACGAAGTCTTGTATATTTTTCTGGGCAACTTCCGATGTGTGGTGACGTATAGGCATCGTATTTTCAGTGTTGGGGACGAAAGGATTTCATGCTCATGCTCGACTTCGTGATCATCATCAACTTATGAAGATATTGTCAAAGGCTTCAAGGGTATGGGACTTTAATCCTTTTATCTTCGTTTTTTCTTTTCGTATATACATTACTTGATCGATCATGTTTGGGATTCTTTATTATTATTCGGCTACGTATTCATTTTTGTTTCCGGAATCCCAACGCAGATATCGTGTGGCCACTTGGGAGGAGTTTAAAAATGCCATGGAGGCAGAATACTGTCCACCGCCAGTTCGGGAGCGTAGGATTGTGGAGTTCTTTACTGCTACCTCTCAAGATGTACCGATCTCTCAGGCCATCGTCACTTATAACCAACAGTCTGTTGGGTACGGGGTCGGATATTTGCGCCGTTTGCGGAAGCGTAAATATAAGTGCGGAAAATAAAGGACACGAGGATTTATAGAGGTTCGGCTATAAACGAGCCTACGTCCTCTCTAGGTATCTTTTTCTATAGGATCAAGATAAAAACCTCTACGCCTCTCTTCTATCGGTCGAGGTATAACCGTTACAATCACGTCTTCTATTGGTCCGTGATAAACCACTCGTACTTGTCTTTGTGTCGGTCCAAGTTAAACCGTTTTCCTTTTCGTAGGACAAGGAATCAACCTCTCTAGCTTTCTATGGGTACTAGATAAACCTCACTCGATAGCGATTGCGATTCTAATAATGCCGGATCCTTGATCCTAATAACACCGAATCCAATCGTATCTTTTCTTTTACCACTCGTGTATGTTTTCGTGAATTCTCACTCAAACACTTACAATTAAGCTCAATATCAACAACAAGAATGTGTGTAATGATATCACAAGAATAGACAATATGCTCAAGGTTGTTGTACTCAAACAATACCATAGGGATGGTATTTATAGGCTCCATCTTCAAACTAGCCGTTAGCTGCTGCACACTGCATTACGTACGCTATCTCATTCATATTACGTACGTAAGCTTCATTACATACGTTAACCTCCCCAGGTTACGTACGTTAGCCTAGTCCAGTTTCAGTCCAGTGAGTTTTCGTTTCTTTGGTTACGTACGTTAGTAATGACATCGTTACGTACGTTAACATTACGTCACTGCTAACGTCATATATCCGTTGTATGCTTTGCTGACTTTGACTCCTCCAACGTTCACTTGTTTGAACTCCTTTACGTACGTTATACAACCTTCGTTACGTACGTTAGCTTGCCCATATTACGTATGTTAATGATCACATATTACGTACGTTAGCTTTGTGTTTTTCCAGCTTTTTGTACTTCGATTCCTTCGATGATTTGCTTCGTCTCTTTGTTGTTTTGTTTTGCTTATCAACATTAATCATCAAAACACTTTTAATTTATGTATGGAACAAAATGTTCCAACAATCTCCCCCTTTTTGATGATTACAAAACAACACTCCGACAATGGGATTTTCCTGCAAAAATACAAATATATGTATATCTTTACAGACCAAAGTTTTCGACTTTGTCCGTTTCGTTAGAATCTTCTCCCATTACTTTTTCGACTCCTTCTTTCTCCTTACCTTTAACTTTTTGAATTTTTCATCGTCTTTTCGACGTCTCCTCATTTTTCTTTTTCTGTCATTTTTTCACTTCTCCTCTTCATTTTTCAATTCCTTCGATTCTCCCCCTTTCAGGATAAATCCCATTTTCCTCCTTTCTCTCCCCCTTTTTGTTTTCATCAAAAAGTGGATAAAATATCAATTGAAATAAAAAATACCAAAATATAAAATATGCATGATAAATAAATGCATAAAGGGTAAAAACTCCCCCTGAAAATATTATCTCCCCTAAAAAAAAAATACTCCCCCTGAGTACAATACAAAAATCAATTTTTGGGGATCCAACCTATAGTTGGTTTTTGTTTAGGAACGTAGACGATATTTGAAACGTTGTTCCTTTAGGAACCCAAATTTTCTTAATCTTTATCGTCCGTCTCGGGCTTTTGCAACTTGAAATATGATGCCCGATTTTTAAACACTTTTCGCAATGGGGTATCTTGAAATTAACGGATTCGTTTTTCAAACGAGTTTTGAATCATAACCCCTCTTTATTCAATGTAAATTTTTGAACACCAAGCATTTGTTCAAATTTCTCGTTTCCGCACGAGAATTTCCTTGTCAAAGATTTTAGTTCATCTTGAACTTTTAAAAGATCATTCTTCAAAATATTCTCGTTTTCAATGCATTTCGAATGATCGAGTTCGACAAATTTTCCCTTCTCGATAATTTTGGAATTTTCAATTTCCAAGGATTTAATTTTAGACTTAAGGGATTTAATTTCCGATAAAGCATTTTGAAAATCCGTATGAAGTAATTCAAATGCATCAAAGAGTTCATCACGGGAGGATGTACTAACCTGGCTTTCGACGTCGGCTGCCGAATCGAACTTCGGGCCATGAGAGCGAGATTATTTTGATTGATGAAATCATCTTCTTCGTCTTCATCGCTCCATGTTGCCACGAGGACCTCCTTCTTAGGTTTGGCACGGCAATGCTTAGCGAAGTGGCCTGGTTTTCCACATAGTCGACAAGAATTGTCAAACTTCTTAGATTCGCTCGAGATATCCTTCTTCCTCCGGTTTAATAAAGTTTGGAATTTATTAATATTCTTGGCATAATATGCCGCTTCTTCGTCGCTTTCCTCCACCGGGATTTCTTCTTTCTTTTTCGACATCTTAGCCTTCATGGCTAACGATTTTTCTTTCGGTTTCGGCTTGACACTTCGTGATTTTAACACGATCTCATAATTAATTAGCGAACCAACGAGGGCGCTAAAATCAAGCGTGTTGAGATCTTTAGATTCCATAATTGCGGTCACGGTGCCGTCCCATTCGCTAGGTAGTGATCGTAAAATTTTCTTAACTTTTTCACTACTAGATAATGGTTTTCCGAACGAAGCAAGCCCATTAGTGATGACCGAGAATCGGTCGAGCATATTGGTGATGGACTCGTCACCTTTCATCATGAATAACTCGTAGTCATGGAGAAGCATATTTATCTTCGTCTCCTTGACTTGAGTCGTCCCTTCGTGTGTGATTTTTAGAATTTTCCATATTTCTTTCGCACTCTCACACGATGAGATTCGATTGACCTCTTCTGGATTTAAGGCACAAAATAAGAGTTGGGTGGCCTTACAATTTAGATGGTCATTTTTCCAATCGGCATCGTCGTATTCTTCGAAAGATTTGAGCGTACCGTCGGATTTGATTGGAACTTTCGGGCTAAGGCAAATAATCTTCCAAATCTCGATGTCGTATGCTCGGATGAATATCGACATCTTCTTCTTCCACGTCAAATAATTTGAGCCATCAAAGAATGGTGGTCGGTTGAGAGCAAGGCCTTCGACTGGAGAGAATTGAAACGCCATTGGATCTTTTTCTCCTCGGATGTTAAGCCGCGTATTGGAGTACCGCTCCGATACCAATTGTTGGGTACGAGGTTGGATATTTGCGCCGTTTGCGGAAGCGTAAATATAAGTGCGGAAAATAAAGGACACGAGGATTTATAGAGGTTCGGCTATAAACGAGCCTACGTCCTCTCTAGGTATCTTTTTCTATAGGATCAAGATAAAAACCTCTACGCCTCTCTTCTATCGGTCGAGGTATAACCGTTACAATCACGTCTTCTATTGGTCCGTGATAAACCACTCGTACTTGTCTTTGTGTCGGTCCAAGTTAAACCGTTTTCCTTTTCGTAGGACAAGGAATCAACCTCTCTAGCTTTCTATGGGTACTAGATAAACCTCACTCGATAGCGATTGCGATTCTAATAATGCCGGATCCTTGATCCTAATAACACCGAATCCAATCGTATCTTTTCTTTTACCACTCGTGTATGTTTTCGTGAATTCTCACTCAAACACTTACAATTAAGCTCAATATCAACAACAAGAATGTGTGTAATGATATCACAAGAATAGACAATATGCTCAAGGTTGTTGTACTCAAACAATACCATAGGGATGGTATTTATAGGCTCCATCTTCAAACTAGCCGTTAGCTGCTGCACACTGCATTACGTACGCTATCTCATTCATATTACGTACGTAAGCTTCATTACGTACGTTAACCTCCCCAGGTTACGTACGTTAGCCTAGTCCAGTTTCAGTCCAGTGAGTTTTCATTTCTTTGGTTACGTACGTTAGTAATGACATCGTTACGTACGTTAACATTACGTCACTACTGACGTCATATATCCGTTGTATGCTTTGCTGACTTTGACTCCTCCAACGTTCACTTGTTTGAACTCCTTTACGTACGTTATACAACCTTCGTTACGTACGTTAGCTTGCCCATATTACATACGTTAATGATCACATATTACGTACGTTAGCTTTGTGTTTTTCCAGCTTTTTGTACTTCGATTCCTTCGATGATTTGCTTCGTCTCTTTGTTGTTTTGTTTTGCTTATCAACATTAATCATCAAAACACTTTTAATTTATGTATGGAACAAAATGTTCCAACACAGTCGGGATATGTGAAAGAACAAGTGAGAACTGAGGCTGATAAAATCCGCTACTTCAATATGCGCATGAATCCGCATATTAGACAGAGCATGGAACCACTCATGTGTGCCACATTGAAGGAGTACCAGGATCACGCTCTAGCGATTGAGATAGCAGTTCCAGAGTCAGAGTCTGGTTTCGAGGCAAAAAATAGAAGACTTCGGGTAACTTCTCAGCCGGCAAGAGGAATCCGTTCTCTAGGTTGTTGTCTACTCCCGCATCAGGAAATAGACCATTTCATTAGGCTTAAGGCTCCCAGAGTAACCGTTCAGTCCAGTCCTCTATTCCTGGTAGCAAAATGTGTTTTAATTATAGTAAGAATGAGCACCTGGTGAAGGATTATCCGTTTCCACTGGTTACATGTTTCTCATGCGGACAGAGTGGTCATCGTGCAGCTCATTGCGAGGCGGTTGCCAGATCAGTCAGAGCTTCGATGGAAACTGCAGCGCCGGGAGAACCTAGTGTCAGTCAGAAAGCTCCAGTATCACAGGGTCTTCAGAGTTCAGGTTGGGGTCATCCGGATCGCCATGCAGCATCGAGTTCGAGAGCTGTACACCCATGTTTGTATCAGATGAGACGCACGGAGGAGATAGACGCTCCGGTGGCATTAGGTACCACTCAGATCCTTTCTCATCTAGTATCGGTACTATTTGATTCGGGTGCTACTCACTCTTTTATTGCTTGGGATTGTGTATGTCGTATTGGTATTGATTGTTTGTTTGAGTGTGAGACGTTTGTAGTGGGTATGCCTAGTGGGGATCGTATGGTTGGGAACTGAGAAGTTAGAGACTGCCCAATGAGAATCGGGAACCGAGATTGGCCCTCGAACCTCATTTGTGTAGACTTAAAGGGTGAGGATTTGATCCTCGGAGACGATTGGCTGGATCGTCACGGTGCTATCATGGACTATCGGAAACATACTATCTCGATAGTGGCCGAGGATAGCACGGAGCATACTCTTGTGGGTTGTAAGCCGGGTAGATCAGGGAATGTAATCATCACCTTGAAGGCGATGAAACTTCTAAACCAGGATTGCGTAGGCTATTGGTGTTATACTTTGAAGGCAGAAGAGGGTGGAGTTAACATGTCGTCAATTTCAGTTGTTAATGAATATCCTGACGTACTTCCGGATGACTTGCTCGGATTACCACCACAGCGGTAAGTTGAGTTTCCTTTTGATCTAGAGCCGAATGCGGCTCCTGTTTCTCGGACACCCTACCGTATGGCGTTGTCAGAGATGTTTGAGTAGAAGAAACAGTTGGGGGAATTGCTTAATAAAGTGTAATATCCTAGAATTCCACTATGAATTTTTCGCATTATTTTATCTTAGTTGTACTGTACAGAGTGGGACCGATACAGTATGGATAAATAATTTTGGAAACCGTGACAGTCGTGCCAGTATGTCTATCGAGGTTATTTTGATTCTAGGATATTACATGCTTGGTGTGTCTTTCGATGTCAGATATACCGTATGAGTATTTGTATGATTGCCGTACTTGGTCGACAGTTGTAATTGAGGATATCGTGCATCAGACGTACCGTATGAGAATGATATCGGAATGAGTATATGTATTCGGTATGTCGCGTGTATGTGTTCGGTTTATTGAGACGACAGACAGGGGCAGAAATGGCTAAGTATGAAAGCCATTACATACGCTATGTAAGGAGTCTTACGTACATAAGTAAACATGATTAACGTACGTTAAGAAATGTACATTACGTACGTTAAGAAGGGATTCGGACAGGATCGAGCCGTGGTCAGCAGGTGGGACCCGGTGTCAGCTGCTTTCAGCGTAGGATGTGGACAGGCGAGTCAACCTCGGCATTACGTACGCTATGCATGGCATATTACGTACGTAATATGGGTTGATACTGTAGCAAGTCAACTGCTACATTACGTACGCTATGGTGATGGTATTATGTACGTAACGCAAGGTACAAAATAGTACAGTTAACTCTGGATGACCATTACGTACGCTATACAGGACATATAGCGTACGTCAAAGGCCTTACGTACGTTAAGATTGGGACTTAACGTACGTAACGAGATGCGCAGTTTATATAATAAGAGCTGGTCTTTCATTTGTTCACGAAAGAAAACTCATTTCTCCCACCCCAGTTCGTCCTTCTTCACTTCTAAGTGTTTTCTAGACACTTTTAACTTGGCTAGGAGCTGGAGAGCATGAATCTGAGGCTTGGATATGAAGATGTTAATGATTCTTAAAGTGTTTGATCCTTGTGGTTCTTCTTCAAAAGGTATGTTGATGAACTCTACTCCTTGAATTCGGATTTTGATGTTAACGTTGATGTTCTTCTCCGTATATGGATGATTATGGTGTTGATGTTATGATTTTGAGATTATACGAATCGTATATTGAAGAACAAAATGATACATGCCTTGGATTATGGATTAGATGATGATTAGATGTTAGAACACATCCAATTACGTCGTTTTGTTGGCTGCAAACATGATTATGGACTAATTCATGTTCTTGAAGAATTCTTGAATGATATATGTCCGTAAATTGGAAGGATTACGGTTAATTTTGGTATATGATTATGCATGATGATAGCCGGTAATTGTATTCATATGAATTTTCAAGAATGAGCCGTGTTAATACGAATTTAAGATTGAAGTCGGAACCAAGAATGTTGTAGACGTTGATAGAACTATTGATTATCGAAATTCGGCTTGTATTCGTATTGATAAGAGTTGATATGGTTTGATTTCGTATGATCGAGATACCGTTAAGTTTGATTGGTTGATTATACCGGTTGTTGATTGTTATCGAACGTATCATTGATTGATTATTGTATTAGGTTGCGTTAGGTGATCATTGATATTAATCATTGTGCTGCGGAGCTTGTAGATGAAGACGACGGGACTAGTAACAACTTCATCGTATTGGTATCGAGGCAAGTTATGCTTGCTCAGTTCATAATGTTAATAAATGATTTCGTTTTCATTTCATTTATGATTCATATAGCAATGGCATTATGGAATATATGAATTGTCGGAATGGTGGTATGTATGGTATTTTTGGACTAAGATAAATCATAATGTATATGATTTTAAGGGTGTCTAGTGGAAATGGGAACGTGAATTATAATTTGGTCTATTGCATGAGAAGTTGGATATCAAGGTTAATTATAGTGTCGATGTTGAACTCGGGATGGTGGTTTGGTATTAGGTATGGACTGTACTTCATTTTGGATTGTCGGATAAACCGTGTATTCGTTCAGGGCAGTTGGTCGTGGAAATGTTAGCGTCTCCAGCTTGAGGTAAATTACTATTGTTAGATTATGATAATCATCGTTGCATTATTGCATGTATGTGTTGATATTTCATGCGGTGAGTGTGCACCATTATTTGTTACGTTCTGTGATGTGCTCTTTCTTTGAGCCGTAATCTGTGGCGCCGATGTGTTAGGGATAAAACCTGTATGGTACCCGAATGGAAATGTGTTAGGGGATAAGACCTAAATGGCATATATGTCCGGAGTATTCCTGAGTAGATGCTTCCGTGACCCTCGGCTGCTGCCTTGGGAGTTTATGTGATATTGTTCGGAGTGTTCCTGAGTAGATGCTTCCGTGACCCTCGGCTGCTGCCTTGGGAGTTTATATGATATTGTCCGGAGTATTCCTGAGTAAATGCTTCCGTGACCCTTGGCTGCTGTCCTGGGAGTTTGTGTGCTATTATTATATGCATTGTTGATCATGATGTGAACCGTTGTCTGACGGAATACGACATTATGGTCTTGTCGGTCTTTAATGATCGAGTTATTGTTGCCCTTTTGGAAAATCTTCTGATTCTTGTTGGATATGCGTTTGTTCGAGATTTGTTGTCATGTTGTATCGTGGCATATCTGGAGTCAGATACGTTCTGATCGTTCATGTGTAGGATTTTCGGGACGGGCACGTGTAGCATATGTTGGTTTCGACCTCATATTGAACCGTGCACACGAGGCGTGCCGTGAGGCTGATTAGGTACGAGACCAGACGTGTATTGATCAATACCCATGGTTGGCTTGTACACGGACACATGTCCGGATCGAGCGTATCGTGACGTCCATCTTGAGTCTTATTGATTGGTCGTTCACAGTTCATGTATAATTGGATCTGTTCGATATTCGGATTGTCTTTGAAATCCCGGATATATGATTTGTATATGGTTGACGATTTTATTCTCTCGTGTATCTGTCGTCGTTGAACCTTTACTAATCTCGTTCGGAGTTACCATATCGATGGTCAACTCATTGATATCGATCCTTTATAAATCTCGTTTGGAGTTCACCCTGTCATTGGTAATCTCGTTCGTTATTGATCCTTATTGATTCCGTTTGAGAGTTGTTTCATCGTTGGTATTCTTGGTTATTAGTCCTTGATTGATGTTATTGGAGTTTACCGTGTCGTCGGTATTCTCAGTTGTTGATCCCGTATTATCCCTATTGGAGTTTCTGAGTGTCGTCAGTATTCTCGATTGTCGATTCCTTATTGCTTTTGTTGGAGTTTACCGTATCGCTGGTATTCCCGGTTGTTGTTCCTTATTGATCTTGCTAGAGTTTACTATGTCGTCAGTATTCTCGGTTGTTGACCCTTTATTGATCTTATTAGAGTTTATCGTACTGTTGGTATTTCAGGTTGTCGACTCTTATTGGTCTTGTTGGAGTTTACCGTATCGTCGATATTCTCGGCTATTGATTCTTCATTGATCCTTACCGTGTTGTTGGTATTCTCGGTTATTGATTCTTCGTTGATCCTTACTGTGTCATCGGTATTCTCAGTTGTCGACCTTTTATTGATCTTGTTGGGATTTGAGGTGTTGCCGGTATTTTCGGTTATTGATTCTTCATTGATCTTATTGGAGTTACCAGATCATGGTATTCTCGTTCGTGGTTGATCCTTTGTCGATCTTGTGTGGAAATATCATGTCATTGATATTTCCGTTGTGATGCATCGATTGTTTATCATTATTGATTGTGTGAGCATTCATGCTTTGTATTGATATCCGGGACTTGCCATTGTTTCGGGACAGTTGATTTGCAGATGTATCGTGTGATATCAGTTCCTATCAGTATTGGGATCCGATTGTGTGACCCAGCCGGCAGAATCGAACTTGACCAGATTATTCTATACTCGAGATATGTTTATGTTTGGAAATCTTGGTAGTGTTTCGGATACAGGACAGGTGATTACATTTGAATTCGTTCATTACTTAAGGACGCAGGACGTGGAATATGGTAAGAACTGATTTGATATGGATTGTGATGGATTGGTAAGGTTACTACGGTGAGATTATATTGGAAATATTCTTACCCTGTAAATGACATTGATATGTATTGTTTTTGTGATGTGATCGTTGTTATTGTTGAGTATTATGGCTGACCCCGTCGTGGGCTCTATCTTTTAGGTACTCAGAGTTCGAGCTAGTAGCGGTCGTGAAGGGATGAGCTTTCCGGTGATACTGGCTATGGCGTGATTGTTCGGAGTGTGTATTCTTTTCTGGTTTTTCTAATTCCGCTGCAAATGTATATAATTATGTTTTTATCCGCTGTGTGTGTATATGTTTCTAAATGGCTTTTCGGTATTCTTCTGAACTATGCTGTGTGTGTACTTCAAAACGGCCCTTTTGGCATTTTTAAATATTTGCGAAAATGATTTTAGCCTTGTGGGTTCCAATATGGGGCCCACGGCGCTGTAATATTCCCGGTCGGTTTTGGGGGTGTTACAGAAGATGGTATCGGAGCTTGGGTTTCGTAAAACCCAGGCGTGTGTGTTATGTGGCTCTACCGATGCGGTAGTAGCGTGACTTTTGAAAATGATTTCCTAACTTTTGAGTCAACCCGATTTTGGAGGTTTCAAAATTTTTGAAATATTTTCAAATTGTTGTATTTGCGATGCCGGTGTGTTGTTAGTGTGTTGAGACTTTGTATGGGAGTCGTATGCTGGTATCAGGGAAGATCATCGACTTCACGGACCTGTAAGTATGTTCTTTCAGTTATTTCATTTTTGATGATGATTATTTGAGTATGGTGTCGTGATTTTGAGATATTTCGGGATTGAGATACTGATTATGACATATGTTGAGTTTCGAGGACGAAACTTATTTAAGTGGGTATATATGTAATATCCTAGAATTTCACTATGAATTTTTCGCATTATTTTATCTGAGTTGTACTGTACAGAATGGGACCGATACAGTATGGATAAATAATTTTGGAAACCGTGACAGTCGTGCCAGTATGTCTATCGAGGTTATTTTGATTCTAGGATATTACATGCTTGGTGTGTCTTTCGATGTCAGATATACCGTATGAGTATTTGTATGATTGCCGTACTTGGTCGACAGTTGTAATTGACGATATCGTGCATCAGACGTACCGTATGAGAATGATATCGGAATGAGTATATGTATTCGATATGTCGCGTGTATGTGTTCGGTTTATTGAGACGACAGACAGGGGCAGAAATGGCTAAGTATGAAAGCCATTACATACGCTATGTAAGGAGTCTTACGTACGTAAGTAAACATGATTAACGTACGTTAAGAAATGTACATTACGTACGTTAAGAAGGGATTCGGACAGGATCGAGCCGTGGTCAGCAGGTGGGACCCGGTGTCAGCTGCTTTCGGCGCAGGATGTGGACAGGCGAGTCAACCTCGGCATTACGTACGCTATGCATGGCATATTACGTACGTAATATGGGTTGATACTGTAGCAAGTCAACTGCTACATTACGTACGCTATGGTGATGGTATTACGTACGTAACGCAAGGTACAAAATAGTACAGTTAACCCTGGATGACCATTACGTACGCTATACAGGACATATAACGTACGTCAAAGGCCTTACGTACGTTAAGATTGGGACTTAACGTACGTAACGAGATGCGCAGTTTATATAATAAGAGCTGGTCTTTCATTTGTTCACGAAAGGAAACTCATTTCTCCCACCCCAGTTCGTCCTTCTTCACTTCTAAGTGTTTTCTAGACACTTTTAACTTGGCTAGGAGCTGGAGAGCATGAATCTGAGGCTTGGATATGAAGATGTTAATGATTCTTAAAGTGTTTGATCCTTTTGGTTCTTCTTCAAAAGGTATGTTGATGAACTCTACTCCTTGAATTCGGATTTTGATGTTAACGTTGATGTTCTTCTCCGTATAGGGATGATTATGGTGTTGATGTTATGATTTTGAGATTATACGAATCGTATATTGAAGAACAAAATGATACATGCCTTGGATTATGGATTAGATGATGATTAGATGTTAGAACACATCCAATTACGTCGTTTTGTTGGCTGCAAACATGATTATGGACTAATTCATGTTCTTGAAGAATTCTTGAATGATATATGTCCGTAAATTGAAAGGATTACGGTTAATTTTGGTATATGATTATTCATGATGATAGCCGGTAATTGTATTCATATGAATTTGCAAGAATGAGCCGTGTTAATCCGAATTTAAGATTGAAGTCGGAACCAAGAATGTTGTAGACGTTGATAGAACAATTGATTATCGAAATTCGGCTTGTATTCGTATTGATAAGAGTTGATATGGTTTGATTTCGTATGATCGAGATACCGTTAAGTTTGATTGGTTGATTATACCGGTTGTTGATTGTTATCGAACGTATCGTTGATTGATTATTGTATTAGGTTGCGTTAGGTGATCATTGATATTAACCATTGTGCTGCGGAGCTTGTAGATGAAGACGACGGGACTAGTAACAACTTCATCGTATTGGTATCGAGGCAAGTTATGCTTGCTCAGTTCATAATGTTAATAAATGATTTCGTTTTCATTTCATTTATGATTCATATAGCAATGGCATTATGGAATATAGGAATTGTCGGAATGGTGGTATGTATGGTATTTTTGGACTAAGATAAATCATAATGTATATGATTTTAAGGGTGTCTAGTGGAAATGGGAACGTGAATTATAATTTGGTCTATTGCATGAGAAGTTGGATATCAAGGTTAATTATAGTGTCGATGTTGAACTCGGGATGGTGGTTTGGTATTAGGTATGGACTGTACTTCATTTTGGATTGTCGGATAAACCGTGTATTCGTTCAGGGCGGTTGGTCGTGGAAATGTTAGCGTCTCCAGCTTGAGGTAAATTACTATTGTTAGATTATGATAATCATCGTTGCATTATTGGATGTATGTGTTGATATTTCATGCGGTGAGTGTGCACCATTGTTTGTTACGTTCTGTTATGTGCTCTTTCTTTGAGCCGTAATCTATGGGGCCGATGTGTTAGGGATAAAACCTGTATGGTACCCGAATGGAAATGTGTTAGGGGATAAGACCTAAATGGCATATATGTCCGGAGTATTCCTGAGTAGATGCTTCCGTGACCCTCGGCTGCTGCCTTGGGAGTTTATGTGATATTGTTCGGAGTGTTCCTGAGTAGATGCTTCCGTGACCCTCGGCTGCTGCCTTGGGAGTTTATATGATATTGTCCGTAGTATTCCTGAGTAAATGCTTCCGTGACCCTTGGCTGCTGTCCTGGGAGTTTGTGTGCTATTATTATATGCATTGTTGATCATGATGTGAACCGTTGTCTGACGGAATACGACATTATGGTCTTGTCGGTCTTTAATGATCGAGTTATTGTTGCCCTTTTGGAAAATCTTCTGATTCTTGTTGGATATGCGTTTGTTCGAGATTTGTTGTCATGTTGTATCGTGGCATATCTGGAGTCAGATACGTTCTGATCGTTCATGTGTAGGATTTTCGGGACGGGCACGTGTAGCATATGTTGGTTTCGACCTCATATTGAACCGTGCACACGAGACGTACTTCGTGAGGCTGATTAGGTACGAGACCAGACGTGTATTGATCAATACCCATGGTTGGCTTGTACACGGACACATGTCCGGATCGAGCGTATCGTGACGTCCATCTTGAGTCTTATTGATTGGTCGTTCACAGTTCATGTATAATTGGATCTGTTCGATATTCGGATTGTCTTTGAAATCCCGGATATATGATTTGTATATGGTTGACGATTTTATTCTCTCGTGTATCTGTCGTCGTTGAACCTTTACTAATCTCGTTCGGAGTTACCATATCGATGGTCAACTCATTGATATCGATCCTTTATAAATCTCGTTTGGAGTTCACCCTGTCATTGGTAATCTCGTTCGTTATTGATCCTTATTGATTCCGTTTGAGAGTTGTTTCATCGTTGGTATTCTTGGTTATTAGTCCTTGATTGATGTTATTGGAGTTTACCGTGTCGTCGGTATTCTCAGTTGTTGATCCCGTATTATCCCTATTGGAGTTTACCGTGTCGTCAGTATTCTCGATTGTCGATTCCTTATTGCTTTTGTTGGAGTTTACCGTATCGCTGGTATTCCCGGTTGTTGTTCCTTATTGATCTTGCTAGAGTTTACTATGTCGTCAGTATTCTCGGTTGTTGACCCTTTATTGATCTTATTGGAGTTTATCGTACTGTTGGTATTTCAGGTTGTCGACTCTTATTGGTCTTGTTGGAGTTTACCGTATCGTCGATATTCTCGGCTATTGATTCTTCATTGATCCTTACCGTGTTGTTGGTATTCTCGGTTATTGATTCTTCGTTGATCCTTACTGTGTCATCGGTACTCTCAGTTGTCGACCTTTTATTGATCTTGTTGGGATTTGAGGTGTTGCCGGTATTTTCGGTTATTGATTCTTCATTGATCTTGTTGGAGTTACCAGATCATGGTATTCTCGTTCGCGGTTGATCCTTTGTCGATCTTGTGTGGAAATATCATGTCATTGATATTTCCGTTGTGATGCATCGATTGTTTATCATTATTGATTGTGTGAGCATTCATGCTTTGTATTGATATCCGGGACTTGCCATTGTTTCGGGACAATTGATTTGCAGATGTATCGTGTGATATCAGTTCCTATCAGTATTGGGATCCAATTGTGCGACCCAGCCGGCAGAATCGAACTTGACCAGATTATTCTATACTCGAGATATGTTTATGTTTGGAAATCTTGGTAGTGTTTCGGATACAGGACAGGTGGTTACATTTGAATTCGTTCATTACTTAAGGACGCGGGACGTGGAATATGGTAAGAACTGATTTGATATGGATTGTGATGGATTGGTAAGGTTACTACGGTGAGATTATATTGGAAATATTCTTACCCTGTAAATGACATTGATATGTATTGTTTTTGTGATGTGATCGTTGTCATTGTTGAGTATTATGGCTGACCCCGTCGTGGGCTCTATCTTTTAGGTACTCGGAGTTCGAGCTAGTAGCGGTCGTGAAGGGATGAGCTTTCCGGTGATACTGGCTATGGCGTGATTGTTCGGATTGTGTATTCTTTTCTGGTTTTTCTAATTCCACTGCAAATGTATATAATTATGTTTTTATCCGCTGTGTGTGTATATGTTTCTAAATGGCTTTTCGGTATTCTTCTGAACTATGCTGTGTGTGTGTACTTCAAAACGGCCCTTTTGGCATTTTTAAATGTTTGCGAAAATGATTTTAGCCTTGTGGGTTCCAATATGGGCCCCACAGCGCTGTAATATTCCCGGTCGGTTTTGGGGGTGTTACATAAAGGGTATATCCGACCGAGCGCATCGCCTTGGGGTGCGTCTGTGCTTTTCGTTAGGAAGAAGGATGGATCACTTCGTTTATGCATCGACTACCGAGAATTAAACAAGTTGACCACCAAAAACAAATATCCTTTGCCCCGGATTGATGACTTGTTTGATCAGCTTCAGGGAGCAACAGTCTTCACGAAGATTGATTTACGATCGAGTTACTATCAGTTGAGGATTCGGGATAGCGACATACCGAAAGCTGTTCGGACGAGATATGGCCATTACGAGTTTGTGGTTATGCCTTTCAGGCTAACCAATGCTCCAGCAGTGTTCATGTAGTTGATGAACAAAGTTTTTATCGAGTATCGAGATAAATTCGTAGTCATCTTTATCGACGACATTCTTATCTATTCCCGAAGTCAGGAGGAGCACGCTGTACATCTTCGTATTATGTTAGACATTTTGAGAGCCGAGCAGTTATATGCGAATTTTTCTAAATGTGAGTTTTGGCTTAAGGAAGTAACATTCCTCCGGCATGTGATATCAACAGAAGGAGTTCGGGTTGATCCACATAATATAGAGGCGGTACTGGCATGGGAACCACCTACGAATGTGTGAGGAGTTTCCTAGGACTTGCGGGTTATTACCGTAGGTTCGTCGAGGGATTTTCCAAAATCACTCGACCGCTCACGCAGTAACTTCAGAAAAGTCAGAAGTTTGAGTGGATAGCAGATAGACAGGATAACTTTGATGAGTTGAAGAGACGATTGACTACCGCACCAGTCTTAGCTTTGCCTCAGGGGAACGAGGATTTTGTGGTTTATAGTGATGCTTCGGGCCTCGAACTTGGATGTGTTTTGATGCAGAGAGATAGGGTTATTGCTTATGCGTCTCGACAGTTGAAACCTTATGAAGAAAATTACCCTACACATGATTTAGAGTTAGCTGCGGTCATTTTCACTTTGAAAATCTGGAGGCACTATCTCTATGGGTCGTCGTGTAAGATTTACACGGACCACAAGAGTCTGAAGCATATTTTCAGCCAAAAGGAATTGAATATGAGGCAATGTAGGTGGTTGGAACTAATTAAGGATTACGATATTGAGATTCTTTATCATCCGGACAAGGCAAATGTAGTGGCAGATGCATTGAATCGTAAGCCGATGGCTCTACAGTTATTAGAGGTACTTACGCCTCAAAGCAGGCTCCAGCGGGATTTGATTTATCAGAATATTGAAGTTTGGGTTCAGAGAGTTCAGGGCCAGTTATGTGCATTAGAAATCACTTCGTCTTTGATTGATGATATCAAGACGAGACAGTATGATGACCCTTTTTAGTCCAGTTGAGGGAGGACGTGAAGAAAGAGAAAGCTCCTGGGTTTGTGGTTCAGGATGACGGAGTTTTGAGATTTCGAGGCAGATTGTGTGTGTCGAGTGATATTGAGTTGAGACACAAAATCTTGAGAGAAGCTCATACTACGCCTTATTCCATACATCCTGGTACAAGCAAAATGTACAAGGATGTAACACTACACCATAGATAGCCTATCGCAACCTCCTCCCCACACGTGTTGCTAGATTATGTTGCCTTACCTATGCTACTTTTGACCTACTATAACATTGTGTTTTTATGTTACCTTAGCCACAAATGTGGTGTTGCTATAGCTAGAAAGTGTTGGATGTAGGGCTGACAATTCGTGCGTGTCGGGTCGTTATCGGGTCGACACGATAACGACTCAACACGATAAGGCCAAACACAAACACGCCCCGTTAAGTATATGCTCGACACGAACACGAACACGACATGAAAGGTTGAAACACGGACACGACATGAACACGATACGAACACGATATGACAAGATATTTTTCGTGTTGACACGACACGAATCGATAAATTCAAATAAAAAAATTAGAAAATAAACTTAAAATATTTAAAATGATAATAAAATTAATGCTAAAAATATATAAATATTATCGGGTTACATGAACACGACATGACACGAACACGAAAGTTATCGTGTTACACGAACACGACACGAATTCGACACGAACACGACACGAAATTAGCGTGTCCTTATCGTGTCGACATGATAAGGAAACGAACACGATAAGACCAAATACTAACCCATTAATTTCGTGCGTGTTCGTGTCGGGTTATCGTGTCGTGTCAGAAATTGCCAGCCCTAGTTGGATGTTAGCAACATGCATAGATATGCTGCCATAAATCATTAATAAACAAATATTTTAATTTCCTAACTAAAAAGTGAATAATTATTTGAAATTTACATTTACCTTTAAATTAATTCATTTTTACAAAGTAAGAGTTTATCAAATAAATGAGTTATTATTTTAAATACTAAGGTATTTATTTAATAATTTTTCAGGTTCTATTTATATATAATTTTTTGTAATACTAATGGTATTGACAAATCAAAAATATTTTTTAAAAAAATATTTTAAAAAAAATTTAAAATACGGACAATTATTATTTATTTTAAAAATATCTAAAAATATTTTAAATTTCAGGTTCTATTTATTCATGGATATGGACAATTTTTCTTAAGAAAATAAAAAATTCATGAATATTTTGTAATAATATTGAATGGCACGCAGATCGATGAAACTTTGTAAGCGGCAAAATATACTGCCCTGACTGAAATTTCACTCCAACACTTTTAACAAAACTAACACAACTCCTCTTCCCGATCCCGAAGAAGAGTGCCCGCCCGAGCTATCTTAAAGTAACGCTCTCCCGCCCGAGCTATCTTAAAGTAACGCTCTCTAGGTTAGCTATAGGTAAGGTGATCCCAAAGTCGGAGACTGAGGCCACTACTCCCTGCGCTCTTAGTTGCTTTGGGGACTGAGAAGCTCTTGTTTGCTGCTTCCTGTCTGCTTGAGCCTTCACTGCCCCGTTCTCGACTCTGACTCTCAAACTCTCTAGTAAAACTCTCTCTAACTCTCTCATTCTCACTGTCTCGACTTCTTCTTTAATTTTCTTCATTGTCTTTACGTATTTGGGTTCAAATTAGAGCTTCGGTTTGAGGCATTGGCTTCTTCAAATTGGGGCTTTTCAAATTAAGGCTTTTTCAAAATAGGGGTTCTTTGTTTTGAGTTCAATTGATTCGATTTATTCACTTAAGCTTCAACTAATTGATCTCTCCTTTTTATTTCAGGGCTTCTTCAGTTTGGGCTTTAGATTTGGGGCTTGTTCAGTGGATTTGGGGCTTGTTCAGTGGATTTAGGGCTTCGATTTGTAGGTATTACCCCCTTTCGATGTAAATGCGTATTGTTACATGTGTGTATATTGTTATATATATATGGAATGTATACTGCATAGTTGTTATATATTGTTATATGTATAAGTATTTTGTTATACTGCATAGTGTATATTATTTTATTTTTGGTTAGAATTTTGTTATATGTGTATATTTTTTTATTTGTTATGTACCGCTTATTTATAAGTGTGTGAGAATTTTTTGCTGATACGTCTTATAGTCATATATTTACACGCTATGAATAAGTTTGATATAAATACATATGTGAACACTACTCAGTGTTCATTATAATGTGTAGTGTTTTTTCCATTATAACATTCTCATGCTTCTTAATTGTAGTGATGGACGACGAGGAAATTACTTGGGTAAACCTTCCAAAGTATAGTCCAGGATATAGGAGTGGGATAAAGGCATTTTTGGAAAATGCATTCCCCAAATTGGCAGTAGGTAATGAAATGACATGCCCTTGCAAGAATTGTAAAAACAACAAGTGGCACCGTCAAGAAATTATCTACGATAATCTCGTTTGCAGTGGTCCTTATCTGTTGTATGTCAACTGGATTGTAGAAGTTGCACAAGTTCCTCTCTCAAATTATGCGAGGATATGGATTTAGAGAATAATTTAAATTTTGGAGATAATCTAGATGAGATGTTGCATCGTACTAATGGACCAAACGCTGATGCTAAAAAAATTTATAGCCATCTTGAAGAGGGAAAACTACCCTTATATCCGGCTGTAAGAACTTTTCAACATTAAGTTTCATTGTCCGACTTTATTCCTTAAAGTGTGTTCATGGAATTACGGAGTCAGGACTTGGGGATATACTAGAGATGATCAACTAAGCTTTTTCAGAGGCAAACATACCCTTGTCTTTCAACGCTGCAAAGAATATAAATAAGGATTTAGGGCTTGATTATAAAAAGATACGCGCATGTCCAAACGATTGCAGCTGTATTGGGGTGAAAATGAAAATGAAGAAGAATGCAGAACTTGCGGTCTTTCGAGGTGGGTTGTAGTGGAAAAGGAAAGCACGATTGACAATTATCCGAAGAATATGATTCACAAAGTCCCGGATATGTGATGCGATATTTTCCACTAAGACCAAGGCTGCAGAGATTGTTTATGTGCAAAGAGTATTCAGAACTTATGCTATGGCATGCAGTTGGACGTAAAATGGATGGAAAACTTAGACATCCCGCTGATGGGGAGGCTTGGTAGACGATGGATGCAAGATATCCTCATTTTTCGTCAGAAAATAGGAACGTAAGACTGGGCATAGCAGCTGATGGATTCAATCCTTTCCGTTAGATGAATATAAATCATAGTACTTGGCCAATTTTTTTGGTAAGTTACAACCTTCCACCTTGGTTGTGTATGAAGCCAGAAAATCTTATTCTCATAACACTTATATCTGGTCCAGATTCCCCTAAGAAAAGCATTGATTTGTATATGTAACCTCTAATGACCGAGTTGAAAGAGTTGTGGGATGAAGGCGTAGAAACATATGATGCTTCTACTGACCAAAATTTCATCTTACGTGGAAGTGTTTTGTGGACAATCAGCGATTTCCCGAGATATGCAATGTTATCCGGTTGGAGCACGAAGGGCTATTTAGACTATCCCGTATGCAATTACGAGACTTCTTCAAGGTACCTAAAACATAGTAAAAAAGTTTGCTACATGAACCATAGGAAGTTTCTTGATCCCGAACACAAGTGGAGATTCGATAAAAGAAGGTTCAATGGTCAAATCGAAATGGGACAGCCTCCTGAAATTTTATCAGGAACATACATAGAAGAATTATTGTCTAAATTTCAAACTACTTTTGGAAAGAAGAAGGAACCATGCCAAAAAAAGGTGATGAATATTGATTCCCCTTTAAAAAAGAAGTCGATATTTTTCACTTTGCCATATTGGAGTCACAATTTACATCGACATAACCTTGATGTTATGCATATTGAGAATAACGTTTGTGACAGCATACTTGGCACTTTGCTAAATATTGCTGGCAAGTCAAAAGACCATGTCAATGCTTGTTTAGATTTGCAAGAACTTGGCATCAGGAAGGTCCTTCATCCTGCTAAATCAAGTGATGGGGATTACCTTGAAATTAGGGCTGCCATATTTGACATGACAAATAATGAGAAAGATCTGTTTTGCTCGGTACTAAAAAATGCAAAATTGCCGTATGGTAGTGCATCTAATATCGCTCGGTTTGTGCACACGAAGGAGAGAAAAGTCTCCAGCTACAAGTCACGATGCTCATTTTGTCTTGCACTATTTGTTGCAATTTGCTGTTAAAAAATCATCGAAACCTGTGGTTGACATCCCTTTAATCAGATTAGGGGCATTTTTGAGAGATATTTGGAGCAAAGTGATCGACTTAAGTGAGATCAAGATGCTACAACAAGAAATTGTGGAAATTATTTGTCAATTTGAGACTATATTTCCAGATACTTTCTTTGACATAATGATCCACTTGTTGATTCACTTATGCAGAGAACTAGGCTATGGTGGACTAGCACATCTTCATTCCATGTGGCCAATTGAGCGCTATTTATGCAAACTAAAAGCTTATGTGCGAAATAGAAGTAAACCAGAGGGTTCTATCATTGAGGGTTACCTAACAGAAGAATGCTTGACATTTTGCTCAAGATTCTTGGGCGGCGATGCTGGATCAAAAATTACCAAGTCTGCCAAATTTGAAAGTTGTCCAGAAAAGACGGAATATAATATTGGTACAAGAAGAAACAAAGATGGAACATTCATTCATTTAGGAGAATCTCAATGCACAACAATTCATCGTTATATTCAATTGTGGAAACAAAGAAATAGAGGAGCTAATTAAGTAAGTTTTAACTCCAAACTTGGTTTAATTATAGAATTTGCATATTTTTTATATATTTTTAAACTGGCTAATTATTGTAGGGAGCATCAAGCTTTATTTGATGGTCAAGCAAAGTCGAAAAGATATAAGAGGGCGAGAGAACATGCCGAAGATTTATGGAAGTGGGTGAAGGAAGAGGTTGGAAAAAGAGGGAATATTTCGAAGGAATTAGAAGTGCTTGCAATGGTCCCTAATCGAGCAACTAAGAAGTATAGTGGATATGTAATCAATGGGTACAGATTCCATACAAAGAAAGAGATGCTAAATGTACAACACAAAATAGTGGCGTTTTTTTGACGGCTTTGACGACTAGTTTTGCAAGCTCGAAAGATCAGAACCCAAAGGTTGGCGATGTCAATTATTATGGAGCAATAGAAGAGATATTAGAAGTTGATTATTGGGGAGAATTGTAATACCCGGTTGTAATTCAGTCTTTATTATTCAGTAATTTCATTCAGTGATTGTCACTCAGTGGATTTTCACTCAATTATAATCATTCATCAATCATGTTCATTCACCGTGTTCACCGTTCGGAAAAACTTCGAGTTGTGTATCGTTATTGTTCATTGTTTCAACTTTCCTCATATGAGTTCGACTTTGTTAGATCACCATTAATTTTTGGTAACTCCAAAAATTCTAAATCTTTGCAATATTATAGAGCATCGAGTTAGCTTTCCAATGGTTCAAAGCGGTGAGTCAATGGTCCGGACGAGAGAGTTATGGTCGTTTTAGCTCAACCGCTCACTTTTCAATTTACGGCGATCAACTGCCGAGCGAACTCGGCCGTGTCGTCCGACACGGCCCGTGCCGTACTCGTCCGGAAAATGCCGGGTATGCGCCTCGGGACCCGGCCGTGTCGTGCAGCGCGGCGAGTCGAACCCTCCCGGATAAGCGAGAATCGGCTGAGAGGCCCACCGTGTTCGGAACACGGTCGGAGTCAATGCCGGCGCCGCGACGGGTCCTATCGGTAGGCCCCTTCGCGCCGCGATCGTGTCATGCGGGACACGGTCGAGTCCCTGCCCGGCCAGTGCGCGCGCGGCAAGTGTCAGGCGGGCACGGTCGAGCCTGGCTGCCGAGTCAACCCCTATAAATTCATTTTTTGAGCATTTTGAGCTCATTTCTTCCATTTTTTTCCATCTTCTTCACCTGCAACCGAGAGAGAATAACTTGAGGGAGAGATTTCTTCATCAACTATCATTTGAGTTTGTATTTTTCATCACTTTCAATCATTTGGGAAGCTTGGATAGTCGTTTTTACACGTTTTCATCACATCGAATTGGTTGGATCTTCAAGAGGTAAATTCTTCAACACTTTGGACTTCGATTTTGTGTTGAGATATGATGTTTTGGACGTTATAATCATGTTATATGAAGGGATATGTATATGATTATGAGTTTGTATAAGGATTCATTGGATTATTGAGGAATTATTCAAGAACACCTTGAAAATCGAGTTGGAATTGGGGATTTTCGACTAATTGTTGTTATAATACGTTTTCGGATATTCGTCTTGGATTATTAATCATATTGAAGATGTTTCGTTGGTTTGAAACACTTCTTGGGGGTTTTGATATTGGTATATTGAAGTTTGATTGTAAACAATCGGAGTTTGGACGCAACGTGTTTGTTCTAATGCCTCAATGAACTTAGTTTAATCGTATCAACGTTTCGAGTTCGTTATATTCGTGTTTGATTCGTATATTAAGCGAATTGTTGGTGCTTGTGTAATTCAAGGTTGTTCGAGTGGCCGGTATTCCCTATTAAGGACGTTGTTCGTGGAAGGACTTCCTCGCCTTCGGTTTGAGGCAAGTTTTATACTTGTACTAGTCAATGAGATTAATGTCATCATATATGTGTATAAATGTGTTGTATCATTCCGAGACTTAGTCTCTTCATGAATTCATTGATATTAAGAGATCGTTCGATACGATACCTTTCGGCAATTTTGCCAAATATTTATTGTTATTCCTTTTTGGATTGTCATTAAAAGCGTACCGCGCCGATTAAAGGCATTGGCTTATTCATTTCTCACCTTCGTAAATCGGTAACCGATTAAAGGTACCGACGCATCCTTCATATCATTGTTATCGAATTGCCGTTCGCGAGCAAATCGAAATGTTCAATCATTCACTATATTATTGTATCGATTGACCGTTCTAAGGCAATCGAGGTATTCAATCATTCATCATATCGTTCATATCGATTAGCCATTATAAGGAAATCGAAGCGCTCAAGCATTCATGGAATCATCCATTTGCATCATTGTCATCGGTTAGCCGTTCTAAAGGCAATCGAGGTGTTGAGTTGGGACTGCCGAGGATGGTCTTTGGCCGACTCAAGACAGCCATACCATCCCTAATTGTGATACGGCTTTCATGCGTGGCTTCCCTAATTGTGATACGGCTTTCATGCGTGGCTTCCCCTAATTGTGATACGGCTTTCATGCGGTGGCCCTAATTGTGATACGGCTTTCATGCGTGGCTTCCCCTAATTGTGATACGGCTTTCATGCCGTGGCTTCGCCCTAATTGTGATACGGCTTTCATGCGTGGCTTCGCCTAATCAATAACGACTTGAATTTGTTTGGCTTCATGTGATTGTGATATTTGTGATTTAATTTGAATGATTTTAGGCCTTGTGATTGTCTTGTTAATTTCATTGGAGCCTCGGCATTGTGATTCATATTTAATCCATTACGGTTTGGCTCATGTCGTGTAATTCATTGTGGTATTACGTGATTATGATTCGCCGTTGGGCACTTATGTTCTAACACCGAGCAATTATTAATAGTATGCCGTGGGCATAGTGTTCCACGAATGCTCGATTCTTACCTTGGTTTGTGAGCATCTCGTATTATTATCATCATTATACCGTTTCATTCTGCCTTTGGATGCATATCATGTTATACATGTATTTGATGTTCATTATCTGGATGACTGACCCCGTGGGGGCGGAACATGTTTTCATGTTTTAGGTGCTTGCGAGGAGAGAATTGAGGCACATGGGCATGACGATGGCGACGAGACATACGAGCGATACTAGTCCGAGTTGTTCCTTGTTGGTCAGTCAGTTGGAGTGTACTCCAGTCTTGTCAGTTGTTGTCGTGTTGTATTATCCGAACAGATGTTTGTGGATCTTTGTTGTATTTCATTTTGGCCATGTAGGCCACTTTTGTCGTTGAAATTCCTTATCGGAATATTGTGTCGGATATCATGGTAGGGACTATGATTTTCCCTTGTTGTTTAATTTAATGTATTTTAGTCATGTTACTTTGGTGGATCTCTGGCGTGGGGTCCGGCAACCGTAATAACTTGATAGGATTTGGGGGTGTTACAGAAATGGTATCAGAGATCTGGGTTGTGAAATACCCTGAGATGTGAGTTATGTTGTCCTACCGACGCGGTAGTAGTGGGATTGTCAGGTTATGACAATCTAGTCAGTCAGGTTTTGTGAGTCGTAATATTAGTGCGACTGCACGAGTCATTTATTCATCGAGTCGTCGTCAGTGAAGACTAGTATCGCGAGACCTCGAAGCTTCGTATGACCTGTGTAAGGACTCGATTCTCTTTGTGTTCCTACATCCATCATGTCATTAATCGTTCATGCTTTGCTGAAACCTATATGTGATATTAGTGTTATGATTGATTCATGACTAATTGTTTTGGAGCACGTGTGACTTGTGTAAGCACTAAGGATCAACTCATTTATCAGTTAATAATTCTCAATCATCATTTTGATATCATCACTCAGATAATTCATCCATCACTCAGTTAATTCATTCCTCACTCAGTCAATATCATCACTCAGATAATTCATCCATCACTCAGTTAATTCATTCCTCACTCAGTCAATATCATCACTCAGATAATTCATCCATCACTCAGTTAATTCATTCCTCACTCAGTCAATATCATCACTCAGATAATTCATCCATCACTCAGTTAATTCATTCCTCACTCAGTCAATATCATCACTCAGATAATTTATCCATCACTCAGTTAATTCATTCCTCACTCAGTCAATATCATCACTCAGATAATTCATTCATCACTCAGTTAATTCATTCATCACTCAGTCAATATCATCACTCATATAATTCATTCATCACTCAGTCAATCTCATCGTTCAGTTAATTCATTCATCACTCAGTTGATCTCATTATTCAGTTAATTCATTAATCTTTCAGCCCATCTCACGGTTCAGTTGTTGATCTTGAGGATCGAATTTTCAACCTTGTTAACTTGTTCAAGATAATCATTTCAGGAATTTCATCAGGCAATCATGTTACCTCATTTGATGTTTCATACGATCTTATCATACTCTGACGTAATGTCGACGATCATTTCATTAAATCATTAATGCATTCATTGTGCGAGAGCGTGTATGCTCATTATTGTCACTATGTAACGTAATCATAATGCGATATTCATGCGGAATCTATAATCATCATGTGACTTTCTTACTTCAGTATGGATAGAGCTGTCAGAGGACGTAGGGGAGGAGGCCGCGGTACGGGCCGAAACCCGGGATCTCGTGTGCATGCCCGTGCGAATGCGAGTGGTATCATTAATTCATCAAATAATGAGGCTACTCATTCATCAGCAGATAATCAATCGCCGTCAGGGAGTCGTACCCGAGAGGCATCTCACTCGGAGGGTCCTCGGGTTGACCCATTCATATTTATGCAGGGCATGATGACCCAGATGACTCAGATGACGCGGATGATGGAGACCATGCAGACCTCGATGGTTCGTGGTCCACCGCAACAGGAATTCCAGGAGCCGTTTAATGGACAGACTGGGAGAATGAATCAGATTGTTGGCGATATCTCTCGTCAGAGGCCGCCTACTTTTGAGGGTTCGTCGGAACCAGCTGATATTGTTCATTGGCTTGATCATTTTGATAAACTCTTCGACATGGTTCAGTGTCCGGAGGAGAGTAAAGTGGCGGTAGCGGCTTACTACTTGAGTAAGGGTGCTTATTCTTGGTGGCTTTCTGTGAAACCCACCGATCGAGATTGTGTTTGGGGCGAATTCAAGACTCTCATGATAGAGAGGTATTATCCGGCCCCACTGCGGGAAGCCAAGTTATCAGAGGTTTTGAACCCTGAATCCGTCGAGGGCAGGGTGTTATTGTCATCGTTGAGAAGTTTGGGGACTACTTGATTCGCCGTCAATTATCCGTACTGAGGCGGATAAGATCAAGTATTTTAGCAAGAGACTAAATCCGCAGTTGAGGATGCAGTTGTTCAACCACAATTGTAATTCACTTAGTGAGTTCATCGGGAAGGCTCTTGGAGCAGAGCTTTTGATCAAGGAGCTTACTCGGAAACATCCTTCAGTTCCTTCGGGTGAGAGGACTAGAATGCCGATTCGTTCAGAGGGACATCGGGCTCCGACGTCCAAGAGGTCGTTTTCCAGTCGTCTTCGTGCTGAGAAGGCTTCTTCCTCTCAGGCGACGAGTTCGACTGTTGTTTGCTTTAACTGTGATTCAGCAGGACACGTTAATACTCGGTGTACGGTGCCAGCTATTGTTTGTTTTCTTTGCGGAAACCCGGGACACCTTCAGAAATACTGCAGGATTTCTGGTGCCGCTAGATCTCGAGAGGGCTCACAAGCCTCGAGGGATTTTGTTACTCCAGTCCGTACTTCATCCAAGAGGTCCTATCAGGCTTCGAGAACCCGAGGTAAGGACATTTATCACCGATTTTGAACAAGTTAATTCTTGCTCGGTAGTAGGACAATCATTCATTTCATTGTCGTTCACTCATTCATCTAATCCATTCATCATATATATCAATCATGTTGGGACTCATAATTATCGATTAATCATTCAATTCACGAGGAACGGCGGTTCCAATCACTTCAGAGAGCTATCACTCATGACGTTATTAATTCACCTTGATGAGTCATTCCAAATCCTTGTCGGATTTGTAGTCATTTATCATTCATCATTCATTTTAGTCACTTTCATTCTCATGACCTTCCGAGATCATATTTAGCGGCGAGTTCATCTGCGGATATACCTTAAATCGTTGAGATAGAGGAGATCGATGACATGGAAGGATAACGATGTTGACTACATTTGAGATGTAACCTTGTTTTTGGATGACTGTGTAACTCAATCCGTAGTAATGTATCGTGACCGTGGATCATTTATTCTTGATCTATTTTATTATGATCATATTTGAGAATCTTGAGAGTTGGATCAACTGTTGGGAGTTCACCCCTTCGGCGTTGTGCTCAAGATTTCTTGATAATTTGGGAAATCATTCACTGAGATTCGAGACGTCAAGTCTTGGGGACTTAGGCGTGCGATTGATTTGGTCCCGAGGACTAGATGTGCATTATTGTTTTCAGATCTTGATGGATAGTTCATATCCCGAGTTGTTTATCCTGAGTTTCGAGGACGAAACTCCTTTTTAGGGGGGGTGTATGTAATACCCGGTTGTAATTCAGTCTTTATTATTCAGTAATTTCATTCAGTGATTGTCACTCAGTGGATTTTCACTCAATTATAATCATTCATCAATCATGTTCATTCACCGTGTTCACCGTTCGGAAAAACTTCGAGTTGTGTATCGTTATTGTTCATTGTTTCAACTTTCCTCATATGAGTTCGACTTTGTTAGATCACCATTAATTTTTGGTAACTCCAAAAATTCTAAATCTTTGCAATATTATAGAGCATCGAGTTAGCTTTCCAATGGTTCAAACGGTGAGTCAATCGGAGTCCGGACGAGAGAGTTATGGTCGTTTTAGCTCAACCGCTCACTTTTCAATTTACGGCGATCATCGCCGAACGAACTCGGCCGTGTCGTCGACACGGCCCGTGCCGTACTCGTCCGGAAAATGCGAATTATCGCCTCGGGACCCGGCCGTGTCGTGCAGCACGGCCGAGTCGAACCCTCCCGGATAAGCGAGAATCGGCTGAGAGGCCCGACCGTGTTCGGAACACGGTCGAGTCAATGCCGGCGCCGCGAGACGGGTCCTATCGGTAGGCCCCTTCGCGCGCGATCGTGTCATGCGGGACACGGTCGAGTCCCTGCCGGCAGTGCGCGCCGCGACCGTGTCGGCGGGCACGGTCGAGCACAGGCCGCGAGTCAACCCCTATAAATTCATTTTTGAGCATTTTGAGCTCATTTCTTCCATTTTTTCCATCTTCTTCACTGCAACCGAGAGAGAATAACTTGAGTTAGAGATTTCATCATCAAATATCATTTGAGTTTGTATTTTCATCACCTTCAATCATTTGGGAAGCTTGGATAGTCGTTTTTACGTTTTCATCACATCGAATAGGTTGGATCTTCAAGAGGTAAATTCTTCAACACTTTGGACTTCGATTTTGTGTTGAGATATGATGTTTTGGACGTTATAATCATGTTATATGAAGGGATATGTATATGATTATGAGTTTGTATAAGGATTCATTGGATTATTGAGGAATTATTCAAGAACACCTTGAAGAACGATTTGGAATTGGGTATTTTAGTATAATTGTTGTTATAATCACGTTTTCGGATATTCGTCTTGGATTATTAATCATATTGAAGATGTTTCGTTGGTTTGAAACACTTCTTGGGGTTTTGATATTGGTATATTGAAGTTTGATTGTAAACAATCGGAGTTTGGGCAACGTGTTTGTTCTAATGCCTCAATGAACTTAGTTTAATCGTATCAACGTTTCGAGTTCGTTATATTCGTGTTTGATTCGTATATTAAGCGGGTGTTGGTGCTTGTGTAATTCAAGGTTGTTCGAGTGGCGGTATTCCCTATTAAGGGCGTTGTTCGTGGAAGGACTTCCTCGCCTTCGGTTTGAGGCAAGTTTTATACTTGTACTAGTCAATGAGATTAATGTCATCATATATGTGTATAAATGTGTTGTATCATTCGAGACTTAGTCTCTTCATGAATTCATTGATATTAAGAGATCGTTCGATACGATACCTTTTCGGCAATTTTGCCAAATATTTATTATTATTCCTTTTTGGATTGTCATTAAAACCGCATACCGCCGATTAAAGGCATTGGCTTATTCATTTCTCACCTTAAGTCGGTAACCGATTAAAGGTACCGACGCATCCTTCATATCATTGTTATCGAATTGCCGTTCGCAGGCAAATCGAAATGTTCAATCATTCACTATATTATTGTATCGATTGACCGTTCTAAGGCAATCGAGGTATTCAATCATTCATCATATCGTTCATAACGATTAGCCATTATAAGGAAATCGAAGCGCTCAAGCATTCATGGAATCATCCGCTGCATCATTGTCATCGGTTAGCCGTTCTAAAGCAATCGAGGTGTTGAGTTGGGGCATCGAGGATGGTCTTTGGCCGACTCAAGACGAGATACCATCCCTAATTGTGATACGGCTTTCATGCGTGGCCCGGCCCTAATTGTGATACGGCTTTCATGCGTGGCCCGCCCTAATTGTGATACGGCTTTCATGCGTGGCTTGCCCTAATTGTGATACGGCTTTCATGCGTGGCCCGCCCTAATTGTGATACGGCTTTCATGCGTGGCTTGCCCTAATTGTGATACGGCTTTCATGCGTGGCCGCCCTAATCAATATGACTTCGGTGTTTGGCTTCATGTGATTGTGATATTTGTGATTTAATTTGAATGATTTTAGGCCTTGTGATTGTCTTGTTAATTTCATTGGAGCCTCCGGCATTGTGATTCATATTTAATCTGTTACGGTTTGGCTCATGTCGTGTAATTCATTGTGGTATTACGTGATTATGATTCGCCGTTGGGCACTTATGTTCTAACACCCGAGCAATTATTAATAGTATGCCGTGGGCATAGTGTTCCACGAATGCTCGATTCTTACCTTGGTTTGTGAGCATCTCGTATTATTATCATCATTATACCGTTTCATTCTGCCTTTGGATGCATATCATGTTATACATGTATTTGATGTTCATTATCTGGATGACTGACCCCGTGGGGGCGGAACATGTTTTCATGTTTTAGGTGCTTGCGAGGAGAGAATTGAGGCACATGGGCATGACGATGGCGACGAGGCATACGAGCGATACTAGTCCGAGTTGTTCCTTGTTGGTCAGTCAGTTGGAGTGTACTCCAGTCTTGTCAGTTGTTGTCGTGTTGTATTATCCGAACAGATGTTTGTGGATGCTGTTGTATTTCATTTTGGCCATGTAGGCCACTTTTGTCGTTGAAATTCCTTATCGGAATATTGTGTCGGATATCATGGTAGGGACTATGATTTTCCCTTGTTGTTTAATTTAATGTATTTTAGTCATGTTCGCCTGGTGGATCTCCTGGCGTGGGGTCCACGGCACTGTAATAACCCAATAGGATTTGGGGGTGTTACAAGAATTTACTGTAGTATTGCTTAAGTGTTGTTGGTACTCAGAAGAAAATGATTTATATGGGCTGACTCGAGTTAATTTTAATAGATTATGCCAGAAATTTGATCCCTATGTAATGGCTTCACAAGTACAACAGGTATTCTACGTAGAAGATCCAGTTGAAAAGATGATGTATAATGTCATCAAGAAACTGCCGAGGGACTGGTGTGATGTCGAAAATGAGAATGCAAATGAAGGTCAAGATGAAGATGATCCACTTTTACATGATATACGCATTGGTGCACAAATGGAAAATCATGTCAATGAGGCTAGTTGATGCAGGGATGATGCAAGACAAGTCCTCATTGAGCCCAACAAAGTCAAAGAACCTGCCTGGTTTTCTAAATCGAATCAATTCATGCAATATATGTGACTTTGTTGATGTATTACTTTTGAATCGAATGTTTCTTAACTTAATTATTTAAGTGCCTGCTACTCCCAGTTTTTTTACAAGTTGAACTCGTAAATGTAGTTAAATTATTTAAGTGCTTGCAGATTACTTTACTGTTTTTTAGTTTTTATATATGATCCACTACTTTCGATTTAGTTTCTATAAATTGAACTTTTTAATGTAATTATTTAAGTGCGTGCTGCCCCCCTACCCTTTTGTAAATTAAACTTGTTAATATAGTTTAATTAATCAAGTGCTTGCATATTACTTTATTGTTGTAGTTAATTTAATTAATGTAGTTTAACTTTATTTCTTTTTGTATTCGCTATTGTGCACTCTGTTTACTTACTTCGAATGTAATTCTCATTTTTAATTTTGAGTAATGCTACTTTCACAATACACTTGACAACGAGGTTGACAATTTGAGTATGTGGCACGATCCTGTGAAGTGAGATAAATGTGATTGTGACATTTCACTTTTATCTCACTTCACAGGATCGTGCCACGTAGACAGATTGTCACCCTCGTTGTCAAGTGTATTGTGAAAGTAGCATTACTCTTTAATTTTTATGTTGACAACGTCATTGACATAAATGTTCAGGTAATCAAGCAAATGCAGCCGCATGTAGTCATAAGGCCAAGGCATAATCTACTTTCAGGTACATGAATTTGGACTATTATAAACTTCTGCCTCATGTATTCTATTATGTTGAATATAAATAGCTTCTTCCTTAACCTGAAGTTTGTACATGCATGTCTGCTGATACGAATTACGTAAGTAATGCGTATACGTAAAACGTATAAAATACAACGGAAGATTATCACGGTCTTATGATACGAATTCTCTCTCGGTACAGCAGAAGACTCTTTCAAGTACGGTAGCGAACAGTACTCAGCCGAAATGAAGCAAGCCGCTACAGCAGTTCCGAACAGCAGCAACTCGTCGATATAGCACTTCCGAACAGTAAGACTCGCTCGATACAGCAATTTCGAACAGTAGGACTCGCTCGATACAGCAACTCGTCGATACAGCAAAATAAAAAGTGGTGGCCGAAATTTATACGGTTTTCGGCCGGGATGTAGGATAGTGTATGGGTTTGAATGTGTTTTACCGAATCAGACCTATAACTCGATAAAAATAATCTCTCCTCAAGACCTATTGAGAATCGATCAAGTTATAATTCGAGACGCGTCGAAATAATAACTAAAGTTTTGTTGAACTCGTTCAACGTATATTTCAAAGAAATACAAGGTTTATTAATATTCAAGATTGTTTACAAATGTTACAAGTACTACTATATATAGTAGTTTCCAACCGTAGAAAATACAACAAAAACAAGCAAATGAAACTTCCTAACATGCTTCCATTTGGCCGAAATATCTAAGGAGGAGATATCAAGATCTTGGTTTGATTATGATGATTATGACATGAAGAAATCCTTGATGAATCTTGGACTTATTATGGTGATGGTGACATGAAGAAAATCTTCACCAAATATCCTCCCTTGCAAGCTTCAAATCGGCCGTATTCCTCAAGTAGTGATTAGGAGGATTTTGTGAAGATATGATATCACCCCTTTGGAATTATTATGGTGATTATGACATGAGGGAAAATGACATGAAGGATGAAAGTCTTCTTCAAATCTTATGTATGGGACGTGAGGTATCATGGTGGGAAGGAAAAATATCTTCATTTGGAAGTATTATGGTGATGGTGACATGAAGAAGAAGTATTATGGTGATGGTGACATGAAGAAGATATCTTCACTTGGGCCGTTTTTTATTGAGGTGGGGAAGGAGAAATCTCTTTATGCATCTTGACAAATCATGAGTCCCTTTCAAGCATGATATGGCTGATTTTTCATGCTTTCGGACCGATTCCGTCGTCGAGTTTTACGTTACTCCGGTTCCGATTAACAACGTAACTCCAATCCGCGTGTTCTTTTCTCCCAAGTATAATGATGCATGACCATGCGAATTTGTATCGTCATGGATGTCGATTTTTATTGGAGCTTCTTCGATTGGAATATTAGGTATCGTGTTCGGACGTGTTGCAAGTATGGGAAGGAATTTTTCAACATGTGGGAAGTATCTTCAAAGTAGGGACAATATCAAAGGAAATCTTTGAAAGTGACATACTTGAACAAAATGGAAGGGGAAACGAATGGTGGTGGTGTTGAAGGATGATTGAAAGTGACACTTCAATACTTTGAACATGAGGCGATATGTTTGTGATGTGGGGTGGAATCTTTGTGATGATCTTTGACAAAGATATGATATCTTTTATGATTTTGTTCATGATATCTTTCATGATGTCTCATGGATCGTCCGAATACAAGCATGCGAATGGTGGGAGGAATCTTTGGGCGGCCGAATGCAATTCATGACTTTAGTATGCATGGTGCATACTACGTATGCATGTCGACACGTCTACGTTATTCGAGTCCGATCACTAAAATGCATTCCAATCTTCTTCATTCGGAATAGTCATTTTCGTATCATTATTCGGAATAGTTGTTTTCGTATCATTCCCTCCCTCTTTAAAGGGAATTGTCCTCAATTCGAACTCCTAAATCACCAAGATAATTAACTAAAGCCTCTAAGTATTTGATCTCGAAGATGTCGCGATGCGTACATGGCCCAAAATCTTGAGACGATAGGTAGTGGGGCCCCCTCGAGAATCACCAACAAAATAACTATCATTATTAATAAAATAATAATAATTACTCCGCCAGGTAATACCGATATCATGACATGAGTGGATATCTGAAATGGGGCCTTGCAGTTAACTCCACATCGGGTTCCTCCTCGAGTGGAAACACTGATTTCTCGGGTTCATCATCAAAAATGGAAAACACAGAATTTATTACGGTGGGAACCATAGGATTTATTACGGATTCCTCTTCATCAATTGGTTCCTCATCAAATGCGGGCGGTCCGTCATAATCTAACCAACACTCCGTTTCAATATTGCTGGGCTCCTCCAATAATGTCTCATCAAAAATTAATCCACTAAGCTCGTTTCGTATCGCAACAAAGTCACACGACCCACTTTGCTCCGATAGGGTAGTTTGACTCCAACCATCATCTTCTTTGTTGTATGGCGCCGTTGAAACCTCTGTCTCGTCTACTTCATTAAAAATGACAGTAGGAACATCATATTCATCGAGAAAGGACTCTGTTGAGAATTCCTTGATGGGAAAAAAGCTTTGACCGAATGTCGGCGGCGGGGCGTCGAAGGACTGGTGGTGGGGGAACAACGAGTGGTGGTATGGTTTGAACCTTCGCTTGAAATATTTTCTGAATTTTTGCCAATCTGTAATTTTAGGCTTACGTTGTTGTGAACGGGACTGTTTCAATTTTTGCCACCAGAAGGCGGCGCTACCGCGGAGGCGCTTTGTCACCAGCGAAACGCGGCGGTTGATCGGGGCAGCCTTGAAGTCCGAGTGCTCCTCACAAGCATGGAGCCAATCTATGCACGCATCTGGATTACTATCTCCGTGAAATTCCGGTATGCTGCGGAATTTGGCCAAGAAATCAATATCGTTGGCATCGTCTCTGCATCTTTCTTGCATACGTTGCTCCGGTAAGCCGTTTAGTGCGTCACGGAGTTTCATCAAGAAATCGAGCTCGGAGAAATCCATAACAAGAATCAAGAGATAGTTCTTGACAAGAAATCGGACAGAAAATTTTCCAAGAAATCCGTGAAGAATGAACCAAGAAGATGATCAAAGAATCTGATCTCCACCGTTCAGACTGTAGTTCAATGAGTTGGCTTACCTTTGTCAAAATTTCGTGATGATCCAACGGTCGAATCCACCGGAAACTTTGTTTTCTTCCGACTGCGCTAATCTGCCAATGTTATGCGAAAATTCTTCTAACCGTGAAGAACAACCCAAGAAGGTGACTAAATACTTCAACAAAAAAAACTTCGATGAATATAGTTGATCGCCCAAGGAGATGACCTTGGGCTCCGATACCACTTATGATACGAATTACGTAAGTAATGCGTATACGTAAAACGTATAAAATACAACGGAAGATTATCACGGTCTTATGATACGAATTCTCTCTCGGTACAGCAAAAGACTCTTTCACGTACGGTAGCGAGCGATTACTCGAGGCGAAATGAAGCAAGCGCTCTGACAACTCGTCGATATAGCACTTCCGAGCAGTAAGACTCGCTCGTCTGACAATTTGAGCAGTAGGACTCGCTCGTCTGACAAAGAAATCGTCTGACAAAATAAAAAGTGGTGGCGAAATTTATACGGTTTTCGGCCGGGATGTAGGATAGTGTATGGGTTTGAATGTGTTTTACCGAATCAGACTTATAACTCGATAAAAATAATCTCTCCTCAAGACCTATTGAGAATCGATCAAGTTATAATTCGAGACGCGTCGAAATAATAACTAAAGTTTTGTTGAACTCGTTCAACGTATATTTCAAAGAAATACAAGGTTTATTAATATTCAAGATTGTTTACAAATGTTACAAGTACTACTATATATAGTAGTTTCCAACCGTAGAAAATACAACAAAAACAAGCAAATAAAACTTCCTAACATGCTTCCATTTGGCCGAAATATCTAAGGAGGAGATATCAAGATCTTGGTTTGATTATGATGATTATGACATGAAGAAATCCTTGATGAATCTTGGACTTATTATGGTGATGGTGACATGAATAAAATGTTCACCAAATATCCTCCCTTGCAAGCTTCAAATCGGCCGTATTCCTCAAGTAGTGATTAGGAGGATTTTGTGAAGATATGATATCACCCCTTTGGAATTATTATGGTGATTATGACATGAGGGAAAATGACATGAAGGATGAAAGTCTTCTTCAAATCTTATGTATGGGACGTGAGGTATCATGGTGGGAAGGAAAAATATCTTCATTTGGAAGTATTATGGTGATGGTGACATGAAGAAGAAGTATTATGGTGATGGTGACATGAAGAAGATATCTTCACTTGGGCCGTTTTTTATTGAGGTGGGGAAGGAGAAATCTCTTTATGCATCTTGACAAATCATGAGTCCCTTTCAAGCATGATATGGCTGATTTTTCATGCTTTCGGACCGATTCCGTCGTCGAGTTTTACGTTACTCCGGTTCCGATTAACAACGTAACTCCAATCCGCGTGTTCTTTTCTCCCAAGTATAATGATGCATGACCATGCGAATTTGTATCGTCATGGATGTCGATTTTTATTGGAGCTTCTTCGATTGGAATATTAGGTATCGTGTTCGGCCGACGTGTTGCAAGTATGGGAAGGAATTTTTCAACATGTGGGGGAAGTATCTTCAAAGTAGGGACAATATCAAAGGAAATCTTTGAAAGTGACATACTTGAACAAAATGGAAGGGGGGGAAAACGAATGGTGGTGGTGTTGAAGGATGATTGAAAGTGACACTTCAATACTTTGAACATGAGGGGGGGGGGGGGGGCGATATGTTTGTGATGTGGGGTGGAATCTTTGTGATGATCTTTGACAAAGATATGATATCTTTTATGATTTTGTTCATGATATCTTTCATGATGTCTCATGGATCGTCCGAATACAAGCATGCGAATGGTGGGAGGAATCTTTGGGCGGCCGAATGCAATTCATGACTTTAGTATGCATGGTGCATACTACGTATGCATGTCGACACGTCTACGTTATTCCGAGTCCGATCACTAAAATGCATTCCAATCTTCTTCATTCGGAATAGTCATTTTCGTATCATTATTCGGAATAGTTGTTTTCGTATCATTCCCTCCCTCTTTAAAGGGAATTGTCCTCAATTCCGAACTCCCTTCGTCACCAAGATAATTAACTAAAGCCTCTAAGTATTTGATCTCGAAGATGTCCGCAGTGCGTACATGGCCCAAAATCTTGAGACGATAGGTAGTGGGGCCCCCTCGAGAATCACCAACAAAATAACTATCATTATTAATAAAATAATAATAATTACTCCGCCAGGTAATACCGATATCATGACATGAGTGGATATCTGAAATGGGACGCACGGTTAACTCCACATCGGGTTCCTCCTCCAGAATTGGAAACACTGATTTCTCGGGTTCATCATCAAAAATGGAAAACACAGAATTTATTACGGTGGGAACCATAGGATTTATTACGGATTCCTCTTCATCAATTGGTTCCTCATCAAATGCGGGCGGTCCGTCATAATCTAACCAACACTCCGTTTCAATATTGCTGGGCTCCTCCAATAATGTCTCATCAAAAATTAATCCACTAAGCTCGTTTCGTATCGCAACAAAGTCACACGACCCACTTTGCTCCGATAGGGTAGTTTGACTCCAACCATCATCTTCTTTGTTGTATGGCGCCGTTGAAACCTCTGTCTCGTCTACTTCATTAAAAATGACAGTAGGAACATCATATTCATCGAGAAAGGACTCTGTTGAGAATTCCTTGATGGGAAAAAAGCTTTGACCGAATGTCGGCGGCGGGGCATCGAAGGACTGGTGGTGGGGGAACAACGAGTGGTGGTATGGTTTGAACCTTCGCTTGAAATATTTTCTGAATTGCCAATCTATAATTTTAGGCTTACGTTGTTGTGAACGAGACTGTTTCAATTTTTGCCACCAGAAGGCGGCGCTACCGCGGAGGCGCTTTGTCACCAGCGAAACGCGGCGGTTGATCGGGGCAGCCTTGAAGTCCGAGTGCTCCTCACAAGCATGGAGCCAATCTATGCACGCATCTGGATTACTATCTCCGTGAAATTCCGGTATGCTGCGGAATTTGGCCAAGAAATCAATATCGTTGGCATCGTCTCTGCATCTTTCTTGCATACGTTGCTCCGGTAAGCCGTTTAGTGCGTCACGGAGTTTCATCAAGAAATCGAGCTCGGAGAAATCCATAACAAGAATCAAGAGATAGTTCTTGACAAGAAATCAGACAGAAAATTTTCCAAGAAATCCGTGAAGAATGAACCAAGAAGATGATCAAAGAATCTGATCCCCACCGTTCAGACTGTAGTTCAATGAGTTGGCTTACCTTTGTCAAAATTTCGTGATGATCCAACGGTCGAATCCACGGGAAACTTTGTTTTCTTCCGACTGCGCTAATCTGCCAATGTTATGCGAAAATTCTTCTAACCGTGAAGAACAACCCAAGAAGGTGACTAAATACTTCAACAAAAAAAACTTCGATGAATATAGTTGATCGCCCAAGGAGATGACCTTGGGCTCCGATACCACTTATGATACGAATTACGTAAGTAATGCGTATACGTAAAACGTATAAAATACAACGGAAGATTATCACGGTCTTATGATACGAATTCTCTCTCGGTACAGCAGAAGACTCTTTCACGTACGGTAGCGAACAGTACTCAGACGAAATCAAGCAAGCCGCTACAGCAACTCGTCGATATAGCACTTCCGAACAGTAAGACTCGCTCGTCTGACAATTTGAGCAGTAGGACTCGCTCGTCTGACAACTCGTCGTCTGACAAAATAAAAAGTGGTGGCCGAAATTTATACGGTTTTCGGCCGGGATGTAGGATAGTGTATGGGTTTGAATGTGTTTTACCGAATCAGACTTATAACTCGATAAAAATAATCTCTCCTCAAGACCTATTGAGAATCGATCAAGTTATAATTCGAGACGCGTCGAAATAATAACTAAAGTTTTGTTGAACTCGTTCAACGTATATTTCAAAGAAATACAAGGTTTATTAATATTCAAGATTGTTTACAAATGTTACAAGTACTACTATATATAGTAGTTTCCAACCGTAGAAAATACAACAAAAACAAGCAAATAAAACTTCCTAACATGCTTCCATTTGGCCGAAATATCTAAGGAGGAGATATCAAGATCTTGGTTTGATTATGATGATTATGACATGAAGAAATCCTTGATGAATCTTGGACTTATTATGGTGATGGTGACATGAAGAAAATCTTCACCAAATATCCTCCCTTGCAAGCTTCAAATCGGCCGTATTCCTCAAGTAGTGATTAGGAGGATTTTGTGAAGATATGATATCACCCCTTTGGAATTATTATGGTGATTATGACATGAGGGAAAATGACATGAAGGATGAAAGTCTTCTTCAAATCTTATGTATGGGACGTGAGGTATCATGGTGGGAAGGAAAAATATCTTCATTTGGAAGTATTATGGTGATGGTGACATGAAGAAGAAGTATTATGGTGATGGTGACATGAAGAAGATATCTTCACTTGGGCCGTTTTTTATTGAGGTGGGGAAGGAGAAATCTCTTTATGCATCTTGACAAATCATGAGTCCCTTTCAAGCATGATATGGCTGATTTTTCATGCTTTCGGACCGATTCCGTCGTCGAGTTTTACGTTACTCCGGTTCCGATTAACAACGTAACTCCAATCCGCGTGTTCTTTTCTCCCAAGTATAATGATACATGACCATGCGAATTTGTATCGTCGTGGATGTCGATTTTTATTGGAGCTTCTTCGATTGGAATATTAGGTATCGTGTTCGGCCGACGTGTTGCAAGTATGGGAAGGAATTTTTCAACATGTGGGGGAAGTATCTTCAAAGTAGGGACAATATCAAAGGAAATCTTTGAAAGTGACATACTTGAACAAAATGGAAGGGGGGGAAAACGAATGGTGGTGGTGTTGAAGGATGATTGAAAGTGACACTTCAAGACTTTGAACATGAGGGGGGGGGGGGGGCGATATGTTTGTGATGTGGGGTGGAATCTTTGTGATGATCTTTGACAAAGATATGATATCTTTTATGATTTTGTTCATGATATCTTTCATGATGTCTCATGGATCGTCCGAATACAAGCATGCGAATGGTGGGAGGAATCTTTGGGCGGCCGAATGCAATTCATGACTTTAGTATGCATGGTGCATACTACGTATGCATGTCGACACGTCTACGTTATTCCGAGTCCGATCACTAAAATGCATTCCAATCTTCTTCATTCGGAATAGTCATTTTCGTATCATTATTCGGAATAGTTGTTTTCGTATCATCTGCACTCTTATATTTAAATTCTCGTAACTACCCTTGTACTTCTGTAGCTAAAAAGCAAGTGAAGCGCCTGTTTGTTACGGCTCATCAACTACAACAACAACTAACGAACAAAAAAGTAAAGCAACATGATTCACTGAAGCCTCCACAAGGAGGTACTCGAAAGTCGCCACGGCTGAATAACCTGCAACAAGTAAATGATGCAACTGTAAGTCATAAATCTGCAAATGCAAGGAGGAAATTAGATTTGCGGAATCTACCACATGAGGATGAAGCCATGGGAGAAAATGACCCAGAGGTTAGACATGTTCCTTAAGAAAATATTTAATTTCCACACTACTGGAGAGGATCAATGTTTTATAGTACTAATATATCTGGGATGCAGGATACCGTCCTACCCCCTCCACCACCTCGAACAGAGTATGAAATTCAAAGAGCTATAAGAGTCAAGAGGAATAATGAAATTTCTTTTGCTCTCAATTTACCTGCACTATCAGCAGGAATAAGAAATTCCGTAGAGATAAATAAAGGAAAGGAAAAGATGCAGGACGAAAATGAGGATTATAATCTATGACAGGATGATGGTAGTGACGGTGATGCATTGGTGACTCCATCAAAGGTGTGTTATAGCTAGAGTTAATTATTTTAGTTTGTAATAATTATAACTAGAATCATATTATTTGGTACCTAAGCCAATGTATTTTGTAGGGAACAAAGAAGGCAGATAAGAGAAAGCTTCTTATCGGACGTGGACCAACAACACGTTCCCGAGCCAATGCTACAGCCAAGCCTGGAACTGAGGACGCAAGTTAGAAGGAAGGGACATGTCGATCTGTACAACCTGCAATATCTGCAAATCCTATATTTGAGTTACCACAATCAGATGACGGCAACGGTTCAATGGCTGCTTTTTTTGCTATGCGGAAACCCCAACAGGAAAAAGCTGAAAAGGAAAAAGCCGAAAGGGAAAAAGCTGAAAAGGACAAAGCCGAGAAGGAAAAAGCTGCTGCAACTGTAAGTAAGAAGGTTGTCAAGGAAACTATCTTGCCTGATATTGAAGAAGGGGATGTACCAGGTTAGCATAGCTTGATGTTTTTTTTTTTCAATTTAAGTTGTTTAATTTGGGCATGCTTCTTATTATGCAAAATTCTAAAAAAAAATCATGTATTCATATTAAAAATAAGTAAAAAAATGTAATGCTTTAGAACAAATACTTTATATGTCAAACAAATACTTTATATGTGCCTATCTGCTTTTAAAAAGAAAAAGAAAAAAAAAAGATTTTTTTAGAACAATAAGATATGTACTGTAATATTTCCTTTAAAAAAAAAGTTTTATTTTAAACTCTCTAATCTAAGGAGTCATGTTTTCACTTTTGTGCTACATATAAAACAAAAAAAAATGTCAATTGCAGTTGCAGTTCCTCAAAGGCTGAGAGGAAAGACAAGGATGGATAAAGTTCATACAAGAAGCTTTGACAAAAGACTTGTCATTGGGATGAATGGCTTTTTCCAACCTATTGCGGAAAATGACGGAGTATTATCTGAACTAAGTAGCTTTCTGGGAACACTTGCTAAGCGATGTGTGTCGCTAACTTACGTAACTTGGCGCGATGTTCCATGCTCATTGTGTCTTGTTCAATCTTTTTTTCTAGAAAAAGAAGACACCAGATGAGTCTGAACCATGTTTTGCAGAAGTATTTGTTGAAACTCGGGAACAAGTTGAAGGACGTGAGTACAAGACCGACCCTCAAATAATGAAAAAGAAAATTGTAAGTTTTTTAGTTCATAATCAGTTACATGTAATTGGTGACTAGTTGACTTTTTCCAATTTCATTTTAATCATGTGGCTTTATTTTGTAGAAAAAGATTAATGAAAAACGAAGTATTAGAGATGCTTCTGATGAACTGCTTTCGGATAGAAAACACGGCCCGAATTGGCTCTTAGGGAGATGCGTGAAGCCATCAAAAGTGTCTAGTTCTAATGCTCCAATAGACACATATGTGAAAGAGCTGACAACAAAGATAAGGCTAGGCCTTGCCGGTGAAGTCCAAGAGAAAGTGAAGCAAATCCAAGCAGAAGTTGATGAGCAGGTGAACAGGAAGGTGCAGCAGAATTTGGAATTGGTTCTTAAAAAATCTGGAGAAGCAAACCCGAACATTACGATTGATATTGAGGAGTTGTGTGTGACAGCTACGAGTGAGAATGACGATGGTACCCCTATAACTGGAGGCTCTAGCTTCTAGTATAACTGTGATGTTTGTGTTTCAAGTTTATAACTTTTTGCTACTGTTAAAGTATGGACGTGAACTAGTTGGTTTATTTAAGTATATTGTAGTTGTTGTAGACTTTTGACTTATGGTCTTTCGTAGTTGATTTAATTAACTAGTTGGTGAATGATGATGTTTGGAAGTTGGTTTAGCATGCTTGGATTATGGATGTAATATTTGGAATGATTGATTGGAATGAACAGGTTATTTTCGGATGTATCATATATATGTAGTAGCTATTCATAGTAAAATGTTGCTATAGCCAAAATATTGCAAAAAAGATGTGGCAAGAAAATGTTGTATTAGGTACAAAAGTGTTGCCAACAAAGTGGGACCCATATTCATCTCCACTATGGGCCCTAGTGTGAGCCCCACAGTGGGGTTCTCTATTTTTAAAAAATTAATAATCCTAAGGTAACATCAATTTTATGTTGGTGTAGGTTTGTTTTGTGTTGATATAGCATTCTATTGCTACATAGAATAACATGTTGCCCTATGGGAGAAAAATGTTAGCCTTAGATACCCTAGGCCAACATTAAAAACTATCACAAAAAAGATGTTGCAAAAGCCCTTTGATGGGGCTATAGCAACATATTGACCCCCTGCTACAACATAAATTTATGTTGCAGTAGGCTGTTTATGGTGTAGTGTAAGGAGTAACTTTTGGTGAAGCAACTTGAAGACGGACGTTAGCAAGTTTATGTCAAAGTGTTTGACCTGTCAGCAGGTTAAGATCGAGCATCAGCGACGAGCAGGGTTATTGCAACCACTTCCTATTCCGGAGTGGAAGTGGGAGGATATTTATATGGATTTCATTACCAGTATGCCTAGGACTCGGACTGGATTGAACATGATTTGGGTCATTATCGATCGACTAACCAAATCTGCTCATTTTCTGGGTATTAAGGATACTTGGGGACCGGAGAGACTAGCAGGGGTGTTTATTGTAGAAATCGTGAGGTTGCATGGGACTCTTAAGAGTATTATTTCTAATCGAGATGGGTGGTTCGTATCATATTTTAGACAGTCTGTTCATGGGGCTTTGGGGAGTGAATTGAGACTCAGTACTTCCTACCATCCCCAGACATATGGACAGTCGGAACGGATGATTCAGACATTGGAGGACATGTTGAGAGCATGTGCCTTAGACTGGAAAGATGATTGGGAGTCGCACCTGCCGTAGATCGAGTTTACTACAACAATAGTTGGCACGCCTCGATTAGAATGGCACCATTTGAGGCTTTATACGGAAGAAGGTGCAGATCGCCATTGTGTTGGGATGATGCATCCGAATTGATTGGTACTGAACCAGATATAGTAGTTGAGACGAGTGACAAGATTGCCTTGATTCGTGATAGGTTGTTAACGACCCAGAATCGGCAGAAGTCCTATGCCAACACGCGTCGTCGGCCGTTAGAGTTTGAGGTTGGAGGCCATGTATTACTGAAGGTGTCGCTGACTCGGGGAGTTTATCATTTTGGTCGGAAGGGTAAACTTAGTCCGAGGTATATCGGACCCTTCGAGATTTTAGAGCGAGTTGGAAGTCTTGCATATCGATTGGGTTTGCCGCCGTCCTTGAGTTATATGCATAACATATTCCATATCTCCCAGCTTAGGAAGTATGTACCGGATCCTAGCCATGTTATCGATTTTGGAGGGATTGAACTGGGTCCCGACATCACATTCGAGGAGAGACCAATTCAGATTTTGGAGCGTTGGATAAAACAATTTAGGCACAAAACCATTTTTTTTGTTAAAGTGCAGTGGTCGTGACACGGATCAGAGCAAGCGACGTGGGAAACGGAGGACTATATGAAGGCGAGATATCCGGAGTTATTCACCTTGTAAGTTTCGGGATGAAACTTTTTTTAGAGGGAGAGAATGTAATATCTACATTTTTTTTCGTGCGTTTATTCCAAACTGTTGTAATTCATTGGTACTCGATTCAATTTTTGTGTGTTTCATGTCGTATATTGTACCCGTTCTATTATCGTGATATTTGGGCTAGTTATTGATGTTCATTCCTGGATGTATCATGTTAGATGGATAATCGTATAGCTCATCGTGTTCCTATTTGTAAGAGCCGGACTGCTGGTTTATGAGTATAACATATGTTATGCTTATTACTTAGCATATGTTATTTCAATTGTGTAAGTTGGCCAGTAGCCTCTGGAGTCACTTTTACGTACGCTATCTGTAGGACTTAACGTACGTAAAAGTGAATTACATACGCTATCTGTAGGACTTAACGTACGTAAAAGTGAATTACATACGCTATTCCAGCTCCTTAACGCACGTAAAGATACCTGGGCATCAGGTCAGTGAGCACTGACAGGCTATGACATACGTTAACACTCGAACATAGCGTATGTTATCCATATTTTACGTACGTCATGCTAGCCATACAACGTACGTAATGTAATCTATGAATCGAGGCAGTGAGATATGTGGGGTACGTAATGCAACCGCATTAACGTACGTTAAGCGCGTTGCGTACGTAACGCTTATTTCCTTACGTACATAACGAAGTCCACCTATATATAGACGGACTTCAGCCCTGTTTAACCATTTTCTCTTTTCTTCTTCTTCTTCTTCCGACGATCTGGTGATTTTGTTCGAGAGAGAGGGTGAATCAAGGCGAAATTTCATCATCTATAGATTTGAGTCCCTAACAAGAAGTAATCATCGTCCTAACATCCTCCATCGTCTGAATCAAGGTAAATCGATTTAAACCCTAAATTTCGGGAATTCTTGGGGGATTTAAACCCTAAATTTCGGTGGGGGATTTAAACCCTCCACCATTAGATTAGAGTTGTACATTCAGAATCCTTTGTTACTCTTGTAGTTTTGTGGGATATAATCCGTAAATTCCTCCGTCGTATGTTTCTGTTGAATTGTGCCCTCCTGTTGTCCGACGTATTGTTCCTACGAGTATAACTTAGGATGATTTCCTATGTTTCTGTAGTGTGGTAATTGATTTTGTGTCGTTGTGATTTAGGAACAAACATTTGAAGGGAGTTGGACCGAAACGCTTTCCGTTCACGATTTCTTCACGTCTTATTAATCAAGGCAAGTACATAGTTTAGATTATGTTATGTAGAATGTGATTTCGACATAAATAGTGATTTATGATAAATGCGTGTGCGAGTATCGTTGTGGTTCTTCCACATGGGGACGGTTCGACGAGACCTATGGGGGGCGCTACTAAGGGGTACGGCCGCGAAAGTGGTTTCCCACCTGAGGATGGTCCGATGGGGCCCCTGGGGTCGATATTAAGGGGTACGGCCACGGGTTACCAAGTGTGAATTTTGTGATGATGAAATGTGAAGCTATGATTTTTCTTGATGTTCATGTCTTGATGAAAATGTGGTATTCCGGAATATTGTTTTCTAATGTTTTCAAATGTGATATTCTTGTTAGATTGTATTTGTATATAATATTGTGTAAATGTGTACTTGCACTAGCTATTCGAATGCTAACCCCTTAAATGGAGGAAATGCATTTCATGCATTTCAGGTATCGGGCGTGCTGAGGAGCCAGCACGGGAACCGCATGTTAAAGATGGTCAAGCATGATGATGAGGCTCGAGTCTGTGTTATTTATTTTATTATGCTTATTTAGTTTGTTGAAGTTAGTCGAGTGAACATATTATTGGTTTAATGATGTCTTTGAAGTCCCCTCCGTGGGAAATGAATTCATTTTACGTTTGGTCTGTCTGCATCTGAATTAAAAAATTTTAGCCGAGGCCACGACCTTATTTACATTATTAATGTGTCGTTATGGGTTTTATTACAATTTGTGGGAATGTCCTAGCCTGGTAGACCTCGTTGAAGGTTCTACGGCGTGTAGTACCCTTTATGAGATTTGAGGTGTTACAACTAATCCGTCGAACCAAACCTGCTGACATCTATGAGCGCCACTGACTCAAAACTCTGGCAAGCAGCAGTCATACTGTGACACTTTAGCAGACCTCTCATCTCCCCCATTCAGATATGTGACGCAACATGCCCGCCAAAACTCGGGATAACACTGCCATCAAAAGGGCCACCAGACATATCCTCTGTTACGATCCAAGTTGTGTCATCCTCGAGCCTACGTCATTTACTACTACTCGACCCAGAAGTGACAAACCTCCCACCTCTCCCCTTCCGGACCCAACACACAACAGACGAGGAGTCATCATCACCCTCGTACAGGTCCTGATCATCGTCCTAGTCATGCCAATATAATGCACTAGAATCAAACTCTACTTCCTCGTCACCAAAGTCACCCATACGCTCCGCATCGCACTGTCTCCGAACGGATGCATCAATACCACGAGCTCTGGTGTGACGAATCTATCATCTCTATGACTAGCGACATAAGTTTCCCTGCTCCTCCACTCATATGCATTTAGCATAATACAACTAATGAGTAATTATAATAATTCCAATAGTAATAAGGCACTAATTATAAATTAAAATAATAATTATAATTATTATAATTATTTCATTTTATAATATTTATAATAATTATATTAATGTGTAATAATTATTATTGATTATAATAATAATTTTATCACATTTATGATTATAATGATTATTTATTATTTATTATAAATACTGAAAATGGCAGGTGTCTACAAATTCCACCTACGCCACGGTCGAAGCGTCTACATTGGACGCCCGGACCATGGACAAGCGTCTGCCGATTCTGCCTAAACCTAGGCCATACGTCCATGGATTTCATGTAATACACGGTTGTAAATTTATTTGTTGTCATTCAGTAATTGTCACTCAGTAAATTTTCACTCATTGATAATCATTCATCTTTCACGTTCATTCAATTGTGTTCATCGTTGGCGTATCTTAAGACGTGTATTAATTACCGATCGTCGTTCAGCTTCATTTGAGAATCGAGATGAGAGTATTATCATAATCATCGTGATGGGTAGTCTTGTGTTGGAAGTATCACCTATTGCATGTTATTTGACTCAATTACATTCATACAAGTACCATATGTCGGATCATTCATCATTGGTAACGAGAAGACGGAGTTGTCAGATTTTTGTCATTTCCAGCAGTGAGTTATGACCGTAACTGATCATCATTACGGTCATAACATGCATTCGTGGAATTGGTGTCTTTCTGGACGAAGACAACTTACGGCCGTAAGTCATTTTAGTTATGGCCGTAAGCACGAGGGTACGGCCGTATGTTTTGGGAGACTACGGCCGTAGCATGCATTCATTGGGCAGGAGGGCGTTTTTGACGAAGACAACATACGACCGTAAGTTAGCTTTGGTTACGGGCGTAACCCGGTCAGTGCAGGCATTATTGTATTTTTCGACGAATCATTGTTACGGCCATATGATATGGATGTTATGGCCGTAAGGCCGTTGACTTGGGATTGTTGGTAATTGTGTTATTCAAGGTTGTTCGAGCGACCGACATTTCTATTTTAGGACGTTTGTTCGAGGAAGGACATTATTCACCGGTGTTAAGCAAGTTAATTCTTACTCGGTTAAAATGATATTCATTACTTTCGTTGTTGTTCATTTATATTCATAATTCATTCATGATATATTATTCATGTCGAGACTTGTAATTATCAAACTAATCATTCAATTCACGAGGAACGACGGTTCCAATCATTTCAGTGAGCGATCATTCATTTCATTATTATTTCATCTCGGTGAGTTATTCTTGACCCTTGTCGTTTTGTCATTCATTGATATTCATCATGGTCACTTTTGTTCTTGTGACCTTCTGGGTTCATATTGCGTGACCGGGTGGTTACGTGTGGAATTTTTAGTCGGGCACACGATAGTCATGTGAAGGGTTCACCGACACAATAGACTGTGCACACGGTAACGTGCCTCCGTGAGACTAATTAGGTACAAGGACGGGTGTGTCCGGACACTTGTCTTGTGCACTTGCATGTCCCATTACGGGTGTACTATGATGCCCCTCTTCAGCTTAATTTCATGACTTATATATTTAATGATTGTGCTTGTTCAACTCTTGAGGATTGTTGTTCTGTGTAACTGACCCCGTTGGGGGATGTTGTTTTCAGTTCATGGTAAGACAAAAGCACGGGAAGAGAACGTTGACGACAAGGAGTCCCAGTGATACTAGTAGGGGGCCCCAGTCTCTTATTTATTCATGTCAGCTTGTTGTGTAATTTTCGCTGCAGATTTCCGTTTGGATATTCATTTTTATTCAGATTTGTATATTTTATCTTCATATAAAATATACATGTATTCTGTATTTCCTGGGTGTGTTATACTTGAAACTCCTCATCAGAGTAATTAATGATATAATGTGGTTTGGTACTACAATTATATTATTTAATTCATTAATTTTCATTCGCCTGGTGGGTCACAGTCGGGGGTCCACTACACTGTAATATCCTCCTAATTTGGGGTGTTAGAGAGTTGGTATCAGAGAGTGGTTTTGAATATTCCGAGTCATGTCTCATTTGAAATCATTGTTCATCAGACTAGTATCATTGGACTTTCGCGTCACGTGTGACCCGTGCAAACGCCAAGACCCTCAGACCAAGGAAACGGTAAGATTTCTGACACCATGGTATAATTTCTGGCAATAAGAATCACTCATTCATCATTGATCATTCAACAATCCTCAATCATCATTTTCATTTTTGATCTTGTCGATCATGTTAACTCATTAATCACTCATTTCATTTCATTACTCAGTTGTTGATCAGATAATCATGTCACCTCAGTTGATCATTCATGTAATCATTGTGTTAGAGCGCGTATGCTCATTATTATCATTTCATAACGTGATCATAATGCGATATTCATGCGAGATCTATAATTATCATGTGACTTTCCTACTTCAGTATGGAGAGAGCCGCCAGAGGACGCAAGGGGAAGAGGTCGCGGTGCGGGCCGAAACCCGGGAGCTCGTGTGAATACACGTGCGAACGCAAGGAATAATGCTAATTCATCGAGCAGCGACGCTGCCACTCATTCACTTGGAAGTAATCATTCACTTCCAGGGAGTCGTACCCGGGACACAACTCAATCAAAAGGTGTTCGGGTTGACCCACTCGCGTTTATGCAGGGCATGATGGCCCAGATGACTCAGATGGCACGCCTCGTGGAGACGATGCAGAACTCAACTGCTCAGAATCAACAGGCTCCTCCGCCGCCACCTCAGAGGCAAGAGAGGACTGTGAGCAGTATCATTGGCGATATCTCTCGCCAGAGACCACCTATTTCGAGGGTTCATCTGAGCCGGCGGATATTATTCACTGGCTTGAACATTTTGAGAAGCTATTTGCTATGGTGGATTGCCCCAAAGGGCATAAAGTTTCAGTCGCGGCTTACTATCTGGGTAAGAGCGCTCACTCGTGGTGGTTATCTTTGAAGCCCACCGACGGATCTTGTACTTGGGACCAGTTCAAGACCCTCATGATGGATAGATATTATCCGACCCCACTCAAGGAGGCTAAGTTATCATAATTACTCATTCCCGACCCCTCAGCGGACAATGATGTTCTCGCTATCGCCGAAAAATTTCAGGAGCTACTTCCTTTCGCCTTATCTATTATCCACTCCGAGGCGGATAAGATCAAGTATTTCAGTAAGAGGTTGAAACCTCATATGCGGATGCAGTTGCTTAATCACAATTGCACCACCCTGGCCGAATTCATCGAGAAAGCTCTTACTTATGAGCTTACTGCTAAGGAGATTGCTAAGCAACAACCTTTATCTGCTAGTAAGAAATTCAAGAATCGTAATCAGTAAGAAGGCAGTCAAGCAACCTTCAAGAAGCCTCGTGCGGGCCCTATTTTTTCTTAGCGACCTCCTATGGGGCCTAGACCCGCGGAATCTCAGTCCCGAATGGCCAGTTCGGCCATCACCTGTTTCAACTATGGAGAACAAGGTCATTTCAGCACCAAGTGTCCGAGGCAGACTATCACGTGCAATAACTGTGGGATTGCTGGGCATAAGGCCCGTTTTTGCCGAAGAGACTCCAAACCTACTCCGACGATATCTCAGGCCCCAAAGCAGTCAGCGGTTCAGAAATAGGCCACTCAGTCCACGTCGTTCAAGACGATGGGAGCAAACAAAAGCGGAGTTTCCGCCCACAGCTATCAGACGGGAGCATCTGGTTCCGGGGTTGGCAAGCCCCGAATATATGAGATGAAGAGGACCGACGACCCAGAGGCCCGAATGATCTCAGGTACACTCGAAATTCTATCTCAACCTATGTATATCTTTTTTGATACTGGTGCATCGCATTCATTCATTTCCGAGTCATGCTTGAGTAGACTTCACCTGGATAGTGCTTCTAGTTGTGAACCTTATATCATTGGCCTACTTGACGGTAGAAGAATTATCGGGGATCGTGAGATTAAGAATTGTCTGATTCAACTTAATGACGGTGTTTGGTTGTCGAACCTAATCGTGGTAGATTTACCGAGAGATGACGTCGTCTTAGGTATTGATTGGATGGATCGTCATGATGCCATCCTTAGTGTCCCTAAGCATATGGTCACTATCATTTCAGACGATGGAGTCGAGTGTGCATTTCAGGGAGGGAATCCCAGCTGTTCCGGAAGGGTCATTAATTTGATGAAAGTAGTGAAATTACTCAATCAGGGGTGTGTTGGTTATTGGTGCTATATGACCAAGACCGAGAAATCATCAGTGACATTGGCGGATATCCCAGTAGTGAGAGAATATGCCGATGTTTTTCCAGACGAGTTACCTGGTTTGCCTCCACAGAGAGATGTGGAATTCACGATAGAGTTGGAGCCTAGTACGTCCCCATTATCGAAGGCACCGTATCGGATAGCCCCGACCGAAATGCAAGAACTGAAGAATCAATTGGAGGATTGACCGAGAAAGGTTATATCCGACCGAATGCATCCCCGTGGGGAGAACCAGTGTTATTTGTCAAGAAGAATGACTGTTCATTTTGCTTGTGTATTGATTATCGAGAATTGAACATGGTGACGATTAAGAATAAATATCCCCTACCCCGTATTGATGACCTCTTAGATCAACTTCAGGGAGCTTCAGTATTTTCCAAGATCGATTTAAGATCTAGGTATCATCAGTTGCGAATTCGAGAGTCGGATATCGCAAGGACGGCGTTTCAAACACACGGCACTACGAGTTTGTAGTAATGCCGTTTGGGTTAACTAATGCACCTGTGGTATTCATGGAGTTAATGAATCGGATTTTCATCGACTATTTGGATCAGTTCGTGGTTGTTTTCATAGATGACATTTTGATTTATTCTCGTGACCGAGAGGAGCATGAAGGTCACCTTCATCAAGTTCTCGATGTGTTGAGACGAGATCAACTCTATGAAAAGTTTTCCAAATATGAGTTCTGGATGTCCGAGGTGACGTTTCTAGGACATGTGATTTCATCGGACGGAGCGCGTATCGACCCTCAGAAGACGGAGGCTATCTGAGATTGGCAACCTCCGAAGAATGTTAAGGAAATCCGAAGCTTTCTTGGATTAGCAGGCTATTACCGGCGATTCGTGGAAGGATTTTCTAAAATCGCTCAACCCATGACGAACCTTTTGTGGAAGGATAAGAAATACACGTGGTTTGATGCGTGTCAACAGAGTTTTGAAGAACTCAAGAGCCGTTTGATTTCAGCACCTATCCTTTCCTTGCCACAAGGGACGGAAGGATTCGTGGTTTATAGTGACGCATCCGGACACGGTCTTGGATGTGTATTAATCCAGAACGGGAAGGTTATTGCCTATGCTTCACAGAAATTGAGACCTTACGAGGTCAATAATCCGACCCATGACCTGGAGCTAGCATCCGTGGTATTCGCGTTGAAGATTTGGCGCCATTATCTCTATGGCGTCACCTGTTAGATTTTCACCGATCATAAGAGTTTGAAGTATATATTTACTCAGAAGGAGTTAAATATGCGATAGAGGCGGTGGTTGAAACTAATCAAAGATTATGATATTGAGATCGTGTACCACCCGAGCAAGGCGAACATTATCGCCGATGCCTTGAGCCGTAAGTCCGTTCAGGAGCAAATGCTTGCTCGTTTAACAGTTCAAAAGGAGCTTCAGCAGGAATTCCTAAGACCCGAGATCGAGGTCTGATTACAACGAGTGCAGGAGCAACTTTGCATGTTAGAGATTTCATCGCCACTTGAGGAGGCGATCAGAGCGAATCAGGGTTCAGACCCATTTTTGTTGCGCATCCGCGAGGATGTGGCTCAGGAGAAAGCCCTTGGATTTGTGGTCCACGAGGATGGACTTTTGCGATTTAAGAACCGGTTATGCGTACCGACGGATGACGAGTTGAAAAACTCGATTTTGAGAGAAGCTCATGCTACCCCTTATTTTATTCATCCGGGGTCTAGCAAGATGTACAAGGAATTGAAACAAAATTATTGGTGGAGTAATATGAAGTGAGAAGTCGCAGAATTTGTTTCAAGATGTCTGACCTGTCAGCAAGTCAAGATAGAGCATCAGCGACCGGCGGGTATGCTTAAACCGCTCCCTATTCCAGAGTGAAAGTGGGAGGATTTTCAATGGACTTCATCACGAGTTTGCCGATGAGTCGTCGTGGCATGAATACAATCTGGGTAATTGTGGACCGCTTAACTAAGTCGGCTCATTTCCTTGAGATTAAGGATACATGGGGCCACCAGAGACTTGCCCAGTTGTTCATCAAAGAGATAATGAGATTGCACGGTACTCCTAAGACTATCGTTTCTGATCATGACGGGCGATTCTTGTCACATTTTTGGAAATCAGTTCATCGTGCCATGGGAACTCAGCTTAATTTCAGCACATCTTTTCATCCTCAGTCCGACGGACAATCAGAGCGAACTATTCAGACGTTGGAGGACATGTTGAGAGCATGTGTCCTCAATTGGAAAGACGATTGGGAAGCCCAACTACTATTGATCGAGTTCACGTACAATAAGAGTTGGCATGCTTCGATTAAGATGGCACCTTACGAGGCCTTATACGGCCGTCGTTGTCGATCTCCTTTGTGTTGGGATGACTTATCGAAATCAATCGGCATTGAGCCCGATATGCTTATAGCCACCTGCGAGAAGGTAACTTTGATCAGGAGTCGTTTGTTGACCCCTCAGAGTCGACAGAAATCATATGACGATAATCGTCGTCGGCCATTAGAGTTCGAGGCAGATGACCACATTTTGGTCAAGGTATCCCCGAGTCGAGGTATCTTCCATTTCGGGAAGCGGGGAAGTTGAGTCCGAGGTTCATTAGACCATTTGAGATTTTGGATCGAGTAGGCGAGCTGGCTTATTGATTGGCCTTACCTCCGGCGTTGGGCCGAATTCATAATGTGTTTCACGTCTCTCAGTTACGGAAGTATGTTGCCGATCCGAGTCACATACTTCAGTTCCATGAAATCGAGATCGCGGATGATCATTAATATGAGCAGCGTCCGGTACGAGTCTTAGAGCGGCGTATCAAACAGTTGAGGAACAAGATGATTCCTTTGGTTAAGATTCAGTGGTCTTGACACGGAGTTGAAGAGGCTACTTGGGAAACCGAGGATAGTATGCGGGAGAGTTACCCGAATTGTTTGACCCTTAGTTTCGAGGACGAAACTCTTTTTAGGGGGGGGGGGGTATGTAATACCCAGTTGTAAATTCATTCGTTGTCATTCAGTAATTGTCACTCAGTAAATTTTCACTCATTGATAATCATTCATCTTTCACGTTCATTCAATTGTGTTCATCGTTGGCGTATCTTAAGCCGTATATTAGTTACCGATCATCGTTCAGCTTCATTTGAGAATCGAGACGAGACTATTATCATAATAATCGTGACGGGTATTCTTGTGTTGGAAGTATCACCTATTGCATGTTGTTGGACTCAATTACATTCATACAAGTATCATATGTCGGATCATTCATCATTGGTAATGAGAAGACGGAGTTGTCAGATTTTTGTCATTTCCAGCAGTGAGTTACGGCCGTAACTGATCATCATTACGACCGTAACATGCATTCGTGGAATTGGTGTCTTTCTGTACGAAGACAACTTACGGCCGTAAGTTATTTTAGTTACGGCCATAAGCACGAGGGTACGGCCGTATGTTTTGGGAGACTACGGCCGTAGCATGCATTCATTGGGCAGGAGGGCGTTTTTGACGAAGACAACATACGGTCGTAAGTTCGGCAGGATATGGCTATAAGTGTTGTTGTTATGGCCGTAAGTTAGCTTTGGTTATGGCCGTAACCCGGTCAGTGCAGGCATTATTGTTTTTTCGACGAATCATTGTTACGGCCGTATGATATGGATGTTACGACCGTAAGATGGCAGAGTTATGACCGTAACTCTACGCAGTATTTAAAGGCTTGAACAGGATTTTTATGCTCATTTCACCATTTCCTCACTTTGGTTCTGAAAGAGAAGTTTTGTGGGAGACATTTTTCATCATCAAACAGTTATGTGTTTGGGTTTAATCATCTTCATTCGTTTGTGGAGCTTGGGAAGTCGATTAACACTAATTTTGACGGATCGAAGAGGTTGGATCTTCAAAGGTAATTTTCTCCAAAACCTTAGATTTCGATTCTATGATGGAATATGATGTTTTGGATGTTATAATCATGATATATGATGAGGTATACATATGATTATGAGTTTGTATGAATATTCATTGGATTATTGAAGGATTATTTGAAGAACACCTTGAATGTCGATTTGGAAATTGGGGGTTTCGATTAGATGTTGTTGAAATCTCGAATTGTGTATTCATATTGGATTATTGTTTGAGTTGAAGATGTTTTGTTGGATTGTATCACTCCTTGGAGGATTGGTATCGATATAATTGGGGTTGGTTGTAAACAATCGAAGATTGGTTACAACGTGTTGGTTATAATGCCCCCAATGAATTTGATTTTATCGTATCGACGTTTTGAGTTGGTTGTGATCATGTTTGATTCGTAGATTAAGTGGATTGTTGGTATTGTGTTATTCAAGGTTGTTCGAGCGACCGACATTTCTATTTTAGGACGTTTGTTCGAGGAAGGACATTTTTCATCGGTGTTGAGTAAGTGAGGTAGAGAGTAGTGAGAGAATAGTGAGGTAGAGAGAGAATAGTGAGAGAGTAGTGAGGTAGAAAGAGAGTTGAATTTTATTAAAAAGACAAAATTATAATTTTCGGGGACATTAATTAGTAATTAGGAGCGGTACTTAATGGATTTGACTTTTGAGTATTAATGGATTTGACTTTTGAGTATTAGAATTTCTTCAAGTCAAAACTGAAAATTCTTCTGTTCCGAAATTCAAACTAAAACGTCGACCAATAAAATCCAGACCTAAAAAAAATTACATAAATAAATACAGCGTCAAAATACTAAGAATATACAAGTTTAACGAACATAAGAATTAGAAAATTACTACTTTTGCGTCCTAATAAGAAATTGCCACGTTTTGGAGAGAGAAGCTCTCCCTTCCCTCTAAACCCAAAATATCTCCTCCCAACCCTAGGGTTAGTAGAGGCCTTCTCCTCTGCCATGGAGGCTCACATTCCCTCCACCATGGAGGTTCTCCTACCCCTCACCAGTTGGGGTTTGTTTTCCGTCTTCCTCCATAGCCATTCCTTGAACCACACAGTAACTCATTCCCACCTAACCATCAAAACCCCTCCACCATTCCTCTTCATATCTCTCCCCATCCATTGTCGCGAGTAACCAACACACCCACAACCCAGATCGTCGACAGATCCATGACCATATGCATGGTCTGCTCCTTCACCACTTCTGCTACCGTGTTGTGACCGTTGCTAGCTCATTCCTCACGATGGCTCCTTCTCCAGACCCGCGCCCACCGTCGAAGCCTCCACCGTTTTCTCCGCCCTTCGACGCCACTGAAACACGCCCAACTGCAGATTTGTCTCGGGATCGACCAGCGCCGAAACCTCCATGGTTGTTCCGCTCTTCTCTGCTAGCGCCCTGGTTTTGTTTTAAGTTTAATGTCTTTAATTTGGTTGATCCTTATTTTCATTGTGGTCTGCTGCTATGTTTTGCTCAGATGGTCCTGCTAGCGTTATGTTTGTTGATATTTTCTGTGTTACAAACTTGCTGGGCGGAAAAAGAAATTACAACTGGACTACAAAAAATTACAACTCGAAAACAGAAACTACAAACTCGTACGGAAATGAAAATACAAAACTCGAAACAGAATTAAAAATATAAGAATTATAAAATCGTAAACTAATGCCGAGTCGAGGAATCCTCTATCCGCAAGACGAAATACGCCCCGGTAGTGCTCTCGGTTCTGACGTATCGCCCCCAAAGATAAAACGGCAACGTCTCGCGGGTAGTAGCACCACAAGACCTACGAGCTCCGGAGAACTTGAATGAGACGAGGACGAAGCTGAAACTATGAACTATATGCTTTATGCTCAGAAACAAATGTATGCATGCCTATTTATAGGCCATTCACACCTGCTGGGGGTTTAAACACAGCCCTTAAGGCTGTCATAATGCAGGCATTCATGCCTGCATTGAACACAGGAGTTACACAATTCAAGGCAGTGGTTACTGCTCGTTTTGAATTTGAACAGGCAGCCTTAACACCTCCTCATAACACCTGGGAGGTTACCGCCCGTTTTTGGCTGATTTTGAACAGTCCGGATGCACCTGGACTATAATCAGCTCCTTAACCATTTGACGGATGTACCTGGACATCCTTATGTGCACATACGAGCCCAACTACGTTGTTGAGCTTGTCCAAAAAAATCTTTAAGCTAGTCCAAGGCCTAGCTCATGGCCAAGCCCACGAACAGGCCCAAAGACCAGCCCAAAGACCAATTGCCAAGATCCAAGATCCAAGTCCAAGTCCAAGTCCAAGATCAAGATCCAGGCCAAGGCGAAGGCGAAGGCCAAGGCCAAGGTCCAAGGTCCAAGGTCCACGGCTCTCGGCTCGCAGCCGCGGCCGCGGCGCGCGTGTGTGTGCGCGTGTGGGATTTAAGCCCATACACATGTGACATTAATTATTACATGCATAAAGGTAACACCTTATATACTAGAATAATGATGGTTCATTATTCAATGTGGGATTCCATCCCTTATTAATTCACAATTAAGTGACAAACTTCAATTCAACTATTTCTCACTCACCGGGAATCGGTTTAGAGAAAGTGAATATACCACGATCATCTACTCGGAACGTAGATGGATCCTATGATATTTAATTTTACAAAATAAAATTAAATCATTAATGATTCCAACAATCCCCCACATGAGTGAAAATAGCACAAATGCAATATGCAGACTCAAGCTCAGTCCTCAAGAGGCGTTAAAGTATAAGGATAGGTAGTTCATGACTTTGAACCTTCCATAGTTAACATTATCGGGTACACAGGCGGATTAGTGGCTTGATGCTTTGATCTATTCCCCCACGGCGTGCACCGAGACAATGGTGCTAACACTTGAACACCTCAACCTCACCTGTTCTCACGTTTTGTGTCCTTTGCGGGCCATGGACACCCCTTTGGATTCATAAGTGATTTTCATGAAGCGGCCCCCACTTCTCACTTACATAGGTGATTCTTTATCGAGTATCTTGCCATACTCAACCTCCTCGAGGTCATTAGGAATCATTAAAAGTCATAGACTTAACCTCACCGCTAGACAAGCTTTCAACACTCAATTGCTCTATAGGGAATAAACTTAGATGAGTGTTTCACACGAACTCTCAAAGCTTAGTTCTCCCATTGAACCAAGTTCTTGGGATCTCCAGTCATCTTGGTTGGGTTACCACTATGATAATTCTCAATTTGTGGATTTTAAACCCATTCCCTCTAGCAATTTATTCATTTGATCACGGTTTAACCCTTTGATTAGTGGATCCGCTAGATTATCCAATGACCTCACATAGTCAATAGAGATTACCCCACTTTTGATCAAATGTCTCACGGTATTATGGCGTCGACGAATATGTCGAGACTTTCCATTATACCCGTTACTTCTCGCCTTACCAATAGCAGCTTGGCTATCACAGTGAATCATCACTGCAGGCACTGGCTTGGACCAACATGGAATATCTTCTAGAAAGTTTCTAAGCCATTCGGCTTCTTCACCAGCTTTGTCCAAAGCTATGAATTCCGATTCCATGGTGGATCGGGCTATACACGTTTGTTTCGCGGACTTCCATGAGACAGTTCAACCCCCAATGGTAAACACATAACCACTTGTAGAAAATGAACTTTTCGTATCGGATATCCAATTCGCATCACAGTACCCTTCAAGTACCGGGGGTATCTCGAATAGTGTATCCCAATATTTTGAGTATACTTTAAGTACCTCAAAAATCTAATGAGAGCTTTCCAATGCTCTTTGTTTGGATTGCTCGTGTAACGACTCAATTTGTTTACAGCGCAAGCTAAATCGGGTCGAGTGCAATTTGTAAGATACATTAAACACCCAATGACTCGTGCATATTCTTCTTGTGCAACGGGGTACCCTCGATTTTTGCTCAAGTGATCATTTAAATCTATTGGGGTCTTAGCTGGCAAGCTTTCAAAAGCATTAAACTTGAGAATTTTCTCGGCATAGTGATATTGTGTCAAGATGATTCCATCTGATTTTCTCAAAATTTTCATTCCAAGAATCACATCGGCTAGCCCCATGTCTTTCATGTCAAAATTTCTTTTTAACATGTTCTTAGTATCGTTAATCACTTGTATATTGTTACCCATGATTAACATGTCATCTATATAAAGACACACAATAACATAACCGTTATTAGTGTTCTTAATATAAACACATTTATCACACTCGTTTATTTTAAAACCATTTGATAATATTACATTATCAAATTTCAAGTGCCACTGTAGTGGAGCTTGTTTCAATCCATATAGAGACTTAACCAGTTTGCATACCTTTTTCTCTTGTCCAGGTACTACAAACCCTTCAGGTTGTTCCATATAGATCTCTTCATCCAGATCACCGTTCAGAAAAGCAGTCTTAATATCCATTTGATGAATCTCAAGATCGTGCAAAGCAGCAATCGCGAGAAGCACTCGAATAGATGTAATTCTCGTTACAGGTGAATAGGTATCGAAAAAATCGTACCCTTCCTTCTGTTTGAAACCTTTGACTACTAAACGAGCTTTATACTTATCAATTGATCCATCAGCCTTGTACTTTTTTTAAGGATCCATTTGCATCCTAAGGGCTTACAACCTTCAGGTAAATCAACCAAAACCTAAGTTTGGATTTGTAAAATTGAGCCAATTTCACTCTGAACAGCTTCTTTCCAGAGCAACCCGTCTGGTCTGGCATAATCTACTTTGATCGACGTTGGTTCTTCATCCAACATGAATGCTATATAGTCAGATCCAAATGTCTTTGGTGTCCTAACCCTACTACCACATCTCGGTTCTACATATTCCAGATTAGATCTCGATCGCTTACGTGACTTTGGATCTACATCCACAGGTTTTGAACTTGTTCCTTCATCTTCAACTCTATTGCTAGAATTGTTCTCAACTTTATCATTATCCTTACAAGGATATATGTTTTAAAAGAATACAACATTCCTTGATTCAATTGTTGTTCCCACAGTCATTTCAGGAACTTCTGACTTGTGGATAACAAACCGATAGGCACTACTGTTCAGTGCATACCCAATAAAGATACAATCGACCGTCTTAGGTCTGATTTTAACTTGTTTAGGTAGAGGTACCTCAACCTTAGCCAAACACCCCACACTTTGAGATATTTGTATGAAGGTTTTCTACCTTTCCACAACTCATAAGGGGTAATATCCTTACCTTTGCGTGGAATCTTGTTCAATATGTAGTTGGCTGTCAAGACAGCTTCCCTTGACATATTCTGGGGCAACCCTGAACTAATCAATAAGGCATTCATCATATCTTTAAATGTTCGATTCTTACGTTCAGCAACGCCATTAGATTGTGGTGCATATGGAGCTGTTGTTTGATGAATTATACCACTTTCGTTGCATAATTCCTCAAACGGGGCTACATATTCGCCACCTCTATCGCTTCGAACTATCTTGATACGACAGCCTAATTGATTTTCGGCTTCATTCTTGAAGTTCTTAAAGCTTCAATAGCCTCATCTTTACTTCTCAAAAGATAAAGATAACAATATCTTGTGCAGTCATCGATAAAAGTGATAAAGTACTTCTTACCACCTCTAGTTTGCATAAACTTTAAATCACACACATCTGTGTGAATTAATTCAAGGGGTTGTGTGTTTCGTTTTACCGAATGAAATGGAAGTTTCGTCATTTTTGCTTCAACACAAATCTCATATTTGTTTCGAGTATTGACTTCATTTAATTTTAGTAAATCTAAGTTTACTAATCTTTTTATAGCATTTAGATTCACATGACCTAATCTACAATGCCATCAATCAGAACACTCAGTCAAGTAAGAGGAAGCAGTAGCATTTTCATTAGCACTACTGGACTTGGTTACATAGCGTTTAGCCAAAGCATTAAGTTTAAAGAGTCCCTCCGTGAGATAACCCTTACCAAGAAACCTATCAAACTTTTTTATGATAATTCTATCTGACTCAAACACTAGTTTAAACCGCTTTTTAACTAATACAGAGCATGAGATCAAATTCTTCCTCATATCCGGAACATGAAGCACATTCTTCAAGGTGAGTGTCTGTCCGGACGTAAGTTTGAGGTCCACTTCTCCAACTCCGATAATTTCAGATGAAGCTGGATTCCCCATGTTGAGCTTCCTCCCCTCAACAGCTTGATAGTTCTTAAACTGGCTCCTATCGGCACCAACGTGGGCGGTCACACCGGTGTCGACGTACCAACCACCTTGGTTCTCAACGTGGTTGACTTCTTCGGTGACCACAGCAGCAAGGTCATCCTCTTTCCATCCGCCGTTAGTCTCGGCGATGTTGGCAACATGTTTCTTCTTCTTGTTGGCCTTCGGCTTTTGACAGTCTTTCGCCGTATGCCCATGTTTGCCACAGTTGAAGCAATCGCCATCAAACTTCTTGACTGGTTGCTTCCCTTTGCTCTTGTTTTGGACACTTGGACGATCTCTTTTATTGGAGGGACCGCCATGCTCCAACAGATTGGCATTAGCATCTATCAGGCCTTTTGGTTTGTGGTCATTTTTGCGCACATCTGACTCGATGCGCAATTTCACAATCAAGTCTTCAAGAGTCATCTCCTTTCTCTTGTGTTTGAGATAGCTCTTGAAGTCTTTCCCACTGGGGGGCAACTTCTCGATCACAGTTGCAACAGTGAAAGCGTCCGGCAGGACCATTCCCTCGGCATTGACATCATGAATGATGAGTTGGAACTCTTGCACTTGTTCCATGATTGGCCTTGAGTCAACCATCTTGTAGTCCAGATACTTGGCGACTACAAACTTCTTTGCACCTGCATCATTACTACGGTACTTCTTTTCAAGTGCTTCCCACATCTCTTTTGATGTTTTTACAACATAATAAACATTGTACAAATTACCTTCTAAGGAATTCAGAATAAAGTTTTTACAAAGATAGTCTCCATTGTGCCAATTGTCATAGGCAGCTCGGACTGTGAAACTAGTCTCTTGAGCACTTGGCGCCGGTGGTGCATCTTCCTTAAGGAAGTTCGCAAAGCCCAATGTTGTCAAATAGAACAACATCTTCTGTTGCCACCTTTTAAAGTCGGCTCTACCAAACTTTGGCAGCTTCTCGGCAGCAGGCATCATCCTTGGCCCCGAGGTTGTTCCAAAAAAGGAACCACTCGTGTTGAACCCGTAGGCTCCAACACTAGATCCTAACATGGATCCAACGGTACCACTAAACGTGGAACCTACGGTGCCACTCGAGGTGGATCCACGGGTAGTCAGAAAGGGGTTCGAAAACACCCATGGAGTTGTTGATGAGGCAGTTGAGCTCATCATGCTAGACATGGTTGCGGCAATGGTGTTTTCCACGTTCGAAGCGGCGGTCGCGGAGGCAAAGGCAGCAGTGGTGTTGGAGTCGGTGGAAGCAGCGGTCGTCATCTCCGGTTGTAGGATTTAGCAAGTAAATATTTCGTCTTCCGCTTGTTGATATTTTCTGTGTTACAAACTTGCTGGGCGGAAAAAGAAATTACAACTGGACTACAAAAAATTACAACTCGAAAACAGAAACTACAAACTCGTACGGAAATGAAAATACAAAACTCGAAACAGAACTGAAAATACAAGAAAATAAATTATAAAACCATAAACTAATGCCGAGTCGAGGAATCCTCTATCTGCAAGACGAAATACGCCCCAGTAGTGCTCTCGATTCTGACGTATCGCCCCCAAAGATAAAACGGCAACGTCTCGTAGGTAGTAGCACCACACGACCTACAAGCTCCGGCGAACTTGAATGAGGCGAGGACGAAGCTGAAACTATGAACTATATGCTTTATGCTGGAGTTTCGAAAAATTGCACGTACAGAAGCAAATGTATGCATGCCTATTTATAGGCCATTCACACCTGCAGGGGGTTTAAACACAACCCTTAAGGCTGTCATAATGCATGCATTCATGCCTGCATTGAACACAGGAGTTACACAATTCAAGGCAGTGGTTACTGCTCGTTTTGAATTTGAACAGGCAGCCTTAACACCTCCTCATAACACCTGGGAGGTTACTTCCCGTTTTTGGCTGATTTTGAACAGTCCGGATGCACCTGGACTATAATCAGCTCCTTAACCATTTGACGGATGTACCTGAACATCTTTATGTGCACATACGAGCCCAACTACATTGTTGAGCTTGTCCAAAAAATTCTTTAAGCTGCCCAAGGCCTAGCTCACGGCCAAGCCCACGAACTGGCCCAAAGACCAATTGCCAAGATCCAAGATTCAAGTCCAAGATCAAGGCCAAGGTCCAAGGCCCGCGTGTGTGGGCCTTAAGCCCATACACATGTGCCATTAATTATTACATACATAAAGGTAACTCCTTATATACTAGAATAATGATGGTTCATTATTCAATGTGGGATTTTATCCCTTATTAATTCACAATTAAGTGACAAACTTTAATTCACTATTTCTCACTCACCGGGAATCGGTTTAGAGAAAGTGAATATACCACGATCATCTACTCGGAACGTAGATCGATCTTATGATATTCAATTTTACAAAATAAAATTAAATCATTAACGATTCCAACAATATTTTGTTGTTCTGTCAGTAGCTTGTTTTATAGTTGCCTTAAGGGTGTTTGATGAAATGTCTCTGGATCCTTGGTTTTTTTGGGATTGGTTTTCTAGAACCTGATACTATTGGGACAATCACCAATCTCAATTTCCTCTCAGCTTCTCAAATGAATTCAACACATGAAATGATTTTGGCTATTATCGAGACCATTTATAGTCGAAATGTGCTTGCAAAAGTCAAAGAAATGATCCGTAATTGGATGGGATTAAATACTGGAGGTCCTCTTACCATTGTTCTTGTGTGGATGAAACTACTTTGATTGTTAGGTCGGTGTTAGTTTGTCTATACAGAGCTGTTAACTATTAAGGAGCGCAAAGTCAGAGCTACGATTATCATCAACCTCCTCCCCTTCTATGATGGGCAAGTGAATCCCATGCTTGTGTTAAAGTGGACCAATCTGAGATCTGTTATAGTCGATTTGGGCTTGTATTAGTCCAAAAAATGATCTGTAACTGGATAGATTCAAAGACTGTGGTCTCTTCAACTCATTTGTCCTCTAATCATGTGTGGAAGAAGCTAGCTTTGGTGATAGAATTAGATGTTTGGTTTGATGTAATTTTACTTTGGCCTAAACTTCTCTTTAATGATCCCATTAATTTGGATGTTCAGACTATTAGAATCACCTCTAAGGTGTGGGTTGGGAATGCCCGAGCTGCTGATTATCTCAATTGTAATTTGTTTAATTTCATCTATTGAATGAAAATGTTTACCGTTCAAAAAAAAATTAGAAAATTACTAGATCCAGACATATGAAAAAGATTGGAGTTTTGGTCTTTTTCCTTCTCTAGATTTATTTCGACTTGTTAACAGAGTATTGTGGAAGTAATACATAGAAAACTTTACAACATGAATTTAGAAAAGTAAAATTTCTTTTGCAGCAAATACAAACTAAAAATCAGCACCAGGCTCACAAAAATTACCCGCAAAATACAAACAATTAAAAGTAAAAATAGCTTATTGTTATCCTTTAACTAACATACCCACAATCACGGAGCAAAAAAAAAGAAAAAGAACTAACATACCCACAATCCCGCAAACAAAATAAAACATAAGCATATGCCTATAAAAAAATTATGTTTGAGCAAATAAAAAAGCTTTTATTGTTAAAACAAAACTAAGGCATATGCATACTGAAAAAAGAGCAGTAGAAAATGAGCAGTCAAAACAAGCTTCAAGTACACAAGTTGGAATAATATAGGATTTTACTTCTGAATCTCAGGGTGGTCGCAGTGAGTGGTGGTCGGCGGGTCGGGCGGTGATCTTTTGGTCGGAAGCAGTCTTGGCAATGACCATTCTAATTGTGGCGGACTGGATGGATGACGATGGGCGGGTCGAACGGCGAGTTTCTTGTCAGACGGCAAGCGGCGGGTCTAGCGGCAATTAGCTTAGTATTTTTTTTGTTTTCTTATTGCAGATATGTCGAAATGGGGAAGAAATCGAGTATTATGATACTTAGTTACCGACAGAAAGATTCGCTCGAGAATCCGTACTTAATTAAGCAACAATACCAACATCGGCACTTTAGCCGATAACAAAAATTTGATGGCTAAAAGCCTTCTGTCGTCGGCTAAAATCTTCGGACTTCGGCTAAAGTTCGGTCAGCCTAGGTACCTCGGCTAAAGTTTACCCGACGACATTTTAGGCCAGTCGTCGGCTATACTTCAGACTTTAGCCGACGACAAATTGATTTCGGCTAAACCCGATCGGTCTTAGCCGATGACGATCAGGTTATCGACTTAACCTGCCCAGTCTTAGCCGACATCGAGCCGGTTGTCGGCTGAACCTGCACTGTCTTAGCCAATGACGAACAGATTGTCAGCTTAACCTTCCTGGTCTTAGCCAACGATCCCATTTTTTTCGGCTAAACCGGTCAGGTCATCGGCCAATTTACATTTGAAAAAAATTAGCCGACGGTTTGTGCAATTGTGGTCGGCTGAAGTCACCTCTTTTAAAAATAAAATAATTTTCAGATTTTGAAATTTCCCAATACTTGTTTTTTTTTAAACTGTGTATTCCATATGGATAGTACGGTATAAACCAACTGTAACAAACATAACCACGATCACCATACATATGTAATAAAAATAATATATATATATATATATACACACACACCAACATTACAAAAACTACACCAACATAAAAAAAACTACACAAATATCAATATACCACGTAGTAACATCAACAAGATCACTATATACACCAACATTAACAAACATAAGTCTACATAAATAATACTACACATTAATATGTTTATGTACCAAAGTTCTACAAACACCACTAAAATTCACCTAAATCAGTTAAATTCTTAAAGATAGAAGAGGGGTTATTACTGTCTTGCATGTCGTCTCGAGGCTGTGAAGAAGAGGCCTAATATGATATGACAATCATGACTCTTCAATTCAGTTAACTTGTTCTCCTTGGAGTTAACATGCCTCCCTATATTTCTATCATATTTTGTAGGATACCTAGCAGCCTTTATCTACGAAAAATCTCAGTCTTTTGCTGACGAGTGACAGTGTAAGCTACTTTCGGCATTTTATGTTTCTCCTTCCCTTCCTTCAACTATAAACGCTTTCTAATGTTTATTTTTTCTAAGCTAAATCATGCCTTAGGGCCGGCTTTAGTCTTTTATCTCCTAACATAATATTGTACTAATCAACAACTTACTTTAATAAGATAGATTACATAATATACTCTTGTGGGACTAGTACTTATATCTGTCGGGTCTTCTGGGGGTTGCTGCTCTTATATCAGGATGGTTGCTCAACTGCCCATAATCGTTCTCATTCATCACGACCAAAATTTCATCTCCAGTCCACTTATGTGGTGGGTCATCCATCTCTTCAGTCCCATCAAATGATGCAGCATCCTTATGCCATATATGCATCCTCTCAAGCCATAGATGGTAACACGTTTTGATAACCTTCCGACAGTGATACCTTGTGCATTCTGTATTCAAGGACATCGGACATCCTATGTATCTACTAGTACTAGATCCAGATATCATCCCACAAAGCACTAAAATTAATAATGGTACTGGTACACATACACCTAAGTAGAACATCTTATGTGAGTAGCTGTCGTACGTCGGATGACCTTGCTCCCACAACAACTTTAGCTTTTCTATCAAAGGTCCTAGATACACAATACACTTTCCTGGATACCAAGGGCCCAGAACTAATAGAATCAACATATTATATTTCTTCTTCATGTATATACATAGAGGAAGATTGTAAGAAATCATTACGACCTGCCATATATTAAACAAAAGAATCATGTTGCCAAAAGGGTTAAAACCGTCATGAGCCCAAGTCTTACATTTCGGACATCTGATGCAAATTTTGGAAACTCCCTATCTATATGCTTCCAAGCCTCTCCATAGGAAGGGTGTAGCATAGTATCCTCATCATGGATGTGAGGCTCGGCGTGCCATCTCATGGCCTTGGCTGTGTGAGGAGATATGGAAAGTCTCTCCAGTCTATTTTTTAAGGGGAAAAACTAATAACGTTCTCTTTTCCATAGGGAGTGAGATTATACCTCGTTGTATCACATACCGGACATCTCTTTAGGACTTTAAAATAAAGCACAATCGTATATGCCGACGTGAATCTTGATGCATCATAGCCCAAGAACATTCATTATGCATCTCATTTACAATGATTACTAAGAAGATAATGACCTTCTGGACACATTTTCCTCGTGAGTTTATAGCTTTGATCTTTTGTTCTCCACCTTTACCCTCATAGTCTCTATGACACTATCAAGAACCGTCATGTGACACCCAGGGTAAAAAAGGGTATGTGGGGAGATGTATTAGCTTGTTCTATCAACAGAAACAGTTTTACAGGGTATTGATGTAGCGGTTCGGATGACTGACTTATCAGTTATATGGTATTCTTGACCTTTAACCAGTACGTCCCTCTCAATCAACCTCCTTGTGGGGTCACTGGATGTGCTACCACTATATAGTCCATGATCATGCGGAATAAAAGAATTGATCTTTCAACATGTGTATTTATCCCAACTCCCTTCTTTTTCAAGTGCTCCTATAAAAAATCAAGTGGGAAACCGTACATATTATTGTGACATTTATGTTAATTGCACGGACATCAATGTATTGTAATACTATCACTATCATGCTCCTTCGTAAATCGAATAAATTCTCTCATTCCATCTGATCCTTGGATACCAATTTTGTAGACCAATCCAACTTTTATCCATCCTAAAAATATAAATAACAACAATTGTAAACCACATCATCAGTTTTATATATCACAATATTACATAACATCTTGATAATAACACACTTCAAGTTTTATACAAAACTAAATATCTCAACGAACAAAATAACTATAATCATCATCTCAATGAACATAATAACCATTATAATCATCTCAATGAATAATTAATATTTCAAGATATATATATATATATATATATATATATATATGCATAATATGAACAATTGAAATCAAAGTTTAATAAACATACCTTAATAAATATAATTTCTTTAATGATTAATCCAGATAAAATTATTACTTCTCCCTTTATTGTTTTGTATTTTCTGAATTTGGTGGAAATGAGGTGTTCTTTCGTGTAGTTTTTGAGTTTCTTGTGAATGTGATATTTTCAAGTGTGAGATGGTGATATTATGCATAAAAAAACACAGGACTCTAGCCGACGACTTACCGTCGGCTAAAACATGCTCTGTGGTTGGCTAAAACATACCCGGTCGTCGGCTAAGCACGTAAACTTTAGTCGACGATATTTACTACTTTAGCTGACGAGTTAAAGCAGAATCAACGGCTAAAATACTATAGCCTATGAGTGACGAGTCAGTAGCTAAAATCAAGGTGTTGGCCACAATATACAGTATAAACAGTTTAGAAGGGGGGTTGAATAAGCTGTATCCTTTTTCGAAGTTTGTTTACATAGGGAAAGTCTAAGGTTAATTTGCTGTAAATGTAATACTCGTAATTTCGATTTCCGGTAACTTCTTTTTTTTTCGGCGGAAGTCCGTTTTCACGACTCGATCATGACCGTTTTGTCATTCTGAGAATGATTAATTCTACACTTTTTGACATCCGAGTTTGTTTCGGTGCCATTTTGTTGAGTTCCGTGCTTTTTAGCGACTTTTCCGCACTTGAGTTCGATTCTTGCGAATCTCATTCAAAACTGCTGTTTCGAGTTTCCCGTAAGTCCGTTTAACTTTGTTAGACGTGTTGTGAACTTCTGTTTGGTTATTCGATCACGTATCGTGATTTTCGGGCATTTTGGGCCATTTTCGTAATTTCCCAAAGTTTAGGGTAATTACTTTCCGTTGTCGAATTTCGAGCCTTCGGGTGGTCGGAATCGTATGTTCTCTTAGTGCTCGAATTTGTCTTTGCAAGTACTTCATAACCGTATCTTCGATTCGTATTCAGGTTCGGGTTTCGGGGTCGTTCGGGCCGTCGGAGTTGGCCCCGGCCGAATCATGGCCGGGCAGTCTGGGCCCAGGCCGGCACTGGCCAAGTTACGGCCGGTAGTGCTCGACAGTTACGTACGTAAGATCGGTTACGTACGTAAAGCCCTGTCCGGTAACGTACGTAACATTTCCGGCATTTCTAGGCAGCCAGTTCGGCCATGGCCGGTTACGTACGTAAGCCATGGCCGATTACGTACGTAAGGCGGCCGGCAGGCTGCCGATATAAGGCCAGCAGACGTTTTCTTCAGCCATTTTCTCACTTGTTGTTATACAATGAATCCATGAAGTTTTGAGGTTCATATCATCAATCATCCGTCCTATAACATCCTTTGATCGAGCGAATCAGGTCAGATTTTCTAGAAATCTAATTTTGGGGATTTTGGGTATTTTGTTCGATTTCGTCCGTTTAATCCGATTTAACTTAGGATTGTGATGGATTGATGATTATTTAGATGTTTTATATCATTTCCTTTATTATTCCATGGTTGGATCGTATCGATTCGTTGTTTTGGTCGAGTTCTTGATCGACGCCTTGAAGGTGTCCGGTAAAATGTCATAGAGGGGTTTTCGGGCATTCTACGATTATTCTTCCTCGTATGATCGATGATTTATTGATTATATGTTGTTAGGGTCGAGTTTCTTGCGAAGAAACCAAGTTCAACCCTTCCGTTCGTTGTCGTCTTTCTTTTTGATAGCATCGGGCGTTTCGAAGCTTCCAGTTGAACCGCGTTCGTTGGAATACATGCGTGCCGATATCGAGGCAAGTATCTTACTATACGACTTGTATCTTGCGACTAGTAATTACGTATGAGATGTATAATGATTTTGCTTGCCTTCGTAATTATATTCCGTTTGAGTTGGTTGTGTTTTCCGTAATTTGAAGGCTTTGCGATAATAGTGTTATATCAGTATACGTGTTAGGCGTTGTGCCATTTGTGCAGGAATGCGACGTACATATGGGATGGTTGTACACTTGGTTGTGCAATGTATTGTGTACCGAACGTGTGTTATGTTGGTTATGTGTCGTGGATTGACGATAGTTGTTGCGAGTGTTGAGATTGTGTTATGTGCGTGTGATGTACGATTTTGTGGTGATCAATGTGATTGATTAATTGTGCTCATTGTTGTATGTAATGTGAATGTGAATATGTATATGTGTGTGACCGCTAAGTTCACTCGTGTTGGTTCGACGGGACCTACGAGGATTCGTGGCAGTGTACTACGGGGTCAGAACTTAGTGAGGTACTGAGATCCAATCGTGCTGGTCTGACGAGGCCTATGATAACGCATGGCAATGGATCATGAGTTTCGGACACAGTACGTCCAACCGGGTGAGCTCGACGGGGCTTACGGTGACACATGGCAGTGGACTACGGTGTCAGGACTGTGTGTGTGATTGTTGTGATTGATATAGTCCGTGTGGGTTGTTAAGCCTACGGAGACACGTGACAGTGGATCACGGTGTCGGAATTGGTTATGTCTGGTTAATAGTCCGTGCGGGTTGTTGAACCTACGGAGACACGTGACAGTGGATCACGGTGTCGGAATTGATTATGTTTGTTTAATTGTGCGTGGTGTAGTCCGTGCGGGTTGTTGAACCTACGGAGACACGTGACAGTGGATCACGGTGTCATGAGCATGATTATTTTCAAATCAAAGTTTTGAAAGGAAAAGTTTTATGAAAATGAATGTTGGATCGAGTCCTAAGCTTGAATAAATGTTTCCCGTATTGTAAACTGCTGAGTTATGAAACAAGATTTGGGTTAAGGCCCTAAAGTTTTTCGAAAGGTTTTGTGAATCAGGACTTGAGGTCTTAAAGGTTTTGAAAATCTAAAAATTCCCGAGATGATAATCTTATTTTCGAATGCTTCATAGCTTATCTTCCCTTGTGAAAACCTCCCGGGAATATTTTGATACTTGATTATTATATTGGATTCACGATTATTATTTGCTTGTTACATTTCATATGATTTGATACTTGCACTAGTAAAACAGTGGAGTTATACTAACCCCAGTGTCGGGGTGGATGTCTGTTTTGCGTCCAGGTACATGCAGATTCAGGTGGAGCAGTCACAGGATTGGCACAAGAGGATGACGAGCTGCGATACTAATCATGAGGCGAGAGTTGTTTTGATTTTTGTTGTGTTGTCAGAGTTGATTTCAGTTTTCCGCTGTATTGTATTTCGACCCCTGTGTGGGTAATGTTATTTAAGTCAGTTTTGTCGATTGGGTTGTGTGACCTCATCGGTCTGTGTATTCACGTGTAAGTGACCATATCGGTCTGTATCATTTTATTGTTTGATCCTGGCTGGGCAAGCATTTGGTTGTTTATGGATGTTTAGCCTGGTAGATCCTTGTGGAAAGGGTCTACGGCGTGTAATATTCCCATATGGTTTTGGGGGTGTTACATTTATGGTATCAGAGCTTAGGTTGCGGAAACCTAGGCTGTCGGGTCGAGTCAAGTTGTGATTTGTCGAGTAATGTGTTGTCATGTCGTTCGAGTCGTTAGGTGACAAGTCGAGTTGTGCGTAGTCACGACGTGTCGGTTATGTTGTCGGACGAGATTAGTATCGTGGGCGACCGTCACCTCCGTGCGACCTGTGGATGTAAGTCTCCTCCTTTATGCGTAATACCTGTGTATCTCGATTTTATCTTAGTGAGTTAATTGCGGTGCATAATTTTATTTACACAGTATTGTGTAATATAGTTGTGTTTAATACTTGTGGCACATAGTATGTGTATAGAACTGGGCACGTTATTGTTTTATCTTTGAACCACCGGGTGGGGTGGTATGTTGTGAAAGTTGTAAACCTTGATGGGTTTCGAAAAGGTACCGATGGTAGAGTTTGTGAGAAACTCCGATGGATGATTTTGCTGTGTGTTTAAACTTGATACCACGAGATGCATTTGATTGAATTGGCGAACCTGGTTGCCATTTGAGTATGTGGTTTTAAATTCGACTGTTTTTGGAATGTTGTAATTTTTGTCCGCTATGGGAAAGTTTGAGAATGTTTCCTGAAGGACTTTACAGTTTGAGAATCTTGTAAAAATCGATTTTTGGAAAATATTTTGGTGGTGCGGTCAAACCATGGTTTATATGGATTTTTAAAATTTGTTAAATTTTGACAAATGGGCCGTGTATTTTGAAATGACACAATCAGACGGTATTTGAAAAATGTGTTTTGAAATACTTCAGACATTGTAAAATATTACCGTCGTTTTGGTTATGAACTAAAGGATTTTGGAAAATTTCTGTTTTGCAAAACAACTTTGGCTTCCGTAAATTAGAACGTTATGTGTTTATGTATTGAGTTTAAGTCGTGCAGTGAGTGGATATATTATTATTTTCGTCAGAAAATCTGGGTTGTATGCCCAAGTGGCGGGATACGTTGTTAGGTATCGTTCCCCACTTCAATGACCGAGGTACTAAACAAAGTGTTTTCAAAATTTCATCCCAGCAAAATCTTTCAAACTTGCGAATTTTTTTTATATATTATCATTCGAACAAATACCTCGATAAACTTGTTTTTTAAGAATATTATCGGTGTTGGACCACAATGGTATGCTTAATGTTTTAACTGTGTATGTTGAGGTATAGGTCGTACATTTTTGCCAATGTGAACGTGTGAATATTTCATTGTGCTGCTGATTGTTGGTTTATGTCGATTATGTGAGGTTTGTTTTATCTTGTTATTCTGATTGGTTGTCCGTTCAGTATGCTAAGGGGTCGAGGTCGAAGCCGTGTCCGTGGCCGTGGTCGTGGTGGTGGTCGTAATCGGGAGCAGGAGAGGGCGACTCCCTCCTTGACGAGTACCAATCAGCTCAGTACAGATCAGGGACATTCGACTAGCGTTAATTTTGACGTTGGCGCCGCCACCATCCTTCGTCAGGTGGTTGACCAGTTAGTGCAGATGAATCAGGCCGTACGTCAGGATGAGAACCCAAATAGGGATAATGGAACTAGTAAGTGGTCACGAGATGTGATGAAGATGCAGCCGCCCCGTTTTGTTGGTTCGTCTGACTTGTTAGGTTGGGAAAACTGGCTCTTCGAGTTGGACAGAATATTTGATGTTGTAGAGGGTACCCATTGCTCAGTACCTGCTCGACAAAGAAGCTGCAGACTGGTGGCACGCTGTAGTGCCTGCAGATCGTACACCTACATGGGCTGAGTTTAAGACCGCCATGGAGGCAGAGTATTGCCCGTTGCCTGTTCGTGAACGCAGAATCATTGAGTTTTTCTTGGCTACGCCTGAGGATGTGTCAATATCCCAGGCGATAGTCGATTATAATCGATAGTTGGCTTATGTTCGGGATCAAGTGAGAAGTGAAGCGGACAAGGTTCGATACTTCAATATGCGCATGAAACCCCATATCCGCGAGAGTATGGCCCCGCTTATGTGTACCACCCTGAAAGAATATCAGGACCGAGCTTTAGCCATTGAGATGGTTGTTTCTGTGTCGGAATCTGGTTCAGAGAGTAAGAGACAGAAGACTCTTGAGTAGTCGTCTACTACTACTAGAGCGTGCTTTCGGCCACTTAAGGTCCTTGGCTTGATGGGACCAAATAGATCCATGTGAAGTAGATCTAAGATCCTTGTTGTAAGAGTGGTAGGTTGAACTGGCTTGAATGATGCTCTTGTTTGCTTCCCTTTCTGACACGCATCACAGAGAGCTTCCTTCTTGAATACTTCTTCTGGAAGTCCTCTGACCAGCTTCTAAGAACTAATCTTGTTGATGGCTTTGAAATTCAGGTGACATAGTCTCTTGTGCCACAACCATCCATTATCAGCTATTGTCTTAGATAGAAAACAGGTATTAGGAGTTCCTGTGTTCCAATATATCATATAGACATCCCTCCTTCTGAATCCTTGTAACTTCACTTCTCTAGATAGGATATCTATCACCATGCATTTCCAAATGGTTAAGACTACTAGATTCTTCTCATCACAAAATTGACTTATGCTCAAAAGATTATACTTGAGTCATTTGACATAATGAACTTTGGATATGGTGATGCTTCCTCTATGCAGCTCTCCAAAACCTTTAGCCTGACCTCTAGAGCTATCTCCAAAGGTTACATTTGGACTTTTTTCTTTGGTATAATTTGTCAGCACCTTCTTGTTCCCGGTCATGTGCCTCGAGCATCCGGAATCTACAAACCATTCTTTACCTCCAATGTTTGAATTTGTGGAGATGTGGTAGTAGTCCTTCCACCTTTTCTGCAATCAGACAAGCAGAGATTTAGGTACCCAAATCTGTGTGGGTCCTCGGGGGTTTGTTGGTTTCCTGTAGAACTGGTTTCTCCTGGGATTGTGAAAGTTGCTGTTATTACCCATAAAAGGTGTGTAAGGTATGGGCCTATATCCTCTATTAGGATTGTGTACCGGATATGTCTCATAAAATTGATGGTGTGGGCCATGCCTAAATCTTGGCTGAGACCATTTATTAAAACTTTGAGGTCTCCACACCTGTTCGTTTTGAAACTTAGGATAACCTTGAGGTTTCCATTTGCCCCTCCCATTTTGAAATCTGTTTTTGGGGAGTCTTTGATAATAGTGGGCATGTTGTCTGGGCTGCTGCTTCTGCCTTGGCCATTGCCTAGTCTCATGTCTAGGTGGCCTTGTATACCTTGGCTGCAGCCTAGACCTGTAACTTGGCTGTTGCCTATTTTGAAATACAGGTTTGTATATTGGCTCAGCAGACGAGACAATTGTTTCTCCCTTGATAAAAGTGGTTTTAGAACTAGAGGGAGTGTGTGGGTCATATCCAAGGCCTGATCTATAATATAATGGCCTTTTATTTGTACACAATTCGTCCAGGGTTAGAGATTCCCTCAGGGAGGTTATGTCCTTCACCTGAGTTTTACTTAGCTGTGTTAGTTTTGCAAACTCAACTTTGACATGAGCAAGTGCAGCTGATTTTTCACTATTTAAAATAGTTAATCATTTTATCTCAGCTGTGGTGTTATCAGCCTAGTTTGTAGAGTTATCTGCAGCCTGTTTTTCAAGATCAGCTTTGGTTTTATTCAGTTTTAGGCTGAATTTTTCAAAATCATTTTTCAACTGCCCATTCTCATCTTGCAGCTGGGTCCTCTCGGCTGATACGATTTGGTGTGCAGTTTTTAATCTCTCAAAATCTTTGAGAAGCTGATTTACAGACTCGTGTAAGTCCATGTCTCGTGACATGTCTGATCTTTTATTATTTAAAACTGAGGGTTTAGATGTTACCTCTTCATTCGCTAGGTTGGCCATCAGACAATCATATTCTTCATCATCACCAGAGAAGAATCTGCTGCTTGATTCTACACGCTCTTGGTCTTCTCCAATGAGGGCCTTCCTTCGGTCTTCTTTTCTGCTCACCTCCTTGTTTCTCTCATCCTTATTGAGATCAGGACAGTCAATTTGGATGTGTCCTATCTTGTGGCAATTATAACACTCCACCTTCCAACTTCCAGCCTTTTGATTTCTCCTGGGGTTCTCCTTATAGTTCTTCTTGTATTTGGAGTAGTTCTTTTTGAAGTTGCTGAACCTTTGCATTATGAATGCCATTTCTTCCTCAAAATCAAGTGGATTTGGAGGTTTGACTTTAGATAAGCTTTTGGCGGGGGACTCGGCTGCAAACGCTATTCCCTTCTCTGCAGGCTCGGTTGATGATGAACTTGGAAGCTCAAACTCATAAGCCTTTAGATCAGAGAATAGCTCTTGGATCTTTATTTTGTTAAGATCCTTGGATTCTCTCATGGCCACTGACCTCATGCTCCATTTAGTATTGAGAGATCTTAAGACCTTCAACGCCATCTCCCTGTTCCCATATGATTTTCCCAGGGAGTTAATCTCATTGATGATTTCAATGAACCTTGTGTCCACTTGGTCTATGGATTCACCATTCTTCATTTTGAAGTTGTCAAATTTTTGGGTAGTAATTGACAACTTATTTTCTTTTATCAGCTCTGTTCCCTCACAGATTAAGGCTAATGTGTCCCAGAATTCTTTGGCGTTTTTGCAGTTCTTGATCTTGACCATTGTTGATTTGTCAAGACTTTGGAACAGCACATTTCTGGCCCGGTTGTCAAGGTTGGCCAACTTTCTTTCTTCAATGGTCAGATCCGTCCTCTTCTTTTGGATCTTCTATGGCTTCCTGGCTGTAATCTCCTCAGGAGTGTTGTCCTTCTCAAAGATGAATAGACCGTCCTCTATGATGCACCACATGTCGTCATGGATGGAAGATAAATGTGCCTGCATCCTTAACTTCCAAAGATCATACTCATCAACTGAAAAAACAGGTAATCTAGAATGAATGTGTTCCATTTCTAAAATGAGCTTAAAATATATCCTCGATATATGGATCTGGTTCATGAAATATTGAACCAACCGCTCCGATACCACTTATAGGTCACAAGTCGTCCAGGAATAAGTCTAGAGGGGGGTGAATAGATTTATTGAAACTCTTTTCCACAAAGGATGAATTTCTCAGCTGATGGTACATAAGACTTAGAGTCGTCTCTAGTCAATGTAAGTGCAGAAGTCAGCTGATGACGAACACAGAAATAATCAATGGAACAGTTAAGTATGTATGCAGCAGGTAAGTATGATAATGAAAGAAGTAAGACACGCAGGCAGTTATAGTGGTCTCAGAGGTGGGGTAATCCTCTACTAATCTACTTTTCTCCAAACCAGTTACAGATGAATTCACTATAATTCTCAACCAGTGATAAATATTAAAGTGATTCAACCAATTACAACAGCTTCCAACCAGTGGAATTCTTTTCCGTTGCAACTCCCTTTGACTGCCTTGCACTTTTGATCTACAATCCTTAGATGCCTTTACAGTTTGTCGAACTTCAACCAGTGAAGTACCCCGAACTCAGGTTTTAAAGACACGAGTTATTGTCTTCTCCAACTAAGAGCTTCTTCAAATAAGAACTTTTGAACTCTTGCTCTTTCACGATGCTATTGTTCGCTTTGATTGCTTTGTTTGCTTTGATTTCTTGTAAGTGTTGTTCGCATTGTACTGCTCAACTTCAAATCTTCAGATATATATAAGTGTCGATCTTTGAGCATTTCTTCATAGCCGTTTCAAATCTGTAACAAATCTGTCCGTTGGAGAAATAGACTTCTTTGTTTTTCTTTCTGAACGTTGCAAGGCGGGATTCCCATATTTTAATCCAATTCCGACCGTTGTGAAGACTTCCATGTGATGGCGCTGAATCTTTTGAATATAATAAGATTAAAGTCTCCAGTGGTGGGTCTGGATGATTTATTTAAATCATTTACTATCCGGGAATCTCTACAATCTGTCTCTAATCGCCCGCATGTGACCTTCCGTAAATATTGACTCTTCAATGCATGCTAACGTGGACTGGAGTACTTGGCTGATTACTTGACTGACCTCTCTGTGGTCAACTAGTCTGATGTGTAGTCAACCTTCTCTGATGTCGACTTCTCTGATGCGCCGACTTTTCTGTAGTCTTCTGACCTGATTTGAACTTGACTGATCTGATGGTCAGACTACAGATGACTTGACTTTCCTTCTTGACTGCAGTCTGGTCCAACTTCGCTGATTAAATTGTTTGACCAGAACTTCTCTGATAAGGGTTGCCTGATATGACTTGTCTGTGGTCAACCTTATCTGAACAGGTGAGTTGACAAAGACTCGGCTGATAGATACTTATCTGATTTACACTTAGCCGATTTTTAAGCCTAACTTATATGGCCTATAGAAGATACTCATTTAGTTCTTCTTTACATTTTCCCAAGTATCTAACTTATCACAGTTTGGCCTATGGAAGATTCTCATTTGGTTCTTCCTTATATCTTGCCAAGTAATAAACCTACATTTGAATATATAAAGATGACATCATCAAAATCTAATAAGTATTCCTAACAAGAAAAATAAGAGAGAAAAATTCCTACGAGTTTCCTTAGCCGTGTTCTTGATAGAACGGAGTCTTGTTGATTTTTACGGCCAAGTTCCGACGCGTGTAAAGTAGAACCATCGTATTTTTGGTGTTTGGGATGAAGGGATTTCGTGCTCATGCTTGGGTTCGTGATCATCATCAACTTACGAAGATATTATCAAAGGCTTCAAAGGTATGAGACTTTGATCCTTTGCCTTCGTTAGTTTTTATTTTTTGTATATACATTACTTGATCGATCCTGTTTGGGATTCTTTATATTGAGTTTTATTATTCCACTGCATACTCGTTTTTGTATCCGGGATCCCAACACCACATCCTTCAGAATGCAAGACTTCATGACAAGGGTGGAAGAACAACTAGCTCAGATTATTTATGCTGCAAAATGGGGGAAGAAATAAGGACCAAATGGAAACAATAGTCCTTGGCAGTGGTTCCCAGAAGTGCACCTAAAGTCATTCACCTTCCTGAAACTTCAAGTTCCCAGAAAACGAAAAGCACAGTTGAACCCTCAAATGTCCCTGCAGCAATGAGAATGAGAACCAGGCAGGAATTACCTCAACCACTTCAGTGGGAAGGGAATGAGCTATATTATATGGAGGACTTCTTGCCAGTAGAAGTTGAGTCTGTGGGGAACAGCAAGAAAATAGTTCATAGAGAAGTATAACATCTGGGAAGTACTTCAAGATCCAAATTGTCCCCCACAACAGATATTTATTGACTACATGGAGCTCAACTGGCCTAGCTTATTGGAACTTTTGAAGAAACATGTTGAACAAGAATATGATGCATATCCCATGATCCCAAATTTCAGACCTCAAGAAGCCCCAACACTTATCAATGGAGAGCTGGATGAGGATGCCCTTCATGAGGAAATAAAACACGTATGCATTTAGAATAAATACTCCTCCCATGAAGAACAAGAATTTGCTTCCTTTATTATGATGAAGAAATATGGGCTTATTCCAATAGTAAAAAGGCCCATTGGATCTAAACCATAAAGTCACTTCCTCCAGCAAAAATTAGAGGAAGAGGAAGAGGAAGAGGGAGGACTTAAATTTTATTTGTCAATCACTTGTAATTTTCTCACTTGTAATTTTATTTACAAAAAAGGATTGTATTATATTAAATTCCTAAGTATAAAAGTATATACAGTCGATCTGAATGATAATTCTTGGTTGTCTCAAACATATTGAGTTTGCCTTTATTTCAGCTTATTTTGTTTGTGTGTGATGACTTTATTTGAAACTTAAGTTTTGCCATCATTAAAATAGGAGGAATTTGTTAGGAATACCTTTTTGAGATTTTGACGATGTCATACTTGTATTTGAGTTTTATTTCACATGTATGTTTAAAGTACTTGGTATTGTAAAGAAAAGCCAAATGAGTATCTTCTATAGGGCTTTAAAAGTTTAGGTTAAGTATTAATCATGTTGATCAGATAGAATTTTGGCTAAGTATAGAACAACCTCAAATCAGTAGGGCAAAATACCTGCTGAGTTTGACCAGATAAAAATATAACTCGGGTTTTGGTCAAAGCAAATATCATCTAAGTTTTTCCAGATGGAACATCAATCGGGTTTTGGTCAAAAGTCAAAATATCAACCGAGTTTGACTAAGTCAGAAGTACAGCTGAATATCAGTGAAGACAATTTTAGCTAAGTATAAAACAGTTAAACATCAGTTGTGTTTGGTCAAAGGAGAATCAGCTAAGGTTGACCAAATAGAATTCGGTCAGGTTTCGATTAAACCAAAATATCAACCAGGTTTGACCAAGGCAGAATATCAGCCATGTTTTGAAGATCAGCTATTTCCATGTCAGCAAACGTTGAAAAGTCAACAAAGACGGCAAATCACATGCAGATGTAAAGCCAAAGAGACAAAGTGCTTGATTCCCGAAATTTAAGGAATGGAATATTCATCGAGATTCACGGCCCGGAGGCTTTCCAAATATAGTAATCAAAGAAAAACAGCACAGTAATTCTACCACTTCAAATGGTCGGATTTGAAGAAAGAGACAGCGCCATAAAAAGAGATGAAAAGCTAAATAATAAAGTCAACTCTCCAACAGATGGATTTATTCCAAGATACAATGGATATGAAGAGCTCAAAGATCATACTATAAATATCTGAAGAACACTTGAGCAGAAGTACGATGCGAACTACACTTACAAGCAATCAAAGTAAATGAAAGCAGTATACCGCTATAGCATCATGAAGAGGAAGATCGTAAAGTATCATATACAGAGAAGCTCTCAAGTTGGAGAATACAAACACTCTTGTCTTAAAAGTTTGAGTACGGGGTACTTTCTTGAACGAGGTTCTTGAGAGTAAGAGGTTGTAGGCATCCACGAGTTCTTGATTAGAAGGTGATAGGCAAATTGCGAGTTGTTGAGGCATCCAAGGGTTTTCGATCAAGAGGTGATGAGAAACCAAGGGAAGGAGTTACAGTGGTCATAGATTTTCACTGGTTGAAAGCTGTTGTAACTAAATTTATTGAAACACAATTTCACTGGTTGAAAGTTACAGTGCATTAATCTCCAACTAGTTTGGAGAGAAGTGGACTAGTAGAGGATTACCCCACCTCCGAAACCTCTATAAGTGATGTGTGATTTATTTTTTTTAACATCGTACTTAACTATTGCATTCATATTAATTATCGCATTAAAAGTCAGTTGTATTCCGCAATCGAGAATTTTACAACTGATAAATCTTAAATGCATTAAACTCAGCCGAGTTAACTTAGTTGCACTACTACAACTGTGTTTTTCAAATAGTTATTTAGAAAAAAGATTTTACAAGTCTATTGAACCCCCCTAAACTTGTACCTGACGTACTTATGACCTGCAGGGGCATATGTCTCTAGTTCTTTAGACGATATAGCATGATTAACATCGATATTGTTCTTTGTGTTGAGTTGTTTGCCCTTTTTCAATCGAAAGAAAGGATGTCCATGCGAGTTCTTTAGGATACGGATCATATATCTCAACCAGGATGACCTAGTTTATCGTGCCAAAGCCTATATGAGTCATTGTCCTAGATTTCATTTATGGTGACAGCATGGGATTCGAATACCCTAATAGTAGTGGTATAAAGTCCACCATTTGGACTCCTGAGTATTTCTAATATGCGTTTACCTCCACATTCATTAGATGTAATGTAAAGGAACTCAATTCCATTCTCATAATGGGTTTTGACATGGAAACCATTTCTACGTATATCTTTAAAGCTGAGTAAGGTTCGAGGGGCCCTAGGTACATATACAACATCGATAACTTGGAGAAGAGTGTCATTAGGCATAAAAAATCAGGCATTACCTTGCCATTGGATGTGTTAGGAGGACCCAATCATCGTAGTTATCGAGGATTGACTACAAATAGAAGCCTATTCTTAAGAATGGTGTGGGTGGTCCCACTATCTACCAAGCATTCAAGTTCTCCTATGTTCATTCCTACAAAAAAGAGGAAATTTTTTTGAACCATAAATATGCAAGCAATATTCATTTCTTTGAAATAAAGCTAAGTGTATAATGTAAGCAATAATAATATCTTGTTCTAGAAAAATAAGTTGATCAAACCATTACTGAAAATAGAACATCGATAAAATCATCTTGTGGTAACTATGCCAAATATAAACTAGAAAGTAAACATAATACTAGGATTCTATCATAAAGGGGTGCACCTAATGACTGTGGCACGTATGGCTCAGTGCGATTATTGGTGACTTTGAAATTGACATTGGGGGACTTGTCGAGATCATCTTCCTCCATATAGTGAGCTTCCTTTTCTTTGGACTCTCTATATTTCTTGCATGGCAGTTCTTGTACCAATCTCCAGCATCTCCACAACAATAGCACGGTTCATTGCCAACTCTAACTTTGGGGGCGACAAGAGGGGTCAGTGCTTTTTGATTTCCTTGGCTGGTAGAGCTGGTAGCATCAAGTCTTCTCATTACATTAGAAGAACCCCTACGTCCTCGACTACGTCTGCGACCACTGTGCCCTTTACCACGTTGTGGTTTGGGGTTGCCATGACCAGTCCCCCATATTGGGGCTCTTTACACCCTTCACTTTGACATAATTAGCCTCGAGAATTTTCTTTGTCCCAGCGGGCCTGGCATTGCTACCCACTAGCACTTTATTATGCCTCTCAGTCACTTGCAGTAGGTTGATGAGCTTGTTGATGGTAGTGATGTGTTTGTTATCATAGTCCAACATATACTAGTTCACAGGGAAGGTGGAAAGAGTTTTCTGAATCATATCAGATTATGTGATGTTCTTCCCACAGAAATTTAGGCGTGCCTTGAGACGTAGCATATCTTTATTGAAATCGTTAATCCATTTATAGTCGAGCAAGTGGATTTCATTCCACTACACGGTCAACTTTGGGAGCAAAGTGTTGCAGATGTTCCTAAATCGGCCCTTAAGGGCGTCCGACAGTTCTTTGGGGGATTTCGACTCCAGATATTCCCATCTTAGGCTGGGGTCGATATGTCACCTAAGGAATATTAAATCACTAGCTTTGATTTTGTCAAATGGTGCTTCGCCTGCAGTATCAAAGATTGTGGCACTATAGGTCTTAGTGAGAAGTTTGGTCTCGACGTCAGAGACCCATCTATGGTACTCAAGCTCATTTGAGTCCAATATGTCAAATTCGGGATGAGTTGGATCAACCATCTTGATACAAGAAAAAAGAGAAGAGTTTTTCACAGTATATTATGAGTACTTTTCATGATAAATTTTTTAATAATGGGAGCGTTATTATTTTTTGTGAACCAAGATATGGTCAAGAATTCCTTCCGATGCTATTACCTATGAAGTTTCTTTATCATGGTTTAGTTTTTGGTAATGAGTAAAAAAACATTCTCTATGTTCTACCAATGATGAACCTAATATACATGCAATATCTATCAATGCATGCAAGGTATATATATAATTATAGATATCATCATATCGTCCTACAAATATATCTATACATATATATATATATATATAATGCCATCACCTTTACTATTGTATTTTCTGATTTAAACCAAGTATTTTCGCACCATATCTGTATTGTTGTAGCAAGTATATCGACGAATTATGTTAAGTTGGAATTATGGTCATTCATACCATATTAATTGTTGGGTGATATTGGGAGAATTCCATTTCTGCTTCTTATAGAACTTAACGTATGTTAGCTTATCTTATTTACGTACGCTATGTACGTAGCCTTACGTACATAACATTCATATGTTAACGTACGTAATGCGGGGTATCCATCAACAGCCCACTTTTCGGCAGGTGGGACCGAACGTGGGTAGGTGGTCGGGAGTCGATCGCGACAGCCAAGTCAATGGCTATTACGTACGTAATAGTTATATATTTACGTACGTAACGATTTGTGTATTTCAAGTCAGTCAGATCTAATAAATCGATTACGTACGTAATGTTCATGAGATTACGTACGTAAGGGCTTTAACGTACGTTAACCCCTCTCTTTAACGTACGTAAGGCTGAGTTCAGGTTATAAAAATATGACTTGCCTTTCATTTTCCTGCTCGACCCATTCAACCTTCCCTCTGAGAAAATGATTCCCCACCCTGCCAAATCAATTTCTAGCCCTTCTATCTTGTGTTGGAGCTTCAGCACTTGGTTTGTGACTTGGAGATTAGGACATTGAAGTGTGTCCTTTGAAGTGTTGGTGTTGTTCTTCATTTTGAGGTTGGTTTTTCTTTAACTCATATTAAATCTATGCTTATGATGATGTTAGTATATAAACACTTCACATAATATTAGTTTAATCTAGTATAAACATGATAAATTATTTGAATCATGCTCAAACTAAGTGAAGAACAACATTAGGGGTGTTAGTATCACTTCTTGGTGTATGATAACTTCATAATATGGTTGTGTTGATAAAGATAGATAAAACCTGATTAATAACATGATAATAGAAAGTTGATTTTAATCTTGACACCAAAAACATGTAAGTAATGGAAGATACTTGATGACTAGAGGTGTGAAATAGTAATATTGTCTTGAACATTCATTTGATTCTTGAAAGCTAACATGGAACCATATTCTTGACCCTCTAGAACTGATACCTTTGTGATAAATTGTTTGAAGAATTATGTTAATCCTCCGAAGATAATTTTCACAAGATAGGCTGAAGTTATATTTAGAATTTCAAATATACAATGATATAACTAGGTTTTTAATAACTTCTTCAAAAGTAAAACAATGGATTTGGATAAAATACACTCGAAATCTTCATATGTCCAAGTTAATCGATTTCGTTGATAAGTTAAAGAGGTGTTAATCACTACATTAATATGTTGATAATGTTCTTAGGAGGGTTGTAGTGAGTATGCTGATACAAATGCGGTAGAAGAGTAGCCGAATTCCATTTTATTAATCCGTGTGTATTAAGAGACGTAAATTATGATGATGTTCTTAGTTCACTAAAAACTTAAACTTATGCTTTCATATAGGAATTGGTTTTAATGTAATCGTTGATAAAATAATGAAGAACGTAATTAAACACAAACTTATATCATAATCGGAAGTGCCGATGATTTAAAAAGATGTTTTCACAATGTTACATTGGTAAAAATCTGGACTCCTAGTGTTTGACATTAATGCTAGAATATGTGAATGAACAGAATAAACATGTTATATGATGATTTGTAATTGGAACATTAAAATGATCACTAGGATAATTGATCTATTCAAGTAAATTTACGAATATTGTTTTTATGTAATGATACCGTTATCGTACGAATGTGTTGTTGAATGAATTACATTTCATTCAAGGTTGCTTGTTCACGTGAGTATTGTTAGACGGGGATACCGTTCGTTTGATCATTCAAATAAGGATTATTTATCTACGGAATTGAGGCAAGTTATCTTGCTTGGTTATAATGATGGTTGAATTCTTGTGATTATTATGCTTTTCATGTATATGAAATGTTCTGAGAATCTATGATTTGTGATATGGTTATGCCCTTGATCATATTATCATTGTGCTGGGATGATATACCCGAATTTACCGTTCTTGTTACCGTTGGTCCTTTTGGGTTTTTTTGACACTTCGGTGAGTCGTTCGATTCCTTGATAAAGGTGTAATTCGTTGAGTTTCGTTGTCATGTTGTATCATGACATCCCTGGAGTCATATCTGCGTGCCGATTAGTTATGTGTAGGATTTTTAGCCGGGCACTTGATGATCATGCGTGGATGTTTTCCGCATTTAGATCGTGCACACGAGACGTAGTACGTGAGGCTAATTAGGTACATCATCCCACGTATATTCTGGATTCCGTATACGGGGTGGACATGTGCATGGACACATTTCCGGATCGGGCGTACTGTGACGTCTGTCTTGAGCCATATGACAGTTGGGACTGACTGTTTATACGCCTGCGGGGTATATTCAGTAGTCGGTTGTTTCTTTGAGATCCATATGTATATGAATTGTATAATGTCATGAGAATTATTATCATGTATAACTGACCCTGTGGTTTGGGCGAAATACTTGTATTTCAGGGCGAGAAAAGGGCAAGGCACAGGAAGAGCACGGTGGTGACAGAGGGTTTTGAAGAATGCTAATTCGGGCCCCCCGAGTCTTTTTATGTTCGGTTAAGTTTTATCGTAATTTTCATTTGTATTTTGTGTCAGATGATTGTATTATAATTTGTTAGGTATTGCCCATCTTCATATGGTCTATACCGAATTTGGATCCTGTGTACGTTTGCCCTAATTAAGACATGTATAATTTATACTCCACATCGGGGTTTTTGATTAATATTGTGGTACGGTACCACGTTGTCAGGATATAGGTTCTTATCGTGCTATCGCCTGGTGGGTCCCGGTGGGGGTCCACGGCACTGTAATAGCCGCCGCTTTCGGGCTGTTACAGAAGATGGTGTCAGAGAGTTTGTTTCTTTTGAGTTATTGTAGAATTGAATTAACATCAAGGAACCTTCGTGCCACGTGTAACCTATGCAAGCGCCTGACCCATCGAATACGGTATGTTTCTCATGAGCCATGATTTAATTACTGGCATAATATTGATGACATAATAATCTCTTTAGTGATCTTGGCATCTTGATAACGTATGGTAAGATTCATCTATTTGATTTTCTGAGGAAAACCTAAATTGAATATGTGATTGGAACTGGTTCGATTTAATGTTGATGTGATATTGAGTGTATAGCACCCGCCGTGCCAGTGATTCATTACGAACTGTTTTTATTGGATATGTAATTCCTTGTTGGTATTAACTTAGCATGAATTATGACTGATAACTTGAATTTTACTTATGATTTGATTCTTTCTGTATGGAAAGAAATCTGAGAGGCCGTGGCAGAGGGGGACGAGGCCGCGGAAGGGGCCGAATCCCGATACCACGAGCCAACAGGCGCACGAATGTGGAACAGAGTTCCCCAGGCAGTGATTCGCCTTCTAGGGACCAATCGCATCACACTGGAGAAAATGCACGTGTCGACCCTTACACTATGATGCAGGGCATGATGGCCCAGATGACCCAAATGGGTCAGCTAATGGAAGCTATGCAGAGGAATACTACTGGTCAACAACAGGGATAGCAGCCTCCACCTCTGGTGCATGGCGGGATCGTGAGCCGAATTATTAGCGACATATCACGACGGCGACCTCCGACTTTTGAAGGCTCATCTAAGCCTGCTGACATTGTACACTGGATAGAGCATTTCGAGAAACTGTTCGAGATGGTGGAGTGCCCAGAGGAAAATCGAGTTACTGTGGCAGCCTACTACCTTAGTAAGAGTGCCCATACTTGGTGGCTTTCCGTGATGCCTACTGATGGCGCGAGTACTTGGGAGGAATTCAAGAATCTTATGCTAGATCGATACTATCCTGCACCCCTCCATGAAGCTAAACTGTCCGAATTACTGAACCCCGATCCATCGGAAGACGAGGATGTGTTAGCTATTGCTGAAAAATTCCAAGCACTTCTCCCGTTTGCTACGTTAGTTGTCCGTTCGGAAGCTGATAAGATCAAATACTTCCTCAAGAGGCTTAAACCCCGAATGAGGATGCAGTTGCTTAACCACCACTGTACGACCCTACCAGAGTTTATTGAGAAGGCTTTGGAGTATGAACTTACTGCGAATGAGATTTCCATGAAGCAGCCTCAGTTTTCCAACAAGAGATCCAGAACTGCATACGTGCATAAGAATCGGGATGTTCAAAAAGCCCCAGCCTGTACCAAATCCTTCTGAACGGCCCCCTATGGCACCGAAGCCGACAGGAACGCACTCTCGGGCAATCAGCTCACCTGTCGTGTGTTATAACTGTGGGGACCAGGGACACATCAGCTCCAAGTGTCCGAAGCCGTCCGTTGCATGTCACACTTCTGGGAAGAGCGGACATCGTGCTCGTTATTGCAGGAGTGTACCCGGGCGTGCTCCAGTAGCATCTCTTGCTCCAGTGCAGTCTTCTGTCCAGGACCGTGCTCCTCCGTCCGCTTCTTACCAGACTACCGGGGCAAACAGAGGGATGGGCCATGGAAATCCAGCTGGTATACCTACTTCCGGGGTTGCAAAACCCAGAGTCTATGAGATGAAGAAAGCTGATGATCCCGAAGCCATCATGATTGCAGGTACTCTCGAGATCCACTCTCAGCCCGTTTGTGTTCTTTTTGATACTGGTGCTTCACACTCCTTTTTGTCTACTTCTTGTTTGAGTCGTTTGCAATTGAATCATGTTACCGATTGTGAACCTTATGTAATTAGTCTACCCGATGGTAGAAGAATTATTCGGAATCGTGAAGTACAGAACTGTCTGATTCGCATGAACGACTGTCAGTGGTTGTCCAACTTGATTGTGGTTGATTTACCTAAAGATGATGTAATCTTGGGTATCGACTGGATGGATCATCACGATGCCGTGCTTAGCGTCCGTAAGTGAATGGTGACCGTCACATCTGATGATGGCGTCGAGTGTATTTTTCGGGGTGATAATCCCAATCATTCTGGGAGAGTCATCAGCACTATGAAGGCTGTGAGATTACTGAACCAGGGATGTATTGGTTATTGGTGTTACATGACCAAGACAACTGACCGACCAGTCGAATTAGTTGATATTCCGGTAGTTCGAGACTATTTAGATGTATTTCCAGAAGAGCTTCCAGGACTACCCCCACAGCGAGAGGTAGAGTTCACCATTGAGTTGGATCCAGGGACGTCCCCACTTTCGAAAGCACCATATCGTATGGCCCCAACTGAGATGCAGGAGTTGAAGAGACAACTTGAGGAGTTAACTGAGAAAGGATATGTTCGACCCAGTACATCCCCTTGGGGAGCGCCGGTGCTATTCATACGGAAGAAAGATGGATCGCTACATTTGTATATTGATTATCGTGAACTAAACAAAGTAACAATTAAGAACAAATATCCTTTACCTCGTATCGATGATCTATTGGATCAGCTCCAGGGAGCCGCTGTATTTTCCAAGATCGACTTGAGATCCTTGCGGATTCGAGAGTCTGGCATTCCAAAGACAGCTTTTCGCACTCGCTATGGGCGTTATGAGTTCGTTGTCATGCCATTCGGACTGACTAATGCACCAGCAGTATTTATGGAATTGATGAATCAGGTTTTTATTAATTATCTGGATTGTTTTGTAGTCGTATTTATTGACGACATTCTGATCTACTCTCGTAATCATGAGGAGCATGAGTATCACCTCCGCCAGGTTCTCGATGCGTTAAGGCGAGAACAACTCTATAGAAAATTTTCTAAATGTGAATTCTGGATGCCTGAAGTTATTTTTCTGGGACATGTAATTTCAGCAGATGGAGTGAGAGTAGACCCACAGAAGACAGAAGCTATCCGAGACTGGATACCTCCGAAGAACGTGAAGGATGTTCGTAGTTTTCTGGGTCTAGTAGGTTATTACAGACGATTCGTGGAAGGTTTCTCCAAAATTGCTCAACCGATGACTAATCCATTGAGGAAAGATAAGAAGTACTTGTGGTCGGAAGCATGTCAGCAAAGTTTTGATGAACTCAAGACTCGATTAATTTCAGCACCTGTTTTGGTTCTACCTAAAGGAACGGAAGGATTCGTGGTATATAGCGATGCATCGAGACAGGACCTTGGCTGCGTATTAATGCAGAACGGGAAAGTGATTGCCTATGCATCTATACAGTTGCGTCCTTATGAGATCAACTACCCGATTCATGATTTGGAATTAGCAGCTGTAGTATTTGCTTTAAAAATCTGGCGCCACTATCTGTATGGAGTTACTTGCCAGATTTTTACGGATCACAAGAGCCTGAAGTATATTTTTACTTAGAAGGAGTTGAGTATGAGACAAAGGAGGTGGTTAGAGCTAATCAAAGACTATGATGTCGAGATCCTTTATCATCCAGGCAAGGCAAACGTGGTTGACGATGCCTTGAGCCGTAAGACAGTGCAGGAGCAGATACTGGCTCGTTTGACCGCCCAGAGGGAGTTGCAATCAGAGTTCATGAGACCAGGGATTGAGGTCTCGTTACAGCGCATTCATGGACAACTTTGCACGCTTGAGATTTCATCATCCCTGGATGAGATGGTCAGGACGAAACAGATGACGGACCCGTTCTTATCCAGAATTCGAGGAGAAATTGATCAGGGGAAGGCCCCTGGATTTGTGGTTCACGAGGATGGACTGATACACTTTAAAAACCGAGTATGTGTACCATCAGACGAAGAGTTGAGGGATACTATTCTGAAGGAGGCTCATGCTACCCCGTATTCCATATACCCGGGATCGAACAAAATGTATAAGGATTTGAAGCCGTATTATTGGTGGGGTAACATGAAACGGGAGGTTGCCGAATTTGTTTCGAAATGTTTGACCTGTCAGCAGGTCAAGATTGAGTATCAACGACCACCTGGCATGATGAAACCGCTTCCGATTCCCGAGTGGAAGTGGTAAGACATATCGATGGATTTTATTACTAGCTTGCCGACGAGCCATCGAGGCATGAATACGATTTGGGTGATTATGGATCGACTGACTAAATCAGCCCACTTCTTGGAGATCAAGGATACGTGGGGCCCTGAGAGATTGGCCCAATTGTTCATCAAAGAGATTGTGAGACTGCATGGTACCCCTAAGAGTATTGTGTCAGATCATGACAGACGGTTCGTGTCGCACTTCTGGAAGGCGGTTCATCGTGCGATGGATACACAATTGAACTTCAGTACAGATTTTCATCCTCAGACCGATGCTCAGTCTGAGAGGACTATTCAAACTCTGGAGGATATGTTGAGGGCATGTGCTCTCGATTAGAAGTATGACTGGGAAGCCCAACTGCCGTTAGTGTAGTTCACATATAATAACAGCTGGCACGCCTCGATCATGATGGCACCTTATGAGGCATTGTATGGTCTCCATTGTAGGTCCCCTCTGTGTTGGGATGATTTATCTGAAACTATTGGTACAAAGCCTGATATGCTATTAGCAGCCCGCGAGAAGATTATCCTGATCAAGAGTCATTTTTTAACGGCCCAAAGCCACCAGAAATCATATGCAGATAATCGTCGACGACCACTCGAGTTTGAGGTTGGTGATCATGTACTAGTCAAAGTATCTCCTACTCGAGGTATTTTCCGATTCGGGAAGAGAGGCAAGTTGAGCCCAAGGTATATTGGTCCGTTTAAAATCCTGGAGCGAGTAGGCGACCTAGCCTATCGTTTAGCATTACCACCAGCCTTGAGCCGGATTCACAACATATTCCATGTATCTCAGTTAAGGAAGTATATTGCTGACCCGAGCCACATTATTCAATTCGATGAAGTGGAGATAGCCGATGACCATTCGTATGAGGAGCATCCTATACGGATACTCGAAAGGAGAGTCAAACAGTTGAGGAACAAGGCGATTCCCTTATTGAAAATTCAGTGGTCGAGACATGGAGTCGAGGAAGCTATGTGGGAGACTGAGGATTTTATGCGAGAGAGATACCTCGAGATGTTTACCCCTTAGTTTCGGGGACGAAACTCCTTTTAAGGGGGGGAGTATGTAATACCCTCGCCTTTACTATTGTATTTTCTGATTTAAACCAAGTATTTTCGCACCATATCTGTATTGTTGTAGCAAGTATATCGACGAATTATGTTAAGTTAGAGTCATGGTCATTCATACTATATTAATTGTTGGGTGATATTGGGAGAATTCTATTTCTGCTTCTTATAGAACTTAACGTACGTTAGCCTATCTTCTTTACGTACGCTATGTACATAGCCTTACGTACGTAACATTCATATGTTAACGTACGTAATGCGGGGTATCCATCAGCAGCTCGCCTTTCGGTGGGTGGGACCGAACGTGGGTAGGTGGTCGGGAGTCGATCGCGACAGCCAAGTCAATGGCTATTACGTACGTAATAGTTATATATTTACGTACGTAATGATTTGTGTATTTCAAGTCAGTAAGATCTGATAAATCGATTACGTACGTAATGTTCATGAGATTATGTACGTAAGGGCTTTAACGTACATTAACCCCTCTCTTTAACGTACGTAATGCTGAGTTCAGGTTATAAAAATATGACTTGCCTTTCATTTTCCTGCTCGACCCATTCAACCTTCCCTCTGAGAAAATGATTCCCCACCCTGCCAAATCAATTTCTAGCCCTTCTATCTTGTGTTGGAGCTTCAGCACTTGGTTTGTGACTTGGAGATTAGGAGATTGAAGTGTGTCCTTTGAAGTGTTGGTGTTGTTCTTCATTTTGAGGTTGGTTTTTCTTTAACTCATATTAAATCTATGCTTATGATGATGTTAGTATATAAACACTTCACATAATATTAGTTTAATCTAGTATAAACATGATAAATTATTTGAATCATGCTCAAACTAAGTGAAGAACAACATTAGGGGTGTTAGTATCACTTCTTGGTGTATGATAACTTCATAATATGGTTGTGTTGATAAAGATAGATAAAACCTGATTAATAACATGATAATAGGAAGTTGATTTTAATCTTGACACCAAAAACATGTAAGTAATGGAAGATCCTTGATGACTAGAGGTGTGAAATACTAATATTGTCTTGAACATTCATTTGATTCTTGAAAGCTAACATGGAACCATATTCTTGACCCTCTAGAACCGATACCTTTGTGATGAATTGTTTGAAGAATTATGTTAATCCTCCGAAGATAATTTTCACAAGATAGGATGAAGTTATATTTAGAATTTCAAATATACAATGATATAACTAGGTTTTTAATAACTTCTTCAAAAGTAAAACAATGGATTTGGATAAAATACACTCGAAATCATCATATGTCCAAGTTAATCGATTTCGTTGATAAGTTAAAGAGGTGTTAATCACTACATTAATATGTTGATAATGTTCTTAGGAGGGTTGTAGTGAGTATGGTGATACAAATGCAGTAGATGAGTAGCCGAATTCCATGTATTAAGAGACGTAAATTAAGATGATGTTCTTAGTTCACTAAAAACTTGAACTTATGCTTTCATATAGGAATTGGTTTTAATGTAATCGTTGATAAAATAATGAAGAACGTAATTAAACACAAACTTATATCATAATCGGAAGTGCCGATGATTTAAAAAGATGTTTTCACAATGTTACATTGGCAAAAATCTGGACTCCTAGTGTTTGACATTAATGCTAGAATATGTGAATGAACAGAATAAACATGTTATATGATGATTTGTAATTGGAACATTAAAATGATCACTAGGATAATTGATCTATTCAAGTAAATTTACGAATATTGTTTTTATGTAATGATACCATTATCGTACGAATGTGTTGTTGAATTAATTACATTTCATTCAAGGTTGCTTGTTCACGTGAGTATTGTTAGACGGGGATACCGTTCGTTTGATCATTCAAAGAAGGATTATTCATCTACGGAATTGAGGCAAGTTATCTTGCTTGGTTATAATGATGGTTGAATTCTTGTGATTATTATGCTTTTCGTGTATATGAAATGTTCTGAGAATCTATGATTCGTGATATGGTTATGCCCTTGATTGTATTATCATTGTGCTGGGATGATATACCCGAATTTACCGTTCTTGTTACCGTTGGTCCTTTTGGGCTTTTTTGACACTTCGGTGAGTCGTTCGATTCCTTGATAAAGGTGTAATTCGTTGAGTTTCGTTGTCATGTTGTATCGTGACATCTCTGGAGTCATATCTGCGTGCCGATTGGTTATGTGTAGGATTTTTAGCCGGGCACTTGATGATCATGCGTGGATGTTTTCCGCATTTAGATCGTGCACACGAGACGTAGTTCATGAGGCTAATTAGGTACATCGTGCCACGTATATTCTGGATTCCGTATACGGGGTGGACATGTGCACGGACACATTTTCGGATCGGGCGTACTGTGACGTTCGTCTTGAGCCATATTATATGGTCATTCGTATATTTGGATATGTTCGACAGTTGGGACTGACTGTTTATATGCCTGCGGGGTATATTCAGTAGTCGGTTGTTTCTTTGAGATCCATATGTATATGAATTGTATAATGTCATGAGAATTATTATCATGTATAACTGACCCTGTGGTTTGGGCGAAATACTTGTATTTCAGGGCAAGAAAAGGGCAAGGCATAGGAAGAGCACGGTGGTGACAGAGGGTTTTGAAGAATGCTAATTCGGCCCCCCCGAGTCTTTTTATGTTCGGTTAAGTTTTATTGTAATTTTCATTTGTATTTTGTGTCAGATGATTGTATTATAATTTGTTAGGTATTGCCCATCTTCATATGGTCTATACCGAATTTGGATCCTGTGTACATTTGCCCTAATTAAGACACGTATAATTTATACTCCACATCGGGGGTTTTGATTAATATTATGATACGGTACCACGTTGTCGGGATATAGGTTCTTATCGTGCTATCGCCTGGTGGGTCCCGGTGGGGGTCCACGGCACTGTAATAGCCGCCGCTTTCGGGCTATTACAATATATATATATATATATATATATATATATATATATATATATATATATATATATATGCAATAAAGAGGTTTCTTATGTCGCAACAGGTTTTACTTCACGTGAATTTTATTTAATTCAAGTCGTTATATGCGATTTGCTTTGATTTAATTAGCGTTATTAATGCATCGTGCTATCATTGGTTTAATTAAGCATAAATAAATTTATGAAATATAAATATGTAATTAAAGTAAAAATATATAAAATTACACGTTGCAGATAGTAGGGTTCGTGTACCTCACTTCGCGATTGAGAGGGTAAAAAATAAGTCTGGATTGTTGAAGATGTCAGGTTGGCAAGCTGCAACTGGGCCGGGATTGCACTAGAATAGTCTAGTGGGACTGAAGCAGCAGCGGGTCGGACAGAAGCGGGTTGGGTGCGGCGGGGCGAAATCTGGATTTGTGAATAGTCTAGAAGAATCCGATATGGTTCACGAGTCTGCGAGATGAGCGGGCCGGAATCTGGACTTGCGATTAGGCTGGATGAATCTGGTCTGTGCTAAGGGAGTTGCAACGACGAGTCAGGCTGGATCAGGTTATGGGCTGGAAACACGGTGAATATGGCCGAGTAGATCTATTTGTTTCCGAGCAGGGCTGTGGGGATGATACAAAACAGAGTAGGAGATGGGCGGTCAGATGGCGATGGCCGCGGGTGGCTTCTGACTTGGGAGTTGGAATCGGAATGGGGGGCGGGAGAAGTTTTGTTTTGAACTAGTTGTTCGCGGTAAAGACGACCGAAGGTTAGGGTTTCGGTCGGAGGGGGGTTGCTGGCTGCGGGTTAGGATTTTGGTCGGAGGTGGTTTCTAGCCGGGGAAAGGGATGACGGTGGCGGTGGAGATTTAGGGTTTGCAGAAAAAAATTCGATTTTCTTTTTCTTTGTCAAAATTTTCAGAATTTTGGACGAAAAAAAATTTCTTGCTTAGCTGGGAAACTACGTATTGATAACGTGTTGAAGGGAAAATAACTGAGACAGAAAAGTAGGGCAAAAGATGTATCTTTTCATTGATAATACCCCCCATATATATAGGGAGAGATTACATAGAAACATGCCTAATCCTAGCCTAATTAGGAGAGCATATACATAACAAACTAAGGCACAAAGGTATTATTACTTTAAAAATCAAATTTTCTCGGATTGTTAGACGTTGATAAATTGGCCAAATTAAAATTACAACAAAAGTTAAAACTATTTGTTCGGCCTGTTGGAATGGAGTCCTTCAATCAATGTGCATAACTCGTATAAAAAGTTTATATGTTTTATTTAATAGATGATTATGGACTGAAATATTTAGCTGGAAACCGCTTTCAATACGATGATTCTAATTGGTAATTATACTCACATCTAACCATAATTGAACCAACAGGGTCACACACAAGGCAGAAGAGTGAATCAATAGGACTTGAGTCCAAAAGTGATTAAGGGTAAAACTAACTTTAGAAGTGCATGTTGTGTCGCGATTAATACGCCTCGACGGTGATCGACATAAGGGCCGAGCGACCGATTCAGCGTCAAATAAACCACGGCACACCTACCAAACGGAGATCCCAGATCAAGCCCAAGTGCCGAGCGATCAACATCCAGGGCGATCATCTCTTGGCGCCTGGCGATCGACTACGGTGCCCGGCCAAGGACGACCACCTCATGCCACGTGTAATCTCGGGATGAAGGCCCACGTGCAGAGGAAAGTTGTGTATACAAGAAAGTAAGTGGGAGCAAAGTTGTGATCCTTGTCCTCTATGTCGATGAGATTCCTCTCATTGTTTTATTCGAGCCAGAATAAAAATGTAGCGGAAAATAAATTCTGCACAATAAAACATATGTTCATCCGAATTAGAGGGATCGATTAATGATCGTATACTCGAAGAAAAACAGGGCCGAAGAAATTTTACCTTTCTTGAAGAAAAAAATGGATCGACCGATCAGATGTTTTAGATATTGAACTTTTCCGTGAATCCAAAAGCTTGAACTGATCCAGCACCGAAAGCATAATGCCTCCACTTTACACGCATTGGAGTGAAGTACTCGAAAAAGATCTCCTCCTTCTCACAAGGCTATGTATGTCGTGGCTAGTATGTGAGGGGGGAGGGAACTCTCTCTCTCTCTCTCTCTCTCTCTCTCTCTCTCTCTCTCTCTCTCTCTCTCTCTCTCTCTCTCTCTCTCTCTCTCTCTCTCTCTCTCTCTCTCTCTCTCTCTCTCTCTCTCTCTCTCTCTCTCTCTCTCTCTCTCTCTCTCTCTCTCTCTCTCTCTCTCTCTCTCTCTTGGTGGCTACAAGATTAGGTTTTAAAACCCTTAGGGTTAGAAGGAGGGAAGGGTAGTATTTATACTACTTTCCTTAGACCTTTAATGTCCTTAAAGGAAAAATTTACCCCCTTAAGCCATCAAGACTGGCCGCCCCAGACTGGGATCCTCCTGGGCCATTATGAGCTTAGCCACTAAATCCAATTGGCTCGGTAGAATTATTGCCCTTTAATTTAATTAATCCAATTAATTAAGTAAAGGATTATTGTATATAATAAATAAATAATTTCTCCCAGAAATTATTTAATTAATTAAATGACCGATTTATTCAATTATATTAATTACCCAGTAATATAATTTAATTCATTACTATGTGATAATTTATCCAATAAATTAATCATACATCCAATGCCTAATATTCACATAGAGAGAATCAGTTCATTTTAACTCGGTGTCTATCCAGTTGCACGACCCTATAGGTTAGGGGCTGTTTACCAAATTTGTCTGTCTGGGTAAATTGTGTCTGTCTGGGTAAATTTGTCTGTCTGGATAAATGTGTCTGTCTGGGTAAATTGATACTATTGTTTACTTTTTCATCTGAATAAACTGTCTCAATAACATAAATGACCGATTTACCCCTGAATATGAATTATAAGCTGTTCTATAAATCGTTGTTTATTTTTTAAGCAATATAACTGATATAATCCAAAAATCATAAAGTACTTAAAAATCCAATTTCAAACATAAAGACGTCAAGTTCATAGACAAAGTAGCCAAATTCAAACACAAAGTATATAAATTTAAACATTATTGAAAAATCAAATTTGACTCATCTTCTATATATATTATTTAAATTTAAACAAAATACTATACATAAATGATTCAATTTTGTATGTAAGTAATATATAAAATATTTAATACGTATAATTATATGTATAATATACAATATATTATTTATATATAGAAATATATTTTAAATGAATAAGAACATATATAATAAATATTATACATATGAATAAATGTTAATATATAAGTAATATATAATATTTATTTATATATATATTCATAATATATATGATATTTTATAGATACAAAAGTTTATTTATACAATAATATATAGTTACAAATATTATATATAAATTAATAATGTGTGTTATTTATATATGAATAATATATATTACATGCATTTATATTAAAACCTATATTTTTTTATTATACATATAAATGAGTATATATAATGGGGACAGGAGAGTCATTTTTTTGTCTTAAATTATTTATATTGTATATATAAATGTGTGGTTTTCAATTAGGGGTACGAGAGTCATTTTTTTGTCTTAATGGGGACAACACCCCTTTTCATGATTAATGAATAAGTCATTTTTGTCTGGGCGAATAAGCCATTAAGCCACAAGTAAACACCTCCAAACGTCTGAGCGAATAAGACATTTTACCCATTAAGCTGATTAAGTCACAAGTAAACAGCCCCTTAGTCTTAGTTAGCCATGTGAGGATCCAAAGAGTGTAAGTAACACCTAGCAAGACCTGTGGCCCACACTATAACCCAATTGAGATCGAATGATTAAGATCATTCTAAACCTTATATGTTATGAATACTGTATACATATAAACGCTTAATTCAGATGTCGCAGTCAAGTTTTAGAATCATAAAGTCAAACTCTAATACAACTCGACACGTGCCATGTTAGTGTAAATCAATATCACTAAGCTATCTTGTATCAAACACAACCAGCTCGTTTGCTTTGGCCAAAGACTTTTGATTTATTTGCCACTAACCGGAGAGGACAGACACGCGCTTACGTACAAGAGAAAGAATCCTATTTGGTATTCAGTAAAGACTGCTACTTGCCCATCAAGATGCACTTCGAGGTTGACCCCTACCTTTATGTATATCATGTATCGAACTACACTAGTGACTAATATAATATCACAAGTACATCTTCTACTGAAACCTCGTGTCAAAGGTCTACGCACACCTATCATAACCTTACAATTCAGTCATTGACTATCTTAGAGTGAATACCATGTTACTGAATCGAGGTGAGTCGTATCCGAGTATACTAATCTCATTAGTATACCTACAACGAATGCTCCCACTACTTCCAAGTCAAGCCATGCACATGTCCAAGCATATCTTGTACAAGTCTTAAATAAACTTAATGTATAGTTTAGTTTTATCGATTTGCGGATAAGTTAAGCAATTTGAATTTCGAACACTTCTCGTGCCATAGCTCCCGATCTCATAAGGAGTGGAATGTTCTTACTCAATTTGCATGGACATTATTTTGATTTATATACCAAATCAGCAATGCCAATGACGTACAACAAATAGAGAAATAACAAATGCCTATTCATTAAATAAATCTAAATTACATATTAATGTCCAAACTCTCTCATCCTCAGAGTGGCATTCAAGGGCATGCTCTAACAATCTCACACTTGCACTCAATGCCACAAACTATGATATCTAATACCCATATTACTTAGATGTCTCTCTACGACAATCTGGGATAGTGGTTTAGTGAGTGGATCAACGACATTATTTACTGAGTCTACTCTTTGTAGTTCAATGAATCAATTCTTCACCATGTATCTAACGATGTGATACTTCCTCTCAAGATGTTTGGTCTTCTGACTAGACCTGAGCTCTTTAGCATGTGCAACAGATCCCCCATTATCGCAGTAAAGCAGTGTTGGCCACAGTATACTATTGTAAAGCCTAGAATGGGGGTTGAATAAGCTATAATGTTTTTCGAAGTTTAAGTTTTCATAGCGCAAGTCGACTAAGTTGCTGTAAGTATAACACCTATACAATCTCCTGTATCTTGATGATTACAAGGTTTCCAATACAACTATACTAAAATCACAGGTAGTAGGAAAATAATAAGGACAGAAAGTAATAACACACAGTTTAATATGGTTTGAGGTAATCCCCTCTACGTCCACAGGTCCTCTACACAGGAGTAAGAAGTTTATTAAAATCAAGGCATATACAATTTCATAATTTTAACTAAACCCATTGCTGTATCATTCACAGAGATTGATACAGCCGATGGTAGCTTGAGCCGTTCACATAAATTAGTTGTAGGCTTCTTCGAATTATATCTTTTCACACAGATTGAAGCTTCATCATTGAACTCTATTATTCTTACACAGGTCAGAATAGCTTGACTTAGTCCATACATGGCTGAGAGTCTAAGCACTAGGTTTTTGAAGTATCACGGATAGAAGAACAATTGTATGCTTTGTAAGATTCACTGTAGTTGTGCTGTTCTTTGTTGAGAACTTACATATTTCATCACTCAAGATATACATTATATTCTTTAAGAAATATATTGCTCCTAGATGATAAGTTACCGAATTTACCGTGCCGAAAAATTACCGAAATTGTCAAAAAATTCGGTATACCGATTTTTCGGTATGGTACGGTAACGGTATGAAGTTTTTTTATTTTTGGTATTTCGGTATATACCGAAATACCAAAAAAAATCGGTATTTCAATATATATATCGGTATATCGATCATTTCAGTATTTTCTCGTCCCGAGTACCCGGAACCCAATTTTTCCTGGAAAATAGTGCAGAAGCCCGCGGAGATCTTACTCCCTACACACATGCGGCCATCAACAGAAGTGTTGAAGGCATGGAAGAATAATAAACTGTTGAGATAGTTCTGTACTCTCATTAGGGAATCTGTCGTGTTCAACCATTTCAGGACACTGGAGAATGCTGCGAAGGAGTTTCCCAAGGCTCCTGTGAGAAGGGAATCTCCCTTTACAAGTTAAACTGAAGTCTAAACATCTGAAGGGTGATCGGATAACTCACCTAGAAGACTAGATTCTCGCCTTTGATGTCTCCTAAGAAGTAAGAAACATCTATAGGGACCGAAGCAGAGATTCCTTATTCAACTAGTGGAAAGGAACCGAGTGTGATCCCCCTCGAAAGTCTTGGAAGCATCAGCATTATAGAGGATAACTTCTGACAGTTGTATTTTTGTTTACTTCTGTATGCTCTCCGATGTAGTATTTCAATTTCTAAACAGCAATGCAATTGAGATCATCAATAAAATCTTATTTTACCTCAAAATATTATATCTCGTGATCTTCAGTTATTGCTTTGATTACAATTCATAATGAAATAATTTCTAAGTCTCAAGTTGAACAGTTCATAGATTAAGTTGTATTTGAGTAAGATTACTTGCTGTAAGATTGTGCCTACGAGCCAATCATAATTAAAGCTTCAATACACTTAGTCTTGTAAGATTTATAGTTTTAGAACTTGCCTGTGAGCCATTCAAATTTTAGTCTAAGTCTCGAAGACCAGATCATTCGACAAAAGACTTGAAACAACCTCCCCTTTTAAAGAGTTTTAGCATTATCAAAAAGTGGGAAATTGTTGGGAAAAATAATATCCAAAGTGTTTTGATAAATGCACCCTACAGTTGTCCCTATAGAGCAACTTTATACAGCGCCAAAAGAAGACAAATCTGTATAGTTAAGCTCCAGAGTACAACAAAAGAATAAACGTTCACTACAGCAAATATTGTTGTAGGTGTCTTACTTAGGAATAGTGAAACAAAAATCCAACACGACATAGAGTGAACTTTTAATTATTGTGAAATGATCTTTATTTATACATAGAGTATTCGCAGATTTAAAGTAGTATTTAGTGCTGACAGGAAATCATTTAATGCAGCCGAAAATATTACCGACAGTAGAGCATTTAATGCAGATCAAAGAGAATGTCTGAAGCATTAAATACGAAACGTATTTAATTCAAACATTATGAAGCCGTCAATTAGAGCTTTCTAAATCTCACCAAGCGACCAACAACTACATTTGTAACTAATCTATTTCCAAGGTTATAAATAACCCAGGTAAGAGACATTGCTAATAGAGAGACACAAAAGTTATATTCTGAATCCTTTTGCTCCTTGACCTGGCACGGGTCCGACCAGTCTTCCAATAGCTGTAGCAACACTGTCATCCAGTATTGCTTCCATCTCCCTTTCTTTTACATCCTCAATCTCCTTCCACCCCCACAGTCTTACCCCTTTTTGGTATATCAATCTCTGTTACTTTACCATGAATATCCCAAAGAATATCCATTGGTTCAACCTGCTTTTTCTTTACTATCTTTCAATGAGTCCACCAGATTGGCGACCACTATAGTTAGGTCATTAATTTCCTGATCATGGGCAATAAGCCTGGATCCAGTGTACCCGAGGGAGGCGAAAGTTGTGGCTTCAGCAACTCTCAGCTTTTACTGCTCCTGCTTAAGGATCCTGTCCTGATGTTGTTTAAGTTGGTTCAGTTCCTGCCTTAAGGCGTTCGGCATGAGGCAAAATGCTTCTTCAAGATCCTGTACATCTCTTTGAAGTTTGGGGAGTTCATCTTCGGTAGCTTCTCGCATCCTCTTAAATTTCTTGCCGGCATCACGCAATGCTTGGACAACATCCTGTAAGAAGATGGTTTGGCGACCGGTTTGCTGCAGTTGCTCTATTCTTGCTTCGGCGCGAGGAGAGTGAGGATGAGCAAGTTCTGAATCAGAGGGATCTCCTAACATTTTGATGATGATGTTATGGTTTGGATTTTAGGACTATCATCAGCTAGGAAGTCCTCATCTTGTTCAGTTGGTGAACTTGAACAGATAGGATCTGATACCTGCTCGGTGGCTGGAACCTCTATTGGTTCTGCTAGTGGGAGACAGAAGGGATTGATTCCTCCTACCTCATTGCAGTGTCAGTAGCCTGTTCTACAGGAGGGACTGATTCCTACTGTTGGCTCTCAGCTTCTGCCTGTTTCTTATAAGGGACTGAATACTTTTGTCGGATGGTGCAGGCTGCATCTTCCTCAGTTGGAGGGACTGATTTCTCCTTAGCAGGAGATACTGGTTTCTCCAGCTGCTGGTCTAGTGTAGCAATTTCAGTAGTCAAAGGAGGGGCTGGTTCCTCCTGTACCTTGCTATCCTGGCCTACTTCATCTTGAGGGGTGGGGCACTTGGGTTGATCAGATGATGTCCCCTGGCCCTTGGCAGCCTTGGACTTAGAAAAATCTTTCTCGCAAGCCTCTTCACGGCTCATCCTTAAACCTACCTGTAGGGCATCATCATTCCCATCTGAGTTGGGATCTAAGTGATGGCTTGAGTGCCGAGTCCTGTCTTTGGACTATTTCTCCATTTCAATGTGGCATTTTCCTTTTCCACAGAGTATGTCGTGATTAGCTCATGGCAAAAGGGATCATCCCATATGATCAGGACCTCGATGTTTTGGGTGTCCAAGACTTCCAGGACAAATAATTCTTTCTCCTTCTAGTCCTCCCAGTTATACAATGTCGTATGGGGCGACTCCGTCTCTTCCATACTTTGAAGCGTTCAAATGCCTCATCGATTTGGACATAGAGAATGATTTTATTTATGATATTAGTGGGGGAGGTACTCCGAACACTAGAGGGTTCCAATGTCCGGTTGGGATTCTCTACAAGTATGGGAGCCTGTTGAGGGGAAGGATCCCTGACAGGGTGGGGTGCACTGTTGGGAGAGGGACTCCTTACAGGGCCCTGTTAGGAGTGGTGGTTGTCGGCTCTGAAGAGGCAGACGATTCACAAATTCCTTCTAATTTAACAAACAACTGGTCATCCGTCATAGCTGTAACAGTCTCAGGATCTAATGTGGGAGCTGCCGGTGTTTCTTCCATAGGAGTTGCGTCTTATGGGTCTGTTACTGCGGCAGAGGGTGCAGTAGGCGGAACTGCCTCAGTGACCGTTGTAGTCACCTAAGGTGCTGTAGGAACAGCTTCCAATTTTAAAGACTTTTTTATCTTTTGCTTTTTCCTCTTCTTCTCAACAATTGTAGGAGAGTTGCTATCTGGAATAGATCTTTTCTTACTGACGTGCCTCTTATTGATATCATTAGCCTTGGCGTTGGAGGAATGATTGGTAACGTCTCTTAAATCACTCAACATGGGCAATGAGAAGGGGTTGGGCCTGTTGGCAAGAAGTGTTGCTTTGTTTAACAGGGTGGGATTGGAACCACATAGGAATTTTCCAGCTTGAATCTTCTTGGCATTATGAGATTGTTGTATGCAACAGCAAGTCAACAAATAGTTCAGCATCAGGCTGAAGGACTTCCTTGCCGAATCTGGCTTGGAATCCTCCTCCTGTAGGCGCTTCATAATCACTTGGCAGCAGTAGGCTTTTTCCCTAGACATGATGGACTCCATCATACGAAACCTCAGATTTGTGCACATCTCAAAAGCTCCAGTGTGGTTCTCCATGACCCTGCAATAGAATTCATGAAGATAAAAGTAGGGGAGGGTGAAGTTTTTCTTGTGGCATGGTGGAAAGATTTCTGATGACATGGGGTTTCTGGTGAAGAGACTCCAGTAGGCTTCTAACAAACTATCAGAGCCAAAAGTTTTGAGCTCCTCCAGAGTCAGACCATCACAGGGAAACTTGTACAGTTTCTCAAGGAGCTCCATATTGATGGAGATCTCCTTCTCCTGCATCGTGCTCATAAAAACAGTTAGGGCAAATCCCTTCTTTTCAGATGAATAGTTGAACAGCATCCAGATAGAATTCCTCCACGATTTGTTCATCTAGTTTTCTGGGCGAAGACTACCTAGCCTATACAGACATGATTGCTTGACACGGGAAATGACAAGGTTCATCCCGGTCATATCGTCATCCTCAAAAATGATATGCTCTTTAAGAACATAGCGAGGGAAGATACGGCCGTCAATAATTGTGTCCTTCTTCTTCAGAAAAAGTGATGAAGTTTGTGAAGAAGACATTTTGCAGTAGATATATATGAGTAAACGAACTTGGCAGAGCCTTGTTGTGCTAAGAGGCTTTGTAAAAATGTCGGCTAACTGAATGTTTGTATGAACTTTCTCAATCCGAACATCTTTATTCTCCATATGGTTCCTAATGAAGTGATGCTTCATATCAATGTGCTTGATCCTCGAGTGCAATATAGGATTGTGCGTGATTGCGATTGCAGTCATGCTGTCGCACATGATTGGAGTTTCTCTTGCCTCAATGCCATAGTCCTGTAGGTGTTACTACATCCACATGATCTACATGCAGCAGCTTCCAGCAGTATAATATTCTGCCTCAACTGCAAAAAATGAGTTAACCAATTATTTCTTACTGAACCATGACACAAGTCTAGGTCCAATGAAGTGACAAGTCCCGCTCATACTCTTTCGATCCAACTTATAGACCCCGAGATCCGAGTCATTGTAGCCTACCAAATTGAATCCTCCTTTCTTAGGATACCATAATCATACACTGATTGTTCCTTTAGCGTACCTAAGAATTCATATGGCTGTGGTGAAGTGTGACTCTTTAGGTGCTACCTGATACCGAGCACACACTCTTATAGCAAATTGGGTATCAGGCCTGCTGGCTGTTAGGTACAAGGGTTAGCCTATAAGCTTGATGTAGAGTGATTGATCCACTCGCTTTCCAGCTTCGTCAGCACTTATCTGTGTGGAAGTGCTCATGGGGATGGATGAGGACTTTGAAGTGTTCATCCCGAACTTGTTGAGCAGCTCCTTGCTGTATTTCTCCTGGTTGGTGAATATACCTGTAGGAAGTTGTTTAACCTATAACCCTAAGAATAGCTAAGTTCTCCCATCATACTCATTTCAAATTTACTTTGCACGAGAGTAGAGAACTTTTGACACAGATCAAGGTTAGTCGAACCAAAAATAATATCATCTACATAGATTTGCAACATAAGAGGATCATCACCTCTCTGAATTTTGAAGAGGTTTAATAGTACCTTTCTCAAATCAATTATTGATGAGTTACAGTGACGGGGTTTCATACCATGCCCTAGGTGCTTGCTTTAGTCCATACAACGCTTTCCTTAGCAGCTTGTATACAAGATCTCCTCCTTCTGTGTTGGCAAACCCTTGAGGTTGTCCAACATATACTTCTTCGGCTAGGTCTCCATTAAGAAATGCGCTCTTCACATCCATTTGATGTACGATAAAGTTCTTATGAGCCGCAAAAGCTAGTAATATGGACTTGTTCCTTATGACGAGGCCATTTTCGTCCTTTTTATTTCAAAAGACCCATCTAGTTTCTATAACAGCTTGATGGGTTGGACCAGGGACTAGACACCAAACATTATTTCTTTCGAAACCATTGAGATCTTCTTCCATATAAGTGATCCAGTAAGAATTATTAAGAGCCTCATTGGTCGAAATAGATTTATATTGTGCCAAGAATACATCTAGAATGTACATGGAAAGTCTCTTAAGTTCGGCTTGGGATTTCCATATACGGAAAGAAGGTTGTTCAGAACTGGATTCTATATCCTCTAATGCAGAGAGAACAGTTCCTTGTGTACTTTGTATTCTTCATGTGGTGGATACACCAGCATCAATATCACTAATTATTAACTCCTGGAATGATCTGTTAACCACCTCCTGTCGAGTTCCAGTTGAGCATCCCTTTTCGTATCCTATTAAGATGTAGTTTCAATTTCAGCTTCTACATCATCAGCTTCGACTACTTCTTCTGTTCTTACAGCAGCATGATTGATTTTTAGATTTACAATAGGTTCTTCCCGAGTCTGTAGGATTCGCTCAAGAGATAAAGTCTAGATGCCTTGGGTTAGGTTTTCTATTCCTGTAGGGTCGCAATAGGGTCATTGAAGACTATATGGACTGAATCCTCTATTTTCAGTTTCCTATTGTTGAACATCCTAAATGCCTCGCTTACAAAGGAGTATCCAACTAATATACCTTCATCTGATTTTTCATTGAAATTCCTGGGTTGATCCTTTCCATTGTTATGAACGTAACACCTGCATCAAAAATATGAAAATACGCAACCATTGGAGTTTTCTTATTCCATACCTAATATGCGATTTTGTTGTGGTGCTTGTTGATGGGACAGCGATTTTCTGTATAACATTTTATATTTGTTGCTTCTTCCCAAAAATGTTGTGGCAACTTGCTTGCAGCTAACATAGTTCTTGTTGCTTCCTTCAGCGTCCTATTCTTTCGCTCGGCAACACCATTTTGTTGAGGAGTGGGGGCTGCTGAGTATTCATGCTATGTGCCATTGTCCGCATACTAATTCTGTATGAAGTGGTTTGTGAATTCTGTGCCTTTGTCGGAACGAATGGATACAATACTGAGCCCTTTCTCATTTTGAAGCTTTTTTAGGTGTTGCGGCAACTTTGTGGTTGTCACTTTGTTCTTTCTCAGGAAGATGGTCCAAGAGTACCTGGAAAAATCATCGACAATGACAAGACAATATTTATTACCTCCTAGGCTCACAGGGTCTATAGGGCCATAAAGATCCATATGTAGCAAGTCTAGGACCCTGTGGGTTGAAAGATAAGATTTTCTCTTCAGAGACGTCTTGACTTGCTTGCCTTTCTGACAGGGTCCACAGATGTCGTTCTTATAAAATGAAACATCAAGCAAGCTTCTAACCATTCCCCATCGAGTTAATTTGTTGATGGTCTTGAAGTTGATGTGAGACATCCTTTTGTGCCATGGCCAGCTTTGATATGCAGTGCCTTTGGCAACAAGACAAGGAATTACAGTACTAGTGGGTTTCCAGTCAGCAATATACATGTTACCTGACCGGCTTTCTGTGAGGACAATTTGTTTGGTCTTTATGTCCTTTACCCTACAATGATCTATATAGATTGATCGAGAACTATTCGTCACAAAACTGGCTCATTCTAAGAAGATTGTATTGTAGTCCTTCTACGTAGGCAACATTAGTGACCTTGAATTTTCCTACAAGCAGGGTTCCTTTTCGTCTTATTCTTTATTTTGATGTGTCACCGAATCACACCTTTGGACCACAACCTTCTACATAATCTATTAGCTTGGTGATATCTCCTGTCACGTGGTGAGAACATCCATTGTCGAAATACCATATGTCCTTCTTCTTGATATCTTGTAATAAAAGAATTAAGTAGATTTAGGTCCCCTTTGATTTTTGGGTCCTTGGTTATTAGTGCCTTTAGGTACCCATATTTGCGTGACAGCAATGGGTTTGCTGTAGGTTGTATTTGGCCCTCTTTTGCGTGATTTACGTGGGGGGGACACGTAATCACTGTAAGCATTGTTATTATACATGTAAAATTTAGAATTTTGGCTCCAGTATGGTTGTTGTCAAGGAGGAGGAACCGTACTATTCTGCCTTTTAGTCTGCCTTTTTGGTTTGCAATTAGATTCTCAGACCAGCTGTTGGTAGAACTATGCGGCAGCTTGCTTAGGATACAGATACTTGGTTTCTTGTGGCGAAATGGCAGCCTTTGGTTTCTGGGAAGAGGAAGTTATAGCCTTTCCTTTGTTTACAGTAGTAACCTTCAGAGATTCTTTGGTTTCAGGAATGGGTTACACTTCTTTGACAAACACCGTACTAGTTTGAACTTTATTAGAGAGTGAGTAGTATCCCAAGCCATGTATGTCATGGACATGTTGTCCAGTGCTTAGGATGTTTTTCCATCCTCCTTGATGATTTCGAAAAAGATTTGCAGATAGTCTCGAGTTCTCCTTCTCTTTTCCCGAGAAGCTCTATCTTAGCTTCTAGTAAAGCATAATAACTTGTCTTGCATTAATTATGAGTTTTTACCTTATTTAGTTCAGTTGCAAGTTGATGATTACTTTCCATGAGTTTTTCATGAGTGATCTTGATGTTGTTTCTAAATATATATTTTCATAATTGTTTTTCAGCAGATCATTTTCATCATTCAGCTCTAGATTGAAAGAGAGAGTTGTAGGCTATCTTGTTTTAGCATCTCACGGGCTTTTTGAATGGTCCGAAATTCATTCATCATGTTTTCAAAGGTATGTGATGCATTGATAGGGTGAAATTAGGTTGAGATTACCTCATCGTCACTATCATCATCATCATCATCATCATCATCATCATCATCATCATCATCTTCATTTGCCATAAAGTACATGTAGGCTTTATCTTCGATATCATCATCAGAGGAGTCTCTGTCGGTGATAGCTTGTAGGCATTCCTCTGTTTTGATAGGTGTGGGCATGGCTTCTGATTCTCTAATCAGTGCCTTTAGTTTGTTTCTCTATACCCGCCTTTTCTCATCCTTCTCTTGTTGCTCAGCTTCGGGCAGCTTCTATACTTCAGGATGAGGACATTTATTTGCATAGTGTCCTGTTTTCTTGCAGTTATAACAAAGATTAGAGTCTATGGATGACGACTATTCAGAGCTTACCTTGTTGAAGGGTTTAGGCCTGTAGGGAGCCTTTCCGGATTTCTTAATGAATTTCCAAAATTCGTGCATGAGCATTGGATGTGGCTTTGGATCTGCTGGGGGTAGAGCTGCATCTCCTATCGGATATAGCATCAAGTGTTGTAGTCTTTGCAAGTGACTCTTCAGCTTTTTCTCTCCTATCAATATCATACTCAAAAGCTTTAAGGTCAGAATAGAGGTCAAAAGTAGAAATGTCATTTAAATTACAAGACATACGCATAGCTGTGATCCTAATGTCTCGTAGGGCAGGGATTGATGTAAATATTTTGAGATTTTTCTCCTTTTAGGTATACACTTTACCCAATGCTTCAAGTTCACCGACAATGCCAGTAAATCTAAGGTCAAGTTCCTCAAGTGTTTCATATGATTTCATTTCAAAAGATTCAAACTGCTGAGTGAGTCTTGAAATCTTATTTTATTTTGAAAGCTCAGTTCCCTCACATATTAACTTGAGTTTCACCTAGATTTCTTTGGTTGTCTTGCAGCTCTTTACCTGGGAGAATGTGCCTTTATCAAGAGTGACAAATAGTGCATTCTTGGCGATGTTGTCCAGGTTCGCATGGTTGCGATCATCTGTTGTCCACTGTTCCCTTTCTATCTCAAGCATTTCTGCATGAGCTTGTCCTTCTATTTTGGTGGATAGATTGACCTTCATAACTTGATAGGTCCTTCTTGTATAACATAGAACATTTCTTCATGCATTGTGGCCAGATGGGCTTCCATTTTGATTCTCTAGTCATCAAATTCTTTAATACAAAATATGTGAACTTTATTGATCATACACGTATCCATGGCAATAGTAGGCTGAATGATAGAGATATAAAAATGAAGTTTTTCAAAAGCTAGTGATTTTCGGATCTGATTCACGTTAAAAATCGACTAACTTTTTGTAGAATCAACCGCTCTGATACCACTTGTTGGCCAAGGTTTACTATTGTACAGCTTAAAAGGGAGGGGTTGAATAAGCTGTATTCTTTTTCGAAGTTTAAGTTTGCGTTGCGGAAGTCTTAGACTAAGTTTCTGTAAGTATAGCAACTAGACAATCTCCTGTAGCTTGGTGCTTACAGGATTTTCAAAACAAATATACTAAAATCACAGACAATAAGAAAACAATAAGGACATAAAGTAATAACAAAGTTTAATGTGGTTCGAGGTCATTCCCTTTACGTCCACAGGTCACCCACACAGGAGTAAGAAGTTTACTAAAATCAAGGCGTACATAACTATATGATTTTAACTAAACCCGTCGCGGTATTGTTCAAACAGATTTATACAGCCGACTGTAGCTTGAGACAACGTTCACACAGATTGGTCGTAGGCTTCTTCGACTTGCTTCTTCTCACACAGATTGAAGCTTCGTCCTTGAACTCTATTCTTCCCACACAGGTCGGAATAGCTTGACTTAGTCCACACAGGGCTAAGGGTCTCAACCGTCGGTTTTTGAAGTATCACTGATAAAACAGCAACTGTAGGATTTGTAAGCTTCATTGTAGTTGTGTTATTCTTTGTTGAGAACTTAGATATTTGTTCATTCAAGATATACGCTGTATGCCCTTGCTAAGCATAGCCTTTCTTGGTCCTTCGTCAACCGCTCTCCTTTCCCGAAGAAATATATTTCTTTTAGATGATAAGCTCGTGTTCAGTATAACTCTTGTGTCTCTCTATTAGCAATGTCCTCTTACTTGACCTAATTATAATCTTAGAAATAGATCTGTTATAAATCTAGTCGTTGTCCAATTGGTGAGATTTATACAGCTTTGATTAGCGGCTTCAGAATGTTTGAAAATTAAAGATGTCTCGCATTTTATGCTTCAGACATTCTTTTTGATCTGCATTAATCACTCGTCTGTATGTAGTCTCTTTGGCTGCACTAAATGATGTCCTCTCAGCATTAAATTCCTCTTTGAAACCATGAGTACTTTATGAATAAGAAAAGATTATTTCACAACGGTTTAAAGTTCAGTTTATGTCCTGTTGGATCTGTGTTTTACTTTTCCTAAATAAGACACCTATAGCATTGTTTGTTGTAGCCAATGTTTCTTCTTTTGCAGTAACCTGGAGCATAACTACATTATTTGCCTTCTTTAGGCGTTGTATGATGTTGCGCTATAGGGACAGGTTGTAGGGTGTATTTATAAACACACTTGGGGTATTATTTTTCCCAACAAGCAGCACCAGCAGCTCTGCACTTCAGACCACTTGATGTTATTAAAGAGACTTCTTGATCCAGAATACTTACCTTGATGCCTCCGAGGTAACTTGGTATTCCGAGTGACATGTGAAATGTGCAGTTGCATTTTGCTTGAAACTCATCCAGCAAACTGCTCCACCATTCAGAGTAAATATATACCTTGAAGTGGATTTCCCTTTATCCATGCCACCTCCAAAATTAGAGTATGTGAATCCATCCACGCTAAGTTCTCCACAACCGTATGTGAGAATCATTTCTTTAGTCTATTTAAGGTACTTCAGAATTTTCTTAACGGTTGTTCAATGTTCTCATGCATAACATTGCGTACATGAGGCTACCAACTACTGAGGCATATGGTACCTGTCTAATCTCCATTTTATATCCTCACTTTGAGGGCACATATATATGTAGAGTTTTATTCCATGTCGCATGGGTATGAACCCTCTTTTAAAATCCTCCATCCTAAATCTCATTAGGATTTTTCCTATATGGAGGGCTTGAGATAGTCCTAACATTTTCTTTGCTCTATCCCTATAGATGCGAATTCACAGAATATATGAAGCTTCTCCTAAGTCTTTCATGGAGAATGTGCTGGAAAACCAAGCTTCCACAGAACCGAGCAACCCCGAGTTGTTTCCTATTAGTAGAATGTCATCTACTTATAGTACTAGAAATGCGATCTTGCTCCCACTAAACTTTCTATAAACATAAGGCTATTCCTCATTTTGTATGAAGTCGTGATCTTTGACTACTTCGTTAAAACGATGATTTCAACTTCGCGATATCTGCTTCAAACCATAAATGGCACGTTGAAGGTGGCATACTTTATGAATACCGGTAGTAGACACAAAGCCTATAGGCTATTCCATATAGATTTCCTCCTCGAGGTATCCGTTAGGGAAATCCGTCTTCACGTGCATCTGCCATATCTCATAATCATAGTAGGCAGCTATGGCAAGCATCATACAAGCATACTTAATGGCAACTGGTGAAAAGGTCTCGGGGTAATCGATCCCTTTCTTCTGGGTATAACCCTTAGCCACAAGCCTAGTCTTCTCGGCTTCTATTGCCATCCCCTTCATCTTTCCTTCTGAAGATACATTTTTTCCTAATTGTCACTATTCCCTCGGGTCGATCGACCAAAGTCCAGACCTGATGCAGTGGCAGAGCTTGTGTTTCAGAAGGTTTGGTTCTATCTTTTTGCACAAGTGTCTCTTCGTGAGTTGCTCTATGTTCTTCTAAAGAAACATTTCTATCTACTCCACATTCCTGAACGAACTTATCTTTGAGGAAGTGTGCTTGTAAAGCAATGACGACATGTAGAATAGATAACACATCGAATCAGTAGGGTATCCAATCAAAAATCCTTTAACAAACCTAGCTTCCAATTTCTCAACCATTGTCTTCTTAACATAGGTGGGGCATCCCCAAATCTTTAGGTGATCAAGACTTGGTTTCTACCTCTCCATATCTCATGTGGTGTTGTAGGAACTGACCAGGAAGGACATATGTTCAAGATTTGTGCAACAGTAAGTAGTGTATGCGCCCATAGATAAATCGGCAAATCGGTAGAGTTTAGTATGGTCGAACTATGCCCAACAATTTTTGATTAATTCTATATGAAGCGTCATTCAACTAGGGAGTAGCTGGATGTGTAAGTTGTAATGCGATTATGCGTTCTTTACGAAATTCATTAGACTGTATGATCATATACTCGCCTCATCAGTCCGATTGAAGTGCCTTAATATGGTTACTAGTTTGATTTTCAACTAGTGCCTTAAATTCCTTGAATTTTGAGAAGGCTTTGGATTTGTGTTTCATCAAGTAAAAAAACTATACCTTGTATGATCACTAGTGAACGTGATGAAATAATGGTTTCCATCTCTTGTTAAGCACAACATATGACAGTATATGAACTAATCCAGGTTTATCTGCTATGTTGAGAGTCCTTATGAAGGGAGACTTACTCATTTTGCCTTTAAGGCAAGACTCACGAGTAAGACAGGGATCCGATCCTAATGTACCCATGAGTCCATCTTTATCCATCTTGTGAATCTTGGTATGACCAACATGATCAGTCTAATAGGCCACTTTAACACTTGGTTAAATTCATCTCTACAACATTTTCTAATTATAGTATTAACAACTGTTTTATTTTGCAAATTTAGATAATAGAGACCATTCAGCAATGTGGCTGAGCCAACTAATTTACTCTTAAAATAAATCTTGCAATAATCATCATAAAATAATAATAGTACCCTTTTTGTCCATAAAAGGAATTGAAATAATGTTCTTATGCCCCTTGGGCATAACTAACACATCATCCAAACTTAAAAAAGAAACAGATTCCAAATCTAAGAGAGGTGATTCGATATCGGTAGCTTCCACATATTGTCCACTTCCAACTATTATCATTACTTCCCCAGCTGCTTCATTCCATAACCTAATTCATATAGAAAATGTGAGAAGTCGCACCAGAATCTAGTATCCAAGAAGTAGAAAATATAGTAGTAGAATAATTCATTTCCAAAACTAAAAGTTCTGTACCTGATGCACCATCGACCTTCAGGCAATACTTCCTCCAGTAGCCCAGCTCACCGCATTTCAAGCATGTGCCCGTTGGTTTGGCCTTACTTGCTATCTGAACCATGAGCGCCTTTCCTTTTCCCTTTTCGACCACAACTTTGGCCCCATCCGCTTCTTGTTCTTCTTCTTCTTATTATTGGACTTGTGAGGCCCAGAAGAGATAACAAGTGCAGCCTCCTTCACCCTTGGAGTCTTCATATGAGACTGAGTGGTGGACACTTTGTTTATCAACCCATATGGATTGCATGCAGTCTCATTGCAGTTGAAATTCATTACAAACTGTGAGAGGGAGTCAGGCAGGGACTGAAGTATGAGATCAGTCTGGAGAGAAGCATTCATCCTAAAATTAAGAGGTTTCCATCTCTCAATCATAGAGATCATTTTGAGGACATGGTCCCCAACTTTCTCTCCTTCTTCCATTCGAGCTTTGAATATCTGCTTTGATACTGCTTTGATATATTTATAGAGCCATTTGGCTATGATCCCTATAAATCTCGATCAGATGAGACGGTGTCTGCCTAGCAGAATTCATTTTCACGTGTGCTCTCTGCAGCTCATTTGTCATTTTGAGCCCATGAGGAAGCCACAGACTCTGACATCATCTTTGACCCACTTTTCATGGACATAAACCTCTTTTTAATTTACCATGGTCCGAGTAGGAGTCGGTGGTATGTTCGACTCTAAGATGTAACCCAACGTCTCCATACTGATGACTATCCGCAGATCTCGGAGACAGTCTACAAAGTTTGGCCCCGCCAGGTGCTCTTTTTAAGTAGTATATCGAGTAGATTAATAGTCATTTTCTTGAGATTATTATTTCGGCAGAAAATAAAATAGATTTATAAGAGATACGTTAATTATGATAAAAGTTTATAATTAAGGTCTTCTAGATTCATAACTCGTCTCCCACTAATTTTATTAGAAATCTATACTCCCATGTGAAAGTTAGAAAGTCAACATTCGATTAACTTCTTAATGGTGATCAAATTCTTTATAAAATTTAATAGATTTCAACCCATACGATTGGTCTATTAAACTTTATAAAGTGGTATCCAACACCAACCCATCTGATGGATGATTTGATCTTTCTTTACCCCTAGTTCACTTGCCTCAACCGATACGGTATATTTGGCTTGCCGAACTATCTAAATTTAAACCATCAACTCCATCAGTCTGGCAATTGAGTCTTATCCGGCAATCCATACTGTTTCTAGGGATAAAATTTACGACAACTGAAAGCATCTAATGCACACTTGGATTTTATCCACCTTCCCTAAATATACTACCCCGACAAACTCAAAAAAGTAGTATACCGGTTTAGGTTTTTAATTTCCTAATGTTTGATGGAGGGTAATATACCTTGCATCCTTTACTAACTTAGTGTTTGTTTGTGGGAGAATTGCGCGATTAGAGTTACACTTTGCACATTATTTCAGTTTAACAATCACGTTATATGAATACCTTCATTCCGAATGTATATAAATAAAATGCAACCTAGTTGCTAACAACGTGAAACTCATGAATTTTCCTATGTACAAGGTCAAGCGAATGACCCAATAAAATAAAGAAAAAACTTGAACCACCATCTTCTCGATAGATTGTCCCGGGCTATCTCCGTGGAAGCTATCTATTACACTTTGGAATTTTGCAACATCAACAAAAATTTTATGAAAAATAACTAGGCACTTAAAATCGCCTTTAAGACTCATCCTAAAATACATTGATTCTTAAAAGACTAATCCATGAGTTACATCCCCATCACATAAAAGTGTATGATTCATTATGCAATAAAAAATTAAAACCATTAATTTAATAAATTGGATCCAGTCAACATAGAAATATTAATTTTTCAGAACTAATCTAATTAATTCACAATGTTCAATTTTAACTGTTCAAAATATTTGAATCAAAACCAATTTTAGTCTAATTAAGTTTTCCATGAATAATATATAAAATATATATTAGAACAAAATTTAAGAAAAAATATTTTGGGAAAATATCACAATTGGAAACTCCGGAAAAAATGGGGTCTCGACAAAAAAAAAAAGAATCTGTCCGGAAAACTACTGCCAGGAGTAGTCTGCCGGGTCATGCCTTCTAGACACAATATCTCGTGTATACGAGAGCATTAACCTCTTTCCGATACCACCGTTGGATTCGAGCCAAAATAAAAATGCAGCAAAAATAAATTATGGATAACAAAACATGTGGTCATCTGAATCCAGAGGAATCGATTAACGATCGTATACTCGAAGAAAAATGGGGCCGATTAAATTTTACCTTTCTTGAAAAAAAATGGATCGGCCGATCGGATGTGTTAGATGTTGATGAACTTTTTTCCCTCAATCCAAAAGCTTTAATCGATCTAGCACCGAAAGCACGATGTCTCTAATTCACACGCGTCGGACTGAAGCACCCGGAAAAAGTCTCCTCCTTCTCACAAGTCTATGTATGCATGGCTTGTATGTGAGGGGGAAGGGAACTATCTTGTTCTCTCTTGGTGGTTACAAGATTAGGTTAAAAGCCCTTACGGTTAGAAGGAGCGAGAACTAGTATTTATACTACTTCCCTTTGACCTTTAATGTCCTTAAAAGTAAAAAGTCGGGCCCCTTAAGCCACCAATCGGCCGCCCCAAACTGGGATTGTTGGGATAACAAATACCCGGTATCGAAACAGTCAGGATAAACAATCCCTGTATCGAATAGTGGTGATAAGATGTTTTGACAATATGCCAATCCAGCATACAGTAAGGAAACTGTATCGAAAAGCTGATCAATAATGTCAACCTGTATCGAAGACCTCTCGAAAGATCCAGCATATAGTGGAACCTATCATACAGCAAATAAGTCTCATAAAGACTAAGTATGGAAGCTGTCTCGAATTGACAATACAGTGATCCTTCCATACAGCTCTCAACAAGACAAAGAAGGAATCTTCAGTATTCGCTAGAAGTCAAGTCCCATTGATAAAGAAGTATTTAAATACTAAAGGATAAAGTATTTAAATACTGTAAGTCAACAGATCTTCAAATCCTGCAAAATTCGGATCGTGTTTTATTCAAACACATCATCCCGTTGGAACGAAATCTTGCTCAACGGAATTATCTCAACAGATATAATTATCTCCTCAAGGCGTTGCAGATCAGTTACCAAGTTACCAATACCAAAATCTTATGAAGTTATTATCATATACATCAGAGCAAAACATATCTCCAAAGCTCACTGCAATTCAGATATAGGAGATATACAGTGCTCAAACCGTGAACAACACATCATCAGCTAGAAGTGTAATACCCGTAACTTCGATTTCCGGTAATTTATTTATTTTTTTGAGAAAGTCCGTTTTGACGACTCTCTCATGACCGTTTCGTCATTCCGAGAATGATTCATTCTGCACTTTTTGTCATCCGAGCTCGTTTCGGTGTCGTTTTGTTGAGTTTCGTGCTTTTTAGGGTTTTTCCGCTCTTGAGTTCGATTCTTGCAAATCTCATCCGAAACTGTTGTTTCGACTTTCTCGTAAGTTCATTTAATGTTATTATTCATGTTTCAAGCTTCAGATTGGTGTTTCGATCATGTATCGTGTATTTCGGACGTTTTGGGCCATTTTCGTAATTTTCCAAAGTTTGGGGTAATTACTTTCCATTGTCGAATTTCGAGCCTTCGGGTGGTCGGAATCGTGTGTTCTCTTAGTGCCCGAGTTCGTCTTTGCGAGTACTTCGTAACCGTATCTTCGATTCGTATTCAGGTTCGGGTTTCGGGGTCGTTCGGGCCGTCGTTCGGGCCTAGGCGACCTTTGGCGAGATACGGCCAGTAGTGATCGGCGATTCGTCGTAAGGCCGGTTACGTCGTAAGGCCACGGATGGTTACGTCGTAACGGGCGGCGATTAGGCGATGACGGTTACGTCGTAAGCCTTAGCCGATTACGTCGTAACGGCCGTGACGGCTATATAAGGCCATGCAGTCGTTTTTTTTCGCCATTCTTCGCCTTCTTCTTCTTCTCTTCCGCGGCTGGGCGTCTTCTTATCTTGGAGCCAAGGTTGTTGACATGTGCAATTGAGTCTCGTTATTTCCTACTGTCTCTTTTGAGGTGGATGTTTTCCAAATTGTAAACTTATAGATTGTACTCGCGAGTACTTAGGCTTTTCCTTTCGGATTGTGATTGGTCTTCGTTGGAGTTACTGTATTTGTCGGTTGATGTTTATTATGCCGGTCGTACCGGACGTGTTGTTTTATGTTCTTGTTGTTAACAATTGTTTCCTTGCTAACCGAGACGGTTAGTCGAGTGGTGTTTTCTTGTGATTAGCCTGGTGGGTCCCATGTAGGGGTCCACGGCGCTGTAATACACCTCGAATATCTTGTGGGTGTTACAGAAAATGGTATCAGAGACAGGTTTATGGATACCTAGGCTTGTCGGTTATTTGGGTCTAGTTGTGTTTTGTTTTGCACATTGTCACACCGCTGCCGGCGTCTCAGTACATCCAGTGCTTGTAAGTTTTCCTTACACGATTCTCTTGTTTTCTTGTATTGTATTTCCACTTCTTGAACTGTGATTGCCTCTCTCGTACTTATCGTCGAGTTGTTTTTCGATCCATCTGGTTCGTGTACTTTTGATTTTAGTATTGCACAGTCCTTTATCTCTCTGGAGTATGTGCGCCGTTCTGGGCTTGACCATTTGTTGTCTTGCGAGCCTTCCATCGCTAAACTTCCTATCATTGGTGGGATCGTTGGTGATCGAAAGATCCGAGATTTGCTCCGCTATGAGAGGGCTTGACCCTCTAGTCTTTTGTTGTATGATGGAATCTGTGTTTGGTAATTGCGATATACTAAATGTATGTTGAGCCGAATGTACTGATGGTTTGGACACCGAGGGGTACAGTATGATGTGGAAGTTTTGAACATTGATATGTTCTGGAAAAGGTATCAATGGCAGAGTTTGTTGAGAAACTCACATAGATGGTTTCGACGTGTGTCCAAATTGGTGTTCATTGGTTACGCTGTTAAACTTGAAGAGATAGTTTGACATATGCTTGGAATTAGTATTTCCGAGTTGCGCTTGTTGAACTGGTGATTTTTGAATGCCGTATATGCATGTGTTCGGAAATTGTTAGTACTTGGATAATTATTATTATTTACAACCAATGTGTTTCTATTAATAATAATACGTGCGGCGTGCATGCTTGAAAATTTCTTAGACTTGATCGTATTGTGGGTTTTTGAAAAGTGACATGAATTTGGGCGAGCCAGCCTTGTATTTTCAAATAAAACCTTGTGTCGGTATTTAAAAGTCGTGTTTAATAGTGTTTAGGACATTTTATAAAATGCTACCGCTGTTAAGCCCTTGTCGTATTTGAAAGGGTCTTGAAAACGATTTTTAACTTATCGGTTTTATTTTCGAATAACTAGAGTATACGATTTTTAAAAAAATCAGATTAACTTGGGGAAACCTAGGCTATCGAGTCAAGTTGTGTTTGTTTTGTCTCATCGGATTTTGTCTAACTTAGTCGCATCGCGACGCGTCGTTTGAGATCAGTGGTCGTGATTAGTATCGAGGGGCGGTCGTCGCTTACGTGCGACCTATGGATGTAAAACTCCCTTTCTTGTGTTGTGCCTCGTGTGACACGAGTTATTTGTATGATTAGTCGTTAAATGATGGAATCCTTCTGTGGATTTTGATTTCACGATATGTGTTTATTAGACTCCCGTATTTGATTTATACGAGGAGTGTCGTCGCTGCTGATGTATTTTCGAACCGCATTTTATCCGCTGCGTGAGTTCTTTCAAAACGGCTTTCGGCATTTTGCAAACTGAGTTTTATTTCGTAAAACCGATTCCCTGAATCAAGTTTTGGCATTTTGGCCTTGAACATTTCATGACGGTTTGACAAATGATTTTGTGAGCTTTGGAAAATATTACCGTCATTGGTCTTTTTAGCATTTTCGAAATGACGTGGAAAATTGTGCTTATCCTGGTAAACCCGTGTGAGAAAGGTTTACGGCATGTAATTTTTATGATATGTTATATTGTTGTCTCTGTGGGTCGGTAGCGCACGCTACGCTTTGCGGCTAGCGCGCACGAGAGTGCGTTGGTAGCACGCTAAGGGGAGGATAGCGCATGGTACCTGGTAGTTCAGGGCAGTCCAGGAGCTACTGGACTGGGTCTGAAGTTCTTGTTAGCGCACGCTAAAAGTGTATTTTTGGTCAGGAGTTTTGTTTGGTGCCGTGATAGCGCACGCTAACCTTAATGATTAGCGCACGCTAATTATGTCCAATATAAATACTGGACACCAGTCTAGAAGTTGCGTTTTTCTTCCTTTCTTCTTCTTCCTCCATGAGTTTGAGACGTAGCGACTAGGGTTCGCATCTGGGCTTATTTTTCTTCCATCCAAAGGTGTTTTGGAGTATCCTAGATGATTTTTAACATCATCTAATCCATTGTTCTTCGCCGAATCTAGGTATTTTTCTTGAATCCCTAGAGTTGACTTTTTGGAGTTTTGTTCTTGATATCGTTTTCCATCCAGTTTTGATAAACGGATTGTTGTTTTAACGATGTTGTTAAACATATCCTAGGGATTGTATATCACTGTCGTTATTTTGAACGATTTAATGAGTGTGCTATGATGTGTTTAAGTGAATGTTGACACGTGCGAATTTTGGACATTTTGGCTTATTGTGCTTCTGAAAAATATTGAGTATCTTAGGAAATAAACCTCGAGACGTATTTTTAAAATGAATTATTTTCTCACTGTGTTCTCAAGATGCCTACTAGTGCCACGCTATGTTTCAAAATTATTCTACTTCGAGGATCAAAATATTTTGAGATATTTCTAATGATTTAGAAACGCATTCGCTTAGACCCGAAGGTCGAATATTGCCAAAAAGTTTTAATTTAAAGAAAGGTGTCTTCATTTTTTTTTATCAAATGCAAGATGATTTTTTTTTTAAAAAAGTCTCGATGACGATGTTTGTACTACTTTTTGATATATGATACTCAAGATCAACTGGTGCTTGCAAATTATTTTCAAAAGGTGGTTTTCGTTTTCAAAACCTATCATTCCTATTTGTGGTCCGGGAATATATGTGTGATGTTCGTACTCTCGTTAGGGTGTTAACCCCCGAGTTGTGGTTGAATTGGTGGTGTGAGCATTGAGTCGTTCGCCACGCAGTTGCCGTGGTAGCCTCTGTGAGGGGTGTGATGTTGGTATTGGATATTGTCGCCTCGTAGTGATTTCTGCATTGTCGAGAATGTGCGAGCTGTTAGAGCTTGGTTTGGTATGACCGTGTGCATCGGAGATGGTTCCGTTATGTGTCGGTTGTTTAGTGTCTCGTTACCTTGCTCCCGTTTTTGTGAATTTCGTGGACGAGGTCGGAGGTAATACCCGTACTATTTTGACTTCTGTATTTTCTCTTTCTCCAGTCTATCGATTTGCTCATGGTCGTTGATACTTTATGAACTTATTCTGTATTTCGGTTTCATCGTCCGAACGAGCTGTGATCTTGTTGTGGGTCGATCTGGTTATCGCTGTGACTTTTCCGAATTCGGTTCGATTCTTGTGAACTTTGTTCGGAAGTAACATCTTTTGGTTCTACTAGTTATTTTATTCGAAGTGGATCGGAATTTGGACTTCTGTATTTTCGACTCTATCGACTCGTTTATGCTCGTTAACATTTTCTGAACTTTCCCTACCCCTTGCTTTTGTTGATCGAACGAGTGTGGTATTGTTTCAGAATAACTCGTTTGTCGTTGTGACTTTTCTATTGCTATTCCCTTTCCTGTGGATCTTATATGAATGCACATCCTGTTGTTTTCACCGGATCATATATTGTCTCGAGTCGAGATGTGAACCTTGGAATTGTTGTTTGAATTTTATTGTTCTTCGTGATTCTAACATGAGTGTTCGATTTTTGTTGTCTCGATCGTTGTGGTTCGATCGTTTAATTGTTCGGTTTTTGTTGATCTCGTTTCGTGATTGTTGAACGTTGAAGACTCCTTCCTAATTTCCTTATTTTCGGGAAATTAGTCTCGTTTTCGATCTTCCAACCCCTGGGCGGTGGAATTCCGTATTTGTTCAGCGATTGGCTCGCGTGTTGATTGATGTACCGTTAGGTTGGTCAACCGTGTTGATTTCCGTCTGTTCTGTTTTGCGAATGTTCAGATAATCGACTTGATGGTATTATCTGTTTGATGACGCTTGTCACTTGTTGGTTTTATTGTGTCTCTATCGGTGACGTTGTGTTGGTCGTTGTGGAGCGTGTTTTCACGTATTATGTCTCTTTGCATTTCTTACAACGTTTCGCCGTCGGGCATGAGTTTTCGGTTTTTGTGTATCTCGTCGAGTTTTCCTGGCGGGGATATTGCTTCTCCCTACTTTTTTTAAGTTTTGGGGCGAAACTTCTTTTAAAGAGGGTAGAATGTAATACCCGTAACTTCGACTTCCAGTAATTTCTTTTTTTTTGGAGAAAGTCCATTTTGACGACTCTCTCATGACTGTTTCGTCATTACAAGAATGATTAATTCTACACTTTTTGTCATCCGAGCTCGTTTCGGTGTCGTTTTGTTGAGTTCCGTGCTTTTTAGCGGTTTTTTCGCACTTGAGTTTGATTCTTGCGAATCTCATCCGAAACTGTTGTTTCCACTTTCTCATAAGTTCATTTAATGTTATTATTCATGTTGCAAGCTTCGGCTTGGTGTTTCGATCATGTATCGTGTATTTTGGACGTTTTGGGCCATTTTCGTAATTTCCCAAAGTTTGGGGTAATTAATTTCCGTTGTCGATTTTCGAGCCTTCGGGTGGTTGGAATCGTGTGTTCTCTAAGTGCTCGAGTTCGTCTTTGCGAGTACTTCGTAACCGTATCTTCGATTCGTATTCAGGTTCGGGTTTCGGGGTCGTTCGGGCCGTCATTCGGGCCCAGGCCGGCACTGGCCGAGTTACGGCCGGTAGTGATCGGCAGTTATGTACGTAAGGCCGGTTACGTACGTAAGGCCCTGTCTGGTTACGTACGTAATGGGCCGGCAGTTTTGGGGTAGTGACTCGGTTACGTACGTAAGCCTTGGCCGGTTACGTACGTAACCCGGCCGGCAGACAGCCTATATAAGGCCCTGCAGTCGTTTTTTTTCGCCATTCTTCGCCTTCTTCTTCTTCTCTTCCGCGGCTGGGCATGTTCTTATCATGGAGCCATGTTGTTGAACAACAAATCCATGAATTCTTGGAGTTCATATCATCAATCATCCATCCTATATCATCCCTTGATCCAGCGTATCAAGGTTAGATCTTTAGAACCCTACTTTTGGTAAAATTGGGGGTTTTCGTGTTTTTGTCCAATTCGTTCCGTTTTGTTGATTAATTCATGATGAATATGATTAATGTTGTTGGTATTCTTAGTTTCCCTACGGATTCATGGTATATTTCGTGGTTTTTACGGAATCGAGAGGGTTTGGTTGTGGTCCGCCCTCGTTGTTGTTTTTATACGAATATACATGAATCGTAGGTGGGTTTTCAGGTGTATTTCAATTCCGTATTCATTTAGGAATGGTTGTGATTGTATTCTTCGAATCGTTAGGTTCAGTTTCGTTGGTTCCTAGCTTTCGTCGGTGACTTTCCTTTCCGTTCGTTGCGTCGTCAATTATTCAAGGCAAGTATTTTTGGAAACCTTTATGCTTAACGTGGAATGGTAATGTATTTTGTGTGTGATTTTCTCACCTCGTGTTGGTCCGACGGGATCAAGGAGGGAATCCAAAGGGTTGAGTCCTGGATTCATGAGTTTGTATAGCTAGCCAGCTCGGGAGGGTCCTTAGAGGCATCGGGCGGGATCTATGATATTACTCTGTTCCCAAGGCGATGCACGTGCGTGTTTTGTTTTATAATATGGCCAGCTCGGGAGGGTCCTTAGAGGCCTCGGGATCTATGATATTACTCTGTGCCCAAGGCAAATTGTTTGACTGTTTGTTTCCGGAAAAGACATGTCTGGTTTTGGTTTTTGAAATGATATTGGTGCATGTACTATGAAATGTGTAAGCGATTGGTTTGCCTTGAATACTTGTACTAGCGTAATTGCTAACCCCTTTGGGGACCCGTTGTCGGGGAAATTCTTATTATGGATTTCAGGTTATGGTCAGCCAGACGAGCGGGCGCTGGGATGGTACGAGGATGTCGGCCAAGGTTGTTGACATGTGCAATTGAGTCTCGTTATTTCCTACTGTCTCTTTTGAGGTGGATGTTTTCCAAATTGTAAACTTATAGATTGTACTCGCGAGTACTTAGACTTTTCCTTTCGGATTGTGATTGGTCTTCGTTGGAGTTACTGTATTTGTCGGTTGATGTTTATTATGCCGGTTGTACCGGACGTGTTGTTTTATGTTCTTGTTGTTAACAATTGTTTCCTTGCTAACCGAGACAGTTAGTCGAGTGGTGTTTTCTTGTGATTAGCCTGGTGGGTCCCATGTAGGGGTCCACGGCACTGTAATACACCTCGAATATCTTGGGGGTGTTACATAAAATGGTATCAGAGACAGGTTTATCGATACCTAGGCTTGTCGGTTATTTGGGTCTAGTTGTGTTTTGTTTTGCACATTGTCACACCGCTGCCGGCGTCTCAGTACATCCAGTGCTTGTAAGTTTTCCTTACTCGATTCTCTTGTTTTCTCGTATTGTATTTCCACTTCTTGAACTGTGATTGCCTCTCTCGTACTTATCGTCGAGTTTTTTTTCCGATCCATCTGGTTCGTGTACTTTTGATTTTAGTATTGCGCAGTCCTTTATCTCTCTGGAGTATGTGCGCCGTTCTGGGCTTGACCGTTTGTCGTCGTGCGAGCCTTCCATCGCTAAACTTCCTAGCATTGGTGGGATCGTTGGTGATCGAAAGATCCGAGATTTGCTCCGTGGTATACTGTGAGAGGGCTTGACCCTCTAGTCTTTTGTTGTATGATGGAATCTGTGTTTGGTAATTGCGATATACTAAATGTATGTTGAGCCGAATGTACTGATGGTTTGGACACCGAGGGGTGCAGTATGATGTGGAAGTTTTGAACATTGATATGTTCCAGAAAAGGTATCGATGGCAGAGTTTGTTGAGAAACTCACATAGATGGTTTCGACGTGTGTCCAAATTGGTGTTCATTGGTTACACTGTTAAACTTGAAGAGATAGTTTGACATATGCTTGGAATTAGTATTTTCGAGTTGCGCTTGTTGAACTGGTGATTTTTGAATGCCGTATATGCATGTGTTCGGAAATTGTTAGTACTTGGCTAATTATTATTATTTACAACCAATGTGTTTCTATTAATAATAATACGTGCGGCGTGCATGCTTGAAAATTTCTTAGACTTGATCGTATTGTGGGTTTTTGAAAAGTGACATGAATTTGGGTGAGCCAGCCTTGTATTTTCAAATAAAACCTTGTGTCGGTATTTAAAAGTCGTGTTTAATAGTGTTTAGGACATTTTATAAAATGCTACCGCTGTTAAGCCCTTGTCGTATTTGAAAGGGTCTTGAAAACGATTTTTAACTTATCGGTTTTATTTTCGAATAACTAGAGTATACGATTTTTAGAAAAATCAGATTAGCTTGGGGAAACCTAGGCTATGGAGTCAAGTTGTGCTTGTTGAGTTTTGTCTCGTCGGATTTTGTCTGACTTAGTCGCATCGCGACGCGTCGTTTGAGATGAGTGGTCATGATTAGTATCGAGGGGCGGTCGTCACTTACGTGCGACCTATGGATGTAAAACTCCCTTCCTTGTGTTGTGCCTCGTGTGACACGAGTTATTTGTATGATTAGTCGTTAAATGATGGAATCCTTCTGTGGATTTTGATTTCACGATATGTGTTTATTAGACTCCCGTATTTGATTTATACGAGGAGTGTCGTCGCTGCTGATGTATTTTCGAACCGCATTTTATCCGCTACGTGAGTTCTTTCAAAACGGCTTTCGGCATTTTGCAAACTGAGTTTTATTTCGTAAAACCGATTCCCTGAATCAAGTTTTGGCATTTTGGCCTTGAACATTTCATGACGGTTTGACAAATGATTTTGTGAGCTTTGGAAAATATTACCGTCATTGGTCTTTTTAGCATTTTCGAAATGACGTGGAAAATTGTGCTTAGCCTGGTAAACCCGTGTGAGAAAGGTTTACGGCATGTAATTTTTCTGATATGTTCTGTTGTTTTCTCTGTGGGTCTGTAGCGCACGCTACGCTTTGCGGCTAGCGCGCGCGAGAGTGCGTTGGTAGCACGCTAAGGGGAGGATAGCGCACGCTACCTGGTAGTTCAGGGCAGTCCAGGAGCTACTGGAGTGGGTCTGAATTTCTCGTTAGCGCACGCTAACACTTGGGCTTAGCGCACGCTAACAGTGTATTTTTGGTCAGGAGTTTTGTTTGGTGCCGTGATAGCGCACGCTAACCTTAATGATTAGCGCACGCTAATTATGTCCAGTATAAATACTGGACACCAGTCTAGAAGTTGCGTTTTTCTTCCTTTCTTCTTCTTCCTCCATGAGTTTGAGACGTAGCGACTAGGGTTCGCATCTGGGCTGATTTTTCTTCCATCCAAAGGTGTTTTGGAGTATCCTAGATGATTTTTAACATCATCTAATCCATTGTTCTTCACCGAATCTAGGTATTTTTCTTGAATCCCTAGAGTTGACTTTTTGGAGTTTTGTTCTTGATATCGTTTTCCATCCAGTTTTGATAAACCGATTGTTGTTTTAACGATGTTGTTAAACATATCCTAGGGATTGTATATCACTGTCGTGATTTTGAACGATTTAATGAGTGTGCTATGATGTGTTTAAGTGAATGTTGACACGTGCGAATTTTGGACATTTTGGCCTATTGTACTTCTGAAAAACCTTGAGTTTCTTAGGAAATAAACCTCGAGACGTATTTTTAAAATGAATTATTTTCTCACTGTGTTCTCAAGATGCCTACTAGCGCCACGCGATGTTTCAAAATTATTCTACTTCGAGGATCAAAATATTTTGAGATATTTCTAATGATTTAGAAACGCATTCGCTTAGACCCGAAGGTCGAATATTGCCGAAAAGTTTTAATTTAAAGAAAGGTGTCTTCATTTTTTTTTATCAAACGCAAGATGATTTTTTTTTTAAAAAGTCTCGATGACGATGTTTGCACTACTTTTTGATATATGATACTCAAGATCAACTGGTGCTTGCAAATTATTTTCAAAAGGTGGTTTTCGTTTTCAAAACCTATCATTCCTATTTGCGGTCCGGGAATAAATGTGTGATGTTCATACTCTCGTTAGGGTGTTAACCCCCGAGTTGTGGTTGAATTGGTGGTGTGAGCGTTGATTCGTTCGCCACACAGTTGTCGTGGTAGCCTCTGTGAGGGGTGTGATGTTGGTATTGGATATTGTCGCCTCGTAGTGATTTCTGCATTGTCGAGCATGTGCGAGTTGTTAGAGCTTGGTTTTGTATGACCGTGTGCATCGAAGATGGTTCCATTATGTGTCGGTTGTTTAGTGTCTCGTTACCTTGCTCCCGTTTTTGTGAATTTCGTGGACGAGGTCGGAGGTAATACCCGTACTATTTTGATTTCTGTATTTTTCTCTTTCTCCAGTCTATCGATTCACTCATGGTCGTTGATACTTTATGAACTTATTCTGTATTTCGGTTTCATCGTCCGAACGAGTTGTGATCTTGTTGTGGGTCGATCTGGTTATCGCTGTGACTTTTCCGAATTCGGTTCGATTCTTGTGAACCTTGTTCGGAAGTAACATCTTTTGGTTCTACTAGTTCTTTTATTCGAAGTGGATCGGATTTTGGACTTCTGTATTTTCGACTCTATCGACTCGTTTATGCTCGTTAACATTTTCTGAACTTTCCCTACCCCTTGCTTTTGTTGATCGAACGAGTGTGGTATTGTTTCGGAATAACTCGTTTGTCGTTGTGACTTTTCTATTGCTATTCCCTTTCCTGTGGATCTTATATGAATGCACATCCTGTTGTTTTCACCGGATCATATATTGTCTCGAGTCGAGATGTGAACCTTGGAATTGTTGTTTGCATTTTATTGTTCTTCGTGATTCGAACATGAGTGTTCGATTTTTGTTGTCTCGATCGTTGTGGTTCGATCGTTTGATTGTTCGGTTTTTGTTGATCTCGTTTCGTGATTGTTGAACGTTCAAAACTCCTTCCTAATTTCCTTATGTTCGGGAAATTAGTCTCGTTTTCGATCTTCCAACCCCTGGGCGGTGGAATTCCGTATTTGTTCAGCGATTGGCTCGCGTGTTGATTGATGTACCGTTAGGTTGGTCAATCGTGTTGATTTTCGTTTGTTGTGTTTTGCGAATGTTCGGATAATCGACTTGATTGTATTATCTGTTTGATGACGCTTGTCACTTGTTGGTTTTATTGTGTCTCTATCGGTGACGTTGTGTTGGTCGTTGTGGAGCGTGCTTTCACGTCGTATGTCTCTTTGCATTTCTTGCAACGTTTTGCCGTCGGGCGTGAGTTTTCGGTTTTTGTGTATCTCGTCGAGTTTTCCTGGCGGGGATATTGCTTCTCCCTACTTTTTTTTTAAGTTTCGGGACGAAACTTCTTTTAAGGAGGGTAGAATGTAATACCCGTAACTTCGATTTCCGGTAATTTCTTTTTTTCGGAGAAAGTCCATTTTGACGACTCGCTCATGACCGTTTCGTCATTCCGAGAATGATTAATTCTGCACTTTTTGTCATCCGAGCTCGTTTCGGTGTCGTTTTGTTGAGTTCCGTGTTTTTTAGCGGTTTTTCCGCACTTGAGTTCGATTCTTGCGAATCTCATCCGAAACTGTTGTTTCGACTTTCTCGTAAGTTCATTTTTGGAAGCTTCGGCTTGGTATTTTGATCATGTATCGTGTATTTCGGACGTTTTGGGCCATTTTCGTAATTTCCCAAAGTTTGGGGTAATTACTTTCCGTTGTCGAATTTCGAGCCTTCGGGTGGTCGAAATCGTGTGTTCTCTTAGTGCTCGAGTTCGTCTTTGTGAGTACTTCGTAACCGTATCTTCGATTCGTATTCAGGTTCGGGTTTCGGGGTCGTTCCGGCCGTCGTTCGGGCCCAGGCCGGCACTGGCCGAGTTACGACCGGTAGTGATCGGCGATTCGTCGTAAGGCGATTCGTCGTAAGGCCACTGGCGGTTACGTACGTAACGGGCGGCGATTTTAGAGGCGATGACTCGGTTACGTCGTAAGCCTTGGCGGTTATGTACGTAACGGCCGACGGACACTATATAAGGCCCCTGATGCGTTTTTTCCGCCATTCTTCGCCTTATTCTTCTTCACATACCCGGCAGGGCGTGTTCTTATCATGGAGCCATGTTGTTGAACAACAAATCCATGAAGTCTTGGAGTTCATATCATCAATCATCCATCCTATATCATCCCTTGATCCAGCGAATCAAGGTTAGATCTTTAGAATCCTACTTTTGGTAAAATTGGGGGTTTTCGTGTTTTTGTCCGATTCGTTCCGTTTTGTTGATTAATTCATGATGAATATGATTAATCTTGTTGGTATTCTTAGTTTCCCTACGAATTCATGGTATATTTCGTGGTTTTTACGGAATCGAGAGGGTTTGGTTGTGGTCCGCCCTCGTTGTTGTTTTTATACGAATATACATGAATCGTAGGCGGGTTTTCAGGTGTATTTCAATTCCATATTCGTTTAGGAATGGTTGTGATTGTATTCTTAGAATCATTAGGTTCGGTTTCGTTGGTTCCTAGCTTTCGTCGGTGACTTTCCATTCCGTTCGTTGCGTCGTCAATTATTCAAGGCAAGTATTTTTGGAAACCTTTATGCTTAAGGTGGAATGGTAATGTATTTTGTGTGTGATTTGCTCACCTCATGTTGGTCCGACGGGATCAAGTAGGGAATCCAAAGGGTTGAGTCCTGGATTCATGAGTTTGTATAGCTAGCCAGCTCGGGAGGGTCCTTAGAGGCCTCGGGCGGGATCTATGATATTACTCTGTTCCCAAGGCGATGCACGTGCGTGTTTTGTTTTATAATATGGCCAGCTCGGGAGGGTCCTTAGAGGCCTCGGGCGGGATCTATGATATTACTCTGTTCCCAAGGCAAATTATTTGACTGTTTGTTTCCGGAAAAGACATGTCTGGTTTTGGTTTTTGAAATGATATTGGTGCATGTACTATGAAATGTGTAAGCGATTAGTTTGCCTTGAATACTTGTACTAGTGTAATTGCTAACCCCTTTGGGGACCCGTTGTCGGGGAAATTCTTGTTATGGATTTCAGGTTATGTTCAGCCAGACGAGCGGGTGCTGGGATGGTACGAGGATGTCGGCCAAGGTTGTTGACATGTGCAATTGAGTCTCGTTATTTCCTACTGTCTCTTTTGAGGTGGATGTTTTCCAAATTGTAAACTTATAGATTGTACTCGCGAGTACTTAGGCTTTTATTTTCGGATTGTGATTGGTCTTCGTTGGAGTTACTGTATTTGTCGGTTGATGTTTATTATGCCGGTTGTACCGGACGTGTTGTTTTATGTTCTTGTTGTTAACAATTATTTCCTTGCTAACCGATACAGTTAGTCGAGTGGTGTTTTCTTGTGATTAGCCTGGTGGGTCCCATGTAGGGATCCACGGCGCTGTAATACACCTCGAATATCTTGGGGGTGTTACAAGAAGCTCAGAAAATCAAAGCTGTTGTTCATATATTGTTCTAAACCTTGAACAAACCTATCAGCCCTGTGTGGACTGAGGAATCTTTGCTACTCCGGAACTGTGTGTGAAGGAATTGTATCGGAGAAGACGAAGCTTCAGAACTGTGTGTGGAGAAGCCAGTCAAGTGTTAGCTCAAACCAATCTGTGTGAACAACTGAAGCTAAAATCATTATATCAATCTGTGTGAACGATATATTGATTAAGTGTTGTTATAATTACGTAGTTGTGTATGCAGTAATTATAATAAACTTTTTACTCCTGTGTGGAGGACCAGTGGACGTAGAGGGGTTTACCTGGAACCACTTTAAATATTGTGTTATTTACCTTCTGCTTTTATTGTTTTATTAAACTGTGATTATTTAAGTATACACTGCTCATCGAGTTGTTGTATCCACAACAACTTACTATTTAAGACATCTGCTACGCACTCAGATTTAAAATCAGTACAAATTATTGTTTAAAACACTTTCCAAGCTGTATCTAGTATACTTAGTGGCCAACATGGCTCCTCCTAGGCCATTGTGAGCTTAGCCACTAAACGCAATTGGTCCGGGTATAAGTATTGCCATTTAATTTAATTAATCTAGTTAGTTAATTAAATGAATAGTGTATATAATTAATAAATAATTTCTCTAAGAAATTATTCAATTAATTAAATACTCGATTTAGTGAATTAAATGAATTACTGAGTAATATAATTTATCACTACTTCATGATAATTTATCCAGTAAATTAATCAGACATTCAATGCTTAATATTCACGTAGAAAGAATTAGTTCATTTTAATCTGGTGTCTATCCCGTTGCGCAATTTTATAGTTTCGTTTCAGTTAGCAATGGTAGGATCCAAAGAGTGTGAGTAACACCGAGCCAAACCCGTGTCTCACACTGTAACCCATATGAGCTCGAATGACTAGGATCATTCTAGACCTTCTATGTTATTAATATTGTATACATAAAAACCCTTCATTCAGATGTCCAGTCAAGTTTTAGGATCAAGGTAACATCAAACTCGAATACAACTCGACATTATGCCATGTTAGTGTAAATTAATATCACTAAGCGATCGTGTATCAAACATGACCAGATCATTTGCTTTGTCCAAAGACTTCTGATATTATTTGCCACTAACCGCATAGGACATCACCAGCTTACTTATAGGAGAAATAATTCTTTCTTGGTATTCAGTAAGGACTGCTACTTTCCCATCAAGCTGCACTTCGAGGTTGACCCTTACCTTCAGTATCATGTATCTAACTACTCTAATGACTAACATAATATCACAAGTACATCTTCTACTCAAATCTTAAGTCAGATGTCTATGCACACGTATCATAACCTTATGATTCAGTAATTGACTATCTTAGAGTGAATACCATGTGATCGAATCATGGTGAATGGTATCCGAGTATACTAATCCCATTAGTATACCTACAATGAATGCTCCTACTACTTATAAGTGAAGACATACACATGTCCAATCATATGTTGTACAAGTCTTAAATAAACTTAATGTTCAGTTAGATTTTATTAACTTGCTGACAAGTTAAGCAATTTGAGTTTCGAACACTTCGAGTGCCATATCTCCTTATCTCATAAGGAGTGTAATGTTCCTACTCAATTTTCATAGACATTATTTTGATTTATTTACCAAATCAGTAATGCCAATGATATACAGTAAATAGAGAAATAACAAAGGCATTTTCATTACCTAAATTCATATAGATATTAATGCCCAAGATATCTCATCCTCAGAGTGGAACTCAAGGGCATACTCTAACACTCATTGAAACCCACATTCCTATGCTACAGTCGGTGAAGGCTTGGCTTAGTAAGTGTTTCTAAATGAAGAATGGGAAAAGCACAATACATATTGGGCATCCGGATTTATAGAGATAGATCCAAAAGGATGATTGGACTTAGTTAGAGCACTTACATAGATAAAGTGCTTGACACATACAATATGAAAGACTGCTTTTCCTCCCATGTCTGATGGTATGTCCTAAGAAAGACTCAATGTCCGTACTGGTCGTATGAGCAAAAGAGAATGAGTTTGGTCTATATGCATCTGTGATATGGTCCATCATGTATGCCATATATCTCCTCGACCGGATGTGTCGTATGCATTAAGAATGACGAGTAGATACCAAACGAATCCAGGTGAAGCGCATTGGACTGGAGCTAAAACATTCTTAAGTACCTGAAAAGGACTAAAGATAAATTCCCGGTATATGGTGGAGAAAAGGAATTGGTTGTTATAGGCTATGCTGATGCAAGTTTCCAAACCGACAAAAATGATTTTCAATCACATTCTCGTTATATCTTCAGTCTAAATGGAGATGCAGTTAGCTAGAGGAGTTCCAAGCAGAGAACTATGACTAATTCTGCATCTGAGGTCGGCTATGTTGCTGCTTCAGAAGCTGCAAAGGAAGCCGTTTGGTTCAAAAAGTTCATTGAAGAATTTGGTGTGGTTCCTAGTATCTCCGACGCAATGGTTCTCTATTTTGATAATAACGGATCCATACAAGCAAATGAGCCTACAAGATATCATCAGTCCGAACACATAGAAAGGAAATATCATCTTATATGAAATACTATCAGGAGAAGTGATATACAAATATGCAAAGTGCCGGCGGACGATAATGTTTCAGACTGGTTAACTAAACATCTTCCACAATCAAAGCATGAGGGTCATGTTGTTGCGATAGGAATCAGACACATTGTGGTCATGATTTCTGTAATATTTTAATTCCTTATGTAAAATACTGAAGATTATATATATGCATTTATCATTATTATGTTCACTTAATTTGGTTTTGTATTAAATGAATAGTCCAAATTTGATTTAGAAAGTCAAAATAGGTTATCGAGAATATGTCTCAGATAAAACACTATTAAGTGAACTGTAATTTGAAATCAAACATGTCTCTAGTCGAAATTATTAAAACGGATAGTAACGATTAATGAAGACTAGTTTGTAAGTTAGCTCAAGGCTGTTTCATGGGCCAAATGACATGAGATGTCAAGGGTTATTTGCATGAATATGAGTTGGGAACTCATGATCGGGTAACCACACCATGAGAAATATTTAAGAGATTAGATGTCATAAGATTATCTAATTTACTATTTGAGCCGACTCCTCAGACCTGAGTAATTCATTGTTTTCTTACTTCTGGATTATTAATATTGATGTTGTTAAATATCATGCCGTAAAAATGTAATACCCGGATAATTATTGTGTATTTTCATCTGTATTTGGACCTTGTGGTATATGATTATCTCGTTTAATTAATTGAAGTATTGATTTTCCCATACCCGTACTCCAGTATTCATGATCGTATTGTGTAGAGTATGCTAATTCATGCATGTGCCTGGATGATATTAGAGTATGCTAACTAATGTACCTAGTGTGCATGACTAACCACAGCTAGCGTATGTTATACTGTATGCTTAGCGTACACAAGAGGCAGTAAAGAAGAGACTGAGACATGGTCGGCATGTGGGGTCGGACGAAGATGCGGGCGGATTTCACTAGCATGAACCTAGACACTTGTTGGAAAAGTGAAGTCAACTGTGTTTATCATACGCTACGCAATGTAGTTAACGCACGCTAAAACAAGGATAGAAACATGCAGTAAGGTGCGTAAAATCGTTAGCATATGCAATACTACTAGTTAACGTACGTTAAAGGTAACAGGTGGCATACGTAATGCCTGATAGAGTACGCAAGACCGATGGCAGAATGAGTCAGTGAGCATCGTAACCCGTTAGCATACGCTAAGGATAAGGGATAATGTACGTTAATTGTTATTTTCTATAAATAGGACAACACCCATTTTATTTCTTTCACTCGTTTTATCCAAACCTTACCTCTCCCAGACCTTCCAACCTTACAAAACTCATATATTAGCCTCTCTACTTGGTTGTTGAAGATGGAAGACATACTGGATTAGTGTTCAAACTTCCGGTGTTGGGTTCTACCGATTGCTTTGTCATTTTTCTTCGTATTAAGGTATGTTGATGCTATCCTAACCTTGAATTCATGTTCTTAGGAATGTTATGAACATGCTACTGAGATCATTAGGTTCAATGGATGACTTATTTAATCGAATACAATGTTTAAGGAAGTTTGGAATGATTATGCTTAGGTTTTTCCATCGTTATAAGGATTATAATAAGCCCCATTATGTTGCACACGTGGGAGGTAGTTTTTTGAGATTATAAACTCACATTGGAAAGGACTTGTTAATGTTATTACCTTGTTAGATGAATTCAAGAGGATAAATATTGAGGGTTTTCGTCATATCTTGTAAGGGTTGGTTGATTAGCTAATCTTTATGATAGTAGTTAGAATTAAGTGATGATATTGGTAATAATTATATCAATTATAGATTAGCCTAACCGCATATAAGAATTAATCGAGATTGGAGTATGGAATTGTGATGACATGTTTATCCTTGAACTCGAAGACATCGACATTTTATAGGATCATTCATTTCGCATGAGATATGTATTTTTCGGATGTTTGAACCGTGAAATCGGCCGCATGTAGAATGGCTTACTTGATCATAGTTAAGAACATTAGATAGACGCGTGTTAGTTATGTATACACAAGTTGAACCCCTCATTATTTTCTTATTGTTTAGTGTTCGAAGCTTGCAAGTGGTTAGACGAAGGGACGACATTCGAGTGTTTTGGTATTCGTCGAAGTATTTAATCCTTGCCGTCATCATAAGGCAAGTACTTTAATTATGTTTTCATATTAATGTAATTCATGTTGTCGTGTATATTTGTCGGTGTCGTTTGTCCACCTCGCGTTGATCCAACAGGATCATATCGGGATCTATGCTAGCATGCGCTAGATCATTGGATGGGTTTTTCACCTCGTTTTGGTCCGACGGGATCATCTTGGAATCTATGCATTGAATGCTGGATCATCGGATTACCATGTCTATGTTGTGATTGTCATATTGTGTAATGCATTGGTAGTCTTCTCGTAGGAGAGGCTCGTTGTTGTTATGTTGTTGTTGATACTGCGTTATTCTTCACGTGTTGTCGAATAATTTGTTGTTGTATAATTATCGTACTTGTAGTAGCATTGTTGTGCTAACCCCTTCGGGGGTGGACATGTGTTTTATGTTCAGGATCCAGGAGAGCTGGAAAACAACCACAGGAGCTACATGACGATGGGGCTGCAGAGTGATGTTAACGGTCTGGAGAGTCCTTTCGGTTGTGTTGTGTTTTTAATAAGTACCCCAGTACGCTGTTGCTTTGTGTTGTTTGGATGTTATTGTATTGTTTACTTATCGATATTTGTCTTTTTGTTCTTTTGAAACTCGGTATGTAATAATAAATTTTACTGTTCTTTTTTATTAATGTTATTTTAAATTCTTAGCCTAGTAAATCCTTATATAAAGGATTTACGGCGCTTTAATAAACCTGAATATCTTGGGGTATTACAAAATATGGTATCAGAGCTAAGATTTATGGATATCTTGGCATCGGGATAATTTAAGGTCCAGATATGTCTTTTGCTTGACTGGCTGCGAAGACCATCACTGTACCACCTACGTCTTCATGCGAGTTGTGGTTGTAAGTTTCCTAAAAATCTATTATTGTCCTTTAATGTTATGCCCTTTACGATGATTAAACATTAGAACGATATTGTTCCTTGTATATTGAGTATGTATGCTTACAATATATTGAGAAGAGGTCGTGAAAATGCTGATAGGGAAGCTTCACCCTCTTCCCCTGATTTGCTGTCAAATCAGGCTAACTTCAGTTCTAATGAGAAACAGGAATCCATCAATAATAACCAAAAGCAAATTGGGTAGGCGAATGACAATCCTGCTGTTCCCGACATACTTCGTCAAGTGGTCAACCAGATGACTCAATTTGATCAAGTGGTGGACAAAATACAGATGGCGATCGGTATACAACCAGGGGAGGGACAACAAGGCATCCCAGACTTGGGGTATCGAGGAGACAGATGGCCACAAGAGGTGGCGAAGATGCACCTACCAAAGTTTGATGGTTTTTCTGAAACGCCGACATGGGATCATTGGATAATGGAGTTAGAGAAAATATTTGGAGGAATTAACTATCCGGACGATTGAAAAACCTCTATAGCCTAATATTTTTCGACTGGAGAAGCATTCGAGTGGTGGGAAGATATCTGACCTATTGATCATGATACTGATTGGGGAGAGTTCAACTTAATTATGGAAGCTCGGTACTGCCCTCGTCCAGTCTTGGAAGCTAAAGTTCGAGAATTCTTCTCTGCACAACCTTCGGGCCTACCTGTGGCTCAAGTGATTAAGACCTTTAATCAACAACTCGCATTTGTTCGGCACCTTGTCAGGACCGATGCATAAATGATGTTTCATTTTGACATGAGGATGAAACTGGATATATAGAGATATACATCAGGATTTGAATGCACCACTCTCCACCAGTATCAAGATAAAGCTCTGGCATACGAGATGAAAGAAGTAGCCACGGAAAAGTTTTCTGAGTCTAAGAAGCAGAAGGTCTATGGTGGTTTTGCAGAGCACAAGAATAGTGGTCCCTGTAAAGCCTAGTCATCATTTCACTCATTCAGGATGCCCTCACACCCATCTCGAGGTGGAAAGAGTTCCACATCAGCACCCACTTTTAATGAGGCAGTGAGGAAATGCTTCAACTGTGGTCGACTAGTACACTATTGGCGTGACTGCTCACTCTCTTCCGTAACGTGTTATGAATGTGGACAATAAGGACATCGTGCGGTGTTCATTGGATATTTTGCTAAATCTTCTGGAGCTCATACCTCACAATAGGTCCAAAAAGAGATGAGTGTCAATCTTACACAACAGTGTTCAGCCACAACAGAATTTTGGCCGAGGAAGAGGCAGAGGATAGTATGACCGGAAGGAAGATTAAAGTGTCGGATTCGTTCCTCCGCGCCTTTATAAAATAAGGAGCAGAAACGATCAGAATACAGCGGTTGCATTAGGTATGATTCAGATCCTTTCGCAACCAGTTAGCATTTTGTTCGATATTGGAGCGACACATTCATTTATATCACTGTCTTGTGTAAATCGGTTAAAAATTTCTTGTTTTCATGAATGTGAGCCTTATATTATGGGTTTTTCTAGTGGGGACAGAATTGTGGGGAATTCAAAAGCTAGAAATTTTCCTATATCAATCGGAGGCAAAGATTGGCCTTCAAATCTGATCGTGGTAAGATTCAAGGAGATGACCTGATTCTTGGAGATGATTGACTTAACCGTTATGGAGCTATTATGAACTACTAGAAGAGGAATATTTTGATGATAGCTGAAGATGGTTCCGAATTTTGATTTGAATGGTGGAGACTAGGAGGCTAACGAAAAGTGATAAAAGCAATGAAGGCTATCAAACTGCTGAAACAGGGTTGTGCCGGATACTGGCATTATGCAATGAAGAAAGAAGAAGGAATATTAGAACTCTTATCTATTTCTATTGTAAACGAATTTTCGGATGTATTCCCTGATGATTACCTGGATTACCTCCCGAACAAGATGTAAAGTTTACCATCAAACTGGAACTGGGAGCCACACCTATTTCCAAGGTGCCGTATCGTATGGCACCCACCGAGATGTACGAGTTGAAGAAGCAACTTGATGAGATAATGAACAAAGATTATATCCAGCCAATACCTTGGGTGCACCCATCTTATTCGCTTGAAAGAAAGATGGATCACTTCGATTGTGCATTGACAATCGAGAGCTAAACAAAGTGATGATCAAGAATAAGTACCTGTTACCTCAAATTGATGATTTTTTCGACCAGTTGCAAGGAGTGATAGTATTTTCGTAGATCGATTTGAGATCAGGATACCATCAATTGAGGATTAAAGAATTCGATGTTTCGAAGTCGGCATTTAGGACCTGCTATGGGCACTATGAATTTGTGGTAATGCCGTTCGGTCTCACCAATGCGTCTGCCATGTTTATGCAATTGATGAACCGAGTATTCATAGAGTACTTGGAAAAATTCATAGTTGTCTTTATCGATGATATTTTGGTTTACTCAAAGAATCCAGATGAGCATGCAGAACACCTACAGACTGTGCTAAACCTCTTGAGTAGCGAACTGTTTTACGCCAAAATATCTAAATGTGAATTCTGGTTGAAGGAAGTAATGTTCCTTGGTCATGTAGTATCAGTATAAGGAGTTTGAGTAGACCCGCATAAAGTCATGGCAATCAGGCAATGGGAGTCTCCTAAGAATGTGAAAGAGGTCAGATGTTTCTTAGGACTTGCTGGGTACTATCGTCGGTTCGTGGAAGGGTGTTCTAAAATCACCCGCCCACTTACTCAATTATTGCCGAAAACGCAAAGGTTCGAATGTAATGAGAAGTGTCAAGTCAGTTTTGACGAACTCAAGAAGAGATTGACGATAGCCCTAATCTTATCACTACCACAGGGAACTGGACGGTTCATGGTTTACAGTGATGCTTCGAATCAGGGACTGGGCTGTTTATTAATGCAAAATGATAGGGTAATCTCCTATGCCTCACGGCAGTTGAAATGATATAAAGTTAATTACCCAACACATGATTTGGAATTAGCAGTTGTTGTCTTTAAACTGAATATATGGCGACACTACTTTTACGGGACTCATTGTCAGATCTTCACATATCATAAGAATCTTAAATATATTTTTAGTCAGAAGAAATTGAACATGCGACAAATGAGATGCCTGGAGTTGATTAAAGTCTATGATTTGGAAATTCTTTATCATCCACGCAAAGTGAACGTGGTAGCAGATGCACCGAGCCGCAAACCTATTTCTATTCGAATGCTGGAGATGCTCACGTCCCAGTCCAGCATTCAACAAGAGTTGATTCGTGGAGAAATTGAAGTGTGGTTACAGGGAATTCAAGGGCAACTAGGTGTGATGGAATTAACTTCATCATTGGCCAATGAAATCAAATCTAAGCAATTATACAACCCTCTGATGATTCGGTTACGTGATGAAGTGAGCAAAGGAAAGGCCCCAGGCTTTGTAATCCATGAAGATGCAGTTTTGAGATTTCAAAGCCAACTTTGTGTCGTAGATAATGATGTTCTGAAGTAAACGATTATGAAAGAAGCTCATAGTACACCTTAGTCAATTCACCCAGGATCCAGTAGGATGTATAAGGATCTGAATCAGAATTTTCGGTGGGGTAACATGAAGAAAGAGGTGGCGGAATATGTCTCAAAGTGTTTGACTTGTCAGCAGGTTAAAATTGAACATCATTGACCCGCCAGAATGTTGAAGCCACTTCCAATCCCGGAATGGAAGTGGGAAGATTTATCGGTGGACTTTATCACCACATGTCGAAGACGAGGATAGGAATGAATATGATTTGGATGATAGTTGATCGTTTAACCAAGTCAGCTCATTTTCAAGGCATTAAAGATACTTGGGCACTAGAGAGATTAGCACGAGTATTTATTACGGAAATAGTCTGATTGCATGGAACACCGAAGATCATTATTTCATGTCGGGATGGTCACTACGTGTCGTATTTTTGGAAATTAGTTCATAAGGATTTGAGAGTCGAGTTGAGATTTAGCACACCATCCTCAAATCGATGGACAGTCCGAGAGAACTATTCAAATAGTAGAAGACATGTTGAGAGATTGTGCCTTAGATTGGTCGACTGATTGGGAAACTCATCTGCCATTGATTGAGTTCACCTACAATAGTAGTTGGCATATTTCCATTAAGATGGTCCCTTTCAAAGTGTTGTACGGGAGTGTAACACCCCTAAACCAATTGGGAATATTACAGCACCGCAGACCCCCTCCGTGAGGATCTACCAGGCTAAATACGGAAAAACACGATACATACCAACGTGGATAATAATGAATCACTAGACCAATTTGGTCTTTTACCACAATACAACATAATAGACATGCATAACTCGAACTCATAACTCATACCCATGCAAGGGTTGGAATACATCAACGTTCCCATAAAACGGGAAGACTACACAATAGAGAGCCAAACAGTGAGACTACCAAAATACTTAATGACTGGTTTACACGCGATTAGTATCGTCGTCTTCCATCATCCTTCGTATCGAACCTGTGATTTGCTCCCCAGCTACCTGCAAGTACCTGGACGCAATATAGACATCCACCCCCCGAATACTCGGTGGTTAGCAAAACTCCACAATTTTGCTAATGCAAGTATAAAATACAAATACAAGCCATACACAACATATTCCACGAGTATAAAAATTTAATTAATTCCACAATTTAACCCAATGAAATACTTCCCGAGATATTACGTTAGATAAAATAGTTCAAACTGTAAAAATTTGGAATGAGACATGAAGATGCTTTGAAAAGCATTTTAAAATTCTCGGGAGTTTGGAAAGACATTTTGGACTAATGAATCCTCAATTTATCAAAACCCACATAGGGACATGGCCTCAAGTATTGCTTTTCAAAATATGCAAATCCAGTTACAAAACACGGGTCTACGACCCAAACATCAACATCACATACTCGAGTGAATAACTCAAAGATAAAACTCGATACACAACCAAACCACAGGGCCCGCGTCCTTGTGCTAAAAATCTCACAATCAAGAAACGAGTCATATACGACACTTATATTGATGCCATTCTAGCCAAGTACCAAGACCTTACTTATGACATATCTCACATCGATAATGAAGACGTTATGATATTCTAGACATATCACAATTATCGAAACGACAACGTGCCATAATTATCACAAAACAACATCCTGAGCTGTACTGGCACAGTACACATATGGAATACACACCCCAGAGAGTCCTCGTCAGGCCCTCCCCAGTGTACAACCCAACCGAGTGATCTGCTGAACTCGAAGTCTAAACAAATCCCAGGGGACCCTCGCTGGTTTTACTCGGCTCACACACAATCTCAAAAACCACATGGCACAAATCACAATCATCAAAAATATATTCTCCCAAAGTACATCAAACGTAAATCAAGGTACTTGTTAGAAATTGCCACTTAAGAAGAGAATACCTTGAGTACCTCGCATTAAATCGGAGAACCAAGGAGAAACCCAGAAAATTCAAGAACCAGGGTTTTAAGAAGAGAATACCTTGATTTGAGCAAAGAAGATGATTAGATGTTGTTAAACACCTACACATCCACTCCAAGATGAAGCTTGATGAAGAAGATCGCTCAAATCTCCCTTAGAACTCACTCCCGGCGGAAAAAGGTGAAGAAGGGTGAGAAATGACGAAGTGAACAATGTTGTCCAGTATTTATAATGGACAGTTATTAGCGTGCGCTAAACACACTGTATTAGCGCACGCTAACGGGGTCAACGCTCCAAAACATTCCATTTGTAACACAAATAGCGCGCGCTAGCCAATATGCGTAACGTGCGCTAACGACTCACGAATACAGTCCAGTGGCTCCTGGACTGGCCTGCACCTACCAGGTAGCGTGCGCTAGAAAGAGCAATTAGTGTGCGCTAAGCAGTCGATAGCGCGCGCTAGATGCCAACCTTAGCGTGCGCTAACGAGATTCCAGTTCCAGTCCAGTAGCTCCTGGACTGCCTCTGGACTGCCAGTTAGCATGCACTACAAAATAGGTAGCGTGTGCTAACAATGGCACAGTAGCGCGCGCTACACCACAAGCGGAAGCGTGCGCTACATGGAAATGAGTCAAAACTCATGCAATGATCTGGAGCAGAAATCAAACACATATCAACTCATGACGCGACCATACGTGGCACAACAATCCAAAGATGTGGGCAACGCCAAACCGAAAACCCATAGAAAAAATCAACAAAACTGGAGCGAAGATCTCGGGTATGTTACGTAATTCTATGAACACAAGTGCACGTTGTCGTAATAAAGTGATGAGAAAAGTATCGTTCCCTCGAGGACTGATGTACTAAGTACCAATTTATTAGTATTTCTAATTTTATTTGAACGACCGAAATTTTGGGGTTGAATAATTATTAAAAACTAAATATTGCGATAAACTAAAAACACACAATAAAATTGATAGTCCGATAAAAATGAGATCAAATAGGAGACGAATCTAGGATCGAGAATTCGCCTCGATTAATCCAAATTAATCTTGATTAATATAATTTATGTAATTTCCCAATTTATTGAAAGCGAAGATTCTAAGTTAATCTAATGCCTCTCCCGAGGCCAGTAGAATTTTCCAAAGCGAATAATTCACTCTATTCCTTGGTGAGTTAATTCGACAATAGCCAAAAAGTTCTAAAATCTTCAAACGAGCTTCATAATTCTTATCAGTATATCACAAGACAAAACGGTTTTCTCCCAATTTTCACTACTTACTCTCCTCTCCCGATTCAAGTTACATAGTTATAATAATTCAATCATAGGCCTCACAATTGAATGCATTAAGAACAATCGGGGAAAACTCAATAGAAAAGGGAAAAAATATCAATAACGTAAAATAAAGAATTAATCCATCATAATCTTGGTTTCATCTCAATCCTAGAATAAAAGCGTCTAGCCCGGCATGCTAGAAAACAATACACAATTATTTGAAATAAACATAAGGAAGAAATTCAAACACAATTGATGAACTTGTCTTCTTCCGTTCTCTGGCCTTGCTCTCTGCTGCTAGGTATTCTTCTCCTCTCCTACGATGCCCTCTTTTCTGACCTTTACTTCGCTTTTATAACCTTCTTCTGTCTCCAAAATGCGTCCGAGGATTTGGTCGAATTCGCCTCCAAAACAGCCCAAAATCACGAGCTGAAATTAGGGATCCCACGCTGCGGGCCGCAGCCCGGCTTAAGTGTGCCGCGCCCTAGTTGTTCCGCTGCCCAGACCTGGGCGTAAAGTCATTACGGGACGCAGCCCGTAGAGAGTGTCCCGCGGCCCCCGATACAGTTTGTACCGCTTTGCTGGGTGTTGTGCCTGTGCCGCGGCCCATCTTTGGTGCGACGCGGCCCTCGACCGAAAAATGTTATTTTTGGCCCGTTTTTCCACGTTCGAGCTTCCAGACTCTAATTTCCTTCAAAATGTGCAAATGTCATGCTTTAGGGGCTCATTTTCACAGAATTAAACCAAATTAAAGATAGAATAATGACAATAAAGCGCACAAAAATAACATGTAACAAATACCCCTAAATTAAGCCTTTGCTTGTCCTCAAGCAAAAATCAATTTCAAACAGGAATACAAGTATCATGGACAATCGTGCAAATCCATAGTGCTCAACTAATTAATACTACCCTGAAATCTCAAAGAATAATAAGAGTATCGTACTAGTGAGTCACATTACGGACAATGATTTCTCAAGGTAGCCATTTTTTAGTGCTTATCTTAGCTCATGAAGAAATTCAAGGCTCAAAGATTAACAAACGTGAATTGACCCGATCGCCAATATGAATGTTGAGAGTATAACAAGCCAACTCGCCCAGTCTCACAGCCTCGTGGCAAAAACACAAGAGTTTCAGCGTAAATAATATTCCCCGGACAGCACTCCCTTTTATTTAATTACTATTATGATTCGAGTTAACCACTAGGTTTCGACTCCCGGGATGTTTCATCGGAAAAACCCAAGGGTGGATTTCTATTCTCATGTATTGGGGAACCATTTAACGTAAAAGACACTCATGGGGCTCATGAGTACTTCTAGTTACTAAGTCTCCCTCTATAGCGGAGAAAAAACTCGAATAACTACTCCCACACGTCCGATTCAAGGTTGCTGTTTTACGCGAATGTAAACGACGGGTCACGTGAATACATCCGGTTACCTGGCTTCCTATCATCGGAGATGCAATTATTCGGAACACTAATTCAATCTCTTACACATGTCTGTTCAAGGTCGTCGTTTTACGCGAATGTAAACTACGGGTTACGTGAATACATCCGATTACTAGACTTCCAATCCTAGAACATGTCAGGATATATAGATTTTTGGGAATTTAAACTGCCCGAACCAATGTCTAAACATAGGTACGTAATTGAATGCCTACAAGGCTAATGTTATTGGACGACTAGCTAAGTGCATAGCGCCACCAAACATATAGACGACGGCTCGTGTAATGCGGACACTACAAACATGTATGTCTCATTTCTTATATGCCAATAGTACCACAATGACGCAAAAAAATCAGACAAAATATTCGAGGGAAACAAATATCTCATAATGTGAACTCGACTAATACTCATCCGTTTCTTTAAATAGAAATCAGTATCATAAATTCTGTCTTACACAAGGCTGCATGACATACTCACGAATGAAAACAAAATCCAGCATACCATAGAAGACAAGCAAGGCAACTAAACAAATAACAACTAAAAAGTACCCCCCCAAACTTGAGAAGTACATTGACCCCAATGGACGACAAATAGGAATAAGTAAAGGATAGGTCAAGTACTCCCCTGAATGAATGTAAGCTCTGGCACTAGCATCAGTCTCGTCCGGTGAAGTGGGTGGTGTAGGTGGCCTGGTCTGAGGGATGAAGGGTCTGTCCGGGTGAAGGATATGGCCCGTCCACATAGCTAAGTAGTCCCGATGGTAAGCGTCCCTCGCAGCTAAGCGCCTCTCAGCATGCCGATTGGCCCGGCAGACTTGCTCGTACATCTCATGTCGAACGGCTGCGAGCACGCTGTCTCGCTCTGGTTGCATCTCCTCCCTCAATCCGTCAAACATCGCCTGAAGAAGGTGATCTCTCGCTGGCGGTGGAGTGGACTCGGTATGATACTCAGTATCTGCCGTCGAGTCATGACAGAAGAAGTGGCTCTAAGGAGTGCTCATGTGGCTCATCTAGAAGAAATCCTCATCCTCGCGGGTGTTCCCGCGCGTCACCCCACTGGTTGAAATGAGACATAATATGATGGTCGATTGGACCCTAGGGTGCGATAGTAGGCTCGTCATCTGACCATGTCACACCTGACTGGCAGCATAAGGCGCAAATCAGAGAGGGATGTTTTAGTCTCGTCTTGGCCCCTCCCTGGATGCACTGAAGAATAGACCGGGCCAGACGTGGGGCCACATCAAATCGAAATCCGGCCATGATGGCATATATAAGTCGTGTGTGAGGAAGCAAGACAGAGCGGATCTGTGAAGTAGGGTCGACCCGCGAGCATAGGAAATATAGCCAAGCTCGCCCGAGCCGAGTGAGATGGGAGCTCTTGAAGAAGAAAGTCGCGGAACCCAGGACACGCGTTTCCCAAGCGGACTCTGGCTGAGTAAGTGTCTCCAACAATGCCTCTCTCATGAGGCTACCCATTGTCCGCGTGAATGCCGATTCATCTACCTAGGGTAGCTCATATAGACTCCGAATCGCTGCTACCGAGAAGTCCACTGTCTAGCCATGGACAACGACCTCAGTACGTATATCCGGTCTTCCCAACATCTGTCCTCCCTGGATATGGAGTAATAAAGCGCTGGCATAGAATTCATGGACGATAGAGATTACGTCCGGCTCGGGCTAGGCGACAAATCTTGTCCACCCCATTTCGGGGATCATGGTTAATAGTTCGCCGTCTTGGGGGCAGGAGTGAATCCCCTCTCAGGAATTATGGGCCGAGGACGAATTCTTTCATTAAAGATTCGATGGATCTCAGGGTTGGAGAATTGTTTGGATTGCCCATTGTTGTGTCAAGAATTAACACCTTCCGACCGGCGATCGCCTAGGAGGACGGGCGACCGACTTACTGCCAAGCGGCCAAGGCGGATCTGCCGATCAGCGACCAGGCGGCCAAGCCTAAACCCAGCGGACAAGCTAAATCGGCCAACCGAAGGTCCCAGGACAAGTCCCGGTGCCGAGCGATCGACCTCAGATACGATCGCCTCTCGGCACTCGGCGACCGACTCGTGGCGACCGTCTAGCGGACGATCCTCCCTCGGCACCTGCCGACCGACCGACTGGAGACGATCATCTCTCGGCACTTGCCGACCGACCCTTGGTGACCGACCATTGCCGACCCTCATCCACTGGCCGAAGGCGACCTCGGATGATCGACTAGAGATGACCGCCTCATGTCGATCCGCACCGATGGCCATCCAGTCGGCGAAGGCCGAACCTTAAGACAGACACCACGTGCAAGGGCCGAGACAAGATCCGCGAATCTCGGGCCATTGACCACAGCCTGGCAGAATCTCTCCACCAGCCGACAAGCCGCCGAAAGCTTGTCAGTAGGGCCGCATGTTGACTGACTCCGGACACGTTCTGGCCCCTTATTGGTCCGCCCAGCTGGCGCCAGCCACTGCATTGGACTTTATACGGACTGCCAGCCTCTTTCTTGGAATTTAGCCCGACATCCCGGGTGATCGCCCCATTATAATAATGGCCGGCAGACGATCAGCACATTTTTTATAATGTCCGGAAGGCGATCGCCCGCCTAAGGACAAGACCCGACTGTCCCTATATAAACAAGGCACCCTGCACTCGGCCACTTCTTCTGCAATATCGCGATTTGAGCACACAATACAGAAACAATATACATCACTTGGCTAATCTCCAACTCTTGGCAACAGCTATCATTCGGTCTTACTTCTCCCGGCCTTTCTCCTCGAGCAGACTATCGGCAGGGACGAAGAACACCGAGCTTCGCTCAAGAGCCGGATTAACAGAGTCTTTTTACACTCATTGTATTTAGATTTCTCTCATTAATACTTGTATCCACGAATATTTGTATTAATAACATCTCGCGAGAGCATTCAAGCCCGGGCCTAACAAACCCGACAAATCTTGTCTTATTTATCTTCTCTCGGAAGCACTCCCGCAATTGTTGTTTGTTGTCCGTCTCCAGCAGTATTTAATCTTCGGATAGATATTTTGGGCAACAACACCCATCCGTCCAGTTTTGCGAGGTTTCCCCTCTCGAGGGGGATGATCGAGTCTTAGTCCTCGTAGAGCTCAACTTTCTCTTTCAGGCCATTGCGAATTCCTTTGTTTCGGCTGACTGATTTCTAACCTTCCCGTGTGTTTAAGACTTTCAGCAAGGGCCGCGGCATGTAGCAAGTGAGCCACGGCCCATGGTACAGCATGTTTAGCATTCGGGGAAATTAACAATGCGCCGCGACTCAGAACCAGCGTGCCGCAACTTCCAGAGCTAGTGTGTCGTGGCTCAGCACTATCGTGCCGCGGCTTATGGTACAGGAAGTTTTTCGTGTTCTGGGCATTTCGCAGTGTGCCGCGTCTCAGAATTAGTGCGCCGCGGCCCATAGTACAGTCAACTAGTCATGTGTTTGGGGCTTTGGCATGCCGCGGCCAGTTCCTTGCGTGCCGCTGCTCCTGGGCGATGTGTTGTGCAGCCCAGAACTAGCATGCCGCGGCCCTCAGTACAGGAAGTTGCGCCAAAATGTGACTCTATTGTAAAACCCTAAGATTCGATTTCCAAATTTATGTCTAATTTCGAATTTTTCTCTAAACTTTGTAATGATTTATTTTAAACCCTAACTATATGTTATGTATTAAAATTAAAATTAAAATGTACTAACCCAAGTTTAAACCTATAATAAATAATTTCCAACATCCGAATGATGATTGGAATCCCACTAATCTGGTCTAATTATCACATACCACAACCAAACCCAATTATGGGCTTTCAATACCTTCCATTTTAACCCCCTCCGCCCTAAAACTCTAGTATATATAACGCGACTTCTTTCTTGCCTCTCCCCTATTCATTCATACGAAGCATAACACACACAAGCTGTTGTTGTTTTGCTCTATCAAGTCCAAGCATTCAAGGGTTTCATTGCTATGTTCATGATCCTTAAAAAGGTGTTGATGTGGTGATCTGAATTCGTGGGGTTTCTTCACGTTCTTTTCTTGTTTCGGTTCATCAAGGTATCACCAATCGCCCTCCTTTTCTGTCTCAATTCGACTCACCTATAATGTTAATCTGAATCTATAAAACACTAAAACCCTAATCTGTTGTATATAATATGCTTACTAAATCTAAATATAAAACCCTAAGTAATTAATGAGGGACGTTTAGGGTTTTAATTTGGGAATTGTGTTGTTTCTGTCTCACTGTTTGCTGTCCAGAATATGGGTCGTTTTGAAATGGGTCCATTTTAATGATACCAATGTTTTTTTGGGTGATTCTTGAATCTAAAATCAAGTTTTGGAAAAGTACTTTCTTAATATGTAAGCCTTGTAATTTTTAGAGGTCGGGAGAATGTCTTTTTTAATTTTACAAGTACAAGTGTCAAATCTGTCAATTAGTAATCCGGATTTCAACTTTGGTTTATGATTTTTGTTTTGAAATAAGTAAGGAATCATTAACTAAAATTGGACAGGGTTTAAACATAAGATGTGTTTGGCCTCTGTGAATTTTGGTGGAAGTTTTAGAGTAGCACAACATGGTCTCTTAATTACTTACTTTTTGAATCTCAGATCTATCACCGAATCTGGACTAGTTTTGATAAGAAATTTTTGTTCTATATTTATACTACCTGGAAATTCTACAAAAATTACACAAAGTAGAAAACATATGTACCTACCTGAGGTAATTTTTCTAAGGCTCCAGGAGGTGCACAATTATACTTTAAAAATCCGGAAACGTGATACATGTTTTGATACTAAAAGCTGAGTAATCGAGTCTGAAATTCAGCTGATATAATTGATTTTTCATTTTCAAATCATAAAGAATTAATATCTCTCCTTTTTTAAGAGTAATACATAAGTTATGTGGGACTTCTTGAAATTTTTGTATATTTTTCTGAAGTGCATAAATGGGCTAACCAAATGAAAACTTTCTGCATGTATGTGCAGTTAATTTTCTGGGTATGTTTGGATAAACGATTTTCAAAAGGATGGTTGCACTTAATAATAAAATCTGAGAAAATTCGTGTAAGTTCATAAGACATATAAATGCCTGGGTAAATTATTATAGCTTCTTAATCAGAGTCTGAGTTTTACTTTAAAATTCGTAAATTGGAGTTTGAATCATACTAAAATGAGTAACCTAAGGTACAGATATTCCGACCTTATCCCTTACGGTTTCTCATGATTAGCTCACAACGGTTTGATATTAGTTTTGATTATGATGCGTTTGATCTGAGCCTTCTTATTATGGCTTTCTTATTTGATCTATGCCTTTGCTATGCTCCATTAGATTTGTAAATCTTTGATTATGAACCTTTGCTTTGATCCTTTGCTATGAACCTTAATGATGAACCTTTGCTATGAACTTATGAATATTTGATATGAACCTTTGATATGAACTTTGATATGATATGACATTTGAACCTTTCAGTTTGATACCCGAGCCAAGTTCGTTTCATATCCATGAAGGTAACATGGCCATGTCATTGATGCTCCAATGGCACGACTCTAGTGTGGTTGAGTGATGTTCCACACCGTCCCATTTTGATATGATATGTGCACTTTATATTTGTTATGGCCAATATGATTTGTTCGGGGGCATATGGATGCATCCTAGGTTCGATTTGTATTTGATTGGATATGACATGATTATGATATGATATGTTCGGTGATTGATGCTTGTGTGCAATACACGTCTTTCACATGTTCGGGAGTTAGCTACTCCATGGTTACTATGATATTGATTTAATTTGTGTTCGGGCTCGTGGTAGATTACTGACCTTTCCTTATTTTTGATATCCTTTTGTTTATACCTTATGCTTTGCCCAATGCACCATATTATTCCTTGTTCCTTATCTTTTGTTTTGTTTTTATATATCTGTTCACTGAGCTTTTTAAGCTCAGCCGCATTTCTTTTCCTGTGGCAGGTTTTAGGTTGGAAGCTGGGTTTGAGTGGAGAGTGCATAGGAGCTTAGTGGACTACCCTGATGATTAGAAGCCCATTTGCATCTTGATTAGACTTGGATTGGATTTAGTTTGGATTGTATTACATATTGTATAAAGTTAGCATTTCATTTGTTTCCTTAGAATACCTTTGTACTTATTATGTTTATAAGTCTTCCGCTTGTGTTGTATGTTCTGATTTGGCACCATATTGTGATACTTCTACCCTTGTCGGGTTGGGGTGTTACAATTATGGTATCAGAGCCCAGGCTGCGACTTGTAGTACATAAGTTAGGACCTGTGGAAACTTGGACCCTTAGGTTTGCACTTTAGGAGCTTATGGAATAACCTTGGAAGGATTTGCTTTAGGTTCTCCACTTAAGAACTTTAGTATGACCGGTGAGGATTGGGTAGATTATATGATAAGAAGTTGGTTATTCATATTGCTTCCGAATCACTCTGATTTATGCCTCTGCTTTAGTTAAGCCATTATAAGATCATTCATTCCACAAATTAGAAGATTTATCAGGATACGCAACATAAGTTTAGAATGCTTTGAGATTCTGTAGTATGCCGTATAAGTTTCATTTCCTGAGAATTTTCACTTTCTTTTGAACTTCAGTTCTTGATTCGTTTGTCACTCGTTTAAATGCCCTATGTCTGTTCAGAGAATTCGCGTATGTTTGAATTTGATGTGTTCGACACACTCTGTGGTTTTTCTTGATTTTGATAAGCACATTAAGATTCCTTCTTCGTTATTGATCTTGCCTTATCTTTTCTATCTCTACGGAAATCTTATGATTATCCATCCCGAATATCCATATTGTTCGATGCGATTCGAAGATGTTTGAGGAGAAGTTCGTTCTGCTAATCTATTTATTTAGAAATGTTCGATTCGATATTATTCTGGATACAAATTTGTTGACTAAGCATTGTGATGCTATCAACTGTCATATTATTTTGTCATCTTTGAAGATTTGAGAGAACTCAAAATTTCATAACATATTCCCCACCTGATAATCGATTATGATCACCTTTGTTTTGAAAACTCGTGCGTTAATCCCTCGCGGTTGTGAAGATACTTTGTTTGATGAAACTCGCCTCGAGAGTTCTTCGGTTGTTTGAAACTGTTCGCAGCGTATTCCTTAACGAACTACCAAGATTTCCATCTAAATGTGAAATTGTTTTGATCTGATTATGAGGATCTGTTCAGTCACGACTCGGGATATAATGTGATTACAATAAAGGCATGTGTATATGAGGCAAGTATTATGACGCATGGCCAACGTGATAATAGTTACATCATATAACTTGAACTTATTGTGGTCATAGGATATTTTGAGAAGTGCTGGAGGTCAGTAAGTTGGTTGATCTGGAAACCTTATCCGTATAAGAATGATGCTTTGCCCAATTCTGAAAACTCCATTGTGAATGACATCAGTGGAAGGGAAAGGATTGAAGAGCCAGCTTCTAGGAAGTGGTTTCACCGGTACAAGTTTCTGGTACAAGTGTGTATCTTTGATGTGCTTTTATTTTGTTTGTAGAGAAGAATGATAATAGCATGAAGTTGAGGAAGCTGAATCGTATCATGTTTTGTGTGAAGGAGCGAGATGTTCCTAGATTTTCTTTTCGTATTAGTTATGACCTCTATGAGTATAAGAGATGCCAATTGTATTGGCTACTCCTCCGACTATTCCTATGGAGTTGATAAATCATGTATTTTATGAATATTTGGACAAATTGTCATTGTATGACGTTTTGGGTGTATTCAGAGCTGAAAGAGAAACACGAGGATCATCCTCGTATTCTGTGTTAACATTTCTACGTCAGAAGAAGCTCTATGTGATGTTTTCGAAGAGTAACTTTTGTGGGAAGAAGAACGAGAAGAGAATTCGGAAGAGCTGGAAAGAGATTTGTTTCTACTTTAGAAGGAGACCTAGCTATGTTCTTATGCAACATGGAATGATTCTAGTTAAGCATCTATACATCTAAGAACCGAGGGAGGTGAACGATCCGACGCATAAATTATGGCAGACATGGAGAAGCTCAGGAGCAAGACGGTGGAAGATCAGCTATGTTAAAAGACGAAAGGAAGCAGTTTTAATTGAAGCACACAGTTCTGTCAACTCTATCCATCTCAGTTGTACTAATATATATAGAGTCTTGAAGCAGGAGCGGGACGGGATGGTATGAAGACGGTGGTGACTACATTAGTGATTTTCACGCACAGGAGGAAGAACAACGTGAATTGAGTTGCAGTGGAGCATTGACTGGGATGGCTTGCTTGGAAGGTCGGCAGAGATTTCTTTCGGCATAAAATCATTCAAGCTACATAGCGCACCTGTAGTAAACATGAAGGAAATTGTATTTTGCAGCACATTTTCAGAAGAGGTACAAAAGCCTATGGAGATTTGATTCGGGATGTTAGTATGACTTCTCATTTTCAGATGAATGGATAGACAAAATAACTATTTGAATTTGGAAGAGGTGCTGAGCGGGAAATTTGACAAGTGTTTAGTTAGTTGTGGTTGCTCACTAAGGAAGATGGCATGCAAGTGACAAGATGTTTTTCTAGGAGTTTGTATGAATGGAGATGTAGGATACCTTTTAGTTGGAATAAGGACAGAGAGTTACTTACTGAAGGTTCAGAATCGACTTCAGCAACTAATGGATTAGTTATTATTGTGAAAGAAGAATTTGGAATTTAGACCCGGAGTTGTGTGTCCATATAATTTCCTCGTACAGCAGTGCTAAACGTTTTAGCATCTAAGGAGTTTTCATTCGCGATATGTTAGCCTTTAGGTTCGTTATTATTCGTACAATTATCCTACCAATTCCATTATGCCTTCCAATGTGTTTCGATACTCCGATACGTGCCTAGTGATCGTTAGTACAATTGGGTTACCCATCTCTTCTAAGGAAACTCTTGATACGTTTGATGAGTCGATTTGTGCTCCTTCGACTTTGGCAAATTCTTTTGTTCATTCAAAATTCGGTAGGAATTGATGAAGTTTCATCGTTTAGTACTATCTCTGTGTTTGTCTCGTGGGATTATGTGTTTCATGTATCTCCTTCTGAGATTTCAACCATCATCTGTCATCTGTCGTCTGCTACGCATTTGTTTCGCATTCATTGGATCAGATTTGTTACGCTTTGTGTTCTGTGGAGAGCCTGGGGCTATCCAAGTTGTCGGGATCGAGTCATGAGAAACTATTCCGTTTGTGAAGATTCTGCTGGAAGAACCTCTCCGAACGTGAGGCTAATTATCGTTATTCCTTTTTAATTGCTACTTCTCCGTCTAACTTTTGCGACTTCAATTTTCGGAGACGAAAATTTTCTTTTAGAGGGGAAGAGTTGTAAAACCCTAAAATTCGAATTCCAAATTTACGTCTAATTTCGAATTTTTCTCTAAACTTTGTAATGATTTATTTTAAACCCTAACTATATGTTATGTATTAAAATTAAAATTAAAATGTACTAACCCAAGTTTAAACCTATAATAAATAATTTGCAACATCCGAATAATGATTGGAATCTCACTAATCTGGGCTAATTATCACATACCACAACCAAACCCAATTATGGGCTTTCAATACCTTCCATTTTAACCCCCTCCGCCCTAAAACTCTAGTATATATAACGCGACTTCTTTCTTGCCCCTCCCCTATTCATTCATACGAAGCATAACACACACAAGTTGCTATTGTTTTTCTCTATCAAGTCCAAGCGTTCAAGGGCTTTATTGCTATGTTCGTGATCCTTAAAAAGGTGTTGATGTGGTGATCTGAATTCGTGGGGTTTCTTCACGTTCTTTTCTTGTTTCGGTTCATCAAGGTATCACCAATCGCTCTCCTTTTCTGTCTCAATTCGACTCACCTATAATGTTTATCTGAATCTATAAAACACTAAAACCCTAATCTGTTGTATATAATATGCTTACTAAATCTAAATATAAAACCCTAAGTAATTAATGAGGGACGTTTAGGGTTTTAATTTGGGAATTGTGTTGTTTCTGTCTCACTGTTTGCTGTCCAGAATATGGGTCGTTTTGAAAGGGGTCCATTTTAATGATACCAATGTGTTTTTGGGTGATTCTTGAATCTAAAATCAAGTTCTGGAAAAGTACTTTCTTAATATGTAAGCCTTGTAATTTTTAGAGGTAGGGAGAATGTCTTTTATGATTTTACAAGTTCAAGTGTCAAATCTGTCAATTAGTAATCCGAATTTCAACCTTGGTTTATGATTTTTGTTTTGAAATCAGTAAGAAAGAATTAACTCAAATTGGACAGGGCTTAAATATAAGATGTGTTTGGGCTCTGTAAGTTTTGGTGGAATTTTTAGAGTAGCACAACATGGTCTCTTAATTGCTTACTTTTTGAATCTCAGATTTGTCACCGAATCTGGACTAGTTTTGATAAGAAATTTTTGTTCTATAGTTATACTACCTGGAAATTCTACAAAAATTACACAAAGTAGAAAACATATGTACCTACTTGAGGTAATTTTGATAAGGCTCCAGGAGGTGCACAAGTATACTTTAAAAATCCAGGAACGTGATACATATTTTGATACTAAAAGCTGAGTAATCGAGTCTGAAATTCAGCTGATATATTTGATTTTTCATTTTCAAATCATAAAGATTTAAGAGCTCTTCTTTTTCAAGAGTAATATTTAAGATTTGTGGGACTTCTTGAAATTTTTGTATATTTTTCTGAAGTGCATAAATGGGCTAACCAAATGCAAACTTTCTGCATGTATGTGCAGTTAATTTTCTGGGTATGTTTGGATAAACGATTTTTAAAAGGATGGTTGCACTTAATAATAAAATCTGGGAAAATTCACGTAAGTTCATAAGACATATAAATGCCTGGGTAAATTATTATAGCTTCTTAATCAGAGTCTGAGTTTTACATTAAAATTCGTAAATTGGAGTTTGAATCATACTAAAATGAGTAACCTAATTTCAATTTGACTTAAAGTAATACTTGGTATTTAATTCGTATAGGTTCCGTGAAGCGGGAGTGATCCATCTCGTGTGACCTTTCTTTTCCTGTTTGTTTGCTTTGCCTAAGGTACAGATATTCTGACCTTATCCCTTAGGGTTTCTCATGATTCGCTCACAACGGTTTGATATTAGTTTTGATTATGATGCCTTTGATGTGAGCCTTCTTCTTATTATGGCTTTCTTATTTGATCTATGCCTTTGCTATGCTCCATTAGATTTGTAAACCTTTTATTATGAACCTTTGCTTTGATTCTTTGCTATGAACCTTAATGATGAACCTTTGCTATGAACTTATGAACGTTTGATATGAACCTTTGATATGAACTTTGATATGATATGACATTTGAACCCTCCAGTTTGATACCCGAGCCAAGTTCGTTTCCTATCCATGAAGGTAGCATGGCCGTGTCATTAATGCACCAATGGCACGACTCTAGTGTGGTTGAGTGATGTTCTACACCGTCCCATAGAAGCTCCCTCTACTTATTCATTGTAATAAGATTCGAATCATGATGTTCAAAATCAAGATACTTAAGGGATAATCATCTCAATATTCCAAACATGATGTGGTTTGGATAATTTACCCAAGAACTCATTATTTTGGTAGCCTAATCATCTTATCCTCCATAACACGAATCTAGAGTTGGAGATAGAATCAACATACCTTAATATGACGAAATCACTGAACCCCAAAGGTAGAATCTGACTCCAGTTGGATATACGTCACTCCAAGGTGCTACTCCTCTTCAATGATCAATAACAAGAAGTATCCAATGTCCAATGGTCAAGTGGATGTGTTATAAGTGTGTCTAAGGAAGATGATATGCCCTATGGTCTCTCAAAGACGAAAGCTGAACGATGGAAATGAGAACAAAATGGAGTGCTGGCCCATATATAAACTTTCTGTACAAGGCAGATTAGCGCACGCTACTAAGCATTCCTTAGCGCGCGCTAATAAGAGTTGACTTCAAAACTGTCCAGGTTCGTCCCTGGGAATCTTATCCGGACCCATGTCCCGGCTGGCGCATATGCTAGCCGCCCAGCTCAATAATTGAGTGCCTAGCGCACGCAACTCCTACATACGTAGCGTGCGCTAGTAGTAGCCGATAGCGCGCATTAAGCTACATTCTTAGCGTGCGCTATTATGAATTTGCATGAGAAATTTTGCATGTTGATATACTTATGTACAAAGATGCCAATGTAAGAAATATCATACTCTAATCATCAAGATCACAATTCCGAATAATACAGGGTTCGAATACAGGTAAAATACACAGTAATAAATCCGGATATTACATACTCTCCTACTAAAAAGGAGTTTCGTCCCGAAACTCAAGACGAAAATAACTCGGGATATCTGGACTTCATGCCATCTTCCGTTTCCCATGTGGCTTCTTCCACTCCGTGACGTGACCATTGAACTTTGACCAAAACGATGGATTTGTTCCTCAACTGCTTAACTCGACTCTCGAGTATCTTGACCGGTCTTTCTTTAAACGTCCCATCTTGAGCGACTTGGATCTCGCCGAAATCAATGACATGACTAGGATCTGGTATATACCTCCATAATTGGGATACGTGAAACATGTTATGAACATGGCACAATGACGGCGGCAATGCCAATCTGTATGCCAACTCCCCAACTCTCTCAAGGATCTCAAATGGTCCGATATATCTCGGACTCAGCATATCTTCAACCGTTTGAATGGTCCTCTCGGATTGTCCGTCAGTCTGCGGGTGATAAGCTGTACTGAAGTTTAATTCGGTCCCCAAGGCCTTATGAACTGCTTTCCAAAAATGAGACACAAAACGGCCGTCTCGATCAGAAACCATGGTCTTCGGCGTACCATGCAATCGAACTATCTCTGAAATAAATACTCATGCCAACCTCTCTGGTCCCCACGTGTCCTTAATGCCTAGAAAATGAGCTGATTTGGTTAAACGATCAACTATCACCCAAATCATGTTCATTCCTATTTTGGTTCTCGGCATACTAGTGATAAAGTCCATCGATATGTCCTCCCACTTTCATTCAGGAATCGGGAGCGGCTTCAACATTCCGGCAGGCCGTTGATGCTCGATCTTAACCTGCTGACAAGTCAGGCATTTCGAAACATAGTCTGCTACATCTTTCTTCATATTGCCCCTCCAAAAATTCTACTTCAAGTCCTTATACATCTTACTGGTGCCCGGGTGGATAGAATAGGGCGAGCTGTGAGCTTCTTTCATAATCGTCTGTTTCAGAACATCGACATCAGGAATGCAGAGTCGGTTCTGAAATCTCAAAACTCCATAATCATGAATTAGGAATCCGGGGGCCTTTCCTTTTATCACTTCATTACATAACCGAATCATCAGAGGATCATCTGTCTGTATAGATTTGATTTCTTCGGTTAATGATGAAGTTGTCCTTGGACTCTTTGTAACCATACTTCAATTCCTTCTCTAATCATCTCTCGTTGAAAGCTAAGTTGGGAGTTTAGAGTCTCCAGCATCTGAATAGAAACAGGCTTGCAGCTAAGTGCATCGGCCACTACATTCGCTTTGCCTGGATGATACAAAATCTCCAAGTCGTAGTCCTTAATCAGATCTAACCATCTTCTTTGCCGCATGTTCAGCTCTTTCTGACTGAAGATGTATTTGAGACTCTTGTGATCAGTAAAGATCTGACAGTGAGTCCCGTACAAGTAATGTCTCCAGATCTTTAAAGCAAAAACTACTGCTGCTAGCTCCAAATCATGTGTTGGGTAATTCACTTCATAAGGTTTCAGCTGTCGCGACGCATAAGCGATCACCTTATCATTCTGCATCAATACGCACCCGAGCCCTTGGTTCGAAGCATCACTGTAAACTATGAATCCTCTAGTCCCCTGTGGAAGTGATTGAATCGGCGCCGTCATCAATCTCTTCTTCAATTCATCAAAGCTAATCTGACACAACTCGTTCCACTCAAACTTTTGAGTTTTCTGCAGGAGTCGAGTAAGTGGGCGGGAAATTTTGTAAAACCCTTCCACGAACCGACGGTAATACCCAGCAAGTCCTAAGAAACTTCGGACTTCTTTCACGTTCTTTGGAGGCTTCCAATCCAAAACCGCTTCAATCTTCTGAGGATCTACTCAGACTCCTTCACCTGATACCACATGACCGAGGAACATTACTTCCTTTAGCCAGAATTCACACTTAGAGAGTTTGGCGTACAGTTGCTCGCTTCTTAAAAGTTCTAATATAATCCGCAAATGCTGTGCATGCTCTTCCGGGTTCTTAGAATACACTAGAATGTCATCAATGAACACGACCACAAATTTATCCAAATATTCGATGAACACTCGGTTCATATCTTCTTTCTAAGAAAGATGCTAAATCTCGCTTGATCCGTTGGATTCTATTGTTACAAGAGTTTGACTTAGAAATTCGAGATAAAAAAGGTGCTGAAAATATTGTTGCTGATCATTTGTCTAGGCTAATCATGAATTTTACTGATAAAGAACCTCCTATAAATGAGACATTCCCTGATGAACAACTCATGTCTGTTTCTCAAATAACTTGGTATGCAGACATTGTCAATTATCTTGTCACTGGTAACATGCCATCTCATTGGAATAACCAAGATAAAACAAAATTTTTAAACGAAGTAAAAAAATTCTTTTGAGATGATCCATATTTGTTTAAATATTGTCCTGATCAAATCATTAGGAGATGTGTGCCAGAACATGAACAACAAAATATCATTTCCTTTTGTCATGATCATGCATGTGGAGGTCATTTTAGTTCAAAGAAAACAACTGCTAAAATTCTGCAATGTGGTTTTTATTGGCCAACATTTTTCAAAGATACACATTCATATTGTAGCACATGTGATAGATGTCAAAGATTAGGTCGAATTTCTAAAATAAATATGATGCCTTTAAGCCCAATTTTAATTCTTGAAATATTTGATGTTTGGGGCATAGATTTTATGGGACCTTTTCCAATTTCTTTTGGCAATCTTTACATCCTTGTGGCCGTCGATTATGTTTCAAAATGGGTAGAAGCAATTGCTTGCAAAAAAAATGACCACAAAGTCGTGGTAAAATTTTTGAAAGAAATATTTTTTCCAGATTTGGAACACCACGAGCTATTATAAGTGATGGAGGTAAACATTTTTGTAATAAATTTTTGAATTATTTATTTAAAAAATATGGTGTTACACATAAAGTTGCTACTCCTTATCACCCTCAAACAAGTGGACAAGTTGAAATTTCAAACAGAAAAATCAAATATATTCTTGAAAAAACTGTTAATCCTACAAGGAAAGATTGGTCTTTGCGATTGAATGATGCATTGTGGGCTTACCGTACTGCTTTTAAAACTCCCATCGGAATGTCTCCATTTAGGCTTGTCTTTGGAAAACCATGTCATTTGCCTGTTGAATTGGAACATAGAGCATATTGGGCCATAAAACGATTAAATTTTTCATTAGACATGGCTGGAATTCATAGGAAACTTCAACTAAATGAATTGGAAGAAATCAGAAATGATGCTTACGATTGTGCAAGGAAATATAAGGACAAAATGAAATTTTTTCATGATAAACACATTTTGAGAAAAACTTTTTCTCCTGGTCAAAAAGTCCTTTTCAACTCTCGTTTGTTATTATTTCCAGGCAAGTTGCGTTCACGATGGTCTGGTCCATTTATTATTCATACGGACTATCCTCACGGAGCTGTAGAAATTGAAAATCTAAAAAATGGTAATATTTTCAAAGTAAATGGTCAACGGTTAAAACCATATTTCGAATTAAAATATTTTGAGGTAGAAGAGATTATTCTTAAGGACCTCTATATTGTGGATTAATTCTCCATTGTGTTTGCCCTGTCAAGTGGCGGATAACGGTACTCCGTGGCTAGTAAAGTCGGATTTTTCAGTTTCCCACAACAACTGATTTTGTAGATATTTTTTTTATTATTTTTAATTATGGAACAAACTTTGAAAACAATTGAAAAAAGATTCCCTTTCTTAGTAAAAAAGTCATTTTGAAACTTTACCAAGCCAGACTTGAAAGGATGAGGTTGCTTATGAATACGGGCATACCTTTTGATATTCGATTCATTATTGAAGCCAAAGTGAGAATAGCGGGTGAATTCACGGAAACACCAACTAGATTTTTACCAGGGCTTGGAAAAAGTCCATATGCCAAGAAACGACGAGCAAAGAAAATCGCCGTTTGCTACAAATGTGCTAGGTGGAACTGTGATTATTGCATGAATACAGCAGGTGCATTAGTGAGACCAAACGGCATCACTATAAACCCATAGTGTCCGTAACGAGTTCTGAACGCTGATTTCGGAACATCAGATTCCTTAATCCTCAGCTGATGATATCCTGATCTCAGATCGATTTTAGAAAATACTGTTGCTCCTTGCAACTGGTCAAACAGATCATCAATCCGTGGCAACGGATACTTGTTCTTAATCGTCATTTTATTCAGCTCACGATAGTCAATATACAGTCGAAGCGATCCATCCTTCTTCCGAACAAAAAGAACTGGAGCTCCCCAAGGCGAAACGCTTGGCTGGATATAGCCTTTGTCCAATAACTCCTCTAGCTGCTTCTTCAGTTCGTACATCTTAGTAGGTGCCATACGATACGGCGCCTTAGAAATTGGTGTAGCTCCGGGTTCCAGCTCAATGGTAAATTCTACATCCCTTCGTGGAGGTAGTCCAGGTAACTCATGAGGAAATACATCTGGAAATTCGTTCACAACAGGAATGGATGAAAGTTCCACAATTTCGTCTTCTTTTTTCATTGCATAGCACCAGTATCCGGTGCAGCCATGTTTCAACAATTTGACAGCTTTCATCACTTTGATCAACTTTCCTGAGCTACCCGGTTTCCATCCCTCAAATAGTATTTCGGAACCATCGTCAGCGATCAGCGAGATATTCCTCCTTCGGTAGTTTACAATTGCTCCATATCGATTAAGCTAATCGTCTCCGAGTATCAGGTCGTCTCCTTGCATTTCTATTACAATCAAATTTGAGAGCCACTCTCTGCCTCTAAATAATACAGGGAAATTTATGGTTTCTAAGTTCCCGACAATCCTCTCTCCACTCGGTAAACCAACAACATAAGGTTCACAAGTATGAAAACCAGAAATATTCAAATGATTTACACAAGACAAGGATATAAAAGAATGTGTAGCTCCTGTATCGAATAAAACGCTAACTGGCTGGGAAAGGATCTGGGCCAGTGCACGATGCGGCAAAGACATCCTGATCGTCTGTTCTCCTCATCTCGTACAGACGTGGGGAACAGATCCGGCACTCGATGTACCCTTTCGGTCCCACTGTCCTCTGCCTCGCCCGCGGCCAAAATTCTGAGGCATCTGAACACTTTGATGTGTCTGTTGGATACTGGCTTTCTTCTGGACTGGATGTGGTGTACGGGCTCTAAAAGACTTTGCAGCCTCTTCACAGAACACCGCATGATGTCCCCCTCGACCACAATCAAAACAAGTCACGGCAGGTAGGGGGCAATTCCGTCGATAGTGCCCCATCTGGGCACAGTTAAAGCATTTCCTGGTAACATCAGTCATGGTTGATGTTGCTCCAAAGTTCTTTCCGCTCCTAACTGGGTGCGGAGGTTTCTTGAAAGAGTAAAAGGATGACTGGGCCTTGCGAGGACCGCTGTTCTTGTGCTCTGTGAAAGTACCAGAGACTTTCTGTTTCTTGGATTCTGTAAATTTCTCCATAGCTGCTTCCTTGATCTCATACGCCAACGCCTTATCCTGGTATTGACGAAGTGTGGTACATTCAAAACCAGACATGTACCTCTGGATTTCTGGTTTCATTCTCATATCAAAATGGATCATCATTTCTGCATCATTACGACCCGGATGTCGAACAAATGCCACTTTGGTTAAACGTTTTAATTGCTCGAGATCGCACATCGAAGGCGAGCGGAGAAAAACTCCCGAACCTTGGCTTCCTCACGGGACGAGGCGATCGAGCCTCCATCATTAATTTAAACTCTGTCCAATCAGCATCATGGTCTACAGGCCGGATGGCTTCCCACCATTCGGACGCTTCCCCTATCAGAAAGTATTGAGCGATAGAGGCTCTCCGGTCGTCTGGGCAGGTAATTCCGGCAAAGATTTTCTCCAGTTCCTTCAACCAATGGTCCCAGGTGGTAGTCTCAGAAATACCATCGAATTTGGGTGGTTGCATCTTCGCCTCCTCTTGCAGCCACCGGTCACCTCGATTTCCCATGTCTGGGATCCCTTGCTGTCTCTCTCCCTGCTGTAGTCCCATCGCCACTTGCATTCGGTCCATGACTTGGGCGAACTGAGTCATATGGTTCACCACTTGACGAAGGATCTCTGGTACAGCAGGTTCCGGTTCGTTATTGATAGATCTATGTGGCTCGCCTGAGCTATGACTGGCCTGATTAGAAGGCGATGCTTCCCTTTCAGCATTCCTTCGTCCGCGTCCGTGACCGCGACCACGTCCACGTCCGCCTCTCAACATACTGTAAGCATAAATACTCAATATACAGGAAACAATATCGTTCGAATGCTCAAGTACAAAGGAATATAACATGTAAAAGATGAGATAGAGTTTAGTAACTTACAACCACCGCCCGCACGAAGACGTAGGCAGTACAGTGATGTTATTCGCGGCCGGTTACCTCAAAAGACATCAATGACCCCTATTTTATCCCAATGGCCAAGATATCCATAATCTTAGCTCTGATACCATATTCTGTAACACCCCCGATATATTTAGGAATATTACAGCGCCGTAAATCCTTTACATAAGGATTTACAAGGCTGAAGAATTGAACAGACATTAAGAGGTACTTACGAATGGAAATAACGGAATTAAGATACAACAGTTCTGACCAAATACTGAAAATACAAATGTTCAACAGAAACTTATTAATACATCACCAATTTAAATTCATCATAAAGGACTACGTACTCGAGTACTTATTGAAATAAACAATAAACAACAGACAAATAAACCCGGCCGGAACATCACTCTGCACCCTCGTCGTCATGCAGCTCCAGTGGTTGTTTTCCCGCTCTCCTGGATCCTGAACATAAACAAAATGTTCACCCCCGAAGGGGTTAGCACAACGATGCTAGTACAAGTACCACAACATATTATTCATATCTCACGAAGAATAATAACGTAAACGACAAAAATACCAACAAGTCTTCTCCTACGAGAAACTCATAAATGACATACATAACTGATAATCACAACATGATATCACAACATACACATGGTAATTCCGACGATCCAGCGTTCACTGCCTAGAACCCACGATGATCCCGTCAGACCAACCCGTGGTGGAAAAACCCGTCTGATGATCCACCGCACGCTAGCATAGATCCCCCGAGGATCCCGTCGGACCAACACGAGGTGGACATACAACAACGACATACATGCACGACAATGTGTATAACATCAATACATAAAACAGATAAGGTACTTGCCTCAATTCGAAGACAAGAACAATACTTCCACGAAAATGAACACTCGAAGGTCGCCCACCTCAATCAATCACGTATCAAGCTCGAACCTTAACAAAAGAAATAATATAGAATTTATCTCACGTCGTACGAATGTCTAACAATTCGATTTACGGCCAAAATCTCATAAAATGTAATCTGCCTGAACCGCTTAGCGCACGCTAAGTACTCTGTGTAGCGTGCGTTAAGTCTGCTCGATAGCGCACGCAAACAACAAAGCCTAGCGTACGTTAACTATGCACGGTCAGTACTTCACTGATCAGCCGACTGACTCGTCTGATGGCCTAACGTACGTTACGTACCAAACGTAGCGTACGTTAACTCATGCTCGATAGTGCACGTTAATCTACATAGCTTAGCGTGCGCTAACTGTGCATGGCAGTTTACTACTGGGCAGTAGACTGATCTCGACATGATCAAACCAAATGAAATCTTCAGTGTTAAGTCATGTTATCTCCATGAATATCATGTTCATACGGTTATGAATGATCCTACAGATAACAACAACTTCGGATTCAAAGATATGTATACTATTATAAAACCATATTCCATTTCGATTACCATTCTTCATGCGATAATTCGGAAAGCTTATCGGTCGATATCAACACCTTTATATCAATCAAAAACTATCATTCTGTAGTTTGATTAACATTCCATCTTTACAAGATAAATCCTTCCATGATCAACCCTTTAGATTCGTCTAACAATAATGATGTTAAAGTCAAGTCCAAGATTGCAATGAATACATCTACTAGATCCGGATTACCAATGATAGAACCTTCCTCTACTTATTCATTGTAATAAGATTCGAATCATGATGTTCGAAATCAAGGTACTTAAGGCATAATCATCTCAATATTCCAAACATGATATGGTTTGGATAATTTACCCAAGAACTCATTATTTTGCTAGCCTCATCATCTTATCCTCCATAACACGAATCTAGAGTTGGAGATAGAATCAACATACCTTAATATGACGAAATCACTGAACTCCAGAGGTAGAATCTGACTACAGTTGGATATACGTCACTCCAAGGTGCTACTCCTCTTCAATGATCAATAACAAGAAGTATCCATGTCCAATGGTCAAGTGGATGTGTTATAAGTGTGTCTAAGGAAGATGATATGCCCTCTGGTCTCTCAAAGACGAAAGGTGAATGATGGAAACGAGAACAAAATAGAGTGCTGGACCATATATAAACTTTCTGTACAAAGCAGATTAGCGCACGCTACTAAGCATTCCTTAGCGCGCGCTAATAAGAGTTGACTTCAAAACTGTCCAGGTTTGTCCGTGGGAATCTTATTCGGACCCATGTCCCGGCTGGCGCATGTGCTAGCCGCCCAGCTCAATAATTGAGTGCCTAGCGCACGCAACTCCTACATACGTAGCGTGCGCTAGTAGTAGCCGATAGCGCGCGTTAAGCTACATTCTTAGCGTGCGCTATTACGAGTTTGCATGAGAAATTTTGCATGTTGATATACTTATGTACAAAGATGCCAATGTAAGAAATATCATACTCTAATCATCAAGATCACAATTCCGAATAATACAGGGTTCGAATACAGGTAAAATACATAGTAATAAATCCGGATATTACACCCACGACCCATTCCCCTGTTTGCCCCGGTAGTCTGATAAGAAGTGGATGGAGGCACATGGTCCTAGACAGAAGACTGAACTGGAGCATGAGACGCTATTGGTTCACGTTCGGGTCCATTCCTGCAAAAATGAGCACGATGCCCATTCTTCCCACAAGTATGGTATGCGACGGCTGGCTTTGGGCATTTGGAGCTGAGGTGCCCCTGGTCTCCACAGTTATAGCACACAACAGATGAGGGGACCACTCGAGAGTGCGATTCGGCTAGCTTCGACGCCATGGGTGGTCGATCAGAAGGGTTTGGCAATGACTAGGGCTTCATGAATGTCCCCCAGTTACTCTCAGTCTGGTTCTGGTTCCTGGATCTTTTGTTGTTGGACTGTGGTTGCTTCTTGGAAATCTCCTTTGCGGTAAGTTCCTCTTCCAGAGTTTTCTCGATGAACTCCGGTAGGGTCGTGTAGTGGTGGTTCAACAGCTGCATTCTCATTCGGGGTTTAATCCTCTTGAGAAAATATTAGATCTTATCAGCCTCTGTTCGGACAATCGACGAGGCGAAAGGAAGAAGTGCCTAAAATTTCTCGGCAACAGGTAGTACATCATCGTCTTTAGACGGGTCCAGATTTAGCAGTTCTGACAGCTTGGCCTCAAGGAGTGGCCCTGGATAGTAACGGTCTAGCATGAGTTTTTTAAATTCCTCCCAAGTATATACACCATCAGCTGGCCTCACTGAAAGCCACCAGGTGTGAGCGCCCTTGCTAAGATAGTAAGTTTCTATGGATACGCTATTCTTTTCGGGACAGTCCACCATCTCAAACAATTTCTCAAAATGTTCAATCCAATGTACAATGTCAGCCGGCTTGGAGGAGCCTTCAAAGGTCGGAGTTCGCTGGCGAGAGATATCGCTAATGATTCGACTCACGGGTCCGCCAAGCACAGGAGGTAGAGGATTAGGCCCTTGTTGCTGGACAGTAGTGGCCCTCTGCATAGCTTCCATTAATTGACCCATCTGGGTCATCTGAGCCATCATGCCCTGCATCACAACGTAAGGATCGATATGTGCATCCTCACGCCTAGTGTGGTGCGATTGGTCCCTAGAAGGCGAACCACTGCCTGCGGAACTATGCTCCACATTCGCGCATCTGTTGGCTCAAGGTATCAAGATTTGGCCCGTCACGCGGCCTCGTCCCCTTCTGCCACGACCTCTCAGATTTTTTTCCATACTGAAAGAATCAATCATAATGATAACCATAAGTACAATTAAAGATACTAATCAAAATTCATGTTAAGTTAATAGCAACAATGAATCACATATTCGAGAAAACAGTTAACAATGAATTATCGACACCACGAGTGTCACACAGAATAATACATCGACGTCGAGTCGAATAATTTCAATAATAAAATCAATCCAGGATTTACCTCGAATTATCAATCAGATAAATCCTGCCACAGATCCTCGAAATAACAAGATCAACAAAGAGATCCATTCTAATATTAATATCATGTCAGTAATTAAATCATGGCTCGTAAAGTACATACCGTATTTGGCTCGTAGGGTCAGGCGCTTGCACAGGTCACACGTGACACGAAGGTCTTTTGATACTAGTTCATTCTACAATGACTCTTAAAGAGAAAACAACACTCTCTGATACTTGTTGTTACCCAAAATATTATCCGGAGATAGTATTGCTGGAATGATCGAGTAACAAACAAATGCGAGAACACTTCCGTGAGAAAATAGATAACACAAGATTTGCCGGGGTTGTTAATCCCGGGCTTGAATGCTCTCGCGAGATGCTATTAATAAATATACTATCGAGTACAAATATTAATGTTAGAATCTATTACACGGAGTGCAAAAACTTCTAGTTATCTAGGCTTTAGAGCGCGTAGATTGCCGGAAGAACCAGATAGATAGATCTGTGAGTTCTTGCTTGGGATATATGATGAATGTGTATAAATATCACTATGAATGTATTAGTGGTTGCCAAAAGAGCCTTTGATTCTCTCTTTGGTGTGTATTTTGCACTTAATTCGTAGTAGAATTCGCCTCTTTGGCCACAGCAGTGAGTCCTCTATTTATAGGGGACAAGGTAGTTGGGATCCCTCAGGCGATCGCGGGCGATCGCCGTTTTCTATATTAAAATAAGACGGCCGATCGTCCCGTCACGTGGGCCTGTTCCCTTGAGGTCCGAGGCTGCAGTGGAGGCGGTGGGTGAACGATGGGAAGCCGGCCGCGCGTTGCGAGTCATTGTCGGGAGGACCCACTTTGTACCTTTCGGCGGCCTTGTCGGTAGGTGTGGTAGGTGACAGGCTGGGGTCAATGGTCCTATCTGTCGGTATCCTTTGAAGATCCGCACGTGGGCCATCGTCCAAGATTCGGTCTTCGACGACTTTGACGGATGCCGGATCCATACGTGGCACGAGATGATCGACTCTGGTTCGCTCATTAAAGACGATCGTCAGACATCAAAAGACGATCGCTGGGTACCAAAAGACGGTCGCCGTATGGTGCCGAACTCCAGGCGTTTGTCCAAAGTATGTCTTCCATGGTTGGCTTCTCTGATTGTGATGCCGATCGCCTATCGAGGCGAATTAATCGCCGCACAACAATTGCCCCCCAGCTCGCCTCGATGTTGAAAACACGGGGTGAGGTGGCACTGTTGGCGATCGCCAATGTTTAAACGATCAGCCGATCTGGATTCAAATATGGACGACCTTCTTTCGCATCGGGAGCAGCGGGAAAAGAAGGCGGGCTTTCCAAAAGTGGCAGGGACACGCGTCGCGCCGCTGTTGGGGGAATCCGACGGTTTGTCAGACCTGTCGGATGGCATGCCCTCGAAAAGACGCGTATGCGGGATTCGAGGGCCGAATTTAATGCGTCCCCACGTGACGGTTGCGATCCAGCCCCCGAGGTTTCTCCTATTTGCATTTAGGCCCTCGTCTCCATCTATAAAAAGGGCAGGACTTCTTCTCCTTCACTTTTTACGCGTCCTTGCTTCCCTATCCGAATTTCTGCAAAAAATTCTGGAGCTACTTGTGCCGATCTCCCTCTTTTCTCTAGGTAAGAAAAATTAACCTTCGCCCTCTCTTTACTTTCTAATATGTCGGGAGGATCAAAAGCCTTCGAGACCGGAAGTTCTTCATTGCCGCGTCGCTGAACGGGAGGAGATTCCCGTTGGAGTGGATAAGGAGACGGCCGTTGAAGCTATTCGAGCGGGGATTGCACCCGCAGAACTCGAAGAACTTTTCAACGAGGCCGAGGTGGCGAGGACGGCGGAGCAGGGGGGCTCGCCGGTGGATGAGGATGATTTGGTGTGGGAGGCCTGGGAATGAGAGAGTAGATTCGGCCCCGCCTACGTGGCTTTTGCTCAGATGATGGAAGCGATCGCCGGACCCTGTCCGGAATTCGATTTTGAAGCCTACACCGCCGTTCACCCTTACGAACATGTGAATCGGACGGTCTTTCAGGTCGCCGTCCCGTCTTCGTGGACTCTCGGAAAGATCCGGAGTACGGCGATCAAGAAAGACCTGAGCCGTTGGAGGGATAAATATCATATCCCCTCTGACGTTTCTTTGCACGTGCCCTCGGAGAATGAGCGTGCCGACCAACCGCCCAAGGATATGGTTGCCGTCAACGAGATGATTATGGAGGCGGGTCTGCGATTCCCGTTGCCATTCTCCGTCTCCTACTTGCTGATCGCCTGGAATTTGGCGCCTCTTCAACTGACGCCGAACGCATGGCTACAGATCATCTGCATGTTGACCCTGCTTGGCGGTCACCGGTTGTTCCGCCTCCTTACTGCGCTGGAGATGAATTACTTGTTTAAACTGGCCGCGCAGAAAGGGTCGATCGGCGGCTACCATATCCAAGGACGAATCGGGAGAGTGGTCCTTGGCGTGCCGAATAAGACCAGGGGTGACCTGGCTAAATGGTGTTGGGTCGGCGGGGCATGGCGATCGGCGTCGAGTGACATGTCGAATGAGGAGTTGGAGATCCCCACCACTTTCCGGGAGAGGAATCCGAGTAAGGATTTAAACTCTCCCCTTGATTGAGCTTGTCTTAGACTGATCTAATTTTGTTTTCTTTTTGTAGGACCTCTCGTTCCAGCGATCGGCGACCTTCTATTCGATTTCTTGATCGTTTGGGAGCGGATCCGTGCCTTGCCGAACTCCTTTATTGACGTTCAATCGCTTGGTACCGAAGCTCATCGGTTGGGGGCTTGATTGTTCTGCTACCCCCATCACTTGAAAGTTCCAGGTATGAGTTTAAGTGGTGCTTCCTTTCTTGACGATCGTCTCCAGGAGGTCGTTTTGTTTTGTCTAACTTGTTTGTACCTTTCTTTGACAGAGGCATATTTTCCCCGTTTTGCCGAGCCACCGCCAGAGATAGCCATGTCGAACCCGGGAGTTCTTGGTCGCCTTAACTTGGGCAAGCAGACTGGTCGCGTTCCTGCGACGACGTCTCGCCCTGCTCCGGTGACGAGGCCCGCCGAGGCGCCAGTCGCCGAGCCGGTGGTCCAGGGAGAGGAACAGCTCCAGCGCCGCAAAAGGCGGAGGTCGGAGGAGTCCCCGTCGATTTCTGAGGCGGATGTATCAATTCTTGAGCCTCCGGTCGCTGCGGCTCCTATCTCTGCCATCCTGATGATGGAGCGATCAGGCCCCAGGCCCACGGTCCCCGGCCCCCGGTCATCTGGCAGCTCGGCGAAGAAAGTGGCGATCGCTGAGGCGGAAACCTCCCGGGGCAAGCCTTATTTCGGATGCGATCCCGAGCTGGTCAATAGGTAAGAAAAGGACCAACATTTTCTGAGATAGGCATTCCGAGCATGGTGTAGGCTAACTCCTCGGTTTCCTTTGTTTGTGCTGCAGGGTTCGTCTCGCCAATCCGGACGTCGCACCTATGGTGCTGGACTTTTTGTCGAGCAAGGCTCCGCAACAGTCCCTCGAAGTCCCTGCTTATGTCCGCCAGGCTATCACCTCTCTGCCCAAGGCTTGGACGACCGATCTTGATGCGATCGCTCGTCGGAGATCTGGAGACGCCATGCAGGCGACCGTTGCCCTGGCTCTCCAGACGGCGACGATGGCCGTCCAAGCCTCTAGGGATTTTGAGGGGCGACCCTCCACTGCTCGTCTCCATAGCGACCTCGAGGCCGCCCGGAACAAAATATCGAGGATGCCAACCGGATCCGGTCTATGGAGAAGGAGTATGAAGAGACGGCCAAAAGGGCTAAGCAGGACGTAGACCGTTTGAAGCAGGAGCTAAGCCGCTCTAAGGAGGCTGCCGATCGGTCCCGTGATAAGGAGAAGGAAACCCGCCAGAAGCTCGTGGCTTCGCAGGAGGAGGCGGCCGGGCTGAAGGTGACGGTGGATCGGCTCAGCGGTGAGCTGGAGGCGGCGAAGAAGGAGCTGGAGAAGGCCAGGGGCGAGAATGCTGCCAAGGCGGTCGAGCTGGCGGAGGTCGAGAAGATGGCCGCGGATTTGAAGGGGCAGCTGAAGGCGAATGAGTTGTGCGGCGATTAATTCGCCTCGATAGGCGATCGGCATCACAATCAGAGAAGCCAACCATGGAAGACATACTTTGGACAAACGCCTGGAGTTCGGCACCATACGGCGACCGTCTTTTGGTACCCAGCGATCGTCTTTTGATGTCTGACGATCGTCTTTAATGAGCGAACCAGAGGCGATCATCTCGTGCCACGTATGGATCCGGCATCCGTCAAAGTCGTCGAAGACCGAATCTTGGACGATGGCCCACATGCAGATCTTCAAAGGATACCGACAGATAGGACCATTGACCCCAGCCTGTCACCTACCACACCTACTCACAAGGCCGCCGAAAGGTACAAAGTGGGTCCTCCCCGGACAGTGACTCGCAACGCGTACTGGCTTCCCATTGGTTCACCCAGCTGGCCTCCAGCTGCAACCTCGGACCTCAAGGGAACAGGCCCACGTGACGGGACGATCGGACGTCTTATTTTAATATAGAAAACGGAGATCGCCCGCGATCGCCTGAGGGATCCCAACAACCTTGTCCCCTATAAATAGAGGACTCACTGCTGTGGCCAAAGAGGCGAATTCTACTACGAATTAAGTGCAAAATACACACCAAAGAGAGAATCAAAGGCTCCTTTGGCAACCACTAATACATTCATAGTGATATTCATACACATTCATCATTTATCCCAAGCAAGAACTCACAGATCTATCTATCTGGTTCTTCCGGCAATCTACGCGCTCTAAAGCCTAGATAACTAGAAGTCTTTACACTCCTTGTAATAGATTCTAACATTAATATTTGTACTCGACAGTATATTTATTAATAACATATCGCGAGAGCATTCAAGCCCGGGATTAACAACCCCGACAAATCTTGTGTTATCTATTTTCTCACGGAAGTGTTCTCGCATTTGTTTGTTACTCGATCATTCCAGCAATACTATCTCTGGATAATATTTTGGGTAACAACAATTGGCGCTAGAGGAAGGGAACCTAAACCTTCATTTTTATTCCTACCGTCTCGAAGAACACTCACTGTTCTCCGGACATATACTTGAAGATACACTCACTGTTCTTCAATAGAAAAACCTTCAGAAAATGACATCAGCAACGACCTCCAAGAGAGCCACCCTGAGATCTGCCGGAAATCTTATTCCGGCGAGGACCGAATCCCAGCCCACGGCGGAAGGCGACCGTGGCGACGCTAGGCTCTCACTCCCGCCCCCGAGGGACGGTTCTAGCGTCTCACTCGATCAGTTCCAGACCGCGGAACAGATTGAGGAGTCTATAGCCAACCTCAGGGAGCGACGGAAGGCCTACGACTCGCCCACCATCACTCCATCGACCATCCGCCGGGCAGGCAAGCGGAAGCTTAAGGGGATCTATGTTGAAAAATCGATAGAATGCCCCGAGCCGCAGGAGAAGGCTCTCGTGAGGCGGGACGATTCCATCTTCAGCCGCCTGGGGAGCGATCCCTCATGGCGACCCGGGCACTCAGGCCCCAGCCGGGAGTCATCGGTATCCGAATCCTTTACCAGGAGTGCGGCATATCCGACTCCCAGGAGACAGGCTGGTCAAAGAGCCCCTGCTCGCCCAAGAAAGAAACCCACTGGCAGGGAGCTCGTCATTCACCACGGAGCTAGGGGATCAGTACACGATCGCCTTGGTTCGCGTTCTGAGAGCCAATCGGTGAGCAGTCAGGCAACGGCGATGGCCGCAATGCAACGCCAGCTCGATGAGATGAAAACGCTCCTAGAAATTGGGGCAGGTGCCAGGAGACCGATCGCTGGGCTCAATGAACCGCTCGCGACTCAGATCGAGCTCGCCCCAGTCCAATCAACGATCAATCCCCCACAAACACCTCTATATGAGGGGAGATCGGATCCGGAAACCCACTTAAGCAAATTCCGGATCTACATGACCGGATGAGGAGCTTCAGATGCGACGAAATGTCGTATGTTCCCTTTAACTCTGGGCGATCTCGCCCACAGGTGGTATATCTCACTACCATATCGCTCAATCAATTGCTTTGAGAAGCTGGCGAACGACTTCACGTCGTACTTCGCCACCAAAGTCGCTCGCCCGGAAGGTCCCCACCGCATGATGAAAATCAGGCAGGGGAAAGACGAATCGGATGAGGATTACATCGACCGGGTAGACGAGATAGTCCTCACCGGTGAGCCCATCAGCGACGAGATCGCTCTCCACACAGTCCTGAACGGATTCCACGGACGCTCGCCCATGTTCAGGCACCTCACAAAGGATTTTCCCCCGACCTATACGGCTTTCCGCGTCAGAGCCGCCGATTTTCTAGCCAGGCAGAAGATGCTCTCACTCCGCTTAGACGAGGGACCGTCCGAAGAAGGAAAAGCACCTTCCCATGTCCAGAAGAAGGCGGTCGCCAAGCCCAGAAAGGCGGTCGCCAAGCCGCCTGGCGAGTTCAAAGCCTTCGAGGATGTAGAGGTCCACCTTCTTCACAACCTCAACTTATCACCGGCCCACATCTTCAATTCGATCAAGGGTCGCGAGTGGCTTTCCAAGCCAAAGCCAATAAGGGACCACGGTCACCTAGACCGTAGCAAATTCTGTGCCTATCATAAGAGTCCCGGCCACAACACTAGCCAATGCCGCGACCTCCTCAGACAGCTCTGGCGACTGTTTGAGGAAGGCAAACTGGACAATTTGATCACCAAGCCAGAACCCAGGACGGAAAGAGCCGGAGGGCGCGAGCGCCGACCAAGCGAAAGGATTCCTCCCAATCCGATCGCCAGAATCGAGCATGAGCCGAAGTACTCTGATGAGTCGATCCCTCCGATCAATCCTGGCGGTCGGATCAACATGCTTCAAGCAGGAGGTCGGAGCCTCGGGGGCCTTTCACCGGTTTCCACCCTGTCAAACAGAAAGCGAAAAGCCGAGCTGAGGGCTTTCGCCGAAGTCCATGTTGTAGTACCTCCGGAGCCGACCATCTCTAGAGACGCGCTCATCACCTTTTCCAACAAGGACAGGGAGGGAGTGCAATGTCCCAAAGAGGATGCACTAGTGATCTCCGCTTGTATCCTTGGGAAGACGGTCGATCGCGTGCTGGTCGACAATGGGAGTTTCTGCAACATCATATTCAAATCCGCCTTAGACCAACTCGGCAACTTAATCAAATTCATCAAGCCTTTCGATACCGTGCTCCAAGGGTTCGGCGACAACACAGTCCAAGCCTATGGGAGGATCAAGCTCTCCGTCGAGCTAGTATGCTTTTATGATCCCAAGGTTAGGATTACTAGGAACCTAAGTTTTGTAATCATAGATAGGCCCAGCATCTATAATGGGTTCCTAGGTCGCCCCTTTTTAGAAACCTTTGAGGCGGTCGCCTCATCTTTCTTTTACTGTATCAAATTCCCCACTGCCGATGGGACGGTCGGTACTGTAAAAGGAGATCAGCTAATGGCAAAAAGATGTTTGAATTACTCCTATGTTGTTACTTCTTTCAATACTTCCCCTACTATATATAACATTGAAGCGATCGACGATCAACCCATGGAGATCGACGAGCCAAACACATCGTACCAACCCGACTCAGGGGACGCCATCTCTCATCAATTGACGGACGACATCGAGCCTAGGATCGGTTTCGAGCCAAGTCTCGACATCGATCCAAGGACTGAGTCCGGAGATCGCACCAAACGAGAGGCGACCGTCCCTGTCGAAGAATTGGAAAGCATTACGATGGATCCGGATCATCCAGAATGGGAAGTACAGATCGGCACGAGCATCGACCACGAATTAAAGGGGGATCTGATCAACTTGCTACGTAGGAACATCGGAGTCTTTGCCTAGTCGCATCAAGATATGGTTGGCATAAGTCCCAAACACGCTTGCCATTATCTGAAGATCGACCGGGCGATGAAGCCTGTTCACCAGAAGCGAAGGAAGTTCAGTCCCGAGAAATACGCGGCGCTCGACATAGAAGTCCAGAAGTTACTCAACAACAAATTGATCGGAGTAGCCACAGACGAACCACAATGGGTCGCCAACGCGGTGCTCGTCAAAAAGCCAACTGGCTCCTGGAGATTGTGCATTGACTTCACCGAACTCAACACGGCATGTCCAAAAGATCACTTCCCGATGCCTCATATTGATCACTTGGTCGATAGTACGGCAGGTTGCGAAATGATGTCGTTTATGGATGCCTTCGCCGGGTATCATCAAATCCCAATGGCGGAGGAAGACATAAAACACACATCTTTCCACACATAAAAAGACATATACTTTTGGGTCAGAATGCCGTTCGGCTTGAAAAACGCAGGGGCGATCTACCAACGATTAGTCAACAGAATGTTCGCCGATCAGATCGGCAAGACTATGGAGGTCTACATTGACGATATCGTAGTCAAAAGCCTCAAGAAGGAAGATCACCTCAACGATCTCGCCCAGACGTTCGCCATCCTTGAGAAGTTTAACATGAACTTGAACCCCAAGAAATGCAACTTCGGGGTGGGCTCCGGGAAGTTCCTGGGGCACATAGTGAGCCAAAGGGGGATCGAGGAGAACCCCACCAAGATATAGGCGATCCTTGACATGCAGGAACCGCGAAACATCAAGCAAGTGCAACGCCTCACAGGTTGTCTAGCCGCCCTCAACCGTTTCATATCACGGCTCGGCGATAAAAGCAAGCCTTTCTTCGCGACCATCAAGAGCAAGAAGTTCGCATGGACGAAGGAAAGCCAGATAGCATTCGCCAAAATAAAGGAATATCTATCTAATCCCCAGATCCTAGCAAAGCTGATCCCCGGTGAAAAACTATTCCTTTACCTAGCAGCCTCGGAGGTCGCACTAAGTGCCGTTCTGGTGCGAGCGGAGGGACAAGCTCACTTGCCCATCTACTATGTTAGCCAGGCGCTCCACGACGCTGAGACACGTTATACACCATTGGAGAAGATCGCCTACGCCCTTGTCGTGAGTGTTCGTAAGCTGAGGGCTTACTTCTTCGATCACCAAGTGGAAGTCCTAACAACTCTACCTCTAAGACAAGTCCTGCACCGACCGGACACCAACGGGCGACTCCTCAAGTGGTCGCTGGAGATCGCCCAATATGGTATCACTTACGCTCCTCGCACGGCGATCAAGGGCCAAGCTCTGGCGGACTTCGTGGTAGAATTAACGTTCCCTCACAGTCCAACCCAGGTCGGCCGACCTGCCTGGAAATTATACGTGGATGGCTCAGCGACCAATGCGAGAGCAGGGGCAGGGATTGTCCTCATCAGCCCCAACGGTTAGAGTTTCACAAATGCTGTGCGTTTCGATTTTCGTGCGACCAACAATGAAGCCGAATACGAAGCTTTGGTAGGCGGGCTCGATCTAGCCCTCGCCCTAGATGTTCGCCGCCTCCATATTTTCATGGACTCCCTTTTGGTCGTGAACCATGTCAAGGGAGAATATGAGGCGCGCGGCGAACAGATGGTCAAATACCAAGAGCTGGTCGCCGAAATGTGCACAAAATTTGAAGAAGTGCTAATCGAACAAGTCCCGAGAGAGCACAACTCCCAGGCCGATGCTCTTTCCAAACTAGCATCGTCGGATGGGGCAGCCGACTTCTCCAATATCCAAATCACAAAGTCAGCTAGGCCGACGATCAATAGAAGCCTGGTTACCACGGTCGCCATCGCCGAGGAGAACTGGATGACTCCGTTCATCAAATACTTAAAGGACGGAACGGTCCCTGACGACCGTGTTAAACCTCGCCAACTCCAGCTTCGTGCGACCAGATATACCCTATTGGACGGCCGGCTTTACAAGCGAGCCTTCAGCCTTCCCCTCCTCAAGTGTATTACACCGGAGGAAGGTCGGCTCGTTTTAGCTGAGATCCATGACGGGATTTGTGGAAACCATGCGGGCGGGCGAGCCCTCATCCATAAGACAACCAGACAAGGGTTTTTCTGGCCATCACTTCGGAAAGATGCGATCGCCTATGCCAGATCGTGCCATAAGTGTCAGATAATGGTCCCCAACATTAAACTATCAACCGAACAGCTCACCTCCATGTATAGCCCTTGGCCATTTGCGCAATGGGGCATCGATCTTATAGGTCCCTTACCGACGGCTCCAGGGGGCTGTAAGTTCGCCATCGTAGGGGTCGACTATTTCACCAAATGGGCTGAGGCCGAACCGCTCAACAAGATCGGCCAAGAGCAAGTGATCAAGTTTATATGGGAAAACGTCATATGCCGATTCGGTCTGCCCCAGGCCATCATTTCCGACAACGGAAAATAGTTCGACGTCTTAGAAGTCATGCAATTCTGTGAAAAGTGGGGAATCAAAAGGTTATTCTCAGCGCCCTATCACCCTCAGACGATTTAACGGCAGTAGAGGCGGTGAATAAGATCCTCAAACACACGATCAAAGCGCGACTCGAATCCGTGCAAGGACGTTGGGCGGCGAGCTCCCGCACGCTTTGTGGTCCTACCAACGGCGACCCGCAATTCAACCGAGAAACCCCATTCGCCCTTGCCTTGAACAGAAGCGGTGATTCTTCGTAGATCGCCGTCCTCAGCCATCGAACCGAACAGGAGATGACAACCGACAACGATGTGGCCCGACGAATCGATCTAGACATGCTCGAAGAACGACGGCTGACCTCAGAAATGAAGAACACAATCCACAAAAGGAGAGCCGAGAAGTTCTTCAATTCAAAGGTCAAAGAAAGAAGGTTTCAAGTGGGCGATCTCGTCCTTAAGAAGATCCAAACCCACACAGTGTTTCGGTCCGAATCGGGAGGGACCTTTCGAGTATCCAGATGGCTAACTAAAGGAGCCTACGAACTGGAACATCCTGACGGTACTCCGGATCAATACCCCTGGAACGCCGTGCATCTGAAAAAATACTACCAGTGATAATTTTGTATTCAATTTCAATGATGTACAAGGAATATAATGAGATTTTTCCTATCCCATCTATTCTGGCGATCGCCCCACCAGGCATATCGCATACCGCCGACGATCGCTGATCACGACGATCCTAGGTAAAATTAATGCAGCCATGGTCCTGGAGCTCGATGGAACCGACAGCTTCGCCCATGCAAGGTTCCTTTGGGCTGAGATCGCCCGCCCTTCGTTTAAATACGAGGCCGGCGTAGCCGAAGGACCCTCCAAAATAATCAGTAGGCACGATCGCACGTCCTCAAGGTACATCATATAACATGGTGAACCCAAACAATGCGACGTGACACTACCCCTGTCTCAACGTACACCGTCGAGGGTCGCCATCTTCATGGCGGTCCGAGGTGGAAGCAGAGCTGACAAGCCGCGGACGTGGTGTCGAATAAGCCGACAACACTCCGCGCAAGGACTCCTCCAGATCGAGATCGCCCGCCTTTCGTTTTAACACAAGGCAGGCGTAGCCTAACGGAGGACCCTCACAAAAAGTGAGTCGCGGGATACAAAATATCCCTCGCACACGAAGACACGATTGGGGAGATCGGTCCATCGAATACCCCAACAACACATGACTCTTCAGAATCGGCAAAATGAAGATAGCTCGCCAGACAAACTAGTTTTTGTTTCCTTACTTACAATAAGTGAACAAAAACAAGGGGGCAGGGATAGGTCGAGCTAATCTCAAATACGATCGAACAAAGAGGAACCACATTCGATAGGCTTCGCTCAAAAACATGCAGGGCGATCGGGGTCGTCCGACAAAAATTACAAGTAAGAATTCCGATTCAAAACATGTCAATGCTTTCAACACTCAGACAATCGGTCGGGTGAACAAAACGTCGAAAGCAATCATACACGTACTTGTAAAAATTGCACGCAAACAGTCAAAGTCGATCGCATGTAAAGAGACAGTATGAAAAAAGGAGCATTTTATTCATAACACAAGTTTCATACATTACGAGGCCCGAAGGCATTACAAAAAGTACAAGTTACGGAGGAAAAACAAAAATGCCTCTCAAGGCCCCGCCGGCTGGCCATCGCCCTCGGGTTGCGGATCGGCTTGGGCTCCCCCATCGGCCTCGGGATGAATGAGTTTACCAGTATACCAACTCAAGTCGATCTCGAAGTCGACAAAGTCAAGGATCGGCAAGGAGAATTCTGGATGCAAAGGATGCTCGAGGACATAGGATTTGAAGCTCTCGATCAGGGGACCGATCTCGACCCCTGCCTTTTTAGCGGCTCGAACAAATACAAGATAGGCCAAGTAATAAGCGAACTCGCCGACGTGCTCGACGTTAAGGTAGGGATCGACCTCGATCGCCTTCAGCTGCCCCTTCAAATCCGCGGCCATCTTCTCGACCTCCGCCAGCTCGACCGCCTTGGAAGCATTCTCGCCCCTGGCCTTCTCCAGCTCCTTCTTCGCCGCCTCCAGCTCACCGCTGAGCCGATCCACCGTCACCTTCAGCCCGGCCGCCTCCTCCTGCGAAGCCACGAGCTTCTGGCGGGTTTCCTTCTCCTTATCACGGGACCGATCGGCAGCCTCCTTAGAACGGCTTAGCTCCTGCTTCAAATGGTCCACGTCCTGCTTAGCCCTTTTGGCCGTCTCTTCATACTACTTATCCATAGACCGGATCCAGTTGGCATCCTCGATATCTTTGTTCCGGGAGGCCTCGAGGTCGCTATGGAGACGAGCAGTGGAGGGTCGCCCCTCAAAATCCCTAGCGGCTTGGACGGCCATCGTCGCCGTCTGGAGAGCCAGGGCAACGGTCGCCTGCATGGCGTCTCCAGATCGCCGACGAGCGATTGCATCAAGATCGGTCGTCCAAGCCTTGGGCAGAGAGGTGATAGCCTGGCGGACATAAGCAGGGACTTCGAGGGACTGTTGCGGAGCCTTGCTCGTCAAAAAGTCCAGCACCATAGGTGCGACGTCCGGATCGGCGAGACGAACCATGCAGCACAAACCAAGGAAACCGAGGAGTTAGCCTACACCATGCTCAGAATGCCTATCTCAGAAAATGTTGGTCCTTTTCTTACCTATTGACCATCTCGGGATCGCGTCCGAAATAAGGCTTGCCCCGGGAGGTTTCCGCCTCGACGATCGCCACTTTCTTCGCCGAGCTGCCAGATGACCGGGGGCCGGGGACCGTGGGCCTGGGGCCTGATCGCTCCATCATCGGGATGGCAGAGATAGGAGCCGCAGCGACCGGAGGCTCAAGAATTGATACATCCGCCTCAGAAATCGACGGGGACTCCTCCGACCTCCGCCTCTTGCGGCGCCGAGCTGCCTCTCCTGGACTACGGCTCGCGATCGGCGCCTCGGCGGCCTCACCGGAGCAGGGCGAGACGTCGTCGCAGGAACGCGACCAGTCTGCTTGCCCAAGTGAAGGCGACCAAGAACTCCCGGGTTCGACATGGCTATCTCTGGCGGTGGCTCGGCAAAACGGGGAAAATAAGCCTCTGTCAAAGAAAAGGTACAAACAAGTTAGACAAAACAAAACGACCTCCTGGAGACGATCGTCAATAAAGGAAGCACCACTTAAACTCATACCTGGAACTTTCAAGTGACGGGGGTAGCAGAACAATCGAGCCCCCAACCGATGAGCTTCAGTACCAAGCGATCGAACGTCAATAAAGGAGTGCGGCAAGGCACGGATCCGCTCCCAAACGATCAAGAAATCGAATGGAAGGTCGCCGATCGCTGGAACGAGAGGTCCTACAAAAAGAAAACAAAATTAGATCAGTCCAAGACAAGCTCAATCAAGGGGAGAGTTTAAATCCTTACTCGGATTCCTCTATCGGAAAGTGGTGGGGATCTCCAACTCCTCATTCGGCATGTCACTCGACGCCGATCGCCATGCCCCGCCGACCCAACACCATTTAGCCAGGTCACCCCTGGTCTTATTCGGCACGCCAAGGACCACTCTTTCGATTCGGCCTTGGATATGGTAGCCGCCGATTGACCCTTTCTGCGCGGCCAGTTTAAACAAGTTATTCATCTCCAGCGCAGTAAGGAGGCGGAACAACCGGTGACCGCCAAACAGGGTCAACGTGCAGATGATCTGTAGCCATGCATTCGGCGTCAGTTGAAGAGGCGCCAAATTCCAGGCGATCAGCAAGTAGGAGACGGCGAATGGCAACGGGAATCGCAGACCCGCCTCCATAATCATCTCGTTGACGACAACCATATCCTTTGGCGATTGGTCGGCACGCTCATTCTCCGAGGGCACGTGCAAAGAAACGTCAGAGGGGATATGATATTTAGCCCTCCAACGGCTCAGGTCTTTCTTGGTCGCCGTACTTTGGATCTTTCCGAGAGTCCACGGAGATGGGACGGCGACCTGAAAGACCGTTCGATTCACATGTTCGTAAGGGTGAGCGGCGGTGTAGGCTTCAAAATCGAATTCCGGACAGGGTCCGGCGATCGCTTCCATCATCTGAGCAAAAGCCACGTAGGTGGGGCCAAATCTACTCTCTCGTTCCCAGGCCTCCCACACCAAATCATCCTCATCCACCGCCGAGCCCCCCTGCTCCGCCGTCGCCGCCGTCCTCGCCACCTCGGCCTCGTTGAAAAGTTCTTCGAGTTCTGCGGGTGCAATCCCCGCTCGAATAGCTTCAACGGCCGTCTCCTTATCCACTCCAACGGGAATCTCCTCCCGTTCAAAGCGACGGCGTGGAAGAACTTCCGGTCTCGAAGGCTTTTGATCCTCCCGACATATTAGAAAGTAAAGAGAGGGAGAAGGTTAATTTTTCTTACCTAGAGAAAAGAGGGAGATCGGCACAAGTAGCTCCGGAATTTTTTGCAGAAAATCGGCTAGGGAAGCAAGGACGCGTAAAAAGTGAAGGAGAAGAAGTCCTGCCCTTTTTATAGATGTAGACGAGGGCCTAAATGCAAATAGGAGAAACCTCGGGGGCTGGATCGCAACCGTCACGTGGGGACGCATTAAATGCGGCCCTCGAATCCCGCATATGCGTCTTTTCGAGGGCATGCCAGCCGACAGGTCTGACAAACCGTCGGATTCCCCCAACAGTGGCGCGACGCGTGTCCCTGCCACTTTTGGAAAGCCCACCTTCTTTTCCCGCTGCTCCCGACGCGAAAGAAGGTCGTCCATATTTGAATCCAGATCGGCTGATCGTTTAAACATTGGCGATCGCCAACAGTGCCACCTCACCCCGTGTTTTCAACATCAAGGCGAGCTGGGGGGCAATTGTTGTGTGGCGATTAATTCGCCTCGATAGGCGAACGGCATCACAATCAGAGAAGCCAACCATGGAAGACATACTTTGGATAAACGCCTGGAGTTCGGCACCATACGGCGACCGTCTTTTGGTACCCAGCGATCATCTTTTGATGTCTGACGATCGTCTTTAATGAGCGAACCAGAGGCGATCATCTCGTGCCACGTATGGATCCGGCATCCGTCAAAGTCGTCGAAGACCGAATCTTGGACGATGGCCCATGTGCGGATCTTCAAAGGATACCGACAGATAGGACCATTGACCCCAGCCTGTCACCTACCACACCTACCGACAAGGCCGTCGAAAGGTACAAAGTGGGTCCTCCCCGGACAATGACTGCAACGCTGCGTCCGGCTTCCCATCGTTCACCCACCGCCTCCACCGCAACCCTGACCAAGAGAACAGGCCCACGTGACGGGACGATCGGCCGTCTTATTTTAATATAGAAAACGGCGATCGCCTGCGATCGCCTGAGGGATCCCAACTACCTTGTCCCCTATAAATAGAGGACTCACTGCTGTGGCCAAAGAGGCGAATTCTACTACGAATTAAGTGCAAAATACACGCCAAAGAGAGAATCAAAGGCTCTTTTGGCAACCACTAATACATTCATAGTGATATTCATACACATTCATCCTATATCCCAAGCAAGAACTCACAGATCTATCTATCTGGTTCTTCCGGCAATCTACGCGCTCTAAAGCCTAGATAACTAGAAGTCTTTACACTCTTTGTAATAGATTCTAACATTAATATTTGTACTCGACAGTATATTTATTAATAACATCTCGCGAGAGCATTCAAGCCCGGGATTAACAACCCCGGCAAATCTTGTGTTATCTATTTTCTCACGGAAGTGTTCTCGCATTTGTTTGTTACTCGATCATTCCAGCAATACTATCTCCGGATAATATTTTGGGTAACAACAATACTATCTTCTGTAACACCCCAAAAGGCGGCTATTACAGTGTCGTGGACCCCACACTGGGACCCACGAGGCAATATCGAAATACAGATTAAATAAGTATTACTTTGTGATACCGAACCACAATAAATAGTCATTACTCCGATTAGGAGTTTATTAATGGTATGGCCAACGGCCTTATGATACACAATATCCAAAATACATGTACAAACCATATGGAGATGGAATATACTTCAAATGTCAATACAACCACACAATAATGTAAATAAAGCGGAATTAAAGTAACATTACACAGTTTGAACATAACCGGACACAAAAGACATGGGGCCTCCGAACTAGTATCCGTCGAACCCTTTGCCGTCACTGTGCTCTTCCCGTGCCTTGCCTTTGCCTCGACCTAAAATACAACACAAGTATTTCGCCCAAAATACAGGGTCAGATATACATGATAAATGATTCTCCCAACATTATACAATTCACATAGATTAGATCTCAATGAAAACATCCCGACTATTGAACATATCCCTCGGGCGTATGAACAATCAATCCCAAAACCGTCGAACATATCCAATCATACATGGACTATGAACGATTAAACGATATGGCTCAAGATGGACATCGCAGTATGCCCGATCCGGAAATGTGTCCGTGTACATGTCCACCCCATATACGGAATACAGAATATACGTGTGACAATGTACCTAATTAGCCTCACGAACTACATCTCGTGTGCACAGTCCAATACGAAAAACATCCACGTATGTCTATATAAGTGCCCGGCTAAAAATCCTACCAATAACCAATCGGCACGTAGATATGATTGCAGATATGTCATGATACAACATGACAACAAATTCAAGAAATCGCATATCCGATTAAGGATCAAGAAAAACTCACCGAAGTGACACGAGGACCAATGAGATCAACGATTCAAAGTGACGTAATTGGGAATGCAATCCCATGATGAAAAACGGACCAACGTCAAGGACAATATCAATTTATGAGTCAAAAAACCACAAACATTTCATATACATGAGACGTATAAACATCACAAGAATCTAATCATCATTATAACCAAGCAAGATAACTTGCCTCAATACGGAGACGAGAATAATCCTCCCTTGTCGAAACGAACGAACGGTCCTCGACTAATATAGGTTACTCGAACAATCAACCTTGAACGAAATACATTTCACTCAATAACACATCCATATAATTATCGATATTGAATTTAGTAAGACGACACCCTACATTCTATTTGAATAGTTTCACTATCTCAAAATATCGAAGTTTTATATCAAGAACGCTTTATACCTCAACTCATCCTTACAATCGGTTCACAAGACATTACCGAATATTCGCATGATTCTTTATAACTAAGAATTTATCAAGAACATGTTAAACAATCACTTATGTTGTCAATATCACCGTACGTTGATTAAACTTTCTAAGAACATCACAAAGTTGAAAGTAAAAATATGCACAACTAGATTCATCACTACATCTCATCTAGATGGAGATATAGTAAGCTTATAATAAGGTTATATGAGTTATAAGATTACAACATATTCATGAAGATTATTAACACCATCCTTACAATCCCCTCACTAACCTGGACGATTCACTAACATCATCTATGAATTCACCTAGCTTAGGTTCAAGGATCACCACACTAACCTTCTAACATTCAACAAGCTGTTTTTAAACATTTTTAAGACAACATTTCATTCATTAAACTTAATTATGAAAAAAGTTGATGGTTATCATGTATTAGTGATGTTAACAACTTAGTAGCAAGAGTCTGATTCGTAAAAACATGAACATTATCAACAAACTTAGCGTACGTTATCAGTGTTACGTATGCTAACCAGTTGGTGTTACGTACGTAATCGACTTACAGGGACTATTGTCTCGATTTCACAGGCCATTTATATACGCTAAAGAAAAGGTATTACATACACTAAATATGGTTGACTCTGACTGACACGACAACCCAATCACCCATCACGTGCATGACAACGGATAACAGCCTCACGTGCGGAAGTCAGCTGATGTCAGATTCCCTCTTAACGTACGCAACAAATAACGAATAATGTACGTTAAGGCACAAGCTTAACGTACATTAATAAAACTATGTAGCGTACGCTACACCACTAGAATAGGTCTAAAAATGCAACTCTCCAATTGACATTAAACCAACAAACATAAAGTGAATAACAACGATAACTAACCCAATTCAGTAACATCTCGACATTAGTCATATAATAAATGCAACATGATTCAACGATATTCAAATTATCTGAACAATATAACAGTAAGGGTGAAGAATTACAGTCAGATATTACAAGATATATGTTTCTTCTCGTGAAGAAATAAAATACGGATCCTTATTTTATAACCTGCAAAGATCATTACGTACGTTAACAACCCAACACTAACATACGTAAGACTACTAACGTATGCTACATGTCCTACATAGCGTACGTAATTAGCATCCAGATCCACTGCATCATTTCATACCTTGTATTACGTACGTAACACTTGTGCCATAGCGTACGTAATGTAGAGTTGACTTGCTACAGTATTATACCCATTTAACGTACGTAATGAGCAATCTGTTGCGTATGTTAACCTCTTTGTTGACTTGCCTTTTGCACGCCAGCCGAAAGTTGTTGACCATGGGACCTACTTGTCGACATAGCCTGATCCTGTCAAATTCTCTTCATAATGTACATTATGTACTCTACGTAACGTACGTTAGTGCTGTGTCTTAACGTACGTAAGCTCCTACGCTTAACGTACGATATATTTGTATTGACAAGGTCCTCTAATCAGACGACTGTATCTCACCTGGTACTTTAACGCATCTAATGCATGATACATAACGTACGTTATGCTTACCAACTTAACTTACGTAAGCTCCTCAGCTTAACGTACGTAACGACTTCTGAACTTAGCCAAAAATATCTGCTCCTGCCCGTCGTCTCAACATACCGAATACGTATACACGACATACTGAATACATATACTCGTCCCAATGATATACCCGATCTCAGAATTAAAACAACCTGGTACATGATGTCTTCAAATGCGATTGTCGACCAAGTATGACGATTATACCAATACAGATGTCTTAGTCCTTCAATTATTTTATCCATACTGTATAGATTCCATACTGTGCAGTATAACTCGAATAAAATAACATTAAACAACCATGGTACAAATTCAGGATATTACAGATCATGTACGGTGTCATACCGTATCGTACCAAATATTATGGTATACCGAGAATTTCGATATTTTCGGTAAATTTTCGGTACGGTAAAGACGATTTTTTTGCTATTTATATATTTTTTTCCACCACTAGAATAGTCTTCACATATGAAACATTTGTTTAAATAACCTTTGACCAAAATATTAATATAAAATACAAAGAAAAAATATATTAATATTTCAGATGACATTTTTTACCCTTAATACAATAACAAGATTGAAATCGTTACTATACACATAACGATTTCAAATCCATCATAGGTAAAAATATTAAAAAATAATTGTGAATTGTTTTAGGATATGAACTTTTAAAGTCGTTACGGTGTACACAAAACGATTTAATTTTTAGTTATAACAAGATACATATCGTGTCTTCATATGTAGCACGAGTTGTTTATCGCATGGATAAAAATTGATGATTTCGTTGTTCCGTGCCATCCGTCATGAGTCTTATATGTGTAAACGAGTGAAAAAAATCATACAAGGTGATTCAAAATAGTTTCAAAATGATGATCAATCAATCAAGTTCTCAATTTCAATTTACATAACTTCTCCATTGAATAGTTGATCATCAATCATGTCTATATATTTGACCACCATTTTAAAATGCGTTTGAATCACCTTGTATGATAATTTCTTCTTGTATACACATGTAGGAGTCATGAAGGATGGCACGGAGCAATCAAATAATCAATTTTAATCCACAACAAAAAAACAACTCGCGCTCCATACAAGAACACGATATGTATATCTTTATAACTAAAAGTTATACTGAAATGATATTAAGCTTGTAAAATCTCCATTAAAATGATATACAACACGTTATAATCTTTGGTCAATATTTTTAAGGTTATTACAGGAAGCGCTATACCGGTGGAGAGTGTAAATAAAAATATTAAGCTTTAAAAATTATCGGTTAGGTATTATTTTTTTCGAAGAACTCTATTTTTTAATTTCTAGAATAATTTCTATGACTTGACATTATAAAAGGTATTCGATGGATTTTACATATTTGTGAATGTGAGGCAAATTATACACCAAATAATTATATTTGATATTTAACTTAGAGATTTTTTCTTAGCCCTCAAACTACGATTTATCGTTATGTTACAAAAATATTCATTTATATCTTTTTTTTGAAGAGTAGTTTGCTTTTTTATTAGACTCCAAAATTAGTTTTATTTACTAACCGATATTTCGTATAGAATTTAAAGATAGATATGATTGATCATCTCTTTTTATTTTTAAAAATTATATAGTCTGTCTTCTACAATACAACTTCTACAATGGTAGATAAGTTATCAATCATTTATATCTTTAATTTCGTCCATTTTCAAATGTACTAGATTCATCTTGTATAATAATACTCGTTTATCTATGTATACACTTAGGACTCATTCCGGATGGCAACCAATGATCGAATTATCAAGTTAAGCCATAACAAAATTCATATCATGTTCTATATGAGACATGATATGTAACTCGTTATAATTATATTTCGTACTGAAATAATATTGAGTTCGTAAAATTTCTTCTAAAATGATATACATCACATTATCATCAATGTTTTTTTACAAAATGATAGCAAAATTGTTATTTTAGCGAACAATCTGGAATTTTTATACATTACGTTATCATCACATTTAAATGGAAAGATCTGGAGTTTTTATAATTTATAAAGAAACGATTAGATATCTTTCGGTAATATCTTTACAAGGGAGCAAATCGAACATGAAGTCGTTATATGTTTATAGAAACAACTTGTAAATCGTTCTGGTTATATTTTCAATCAACACGATTTGGAATTTATTATTTAAAGACTGTAACGATTTCTGATACAGAAACGATTTGAAAGTTGTTATAGCGACTTAGACATTGTTGTTAGAATTCATACAATACATAGGGATTATTATAAATATAATGCAAGGATATTGAAATTGTTGTATCAGTAGAATAACGATCTATGAATCGTGCCCAAAAAGTAGAAACACATCAAAGATATTTTAGTAATTGAATAAATTATTTAATCTATTATTAAAAAAGGGGTTGTATAAACATTTGGGATTTTATTGGGGGGTGTTTGGGATTTTTTATATAACGCTCCCCCATGGAAACATTTGTTTCTCATCCTCACCGAATCACATCACAATTCCGATTTCACCTTGTAATAAAAAAATGGATATGATTTCACCTATTTTCAGAAGGTTTTCCGACTGCAAAATAAGGCGGGAATACATCATCCTTCTCACCGCTAAAAAAGTACCAAATCCATGCCAGAAAGGTATTACGAGATATTAGGTAAGTGCCATGAAATTAAGAACTGATTCTTATCATCTATATAAACCAGATGAAAATATTCCACCAGTTGTATCGTTCTCTCCATTGTCACACCAAACCGGCTGCCATAGGTGCTCCACAACAATCTGACATTAATATGTAAGTATATAAATGAACGTTAACATTAGTATGATATTTCATTATGATTGATCATGTTATTGATTGTATAACGAGGTGAATTATGCCTTAGAAAACTGATATTTTTGTTAATAGTTGGGGGTGTGCTTGTTGCACACCAACTGTTCGATGAATGCTTACATGAAAAAGTTTATGTCAAATATTATTTTCTGGTTCCTTATTCTTTATTGTAATACATATCAAACTTGTATGTTAATGTTTCATGTTAAATGAAGCATCATGGATGGAGAAATGACATTCACTGGGGATTTTCCCGAATATGAAATGGAAGATGATGTTGAACCCAATGAAGGAGATTCAGACCACGAATATCTATAAAAAACACCCTGTTGTGTCATTTTTGTGAAAATTTTGAGAATATTAGAAATTCAGAATACCTTCTTAAGACTGAAATAAGTTGTACATAATCACATAGTCCTTGTAGTTTCATTAATCACTGGACCTGTAAAATTGTAGATAGAAACATAAATTGTAGATTAGACATAAATTGCATATTAGTGCAGAATAACATATATCTTGTACAAGTATTAAAAATTGCAGATTAGTGCAGATTAACTTGTACTCCTGCTGCTGTATTACCCAGATTTTCGGTATGAATTTTTCGCGTTATTTTATCCGAGATAAATTGTATCGTTTGGTGTCTATACAGTATGGATAAAATAAATTGAGAACTGAGACAGTCGTATTTGTATAATTGTCGTATTTGGTAGACAACTACATTTGAGGATATCGTATATCAGGTTGTTTTAATTTTTGATATCGGGTATGTCATATGAGAATATTATTGGATACAGTATATGTATTCAGTATGTCGTATGTTGTATTATGTATATCGAGATGTCGGACAGGAACAGTTGGATTTTGGCCAAGTACAGAAGGCCATTACGTACGATAAGCTCAAGGACTTGCGTACGCTAAATTCTATGTTTTATGTACGTTATGCATAAGGCATTACGTACGTAACAGAGGGAATCGGACAGGACCGGGCTTGTAATACCTCCAGAGCCATCCATGAATATTACAGCGCCGTGGGCCCCGAGATGGAACCCACAAGGCTGAAGGAAATTTTCGCAAGTATTTACAAACGCCCAAGAGGCTAACAACGGTACTATCTTTTAAAAACATTTGAAAACATTACAAAACCCGTTTAACAAAACTGTTGTAAAATCTCATTTGAAACCACAAGGCCAAACAGCCGAAACTCAATAGTTTAGAAAACGATTTACCAAAGTAACTCAAGTTACCAGAAACCAAAAGGCCATTTAAAAATACTCACGCAGTGGAAAAGGACAAACAATTAAAAATACTCTAGCAGCGGAATACAACAATTGATCAGGAAACTCGATACACAAATACATGCTCTAGCCAGTATCCTCCGGGAAGCTCATCTCTTCACGACCGCTACAAGCTCGATATCCAAAGAACCTAAAAAGAAAACCCACGATGGGGTCAGTCAGAATATCCAACAATGATAACAATCACATCACGTCGATAATTACATACCAATGAAATCACTAAATAAGAATACGACCAATGTAATCTTACCACCATAACTTTACAAAAATCCACGATTCGTATCCTTAACAACACAATAAGTTACTATGGAAATATCTGTAAGGTATCTCAACAATACCCAAGGTTCTCAAAACATTATCGTAACTCACTGTTACGAATTATACCAACTCTGACCAATTTGATCCATTGGAATAAACATCATCAAATCTCAACTCGATAATCGATTATCCATCAAAAGACAAATACCAAAGGAAGTACGGAACATACCTCAAGATATGAAATGCCACGACGAAATCATATCAGTCTAATCCTAGATCAGATCAATACATCATACGGACATTGTCCTAACACAAGACCTACAAATGCATACTCATATGACAATGTCAATATGCTCACATCAATAAAAACATTGTATACAACCCATAATATACATATGCACAATAACAATCAACACATATGGTAATCCAACGATCCAGCGCACACAGCAATAGATCCCCATGATGATCCCGTCGGACAAACGCATGGTGGCATTACCTGTCTAACGATCCAGTGCACACAGCTATAAATATCCCATGTTGATCCCGTCGGGCCAACACATGGTGTGTAATAATCGTACCTTCTACTGGTTATAATTATGAATTCATGAACTTTGTGGTTTGGTTTGTAATTTTTAGAACATTGGTATCATGTGTTTGATTCGAGATTGAGCCTGTATGTTGTGTTTTTACCAGTATTCCGCTAATATTCATTAACGTTGTGTCGAACCGCTTGTATCGCTTCCGCAACCCAGGATTAGCGTACGCTAATTTATATGGGTAGCGTACGCAACAGAAGTTGTTGGCTAGCGCGCGCTACTACAGGAAGTTGCGCACACTAATCGGCAGCATGGGGCAGTCCAGAGAACACTGGACTGGTACTAAAAATTGAGCTAGCGCACACTAATTCATTTTATTAACGCACGCTAGAGGAGCGGGTAGCGCACGCTACCGACGGAAGGATAGCGCACGCTAACCGGCAGCATGGGACAGTCCAGAGGACACTGGACTGGGACAAGGATCGAGCTAGCGCACGCTAAGGAAACATAGTAGCGCACACTAGGGGAACAGGTAGCGTATGCCACTCTCGCATGATAACGCGCGCTAAGTGGCCCGGACAGTAAGGACCGTGAGGCCTGGACTTTGGCCAGACCAATAGGTAACGTGCGCTAACTCGTCGGTCGTAGCGCATGTAATATCCGACTGTAACTTTTCATTTTTTACCTGTCATTGTATTATTCGGATAATCTGATTATCATGAATCGTTGCATTTAGTATTATGTTGAGGTATTATAGATTTGAATTTCATATCGTTGTTATTTCATTTCATATGTGATGATTCGATGTTAATTAAAGAGTTGCATTTTCGAATTTTTCTGTTGATGTAGCGTACGCTAAATAGTACGATTAACGTACGCTAATACTGTGCCTTAGCATGCGTAAGGTTTCCTCTGTTGCGTACGCTAAGAGGGAATCTGGCATCAGTTGACTTAAGCACGTGAACTCCTTAGCCGTTAGCATGCATGTGAACAAGGTCTGAGTTGTCATGTCGGCTAGAATCAACTTTTATTAGCGTGCGTAACCCATTCCTCATTAGCGTGCGCTAACGACCTGCAAATTCAAGATAGTAGCCACTGTAAGCCGCTTACGTACGTAATATAGACCGGTTAGCGTACGTAAGTGCATTAGCGTACGTTAAAGCTTCCCTTTAGCGTGCGCTAAGTCTGCACAGTCTATTTATAGGACCAGCCTGTTTTTCATTTCTTCACAACCCCAAACCGAATTTCTCTCTTCACATATCATCCCTCTGCACTCCCAAAACGATAACAACCTTCACCAACTTGCTTCTAAGCCTTAAATCTTGGAGTGGAGCTCATTTCCTTGGAGATTAGGAGTTGTTCTTGAGCTTGGAGTATATTTTCTCATAGCATTGAAGTTGTTCTTCATTTCTGGAGGTAGGTGTACTTTCCTCTCTGCATTATTTTCTTATGTTGATGTTAATGACGAATTATACTTCACCTAGAGTTAGATTAATCAAGTAAAACATAGTTTTAATCCAACCTTTTTAACACTTTTGATGAATATGATAAATAAGGGTTTGAGATGGATGTGTTCTTGATGATATAATGATTTTAACCATGTTGTAACTACCATGCTCATCTTTGGACGAATTTAGCTCAGTAAAATACCTTTGAATCAGTTAACTTCACCATATTTGGATTTAACTAATAGAGTTGTTATCATAAAGTAATTAAACACCATTTTAAGTTTTCACTTACCTTGGGAAGAACTTGGTCATGATTAGAAGTAGAAGGATGTCTTCTTGCTCAGATTCCTTAAGAAATATATCCTCCTTATGTTTAGCTCAGCAAGATTTTGAATGGTTAAGGATAATTTTGAAACAACACAACAACTTTTTATTCATCTAATGTGATGAGAACTTAGTTTGTTTTGATCTTCATACTAGGTACATGGTGAATTCATCATAATGTTAGTTATTCTTCCAGCCTTGTAAACAAAGATTTTGATAATCCTCATGGTTATGGTGTAATCTCAGAACTTATAAACTTGTTGTAAACTTAATATTCAATTTAGATGAGAGGAGAATGATTATAAATGTGCAGATTTTGTTCCTTCAATATTTTAATGTTTTGGAAGGTTTAATCATCATAAGATGATCTTAACATCATAATTGGTTATTCAACATACCCTTAATAGAATTCTTGTTTATGATGAACCAAGGGAACATTCGGTAATAGTATTGTAAACCGATGTTTATGGTTGTAATGATGTTAAAAGAACTCCTGACATAAGACTTCGATAATTGGAAATAACAAACTATTCTAAAGGATCGTAGGATGACGTCTTACTACTCCTATATTGATAATTATATGAATATGTTATTGAGTAAAATGTATTTCGTTTAAGGTTGATTGTTCGAGTAAACAATATTAGTCGAGGACCGTTCGTTCATTCCGACAAGAAGAGGACTATTCTCGTCTCCGTATTGAGGCAAGTTATCTTGCTTGGTTATAATGATGATTAGATTCTCATGATGGTTATATATTTCATGTGTATGAATTGTTCATGTAATGGTTGTCGTGATTTGACATTGTCCTTGACGTTATTCCGTTGTCTTTATGGGGTTGCATTCCCATGTACGTCGTTTTGAATCGTTGATCTCGCTGGTCTTATTTTCACTTCGGTGAGTTTTTCTTGATCCTTAATCGGATATGTGATTTATTGAATTCGTTGTCATGTTGTATCGTGACATATCCGGAATCATATCTGCGTTCCGATTGGTCATTGTGTAGGATTTTTAGCCAGGCACATATATAGTCATGCGTGGATATTATTCCGCATTGGACTGTGCACACGAGACGTAGTTTTGTGAGGCTAATTAGGTACATTGTCCCACATATATTCTGGATTCCGTATACGGGGCGGACGTGTACACGGACACATTTCCGGATCGAGCGTACTGTGATGTCCATCTTGAGCCATATTGTTAATCGTCCATAGTATTGGATGCTTGTGACTGATTGATTCATACGCCCGAGGGGTATGATTGATAGTCGGAATGATTTCTTTGAGATCTATATATATGTGAATTGTATAATGTCGGAAGAATTGATTATCATGTATATCTGACCCTATGTTGGGCGAAATACTTGTATTGTATTTTAGGTCGAGGCAAGGGCAAGGCACGGGAAGAGCATGTCGACGGCAAAGGGTTCGAAGGATACTAGTTCGGGGGCCCCACATCTTTTGTTGTCCGGTTATGTTAAACCGTGTTATGTCATTTCCTGTTTCATTTAAATTGCTATCTGGTTGTATTTGACATTTGAAGTATTTTCCATCTCCATATGGTTTATACTTGTTTTTCGGATCCTGTGTATTATAAGGCCGTTGGCCATATTTTAATAAACTCCTAATCGGAGTAATGACTATTCATTGTTGTTCGGTATCACAAATAATATTTATTTAACCTGTTTTGGATATCGCCTGGTGGGTCCCAGTGTGGGATTCACGGCACTGTAATAGCCGCCTTTTGGGGTGTTACAGAAGATGGTATCGGAGAGTTGTTTCCTTTTTATGAGTCATTGTGAAATGAACTAGTATCAAGAGACCTTCGTGTCACGTGTGACCTGTGCAAGCGCCTGACCCTACGAGCCAAATACGGTATGTACTTTATGAGCCATGATTTAATTACTGGCATGATATTGATATAAGTATGGGTCTCCTTGTTGATCATGTTATTTCGAGGAATTGTGACAAGATTTATCTAATTGATAATCCGAGGTAAATGCTGAATTGATTATACAATTGAAATTGTTCGACTTGACACCGATATGATATTCGGTGCAACATTTGTGGTATCGATAACCGTTTTTCTTGAATATGTGATTCCTTGTTGCTATTAACTTAGCATGAATTTTAGTATCTTGAACTGTACTTACGGTTATCACTATGATTGATTCTTTCAGTATGGAAAGAAACCTGAGAGGTCGTGGCAGAGGGGGACGAGGCCGCGGAAAGGGCCGAATCCCGATACCTCGAGCCAACAGACGCGCGAATGCGGATTAGAGTTCCGCAGACAGTGGTTCACCTTCTAGGGAACAATCGCACCACAGTGGACGCGGGGATGCGCGTGTCGATCCTTACGTCGTAATGCAGGTCATGATGACGCAGATGACCCAGATGGGTCAACTAATGGAAGCTATGCAGAGGGCCGCTACTGGCCAGCAACAGGGGGCTCATCCTCTTCCTGTGATTGGCGGACCCGTGAGTCGGATTATCAGCGACATCTCTCGCCAACGACCACCGACTTTTGAAGGCTCCTCTGAGCCTGCTGACATTGTGCATTGGATCGAGCATTTTGAGAAACTTTTCCAGATGGTGGACTGCATGGAAGAGAATCGCGTTTCGGTAGCCACGTATTACCTTGGCAAAGGCGCTCACACCTGGTGGCTTTCAGTAAGGCCAGCTGATGGTGTTTACACTTGGGAGGAATTTAAAAACCTCATGCTAGACCGTTACTATCCAGGGCCACTCCGTGAGGCCAAACTGTCGGAACTATTGAACCCCGACCCGTCTGAAGACGATGATGTATTATCTGTTGCTGAGAAATTCCAGGCACTCCTTCCTTTTGCCACGACAATTATCCGAACAGAGGCCGATAAGATCAAATACTTTCTCAAGAGGCTTAAACCCCGAATGAGAATGCAGCTGTTGAATCACCACTGTACTACCTTACCAGAGTTCATCGAGAAGGCTCTGGAGTACGAACTCACCGTGAAGGAGATTTCCAAGAAACAACCACAGTCCAACAACAAAAGGTCCAGGAACCAGAGACTGAGAGTAATCGGGGGACATTCAGGAAGCCCTAGTCATTGCCAAACCCTTCTGATCAACCACCCATGGCGTCAAAGCCCGCCGGATCGCACTCTCGAGCGGTTCCCTCTTCCGTGGTGTGTCAGAACTGTGGGGGCCAGGGGCATATCAACTTCAAATGCCCAAAGCCTGCCATCACATGCCATACTTGTGGGAAGAATGGTCACCGTGCTCGTTTTTGCAGGAGTGGGCCCGGACATGATCCAAGATGGCGTCTCATGCTCCAGCCAATCCTCTGTCTGTAACCGAACGCCTCGCCGCTTCCTATCGGACCACCGGGCGAATGGGGAATGGGCCGTGGGAATCAAAGTGGTACCCACAGTGCTAATCGAAACCTGGATTTACGAGATGAAGAAAGTGATGATCCCGAGGCCAGCATGATTTCAGGTATACTCGAGATCCACTCCCAGCCTGTATGTGTTCTTTTTGATACCGGTGCTTCACACTCCTTTATATCTTCTTCTTGTTTAAGTCGTTTGCCTCTAGACCATGTTATCAATTGTGAGCCCTACGTGATTGGTCTACCTGATGGTAGAAGAATTATTGGAAATCGTGAAGTCCAGGACTGTCCGATTCATTTGAACGACCGTGAGTGGTTGTCAAATCTGATTGTAGTCGATCTACCTAAGGATGATATAATCTTGGGTATCGATTGGATGGATCGTCATGATGGAATACTCAGTGTCCGCAAGCGGATGGTAACCGTCACTTCTGATGATGGTTTCGAGTGTATTTTTCGAGGTGATAATCCCACTGCTCGGGAGAGTCATCGGCTTATGAAAGCGATAAACGCTTAATCAAGGGTGTATTGGTTATTGGTGCTACATGACCAAAACAATAGATCGACGATTGAATTCGCCGACATTCCGGTAGTCCGAGACTACCCAGATGTATTTCCAGACGAGTTGCCAGGCTTACCTCCTCATCGTGACGTGGAGTTTATTATTGAGTTAGAACCAGGTACGTCCCCGCTCTCTAAAGCACCGTACCGTATGGCTCCGACTGAGATGCAAGAATTGAAGAACCATCTTGAGGAATTGACTGACAAAGGCTATATTCGACCTAGTGCGTCCCCTTGGGGAGCACCAGTGTTATTTGTACGGAAGAAAGATGGATCTCTACGCTTATGTATTGATTACCGTGAGCTGAACAGGGTGACCATCAAGAACAAGTATCCCTTGCCTCGTATTGATGATTTATTGGACCAACTTCAGGGAGCTGCCGTGTTTTCTAAGATTGACTTGAGATCTGGTTATCATCAGTTGAGGATTCGAGAGTCTGACATTTCGAAGACAGCATTCCGTACTCGCTATGGGCATTATGAGTTCCTGGTGATGCCATTTGGACTGACTAATGCACCGGCAGTGTTCATGGAGTTGATGAATCGAGTTTTTATTAACTATCTGGATCGCTTAGTAGTCGTTTTTATTGACGACATTCTGATTTACTCTCGCGACCACGAAGAGCACGAGCGTCACCTCCACCAAGTTCTCGATACATTGAGGCGGGAACAACTTTATGGGAAATTTTCTAAGTGTGAATTCTGGATGCCTGAGGTTGTCTTTCTCAGGCATGTAATATCATCCGAAGGGGTGAGAGTGTACCCACAAAAGACGGAAGCCATTCGAGATTGGCTACCACCGAAGAACGTGAAAGAAGTTCGTAGTTTCCTCGGCCTAGCAGGTTACTACTGACGGTTCGTAGAAGGATTTTCTAAAATTGCGCAACCGATAACCAACTTACTGCGAAAGGACAAGAAGTATTTGTGGTCACAAACATGTCAGCAAAGTTTTGATGAGCTCAAGAGTCGATTGATTTCGGCACCTGTTTTGGTCTTACCAAAAGGAACGGAAGGATTTGTGGTGAATAGTGACGCGTCGAGACAGGGTCTGGGATGTGTACTAATGCAGGAAGGGAAGGTGATTGCCTATGCATCGAGACAATTGCGACCCTATGAAGTTAACTTTCTGACCCATGACTTGGAGTTAGCAGCCGTGGTGTTTGCTTTGAAAATCTGGCATCACTATCTTTATGGAGTTACCTGCCAGATCTTTACAGACCACAAGAGCCTAAAGTACATTTTTACTCAGAAGGAGTTAAACATGAGACAGAGAAGGTGGCTAGAATTAATCAAGGACTATGATATCGAGATCCTTTATCATCCGGGTCAAGCAAATGTGGTCGCCGATGCTTTGAGCCGTAAAACCGTGCAGGAGCAGAATCTTGAGCCGTTTGGCCACAGAGAGAGTTGCAGTTGGACCTTATGAGGTCAGAAATTGAAGTTTGGTTACAGCGTGTTCAGGGACAACTTTGCACCCTTGAGATTTCTTCATCTCTTGATGATATGATCAAATCGAAGCAAATTACGGACCCATTCTTATCTCGAGTTCGGGATGAAGTAACCCAGGGGAAAGCCCCTGGATTCGTGATCCACGAGGATGGATTGATACGTTTTAGAAATCGAGTTTGTGTACCCGCTGACGAAGAGTTGAGGAACTCTATCATGAGGGAAGCCCATGCTACCCCGTACTCTATTCACCCGGGATCTAGCAAGATGTATAAGGATTTGAAGCAGAATTATTGGTGGGGGAATATGAAACGTGAGGTTGCCGAATTCGTTTCGAGGTGCTTAACCTGTCAGCAGGTTAAGATTGAGCACCAGCGACCCGCAGGAATGCTGAAACCACTCCCGATTCCTGAGTGGAAATGGGAGGACATATCTATGGATTTTATCACTAGCTTTCCGACGAGTCGTCGAGGAATGAATACGATTTGGGTGATTGTGGACCGTCTGACCAAATCAGCCCACTTCTTGGAGATTAAGGAAACGTGGGGCCCCGAGAGATTGGCCCAGCTGTTTATTAAGGAAATTGTGAGACTACACGGTACCCCCAAGAGTATTGTATCAGACCGTGATGGGCGATTTGTGTCACACTTCTGGAAGGCAGTTCATCGTGCGATGGGCACGCAGTTGAATTTCAGTACCGCTTTTCATCCACAGACCGATGGTCAGTCGGAAAGAACCATACAGACTCTAGAGGACATGTTGAGAGCATGTGCTCTTGATTGGAAGGACGATTGGGAAGGCTAGCTGCCTTTGGTGGAATTCACTTATAATAATAGTTGGCACGCTTCGATTCAGATGGCACCGTATGAGGCATTGTATGGCCGTCGCTGCAGGTCCCCTTTGTGTTGGGACGATCTGTCAGAATCTCTGGGTACGGAACCCGATATGTTATTAGCAGCCCGTGAGAAGATCACTTTGATTAGGAGTCGGTTGTTAACGGCTCAAAGTCGACAGAAGTCTTATGCTGACCACCGTCGACCGCTTGAGTTCTAGGTTGGTGACCATGTGTTAATGAAGGTGTCTCCTACCCGAGGTGTTTTTCGTTTCGGGAAGAGGGGCAAGTTGAGCCCAAGGTACATTGGGCCGTTTGAGGTTTTGGAGCGTATAGGTGATCTGGCCTATCGACTAGATTTGCCACTGACTTTGAGTAAGATTCACAACGTGTTTCATGTCTCCCAGTTGAGGAAATATGTTGCTGATACGATCCATGTACTTCAGTTCGAAGAGATTGAATTAGCAGAGGATCATTCGTACGAGGAGCGTCCTGTACGGATACTCGAGAGGAGGATCAAGCAGTTGCGGAACAAGACGATTCCCCTACTGAAAGTTCAGTGGTCACGACACGGAGTCAAGTAGGCTACGTGGGAGACCGAGGATAGTATGCGAGCGAGATACCCCAAGTTATTTACCCCTTAGTTTCGAGGACGAAACTCTTTTTAAGGGGGGGAGTATGTAATATCCGACTGTAACTTTTCATTTTTTACCTGTCATTGTATTATTCGGATAATCTGATTATCATGAATCATTGCATTTAGTATTATGTTGAGGTATTATATATTTGAATTTCATATCGTTGTTATTTCATTTCATATGTGATGATTCGATGTTAATTAAAGAGTTGCATTTTCGAATTTTTCTGTTGATGTAGCGTACGCTACATAGTACGATTAACGTATGCTAATACTGTGCCTTAGCGTGCGTAAGGTTTCCTCTGTTGTGTACGCTAAAAGTGAATCTAGCATCAGTTGACTTCAGCACGTGAACTCCTTAGCCGTTAGCATGCATGTGAACAAGGTCTGAGCTGTCATGTCGGCTAGAATCAACTTTTATTAGCGTGCGTAACCCATTCCTCATTAGCGTGCGCTAACGACCTGCGAATTCAAGATAGTAGCCACTGTAAGCCGCTTACGTACGTAATATAGACCGGTTAGCGTACGTAAGTGCATTAGCGTACGTTAAAGCTTCCCGTTAGCGTGCGCTAAGTCTGCACAGTCTATTTATAGGACCAACCTGTTTTTCATTTCTTCACAACCCCAAACCAAATTTCTCTCTTCACATATCACCCCTTTGCACTCCCAAAACGATAACAACCTTCACCAACTTGCTTCTAAGCCTTAAATCTTGGAGTGGAGCTCATTTCCTTGGAGATTAGGAGTTGTTCTTGAGCTTGGAGTATATTTTCTCATAGCATTGAAGTTGTTCTTCATTTCTGGAGGTAGGTGTACTTTCCTCTCTGCATTATTTTCTTATGTTTATGTTAATGACGAATTATACTTCACCTAGAGTTAAATTAATCAAGTAAAACATAGTTTTAATCCAACCTTTTTAACACTTTTGATGAATATGATAAATAAGGGTTTGAGATGGATGTGTTCTTGATGATATAATGATTTTAACCATGTTGTAACTACCATGCTCATCTTTGGACGAATTTAGCTCAGTAAAATACCTTTGAATCAGTTAACTTCACCATATTTGGATTTAACTAATAGAGTTGTTATCATAAAGTAATTAAACACCATTTTAAGTTTTCACTTACCTTGGGAAGAACTTGGTCATGATTAGAAGTAGAAGGATGTCTTCTTGCTCAGATTCCTTAAGAAATATATCCTCCTTATGTTTAGCTCAGCAAGATTTTGAATGGTTAAGGATAATTGTGAAACAACATAACAACTTTTTATTCATCTAATGTGATGAGAACTTAGTTTGTTTTGATCTTCATACTAGGTACATGGTGAATTCATCATAATGTTAGTTATTCTTCCAGCCTTGTAAACAAAGATTTTGATAATCCTCATGGTTATGGTGTAATCTCAGAACTTATAAACTTGTTGTAAACTTAATATTCAATTTAGATGAGAGGAGAATGATTATAAATGTGCAGATTTTGTTCCTTCAATATTTTAATGTTTTGGAAAGTTTAATCATCATAAGATGATCTTAACATCATAATTGGTTATTCAACATACCCTTAATAGAATTCTTGTTTATGATGAACCATGGGAACATTCGGTAATAGTATTGTAAACTGATTTTTATGGTTGTAATGATGTTAAAAGAACTCCTGACATAAGACTTCAATAATTGGAAATAACAAACTATTCTAAAGGATCGTAGGATGACGTCTTACTAATCCTATATTGATAATTATATGAATATGTTATTGAGTAAAATGTATTTCGTTTAAGGTTGATTGTTCGAGTAAACAATATTAGTCGAGGACCGTTCGTTCATTCCGACAAGAAGAGGACTATTCTCGTCTCCGTATTGAGGCAAGTTATCTTGCTTGGTTATAATGATGATTAGATTCTCATGATGGTTATATATTTCATGTGTATGAATTGTTCATGTAATGGTTGTCGTGATTTGACATTGTCCTTGACGTTATTCCGTTGTCTTCATGGGGTTGCATTCCCAAGTACGTCGTTTTGAATCGTTGATCTCGCTGGTCTTATTTTCACTTCGGTGAGTTTTTCTTGATCCTTAATCGGATATGTGATTTATTGAATTCGTTGTCATGTTGTATCGTGACATATCCGGAATCATATCTGCGTTCCGATTGGTCATTGTGTAGGATTTTTAGCCAGGCACATATATAGTCATGCGTGGATATTATTCCGCATTGGACTGTGCACACGAGACGTAGTTTTGTGAGGCTAATTAGGTACATTGTCCCACGTATATTCTGGATTCCGTATACGGGGCGGACGTGTACACGGACACATTTCTGGATCGAGCGTACTGTGATGTCCATCTTGAGCCATATTGTTAATCGTCCATAGTATTGGATGCTTGTGACTGATTGTTTCATACGCCCGAGGGGTATGATTGATAGTCGGAATGATTTATTTGAGATCTATATATATGTGAATTGTATAATGTCGGAAGAATTGATTATCATGTATATCTGACCCTGTGTTGGGCGAAATACTTGTATTGTATTTTAGGTCGAGGCAAGGGCAAGGCACGGGAAGAGCATGTCGACGGCGAAGGGTTCGAAGGATACTAGTTCGGGAGCCCCACATCTTTTGTTGTCCGGTTATGTTAAACCGTGTTATGTTATTTCCTGTTTCATTTAAATTGCTATCTGGTTCTATTTGACATTTGAAGTATTTTCCATCTCCATATGGTTTATACTTGTTTTTCGGATCCTGTGTATTATAAGGCCGTTGGCCATATTTTAATAAACTCCTAATCGGAGTAATGACTATTCATTGCGGTTCGGTATCACAAATAATATTTATTTAACCTGTTTTGGATATCGCCTGGTGGGTCCCAGTGTGGGATTCACGGCACTGTAATAGCCGCCTTTTGGGGTGTTACAGCGCACGCTAGTCTGTCGTAACGCACGCTACTGGGATAGACAGAAGGGTTTCTGAACAGGGCAGAGGGATCTAGACCTAGACTGGACACCAGATAGCGTACGCTAAGGCGGAAGCTGCGCGCGCTAACTCGGCGGTACAGCGCATGCTAACTCGATTGAGTAGCGCATGCTGTTGGATGTGGTGCACACCAGCTCGGCTGGGCAAAAGTGTCTGGGCTGCATACCTAGGCCGATAGCGCACGCTATTCGGTAAGCGTAGCGCGCACTAGGACGCACTTATATAAGTACATGTGTTGCGGTCAACACTTGTCATTTTTCACCTTCGTTCCTCTTCTTCGAGCTTCTAGACGACTCCAAGGCTGTGTAGGCGAGGGTTTCGGTGGAGCACGGTTGAAACTCAAATCTTTTCAACTTCAAGTAAGGATCTATCAATCTTACATCATCTTCACCAAGGAATTGAGGTAATCTTTCCGTAGAACCCTAACTTTGGGGAAATTTGGGGGTTTTGGGGATCTCGTTTCTCCAACCGTTTTAACTCCAAATTTATGATGGATTATAGTTGAAAATAGTTGCATAAGTATGATTTCATGATTTCCTCAAGATTTTGTCGATTTATTCCCAATCTTCTTTTGTAAATCGAGCAAAACCCGTTATGCCCTCGTAGTGCTCGATTAAATGGTCCTAAGGGTAGAACTTAGGATGGATTTTAGTGTTTTCCAACACAATTGTAAATGATTGAGCCTCAATGTTTGTTAGGAGCGGGATTTGGAAGATAGTTCGGACCGTAGCCTTGTTTGTTGTTGTTCCTTTGAGAGTAAGAAAGTCCAGGCAAGTACTTTATTGCGTTAGTTTAAGCCATGCATTTCTGTGATGGTTTAGTGAATGACGAGAGTTGAAAGGTTATTCTCGGGTACTCTCACTCGGGGATTGACTCGACGGGGTCACACGGGGACTTGGTGGCTTAGCGGCTGGACCGGGTCACGAGAGATACTTTGAGTGGACATCCTCACCTAGGGTTACTCGACGGGGCACAAAGGGACTTGGTGGCTTGAGGGCCGGACCGGGTCGCGAGGATCGTCGGAGTGTTTTTACTGATGATCGATATTGATATTCCGGAATATCGCGAATTGAACTGTTTTGGATATTGAAATAATTCGGAAATGCCTGTGGATTAAAATAATTGTAATACTGTACTTGCACTAGCAGTTATGGCTAACCGCATCGTTGGGGTGGAATGTTTTGTACATTTCAGGTATTCTCGAGGGACAGGAGCCCCCATGTGGCGCACATGGAGTTGACAAGCACACTGGATGTTAGAGAGCTCGTATCAGTCGTTGTATTTGTGATGTTTGAGTCAGTTTTATATACTGTATTATTGTTGGTTTTGCGTTGTACTTTGTCGTGTAATGTTTGCGTTCAGTGATTGATGTTGAACTATACTATTTTGGCCGCGGCCGAGGCCTAACTCGTGTTTTGTACCCTTTGTTGGACTGTTATGTCATGGTTATTATGTATTGGATTGTGGTTTAATCCCGTGTGTCGTCAGCCTGGCGGGACCTTCGTGTGTCATGCGGCGTGTAATAACCCAAAGTGAAATTGGGGTGTTACATTTATGGCATCAGAGGCTAGGTTTCGGGAGTACCTTGGCCTTTGGTCATTTGGGTTGTCAAGTCGTAAGAGTCGTATAAACTGATCGAGCTCAACACCGTGTGTTGCTGTCGAGCCGTGTTGCCCATGGTGGTAAGACTCCTTAACTCTCTTTGTGCCTTGTCGCTTTCATAGTAGTCTAGATTTAAATTTCTTAGATTGTGAACTCTTCTGATAATTTTAATCCTTCTATATCTCAGTATGTTGAGAGGTCGTGGCGGACGTGGCGTACATGGACGCGGCAGAGGCCGTGGTCATGGTACCGCTAATGAATCTGGCACACATTCTAATGATGCATCTGATTCGGCATCCCATACGGATCCGAACACCGCCTCTCTGAATCCGAGCAGTCAGCCAGATCCTACTGTAAGTCAAGAACCGTCGGCTGACATTAATGTGAATTCCGGCATAGCTGCTATACTCCAGCAGGTAGCAGCACAATTAGTCAAGTTGAATGAGTCCGGGCATCATGATCAACCGACAGATGAGAGTAAATGGCTTCAGGGAGTGATGAAAATGCAACCTCCTCGTTTTACTGGTGCGTCTGATACGGTGGGCTGGGAAGGATGGTTGTTTCAGTTTGGCAGGATTTTTGACGCCGTTGCGTGCCCCGAAGAGAGACGGGTCGCTATTGTGCAGTATTTCCTTGACAAGGAGGCTGCGGATTGGTGGGAAGCTGCGAAACCTACGGATCGTGTGGCCACTTGGGCCGAGTTTAAAGCTGCGATAGAGGAAGAGTATTGTCCTTGGCCTATTAAAGAAAAACGAATTGCAGATTTCTTTAAGGCAACACCTCAAGATGTACCTGTCACCGAGGCCATTGTTATATATAATCAGCAACTGAATCATGTTCGTGAGCAAGTAAGGACCGAAGTGGATAAAATCCGTTACTTTGATTTCAGAATGAATCCCAGGATTCGTGAGGCTATGGCGGGTTTCAGATGCGTTACGTTGAAGAAATATCAGGATCGTGCTTTGGCTATCGAGATGGTCATTTCTGCGTCAAGGTCGGGTACCGAGATGAAGAAGCCGAAGACGACTGGTGGTTTTTCGGGAAGTAAGAGTGGTGGATTTCACGAATCTCAAGCTTCTCACTCCGCTATCGGAAAGTCTGTTCAGCAAGCCAGTAGTGCTCCGAGTTTACGACCGGGCCAGTCTTCTGTCTTTGGTAGAGGACAATGTTTCAATTGTAATCAAACAGGACATCAGTGTCGAGAGTGTCCACTTCCTCCCGTTATTTGTTTCACATGCAGTCAATCCAGTCATCAGGCGGCTCATTGCGAGGCTGCCACCAGATTTGTTAAACAGCAGAGTTCGGCACCAACTCCGAGTGTGAACCTGGGGACTACATCTAATCAGTCGCAACAGACTTTGGGACATGGAAGAGGTCGAGGCCGGTTGGATCGTCAAGCTGCATCGAGTGTGGGTTTGGTATAGCCAAGAGTGTACCAGATGAGGCGTGCGTACGACACAGAGGCTCCAGTAGCTGCAGGTATCACGCAAATACTTTCTCAACCTATATAGGTATTATTTGATTCGGGAGCTACCCATTCATTCATTGCTCTTGATTGTGTGAAACGTCTGGGTCTTCGGTGTTTGATTGAGTGCGAACCATTCATAGTAAGTACTCCTAGTGGAGAGCATTTGATTGGGAACCAAGAGATAAAAAATTGTCTCGTGCATATCGTGAGTCGAGATTGGCCTTCAGACCTCATTGTGGTAGATCTGAAAGGAGATGACGTAATTCTGGGAGATGATTGGTTAAATCGTCATGGTGCTATCATGAACTACCGAACGCGAACTATTTCTATAATAGCGGAAGATGGTGTCGAGCACACTTTCTTGGGTCATAAACTGGGTAGTTCAAGTGGGGTGATTTCCACCATTAAGGCGATAAAATTGTTGAAACAAGACTGTATTGGTTATTGGTGTTACGCCATGAGCACAAATGACGGTGAAGCCAATTTATTGTCAATTCCAGTTGTGAATGAATACCCAGATGTATTTTCGGATGATCTACCGGGATTACCTCCGTCTAGAGAGGTAGAGTTTCCTATAGATATTGTGCCAAGCGCAGCACCTGTTTCCCGAGTGCCGTATCGTATGGCGCCCTCCGAGATGTTAGAACTGAAGAAACAATTGGGCGAGCTTATGGATAAAGGGTACATTCGACCTAGTGCATCACCTTGGGGTGTGCCGGTCCTCTTCGTTAAGAAGAAGGACGGATCGTTCCCTCTATGCATTGATTATCGGGAATTGAATAAGTTAACCATTAAGAACAAATATCCCTTACCTCGGATAGATGACTTGTTCGACCAACTTCAGGGTGCCACAGTTTTCTCTAAAATTGACTTGCGATCGGGATATTACCAGCTGAGGATTCAGGATTCTGACATTCCGAAGACTGCCTTTCGTACTCGGTACGGCCATTACGAATTTGTGGTTATTCCATTTGGTCTAACCAATGCTCCTGCCATGTTTATGCAGTTGATGAACAAAGTTTTCATTGACTATCTTGATAAATTTGTGGTCGTTATCATTGATGATATTCTTGTCTACTCCCGGAATGAGGAAGATCATGCTGAACATATCCGAATGGTGTTGAACACTTTGAGAATGGAGAAACTTTACGCTAAATTCTCAAAGTGCGAATTTTGGCTTAAAGAGGTGACATTTCTTGGTCATGTGATTTCGGTTGATGGAGTTCGGTGGATCCCCAAAAGATAGCAGCCATTGTTGAGTGAGAACCGCCTAGGAGTGTGAAGGAGACCCGAAGTTTTCTAGGGCTTGCCGGATATTATCGCAGATTCATCTCAGAAGTTCGAGTGGACTGATGAGAGGCAAAATAGTTTTGATGAACTTAAACGACGGTTAACTTCGGCGCCCGTGTTATTGTTACCTCAGGGCACCGATGATTTCGAAGTGTATAGTGATGCTTCCGGACTTGGATTGGGTTGTGTTTTGATGCAGAGAGGTAGAGTAATTTCATATGCGTCCCGAAAATTGAAACCATATGAAATAAATTACCCTACCCATGATTTAGAGTTATCGGCGGCTGTATTCGCGCTAAAAATTTGGAGGCATTATCTTTATGGCTGTTCGTGTAAAATCTACACGGACCACAAAAGTCTAAAATATATATTTAGCCAAAAGGAGCTGAATATGAGACAACGTCGATGGTTAGAGCTGATTAAGGATTACGATCTTGAAAGATTATATCATCCAGGAAAAGCTAATGTGGTAGCGGACGCCTTGAGTCGGAAACCCATAGCCCTCCAAATGCTGAGTATGCTTACATCTCAACACGAGATCTGTCGATACATAATTAGGCAAGATATAGAGATTTGGCTTCAGAAAGTTCAAGGCCAATTATGTACTTTGGAGATCACGTCGTCTTTGGTCAACGAAATCAAGTCGAAGCAATTTGAGGATCCGTTCGTAGTCCAGCTAAGAAAGTATGTGATGGGAGGAAAAGCTCCCGGATTTATGATGCAGGACGATGGTGTTTTAAGGTTTAGAGGTAGACTTTGTATACCTGCAGATGTCGAGCTTAAGCAGACCATATTGAGGGAAGCGCACACTACACCGTATTCTCTTCACCCCGGTACAAGCAAAATGTATAAGGACGTGAAGAATAACTATTGGTGGAGCAATATGAAAAATGATGTTGAAGAGTTCGTGTCGAAATGCTTGACGTGTCAACAAGTCAAGATTGAACATCAACGGCCAGCGGGGTTGCTTAAATCACTACCAATCCCAGAATGAAAATGGGAGGATATAACGATGGATTTTGTCACCAATATGCCGAGCACGCGAACCGGGATGAACATGATTGGGTTATTGTCGATCGACTAACCAAGTTAGCTCACTTTCTGGGAATTAAGGATAATTGGGGGCCCGAGAAACTAGCTCGTGTATTCATCGTGGAATTTGTAAGATTACATGGGACTCCTAAGAGCATTATTACCGATCGAAACGGTAGATTTGTGTCGCACTTTTGGCAATCCTTTCACCGAGCTTTAGGGACGGAACTGAGGCTCAGTACATCGTACCATCCTCAGACTGATGGGCAGTCTGAACGGACAATTCAGACCCTTGAGGACATGCTGCGAGCATGTGCCCTAAATTGGAATAATGACTGGGAATCGCACTTGCCACTAATCGAATTTGCCTACAATAATAGCTGGCATGCGCCGATTAAGATGGCACCGTTTGAGGCTCTATATGGACGGAAATGTAAGTCACCATTGTGTTAGGATGATTCCTCTGAACTGATTTTGACGGAGACGGATATGTTAGTGGAGACCCAGGAAAAGATTTCTTTGATTCGCGAGAGGCTTTTGGCCGCCCAAAGCCAACAGAAATTATATACCGATAATCGACGTCGACCGCTAGAGTTTGAAGTCGGCGATCATGTGCTGATAAAAGTATCGCCAACCCGGGGAGTTTATCGCTTTGGGAAGAAGGGTAAACTCAGTCCGAGATATGTTGGGCCATTCGAGATTATAGAATGAATTGGCGAACTTGCTTACCGCGTGGGCCTTCCGCCTTCACTGGGTCATGTGCATAATGTATTTCATGTTTCGCAGTTGAGGAAATACGTACCAGGCCCTAAGCATATCATAGATTTTGGAGAGATTGAATTGAATTCTGATATCACCTTTGAGGAAAAACCAATCCAGATTTTGGAGCGTCGGGTAAAACAACTTAAGCATAAAGCTATCCCTTTGGTCAAAGTACAATGGTCGAGACATGGATTGGAAGAAGCCACGTGGGAGACAGAAGAGCATATGAAGTCTAGATACCCCGAATTATTCACTTCGTAAGTTTCGGGACGAAACTTATTCTTAGGGGGAGAGAATGTTATAATCGTACCTTTTACTGGTTATAATTATGAATTCATGAAATTTATGGTTTGGTTTGTAATTTTTCGAACATTGGTATCATGTGTTTGATTCCAGATTGAGCCTGTATGTTGTGTTTTTACCAGTATTCCGCTAATATTCATTAACGTTGTGTCGAACCGCTTGTATTGCTTCCGCAAGCCAGGATTAGCGTACGCTAATTTATATGGGTAGCGTACGCAACGGAAGTTGTAGGCTAGCGCGCGCTACTACAGGAAGTTGCGCACGCTAAACGGAAGCATAGGGCAGTCCAGAGAACACTGGACTGGGACTAAAAATCGATCTAGCGCACGCTAATTCATTTTATTAACGCACGCTAGAGGAGCGGGTAGCGCACGCTACCGCCGGAAGGATAGCGCACGCTAACCAGCAGCATGGGACAGTCCAGAGGGCACTGGACTGGGACAAGGATCGAGCTAGCGCACGCTAAGGAAACATAGTAGCGCACGCTAGGGGAACAGGTAGCGCATGCCACTTTAGGGTGATAACGCGCGCTAAGTGTCCCGGACAGTAAGGACAGTGAGGCCTGGACTTTTGCCAGACGAACAGGTAACATGCGTTAAGACGGTCGTTACGTGTGCTAACTCGTCGGTTGTAGCGCATGCTAGTCTGTCGTAACGCACGCTACTGGGATGGACAGAAGGGTTTCTGAACAGGGGAGAGGGTTTTGGACCTAGACTGGACACCAGATAGCACACGCTCAGGCGGAAGCTGCGCGCGCTAACTTGGCGGTACAGCGCACGCTAACTCGATTGAGTAGCGCACGCTGTCGGATGTGGTGCACACCAGATCGGCTGGGCAGAAGGGTCTGGGATGCAGACCTGGGCTGATAGTGCACGTTATTCGGTAAGTGTAGCGCGCGCTAGGACGCACTTATATAAGTACATGTGTTGCGGTCAACACTTGTCATTTTTCACCTTCTTTCCTCTTCTTCGAGCTTCTAGACGACTCCAAGGCTGTGTAGGCGAGGGTTTCGGCGGAGCACGGTTGAAACTCAAATCTTTTCAACTTCAAGTAAAGATCTATCAATCCTACATCATCTTCACAGGGAATTGAGGTAATCTTTCCGTAGAACCCTAACTTTGGGGAAATTTGGGGGTTTTGGGGATCTCATTTCTCCAACCGTTTTAACTCCAAGTTTATGATGGATTATAGTTGAAAATAGTTGCATAAGTATGATTTCATGATTTCCTAAAGATTTTTGGATTGATTCCAAATCTTATTTTGTAAATCGAGCAAAACTCGTTATGCCCTCGTAGTGCTCGATTAAATGGTCCTAAGGGTAGAACTTAGGATGGATTTTAGTGTTTTCCAACACAATTGTAAATGATTGAGCCTCAATGTTTGTTAGGAGCGGGATTTGGAAGATAGTTCGGACCGTAGCCTTGTTCGTTGTTCTTCCTTTGAGAGTAAGAAAGTCCAGGCAAGTACTTTATTGCGTTAGTTTAAGGCATGCATTTCTGTGATGGTTTAGTGAATGACGAGAGTTGAAAGGTTATTCTCGGGTACTCTCACTCGGGGATTGACTCGACGGGGTCACACGGGGACTTGGTGGCTTAGCGGCTGGACCGGGTCACGAGAGATACTTTGAGTGGACATCCTCACCTGGGGTTGCTCGACGGGGCACACAGGGACTTGGTGGATTGAGGGCCGGACCGGGTCGCGAGGATCGTCGGAGTGTTTTTACTGATGATCGATATTGATATTCCGGAATATCGCAAATTGAACTGTTTTGGATTTTGAAATAATTCGGAAATGCCTATGGATTAAAATAATTGTAATACTGTACTTGCACTAGCAGTTGTGGGTAACCCCATCGTTGGGGTGGAATGTTTTGTATATTTCAGGTATTCTCGAGGGACAGGAGCCCCCATGTGGCGCACACGGAGTTGACAAGCACACTGGATGTTAGAGAGCTCGTATCAGTCATTGTATTTGTGATGTTTGAGTCAGTTTTATATACTGTATTATTGTTGGTTTTGTGTTGTACTTTGTCGTGTAATGTTTGCGTTCAGTGATTGATGTTGAACTATACTATTTTGGCCACGGCCGAGTCCTAACTCGTGTTTTGTACCATTTGTTGGACTGTTATGTCGTGGTTATTATGTATTGGATTGTGGTTTAATCCTGTTTGTCGTCAGCTTGGCGGGACCTTTATGTGTCCTGCGGCGTGTAATAACCCAAAGTGAAATTGGGGTGTTACATGGTGGACATATGACAACAATGCACAACTGCACAAAACAACAGTACACAATGTACGACAACAACAATGCACAAATGCATGACAACAACGATACAGGAATGTACCATAACATGATCGACACAAAAGACGACAATGATTAATATACTTGCTCCGAGTCCTTCAAGAGAAATCTTGATATCTAACCATCACCAACCATTATTCTGAATACTCGACGATCCAAAATGTCACGGATTGCAGATAATTCATATCTTTGTCTTTATCACAATATATCCTCGATACCCAAGTATACCAATAACAAAAGTAAGTCACATATATCATGATGTAATTCCCATAACTCAAATACAACTTATAATCCCAAATCTCCTGTGATTACGATTATAAACATTGTTATACGAATTATAAACGAATGAAATGGGAACCATTCATTAAATATTATAAACTGTGCAAGTAATAACTTGCCTCGATACCGACACGATGATGATGAAGCCGTTACCAACTCCATTGCCGTCATCTACAAGTCCCTCGGCCCTGATAAATGGAATTCACGAACATTCTCGAACACGACCGCAAAGCATGGTTCTATTCACCGATCAATAATCTCAACCTATTACAAAAATCGATAAACAACAAGTTCGATAACAATCAACAATCGATAAAACCAATTCACAAACCCAACGGCTCAACAATATCCCGATTAACCACTTGGCTGACCAATCCAACTCAAATCAGCACGAATTCATAACCACAACACGAAAATACTGCACTGACTGCCTACTTAGCACACGTTAATCACTTAACGTAGCGTGCGCTAAGTTGCTCCTGTTAGCGTGCGCTAGAGAGTAACACTAGCGTGCGCTAAGGACATGCAGTTGCATGCATTTCAGATACCGATCAACATATGGCGATTATCAAGAAAACTAAGTGATTCTAAACCATGTTCATAACTATCAAAACAACGAAATCAGATATCGTTTAACATATAGGTAATCATCCAACTCTTAATCCAATTCATATATTCACATATCATCTCCTTCCTCAAATATCAACATCATGAACACCAAGAACCTTAACAACATTTCCCTAATCTAACATTACAGAGATTAATCATCAACAATGACATCAACATCCGCAAAGGAGAAGAATGATTAACCAACTTATCTCAAGAAAACGAACTACACAATTCAAACCACACGAATCATATTAATATCATCATACTCCGGTAGCCCATCTCATAATCATGCTTGTTAACTTGTTTATGTAAAATCATCAACTCAAGAACATCAACATTCAATCCAAAGATGAATAGTGATTACCATTTTGAAGGAATGGATTGAGTCTCAAGTTTGAATCCGTTTCCAATCGATTCCAAGCTTAATATTGTTATGGATGATTAACTCCACCATAATCCAGTGTTTGGAACTTCAAACATCTCTCTAAGAACTCTCTCTATCGGTTGCAAGGAAAGAATGGACAAAATGAAGAATAGTGGCCAACTGCACATATATATACTGACTATTATTAGCGTGCGCTAACTGCCTTTGTTAGCGCGCGCTATCACAGTCCAGAGGCTACTGCCTTACTGCATACAATGAGTTACGTACGTAATGTCAATGAAATAGCGTACGTAATATCCTCTATTTAGCATACGCTAGTGTCCGATCATAGCGTGCGCTACTCATAGTTGACTCGCTTGTCTGTATACTCCGAAGACGGGTCTACATGCCGAAAGCTCTAACTAGGATAAGATTCCTTTCGGACCGATATGATGTTAGCGTGCGCTAACAATATGCATTAGCTTGCGCTAGAGAAAAATCCGATTTTGGTCCTTTATAGATGTATGTGTCCGATTTTGGTCCTTTATTGACGCTCTGTCCGATTTTGGTCCTTTATAGATGTATGTGTCCGATTTTGGTCCTTTAAGTTATAATATTGTCTGATTTTGGTCCTGCGATGAAAGAGGGTCGACTGGAAAAAGGCATGTGAACTACACTCTCCGTCTGGGGACCGAAATCGGACAGTATTATAACTTAAAGGACCAAAATCAAATAACTGTATACTTAGAGGACTAAAATCGGACAAGCATACTTAAATTGGATGTTCTTTTTTCTTATTTGCATTATGTGCTCTCTTTTTTGATGATAAAGTTGAATTCGTGGTCTCAATTGGGGTTGATTATATGAATGGGAAAGAGAAAATAAGTAGGCCTGAGACTTTTCGGTTCCAGGGAGAAAAATACAGAAACCGGAACCGAACCGCATAGTTTTTTCGCGGTTCGATTTTGCCAGTTTTTTTTATCCAAAATCGCATAGGAACCGAACCGGAATCAATTTTGTATGGTTCGGACGGAATATATTATATTATATTTTATTTTATTAAAATCATATTATATTATATTATATTAATTATGTTTAATAAGAATATATTATTCAATATACGAACCGCGAAAAAACTATGCGGTTCGGTTCCGGTTTAATTAATAAAAACTATGCGGTGCGGTTCCGGAATAAATTATTCAATATATGAACCGCGAAAAAACTATGCGGTTTGGTTCCGGTTTAATTAATAAAAACTATGCGGTTCGGTTCCAAAAAAACCGTGAAAAAACTATGTTTAATATAATATAATATAATATAATATAATATAATTTTAATAAAATAAAATATAATAAAATATATTCCGTCCGAACCATACAAAATCGGTTCCGGTTCGGTTCCGGTTCGGTTCGGTTCCTATGCGATTCGGTTCCGAGTCGGTTCGGATAAAAAAAACTGGCAAAACCGAACCACGAAAAAACTATGCGGTTCGGTTCCGGTTTCTGTATTTTTCTCCCTGGAATCGAAAAGTCCCAAGTCTAGTTATTTTCTCTTTCCCGTTCATATAATCAACCCCAATTGAGACCAAGAATTCAACTTTATCATAAAAAAAAGAGCCCATAATGCAAATAAGAAAAAGGAACATCCAATTTAAGTATGTTTGTCCGATTTTAGTCCTCTAAGTATACAATTGTTTGATTTTGGTCATTTAAGTTATAATACTGTTCGATTTTGGTCCTCAACCGGAGAGTGTAGTTCACATGCCTTTTTCCAGCCGACCCTCTTCCATCGCAGGACCAAAATCGGACACATACATCTATAAAGGACCAAAATCGGACAGAATATCAATAAAGGACCAAAATCGAACACATACATCTATAAAGGACCAAAATCGGATTTTTCTCGCTTGCGCTAACCCTTCTCAACAAATATCCGTTGACTTTGTCGGCACATGCGCCGAAAGTGACCGGGTCCACACGTAGATTCCCTCTGATCTGGTCTGTACTAGCGTGTGCTATCGTTTACCATTAGCGTGCGCTAAACCTGCACGATAGCGTGCGCTAGGCATGTATATTAGCGTGCGCTAATAATGCTACACTTAGCCATTTTCAGCTACTCTTATCCAACGTCTCAACATGCAGAATACGAACATACGGCATACTGAATACATATACATCTTCCAACAATATTCTCAAATACAATTGTTGACCAAATACGACAATTATACCAATACAGATGTCTTAGTCCTTTAATTATTTTAACCATACTGTACAGATTCCACGCTGTACAACATTACTCGGATAAAATAACATTAAACAATAGTAGAAGAAATTCCGGATATTACATACTACACCACTTATAATAAGTTTCGTCCTCGAAACTTGCAATCTGTCATAGAAAAATCAACAAACCGTTCAACCAAAATATTCTGAAACCATCACGACAATGATCAATCATCATTATTAACGAATAACCAACACAGTATACTTACATATGCGCCAAGTCGATGATCTCCTGAGATACTAGCAAGTGACTTCACTGTAAAGCCTCAATGCGTTTACAATCACAATTCCATGAGTCTCAACAAAATATATCTTCGGATGAAATAATCTATCCGTGTCAAATCATGTCTGCCTGTTTACACAATCAAGTCCAAATCCTGATACAAATCAATAATACACGATACATCTGTGAAACAACTGCCCAACACAATGGCAACGAATCCCGAAATATCGACACAAAATCTGAACGCTCAGATGATCACTAGCAATTGTAACACCCCCAGATCGAACCGGGAATATTACACGCCGCTGACCCTCTCCTCGAGGATCCACCAGGCTAGACATCAAAATAACACATTACATTACATACCGACGAATCAAAATAACGAACCAATAGACCGATTTGGTCTTTCGATACTGACTTACAAATAAAAATACATAAACTCATCCAGACTCATACCCACGCAAGGGTAAAATAATTACCACCACAAACAATAAGACAGCGGAAAAGACAATACAATGGACTCCGACTAACTGAACCCGAAACTGGCCTTCGTGTGATTAGTATCATTCGTCTTTCATCATCCCTCGTACCGATCATGTCTTGCTCCCGAAAACCTACGTGTACCTGGACACAATACAGATATCCACCCCCCGATTACTCGGGGGTTAGCAAAACTCCACTGTTTCGCTAGTGCAAGTATAAAGTGCAAATACGATCCATACACAACACATTCCGAGAATATAACGAAAGACTTCCCGAGATATATTTAGTTAAAAAATAGTTCAAGTCTTGAAAGCAGAAACGAAGCAAGTAAGCATTTTGAAAATATCTCCAAATCTCGGGAGTTTTGAAAACATCAGAAATTGAAAAGTTCTTAATTCCTTGAAAGCCATTTAGGGTCACAGCCCCAAAGTTCATTTTCCAAAATACAAATCCGTTTAACAAAACACGGGGTCCACGACCCAACCGTTCCGGCCACAAAACACAGGGTCCACGACCCGGTCATCCACTTCAATTCACTTACAAGGACACATTACACATAACACATTATTCTTATGCCATTCTAGCCAAGCACCAAGACTCGATATATAATGTCTCTTGACCCCGAGCGTAAAGCATTGTGATACTCCGGACATATCACAATTAATTATCAAAACATCAACATCAATATCACAGAAACCACACTTGGTAACCCGTGGCTGTACCCATTAGTATCGGCCCCCAGAGGTCCCGTCGGACCATCCCCAGGTGGGAAACCACTTCCGCGGCCGTACCCATTAGTATCGGCCCCCAGAGGTCTCCCCAGGTGGAAGAACATCAACACACGCACTCAAGTCCACTTCCGTGGCCGTACCCATTAGTATCGGCCCCCAGAGGCCACATGCCATCCCCAAGTGGAAGAGTAACAACTCACCGATTTCAAAACCACAACTCTCAAAGGTCAAACACATAAAATATATGTAATACCTCCGGTAATCCATGCTTGATTACTTTGTACTGTATGAATGTTTGGTAATGTGACGTCATTTCTATTTATGTATTCCATTGAGTGCTATATAATTGTACGATGTGAATGAAACGGGGGTGACACACCTTGACGCCGTGGGACGATCGTCGGTGCGAATATGACGGTGGCCAACATCTTGTTCCCCGATAATTGTTGACGAGTGGAAGGGATGGTCACCCCAAGATGGTTAGAATGTGGTTTGAGGCTAAAAGGGTTTGTCTAACGCGCGCTATAACCCATGCCTAACGTACGCTATATTCGATCGTTACGTACGTTAAGGCAGCTACATTACGTACGTAACGGGTGGGTCGGTCTTCCGACCAGAATCTTTCTTTTGACACGGACAGGGCTACTTTCGGTGGGCTAGAGGACAAACGAGTCAACTGTTCGTTACGTACGTTATGTCCCAAATTTAACGTACGTAACACTTGGGCACATTTCGGGCAGCGAGTTCTTTACGTACGTTGTCAGCACACTGCTACGTACGTAATACACCTTACGTATGTAACACCCTTATCGTTAACGTACGTTATCAAAACCAAGTTTTATAAAATGATAATTCCCTTCTTCATTTGCACGACCCAACATCACAAACTACCACCCTTGGAGAAATTCCTAGCCCTATACCCGGTTCTTAAGCCTCTTAAACACTTGAATTAACATTGAGGAGGTGGATTCTTGAGCTTCGGTGAAGATTATCCAAGTCGTTCAAGTCACTTCTCGTTTTCCTCGTAGTTCTTGTGAATCCTTCAACCATCTTCATTATTCTTCTTCCAATAAGGTAAGCCACCAATCCCTGGAGTTATATCTTCGATGTTTTCTTATTTATACTTATTATATTGCGGGTATTGGGTAGATTTTGCTAACTTCGTATACAATTTTGTCGGATGAAATTGTAGTAACCGGAAATTTCGTTTCTCATATGTTTCGTTTCGTGCAAATGAAATTTCACTTCAAATCATCACTAGGAATGTAAAATTTGACGAATCAATTGTGGGAAAATTCGTAGTAATCCGTCACCGTATATTCCATTGTCCGTATCCACCCTTACCTTGTGATTTTTGACACTTAGCAGACTAAGGAAATAATTCGATAGTATAATCAATATTGGTTGCCAAACCACCGAAGTTGTTGTGCAATAAAATCCGTCGGTTGTAGTATTCGGGATATAGAATTGTATTAGAAAGCATAAGATTCGATTTCGCAATAACAATTCGTTGACACCTAAGAATGATAGGATTATCTTCTTGAGTATATCGGTATACCTAATGTTAATTATAAGATTGAACGAGATAATGATACACAACACTTGAAAACTTAGAAACGATACTCATACCGACAATTAAAACTACACTAGGGATCCAGTTAGGAAAGGGAGACTAGTTTATTCATTATAATCCGTATGAGGTGTTAATCGGATGTTTCGTGGCTAGGTTAAGTTCGAGCGGGCGTGGGGACTTCGTTATCATAAAGCACCTACTACCGGATCACAGGCAAGTGAAATCTTGCTCGTGAATTTTCTAATATCAATGTTATACCGTATGTGTGTACGTGCCATTTTGATAAAAGCCGACGTTTGTCTTTCTCTAAAGATGTTATAAATGGGCCGATGTGTTGGGGATAAAACCTGTATCGTACCCGTGTGGAAATGTGTTAGGGGGTAAGACCCGAATTGGGCACCTATGTTCCGGGGTATTCCCGTGTGGATACTTCTGTGACCCTTGGTTGCGACCTTGGGGGCTTATGTGTTAAAGAGAAAGACTCGTCGGTTAAGTGATGAAATATTCCCTGTGATTACTAGGTACTTTGATTGTAAAGATGTCGTATATCGTTGTTAGTAGTTGCTATTTGGTATGCATTCTCTGACCCTGGTTACCTGGTATGACTCGTCGTACCAGGTAAAATTGTTCATCATGTGCAGAAAATTCCCGAGGGGTCCGGTCAGACTTGAGCGGTGTTGGAATTATCTCTAGCCGCTGTTTTAATTGGAATAAATTGTTTTCTTTGAGAAAACCTTTGTTGTGTAATAATTGGACTTCAAATTACATTTCCCTTAAATCTTTAGATTCACGTTATGTAATCTTTGAATTTAAGGTTTTATCGCGATTTTCTTAAAATGCCTATTTTTCTAACTAGCCTTGTGGGTCCCACGTGGGATTCATGGCACTGTAATACCTAGGGATATTTTGGGGGTGTTACAGAAAATGGTATCAGAGAGCCAAACTCCTAGTTTGAATAAAACTTTCTCCTATATTTTTTTTTTCTTTCTCTCAAAATCCAACAACCCAAGCGATCGAAGCTCCTCGTGGGAATGCAAGTAAGTGATATGTATGTGTTTCTATTTTTGTACAACATTTAATTGAAAATCATGCGTGGAACTGGCTTTAGATTGATACCGTTAGTGATGGCACGCCGAGGAGCTAGAAGGGTGGTGAATGACGCTCAGGGTTCCGCCGCGAACCACAATGAGGACGGGAACACCGCCGAGACCCATCCTGCTGGGGGCGAGCCGCCACCAGTTAACCAAAACGATCAGGAGGCGGAACGCCAAAATAACAACCCTGGAGGCATGGATCCAGCTTTTGTTCAGGCCCTTGCCTGTGCTATCGCCATGGGAACCGCCGTGTCAATCAAAGTAACGGATACCGGTCATCAATGTGGAAGAAAACGCAGGAAGAGATCGATGGTTGGGAGAGATGCTGAAGGCTAGGCCTCCATTATTTGACGGGGCAGGAGAGAAACACGTGGACGACTGTATTTCGGAAATGGAGACTGCCTTCGAAGTAATTGGATGCCCAGAAAACAGAAAGGTGCCGCTCGGAATTAATCAACTCCGTGACACTGCTGCACGTTGGTGGAGGACTTACAGGCCAGAGGACCGAGTGGTCGGGTGGACCGAATTTGCCCGATCGCTATGAGCGAGTATCGTCCCGATCAGCCCGACCGCTCGCGCCGAGACTTTTCGGCCTCGCCCTCGAACATGCCAAGATTTCAGAGATCATTCGGGCCTACCGAACCGAGCTAAGTTACATCTCCCAGATGGTTCCATCAGAAGATCAACGAATATGCCATCTTGCGCAGAGGTTACCGGAGGATGTACAACGCTATGCCGCCGGATTTCACTGCACGACCCTGAGAGCATACGAAGACGTAGTCACAGCATATGCCGGTACAGTTGTTAATACCGACATCGGGCATAACTCGAAGAAGCAGAAGACATCAGTTCAGCCTGGGAGCAACAAAAAACCGAATTCGGGGCCCGCATCTTCTTTTAAGCCGGCGGTTTCGTACCATCAGAAGGGTGTATCTGATCGGCCTTACCGTAGGGACTGTTTTAATTGTGGCATGACCGGGCATACTAAGGATCGGCGTCAAAAGACGGCTACCAAATGTTTCACTTGCGGAAAGGGTGGACACATGTCTCGCTACTGCTGGCGGGCCAATTCCACTCAGAGCCCAGCTTCGCAACCAAGTCAACAAGGCTCTGTGCAATCCCCTAGGACGCCTGCTGTTTCCAACTACCGAGCTCCATACCACCAGAGCCAACCGCCACTGCATGGTGCCGGACGAGGCCGTGGGCACGGCGGAGGTACCTCGTCCTTTTCGGAGTCAGTACCGTCTCGTGTATTTGAGCTGAGGGCTACGGATGGTCAGACTGCACCAGCTATCTCAGGTACTCTTCTTGTTAACTCTCAGCCAGTGCATGTACTATTTGATACCGGAGCCACCCATTCGTTTATATCTGTGGAATGTGTTGAACGCCTAAATCTTGTTTGTGTACCTTGTGAGCCCTTTACTGTTAAACTACCCGAGGGTAGTAGATTAAGCGGCGATCAAAAGGTTCGAGACTGTCGGATCAGCATCGACGATCATAGTTGGACCGCTAATCTTATGGTCTTCCCACTCCAGAATGAAGATATCATATTAGGAATGGACTGGATGCCATTGCACAGAACAATCTTGGATACCTACCACCTGACTATTTCTATTTCGGCTTATGACGGTACCACATATGTCATCAGCGGACGTGAACACTTTAGTACAAAAGGATCTCTCAGCATTATCGCATCGGGAGCCTCCTGCAGCTCTCGAAGTGAATACTACTGGTGTTATGTTCTTCGAGAGGACACTTCACAACTTGCAATCACAAACATTCCGGTGGTGAATGAGTTTCCAGACGTTTTTCCTGATGAACTACTGTCGCCACCGCACCGAGAAGTTGACCTTTCCATTGAACTCGAACCGGGACGAGACCTATTTCCAAAGCTCTTTCTGAGAATGGCACCGGCCGAGATGAAGGAATTAAAGATACAAAATCAAAACTGTTGGAAAAAGGGTTGATCCGCCCAAGCACCTCACCGTGGGGCGCGCCGGTACTTTTCGTTAAGAAGAAAGATAACTCTCTACGCTTGTGCATCGACTACAGGGAGCTGAATAAGGTTACTATCAAGAATCGTTATCCACTACCAAGGATTGATGACCTCTTGGATCAGTTACAAGGGGCAGTCGTGTTTTCAAAGATCGATTTACGGTCTGGATATCACCAATTGAGGATTCGGGAGGAAGATATACCCAAGACTGCATTTCGGTCGAGGTATGGGCATTACGAATATATCGTGGTATCATTCGGGTTGACTAATGCCCCAGCCGTTTTCATGGAACTAATGAATAGAGTTTTGATTGATTTCCTCGATAAATGCGTGGTGGTTTTTATCGACGACATCCTGATATATTCTCGAAGCCGACAGGAACACGAGGAACATTTGAGGCAAGTACTGGGCGTGTTAAGACAACACCAACTTTATGCGAAACTGTCCAAGTGCGAATTCTGGATGCCGGAGATAATTTTTCTCGGACATGTTGTCTCGGCAGAAGGTGTCAAGGTCGACCCACAAAAGATCGAGACAATAACGAGTTGGGAACCTCCAAAGAATGTCAAAGAGGTTAGGAGCTTCCTAGGACTGGCGGGTTACTATCGAAGATTCGTCGAGGCTTTTTCCTGTATCGCCCGACCGTTAACGAACCTACTGAGAAAGAGCACCAAATTTATATGGACTGCAGACTGCCAGAAGAGCTTTGACGAGCTCAAGAGTAGGCTAACTACTGCCCCAGTACTAGTGTTACCACAGGGTACAGAAGGATTCATTATATACACGGATGCATCCAAGCATGGACTAGGGTGTGTCTTCATGCAGAATGGCAGAGTCGTTGTGTACGCATCCCGACAACTGAAGCCGTACGAAGTAAATTACCCGACACATGACTTGGAGCTAGCCGCGGTGGTGCATGCCCTCAAGATTTGGAGGCACTATCTTTACGGAGTTACTTACAAAGTTTTCACGGATCACAAGAGCTTGAAATATATCTTCACGCAGAGAGAATTAAACATGAGACAGAGGCGTTGGCTGGACCTAATCAAGGACTACGATGTGGAAATTTCTTATCATCCCGGAAAAGCCAACGTGGTAGCTGATGCTCTTAGTCGGAAAACTACACAGGAGGTGATGGTATCCAGCATAACAGTTCAGCCCAAACTGCAGCAAGAGATCAGGAGAAGCAACACCGAAGTATGGGTGCAACGTAGGCAAGGACGATTATGCTCAATCAATATACTTTCGTCCTTACTAGACGAGATACGTATAGCACAAATGGAAGATCCTGAATTACGTGCGATTGGTGAAAGAATCGAGAAAGGAGATGTTTCCGACTATAAGATTCAGGGTGATTTGGTGAGGTTCAAGAACAGGATATGTATTCCACCGAATGACGGACTGAAGCAGACTATACTGAAGGAGGCGCACTCCACTCCCTATTCTATTCACCCCGGAGCAAGCAAGATGTACAAGGATTTGCGACAGAGTTTTTGGTGGAAGAACATGAAGTGGGAAGTTGCTAGGTTCGTCGCCCGATGTATGACGTGCCAACAAGTGAAAATCGAACACCGCAGACCAGCCGGAATTATGCAACCCCTACCCATCCCAGAGTGGAAATGGGAGAGCATATCAATGGGCTTTGTCACTAAGCTACCTACGGCGGTGGGAGGAAAGGATACGATTTGGGTCATTGTTGATCGATTGACAAAATCAGCACATTTCATTCCTATTCAAGAGACAACCGGGACAGAGCAGCTGGTCGTCATTTTCATCAGAGAGATCGTCAGGCTACATGGTGTTCCCTCATCCATCATTTCGGATAGGGACACCAGATATGTGTCTCGTTTTTGGAAAGCCGTCCATAAAGCTATGGGGACACAAATACACTTTAGCACGGCTTATCATCCTCAGACAGATGGACAGACCGAGCGTACGATTCAAACCTTGGAAGATATGTTGAGGGCGTGCGTGCTCGATTGGGGAAAGGATTGGGCTAGACATTTGGGATTAGTGGAGTTCTCGTACAACAACAGCTGGCATGCAAGCATAGGCATGGCACCGTTTGAGGCCCTGTATGGGCGAAGGTGCAAGTCACCGTTATGCTGGGATGATGCCTCCGACACCGCGGTTACCGAGTTGGATCTTATCCAGGAGTCCATTAAGAAGATCTCTATAGTTCGGAAGCACATGCTGGCCGCACAGCAGCAGAAATCTTATCTTTGGCAAGCGGCGGACTGTTAGAATTTACGGTCGGGGATCATGTTTGGGTCAAAGTATCACCTATGCGAGGTATTCGGCGTTTCGGCCAGAAGGGCAAGTTAAGCCCGAGATTTATAGGTCCGTTTGAGATATTGGACCGGGTAGGGAAGCTCGCGTATCGATTAGCTCTACCGCATCTGGATGGAGTGCATAATGTTTTTCACGTCTCCCAGTTAAGGAAGTATGTCTATGACCCGAGTCACAAGCTCAATTTCGAAGAAGTGGAAATTTCCGATGACGCTACCTTTAGGGAGGTACCGACCGCCATTCTGGACCGGCGTGTGAAGATGTTAAGAAATAAAGCCATACCCCTCGTGAAGATTCAGTGGTCGCACCACGGCACGGAAGAGGCGACTTGGGAAACCGAGTCGAGCATGAAGGAGAGTCATCCCGAGTTATTTTCTTAAGTTTCGTGACGAAACTATTTTAAGAGGGGTGATATGTAATACCTCCGGTAATCCATGCTTGATTACTTTGTACTGTGTGAATGTTTGGTAATGTGACGTCATTTCTATTTATGTATTCCATTGAGTGCTATATAATTGTACGATGTGAATGAAACGGGGGTGACACACCTTGACACCGTGGGACGATCGTCGGTGCGAATATGACGGTGGCCAACCTCTTGTTCCCCGATAATTGTTGACGAGTGGAAGGGATGGTCACCCCAAGATGGTTAGAATGTGGTTTGAGGCTAAAAGGGTTTGTCTAACGCGCGCTATAACCCATGCCTAACGTACGCTATATTTCGATCGTTACGTACGTTAAGGCAGCTACATTACGTATGTAACGGGTGGGTCGGTCTTCCGACCAGAATCTTTCTTTTGACACGGACAGGGCTACTTTCGGCGGGCTAGAGGACAAACGAGTCAACTGTTCGTTACGTACGTTATGTCCCAAATTTAACGTACGTAACACTTGGGCACATTTCGGGCAGCGAGTTCTTTACGTACGTTGTCAGCACACTGCTACGTACGTAATACACCTTACGTACGTAACACCCTTATCGTTAACGTACGTTATCAAAACCAAGTTTTATAAAATGATAGTTCCCTCGTTCATTTGCACGACCCAACATCACAAACTACCACCCTTGGAGAAATTCCTAGCCCTATACCCGGTTCTTAAGCCTCTTAAACACTTGAATTAACATTGAGGAGGTGGATTCTTGAGCTTCGGTGAAGATTATCCAAGTCGTTCAAGTCACTTCTCGTTTTCCTCGTAGTTCTTGTGAATCCTTCAACCATCTTCATTATTCTTCTTCCAATAAGGTAAGCCACCAATCCCTGGAGTTATATCTTCGATGTTTTCTTATTTATACTTATTATATTGCGGGTATTGGGTAGATTTTGCTAAACTTCGTATACAATTTTGTCGGATGAAATTGTAGTAACCGGAAATTTCGTTTCTCATATGTTTCGTTTCGTGCAAATGAAATTTCACTTCAAATCATCACTAGGAATGTAAAATTTGACGAATCAATTGTGGGGAAATTCGTAGTAATCCGTCACCGTATATTCCATTGTCCGTAGCCACCCTTACCTTGTGATTTTTGACACTTAGCAGGCTAAGGAAATAATTCGATAGTATAATCAATATTTGTTGCCAAACCACCGAAGTTGTTGTGCAATAAAATCCGTCGGTTGTAGTATTCGGGATATAGAATTGTATTAGAAAGCATAAGATTCGATTTCGCAATAACAATTCGTTGACACCGAAGAATGATAGGATTATCTTCTTGAGTATATCGGTATACCTAATGTTAATTATAAGATTGAACGAGATAATGATACACAACACTTGAAAACTTAGAAACGATACTCATACCGACAATTAAAACTACACTAGGGATCCGGTTAGGAAAGGGAGACTAGTTTATTCATTATAATCCGTATGAGGTGTTAATCGGATGTTTCGTGGCTAGGTTAAGTTCGAGCGGGCGTGGGGACTTCGTTATCATAAAGCACCTACTACCGGATCAGTGGCAAGTGAAATCTTGCTCGTGAATTTTCTAATATCAATGTTATACCGTATGTGTGTACGTGCCATTTTGATAAAAGCCGACGTTTGTCTTTCTCTAAAGATGTTATAAATGGGCCGATGTGTTGGGGATAAAACCTGTATGGTACCCGTGTGGAAATGTGTTTGGGGGTAAGACCCGAATTGGGCACCTATGTTCCGGGGTATTCCCGTGTGGATACTTCCGTGACCCTTGGTTGCGACCTTGGGGGCTTATGTGTTAAAGAGAAAGACTCGTCGGTTAAGTGATGAAATATTCCCTGTGATTACTAGGTACTTTGATTGTAAAGATGTCGTATATCGTTGTTAGTAGTTGTTATTTGGTATGCATTCTCGACCACAGTTACCTGGTATGACTCGTCGTACTGTAAAATTGTTCATCATGTGCAGGACATTCCCGAGGGGTCCGGTCAGACTTGAGCGGTGTTGGAATTATCTCTAGCCGCTGTTTTAATTGGAATAAATTGTTTTCTTTGAGAAAACCTTTGTTGTGTAATAATTGGACTTCAAATTACATTTCCCTTAAATCTTTAGATTCACGTTATGTAATCTTTGAATTTAAGGTTTTATCGCGATTTTCTTAAAATGCCTATTTTTCTAACTAGCCTTGTGGGTCCCACGTGGGATTCATGGCACTGTAATACCTCGGGATATTTTGGGGGTGTTACAATATATATATAGTCGAGGTACCTTGCGAGAATGGCCATATTATCTAACACGTACTCACGACCCAAAACTATATCAATTCACAAGGGAGCACAAGATTTCAACAGCACTGAATGACACAACCAATATCACACAACTCACATATTCATCCATAACCACGTGACTCCAAGCACATAATTTCACAAGAGAATTACACTTTACATTTACCGACACCATAATCATACATAATGACATCACACGAAAGTAAGGTGATCCTATACTCGTCACTAGCACACATATCCAACTAAGCATATTAATTCCCGACACACACGGTTCACCTTTACGAAAACCATGATGGTAAATATACCGATTCTTTTAAAAAAATGGTTATACATATTTATTTAGCACATATCGACACTTAGCAACCATTATATCCACAAAACACGTAATGTATGGGCAAGATACTTGCCTCGAATAACCACAACGCAGAGAATCGGCCGAATTAGGTTGGCACGAACCGACTACGAACTCACCGACTCCACCGAACGACAATCCGCAACAAAGAACTACGAACGAAAACAATAACAACGAAAATGAATTCCAAAGTACGACCCAAAGTCGCTGAATTCAAAGAACAAATGACGAAAGTTCAAGCGTTTCCCCCAAAACGGCCAAGAACACGATTCGTTCCGTCAAAACCCGAAAACGGAATTCCAAGTTGAAATATGGATATACAATCCATAGAATATGTTTAACAACATCATTTAACCACAATCGATCCATCAAAACGGATGAAAAACGAGATCGAGAACAAATCCCCCAAAAAGTCAATTTGAAGGAAATCAAGAAATATACTTCGATTCGACGAAGAACAATGGATTAAATGATGTTAAACACAATAATACTACCAAGATTAATCATACCCATCATGAATTAATCAACAACACGGAACGAATCGGACAAAAATGCAAAACCCCCCAAATTTACGAAATTAGGGTTCCAAGGAAGATTACCTTGATTCGCTGGATCAAAGGATGATAACGAATGATTGATTGATGATATGAACTCAAGAACTTCATGGATTTGTTGTTCAACAACATGGCTCCATGGTAAGATCACCCTCAGTCGCGGAAGAGAAGGAGAAGAAGGAGAAAAATGGCCAAAAACCCGTGTGCAGGACCATAAATAGGCTGCACAGTGTGTCGCGGCCCAGCGGGAGTGTGCCGCGGCACAGGGCCAAAAATGGCTCCCAGTGGTCGGCAGTGTGCCGCGGCCCGGCCTACGTATGCCGCGGCACACGGTACAGTCGGTTTGGCTGAAAAATGCCACAGAGTGTGCCGCGGCCCTGCCGGCATGTGCCGCGGCCCACGGTGCGGCCTGCTCGGCCAGGAGCTGTCGAGCACTACCGGCCGCGACTCGGCCAGAAGCTGCCGAGCACTACCGGCCGTGACTCGGCCAGTGCCGGCCTGGGCCCAGACTGCCCGGCCACGACTCGGCCGGGGCCAACTCCGACGGCCCGAACGACCCCGAAACCCGAACCTGAATACAAATCGATGGTACGGTTACGACGTACTCGCAAAGACGAATCTAAGAGCTAAGAGAATACACAATTCCGACCACCCGAAGGCTCGGAATTCAACAACGGAAGTAGTTACCCAAAACTTTGGGAAATTACGAAAATGGCCCAAAACGTCCGAAAATCACGATACGCGATCGAAACACCAAACCAAAGCTCGCAACATGAATAATAACATTAAATGAACTTACGAGAAACTCGAAACAACAGTTTCGGACGAGATTCGCAAGAATCGAACTCAAGTGCGGAAAAGTCACTAAAAAGCTCGGAACTCAACAAAACGATACCGAAACGAACTCGGATGACAAAAAGTGCAGAATTAATCATTCTCGAAATGATGAAACGGTCATGAGCAAGTCGTCAAAACGGACTCCGGCTGAAAAAGAAATTTACCGAAAAATCGAAAATTGTGGATATTGCATTCTACCCTCCTTAAAAGAAGTTTCGTCCCGAAACTTAAAACAATTAGGGAGAAGCAATATCTCGCCAGGAAAACTCAACGAGATACGCAAGGAAACGCGTAACTTACGCCCATCGGCGAAACGTTACAAGCAACGCAAAGGAATATACGGCGTGAAAACACGCTCCACGACGACCAACACAACGCCGCCGTCAGGGATATAATAAAACCAACAAGTGACAAGCGTCATGAACTGGATAATACAATCAAGTCAATTATCCGAACAAACACAAAACACAACGGACGAAAATCAGTACGATTGACCAACCCAACAGTACATCAATCAAAACGCGAGCCAATCGCTGAACAAATACGGAATTCCACCGCCCAAGGGTTGGAAGATCGAAAACGAGACTAATTTTCCGAACTTGAAAAGGTCACAACGATATATAGATCAATTTGGGACAATATCAGAACTCGCTCGAATGACAAAGGTGAGAAACAACACCAGGTCAGAAGCATTAACGAACACAGTCGAGTCGATACGGTTGGACGAAACAGAAGAGAAAGAAAGAAAAATGTGGGTATTACATCATATCACCTTTAAAAGAGGTTTCATCCCGAAACCTAAACAACGAGAACGAAGTGCTGGAATAGCAACCTTCCCGACTATACCCACTTGGTCCACATCCGATCTTCATGGCCATTAGTATCGTGGTCACGACTGTGTCCTCTGCCCTTCGGCATACTAAGCGGATCCCCACTCAATACGATTGCACAACTTCGCAAAATATTATACTAAAGTACCAACTCAGCACGACATATCACATAAGGTAACCAATAACAACTCGAAAAGAAAATCCACGAGGTATCCTTTTAAAGGAAATCTTTTGAAAATCCTTGGATTCGTATGCTATTTAAAATAAACTTTAAAAGTACTTTTGGTACCTCGGGTTGTTTCATCAAAACTTGCAAACAACATACTTTAACCGTCTCATTTGAAATCATTTGAAGTCATCATACCTCTACGTATCATCATCACCGTTAACAACTAACAAGTTAACCATGCAAGATCATCAAATCATTCTTACATACTCTAACATTTCCAAATCCGAGTTTGAACTTTACATCGAGTGAGATTTTTCATCTTTCACTATATATTTTTGAAAATAAAAATCCTATTGGTTTTTGAAATAAAATATTTTTATGGTGTGAAAGATTTTTGAAAATCATTCACTCGAATTATTTGAAAATGCAACAATACGTTAAAATCATTTTCGAAAATTCTCCCAACACTTCACAAACATCAACGATGGTAATATTTTACAAAATGTTCAAGGTACTTTAAAACAACTCTTTCAAATACCGTCGATGTTTTATTTGATAATCCTAGGCCGGCTCGCAAATCTCAAACAATTTCCAAAGTTCATACGAAGCCGCCGGCTAATCGCACTTGCACAAACTTATGAAAGTTTTAGAAAAGCGTGTTCGAACACACTCGCAGCAAACATAATTTATCAATTTGCCGAACCCAATCAATTATCACTTAGCGCAACGAAAAAAAATCATAACGCACATTCATACAAAACAGTTGTCATTACTTGACAACACACATAGAATACAGTCCCGGGTGATTGACTGCTAAGGTTAGGCCTAACGGCTAAAAGAAATGTAGTTCCCTAGCCTCTGTCCAGACTGACTAACGCGCGCTACAACACATATTTAGCGTGCGCTACCCATGCTGCATTAGCGCGCTAGCCTTACTCTTAGCGTGTGCTAACGGTTCTATTTTAGCAACATGATTGCGAACATATATACGACATTACTGGAATCGAAGGTCACAAATTGTAATACCCGAGATTTCTGATATGTATTTGGAACTTGTGATATTGTAATTGTTGTACTTGATCTGAGTATTATTCTTCGTATTTCATAATCCGATGTTGTCGAGCGTATGATTTCATCTATGTGATTTAAAAATTGTAATTCTGCGCATGTAGCGCACGCTATCGGCTATGTGTAGTGCACGCTAACATGGATTCATAGCGCACGCTACAAAGGAACATTAGCGCACGCTATGCGTGGTCAATTTGATTGAGACGTGCGGTAGGTGAGATCTGGCCGGGGACCCTTGTCGGATTGTGTCGGGATGAACCTGGACGGCTTTCGGGAAAAGCCGAGTCAACGCATTTGCGCACGCTACAGGCATATGCATAGCGCGCGTTAAGTGCCGAGTACAGTATAGTGAGTGAACCGTTAGCGCACGCTACGAGCAGGGACTAGTGCGCGCTAATGGCCATTTCTTATAAATAGGACAGCATCCTATTCGTGATTTCAGTTCTTTCTTCTCCCATAACCCGAATTCTTAAACTTAGAGCATAACTTCCTTCATCCTGAACACTTCATATCAACATCCTAGTTCGTGATTGAAGATCGTATATCATTGGAGATTGGTGTTCAAGCCTTCGGCGTTGGATTGCTTCGATTTCCTCTGTGTTCTTCACCACTTTGAGGTAGGTGATTCTTCACCGATATTAGTAATGTTCTTAAGGACGTTGATCATGTTTTGATAGCCAGTTATTTCGTTTATAAACGGTCATCACATGTTAGAAGGATACTTTTGACGTATCGGCACCATATATCGTAGGAACCCTTGAACCGTTTTTAGTATATGGACTCCTAAGTATTTTCAAACCGATTTGTGATCAGTAGACGGATACTACCCAGTTGTTACGTTTTAAACATTGGAATCATGCGTAGGACGAACGGAACTTAGAGTATTTTCTTGAAGATCTAGATGAACTATGGTGTTGTGATAATATACGTATAATTTGTATCTCATAATCATAGAACTTCCACAAACCTTATTAGCATGATATGCTTGAGGATGACTTGTATTATCACCGTAGAATTCATGAGTTCATCACCATTCAACCCCGTTTTCTGTTAGCAGTATTCTGCCATGCAAGGTTATCGCACGCTAACATACGTTAGTTAACGTGCGCTATCGGGGTTAAGTTAACGCACGATTACGTACGTAACGTACGTTATGAGATCAGCCGAGTCAAACTGTCAGTCCGTGGCTAGCGCACGCTAGTCTTATACAATAGCGTACACTAACAGGCCGGCTTAGCGCACGTTACATAGAGTACGTAGCGCACGCTAAGCAGTCCAGGCAGATTGTTTATTTTGAGCTTTTCGGTCGTAGACCGAATTGTTAGGCCATCGTTCGACTTTAGATGATTTGTATATCATTCCTTTTGTTAAGGTTCGAGCTTGTTACGTTGATCGAAGGAGGCGGCCTTCGAGTGTGTTGAGATCATTGAAGTGTTGCGTTCTTGCCATTTTCGAGGCAAGTATCATATGTCGAGTTCGATTTATATTGAAACTTTGATCATGCTTGTGGTTTTGTTCATGTTGTTGAATATGAGATATATTCTGAAATTTCTCGAGGTATTCATTGTTATTTGTTCGTATTGATGAACATATTGAAATGCATATATGTATGCATAGTTGATTGATTTATGGTATAAATGATCCGAGGGGATCATGAGGATCTATGCTGAGGGCGCTGGATCGAATGTCCACCATGCGTTGGTCCGACGGGATCATCATGGGGATCTATGCTGAGGGCGCTGGATCGCTGGACGGGTTTTCCACCATGCGTTGGTCCTACGGGATCATCATGGGGATCTATACCAAGGGCGCTGGATCGCTGGATTACCCTTGTTGGTCACTTAAGTATACTGGATACAGTTTGGAAAATAGTTTAAACGACAAACTGTACGGAATCTAAATCTGAGTGCGTAGCGGAAGTCTTGGATACAGTAGGTTGCTATGGATACAGCAACTAAGTGTATGGTGTATACTTAATATATCACAGTAATTTTAAAACAAGAAAAGTGAAGGTAAATAACATTAATTAAAGTGGTTCGAGGTAAACCCTCTACGTCCACCGGTCCTCCACACAGAGTAAAGTTTATTATAATTCTCGTACACAACTACGTAATTATAAACAAACCTATCCTTGTATCGTTCACACAAATTGATACAAAGAATGTCACTTTCAACCGTTCACACAGTTGGTTAAAGCTTCCTTCTTGACTAGCTTCTTCACACAGCCTAAAGCTTCGTCCTTATTCGTCCCACACAGGTCAGAATAACTTGTTGAGTTCACACAGAGCTCAGTTTTTACACAGAGGTAAAAGGTAGGTAACCAGGTAAGAACAGCAACTTTGAATATGAAGTTCTTGAGCTGATGATGGCTGTTCTTGATGTTGAGCACTGTATATCTCTTTCGTTCTTAATTGCAGTATGCTTTGGAGATATGTTTTCTCTGATGATAACTTTTGATAGCTTGAGTATTAGGTTACTTGGTGTAACTGATCTTCAATGTCTTCAAGGATATATATAGTCTCTGAAGAAAGTGTCCATTGAGATATATCCGTTTGAATAAGATTTCGTTCCAACGGGATTAAGACATGATCCGGATTTCGCGGGATTCTGAAGATTCAAGATCGCGGTATTTAAATACTTTATCCTTGAGTATTTAAATACTTCTTTGTTCAACGGGACTTGACTTCTGTTCCTTCTTTGTCCTGTTGTGAACTGTATGGAAGATAACTGTATTTTGAGCATCGAGACAGTTTCCATACTTGGTCTTTTACAAGTCTTCTTGCTGTACTGACGAGCTTCACTTTATGCTGATTCGAGGCAGGTCTTCAATACAGGATAAAGCCTTAAAGCCTCGATACAGTTTCTTTTACTGTATTCGGATTGGCATATATGTCAAAACCTCTAAATAACATTCGATACAGGGATTCGGCTATCCCGACTGTTTCGATACAGGGTCTTTGTTTTCCCAACAATTTCCCCCTTTTTGACAATTTGCCAAGACCTTCTTACTTAACTCTTCGAGTCTTCTTGATGATGCCAAAACCTTCTTCATGAAGCATTCTTCTTTGATGACTTCTGGCAGATTTCTTGGTCTTTCGTCAAAAGGTCTGACTTAGTGACTTAGTCTACAATAATGAACTGCTCGCAGGCAAGTTCGATACAGTTTAAGATTTATTACAACTTAAGCCTATGATAGGCGCGCAGGCACAATCTTTACAATGTATTCTAAGTTTACAACTGAAATTATGAACTGTTCGTAGACTAGTTCGTACAGCTTATTTCTCAATCAAGTTTTATCTAACTTGAGATTCCTATCAAACAAATTAAGTAATCATACATTAACACAGTAGATTACGAGTTGTAATCTTTCAAGACAAACAAACATTTTTATTGATATTCAAAATGATTGAGTACAGAGTTTGCTGTCTCGAGTAAAAATTACAAAACAACAAAAAAAATATACATAGATTTCATATCCTTATCTATAATCCGCATACATCCATGGTCTTTTTCCTTGTTCGTTCTCGGTGACACGCCACCAGTTTTGAAGAGAATCATTGCCTCGATCCTGGTATATCGCTCTTCCTTCATATGAATGATCAAAGGCAAGTATCCAATCTTCTGGATGGGTGACCCGATCTCCTCTTCTATGTTTGGATTTCATTTCGATTTGGAGAGGGAATTTACCTTCTTCTAGCATCTTTGTAAATTTATCTGCCGCCTCCGCTAACGTTTTATAATTCTTGAAGATGGCGGATTCCCTGATGAGTCTGACAAAGTATCTCATCAGTTCATTCTTCCTCCAGTGCTTCACTTCGTCGGCAGTTGGGTTGTGGTTGGTCGGCAGACGAATTTTCGAAGGTCTCTGAATAAGAGTTTGCCAAGGGACATTGGGATCATGAAATTCCGGTCTGGAGCCTGAAATTTTAAAGCTTTGGGATTGAGGTGCTAGCTTGTTCAATTCGGCGGTAATCTTTGCTCGAGCACCTCAAATTCCCTTTCTTGTTGCACCTTATTCTCCTAGTAGCTTCTCGTGCCTCTTCCCCTTTTTGGCTTCATCAAGACTTTGCGGGATTTCAAGAGCGGCGTCTGTTTGGTCTCGATCTTTGGTCATTCTTTCAACGAGGGAGGAAAGAGTCTGCGACATTTCTTGAATGCATTTGTCGTGAGCACGCAGTTGAGAGCTGTTCTCAATCATTGCACAAGCGGTCTTGGCTTCAGCTATCCTCGTCTTTGTAGCTTCCTCCTTCAGCAGTTGCTCCTGCTTTTCTTCCATGATCTTCAAGGCTTGCTTGAAAACTTCTGGCAAAAGAATGAATGCGTCGACAACTCGAGATACTTCGTGTTGAAGAGTGGTCATTTATTCGACGGCAGAGGTGTGCATCCAATTCAGTGCCTTTTCAACGGAAGATAGAGCATTTACTGCATCTTGGATAAATACAGTCTGAAGGCCAAGAGCTCGCAGTCGCTCTTTTCATGCAGCAGAGATCGGAGAATCTGGTTCGGCAAGGTCTGCAGCGCTGTTCAACCTTCTTACATTCACGGATGGACGTGAAGTAAGTTGGACATCCTCAGGTTCGTTACCATCCTCGGATTCCAAGGTTGAAGGGGCGGGAGCAGCTTCTTGTGGTTCGGCGGCTGGGGGATGAGAAGCGTCCTGTTGCGAAGATTCTTCAGCAATCATGGATGCAGGAGGGACTGAATCTTCCTGTTGGCTTTCAGGAATGGCTTCTTCTTCGGTCGCAGCAGGCTCAGGTGCCTGTTCCAAAATTTCTTGAATTTCCTCGACTGGAGGGACTGATTCCTCCTGGTCGGGAATGTTCTCGAGCTGTGGCGAAGGGGGATTGGCTTGGGTAGAAGGCCCTTCGTCATTTCTGGGTGGAGAGGCGTCTCGAGCTTCAGCCTCTTCTCGACTCATTCTCAGACCTGCTTGTAAAGCATCGTCGTCGTCGTCTGAGTCATGATCTTCGTCATCTTTTGGATTGGTGGGAGAATCCTCTGACTTATTCTTTCCTTTCCTCAGCGTCGGTTGTGCGGCGGTGGCTTTCAATTAGATCCTTGCAAGAGGCGTCGTCCCATCGGCGGGGCCTCAATTTCGGCCAGTGCATTACTGAGACAAATCTCTCTTCGTGGCTCCAATCGCTCCCGGTTGTGCAGTGTATCGCATTTGAGCTAGCCTGTAGCCTTTCCATTGCGTAAATCTTTCGTACGCGTGTTCAATTTGAACCGAAAGAAGGGTCGATTAATGATCGAGTCGGGGAGGGACTTGAATAATGTCCGAGACGCTGTTTCGAGGATTCCTGTGCAGTATGGGATCCTGTACGGAAGAGGGACTCCTTACAGGGGATGGTGCCCTGAAGGATGATGGATCCTGCACGGGTGTGGGATCCCGCAGAGGAGAAGTAGCTTTTGGCTCCGAATGGGCAGCCGACTCGCTAAAGTCTTGAGCATTGGCAGATGTCTCTATATCCGTCGTAGCCGCCAAAGGCTCGGGATCTACTGTCGATACAGTAGGAGACACCTCTTCCACAGGGGTTGGGCCCTGGGGTTCTTCATCAGTGGGTTGCGCCACGGGCGAGACATCCTTGGAGTGCTTGGCAGATTTGATTTTTGAGAGCCTCCTGAGTCTCTTCTTGGGCTTCTCACCAGCAGAGTGTTTCTTGCTATGAGATCGCTTTCGCTTCTTTGAAGATTCCATTTCTGGGACCTTCACGGATTCATCTCTTGGGTTGTCAGAAATTGGCATGTGCCTGGTTCTCGGGTGGTTGCAGTGCATGGTGCTCTGGTTATACGCAGTGGGCTTGACGCCTCCTAAGTATATCCTCAAGCTATTTTTCTTCACGTCGGCGGATTGTGTCAGTCCGCACTTCGTCAGGATGTAATTTAGCATTAAACCAAAGGATTTCTTTTGGGTGGCAGGTTTGCACACCTCTTCTTGTAGACGTTTCAGAATTATTTGGCACCAATTGACCTTTTCACAGGTCAAAATAGCTACCATCATTCTGAACCTTAAGTTCGTGCACATCTCGAACGCACCGGTTCGGTTTTCAATGATCCTGGAGAAAAAGTCATGAAGATACACAAAATGAAGAAGAAAATTTTTCTTGTGACAAGTAGTTGTCACCATATCAACCACTTTGGACCCTGTAAATAGTCCATAAAACTTGGTAATGAGCTCTTGAGACCCGAACGTCTCAAGTTGGTCCATGGTCAGGCCATCAGCGGGCAGCCTGTAGATTCTCTGGAGCAGATCGCGATTGATACAGATCTCCACTCCTTGAACTGTTGCAGTGATGTTAGCAACATGACCTCCCTGGGCCAGTGACAGAAAACGGACGGCGGCATTGAGGTAGAATTCCTCAACCAGATGGGCGTCGTATTTGTCGGCGGTCTTGCTCCCAAAGCGATAGAGGCCTTGTTGTTGAAGACGAGTAATGATATATTCCATAGGTTCTGTATCGTTGGTTTCCGAGAGAATACGCTCCATGATGACAGGTTTGGAGAAGATCCGGCCATCAATGATGTTGGAGGATTTCTTGAGCAGGGAAGAAGATTGACCAGCCATTGATGTTTTCTTAAGAAATAGGGTGCAAGAAAACAATCGAATTACGCAGTGAATATGCAGAAAATATGTAGGCTGTTTGCTTGAGAACTCTTGTAATTACAGAAAGCGTAAAGAGTCTCTAATGGCAGATACAGTCCTTTTATAGTTGGGCGGCGAAATAGGGTTTTGCAGAGTACGAATGGTCAGATTTTAAGGGATGGGAACCGGTTTTGAAATCAACGGTCAAGATGGATTTAGTGTAACCGGTACGCTAATCCATTAAGAGGTTTAAAAATAGAGCGGGTCCCACTTCTGACATAGGTTGATACCCTAAATGCCTAAAACGGCGGTTTAAAAATAATAAACAATTTGAAAACATCGCGGCTTTTGAGATTCAGTTGTCCAGATGTCATGTAAGGCATTTAATGAACATGACGTTTGACATAAAAACAGGGCACGTGGACAAAAATTATTTTAAAAGGAAATAATATTATATTATATACTGAATCGAAATCCTATAGCATGTGCTGTTCTCCGCGTCGATACAGCGTTCCCCCTTAAAAAGGTACTAATAGGTTTTGAATTCCATACAGCAATATTTGGATTAATGCTGTATTCATGGGTCCTACAGTATTCCCCCTTAATTATTGCACACACCAGCTGTAGGATTCATATGCGTTCGCTCGCTACAGTACTGTATTGATGATTCTGAGTGTACAGATAATTAATGTTGGATACTGTATTCACGGGTCTTACAGCATTCCCCCTTAATTGTTGAGTAAAAACAGTAAATTACATACAGGGAGTCTGGCTGTAGTATTCCCAATTCTTGTCTGAGCATGTTGAATCTTGCTGTGTCGAGAGGCTTGGTGAAGATGTCGGCCAGCTGAACGTCTGTATGAACTTTTTCCAGGCGAACATCCTTGTTCTCGACGTGATTCCTAATAAAATGATGCTTCTTGTTGATATGCTTAGTGCGCGAGTGCAGAACAGGATTGTGCGTGATTGCAATTGCACTCGTGCTATCACACATGATTGGAGTCTCTCTAGCATCGATTCCATAGTCTGACAGTTGTTCCGCATCCAAAGGATTCGCATACAAGCCTACCAATGACATAGTACTACGATTCAGCCGTGGAAAGAGAGTTAGCCAATTGCTTCTTCTTGAACCAAGAAACGAGTCTAGGTCAGAAAGTGACAAGTTCCACTTGTACTCTTCCTATCTAGCTTGCACCTCCGAGATCCGAGTCAGATCCAACTAAATCGAATCCGCCTTCCTTAGGATACCACAGTCCTGCATCGACTGTTCCTTTAATGTATTTCAGGATTCGTTTAGCTGTATTGAAGTGTGATTCCTTCGGTGCAACTTGGTATCTTGCACACACTCCAACAGCAAACTGGATATCGGGCCTGCTAGTCGTTAGGTACAGGAGCGAACCAATGAGCTTCCTGTAGAGTGATTGGTCAAACGGCTTTCCGACTTCATCAGCACTAATTTGCACGGAAGTGCTCATAGGGGTTGGCGAGGATTTGGAATTGTTCATTCCAAATTTGTTGAGAAGTTCCTTGCTGTATTTCTCTTGGTTGATGAATATACCTGTAGGCAACTGCTTTACCTGCAAACCTAGGAAATAACTAAGTTCCCCCATCATACTCATTTCAAATTTACTTTGCATGAGATGAGAGAACCTTTGACATAGAGCAAGGTTAGTTGAACCAAAAATAATATCATCGACATAGATTTGTACCATTAGAAGGTCATCACCTTCCTGTATCTTGAACAAGGTTTTGTCCACAGCACCTTTCTCAAATCCGTTGTTGGTTAGAATCTTTGGGACGGGTTTCGTACTGTGCTCTAGAGGCTTGTTTAAGTCCGTCTGAGCTTTCCTTAGCCTCGTAAACTAGATCGATACCGTCTGTGTTGGCAAACCCTGGTGGTTGTTCAACATAAACTTCTTCTGCAAGTTCTCCATTTAGGAAAGCACTCTTGACGTCCATTTGGTATACGATAAAACTCTTATGGGCGGCAAAGGCTAAAAATATCCTAATGGCTTCTAGTCTCGCTACAGGTGCGAAGGTTTCATCATAGTCGATTCCTTCTTCCTGATAATAGCCTTGTGCTACTAGTCTGGATTTGTTCCTTATGATAAGTCCATTTCGATCCTTTTTGTTTCGAAATACCCATTTGGTTCCTATAACCGATTGGTGTGTCGGTCTGGGTACAAGATACCATACATTGTTTCGTTCGAAACCGTTAAGCTCTTCTTCCATAGATGTGATCCAATGAGAGTTGTTAAGAGCATCTATGGTCGAAACAGGTTCGGACTGGGCTAAGAATACGGCGATAGTGCACATATTCGATCTCTAAGTTCGGATTGAGATTTCCATTCGAAACCGTGAAACTTCGAGATTAGATTCTTCTTGTGCACAAAGTACATTTCCTTGTGTACTCTGTATTCTCCTACGAGTAGAAACACCGGCATTAATGTTTCCAATGATCAGCTCTTGCGGGTGATCTCTCAACCATCTTCGGTCGGGTTCTAGTTTAGGATCCCGTCTCAGATCGAAGGTTTCGTGGATACTGACTTCACTTGTCGGCTTCATCCACATCAATTCTTACAGCTGCGGGGTTGATTTCTAAATCAACGACAGGTTCTATGGGTGTAGGTGGATCCAAGATAGATAGATGGTGAATGTCCTGAGTGATATCATCTACTCCTGTAGGGTCATGGTGTGGTTCGTCGAACACTATATGAACTGATTCCTCGATCGTCAGCTTCCTTTTATTAAAGATTCTGAAAGCTTTGCTGACGGAGGAGTATCCTATGAATATTCCTTCATCTGATTTTTCATCAAATGTTCTAAGTTGGTCCTTCCCATTGTTCAATACATAACACCTGCATCCAAAAATGTAAAAATACGAAACTAATGGAGTTTTGTTATTCCATACCTCATATGTTGTTTTGTTGTGGTGCTTGTTGACGATACAACGGTTTTGAGTGTAGCATGCTGTATTGGTTGCTTCACCCCAGAAACGCTGTGGCAATTTGCTTGCGGCAATCATTGTCCTTGTTGCTTCTTTCAACGTCCTATTCTTTCGCTCGGCAACACCATTTTGTTGAGGTGTACGGGCAGCTGAGTATTCGTGCTGTATTCCATTCTCCGAACAGTATTGCTCTATAAAGCGGTTAGTAAATTCAGTACCTCTGTCGGAACGAATGCACACGATACTCGATGCTTTTTCATTCTGCAACTTTCTCAGGAGCTCGGGCAGCCTTGATGTTGTTTCCTTCTTCTTGCTAAGAAAGATCGTCCAAGCATACCTGGAATAATCATCAAAAACAACCATGCAATATTTCTTACCTCCCAAACTTACTGGGTCTACAGGACCGTAGAGATCCATGTGTAGCATTTCCAACACTCTTTGGGTTGAAAGGTAGGATTTGCTTTTCAGGGTTGACTTGATTTGCTTGCCTTTCTGGCATGGTCCGCAGACGCTGTCCTTCTTGAATGACACATCTGGCAAACCTCTAACCAAACCCTGTCTTGAAAGCTTGTTGATCGTCTTGAAGTTGACGTGAGACATCCTCTTGTGCCATAGCCAGCTAAGATCTGCAGTGCCTTTGGCAACAAAACATGGAATTGAGGAGCTCATAGGCTTCCAGTCAGCAATGTACATATTACCTGTTCTGCTTCCTGTAAGCACAACTTCCTTTGTTTGGGTGTTCTTGACTCTACAGCGATCTATATAGAACTTCACCGAGAATTGTTTATCACAGAACTGGCTAATACTAAGTAGATTATACTGTAAGCCTTCAACATATGCAACATCGGTGACCTTGAATTTCCCGACAAGTAGGTTTCCTTTCCCTCTTGTTCTTCCTTTAGACTTATCACCGAAGTGAACTTTTGGACCGCGACCTTCTACAAAATCAGATAGCTTGCTCCTATCTCCGGACATGTGACGAGAGCATCCACTATCGAAGTACCAGGTATCCTCCTCTGGAATGTCCTGTAACAAAGAAATTAGGTAGATTTAGGTCCCCTTTGATTTTTGGGTCCATATATGTTAGTTCCTTTAGGTACCCAGACTTTCCTGACAGCAATTGGTTTACTGTAGGATGTACTTGGTACAGTGTTGCGATATCTACGGGGGGCATATCCGTAGTTGTTATAATCATGATAATTACTATGCATGTAAAATTCAGGGTTATTATTATTATTCCAGTACGAGTGCCGTCTAGGAGGTGGAGCCATTTTCTTAGGCCTAACAGCTTGTCTTCTGGGTCTCCAGTTGGATTCCCAATGCTGTTGTTGATACTGAACTGGCATCTGCTGTCTTGAGGGATAACGGGGCTCCTGTATCCAATACCTAGGCGCACTGTACTGAGGGTACTGCCGTGCGGGCCTTTGGTGGTTGGATACCGCCTTATTTCTGAATGACTGCCGGCGTTGATGATATGCTTGTGGAGCATGCTGTTGATTACGCCTTCTGAGTGGCTGTTGGTTCCACTGTCTCGAATAGTAGAGTTGAGGGGGCGGAATTGCAGCCTTCGGTTTTCTCGGTACAGCAGGTTCCTTTATGGGACTAGGAGTATCTTCCGATTCTGGAATGTGTTCCACACTCCTGACGAACACTGTACTAGTTTTCCCTTTATTCGAACATGAGCTGTATCCTAAGCCACTTTTATCATGAGCATGTTGCCCAGTGCTTAGAATTTCTTCCATTCTTTTGGACGATTTTTCAAAAGACTTCAGAATGGTCTCAAGTTCAGTTTCTCGCTTTTCGAGAGTTGTAATTTTGGTTTGTAGTAGAACCAAATCATTTGTCTTGCTCTCATTGTGGGTTTTAACCTCATTTAGTTCACGAGCAAGTTGATGATTGCTCTCCATGAGTTTTTCAAAATCGACCTTGCTGGTTTCACAATCAAGAGACATATTTTCATAGTTTATTTTCAGCAAGTCATTCTCATCTTTCAGCTCTAGATTTGTTAATTGAAGTTGTATATTCTCAGTTTTTAGAGTCTTATGGGCTTTTTGAATGTTTTTAAATTCATTCATCATATTTTCGAAAGTATGAGATGCATTAGATGGAATAGCTGAGGTTGAACTTACCTCATCGTCCGTCTTCACCTTCCGGAACATCTTTGGCCATAAAGCACATGTATGCTTTATCATCGAACTCATCGTCGGATGAATCACTTTCATGACCACCAAGACATTCTCGCTGATTTGGATGGTGTGGGGAGGCTTCGATTCTCCAATCGGGGCCTTGAGCTTGTCTTTCCAAGCACGTCTTCTTTCATCTCTCTCTTGTTGCTCGGCCTCGTGCAATCTTTGGACTTTGGGATGAGGACATTTGTTTGCATAATGGCACGGTTTCCTGCATTATAGCACAGTTAGCATCTCCAGATGATGTTTGGTTACCTTGTTGTGTGTTTGGGCTCAGTAGGAGTCTTCCTGCATCGTTTGATTAACTTTTTGAATTTATGCATTATAAGCGCCATTTCATCTTGGGAGGATGTCGTCACATCGGCATTCTTGTGGCCGGCCGACGAGCTAGGCATCTTTGTGTCGATTTGTTCGATACGAGAGCCGTGACCTTTGAAGGAGATTCTTGACTTTCTCTTTCTCACAATGTCATACTCAAAAGCTTTAAGGTCGGAGAAGAGATCAAAAGTGGATATTTTATTAAGATTACAGGATACACGCATAGTTGTGGTCTTAATGTCCCATCGGGCCGAGAGATCAAAATTTTTAAGTTCTTCTCCTTTTGGGTGTAAATCTTGCCCAACGCTTCAAGTTCACCAACAATACCGGTAAATCTGAGGTCAAGTTCCTCAAGTGTTTAGTTGGTTTCATTTCAAAAGATTCAAATCTTTGAGTAAGTTTTGAAATCTTGTTTTCTTTTGAGAGCCTGGCCTCACAAATTAACTTGAGTTTATCCCAGATTTCTTTGGCTGTTTTGCAGCTCTTTACCTTTGAGAACGTGCCTTTGTCAAGAGTGACAAATAGCGTGTTCTTAGCCACGTTGTCGAGATTGGCTCGCTTCCTTTCATCTCTTGTCCATTGCTCGCGTTCCTTCTCGAGCATTTCAGCATGGGCTTGGCCCTCAATCCTTGCGGCCGGATTGACCTTCATGATCTTGATAGGACCATCCTGTATAACAAAAATCATCTCTTCGTGCATTGCTGCAAGATGAGCTTCCATTCTAATTCTCCAGTCGTCAAATTCGTTAATAGAGAACATAGGGACTTTGTTAATCATAGAAGTATCCATACTGATAATATAGGAATGAAAGAGACTGTTTTGAAAATAAGTGATTTGAATCTGATTCGGTTAAAAAGAAGTACGACTGATTCTTTTTAGAATCAACCGCTCCGATACCACTTGTTGGTCACTTAAGTATACTGGATACAGTTTGGAAAATAGTTTAAACGACAAACTGTACGGAATCTAAATCTGAGTGCGTAGCGGAAGTCTTGGATACAGTAGGTTGCTATGGATACAGCAACTAAGTGTATGGTGTATACTTAATATATCACGGTAATTTTAAAACAAGAAAAGTGAAGGTAAATAACACGTAATTAAAGTGGTTCGAGGTAAACCCTCTACGTCCACCGGTCCTCCACACAGAGTAAAGTTTATTATAATTATCGCGTACACAACTACGTAATTATAAACAAACCTATCCTTGTATCGTTCACACAGAGTGATACAAAGAATGTCACTTTCATCCGTTCTCACAGATTGGTTAAAGATTCCGTCGAGACTAGCTGCTTCACACACAGTTCCTATGCTGCGTCCTTTTTCGTCCCACACAGTCGAATAACTTGTTGAGTTCACACAGAGCTCGGTTTTACACGAGGTAAAAGGTAGGTAACCGTGTAAGAACAATGACTTGAATATGAAGTTCTTGAGTGATGATGGTACATTCTTGATGTTGAGCACTGTATATCTCTTTCGTTCTTAATTGCAGTATGCTTTGGAGATATATTTGCTCTGATGATAACTTTTGATAGCTTGAGTATTAGGTTACTTGGTGTAACTGATCTTCAATGTCTTCAAGGATATATATAGTCTCTGAAGAAAGTGTCCGTTGAGATATATCCGTTTGAATAAGATTTCGTTCCAACGGGATTAAGACATGATCCGGATTTCGCGGGATTCTGAAGATCTGAAGACTGGCAGTATTTAAATACTTTATCCTTGAGTATTTAAATACTTCTTTGTTCAACGGGACTTGACTTCTGTTCCTTCTTTGTCCTGTTGTGAACTGTATGGAAGATAACTGTATTTTGAGCATCGAGACAGTTTCCATACTTGGTCTTTTACAAGTCTTCTTCTTTGTCTTGTGAGCTTCACTTTATGCTGATTCGAGGCAGGTCTTCGATACAGGATAAAGCCTTAAAGCCTCGATACAGTTTCCTTTACTGTATTCGGATTGGCATATATGTCAAAACCTCTAAATAACATTCGATACAGGGATTCGGCTATCCCGGCTGTTTCGATACAGGGTCTTTGTTTTCCCAACAACCCTGTAATGTGTTGATGGAATCGTGAGGATTCGCATCGTTGGATTCTGGTGACGGAAGTCCGTTTTGCATGTTTTATGATGCATCGATGATTTATGTATTACGATACTTGTACTAGCATTGTTTTGCTAACCCCTTCAGGGGTGGACATTGTTTTGATGTTCAGGTAGCCGAGGAGCGGGGAAGCAACCACAGTACCGACAGGACGATGAGATGGCTCAGTGATGTGGTTGATGTTTATTGTTATTGTGATTTGTCTTCTTGGTCTATTTAGTACTCGAGTACGTCTGTTTTTAATAACGTCTTTTCGATATGGTTGTATAAGTTAACTCATTTGATCGGTTGAATCAAATCTGTATTTGAACTTCAGTTGTACGATTGGATTATATTTACACTCCTTTTAAAATTAGCCTTGTAAATCCTTACCTAAAGGGTTTACGGCGCTGTAATTATTCCGAATATCTCGGGGTGTTACAGAATATGGTATCGGAGCTAAGATTCATGGATATCTTGGCAGTCGGGTTAGTTGGGTCAGTTTACGTTATTTGATTATTGGTCGTTCGTAACATCACTGCTGAGCCAGCATCGTCGTGTGGACCGTGGTTGTAAGTTCCTAAATCTCAAATACTACCGTTTTATTATTCATATTTTGTGAACATTGATGGATGTACTTTTAGAAAGTTTACCCTGGATATTGAGTAATTATGTTTACAGTATGTTGAGAGGAGGTCGTGGACGCGGACGTGGAAATGCGAGACAAGAAGAGTCGGTATCTACCCCAGAGATAACCGCCAGTCGAACGGATTCCCATTCCGGGGGACAGCAGGGATCGGCAAATAATAATGCAGATTCTAACGTGCCAGGAGTGCTTCAGCAGGTGGTTTCCATATAAACCAGTTTGCTCAAGTTGTGGATCGCATGCAGACGGCGATGGGACATCAGCATAACGTGGATAATCGAGGAGATAAATGGCTTACCAAAGTGATCAAATTGCACCCTCCAAAATTTGACGGTTCTGCTGAGACGCTTTCTTGGGATCACTGGCTGAAGGAATTAGAAAAGATTTTTGCAGGGATTAACTGTCCCAACGATAGGAAGGTTCCGGTCGCCCAAAGATCTTCCTTGACCGGGAGGCTTTCGACGGTGGGAGGCCATTCGACCGGAGGAGCACAATGTTGACTGGACGGAATTCAAATTGATGATGGATGCGCAGTATTGTCCCCTTGATTAGAGAAGCCCGAGTTCGGGAGTTTTTCTCACCACAAAATTGAAGCATCTGTGACGGACGTGATTAAGACCTTTAATCACCGGTGACTTATGTGCGCCACTTGGTCAGGACCGAGGCGGAAAGGATTTTCCATTTTGACATGCGAATGAAGCCGGAAATTCAGCAATATATGTCCGGATTTGAATGTACCACCTTGCGACAGTATCAGTACAAGGCGTTGGCCTATGATATGAAGGAGGCAGCAGTAGAGAAATCGACGGAAGCAAAGAAACAGAAGGTTTCTGGCAACTTCACGTAGAATAAGAGTAGCGGGCCTCGCAGGGGTCAGTCCTCTTTTCATTCATCCAGGAGACCTCCGCATCCTTCTCGAGGTGGAAAGAAGTTCCGGGCAGCACTAACTGTTTCAGACGCAGGGAGGAAGTGTTATAACTGTGGCAAAGCGGGACATGTTCGACGTGATTGTTTCGCGGCTGCTATGACCTGTTTCGAGTGTGGACAGGAAGGACATCGCGCAACATTTTGTGGGAATGCGACCCGATCTTTTGGTACTCGCACTCCTGTACCGGTTCCGAAGGACACTAGTGTAAACCAGAGCCTTGTGAGCGGTTTCCCTTGTGAGAATGTTGGGAAAAGAGAGGCATCCAGCGCTGGGTCCGTTCCTCCGCATATTTACGAGATGAAGAAGGATGATCAGAACACAGCTGTTGCATCAGGTACGATTCAGATCCTTTTGCAACAAGTTAGTGTCTTGTTCGATTCGGGAGCTATGCATTCTTTTATATCTTTGAACTGTGTTAATCGTTTGAAAATCTCGTGCTTGTATGATTTTGAGCCTTATGTTGTGGGATTACCGAGTGGAGAGAAAATTGTGGGAACCCTAGAAGCTAGGGATTTTCCAGTAACTATAGGAGGGAGAGATTGGCTATCGAACCTTATTGTGGTTGACATCTATGGTGACGATTTAATTCTCAGAGACGATTGGCTCAACCGTTATGGAGCTATTCTGAATTACCAAGAGAGAGTCATTTCTATCATTGCTGATGACGGATCTGAACACTTATTCCGAGGATGGAGACCAGGAAGCTCGGGAAAATTGATCAAAGCAATGAAAGCCGTGAAATTACTAAAGCAAGGATGTCATGGACTTTGGTGCTATGCCATGAGGAAAGAGGAAAGAATAGAGCTCTCATCGATTCCAGTTGCGAATGAATTCTCCGACGTATTTCCTGACGAACTACCTGGGTTACCTCCGCAGAGGGAAGTGGAATTCACTATCGAATTAGAGCACAGGCGGCTCCTATTTCCAGAGCACCACATCGCATGGCGCCAACCGAGATGTATGAACTCAAGAAGCAACTGGAGGAGTTGTTGCAGAAGGGCTATATCCAACCTAGCGTTTCTCCTTGGGGAGCGCCCGTTCTCTTTGCCCGGAAGAAAGACGGATCCCTCCGACTGTGTATTGATTACATGGAGCTCAACAAGATGACGATCAAGAATAAGTATCCTATACCTCGGATCGACGACTTGTTTGATCAACTACAAGGGGCAAGGGTATTCTCGAAGATTGACTTGCGATCAGGATACCACCAGTTGAGAATTAAGGAATCGGATATACCGAAATCTGCTTTCAGATCCCGGTACGGGCATTATGAATTCGTAGTAATGCCGTTTGGGCTTACCAATGCTCCTGCGGTATTCATGCAATTGATGAATCGGGTATTCTTGGAATACTTGGATAAATTTGTGGTCGTCTTCATTGATGACATCTTGATATATTCGAAGGACGCAGGGGAGCATGCCGAGCATTTGTGTGTGGTTTTGAGCACTTTGAGAAAGGAACAGCTGTATGCAAAGCTTTCTAAATGTGAGTTCTGGCTTAGGGAAGTAACCTTCCTTGGGCATGTGATATCAGTCGACGGGGTTCAGGTGGACCCGAAGAAAGTCGAAGCAATCTTGGAATGGTAAGTTCCTAGTAATGTGAAAGAAGTCCGGAGTTTCCTAGGACTTGCGGGATATTATCACCGCTTTGTAGAGGGATTTTCCAAGATCTCTCGTCCGCTCACTCAGCTGTTACAGAAAACTCAAAAGTTTAAGTGGGATGAGAAATGCCAGGATGGTTTTGATGAGCTTAAGAAGAGACTGACGACAGCACCTATTTTAGCATTGCGGATGGGCCGATGGATTCATGGTATCTGACGCTTGAATCGAGTGCAGGTTGTGTATTGATGCAAAAGGATAAGGTGATTGATTATGCTTCTCGGCAATTGAAACCGTATGAGGTTAATTACCCGACTCATGATTTGGAGCTAGCAGCGGTGGTCTTTGCCTTGAAAATTTGGCGACATTATTTGTACGGCACTCATTGTCAGATCTTTACAGACCATAAGAGCCTCAAGTACATTTTCAGAAAGAATTAAACATGAGGCGGAGAAGGTGGCTGGAATTGATCAAGGATTACGACTTGGAGATTCTCTATCATCAGGAAAGCAAAGCGTAGTAGCCGATGCTTTGAGCCGTAAACTGTTTCTCTTGAGTGTTGGAAGCACTTACATCCCAAACCGGCATTCATCGAGGCCTGATCCGTGAAGGGGTTGAAGTATGGGCACCGGGAATCGAGGCAACTTTATGTGATGGGCCGACTTCATCACTAGTCGAGGAGATCAAGTCTAAGCAGTTGGACGATTCTCTGATCCTTCGATTATGTGACGAAGTAAAGAAAGGAAAAGCCCCAGGATTCGTGTTACAAGACAATGGAGTTCTGAGATTTCAGAGTCGACTTTGCGTTCCCGATGATGATGATTTGAGACGGACTATTCTGAAGGAAGCTCACAGCGCGCCCTATTCTATTCACCCGGGCAGCAGTAAGATGTATAAGGATTTAAAACAAAATTTCTGGTGGTGGAATATGAAGAAGGACGTAGCAGAGTACGTTTCGAAGTGCTTGACTTCTCAGTAGGTTAAGATTGAACATCATCGACCTGCCGGAATGTTAAAGCCGCTTCCGATCCCTGAATGGAAGTGGGAGGACATCTTGATGGATTTCGTCACCAGTATGCCAAGGACTAGAAGGGGAATGAACATGATTTGGGTTGTAGTTGATCAACTAACCAAGTCGGCTCATTTCCTAGGGATTAAAGATACATGGGGGCCCGAGAGATTGGCGCGAGTATTTATTGCGGAGATAGTCAGATTGCATGAGACGCCGAAGACCATTATTTCGGATCGAGATGGTCGCTTCGTGTCGCACTTCTAGAAAGCAGTTCACAGGGCTTTGGGGACTGAGCTCAACTTTAGCACGGCTTATCCTCCCCAAACAGACGGTCAGTCCGAAAGGACTATACAAACGGTAGAAGACATGCTTAGAGCTTGTGCATTAGATTGGTCAACTGATTGGGAAGTTCACTTGCCCTTGATCGAGTTCACCTATAATAACAGTTGGCATGCTTCTATTAAGATGGCACCATTTGAAGCTTTGTACGGGAGAAGATGCCGATCACCCCTGTGTTGGGATGATTCTTCAGATTTGATCGGGACGGAACCGGAATTGATAATTCAGACTCAAGAGAAGATAGCTTTGATTCGAGCAAGACTGCTGACTGCCCAGAGTCGACAAAAGTCTTACGCAGACGTACGTCGTCGTCCTCTAGAGTTCGACGCTGGGGACCATGTGCTATTGAAGGTGTCTCCTACACGAGGGATTTTCCATTTTGGGAGGAGAGGCAAGCTTAGTCCTAGATATATCGGACCATTTGAGATCCTCGAGAGAGTTGGAGATTTAGCATACAGGTTGGCCTTACCGCCATCGCTGAGTCACGTTCACAATGTGTTTCACGTATCCCAACTGCGGAAGTATGTACCGGACCCCAGTCACGTCATTGATTTCGACGAGATCGAGATAGCTAATCATGGCACCTTCGAAGAGAGACCAATCAAGATACTTGAGAGTCGGATCAAACAATTGAGGAATAAACCAATGCACTTGGTTAAAGTACAATGGTCACGACACGGAGTCGAAGAGGCCACTTGGGAAACGGAGGACAGTATGAAGGCTAGATATCCAGAGTTGTTTTCATCTTAAGTTTCGGGACGAAACTTCTTTTTAGGGAGGAAGGATGTAATACCCGAGATTTCTGATATGTATTTGGAACTTGTGATATTGTAATTGTTGTACTTGATCTGAGTATTATTCTCCATATTTCATAATCCGATGTTGTCGAGCGTATGATTTCATGTATGTGATTTAAAAATTGTAATTCTGCGCATGTAGCGCACGCTATCGGCTATGTGTAGCGCACGCTAACATGGATTCATAGCGCACGCTACAAAGGAACATTTACGCACGCTATGCGTGGTCAATTTGATTGAGACGTGCGGTAGGTGAGATCTGGACGGGGACCCCTATCGGATTGTGTTGGGATGAACCTGGACAGCTTTCGGGAAAAGCCGAGTCAACTCCTTAGCGCACGCTACAGGCATGTGCATAGCGCACGCTAAGTGCCGAGTACAGTATAGTCAGTGAACCGTTAGCGCACGCTACGAGCAAGGACTAGCGCGCGCTAATGGCCATTTCTTATAAATAGGACAGCATCCTATTCGTGATTTCAGTTCTTTCTTCTCCCATAACCCGAATTCTTACACTTAGAGCATCACTTCCTTCATCCTGAACACTTCATATCAACATCCTAGTTCGTGATTGAAGATCGTATATCATTGGAGATTGGTGTTCAAGCCTTCGGCGTTGGATTGCTTCGATTTCCTCCGTGTTCTTCACCACTTTGAGGTAGGTGATTCTTCACCGATATTAATAATGTTCTTAAGGACGTTGATCATGTTTTGATAGCCAGTTATTTCGTTTATAAACGGTCATCACATGTTAGAAGGATACTTTTGACGTATCGGCACCATATATCGTAGGAACCCTTGAACCGTTTTTAGTATATGGACTCCTAAGTATTTTCAAACCGATTTGTGATTAGTAGACGGATACTACCCAGTTGTTACGTTTTACACATTGGAATCATGCGTAGGACGAACGAAACTTAGAGTATTTTCTTGAAGATCTAGATGAACTATGGTGTTGTGATGATATACGTATAATTTGTATCTCATAATCATAGAACTTCCACAAACCTTATTAGCATGATATGCTTGAGGATGACTTGTATTATCACCGTAGAATTCATGAGTTCATCACCATTCAACCCCGTTTTCTGTTAGCAGTATTCTGCCATGCAAGGTTAGCGCACGCTAACATACGTTAGTTAACGTGCGCTATCGGGGTTAAGTTAACGCACGATTACGTACGTAACGTACGTTATGAGATCAGCCGAGTCAAACTGTCAGTCCGTGGCTAGCGCACGCTAGTCTTATACGATAGCGTACGCTAATAGGCCGGCTTAGCGCACGTTACGTAGAGTACGTAGCGCATGCTAAGCAGTCTAGGCAGATTGTTTATTTTGAGCTTTTCGGCCGTAGACCGAATTGTTAGGCCATCGTTCGACTTGAGATGATTTGTATATCATTCCTTTTGTTAAGGTTCGAGCTTGTTACGTTGATCGAAGGAGGTGGCCTTCGAGTGTGTTGGGATCATTTGTTTCGTTCTTGCCATTTTCGAGGCAAGTATCATATGTCGAGTTCGATTTATATTGAAACTTTGATCATGCTTGTGGTTTTGTTCATGTTGTTGAATATGAGATATATTCTGAAATTTCTCGTGGTATTCGTTGTTATTTGTTTGTATTGATGAACATATTGAAATGCATATATGTATGCATAGTTGATTGATTTATGGTATAAATGATCCGAGGGGATCATGAGGATCTATGCTGAGGGCGCTGGATATGTCCACCATGCGTTGGTCCGACGGGATCATCATGGGGATCTATCTTTGAGAAGCTGGATCGCTGGACGGGTTTTCCACCATGCGTTGGTCCGACGGGATCATCATGGGGATCTATACCAAGGGCGCTGGATCGCTGGATTACCCTGTACTGTGTTGATGGAATCGTGAGGATTCGCATCGTTGGATTCCGGTGACGGAAGTCCGTTTTGCATGTTTTATGATGCATTGATGATTTATGTGTTACGATACTTGTACTAGCATTGTTTTGCTAACCCCTTCGGGGGTGGACATTGTTTTGATGTTCAGGTAGCCGAGGAGCGGGGAAGCAACCACAGTACCGACAGGACGATGAGATGGCTCAGTGATGTGGTTGATGTTTATTGTTATTGTGATTTGTCTTCTTGGTCTATTTAGTACTCGAGTACGTCTGTTTTTAATAACGTCTTTTCGATATGGTTGTATAAGTTAACTCATTTGATCGGTTGAATCAAATCTGTATTTGAACTTCAGTTGTACGATTGGATTATATTTACACTCCTTATAAATTAGCCTTGTAAATCCTTACCTAAAGGGTTTACGGCGCTGTAATTATTCCGAATATCTCGAGGTGTTACACAAATAAACAACAACGATATTCGAATCTCAAAGCCATCGATTCATATAATTACCACACATCATGAGCAACCATCAAAAGGCAATTGTCATTCAAAACCGAAAAGTTAAAAGCAAGGGTCATGTCTTGAGTATATTTTGTAGAACTCATTTTGAGTTCAAAACTCGTGTTTTGAAAACTTATAGTACACAGTGGAAAAGAATTATCAATAATTCGAGTTTTCAGAACTTACAGCCTTGAGGTCAACATACGAAAATCAACTTTTTCCTCCCTTGGAGGACATTTTAAAAATTTTACGTGACTCCCCGAAAGGATTCGAAAACTTAAAATTCCAAGGTTTATACTCATGCAAGAAAAACGGTTTATACAAAGATACATTCAGCAATATCATTCTACATTTTAGCGCAAGACGGGAATCAACAAATATATGTCACTTACTCACTATGCACCTTCAAATACTAACTACATAACACAGAATCACACGGGCTCGTATAGCTCGTGGTACAACCCGTAGTAGGGAGACTTACATCCACAGATCGCACGAAGATGATGGCTGCACCCTGATACTAATCACGACCGACATTCCAAACGACGCGCCGCGACACGACTCAGTCAGACAAAATCTGACAATACAAGACTCAACAACACATAACTCGACCCGACAGCCTAGGTTTTCTCAACCTAAGCTCTGATACCATAAATGTAACACCCCCAAATCGAACCGGGAATATTACACGCCGCCGACCCTCTCCTCGAGGATCCACCGGGCTAGATATCAAAATAACACATTACATTACATACCGACGAATCAAAATAACGAACCAATAGACCAATTTGGTCTTTCGACACTGACTTACAAATAAAAATACATAAACTCATCCAGACTCATACCCACGCAAGGGTAAAATAATTACCACCACAAACAATAAGACAGCGGAAAAGACAATACAATGGACTCCGACTAACTGAACCCAAAACTGGCCTTCGTGTGATTAGTATCATTCGTCTTTCATCATCCCTCGTACCGATCCTGTCTTGCTCCCGAAAACCTGCGTGTACACAGACACAATCTGAGATATCCACCCCCCGATTACTCGGGGGTTAGCAAAACTCCACTGTTTCGCTAGTGCAAGTATAAAGTGCAAATACGAGCCATACACAACACATTCCGAGAATATAACGAAAGACTTACCGAGATATATTTAGTTAAAAATAGTTCAAGTCTTGAAAGCAGAAACGAAGCAAGTAAGCATTTTTAAAATATCTCCAAATCTCGGGAGTTTTGAAAACATCAGAAATTGAAAAGTTCTTAATTCCTTGAAAGCCATTTAGGGTCACAGCCCCAAAGTGCATTTTCCAAAATACAAATCCGTTTAACAAAACATGGGGTCCACGACCCAACCGTTCCGGACACAAAACACAGGGTCCACGACCCGGTCATCCACTTCAATTCACTTACAAGGACACATTACACATAACACATTATTCTTATGCCATTCTAGCCAAGCACCAAGACTCGATATATAATGTCTCTTGACCCCGAGCGTAAAGCATTGTGATACTCCGGACATATCACAATTAATTATCAAAACATCAACATCAATATCACAGAAACCACACTTGGTAACCCGTGGCCGTACCCATTAGTATCGGCCCCCAGAGGTCCCGTCGGACCATCCCCAGGTGGGAAACCACTTCCGCGGCCGTACCCATTAGTATCGGCCCCCAGAGGTCCCGTCGAACCGTCCCCAGGTGGAAGAACATCAACACACGCACTCAACTCCACTTCCGTGGCCGTACCCATTAGTATCGGTCCCCAGAGGCCACATGCCATCCCCAGGTGGAAGAGTAATAACTCACCGATTTCAAAACCACAACTCTCAAAGGTCAAACACATAAAATATATATATAGTCGAGGTACCTTGCGAGAATGGCCATATTATCCAACACGTACTCACGACCCAGAACTATATCAATTCACAAGGGAGCACAAGATTTCAACAGCACTGAATGACACAACCAATATCACACAACTCACGTATTCATCCATAACCATGTGACTCCAAGCACATAATTTCACAAGAGAATTACACTTTACATTTACTGACACCATAATCATACATAATGACATCACACGAAAGTAAGGTGATCCTATACTCGTCACTAGCACACATATCCAACTAAGCATATTAATTCCCGACACACACGGTTCACCTTTACGAAAACCATGATGGTAAATATACCGATTCTTTTAAAAAAATGGTTATATATATTTTTTTAACACATATCGACACTTAGCAACCATTATATCCACAAAACACGTAATGTATGGGCAAGATACTTGCCTCGAATAACCACAACGCAGAGAATCGGCCGAAGTAGGTTGGCACGAACCGACTACGAACTCACCGACTCCACCGAACGACAATCCGCAACAAAGAACTACGAACGAAAACAATAACAACGAAAATGAATTCCAAAGTACGACCCAAAGTCGCTGAATTCAAAGAACAAATGACGAAAGTTCAAGCGTTTCCCCCAAAACGGCCAAGAACACGATTCGTTAATCAAAACCCAGCGGAATTCCAAGTTGAAATATGGATATACAATCCATAGAATATGTTTAACAACATCATTTAACCACAATCGATCCATCAAAACGGATGAAAAACGAGATCGAGAACAAATCCCCCAAAAAGTCAATTTGAAGGAAATCAAGAAATATACTTCGATTCGACGAAAAACAATGGATTAAATGATGTTAAACAAAATAATACTACCAAGATTAATCATACCCATCATGAATTAATCAACAACATGGAACGAATCGGACAAAAATGCAAAAACCCCCAAATTTACGAAATTAGGGTTCCAAGGAAGATTACCTTGATTCGCTGGATCAAAGGATGATAACGGATGATTGATTGATGATATGAACTCAAGAACTTCATGGATTTGTTGTTAAACAACATGGCTCCATGGTAAGATCACCGTCAGTCGCGGAAGAGAAGGAGAAGAAGGAGAAAAATGTCCAAAAACCTGTGTGCAGGACCATAAATAGGCTCCATAGTGTGCCGCGCCCCAGCGTGTCACAGGGCGCTTTCCATATTATTCGGAGTACCCGGGATTGCCCCGGACTTACAAAGGATTATGTTGGATAGTTGCCCTGCGACACGAATAAGGTTGGGGACGTGCGACAGTGGTCGGCGTCCGGAGTGTGTCCGTGCGCGAGTAGGACTTTGAGTCGTTGAGCAGAGGGCTTTAGAAAATGAGTTTCGTGAAATGCTTGTAATGGGGAGTTCCTTGGAGTGTTGGGAAGGTCTCCACCAAGTTTCACAACTACACGGTTGCGTTTGAGTAGCGAACGATGCGAAGGATCGAGATGCTGCAGTGCAGTGGCATTGTCGTAGTTTCAGAATATTGCATAGGCAATTCCTCACTCCTCGAGTATCGGATGGGGCTGAAACTTTGAGGACTTATAGATAATGTCGTAAGCTACTCTACGGTTCAAGCGTATAAGGATTTGGAGTTCATATGAGGGAGTTACACCCGATGTGGTTCCTCGGCCAAACAATGTCTAGTGCAATTACAAGGGATTATTTGTCTAAGCCTATTATAGGGGGGACAGTCCTTAGATGGGCAATGGTGGGCAAGCGGCCAGTCTTCCTCGTGCTGTCGAGCACCAAGCGTGCAATCTTCCTAGAGGTATGGGGGGCCTCTAGGGAGCCAACTCTAAGCATTCGAAGTGTGCGAAGAGTTCCCGAGCGAGTTGGAAATCGTTAGGGCGGCGTAGGACCTATGGGGTCTGCGTTGGGCTTAAGGTTGGCATTGAGGCTCTAGTGTGACCGGAGGGATGCCGTCGGCCATATACACTTCCTCTATGTCGATAGGGCAATCGAGGCACGCATTTAAATCATACGCCTCGTGAGATTACTCGTAAGCATTAGCTATCGGTTCCGGCTATGCTGCGGGGGATCGTTGGCTTGTACATGTGGTTGCGAGACAACACCACATTGCGGATTGAAGGTAATATGTCGGTATGCGAAGTAGTCCCAAACATCGTGAGGGGCAAATATCTATTGATGGCATGAATCTAAGCTAAGATCTAAAAGGTTGTCCGTCTCGAGTGAGGTACTCTCAAGGGCGCCAAGGTACTGCACCTAGGAAGTCCCGAGTGAGTGTCGAGCACGAGGAATTGCACTTCGGGCATGCGAGTGACCCTTAGTGCCGAGTGCCATTGCGGGTTAAGATTGAAGGGTATGAGATATCGGCCCTTAGTTGGTCGGAGGCAAAGGACAGGTGGGTGCCTAGCGTTTTACGCATAGCACAATGGACCACTGCATGATATCTCTAATGTTGGTATTACATGTAATCTCGTAGATGGTAGCCGGACGGAGACTCGGAAGTCTCCTAGGCGCACGGGTGATTCGTGATCCGCTGCACGAATTCGACAGCTTGAACCTCAGTGAGCCGCACCCCGTGACAGGTGGTATCGGAGCCCGGAATGTCGCATCCAGGTTTCAGTTGAGCTTTGTTGAATATCTTGCTTCCCCATGTGAACCGGATACCAAAATTGTGCCATTTTTTTTTTTTGATTAGCCATTGTAGTGGCATTTCAGCGAAGGGCTTGCAGTGCGTTCTTACGTATTGTGTCAGAGTTGAGAATTAAGTTGGCAGTGGGACTTGAGCGAATGGAAGTACCTCGAGTTGGCTTTGCAATTGGGCGAATGGTAGTACCCTGGTTGTTTGGTTTCTGTCGGTGATGTTCGAAAGCTTTGTTCGGTGCGAGTTGTTGGCATTAGTGATTTCGGCGAATGGTAGTACCCGGGTTACGACGTGTTTAATGAATATTTATTCTCTGCGAGTACGGTTAGCAGCTGGTTAATGTGAGGGGAACATTCTCATCGGTAAATTACGGACGCGTGAGTAACGGTGTTGGTGTAATCTGATCAGAAACTTTATGTTGGCCTATTTTTGTGGGCTTATTAGACATCTTGATCTCCTAGAAGGAGACATGCCGGTGAGCCGGGTGGTGTGCAGTAGCCACGTCTACCAAGTTGCAGCCATGTTTGCGTAGCGCCGCAGATTGAGAGGTGATTTGGGTTTGAGACCTATTTGGGCGAGAACTTCAGTGCGGGAATCCATCACAGCACGTTCAGGTGCAAAGCTTGGGCTTAATCTTAGTGCGCACAAGCGCCACAGCACTTGAGGTGCATTAGTTACTAAGAGATTTGAATTGTTATGCGCAAAGCGCTTTCGCACATGAGGTGCAATCGTAACACAGCCACCACGGAAGTTGCAAGAGTGGAGTGTTCAGTCTTCCTGGTTCGAGTCGGGAAGATATGAGAATGGGCATGCTCCAAGTGTGGTGTCGCATGTCCCAATAGTCTGTGAGGGACAAGAAATTTGGGTCTGGCCTCCAACATGAGTAGGGGAGGGCCAGACCCCCGAGACGAAATGGGCTGATTCGAGAATGATGTTCCTTAAGGGGATTCCAAAGCCTAGAGTATGGGCTCTGTGGTTGAGGGATTTTCTGAAAGGGACTGAGTTATACGAAGCATTGGGATTCTTGGTTACCGAAGAGGTGTGTCCATCCAGGACACACATGTGAGCGATTCTGAGATGGCTGTTCTTGGAAGTGATTTGGAAGCCAATTAATAGGACCTATTGGTTGAAGGATTTCTGATGGGAGCAAGCCGGATGAGGTGTGCTCGTACAGAGTACACAATCGTGCGTTGAGCAATAAGGCCAGATGGCCAGGTTACGAGTTAGGCCAGAGGGCCTGGGTTCGTGTCTTCGTCTGAGTCAGGGGACCAGCGAGACCAACCCGCGAGTTTTTGTCACGCCAGGCTGAAGGCCGGTGACGCGGTGTGCCGAGAGTTAGGCATCACCTTCGAGCGGGGGAGGGTGCGTTGATCACGCGTACAGCCTTCAAGCTCCTTGCCGTAGAAGTGCGGTGGCCTGAGGGCCGAGAGTAGTGATCTGTGAGCAGCCGTGCAGGCCTCTTTCGACTTGTGCTAGAGGGCACTTGTCTTACAGAGTTTCAGATTGGATTTGGCTCGTCCTTGATAGAATTCGGAATCCATATTATGGGGTATGGTTAGTAAGGATTTTTGAGAGGGCAGCCGCGGTGGTATTTGAGCGGAGCGCAAGGCTCCTTTGGATGGGTTCTTGGTGTTAGTGAGCACTCTTATCAGTATCATGTACTCCAGATGTTCAGGCAAATCGACCCGGTTTAATTCGGAGAACTTGTCGCTAGTCTCGGACTTGACAATGAGGGAGTAGCTTGATTTGAGCTAGAGTGGCAATCTAACACCATCGGTTGGTTTTTGGTTATATCGAGGCATGGAGAGAATGATTCCTGCCAAGATTCGAGTGAAGAGCGGAAACATCTGAGAGGAGGGAGAGTGCATTGATCGCATGCACTGCATCCCTACGAGCAATGAGTTTGATTGCGCGAGGCGCATGAGTTGCCGGGCGAGCGGCGAGAAATTGCGATCATCGAGTTGCCGTGCAGGCGTTCTTCGAGTTGGGCCTCAGACTTTACAAGCAGGCGCCACTTGATGGAACTAAGAGTGCTGTGCTGAGAGGCACACGAGTTGAGGAGATGGAAGTAGAGTGTCGGGTTCGTTGCCCAAGTATTTTCATGATGAGAGGGGCAGCGCATGTACATGGAGCAGGTTGTGCGTGCATGCGTTGACGAGGACGTCAACGGATCGAGAGGGGGAGGATGTCACAGGGCGCTTTCCATATTATTCGGAGTACCCGGGATTGCCCCGGACTTACAAAGGATTATGTTGGATAGTTGCCCTGCGACACGAATAAGGTTGGGGACGTGCGACAGTGGTCGGCGTCCGGAGTGTGTCCGTGCGCGAGTAGGACTTTGAGTCGTTGAGCAGAGGGCTTTAGAAAATGAGTTTCGTGAAATGCTTGTAATGGAGAGTTCCTTGGAGTGTTGGGAAGGTCTCCACCAAGTTTCACAACTAGACGGTTCCGTTTGAGTAGCGAACGATGCGAAGGATCGAGATCTTTGCGGTGCGATGGCATTGTCGTAGTTTCAGAATATTGCATAGGCAATTCCTCACTCCTCGAGTATCGGATGGGGCTGAAACTTTGAGGACTTATAGATAATGTCGTAAGCTACTCTACGGTTCAAGCGTATAAGGATTTGGAGTTCATATGAGGGAGTTACACCCGATGTGGTTCCTCGGCCAAACAATGTCTAGTGCAATTACAAGGGATTATTTGTCTAAGCCTATTATAGGGGGGACAGTCCTTAGATGGGCAATGGTGGGCAAGCGGCCAGTCTTCCTCGCGCTGTCGAGAACCAAGTGTGCAATCTTCCTAGAGGTATGGGGGGCCTCTAGGGAGCCAACTCTAAGCATTCGAAGTGTGCGAAGAGTTCCCGAGCGAGTTGGAAATCGTTAGGGCGGCGTAGGACCTATGGGGTCTGCGTTGGGCTTAAGGTTGACATTGAGGCTCTAGTGTGACCGGAGGGATGCCGTCGGCCATATACACTTCCTCTATGTCGATAGGGCAATCGAGGCACGCATTTAAATCATACGCCTCGTGAGCTTACTCGTAAGCATTAGCTATCGGTTCCGGCTATCTTTGCGGGGATCGTTGGCTTGTACATGTGGTTGCGAGACAACACCACATTGCGGATTGAAGGTAATATGTCGGTATGCGAAGTAGTCCCAAACATCGTGAGGGGCAAATATCTATTGATGGCATGAATCTAAGCCAAGATCTAAAAGGTTGTCCGTCTCGAGTGAGGTACTCTCAAGGGCGCCAAGGTACTGCACCTAGGAAGTCCCGAGTGAGTGTCGAGCACGAGGAATTGCACTTCGGGCATGCGAGTGACCCTTAGTGCCGAGTGCCATTGCGGGTTAAGATTGAAGGGTATGAGATATCGGCCCTTAGTTGGTCGGAGGCAAAGGACAGGTGGGTGCCTAGCATTTTACGCATAGCACAATGGACCAGTGCATGATATCTCTAATGTTGGTATTACATGTAATCTCGTAGATGGTAGCCGGACGGAGACTCGGAAGTCTCCTAGGCGCACGGGTGATTCGTGATCCGCTGCACGAATTCGACGGCTTGAACCTCAGTGAGCCGCACCCCGTGACACAGCGGGAGTGTGCCGCGGCACAGGGCCAAAAATGGCTCCCAGTGGTCGGCAGTGTGCCGCGGCTCGGCCTACGTGTTCCGCGGCACCCGGTACAGTCGGTTTGGCCGAAAAATGCCACAGAGTGTGCCGCGGCCCTGCCGGTATGTGCCGCGGCCCACGGTGCGGCCTGCTCGGCCAGGAGCTTCCGAGCACTACCGGCCGCGACTCGGCCAGAAGCTGCCGAGCACTACCGGCCGTGACTCGGCGATCTGCCGACCAGGCCCAGGCGCCGGCCATGACTCGGCCGGGGCCAACTCCGACGGCCCGAACGACCCCGAAACCCGAACCTGAATACAAATCGATGGTACGGTTACGACGTACTCGCAAAGACGAATCTAAGAGCTAAGAGAACACACAATTCCGACCACCCGAAGGCTCGGAATTCAACAACGGAAGTAGTTACCCAAAACTTTGGGAAATTACGAAAATGGCCCAAAACGTCCGAAAATCACGATACGCGATCGAGACACCAAACCAAAGCTCGAAACATGAATAATAACATTAAATGAACTTACGAGAAACTCGAAACAACAGTTTCGGACGAGATTCGCAAGAATCGAACTCAAGTGCGGAAAAGTCACTAAAAAGCTCGGAACTCAACAAAACGATACCGAAACGAACTCGGATGACAAAAAGTGCAGAATTAATCATTCTCGAAATGATGAAACGGTCATGAGCAAGTCGTCAAAACGGACTCCGGCTGAAAAATAAATTTACCGAAAAATCGAAAATTGCGGATATTGCATTCTACCCTCCTTAAAAGAAGTTTCGTCCCGAAACTTAAAACAAGTAGGGAGAAGCAATATCCCGCCAGGAAAACTCAACGAGTTACGCAAGGAAATGCGTAACTTACGCCCATCGGCGATGTAACACCCCAAACTAGGCGGATATTACAGTGCCGTAGATCCCCAACTGGGACCCACCAGGCAAATGAAAATGAATGAATTACACAGTATAAATGTAGTACCGAACCACATTACAACAATAATTACTCCGATGAGGAGTTTAGTTACAACACACCAGGACAATACCGAATACTAGTGTATTTTATATGAAGATAAAATACACAACACTGAATGAAACGGAGTATTCAAATGAAAGTCTGCAGCGGAAAATAAAGGACAATAACATGAATAACTGAAAGATCGGGGCCCCCTACTAGTATCACTGGGACTCCTCGACGTCAGCGTGTTCTCCCCGTACTTTTGCCTTGCCAAGACCTGAAAAACAAAATCCCCAAACGGGGTCAATTACAAAGAACAACAATCCTCAAGGGTTGAAAATACACAATCACGATTATATCTGAAGTTATAATAAAATTCTTAATTATGAATTACGCTGAAGAGGAGTACCATAGTACGCCCGTAATGTTCTGTGCGAGTGTACAAGACGAATGACCGGACACACCCGTCCTTGTACCTAATTAGTCTCACGGTGTAACGCTTTCCCGTGTGCACGGTCCAATGTATCGGTGAACCCAATACATAACCATCGTGTGCCCGACTAAAAATTCCACACAGCCACACCCGGCCACGCAATATGAACCCAGAAGGTCATATGAACGAGAATGACCATAATGAATATCAATGAATAATAATTAGACAAGGCCAAGATGACTCACCGATAAGAAAGTAAATAGTGACGTGATTGATAACCCAATGAAATGATTTGGAACCGTCGTTCCTCGTGAATGAAATGATTATTCGACAATTACACGTCTCAAAATGATTAATATTATGATGAATGAGTTATGATTATGAGTAATCAACAACAAAAAGGAATGAGTATCCTTTTAACCGAGTAAGAATTAACTTACACAACGACGATGAAGAATGTCCGTCCACGAACAACGTCCCAATTGAGATATCGGTCGCTCGAACAACCTTGAATAAATAAAATTACCAACAATCCGTTCAATACACGAATCAAACATGAATATAACGAACTCGAAACGTCGATACGAATAAACCAAGTTCATTGAGGCATTAAATCAAACACGTTGCGGCCAAACTCCGATTGTTTACAATCAAAACTCAATATACCAATATCAAATCTCCCAAGAAGTGTTTCAAACCAACAAAACATCTTCAATATGATTAATAATCCAAGACGAATATCCGAAAACGTGATTATAATGACAATTAATCGAAAATCCCCAATTTCAACTCGATATTCAAAGTGTTCTTGAATAATCCCTCAATAATCCAATGAATCCTTATACAAACTCATAATCATATACATATCCCTTCATATAACATGATTATAACGTCCAAAACATCATATCTCAACACAAAATCCAAGTCCAAAGTGTTGAAGGAATTACCTCTTGAAGATCCAAGTACTTTAATCTGAAGAACACGCGTTAGATTGATTATCCGGGCTTCACGATCGAAAGGAGATGAAGAAAATCTAACACTCAAATGATTTGTGAAGGAAAAACCCTCCCTCAAGCTCTCTCTCTCGGTTGTAGGTGAAGAAAAGGGAAAGAAATGAGCTGAAATGCTCAAAAAATGAATTTATAGGGGTTGACTACCTGCCGGACACGGCCGTGCGATCGGCACGGTCGTGTCGCCAGTGGCGGCGAGGACTCGGCCGTGTCACCTTGACACGGTCGCGGCGCGAGGGCCTTCCTATAGTGACCCGTCCAAGCGGCTGACTCGGCATGACTCGGCCGTGTCACGGGACACGGTCGGCGTGTCGGCGATCGGTTACGGCTTATCCGGAAGAGTTCGACTCGGCCGTGCCAAGCGACACGGTCGAGTCACGTGGGCGAATACCCGGCATTTCGGACGAGTGCAGGCGGGCCATGTCGGACGACACGACCGAGTCGGTCGGCGTGATCGGCAAAAGTCGAAAAATGAGCGGGTGAGCTAAAACGACCATAACTCTCTCGTCCGGACTCCGATTGACTCACCGTTTGAACCATTGGAAAGATAACTCGATGCTCTATAATATTGCAAAGATTTAGAATTTTTGGAGTTACCAAAAATTAATGGTGATCTAACAAAGTCGAACTCATATGAGGAAAGTTGAAACAATGAACAATAACGATACACAACTCGAAGTTTTTCCGAACGGTGAACACGGTGAATGAACATGATTGATGAATGATTATAATTGAGTGAAAATACACTGAGTGACAATTACAAACTGATAATTACTGAATGAAAATGAATGAATTACAACTGGGTATTACATACACCCCCCCCCCTAAAAGAGTTTCGTCCCCGAAACTAAGGGTCAAACAACTCGGGATAACTCTCCCGCATACTATCCTCGGTTTCCCAAGTAGCCTCTTCGACTCCGTGTCTGGACCACTGAATCTTGACCAAAGGAATCGACTTATTTCTCAACTGTTTGATTCACCCCTCTAAGACTCGTATAGGACGCTCCTCATATGAATGGTCGTCGGCGATCTCGATTTCGTCGAACTGAAGTATGTGACTCGGGTCGGCAACATACTTCCGCAACTGAGAGACATGAAACACATTATGAATTCGGCTCAAAGCCGGAGGTAAAGCCAATCGATAAGCTAACTCGCCTATTCGATCCAAAATTTCAAACGGTCCAATGAATCTCGGACTCAACTTCCCCCGTTTTCTGAAACGGAAAATGCCTCAACTCGGGGATACCTTGACCAAAACGTGGTCACCCGTCTCGAACTCTAGTGGTCGACGACGATTATCTGCATATGATTTCTGTCGACTCTGAGCTGTCAACATACGACTCTTGATCAAAGCTACCTTCTCCCGGGCGGCTATAAGCATATCGGGTTCGGTGCCGATTGATTCTGACAAGTCATCCCAACACAAAGGAGATCGACAACGATGACCGTACAAGGCCTCGTAAGGTGCCATCTTAATGGAGGCATGCCAACTATTATTATACGTGAACTCGATCAGTGGTAGTTGGGCTTCCCAATCATCCTTCCAATCGAGGACGCATGCCCTCAACATGTCCTCTAATGTCTGAATAGTTCTCTCTGATTGTCCGTCGGACTGAGGATGAAAGGCGGTACTGAGATTGAGATGAGTTCCCATAGCACGATGAACTTATTTCCAAAAATGAGACACAAATCGTCCGTCACTGTAACGCCCTGGCTTTCTTAATTAAAAAGAACGTTACACAGCTCATTTTTTTTCTTAAAAATTTTATATAAATCCGGAGTATTTGCGGAAGCATTTTAGTCAGTAAATCTTCAATAAAACTCGTTTATTCAACCATCGATGCTGATTTTACAAAAACATGGGAAATCAAATATTCGGACATGGTCCGTTGAAATTTATATTCGTCGAAGAACATCAAGTGTTTCGTAAAAATAATAATAATTACGGCGACAACATCTTTTATTATTTAGAACTTCATCGTGTTGGGAGTATGTATTCATCTTACCTTGTCCGTTCCGATTCCTTAGCACGAAAAACATAAATGACGAGGTGTGAGTACGCGAGCATACTCGGTGAGATTAAACCCTTATAAATCGTCAAAATCATGTTGTGTAATGCACATAAAACATTCTTATCATGTGAGACTCGTCTCGGATTTCTTTCATTCTATCGACCCTCGCGGGTCGTCATGTTACACGACACAACGATGACCGTAACATATTAAAAGCAGTATAACCTCACCTCGTTTGTGAAATCTTGAAATATCTTCCTTTGAATTTGGCTCGGTTGTCCTTCTTGGATCCCGGATACGCTTCTCCTAGCACTTGAAAATACTTTTTCATATTTCCGGTCATAAATTCTTGATGTAAAATCAAATCTCTTTGAGGACTTTTATCAAACACCTTTGAAAAGCTATCGATTTGAGCTATCTGTTTGATCGGGATTTTGTGGCTTTTATAAATATTGGAAGGAAAATATGTTTGGGCGTTTTAAAGTAGAGGTTCACGACTTCAAAATGATATATGATATGTACAAAAACGTCAGAACATATATAAATAAGGGCTCAAAGTCGGTTGAAAATCAACCTTACCCGGACAGCTGGAAGCCTTATCCGGACAGCTGGCCGAGAAGCTTCTGTCGGTCGTGACCGACCTTATCCGGACAGCTGGACAGACTTATCCGGATAGTGGTCCAGAAGCTTCTGTCGGTCGTGACCGACCTTATCCGGACAGCTGGACAGCCTTATCCGGAGAGTGGCCTAGAAGCTTCTGTCGGCCATGACCGGCAGTTGTCAGTCGGCGAAACCCTTATAAATCGTCAAAATCATGTTGTGTAATGAACATAAAACATTCTTATCTGTGTGAGACTCGTCTCGGATTTCTTTCATTCTTTCGACCCCTCGCGGGTCTTCATGTTACACGACACAACGATGACCGTAACATATTAAAACAGTATAACCTCACTGAGTATGCTCGCGTACTCACACCTCATCGATTATGTTTTTCAGGCTAAGGACTCGACGAACGGGACAAGCAGAAGATGAATACATATTCCCAACACGAATGAAGTTCTAAAGAATAAAAGATGTTGTCGCCGTAATTGTTATTATTTTTACGAAACACTTGATGTTCTTCAACGAATATAATTTCAACGGACTATGTCCGAATATTTGATTCCCCATGTTTTTGTAAAACTGTACTGATGTTTGATTAAACGACTCTTATTGAAGACTTACTTACTAAAATACTTCCGCAAATACTCCGGATTTATATAAAATTTTTAAAGAAAAATTGAGCCGTGTAACGTTCTTTTTAATTAAGAAAGCCAGGGCGTTACAGAATGGTATCGGAGCAAGGTTCCGATCCTTGGACCTGTGGGTTATGGGCCCACCACGCTTCCGCTGCGCCACTCCGATACTATAATGATTGTAACGCCCGAATACTTATTTAAATGCTATTTATTTTGCTAACGATCATGGATCTTGATTTTTTTAATATTTGCAGGTTGTCCGATACTTGGACCGATACGTTCCTAGCATAAAATGAAGGAAACGATTTCAAAATAAATTATAAGGATTATTTTATAATTTATGAAAGTAATTTCGAAAATTTTCGACGAATTGATACGATAAAATTTTCATTACAGAACACTTATACTGCAAAAATAATATTAAATTGTTATTTTAATATTATCGAAAATCGGTTCCGAGCATATCGAAGATTTAACTCCGACGAGTCCGGAACAGGTCGGAAAATCGAATTTGGACATCGGGAAAGGGTCGAACAAGCCGAGCCAAGTTGACGGACATCTGCCGGTCACCGCCGGACACGCCGATCGACAATCACGGTCATGGCCGGCGAAGTTTCTAGGCCACTCTCCTGGATAAGGTCATTTGTCTCGGATAAGGTCGATCACGACCGACGAAGCTTCTCGACCACTACCGGATAAGTATGTCCAATTGTCGGATAAGGTCGGTCACGACCGACGAAGCTTCTCGGCGGTGTCCGGATAAGGCTTCCATCTTTCCGGGTAAAGTTGATTTTTAACCGACTTTGAGCCCTTATTTATATATGTTCCCGGACGTGTTTTTGTACATATCATATATCATTTTGAAGCTGTGAACCTCTACTTTAAAACGCCCGAAACATATTTTCCTTCCAAAAATAATAAAAGCCTTGCAAAGCCCGATCAATCAGATAGCTCAAATCGGACATTTTTTCAAAGGTGTTTGATAAAAGTCCTCAAAGAGATTTCAGATTTTACATTAAGAATTTATGACCGGAAATATGAAAAAGTATTTTCAAGTGCTAGTAGAAGCGTATCCGGGATCCATGAAGGACAACCGAGCCAAATTCAAAGGAAGATATTTCAAGATTTCAGCAAACGAGGTGAGGTTATACTGTTTTAATATGTTACGGTCATCGTTGTGTCGTGTAACATGACGACCCGCGAGGGATCGATAGAATGAAAGAAATTCGAGACGAGTCTCACACAGATAAGAATATTTTATGTTCATTACACAACATGATTTTGACGATTTATAAGGGTTTAATCTCACTGAGTATGCTCGCGTACTCACACCTCATCGATTATGTTTTTCAGGCTAAGGAATCGACGAACGGGACAAGCAGAAGATGAATACATATTCCCAACAAGATGAAGTTCTAAAGAATAAAAGATGTTGTCGCCGTAATTGTTATTATTTTTACGAAACACTTGATGTTCTTCAACGAATATAATTTCAACGGACTATGTCCGAATATTTGATTCCCCATTTTTTGTAAAACTGTACTGATGTTTGATTAAACGACTTTTATTGATGATTTACTTACTAAAATGCTTCCGCAAATACTCCGGATTTATATAAAAATTTTTAAGGAAAAATGAGCTGTGTAACGTTCTTTTTAATTGAGAAAGCCAGGGCGTTAATCGAATTTGGACATCGGGAAGCGGTCGAACCGGCTGAGCCAAGTTGACGGACATTTGCCGGTCACCGCCGGACACGCCAGATCGACAATCACGGCCATGGCCGATGAAGCTTCTAGGCCACTCTGGATAAGGCTGTCCACTGTCTCGGATAAGGTCGGTCACGACCGGCGTAAGCTTTCGACCACTATCCGGATAAGTCTGTCCAAATTGTCGGATAAGGTCGGTCACGACCGAAGCTTCTCGGCCACCGTCCTGGATAAGGCTTCCACTGTCGGGTAAGGTTGATTTTCAACCGACTTTGAGCCCTTATTTATATGTTCCTGACGTTTTTGTACATATCATATATCATTTTGAAGTCGTGAACCTCTACTTTAAAACGCCCGAAACATATTTTCCTTCCAATATTTATAAAAGCCACAAAATCCCGATCAAGCAGATAGCTCAAATCCGAGCTTTTCAAAGGTGTTTGATAAAAGTCCTCAAAGAGATTTCAGATTTTACATCAAGAATTTATGACCTAAATATGAAAAAGTATTTTCAAGTGCTAGGAGAAGCGTATCCGGGATCCAAGAAGGACAACCGAGCCAAATTCAAAGGAAGATATTTCAAGATTTCAGCAAACGAGGTGAGGTTATACTGTTTTAATATGTTACGGTCATCGTTGTGTCGTGTAACATGACGACCCGCGAGGGGTCGATAGAATGAAAGAAATCCGAGACGAGTCTCACACAGATAAGAATGTTTTATGTGCATTACACAACATGATTTTGACGATTTATAAGGGTTTAATCTCACTGAGTATGCTCGCGTACTCACACCTCGTCATTTATGTTTTTCAGGCTAAGGAATCGACGAACGGGACAAGCAGAAGATGAATACATACTCCCAACACGTTGAAGTTCTAAATAATAAAAGATGTTGTCGCCGTAATTATTATTATTTTTACGAAACACTTGATGTTCTTCGACGAATATAAATTTCAACGGACCATGTCCGAATATTTGATTTCCCATGTTTTTGTAAAACTATACTGATGGTTGAATAAACGAGTTTTATTGAAGATTTACTGACTAAAATGCTTCCACAAATACTCCGGATTTATATAAAATTTTTAAGAAAAAAAATGAGCTGTGTAACGTTCTTTTTAATTAAGAAAGCCAGGGCGTTACAGTCACGATCGGAAACGATACTCTTAGGAGTACCGTGCAGTCTTACTATCTCCTTGATGAATAACTGGGCCAGTCTCTCGGGACCCCACGTATCCTTGATCTCAAGAAAATGAGCTGATTTAGTTAAGCGGTCCACAATCACCCAGATCGTATTCATGCCACGACGACTCGTCGGCAAACTCGTGATGAAATCCATAGAAATGTCTTCCCACTTCCACTCTGGAATAGGGAGAGGTTTCAGCATACCCACGGCCGATGTTCAATCTTGACTTGTTGGCAAGTTAAGCATCTCGAAACAAATTCCGCGACTTCTCGCTTCATATTACTCCACCAGTAATTTTGTTTCAACTCCTTATACATCTTGCTAGACCCCGGATGAACAGAATAAGGGGTAGCATGAGCTTCTCTCAAAATCGAGTTTTTCAACTCGTCATTCGCCGGTACGCACAACCGGTTCTTAAACCTCAAAAGTCCATCCTCGTGGACCATGAATCCAGGGGCTTTCCCCTGAGCCACATCCTCACGAATGCGCAACAATGCTGGGTCTGAACCCTGATTCTCCCTGATTGCATCCTCAAGAGATGATGAAATCTCTAACATACAAAACTGTCCCTGAACTCGCTGAAGCCAGACCTCGATCTCGGGTCTAAGGAATTCCTGTTGGAGCTCCTTCTGAATTGTTAAACGGGCAAGCATCTGCTCCTGAACGGACTTACGACTCAAGGCGTCGGCGACAATGTTCGCCTTGCCCGGCTGGTAAAGGATCTCAATATCATAATCCTTGATTAGTTCTAACCACCGCCTCTGTCGCATATTTAACTCCTTCTGAGTAAATATATACTTTAAACTTTTATGATCGGTGAATATCTGACAAGTGACGCCATAAAGGTAATGACGCCAAATCTTCAAAGCGAACACCACGGCTGCTAGCTCAAGGTCGTGTGTCGGATAATTAACCTCGTAAGGTCTCAACTGCCGTGAAGCATAGGCAATAACCTTCCCGTTCTGCATGAGTACACATCCGAGACCCTGTCCGGATGCATCACTATAAACCACAAATCCTTCCGTCCTCTGCGGCAAGGAAAGTACAGGTGCTGACATTAACCGGCTCTTGAGTTCCTCAAAACTCCGTTGACACGCGTCGGACCACGTGTATTTCTTATCCTTCCGCAAAAGGTTCGTCAATGATTGAGCAATTTTGGAAAATCCTTCCACAAACCTCCGATAATAACCGGCTAATCCGAGAAAGCTTCGGATTTCCTTAACATTCTTCGGAGGTAACCAATCCTGGATAGCCTCCGTCTTCTGAGGATCAACACGCACTCCATCTGATGAAATTACATGTCCGAGAAACGTCACTTCGGACATCCAGAAATCACATTTGGAAAACTTTCCATAAAGTTGCTCTCGTCTCGACGCCGAGAACTCGATGAAGGTGAACCTCGTGTTCCTCTCGATTCTGAGAATAAATCAAAATGTCATCGATGAAGACAACAACAAACCGATCCAAAAAATCGATGAAGACCCGATTCATTAGCTCCATGAATACCGCAGGTGCATTAGTTAGCCCGAACGGCATAACTACGAACTCATAATGACCATAGCGTGTTCGAAACGCCGTCCTCGCGATATCCGACTCTCGAATCCGCAGCTGATGATATCCAGATCTTAAGTCGATCTTGGAAAATACTGAAGCTCCCTGAAGTTGATCCAAAAGGTCATCGATACGGGGTAAAGGATACTTATTCTTGATTGTCACTCTATTCAACTCCCGATAATCGATACACAAGCGAAAAGAACCATCCTTCTTTTTGACAAACAGCACTGGTGCTCCCCACGGGGACGCACTCGGTCGGATATAACCTTTCTCGAACAATTCCTCAAGTTGATTCTTCAACTCCTGCATTTCGGTCGGGGCCATCCGGTATGGTGCCTTCGATATCAGAGACGTACCAGGCTCCAACTCAATCGTGAATTCCACATCTCTCTGTGGAGGCAAACCAGGTAATTCGTCTGGAAAAACATCGGCATATTCCCTTACTACCGGAATATCCGACAACATCATTGGTGACTTCTCGGTTTTGGTCATATAGCACCAATAACCAACACATTCCTGATTGAGTAACCTCACTGCTTTCATCAAATTAATGACCTTACCAGAACAGCCGGGATTACCTCCCTGAAACACACATTCGACCCCATCGTCTGAAATGATAGTGATCATAAGCTTATGGACACTAATGATGGCATCATGACGATCCATCCAATCAATACCCAAGATGACGTCGTCTCTCCGCAAATCTACCACGATAAGGTCCGCTGGCCATACACGACCATGAAACCGACCTGACAATCTCGAATCTCCCGACACGATAATTCGTCTACCATCAGGTAGACCAATGACATAAGGCTCACAACTAGTAGCACTACCCAGAAGTAGTCTACTCAAACATGACTCGGAAATGAATGAATGCGATGCACCAGTATCAAAAAGGGTACACACAGGTTGAGATAGAATATCGAGTGTACCTGAGATCATTCGGGCCTCGGGATCATCGGTCTTCTTCATCTCATAAATCCGGGGTTTGCTAGTCCCGGCACTGGACGCTCCCGTCTGCTGACTATAGGCTCCACCTTTAGTCGCTCCTGTCGTTTTAAACAACACTGATTGAGTGGCCTGATTCTGAACGGCTGACTGCTTCGGGGCCTGAGATGACGCTGGAGTAGGTTTGGAGTCTCTACGGCAAAAACGGGCCTTATGCCCAGCAATCCCACAATTAGGACACGTGATAGTTTGTCGAGGACACTTGGTACTGAGGTGACCAAGATCCCCACAGTTAAAACAGGTGATGGCCGAACTGGCCGCTCGAGACTAAGATTCCGCTGGTTTAGACGACACAGGAGGTCGCTCAGAAAAAGCAGATCCCGCACGGGGTTTCTTGAAGGCTGTCTGACCGCCTTCAGACTGATTACGGTTCTTCGATTTCTTGCTAGCAGACGAAGGTTGCTGCTTAGCAATTTCCTTAGCAGTAAGTTCATAAGTGAGAGCTTTCTCGATGAATTCGGCCAACGTGGTGCAATTATGATTAAGCAACTGTAATCTCATACGTGGTTTCACCTCTTCTTGTCAAATACTTAATCTTATCCGCCTCGGAATGAATGATGGATGAGGCGAATGAAGAAGTTCTGAAATTTCTCGGCAATGGCGAGAACATCCACGTCGATGAGGGGTCGGGAGTGAGTAACTCGACGGCTTGGCCTCTCCGAGTGGGGCCGGATAATACCTCTCCATCATGAGAGTCTTGAACTGATCCCAAGTACACGATCCTTCGGTGGGCTTCAACGATAACCACCAAGAATGAGCGCTCTTACCCAGATAGTAAGCCGCAACTGAAACTTTGTGTCCTTCGGGACACTCTACCATCGCAAATAGCTTCTCGAAGTGTTCGAGCCAATGAACAATATCCGCCGGCTCAGATGAGCCTTCAAAAGTAGGTGGCCTTTGGCGAGAGATGTCGCCGATGATACTGCTCACATTCCTCTCTTGCCTCTGAGGTGGCGGCGGAGGAGCCTGTTGATTTTGATTAGCTGAATTTTGCATCGTCTCCATTAGTTGTGTCATCTGAGTCATCTGGGCCATCATGCCCTGCATAAAGGCGAGTGGATCGATCCGAACACCTTCTGACTGAGCGGTGTCCCGAGTACGACTCCCTGATAGAGAATGATCACGTCCAGGTGAATGAGTAGCAGCGTCGCTACTAGATGAATTAGCATTATTCCTCGCATTCGCACGTGTATTCACACGAGCTCTCGGGATTCGGCCCGCTCCACGGCCTCGCCCTCCACGTCCTCTTCTTGCCCTTTCCATACTGAAGGAGGAAAGTCGCATAATGATTACATTTCCCGCATGATTATCACGTTATGAGTATGTCATGAGATGATGAAAATGAGTATACATGTTCTAACTTAGTGATTATATGAATGATTTACTGAAGTGACATGATTATCTGATAAAATTCTTGAAGTGATTATCTTGAATAACTTAATAAGATTGATAATATGACCATCCAGATCGACAACTGAGTAATGAAATGAATTAAGTGATTAATGAGTTAATATGATCGTCCTGATCACAATGAATGATGATGTTTGAGGATTGTTAATTGATGAATGATGAATGAATGATTATTGCCAGAAATTATACCATGGCGTTAGAAATCTTACAGTTCTTTCGGTCTGATTGGATCGGCATTTGCACAGGTCACACGTGACACGAAAGTCCAATGATACTAGTCTGATGACGATGACTTCAAATGAGACATGACTCGGAAGGTAGTGTTCAAAACCACGCTCCGATACCAACTCTGTAACACCCCAAACTAGGCGGATATTACAGTGCCGTAGATCCCCAACTGGGACCCACCACGCAAATGAAAATGAATGAATTACACAGTATAAATGTAGTACCGAACCACATTACAACAATAATTACTCCGATGAGGAGTTTAGTTACAACACACCAGGACAATACCGAATACTAGTGTATTTTATATGAAGATAAAATACACAACACTGAATGAAACGGAGTATTCAAATGAAAGTCTGCAGCGGAAAATAAAGGACAATAACATGAATAACTGAAAGATCGGGGCCCCCTACTAGTATCACTTGGACTCCTCGACGTCAGCGTGTTCTCCCCGTACTTTTGCCTTGCCAAGACCTGAAAAACAAAATCCCCAAACGGGGTCAGTTACAAAGAACAACAATCCTCAAGGGTTGAAAATACACAATCATGATTATATCTGAAGTTATAATAAATTTTTTAATTATGAATTACGCTGAAGAGGAGTACCATAGTACGCCCGTAATGTTCTGTGCGAGTGTACAAGACGAATGACCGGACACACACCGTCCTTGTACCTAATTAGTCTCACGGTGTAACGCTTTCCCGTGTGCACGGTCCAATGTATCGGTGAACCCAATACATAACCATCGTGTGCCCGACTAAAAATTCCACACAGCCACACCCGGCCACGCAATATGAACCCAGAAGGTCATATGAACGAGAATGACCATAATGAATATCAATGAATAATAATTAGACAAGGCCAAGATGACTCACCGATAAGAAAGTAAATAGTGACGTGATTGATAACCCAATGAAATGATTTGGAACCGTCGTTCCTCGTGAATGAAATGATTATTCGACAATTACACGTCTCAAAATGATTAATATTATGATGAATGAGTTATGATTATGAGTAATCAACAACAAAAAGGAATGAGTATCCTTTTAACCGAGTAAGAATTAACTTACACAACGACGATGAAGAATGTCCGTCCACGAACAACGTCCTAATTGAGATATCGGTCGCTCGAACAACCTTGAATAAATACAATTACCAACAATCCGTTCAATACACGAATCAAACACGAATATAACGAACTCGAAACGTCGATACGAATAAACCAAGTTCATTGAGGCATTAAATCAAACACGTTGCGGCCAAACTCCGATTGTTTACAATCAAACCTCAATATACCAATATCAAATCTCCCAAGAAGTGTTTCAAACCAACAAAACATCTTCAATATGATTAATAATCCAAGACGAATATCCGAAAACGTGATTATAACGACAATTAATCGAAAATCCCCAATTTCAACTCGATATTCAAAGTGTTCTTGAATAATCCCTCAATAATCCAATGAATCCTTATACAAACTCATAATCATATACATATCCCTTCATATAACATGATTATAACGTCCAAAACATCATATCTCAACACAAAATCCAAGTCCAAAGTGTTGAAGGAATTACCTCTTGAAGATCCAAAACGCGTTAGATTGATTATCCGGGCTTCACGATCGAAAGGAGATGAAGAAAATCTAACACTCAAATGATTTGTGAAGGAAAAATCCTCCCTGAATCTCTCTCTCTCGGTTGTAGGTGAAGAAAAGGGAAAGAAATGAGCTGAAATGCTCAAAAAATGAATTTATAGGGGTTGACTACCCTGCCGGACACGGCCCGTGCCGATCGGCACGGTCGTGTCGCACAGCTGGCCGACAGGGACTCGACCGTGTCCTGCTTGACACGGTCGCGGCGCGGAGGGCCTTTCGATAGTTACCCGTCCGACAGCGACTCGGCATGACTCGACCGTGTCCTGGGACACGGTCGGGCGTGTCGGCAGTCGGTTCTGGCTTATCCGGAAGAGTTCGACTCGGCCGTGCCAAATGACACGGTCGAGTCCTGTGGGCAGATACTTCGGCATTTCCGGACGAATACGGCACGGGCCGTGTCGGACGACACGACCGAGTCCGGTCGGCAGTGATCGGCCAAAAGCTGAAAAATGAGCGGGTGAGCTAAAACGACCATAACTCTCTCGTCCGGACTCCGATTCACTCACCGTTTGAACCATTGGAAAGCTAACTCGATGCTCTATAATATTGCAGAGATTTAGCATTTTTGGAGTTACCAAAAATTAATGGTGATCTAACAAAGTCGAACTCATATGAGGAAAGTTGAAACAATGAACAATAACGATACACAACTCGAAGTTTTTCCGAACGGTGAACACGGTGAATGAACATGATTGATGAATGATTATAATTGAGTGAAAATACACTGAGTGACAATTACAAACTGATAATTACTGAATGAAAATGAATGAATTACAACCGAGTATTACAGGCGAAACGTTACAAGCAACGCAAAGGAATATACGGCGTGTAAACACACTCCACGACGACCAACACAACGCCGCCGTCAGGGATATAATAAAACCAACAAGTGACAAGCGTCATGAACTGGATAATACAATCAAGTCAATTATCCGAACAAACACAAAACACAACGGACGAAAATCAGTACGATTGACCAACCAAACGGTACATCAATCAAAACGCGAGCCAATCACTGAACAAATACGGAATTCCACCGCCCAAGGGTTGGAAGATCGAAAACGAGACTAATTTTCCGAACTTGAAAAGGTCACAACGATATATAGATCAATTTGGGACAATATCAGAACTCGCTCGAATGATAAAGGTGAGAAACAACACCAGGTCAGAAGCATTAACGAACACAGTCGAGTCGATACGGTTGGACGAAACAGAAGAGAAAGAAAGAAAAATGTGGGTATTACATCATATCACCTTTAAAAGAGGTTTCGTCCCGAAACCTAAACAACGAGAACGAAGTGCTGGAATAGCAACCTTCCCGACTATACCCACTTGGTCCACATCCGATCTTCATGGCCATTAGTATCGTGGTCACGACTGTGTCCTATGCCCTTCGGCATACTAAGCGGATCCCCACTCAATACAATTGCACAACTTCGCAAAATATTATACTAAAGTACCAACTCAGCACGACATATCACATAAGGTAACCAATAACAACTCGAAAAGAAAATCCACGAGGTATCCTTTTAAAGGAAATCTTTTGAAAATCCTTGGATTCGTATGCTATTTAAAATAAACTTTAAAAGTACTTTTGGTACCTCGGGTTGTTTCATCAAAACTTGCAAACAACATACTTTAACCGTCTCATTTGAAATCATTTGAAGTCATCATGCCTCTACGTATCATCATCACCGTTAAAAACTAAAAAGTTAACCATGCAAGATCATCAAATCATTCTTACATACTCTAACATTTCCAAATCCAAGTTTGAACTTTACATCGAGTGAGATTTTTCATCTTTCACTATATATTTTTGAAAATAAAAATCGTATTGGTTTTTGAAATAAAATATTTTTATGGTGTGAAAGATTTTTGAAAATCATTCACTCGAATTATTTGAAAATGCAACAATACGTTAAAATTATTTTCGAAAATTCTCCCAACACTTCACAAACATCAACGACGGTAATATTTTACAAAATGTTCAAGGTACTTTAAAACAACTCTTTCAAATACCGTCGAGGTTTTATTTGAGAATCCTAGGCCGGCTCGCATATTTCAAACAATTTCCAAAGTTCATACGAAGCCGCCGGCTAATCGCACTTGCACAAACTTATGAAAGTTTTAGAAAAGCGTGTTCGAACACACTCGCAGCAAACATAATTTATCAATTTTCCGAACCCAATCAATTATCACTTAGCGCAACGAAAAAAAATCATAACGCACATTCATACAAAACAGTTGTCATTACTTGACAACACACATAGAATACAGTCCCGGGTGATTGACTGCTAAGGTTAGGCCTAATGGCTAAAAGAAATGTAGTTCCCTAGCCTCTGTCCAGACTGACTAACGCGCGCTACAACACATGTTTAGCGTGCGCTACCCATGCTGCATTAGCGCGCTAGCCTTACTCTTAGCGTGTGCTAACGGTTCTATTTTAGCAACATGATTGCGAACATATATACGACATTACTCGAATCGAAGGTCACAAATTGTAATACCCGAGATTTCTGATATGTATTTGGAACTTGTGATATTGTAATTGTTGTACTTGATCTGAGTATTATTCTCCGTATTTCATAATTCGATGTTGTCGAGCGTATGATTTCATGTATGTGATTTAAAAATTGTAATTCTGCGCATGTAGCGCACGCTATCGGCTATGTGTAGCGCACGCTAACATGGATTCATAGCGCACGCTACAAAGGAACATTAGCGCACGCTATGCGTGGTCAATTTGATTGAGACGTGCGGTAGGTGAGATCTGGCCGGGGACACCTGTCGGATTGTGTCGGGATGAACCTGGACGGCTTTCGGGAAAAGCCGAGTCAATGCCTTAGCGCACGCTACAGGCATGTGCATAGCGCGCGCTAAGTGCCGAGTACAGTATAGTCAGTGAACCGTTAGCGCACGCTACGAGCAGGGACTAGCGCGCGCTAATGGCCATTTCTTATAAATAGGACAGCATCCTATTCGTGATTTCAGTTCTTTCTTCTCCCATAACTCGAATTCTTACACTTAGAGCTTAACTTCCTTCATCTTGAACAATTCATATCAACATCCTAGTTCGTGATTGAAGATCGTATATCATTGGAGATTGGTGTTCAAGCCTTCGGCGTTGGATTGCTTCGAATTCGTCCGTGTTCTTCACCACTTTGAGGTAGGTGATTCTTCACCGATATTAGTAATGTTCTTAAGGACGTTGATCATGTTTTGATAGCCAGTTATTTCGTTTATAAACGGTCATCACATGTTAGAAGGATACTTTTGACGTATCGGCACCATATATCGTAGGAACCCTTGAACCGTTTTTAGTATATGGATTCCTAAGTATTTTCAAACCGATTTGTGATCAGTAGACGGATACTACCCAGTTGTTACGTTTTACACATTGGAATCATGCGTAGGACGAACGGAACTTAGAGTATTTTCTTGAAGATCTAGATGAACTATGGTGTTGTGATGATATACGTATAATTTGTATCTCATAATCATAGAACTTCCACAAACCTTATTAGCATGATATGCTTGAGGATGACTTGTATTATCACCGTAGAATTCATGAGTTCATCACCATTCAACCCCATTTTCTGTTAGCAGTATTCTGCCATGCAAGGTTAGCGCACGCTAACATACGTTAGTTAACGTGCGCTATCGGGGTTAAGTTAACGCACGATTACGTACGTAACGTACGTTATGAGATCAGCCGAGTCAAACTGTCAGTCCGTGGCTAGCGCACGCTAGTCTTATACGATAGCGTACGCTAGCAGGCCGACTTAGCGCACGTTACGTAGAGTACGTAGCGCACGCTAAGCAGTCGAGGCAGATTGTTTATTTTGAGCTTTTCGGCCGTAGACCGAATTGTTAGGCCATCGTTCGACTTGAGATGATTTGTATATCATTCCTTTTGTTAAGGTTCGAGCTTGTTACGTTGATCGAAGGAGGCGGCCTTCGAGTGTGTTGAGATCATTGAAGTGTTTCGTTCTTGCCATTTTCGAGGCAAGTATCATATGTCGAGTTCGATTTATATTGAAACTTTGATCATGCTTGTGGTTTTGTTCATGTTGTTGAATATGAGATATATTCTGAAATTTCTCGTGGTATTCGTTGTTATTTGTTCGTATTGATGAACATATTGAAATGCATATATGTATGCATAGTTGATTGATTTATGGTATAAATGATCCGAGGGGATCATGAGGATCTATGCTGAGGGCGCTGGATCGAATGTCCACCATGCGTTGGTCCGACGGATCATCATGGGGATCTATGCCGAGGGCGCCGGATCGCTGGACGGGTTTTCCACCATGCGTTGGTCCGACGGATCATCATGGGGATCTATACCAAGGGCGCCGGATCGCCGGATTACCTCGCACCGTGTTGATGGAATCGCTGATTCGCATCGTTGATTCCGTGACAAGTCCGCTTGCATGTTTTATGATGCATTGATGATTTATGTATTACGATACTTGTACTAGCATTGTTTTGCTAATTTTCTGGGGTGGACATTGTTTTGATGTTCGGGTAGCCGAGGAGCGGGAAGCAACCACAAGATCGACAGGACGATGAGATGGCTCGGTGATGTGGTTGATGTTTATTGTTATTGTGATTTGTCTTCTTGGTCTATTTAGTACTCGAGTATGTCCGTTTTTAATAACGCTCTTTCGATATGGTTGTAAAAGTTAACTATTTGATCGGTTGAATCAAATCAGATTTGAACTTCGCTTGTACGATTGGATTATATTTACACTCCTTTTAAAATTAGCCTTGTAAATCCTTACCTAAAGGGTTTACGGCACAGAATTATTCGAATATCTCGGGGTGTTATAGAATATGGTATCGGAGCTAAGATTCATGGATATCTTGGCAGTCGGGTTAGTTGGGTCAGTTTACGTTATTTGATTATTGGTCGTTCGTAACATCACTGCTGAGCCAGCATCGTCGTGTGGACCGTGGTTGTAAGTTCCTAAATCTCAAATACTACCGTTTTATTATTCATGTTTTCTGAACATTGATGGATGTACTTTTAGAAAGTTTGTCGTGGATATTGAGTAATTATGTTTACAGTATGTTGAGAGGAGGTCGTGGACGCGGACGTGGAAATGCGAGACAAGAAGAGTCGATATCTACCCCAGAGATAACTGCCAGTCGAACGGATTCCCATTCCGGGGGACAGCAGGGATCGGCAAATAATAATGCAGATCCTAACGTGCCGGGAGTGCTTCAGCAGGTGGTTGCCAGATAAACTAGTTTGCTCAAGTTGTGGATCGCATGCAGACGGCGATGGGACAGCAGCATAACGTGGATAATCGAGGAGATAAATGGCTTACCGAAGTGATCAAATTGCACCCTCCAAAATTTTACGGTTCTGCTGAGACGCTTTCTTGGGATCACTGGATGAAGGAATTAGAAAAGATTTTTGCAGGGATTAACTGTCCCAACGATAGGAAGGTTCCGGTCGCCCAGTATCTTCTGACCGGGGAGGCTTTCGACTGGTGGGAGGCCATTCTACCGGAGGAGCACAATGTTGACTGGACGGATTTCAAATTGATGATGGAGGCGCAGTATTGTCCCCGCCCAGTTAGAGAAGCCCGAGTTCGGGAGTTTTTCTCACCACAAAATTCAGAAGCATCTGTGACGGACGTGATTAAGACCTTTAATCACCAGCTGACTTATGTGCGCCACTTGTTCAGGACCGAGGCGGAAAGGATTTTCCATTTTGACATGCGAATGAAGCCGGAAATTCAGCAATATATGTCCGGATTTGAATGTACCACCTTGCGACAGTATCAGGACAAGGCGTTGGCCTATGATATGAAGGAGGCAGCAGTAGAGAAATCGACGGAAGCAAAGAAACAGAAGGTGTCTGGCAACTTCTCGGAGAATAAGAGTAGCGGGCCTCGCAGGGGTCAGTCCTCTTTTCATTCATCCAGGAGACCTCCGCATCCTTCTCGAGGTGGAAAGAAGTTCCGGGCAGCACCAACTGTTTCAGACGTAGGGAGGAAGTGTTATAACTGTTTGGTACTCACACTCCTGTACCGGTTCCGAAGGACACTAGTGTAAACCAGACGCAGCAGGGCGGTTTCCCGCAGCAGAATGTTGGGAAAAGAGAGGCATCCAGCGCTGGGTCCGTTCCTCCGCGTATTTATGAGATGAAGAAGGATGATCAGAACACAGCTGCAGTGCACGATTCAGATCCTTTTGCAACCAGTTAGTGTCTTGTTCGATTCGGGAGCTACGCATTCTTTTATATCTTTGAACTGTGTTAATCGTTTGAAATTCTCGTGCTTGTATGATTGTGAGCCTTATGTTGTGGGATTACCGAGCGGAGAGAAAATTGTGGGAACCCTAGAAGCTAGGGATTTTCCAGTAACTATAGGAGGGAGAGATTGGCTATCGAACCTTATTGTGGTTGAGATCTACGGTGACGATTTAATTCTCGAAGACGATTGGCTCAACCGTTATGGAGCTATTCTGAATTACCGAGAGAGAGTCATTTCTATCATTGCTGATGACGGATCTGAACACTTATTCTGAGGATGGAGACCAGGAAGCTCGGGAAAATTGATCAAAGCAATGAAAGCCGTGAAATTACTAAAGCAAGGATGTCATGGACTTTGGTGCTATGCCATGTGGAAAGAGGAAAGAATAGAGCTCTCATCGATTCCAATTGCGAATGAATTCTCCGACGTATTTCCTGACGAACTACCTGGGTTACCTCCGCAGAGGGAAGTGGAATTCACTATCGAATTAGAGCCTGGAGCAGCTCCTATTTCCAGAGCACCACATCGCATGGCGCCAACCGAGATGTATGAACTCAAGAAGCAACTGGAGGAGTTGTTGCAGAAGGGCTATATCCAACCTAGCGTTTCTCCTTGGGGAGCGACCGTTCTCTTTGCCCGGAAGAAAGACGGATCCCTCCGACTGTGTATTGATTACAGGGAGCTCAACAAGATGACGATCAAGAATAAGTATCCTATACCTCGGATCGACGACTTGTTTGATCAACTACAAGGGGCAAGGGTATTCTCGAAGATTGACTTGCGATCAGGATACCACCAGTTGAGAATTAAGGAATCGGATATACCGAAATCTGCTTTCAGATCCCGGTACGGGCATTATGAATTCGTAGTAATGCCGTTTGGGCTTACCAATGCTCCTGTGGTATTCATGCAATTGATGAATCGGGTATTCTTGGAATACTTGGATAAATTTGTGGTCGTCTTCATTGATGACATCTTGATATATTCGAAGGACGCAGGGGAGCATGCCGAGCATTTGCGTGTGGTTTTGAGCACTTTGAGGAAGGAACAGCTATATGCAAAGCTTTCTAAATGCGAGTTCTGGCTTAGGGAAGTAACCTTCCTTGGGTATGTTGTAACACCCCCAAGACATTCAGGGCATATTACAGCGCCGTGGACCCCACACTGTGGAATCCACCCGGCTAACATACCAACAAGACCCTTGCCAACGACAACAATCATCAATAAAATGACGACTCAAAATAAAAGACTACAATCCGACCAATAGAATCCAACAACAATCCATTTCCCAAAACGGGAACACAACATTAACAATTTTACAAAAGAAGTACTCGAGTACTTAAACCAATTTTTATAATACATAAATCCCAAAATCAGACATCAATAATAATAACCGACAGACATGACACCGAAAATCATTTACTGGACAATATCATGCTTGCCCATCATCCTCATACGGCTCGAGTGCTCGCTTGTCCCCACGATCAATACCTGAAATACAAAAAGTATTTCCCCCATTTAAGGGGTTAGCGACAACTGCTAGTGCAAGTACAATCCATTTGAACTACATTCTAATCAGATGAATATATGCGCCAAAAAGTCATTTCAGAAAAACATTTTATATTCCGGAATATTTTTGATGTACACACAAAACACATTATCTCCAACAAATCATAATTCAAAGTTAACCATTGGCACGAGACTCACGGCCACCGTACCCCGCAGAGCCCCGTCGGACATCCCTGGGTGGCTAACCACAGTTCGTGATACGCACACACACGGCAATACGTATCCCTAGAGGCCCCGTCGGACCGTCCCTAGGTGAACATACACATATCTCCCCACAACAACCACATATAGCCATAATTCAAATACTAGAACATGTAAACAAATGTAAAGTACTTGCCTTTGAGACATTCTTGAAGAAACGGAGATGAAACACGACTACGAACGGTCCGGGTGGAAAGCGACGGTTCCTAAACGAAGGATCAATACAGTTCAGTCCCAACGGACAACAATATTCCACTGGAATACACCCATAACCCCGGTTACAAAATACGACAATAGACGGTCAATTGATACGGGCGGGGGTTTACGCAAAATCTCCCCGTATTGATAATTCACGGGTTAAAATCAAGGAATTTGGATTTGGAATCATTCAACAATCACAAACGATGAAGAATATCATAACATACTGGAATAATTCGGTTCCAATTAGCAAAACCCGGAAAAACCCCCAAATTTGACGAGTTAGGGTTCTAGACGAAAATACCTTGATTTCGGATGATGGATGACGATTATGCTGATGATAATATGTTGGCACAACTCTACGGTGATGGAATGTGAAAAGAACGCCGATCGGAATCGATGGAAATCGCCTCGAGGTTGCACGTCAAGAAACGAAGGAAAAAATGAAATCATTGTCAAAATCGCCTACTGGCTTATATAATTGTGAAGTTAGCGCACGCTAATCGCCATATGTAGCGTGCGCTAACGGCCGTGATAGTCCAAAGGCTATCATATTCGTTAGCGACGCTAACAATAGGGGTTAGCGACGCTAATCGCACTTCGTAGCGCACGCAAGGCAACAGGGTAGCGCGGCGCTACCTACATGCTAGCCTCAAAGATCGTCGCCACATAAGCGAAGTCGCCATCGAGGGTATAAAACACGAAACGTACGACGAGATCAGAATCCAGGAACATGAACGCGAAGCATATAAGACGACGGAGCTAAGCGCTGAAAGAAAAATACCATTCCGACCACCGAAGGGTCCGTAATGCGACAACGAAAACGAGATTCCCTAAACTATTAGGAAATTACAAAAATGGCCCAAGTGCCCGAAAATCACGAAACGACGTCGGATTTACAAACCGAAAGTTTCCACAAGACCAACTCAACCATACGAACTTGTACAAACCAAGAAACAACGAAAACGAACGAGTTTTACAAGAGTCGAACGTTCATACGACAAAACATGTCATAAAATGAAATTACGTGAAAACATCATCAAAACTCGTCCAAATGGAAAAACTCCAAGAACAAAATAGATTCAAAATGTCGAAACGGTTACAAGCGAGTCGATAAAAATAGACATACACCAAAAATGGAAACTGCTAAAAATAGAAATATTACGGATATTACATTCTCCCCCTCTAAAATAAAGTTTCGTCCCGAAACTTAAGAATCAAAAAGCTCGGGGTATCTCGAACGCATATCCTCCTCTAACTCCCACGTCGCTTCTTCTATTCCGTGTCTCGACCATTGCACCTTAACCAAAGGAATGGTTTTGTGCCTTAACTGTTTGTCACGACGCTCCAAAATTCTCGACGCCTCTCTTCAAACGTAATATCCTTCTCGATCTCCACGTCCCCAAAGTCAATAATGTGGGACGGGTCCTAACGTACTTCCTCAATCGAGAAACGTGAAATACGCTATGAACATGACTCAAAGACGGAGGTAAAGCTAAACGGTATGCCAACTCACCGACTCTCTCTAATATCTCGAAGGGTCCAATAAATCTCGGCCGAGTTTCCTTCTTCCCAAAACGGAAGACTCCCTTCGCCGAGACACTCTCAACAGAACATGATCTCCCACCTCAAACTCCAAAGGTCTACGCCTAACATCCGCGTAAGACTTTTGTCGACTCTGAGCACCCAACATCCTCTTTCTAATCAATTCGACTTTCTCCCTCGTCTCCAACACAAGGTCCGGCTCGGTGCCAACCAAATCGGACGGCTCATCCCAACATATCGGTGATCGGCAACGTCGGCCATAAAGTGCCTCATACGGTGCCATCTTAATCGACGCGTGCCGGCTATTATTATAAGCAAACTCAATTAAGGCCAAATGCTCCTCCCAATTACTACTCAGCCTAACGCACACGCGCAACAAATCCTCGAACGCCCGAATGGTACGTTCGACCGCCCATCGGTCCGGGGATGGAACGAAGTGCTCAAACGCTTGCCGAGTCCCCAATGCCTTATGCATCGCCGCCAAAAATGCGATACAAATCGGCCATCTCTCACGAAATAATGGTCCTCGGCGTACCATGAAGCCTCACTATCCGAGTGATAAAAATACGAGCCAACTTTTCCGACCCCAAGTATCCTTGATGCCCAGAAAATGTGCCGACTTAGTCAGTCGGTCTACAATTACCCATACCATCTTCAGACCAGTCTTCGTCCTCGGTAAACTCGTGACCAAATCCATAGAGAGGTCCTCCCACTTCCATTCCGGACCGGGACGTGGTTTCAATAATCCGGTGGCTGATGCTCAATCTTGACTTGCCGACAAGTCAAACACTTAGCTACAAACCGAACTACCTCCTTCTTCATATCGCTCCACCGTAAATTCTTCCTCGATCTTTATACATCTTACTCGAGCCGGATGGATCGAGTATGGTGACGCATGAGCCTCTCGCATAATGCTCGTCTCGCCTCCGAGTCGCTCGAACACACAACCGACCTCGGAATCTCAACACGCCGTCCTCATGAATAACGAATCCCGGGCTTTCCCTTTCCTACACTCTCTCGAAGCCGAATAAACATCGGATCCTCTAACTGTCCCGACTTAATGTCTTCACCGCAGATGAAGAAATCTCAAGAGTACGCAATCGCCGGAACTCTCTGGCAAGATAATCTCAATGCTCAACCTCATAAACTCGCCGAAGTCCCGATCGGGCCGTGAGTAACTCAAGTGCCCGAAGCGATACCGACTTCCGGCTCAAGGCATCCGCTACCACATTAGCCTTGCCCGATGATAGAGGATCTCAAGATCGTAATCCTTAATCGCCCAACCATCTCCTCTGTCTCATATTAAGCTCCTTCGCGTGAAGATGTACTTCGTGCTCTTGTGATCGGTGAAAATCGACACGACGAGCCATACAAGTAATGATGCATTTTCAACGCAAACACAATCAAGGCCAACTCAAGATCGTGCGTAGGTAATTCAATTCATACGGTTTCAACCGACGGAAGCATAGGCAATCGTCCTCCCGTGCCGCATAAGTACGCATCCGAGCCCTTGGCCCGAAGCATCACTATAAACGGAGAAACCATCATTACCACTCGGTAAAGCCAACACGGAGCGGTCGTCAACCGCTTCTTCAACTCCTCAAAACTATTCTCTCTCATCGGTCCACACAAACTTCTCCGACTTCAGAATAACCGAGCCACGGCCGAGCGAGCTTAGAGAACCCTCGACGAATCATGTAATACCCGCTAATCCCAAAATCGCGGACCTCCTTCACGTTCTTGGGCGGCGCCCAATCCAACACTGCCTCTACCTTATGTGGGTCTACCCGAACACCCTCGGCCGAGATCACATGACCGAGAAACATAACCTCCCGTAACCAAAACTCGTACTTTGAGAACTTCGCAAAAAGATGCTGAGTTCTCAAAATATCTAACACAATATGCAAATGACGGGCGTGCTCCTCCTCGCTCCTCGAATAAATCAGGATGTCGTCGATAAAAACGACTACACACTTATCGAGGTACTCGATAAAGATTTTGTTCATAAGCTGCATGAACACGGCTGGTGCGTTGGTTAGCCCAAAAGGCATAACCACAAACTCGTAGTGACCGTATCTCGTCCGAAAGGCCGTCTTCGGAATATCGGTATCCTTCACTCGGAGCTGATAATACCCCGATCTCAAATCAATCTTCGAAAATACAGTTGCCCCTTGCAACTGATCAAACAAATCATCAATCCTCGGGAGCGGATACTTGTTTTTTATGGTCACTTTGTTTAACTCTCGGTAGTCGATACACAAACGAAGTGACCCATCCTTCTTCTTTACGAATAGGACCGGTGCGCCCCAAGGCGAAGCGCTCGGTCGAATATATCCCATGTCTAGCAACTCTCCCAATCAAGCTTTCTTCAACTCAAGCATCTCGGCAGGCGCCATCCGGTATGGCGTCTTAGAGATAGATGCTGCACCCGGCTCTAAATCGACGGTAAATTCAACCTCTCGGTCCGGTGGCAAACCCGGAAACTCATCTGGAAAAACGTCAGGATACTCACATACTACCGGAATAGACGAGAGTTCGACTCCCCCTTCTTCCGATCTCAAAGCGTAACACCAATAACCCGTGCAACCTCCTCGAAGAAGTCTCACCGCCTTTAAGGCACCGGTAATCTCACCGCGACTCCGCTTACGCCCCACAAAGGAATGCTCTGCACCGGCCGAGGCTAACATCGAAACCGTCCTCGTTCTATAATTCATGATCGCCCATGACGGTCCACCCAATCCTCACCTTAATCAAATCCTCATCTCTAATATCTACCGCAATCGATTAGAAGGCCAAACCCTCCCCGCGATACTCACCGGAAAATCTCTAACCTCACGATCCCCACGATGCTATCCCCACTAGGAAGTTTAACAACAAAAGGCTCACAAGTAACAAGGCAATCAACATGCAAAGCGACGCACACAATCCATAGATATAAAAGAATGCGTAGCACGTAATCGAACAATACGGAAACAGGATGATCAAGGATGTGGACGGTACTGTGGCCACCGTCGCGTCAGATCTCCGCTCGTCTCATCTCGTACACACGGGCGGAAATGCACCCGTACTAGAAGCTCCCCTCTAGAAGGCCGACCACGACCTCGACCTCTACCAAAACTCTGCTGGCCGAGGAACCGCTTGTCCGATTCACACTCGGCTCTCCCGCGGCCGGGCTGATATCTCGAGTAGTCGGGCCCGAGCCGCATCCGTACAAAACTTAGCACGATGACCCATACGACCACAAGCAAGACACCGAATCGGAGGCCTATCACACTCACTCATCATGTGGCCCTTGACGATCAGCTTGAAGCACGTAGGACCACGAACGGAACCGGCAGAGCGAGACCTAGAACCGTTTCCTCGACTAACCGATGGCGATCGACTCCCGAAGACTCGCGAACTGCATCGAGTCTTCGGATACCCTCCCGACTTGCCTCCCGAAAACCGACCGGTGGTTTTCTGCTTTCTTTCCTTCTGCCGCCTCTGCCGCAGTAAAACGACATCTCATAAGCCATAGCTTTATTCTCGATATTCTTTCAAAGTCGTGCACCCTGCACTGACATGTAGTGGCGCACTCTCTTCATCCGCATGTCAAAGTGGCGGATCTTATCGAGCTCATCGCGGACTTGGTTTCTCACGTAATGTAACCGCCGATTGTAGTCTTTGATGGCTTGAGATATAGGTACATCTTGGGGCTTAGCCTCAAAGAAGGCTCGGATCCTCCTCTTTCACCGGCCACGATGCACTGCCTTCCATCGATCCCTAACTCGCCCACGTAGCCGCCTGGCCACGCGGTTTTACCGCTTGCCACCACGTCGCCGCCTCCTTGGCGAGGAAGTACCGAGCAATGGGTACTTTCCTATCCTCGGGGCAATTAGCACCTCAAACACTTTCTCCATATCGAATGGCCAATTCTCCCAACCGTAGGGCTCAAGCACCATCAAATGCGGAGGACGATACGAATCACGCCCTCAAGTAGTTTATCATTGCCGCACCAGAGGCGGAACCGGGTTGGCATTAGCATGGCCGACTGTAACGGCTCCGAGCCGCAGCGTCATCTGGTTCGCTACCTGCTGTAAAATGTTGGCCACTCCAACATTCTCATGAGCATTACCGGAGCTAGCAGACTGGTCCTGTTGACCTCCGGAACTAGGGGGAACACTGTTCGACAAGGAAGGCATCGCCGAATCAGTTCCCGAGTGATCGGACATGGCCGCCCCACCGGCTGCGCCACGTCCCCTACCGCGTCCGCGACCGCGTCCGCGTCCTCTACCAGCAGGAATTCTGAAGAAGCAACGGGTAAGTACAATTCAAACGCAAAACGCAAAAGATACAAAGACAGGAATAGTACAGAACGGTGAAACGAGTCAAGTTAGGGAAACTTACGAGCACCGGCGTACTGAGATGATGGCATACAGTGATACTGTCCCAAAAACGACACTTAACTAGACCCAAATAACCGACAGCCTAGGTATCCATAAACCTAAGCTCTGATACCATAATCTGTAACACCCCCAAGACATTCAGGGCATATTACAGCGCCGTGGACCCCACACTGTGGAATCCACCCGGCTAACATACCAACAAGACCCTTGCCAACGACAACAATCATCAATAAAATGACGACTCAAAATAAAAGACTACAATCCGACCAATAGAATCCAACAACAATCCATTTCCCAAAACGGGAACACAACATTAACAATTTTACAAAAGAAGTACTCGAGTACTTAAACCAATTTTTTTATAATACATAAATCCCAAAATCAGACATCAATAATAATAACCGACAGACATGACACCGAAAATCATTTACTGGACAATATCATGCTTGCCCATCATCCTCATACGGCTCGAGTGCTCGCTTGTCCCCACGATCAATACCTGAAATACAAAAAGTATTTCCCCCATTTAAGGGGTTAGCGACAACTGCTAGTGCAAGTACAATCCATTTGAACTACATTCTAATCAGATGAATATATGTGCCAAAAAGTCATTTCAGAAAAACATTTTATATTCCGGAATATTTTTGATGTACACACAAAACACATTATCTCCAACAAATCATAATTCAAAGTTAACCGTTGGCACGAGACTCACGGCCACCGTACCCCGCAGAGCCCCGTCGGACATCCCTGGGTGGCTAACCACAGTTCGTGATACGCACACACACGGCAATACGTATCCCTAGAGGCCCCGTCGGACCGTCCCTAGGTGAACATACACATATCTCCCCACAACAACCACATATAGCCATAATTCAAATACTAGAACATGTAAACAAATGTAAAGTACTTGCCTTTGAGACATTCTTGAAGAAACGGAGATGAAACACGACTACGAACGGTCCGGGTGGAAAGCGACGGTTCCTAAACGAAGGATCAATACAGTTCAGTCCCAACGGACAACAATATTCCACTGGAATACACCCATAACCCCGGTTACAAAATACGACAATAGACGGTCAATTGATACGGGCGAGGGTTTACGCAAAATCTCCCCGTATTGATAATTCACGGGTTAAAATCAAGGAATTTGGATTTGGAATCATTCAACAATCACAAACGATGAAGAATATCATAACATACTGGAATAATTCGGTTCCAATTAGCAAAACCCGGAAAAAACCCCAAATTTGACGAGTTAGGGTTCTAGACGAAAATACCTTGATTTCGGATGATGGATGACGATTATGCTGATGATAATATGTTGGCACAACTCTACGGTGATGGAATGTGAAAAGAACGCCGATCGGAACTGATGGAAATCGCCTCTGAGGTCGCACGTCGAAGAAACGAAGGAAAAAGAATGAAATGGCCGTTTCAAATCGCCTACCGGGCTTATATAATTGTGAAGTTAGCGCACGCTAATCGCCATATGTAGCGCGGCGCTAACGGGCCGTGATAGTCCAAAGGGCTCTTTGCTACATTCGTTAGCGTACGCTAACAATAGGGGTTAGCGACGCTAATCGCACTTCGTAGCGCACGCAAGGTAACGTGGGTAGCGTCGCTACCTACACTAGCTTCAAAGACCGCCGCCACATAAGCAGTAAGCTGCCGTCGAGGGTATAAAACACGAAACGTACGACGAGATCAGAATCCAGGAACATGAACGCGAAGCATATAAGACGACGGAGCTAAGCGCTGAAAGAAAAATACCATTCCGACCACCGAAGGGTCCGTAATGCGACAACGAAAACGAGATTCCCTAAACTATTAGGAAATTACAAAAATGGCCCAAGTGCCCGAAAATCACGAAACGACGTCGGATTTACAAACCGAAAGTTTCCACAAGACCAACTCAACCATACGAACTTGTACAAACCAAGAAACAACGAAAACGAACGAGTTTTACAAGAGTCGAACGTTCATACGACAAAACATGTCATAAAATGAAATTACGTGAAAACATCATCAAAACTCGTCCAAATGGAAAAACTCCAAGAACAAAATAGATTCAAAATGTCGAAACGGTTACAAGCGAGTCGATAAAAATAGACATACACCAAAAATGGAAACTGCTAAAAATAGAAATATTACGGATATTACACATGTGATATCATTCGACGGGGTTCAGGTGGAGCCGAAGAAAGTCGAAGCAATCTTGGAATGGGAAGTTCCTAGTAATGTGAAAGAAGTCCGGAGTTTCCTAGGACTTGCGGGATATTATCGCCGCTTTGTAGAGGGATTTTCCAAGATCTCTCGTCCGCTCACTCACCAAGGTAAAACTCAAAAGTTTAAGTGGGATGAGAAATGCAAGGCTGGTTTTGATGAGCTTAAGAAGAGACTGACGCCAGCACCTATTTTAGCATTGCCAGATGGAACTGATGGATTCATGGTATACAGCGACGCTTCGAATCAGGGTCTGGGTTGTGTATTGATGCAAAAGGATAAGGTGATTGCTTATGCTTCTCGGCAATTGAAACCGTATGAGGTTAATTACCCGACTCACAATTTAGAGCTAGCAGCGGTGGTCTTTGCCTTGAAAATTTGGCGACATTATTTGTACGGCACTCATTGTCAGATCTTTACAGACCATAAGAGCCTCAAGTACATTTTCAGTCAGAAAGAATTAAACATGAGGCAGAGAAGGTGGCTGGAATTGATCAAGGATTACGACTTGGAGATTCTCTATCATCCGGGGAAAGCAAACGTAGTAGCCGATGCTTTGAGCCATAAACCTTTTTCTCTTCGAGTGTTGGAAGCACTTACATCCCAAACCAGCATTCAGCGGGAACTGATCCGTGAAGGGGTTGAAGTATGGGCACCAGGAATCCAAGGGCAACTTTATGTGATGGAACTGACTTCATCACTAGTCGAGGAGATCAAGTCTAAGCAGTTGGACGATTCTCTGATCCTTCGATTATGTGACGAAGTAAAGAAAGGAAAAGACCCAGGATTCGTGTTACAAGACAATGGAGTTCTGAGATTTTAGAGTCGACTTTGCGTTCCCGATGATGATGATTTGAGACGGACTATTCTGAAGGAAGCTCACAGCGCGCCCTATTCTATTCACCCGGGCAGCAGTAAGATGTATAAGGATTTAAAACAAAATTTCTGGTGGGGGAATATGAAGAAGGACGTAGCAGAGTAAGTTTCTAAGTGCTTGACTTGTCAGCAGGTTAAGATTGAACATCAGCGACCTGCCGGAATGTTAAAGCCGCTTCCGATCCCTGAATGGAAGTGGGAGGACATCTCGATGGATTTCATCACCAGTATGCCAAGGACTAGAATGGGAATGAACATGATTTGGGTTGTAGTTGATCGACTAACCAAGTCGGCTCATTTCCTAGGGATTAAAGATACATGGGGGCCCGAGAGATTGGCGCGAGTATTTATTGCGGAGATAGTCAGATTGCATAGGACGCCGAAGACCATTATTTCGGATCGAGATGGTCGCTTCGTGTCGCACTTCTGGAAAGCAGTTCACAGGGCTTTGGGGACTGAGCTCAACTTTAGCACGACTTATCATCCCCAAACGGACGGTCAGTCCGAAAGGACTATACAAACGGTAGAAGACATGCTTAGAGCTTGTGCATTAGATTGGTCAACTGATTGGGAAGTTCACTTGCCCTTGATCGAGTTCACCTATAATAACAGTTGGCATACTTCTATTAAGATGGCACCATTTGAATCTTTGTACGGGAGAAGATGCCGATCACCCCTGTGTTGGGATGATTCTTCAGATTTGATCGGGACGGAACCGGAATTGATAATTCAGACTCAAGAGAAGATAGCTTTGATTCGAGCAAGACTGCTGACTGCCTAGAGTCGACAAAAGTCTTATGCAGACGTACGTCGTCGTCCTCTAGAGTTCGACGCTGGGGACCATGTGCTATTGAAGGTGTCTCTTACACGAGGGATTTTCCATTTTGGGAGGAGAGGCAAGCTTAGTCCTAGATATATCGGACCATTTGAGATCCTCGAGAGAGTTGGAGATTTAGCATACAAGTTGGCCTTACCGCCATCGCTGAGTCACGTTCACAATGTGTTTCACGTATCTCAACTGCGGAAGTATGTACCGGACCCCAGTCACGTCATTGATTTCGACGAGATCGAGATAGCTAATGATGGCACCTTCGAAGAGAGACCAATCAAGATACTTGAGAGTCGGATCAAACAATTGAGGAATAAACCAATACACTTGGTTAAAGTACAATGGTCACGACACGGAGTCGAAGAGGCCACTTGGGAAACGGAGGACAGTATGAAGGCTAGATATCCAGAGTTGTTTTCATCTTAAGTTTCGGGACGAAACTTCTTTTTAGGGAGGAAGGATGTAATACCCGAGATTTCTGATATGTATTTGGAACTTGTGATATTGTAATTGTTGTACTTGATCTGAGTATTATTCTCCATATTTCATAATCCGATGTTGTCGAGCGTATGATTTCATGTATGTGATTTAAAAATTGTAATTCTGCGCATGTAACGCACGCTATTGGCTATGTGTAGCACACGCTAACATGGATTCATAGCGCACGCTACAAAGGAACATTAGCGCACGCTATGCGTGGTCAATTTGATTGAGACGTGCGGTAGGTGAGATCTGGCCGGGGACCCCTGTCGGATTGTGTCGGGATGAACCTGGACGGCTTTCGGGAAAAGCCGAGTCAACGCCTTAGCGCACGCTACAGGCATGTGCATAGCGCGCGCTAAGTGCCGAGTACAGTATAGTCAGTGAACCGTTAGCGCACGCTACGAGCAGGGACTAGCACGTGCTAATGACCATTTCTTATAAATAGGACATCATCATATTCGTGATTTCAGTTCTTTCTTCTCCCATAACCCGAATTCTTACATTTAGAGCATAACTTCCTTCATCCTGAACACTTCATATCAACATCCTAGTTCGTGATTGAAGATCGTATATCATTGGAGATTGGTGTTCAAGCCTTCGGCGTTGGATTGCTTCGATTTCCTCCGTGTTCTTCACCACTTTGAGGTAGGTGATTCTTCACCGATATTAATAATGTTCTTAAGGACATTGATCATGTTTTGATAGCCAGTTATTTCGTTTATAAATGGTCATCACATGTTAGAAGGATACTTTTGATGTATCGGCACCATAAATCGTAGGAACCCTTGAACCATTTTTAGTATATGGACTCCTAAGTATTTTCAAACCGATTTGTGATCAGTAGACGGATACTACCCAGTTGTTACGTTTTACACATTGGAATCATGCGTAGGACGAACGGAACTTAGAGTATTTTCTTGAAGATCTAGATGAACTATGGTGTTGTGATGATATACGTATAATTTGTATCTCATAATCATAGAACTTCCACAAACCTTATTAGCATGATATGCTTGAGGATGACTTGTATTATCACCGTATAATTCATGAGTTCATCACCATTCAACCCCGTTTTCTGTTAGCAGTATTCTGCCATGCAAGGTTAGCACACGCTAACATACGTTAGTTAACGTGCGCTATCGGGGTTAAGTTAACGCACGATTACGTACGTAATGTACGTTATGAGATCAGCCGAGTCAAACTGTCAGTCCGTGGCTAGCGCACGCTAGTCTTATACGATAGCGTACGCTAACAGGCCGGCTTAGCGCACGTTACGTAGAGTACGTAGTGCACGCTACGTAGAGTACGTAGTGCACGCTAAGCAGTCCAGGCAGATTGTTTATTTTGAGCTTTTCGGTCGTAGACCGAATTGTTAGGCCATCGTTCGACTTGAGATGATTTGTATATCATTCCTTTTGTTAAGGTTCGAGCTTGTTACGTTGATCGAAGGAGGCAGCCTTCGAGTTTGTTGAGATCATTGAAGTGTTTCGTTCTTGCCATTTTCGAGGCAAGTATCATATGTCGAGTTCGATTTATATTGAAACTTTGATCATGCTTGTGGTTTTGTTCATGTTGTTGAATATGAGATATATTCTGAAATTTCTCGTGGTATTCGTTGTTATTTGTTCGTATTGATGAACATATTGAAATGCATATATGTATGCATAGTTGATTGATTTATGGTATAAATGATCCGAGGGGATCATGAGGATCTATGCTGAGGGCGCTGGATCGAATGTCCACCATGCGTTGGTCCGACGGGATCATCATGGGGATCTATGCTGAGGGCGCTGGATCGCTGGACGGGTTTTCCACCATGCGTTGGTCCGACGGGATCATCATGGGGATCTATACCAAGGGCGCTGGATCGCTGGATTACCCTGTACTGTGTTGATGGAATCATGAGGATTCGCATCGTTGGATTCCGGTGACGGAAGTCCATTTTGCATGTTTTATGATGCATTGATGATTTATGTATTACGATACTTGTACTAGCATTGTTTTGCTAACCCCTTCGGGGGTGGACATTGTTTTGATGTTCAGGTAGCCGAGGAGCGGGGAAGCAACCACAGTACCAACAGGACGATGAGATGGCTCAGTGATGTGGTTGATGTTTATTGTTATTGTGATTTGTCTTCTTGGTCTATTTAGTACTCGAGTACGTCTGTTTTTAATAACGTCTTTTCGATATGGTTGTATAAGTTAACTCATTTGATCGATTGAATCAAATCTGTATTTGAACTTCAGTTGTACGATTGGATTATATTTACACTCCTTTTAAAATTAGCCTTGTAAATCCTTACCTAAAGGGTTTACGGCGCTGTAATTATTCCGAATATCTCGGGGTGTTACACAAATAAACAACAACGATATTCGAATCTCAAAGCCATCGATTCATATAATTACCACACATCATGAGCAACCATCAAAAGGCAATTGTCATTCAAAACCGAAAAGTTAAAAGCAAGGGTCATGTCTTGAGTATATTTTGTAGAACTCATTTTGAGTTCAAAACTCGTGTTTTGAAAACTTATAGTACACAGTGGAAAAGAATTATCAATAATTCGATTTTTCAGAACTTACAGCCTTGAGGTCAACATACGAAAATCAACTTTTTCCTCCCTTGGAGGACATTTTAAAAATTTTACGTGACTCCCCGAAAGGATTCGAAAACTTAAAATTCCAAGGTTTATACTCTTGCAAGAAAAACGATTTATACAAAGATACATTAAGCAATATCATTCTACATTTTAGCGCAAGACGGGAATCAACAAATATATGTCACTTACTCACTATGCACCTTCAAATACTAACGACATAACACAGAATGACACGGGCTCGTATAGCTCGTGGTACAACCCGTAGTACGGAGACTTACATCCACAGATCGCACGAAGATGATGGCTGCACCCTGATACTAATCACGACCGACATTCCAAACGACGCGTCGCAACACGACTCAGTCAGACAAAATCTGACAATACAAGACTCAACAACACATAACTCGACCTGACAGCCTAGGTTTTCTCAACGTAAGCTCTGATACCATAAATGTAACACCCCCAGATCGAACCGGGAATATTAAAAGCCGCTGACCCTCTCCTCGAGGATCCACCAGGCTAGACATCAAAATAACACATTACATTACATACCGACGAATCAAAATAACGAACCAATAGACCGATTTGGTCTTTCAACACTGACTTACAAATAAAAATACATAAACTCATCCAGACTCATACCCACGCAAGGGTAAAATAATTACCACCACAAACAATAAGACAGCGGAAAAGACAATACAATGGACTCCGACTAACTGAACCCAAAACCTGCGTGTACCTGGACACAATACAAATATCCACCCCCCGATTACTCGGGGGTTAGCAAAACTCTACTGTTTCGCTAGTGCAAGTATAAAGTGCAAATACGAGCCATACACAACACATTCCGAGAATATAACGAAAGACTTCCCGAGATATATTTAGTTAAAAATAGTTCAAGTCTTGAAAGCAGAAACAAAGCAAGTAAGCATTTTGAAAATATCTCCAAATCTCGGGAGTTTTGAAAACATCAGAAATTGAAAAGTTCTTAATTCCTTGAAAGCCATTTAGGGTCACAGCCCCAAAGTTCATTTTCCAAAATACAAATCCGTTTAACAAAACACTGGGTCCACGACCCAACCGTTCCGGACACAAAACACAGGGTCCACGACCCGGTCATCCACTTCAATTCACTTACAAGGACACATTACACATAACACATTATTCTTATGCCATTCTAGCCAAGCACCAAGACTCGATATATAATGTCTCTTGACCCAGAGCGTAAAGCATTGTGATACTCCGGACATATCACAATTAATTATCAAAACATCAACATCAATATCACAGAAACCACACTTGGTAACCCGTGGCCGTACCCATTAATATCGGCCCCCAGAGGTCCTGTCGGACCATCCCCAGGTGGGAAACCACTTCCGCGGCCGTACCCATTAGTATCGGCCCCCAGAGGTCCCGTCGAACCGTCCCCAGGTGGAAGAACATCAACACACGCATTCAAGTCCACTTCCGTGGCCGTACCCATTAGTATCGGCCCCCATAGGCCACATGCCATCCCCAGGTGGAAGAGTAACAACTCACCGATTTCAAAACCACAACTCTCAAAGGTCAAACACATAAAATATATATATAGTCGAGGTACCTTGCGAGAATGGCCATATTATCCAACACGTACTCACGACCCAGAACTATATCAATTCACAAGGGAGCACAAGATTTCAACAGCACTGAATGACACAACCAATATCACACAACTCACATATTCATCCATAACCACGTGACTCCAAGCACATAATTTCACAAGAGAATTACACTTTACATTTACCGACACCATAATCATACATAATGACATCACACGAAAGTAAGGTTATCCTATACTCGTCACTAGCACACATATCCAACTAAGCATATTAATTCCCGACACACACGGTTCACCTTTACGAAAACCATGATGGTAAATATACCGATTCTTTTAAAAAAATGGTTATAGATATTTATTTAGCACATATCGACACTTAGCAACCATTATATCCACAAAACACGTAATGTATGGGCAAGATACTTGCCTCGAATAACCACAACGCAGAGAATCGGCCGAAGTAGGTTGGCACGAACCGACTACGAACTCACCGACTCCACCGAACGACAATCCGCAACAAAGAAATACGAACGAAAACAATAACAATGAAAATGAATTCCAAAGTACGACCCAAAGTCGCTGAATTCAAAGAACAAATGATGAAAGTTCAAGCGTTTCCCCCAAAACGGCCAAGAACACGATTCGTTCCGTCAAAACCCGAAAACGGAATTCCAAGTTGAAATATGGATATACAATCCATAGAATATGTTTAACAACATCATTTAACCACAATCGATCCATCAAAACGGATGAAAAATGAGATCGAGAACAAATCCCCCAAAAAGTCAATTTGAAGGAAATCAAGAAATATACTTCGATTCGACGAAGAACAATGGATTAAATGATGTTAAACACAATAATACTACCAAGATTAATCATATCCATCATGAATTAATCAACAACACGGAAGGAATCGGACAAAAATGCAAAACCCCCCAAATTTACGAAATTAGGGTTCTAAGGAAGATTACCTTGATTCGCTGGATCAAAGGATGATAACGGATGATTGATTGATGATATGAACTCAAGAACTTCATGGATTTGTTGTTAAACAACATGGCTCCATGGTAAGATCACCTCGCCGCGAAGGGAAGGAGAAGAAGGAGAAAATGGCCAAAAACCCGTGTGCAGGACCATAAATAAGCCGCACAGGTGCCGCGGCCCAATGGGAGTGTGCCGCGCACGGGGCCAAAAATGGCTCCCAGTGGTCGGCAGCAGGTGCCGCCCGCCTACGTGTGCCGCGGCACCCAGATACTTCGGTTTGGCCGAAAAATGCCACAGAGTGTGCCGCGCCTGCCGGCATGTGCCGCGCCCACGGCGGCGCTCGCCGGCCAGAGCTGCCGAGCACTACCGGCCGCGACTCGGCCGTAAGCCGCCGAGCACTACCGGCCGTGACTCGGCGGTCTGGCCTGGGCCTGCATCGCCGGCCATGACTTCGGCCGGGGCCAACTCCGACGGCTCGAACGACCCCGAAACCCGAACCTGAATACAAATCGATGGTACGGTTACGACGTACTCGCAAATACGAATCTAAGAGCTAAGAGAACACACAATTCCGACCACCCGAAGGCTCGGAATTCAACAACGGAAGTAGTTACCCAAAACTTTGGGAAATAACGAAAATGGCCCAAAACGTCCGAAAATCACGATACGCGATCGAAACACCAAACCAAAGCTCGCAACATGAATAATAACATTAAATGAACTTACGAGAAACTCGAAACAACAGTTTCGGACGAGATTCGCAAGAATCGAACGCAAGTGCGGAAAAGTCGCTAAAAAGCTCGGAACTCAACAAAACGATACCGAAACGAACTCGGATGACAAAAAGTGCAGAATTAATCATTCTCGAAATGATGAAACGGTCATGAGCGAGTTGTCAAAACGGACTCCGGCTGAAAAAGAAATTTACCGAAAAATCGAAAATTGCGGATATTGCAGCAATGATCAACCAATAAATTAACCGAGAATATCATCGACATGATAAACTCTAATACGACTAATCCAAAGGTCAAAACGCAGTCGAGAATATCATCGACATGATAAACTCCAATATTACCAACGAACGACCAGCGATAATTGAGAATATCTTCACACTGTAAGCTCCAACACGATCAACACAGAACCATAGAAACAGATATACGAAAGAATAACATTCTCAAAATGACACACCAATCGCATACAATGGATCTCAATAAACATACCCGACTGGTGAACATACTCCTCGGCATACGAACAACCATTCACAAACTGATGAACATATCCAATCATAAGTGGAGTGGGAACGACCACTCAATTGTAATACCCGGTCGAAAGTCATGTCATTTAAAACCTCTTCATGTTCTTCGAATCGTGATTTGTTGGGCGAACCCTTGTAATCATTGCTTAGAACCACCGTTTTGGGGTTTCCGTACTTCTATTTCGTGTTATTGTTGCCCAGACATTGAATCCTATTGCTTTTATTCTCTTCCCGGGTCATTTTTTATCATTTTAGGACCCGAAGGGGGTGTGAGCCGTGGCACAAGGAGTGTGCGCCGCGGCACACACATTTCCTAAACCTGGCCGAGCGGACTGTACCGGGTGCCGCGGCACACGCCGGCAGTGCCGCGGCACACTGCCGAGTCACTGCCGCGGCACACCTAGGCTGAGCCGCGGCACACTTGTGTTGCATCCTCAGCCAAAAACCAACTGTACCCGGTGCCGCGGCACACCTGGGCTGAGCCGCGGCACACTGCCGAACCCTGGGAGCAATTTTTAGGCCTGTGCCGCGGCACACCTGGGCTGAGCCGCGGCACACAATGCGGTCAACTGCATAAATTGTGCTTTTTGAGCGAGATGAAGCTCACTTCACCATTTTCTTCTTCCACCTGCTCGAGAGAGAGTTTGAGGGGAGGAGTTTTCTCACATCTATCACTTGTGTGTTGGATTTTTACCATTTCCATTTGAATACTCTGTTTCATTCAGTGTTGTGTATTTTATCTTCATATAAAATACACTAGTATTCGGTATTGTCCTGGTGTGTTGTAACTAAACTCCTCATCGGAGTAATTATTATTGGTAATGTAGTTCGGTACTACATTTATCCTGTGTAATTCATTCATTTTCATTTGCCTGGTGGGTCCCAGTTGGGGATCTACGGCATTGTAATATCCGCCTAGTTTGGGGTGTTACAGAGTTGGTATCGGAGAGTGGTTTTGAATACTACCTTCCGAGTCATGTCTCATTTGAAATCATCGTCATCAGACTAGTATCATTGGACTTTCGCGTCAAGTGTGACCTGTGCAAATGCCGAGCCAATCAGACCGGAAGAACTGTAAGATTTCTAGCGCCATGGTATAATTTCTGGCAATAGTCATTCATTCATCATTCATCAATTAACAATCCTCAAACATCATCATTCATTGTGATTAGGACGATCATGTTAACTCATTAATCACTTAATTCATTTCATTACTCAGTTAATAATCAGGACGATCATGTTAACTCATTAATTACTCAATTCATTTCATTACTCAGTTGTCAATCTGGATGATCATATTATCAATCTTGTTAAGTTATTCAAGATAATCATTTCAAGAATTTCATCAGATAATCATGTAACTTCAGTAAATCATTCATATAATCACTAAGTTAGAGCATGTATACTCATTTTCATCATCTCATGACATAATCATAACGTGCTAATCATGCGGGTAATATAATCATTATGCGACCTTCCTACTTCAGTATGGAGAGAGGTGTCAGGGGATGCACGGGGAGAGGCCGCGGTGCGGACCGAAACCCGAGAAATAATCACTCGCTGCCGGGAAATCGTGCCCAGGACTCGGCTCGATCAGAAGATGTTCGGGTTGATCCACTCACTTTTATGTAGGCCATGATGACCCATGTGCAGTTGCTCAATCATCATTGCGCCACTCTGACCGGATTAATCGAGAGAACTCTCCCGTATGAGCCAGCTGCTAAGGAAAGTGCTGAACAACAACCTTCATTTGTCAGCAAGAAATCAACGAAGCGTAATCAATCCGAAGGCGGTCAGTCAACCTTCAAGAAGCCTCGTGTGAGTCCTATCGTTTCTGAGCGACCTCATACGGCGCATAATCGTGCGGGATCTCATTCCCGAGCGGCCAGTTCGGCCATCACCTGTTTCAATTGTGGAACGCCGAGTCATTTCAGCACTGAGTGTCTGAAACCGTCTATCACGTGCTATAATTGTGGGAATTTTGGGCATAAGGCCCGTTTTTGCCGAAAGGACTCCAAGTCGGCTCCGGCATCTCGAGCCCGAAGCAACCAGCGTTTGAATCAGATCGCTTTGTCATCGTCGTTTAAGACAATGGAAGCAAATAGAGTTGGAGCTCGTATTTATCAGACGGGAGCGTCCGGTTCGGGGACCGGCAAGTCCCAGATTCATATGATGAGGAGGATCGACGATCCTGTGGTCCGAATGATTTCAGGTATACTCGTAATTTTATTTTAACTTGTGTGTACCTTTTGATGCTTGTACACCGCATTCATTCATTTTCGAATCATGCTTGAATAGACTTATTTCGGGATAGTCCTATTGCTTGTGGACCTCATACCATCGGTCTACCTGACGATGGAAGAATTTTCGGAATCATACCGAATTAAGCTTAATGACCGCGATTGGTTGATGGATCTAATCGTGGTGAATTTATATTAGGACGATGTAATTTTCGGTATTAGTTGGTTTGATCGTCTTGATACTATCCTTAGTGTTTGTTAGCGTTTGGTCGCTATCTTTCCGTCGTTGGTTGTCGAATGTGTGCTTCAGGGAAGTAATCTCTGTTGTTCCAGAAGAAGTATTATTATGACGAAAGCAGAGAAATTCCGCAATCGAACTATTCAATCATTCATTGTATCATTTTCATCGATTGGTCTTTCTAGGGCAATCGAGTTATTCAATCATTCATTGTATCATCTTCATCGATTGGCCTTTCTAAGGCAATCGAGTTGTTCAATCATTATTGGTATCTCTTTTTATCGATTGACCATTCTAGGGCAATCAAAATGTTGAATCATTCGTGGTATCATTGTCATCGATTGACGATGTATTTCCAGACGAGTTATCTGGTTGCCTTCACATAGAGTAGGGGAATTCAGGAGTGAGTTGGAGCCGTCCTTTATCGAAGGCACCGTATCGGATGGCCCCGACCAGAATGCAGGAGTTGAAGATTCAACTTGAGGAGTAATTCGAGAAAGGTCATCGCCGACCGATTGCGTCCCCGTGAGGAGCACCAGTGTGATCTGTCAAGGAGAAGGATGGCTCGTCTCGTGTGTGTATTAATTACCAGGAGATTGAACAGGGTGATGATCGAGGGTAGTATCCCTTACCCCGTATTGATGATCTTTTAGATCAACTTCAGGGAGCCTCAGTATTTTTCCAGGATCGATTTAAGATCTGGATATCACCAGTTGCGGATTCGAGAGTCGGATATCGTGAGGACAGCGTTTCGTACACGCTATGGTCATTATGAGTTCGTAGTTATGCCGTTCGGGCTAACTATTGCACCTGCGGTATTCATGGAGTTAATGAATCGGGTTTTCATCGACTTTTTGGATCAGTTTGTTGTTGTCTTCATCGACGACATTTTGATTTATTCTCGTAGCCAATAGGAACACGAGGTTCATCTTCATCAGGTTCTCGACGTGTTGAGACGAGAGCAACTTTATGGAAAGTTTTCCAAATGTGAGTTCTGGAGGTCCGAAGTGACTTTCTCGGGCATGTAATTTCATCTGACAGAGTTCGTGTCGACCCTCAGAAGACGGAGACTATCCGAGATTGGCAACCTCCGAAAGATATTAAGTAAATCCGATGTTTCCTCGGGTTAGATGGTTAATTATCCAACCCATGACCTGGAGCTAGCAGCCGTGGTTTTCGCGTTGGGAATTTGGCGTCATTATCTTTATGGCGTTACCTGTCAGATATTCACCGATCATAAGAGTTTAAAGTATATATTTACTCAGAAGGAGTTAAATATGCGACAGAGACGGTGGTTGGAATTAATCAAAGATTATGATATCGAGATCCTTTACCACCCGGGCAAGGCGAACGTTGTCGCCGACGCCTTGAGTCGTAAGTCCGTGCAAGAGTAGATGCTTACTCGTTTAACAGTTCAGAAGGAGCTTCAACAGGAATTCCTTAGACCCGAGATTGAGGTCTGGCTTCAGCAAATTCAGGGACAGCTTTGTATGTTAGAGATTTCATCGTCACTTGAGGAGAAAATCAGGGAGGATCAGGGTTCAGACCCAGCATTGATGCGCATCCGTGAAGATGTGGCTCAGGGGAAAGCCCCTGGATTCGTGGTCCACGAGGATGGACTTTTGAGGTTTAAGAACCGGTTGTGCGTACCGGCGAATGACGAGCTGAAAAACTCTATTTTGAGAGAAGCTCATGCTACCCCTTATTCTCGTTTCATCCGGTCCAAAGAAGATGTACAAGGACTTGAAACAAAATTACTGGTGGAGTAATATGAAGCGAGAGGTCGAAGAATTTGTTTCGAGATGCTTAACCTGTCAACTAGTTAAGATTGAACATCAGCGACCGGCGGGTATGCTGAAACCTCTTCCTATTCCTGAATGGAAGTGGGAAGACATTTCTATGGATTTCATCACGAGCTTGCCGACGAGTCGTCGTGGCATGAATACGATCTGGGTGATTGTGGACCGCTTAACTAAATCAGCTCATTTTCTTGAGATTAAAGATACTTGAGGTCCCGAGAGACTTGCCCAGTTATTCATCAAAGAGATAGTAAGACTGCGCGGTACTACTAAAAGTATCGTTTCCGATCGTGACGGACGGTTTGTGTCACATTTTTGGAAATCAGTTCATCGTGCTATGGGAACTCAGCTTAATCTCAGTACTGCCTTTCATCCTCAGTCCGACGGACAAACAGAGAGGACTATTCAGACATTAGAGGACATGTTGAGAGCTTGCGTCCTCGATTGGAAGGACGATTGGGAAGCCCAACTACCGTTGATCGAGTTCACGTATAATAATAGTTGGCATGCTTCCATTAAGATGGCACCTTACGAGGCCTTGTACGGTCGTCGTTGTCGATCTCCTTTGTGTTGGGATGACTTGTCAGAATCAATCGACACCGAGCCCGATATGCTTATAGCCGCCCGGGAGAAGGTAGCTTTGATCAAGAGTCGTATGTTGACAGCTCAGAGTCGACAGAGATCATATGCAGATAATCGTCGTCGACCGCTAGAGTTCGATACGGGTGACCACGTTTTGGTCAAGGTATCCCCGAGTCGAGGTATTTTCCGTTTCGGAAAACGGGGGAAGTTGAGTCCGAGATTCATTGGACCGTTTGAAATTTTGGATCGAGTAGGCGAGTTAGCTTATCGATTGGCTTTACCTCCGACTTTGAGCCGAATTCATAATGTGTTTCATGTCTCTCAGTTGCGGAAGTATGTTGCCGACCCGAGTCACATACTTCAGTTCGACGAAATCGAGATCGCCGACGACCATTCATATGAGGAGCGTCCTATACGAGTCTTAGAGTGGCGAATCAAACATTTGAGAAATAAGCCGATTCCTTTGGTCAAGATTCAGTGGTCTAGACACGGAGTCGAAGAGGCTACTTGGGAAACCGAGGATAGTATGCGGGAGAGTTATCCCGAGTTGTTTGACCCTTAGTTTCGGGGACGAAACTCTTTTAAGGGGGGGTGTATGTAATACCCGGTTGTAATTCAGTCATTATAATTCAGTAATTTCATTCGGTGATTGTCACTCAGTGGATTTTCACTCATTTATAATCATTCATCAATCATGTTCATTCACCCGTGTTCACCGTTCGGAAAAACTTCGAGTTGTGTATCGTTATTGTCCATTGTTTCAACTTTCCACATATGAGTTTGACTTTGTTAGATAACCATTAATTTTTGGTAACTCCAAAAATTATGAATCTTTAAAATATTATAGAGCATCGAGTTAGCTTTCCAATGGTTCAAACGGTGAGTCAATCGGAGTCCGGACGAGAGAGTTATGCTCGTTTTAGCTCACCCGCTCATTTTTTCAGTTATTGGCCGATCACTGCCGACCGAACTCGGCCGTGTCGTCTGACACGGCCCGTGCTGTACTCGTCCGGAAATGCCGAAGTCTCTGCCCACAGGACTCGACCGTGTCGCGCGGCCGAGTCGAACTCTTCCGGATAAGGCGTAACCGGCGCCAGACGCCCGACCGTGTTCCGGGACACGGTCGAGTCATGCCGAGTCGCTGTCGGACAGGTCACTATCGGAAGGCCCTTCGCGCCGCGACCGTGTCAAGCAGGACACGGTCGAGTCCCTGCCGGCCAGTTGCGCGCCGCGACCGTGCCGATCGGCACGGGCCGTGTCCGACAGACCAGTCAACCCCTATAACTTGCGTTTTTGGGCGGATCTACTCATTTCTTTCCCACTTCTTCACCTACAACCGAGAGAGAGAGCTTGAGGGAGGGATTTTCCTTCACAAATCATTTGAGTGTTTGATTTTCTTCATTTCCTTTCGATCGTGAAGCCCGGATAATCGATCTAACGCGTGTTCTTCGGATTAAAGTACTTGGATCTTCAAAGGTAATATTCTTCAACACCTTGGATTTCAATTTTGTGTTGAGATATGATGTTTTGGACGTTATAATCATGTTATATGAAGGGATATGTATATGATTATGAGTTTGTATAAGGATTCATTAGATTCTTGAAGGATTATTCAAGAACACTTTGAATATCGAGTTGAATTGGGGGTTTTCGATTAATTGTCGTTATAATCACGTTTTTGGATATTCGTTTTGGATTATTAATCGTATTGAAAATGTTTTGTTGTTTTGAAACACTTCTTGGGGGTTTTGATATTGGTATATTGAGGTTTGATTGTAAACAATCGGAGTTTGGATACAACGTGTTTGATTTAATGCCTCAATGGACTTGGTTTAGTCGTATTGGCGTTTTGAGTTCGTTATATTCGTGTTTGATTCGTATATTGAACGGATTGTTGGTAATCGAATTGTTCAAGGTTGTTCGAGCGACCGATATCTCAATTAGGACGTTGTTCGTGGAAGGATAATTGTCACCGGTGTTGAGTAAGTTAATTCTTACTCGGTTAAAAGGATATTCATCCCTTTTGTTGTTGTTCATTCATAATCATAATTCATTCCTCATTGTATTAACCGTATCAAAACTTGTTATTGTAAATTAATCACTTCAGTCATAAGGAACGACGGTTCCAATCATTTCATTGAGCTGTCATTTATTTCACTATCATTCCATCTCGGTGAGTCATTATTCATTTTCGATGTCACTTTTGTTATATCGTGGCATTCCGGGTCGCACTGGCGTGCCGGTTGGTATGTGTAGGATTTTCATGTCGGGCACATTATAGTCGTGTGTTGGTTGGTGGCCTCACATTGGGTGTGCACACGAGATTGATGGTTTCGTGAGGATCGATTAGGTACAAGACCACACGTGTATTCAATCGATACTCGTTGGTGGCTTGTGCTCGGACACATTTCCATCCCGGGCGTAGTGTGGCGCCATTTCCTTTGAGCCGTACTGTTAGTTGATTCATATAGCATGTTTGATTGCGTATGTTTCGACAGGATATTTCATAACTTCAAATATAATCATGATTGTGTATTTTCAACCCTTGAGGATTGTTGTTACGTATGGCGGCCCGTTTGGGGATTTTGTTTTTCAGGTCTTGGCAAGGTAAAGGCACGGGGAGAACACGCTGACGTCGAGGAGTCCCAGTGATACTAGTAGGGGGCCCCGATCTTTCAGTTATTCATGTTATTGTCCTTTATTTTCCACTGCAGACTTTCATTTGAATACTTCGTTTCATTCAGTGTTGTGTATTTTATCTTCATATAAAATACACTAGTATTCGGTATTGTCCTGGTGTGTTGTAACTAAACTCCTCATCGGAGTAATTATTATTGGTAATGTAGTTCGGTACTACATTTATCCTGTGTAATTCATTCATTTTCATTTGCCTGGTGGGTCCCAGTTAGGGATCTACGGCACTGTAATATCCGCCTAGTTTGGGGTGTTACACCAGTCTCCCAGCCCGATCGCTACTATCCAGCAGAGCCGGAGGACTCGCTCACCGCCTACAGTCCACCATTTTAAATGAGGGACTAACTCCCGCCCGATCGCCGATATCGACCTACGAATAAAGCGATCGGCTACCGAGCGACGATCGCCAGTCTTCCAGCCCGATCGCCGATCATCACGCTACATCATCAGCAACCCGGAGGACATGATCGCCATATACAGTCCAGCATTTAACATGAGGAACTAAGGCTCGCGATCGCCTCCACCGCACATCATAAAGCCATGGCCCTGGCAGTCGATGGAACCGGCTGCTTCGGCCATGCAAGGTCCCTTTCGGCCGAGATCGCCCGCCCTTCGTTTAAATACGAGGCCGGCGTAGTCTGAGGGCTCTCCAACATTAATCAGTGGACACATGCCACCACCCCCGTCTCAACGTACACCGTCGAGGTCGGCCATCTCCATGGCAGGCCGAGGTGGAAGCAGAGCCAAACAAGCCGCGGAGGTGGAGTTGATTCATCCGACGTTGCCCCGCGCAAGGACTCCTCTAGACCGAGACCGCACGCCCTTCGTTTAAATACGAGGCGAGGCGCAGCCTAACAGAGGACCCTCATAATAAAGTGAGTCACGAGACACTCAATGTCTTCGCGCACCAAGACACGGTCATGGAGTCGGTCCATCGATCTCCGCGACTGTGCACGATTCCTCAAACAAGCGAAACCACCAAGATTCCGTGGGGGATCGGCCAATGTTGTTTTTTGCAGGTTCAAGACCGAAAGATAGCTAGCCAATCGACCATGATAGCCCAAGTCCGAATCCTAAGTCAGCTCAGCAAGATCGCCAGTCCTTATCTTACACGATCGCCAGAAAGAACCACCTCGCCCCATGTCTTCAACATAGGAGCAAGCTGGGGGGCAATTGTTGTGTCAAGAATTAACACTCTCCGACCAGCGATCGCCTCGGAGATTGGGCGACCGAGCCACTGCCGAGCAGCCTAGGCAGAACTGCCGACCAGCGACCGGGCGGCCGAGCCTTTACCCAGCGGACAAGCTAGATTGGCCAACCGAAGGTCCCAGGAAGAATCCCGGTGCCGAGCGATCGACATTAATACGATCGCCTCTCGGTACTCGGCGACCGACTCCTGGCGACCGACTGGAGACGATCCCCTCTCGGCACCTGCCGACCGACTGGAGACGATCCCCTCTCGGCACCTGCCGACCGACCCTTGGTGACCGACCGATGCCGACCCTCAGCAACTGGCCGATGGCGACCTCTGATGACCAGCTAGAGACGACCGCCTCATGTCGATCAGGGCCGATGGCCATCCAGTCGGCAAAGGCCGAGCCTCAAGACTGGCACCACGTGCAAGAGCCGAGACAAGATCCGCGAATCTCGGGTCATTGACCACAGCCTGGCAGAATCTCTCCACCAGCCGACAAGCCGCCGAAAGTTGTCAGTAGGGCTGCATGTGACAGTAACTCCGCCGAAAGCTGTCAGTAGGGCCGCATGTGACAGTGACTCCGGACGCATGCTGGCTCCTCATTGGACCGCCCAGCTGGCGCCTGCCTCTTCCTTGGACTTTAGCCCGACAGCCCGGGTGATCGCCCCATTATGATATTGGCCGGCGGACGATCGCCCCATTATTATAATGGCCGGAAGGCGATCGCCCACCAAAGGACAAGACCCGGCTGCCACTATAAATAAGAGGCTGCCAGCACTTTTCCAAGGACCGAAATTCTTCTGCACGGGACCGAGATTTTGGCACACAAAACACTCTCTGCATTCCCACGAGATTCATCTTCAACTTCCTTCGGATTTCACGCAATACAGAAGCAAAATACCCAGCACTTGGCTATCTCCAACTCTTGGCAACAGCTATCATTCGGTCTTACTTCTCCCGGCCTCTCTCATCAGGAAGACGATCGGCGGGGACGAAGAACACCGAGCTTCGCTCAAGAGCCGGATTAACAGAGTCTATTTACACTCATTGTATTTAGATTTCTCTCATTAATACTTGTATCCACGAATATTTGTATTAATATCATCTCGCGAGAGCATTCAAGCCCGGGCCTAACAAACCCGGCAAATCTTGTATTATTTATCTTCTCTCGGAAGTGCTCCCGCAATTGTTGTTTGTTGTCCGTCTTCCAGCAGTATCTATCTCCGGATAAATATTTTGGGCAACAACAGCCGTTGGTCCCAAAGGTCATGTGGCTTCATGGGCCGAATTTCAAGAATTGATGGAGACCGAATATTATCCGTGGCCGGTCAGACAGGCTCGAGTGCATGCTTTCTATGATGCTCAACCACGGGATATCCCCGTATCTCAGGCCATTGCCGACTTTAACAAGGAGTTGGGTTATGTGAAGACCCAAGTTGTCGAAGAGAGCGACAAGATTTTCCATTTTTCCAGGAGGATGAAACTGTCCATTCAGGACTATATGTCTGGGCTCGTCTGTACTACCTTGAAGGATTATCAGAGTCGAGCTCTTGCTTATGATATGTCGGTGACGGCTAGCGATTTGGCTCGGGAGAGCAAGAAGCAGAAGTCGGTCGGAAATTTTTCTGGTCCCAAGAGTGGAGGCCAGTAGAAATCTCAGGCTGCAAATATTTCTACTTGCGGTTCGGCTCGTTTCTCTGGGAACTTTCGGAGTGCCACCGGAACCGTCGTCCGGGACCCCAGATGCTTTAACTGTGGCAAGCCAGGCCACGTGAACCGGGATTGTCCTCGTCCACCTTTGACTTGTCATACTTGTGGTCAGTCGGGCCACAAGGCTTCTTTTTGCGAGAAACTCAGACAGTTTCGCGGCGCCCGTTCTTCGCACCCAGCACCTATGGAGCCGAGTGTGAACCAGGGCTCATTTGCTCCGCCGCCTCCACCGAGTGCCGGCCGAGGTAGGGGTCGGGGTCAGCCCGCTAGAGGAGGAGCTTCCAGCGTCGGCTCAGCCCACCCGCGTGTCTATGAGATGCGGAGAGCCGATGATCCAGCAGCTACTGTGGCGACAGGTACCGTTCATATCCATTCCCATCCTGTCAGTGTGCTTTTTGATTCGGGTGCTACGCATTCATTCATTTCTCTAGAGTGTGTACGCCGTTTGAGTCTCGACTGCTTGTCACCTTGCGAGCCTTTCATCGTTAAACTTCCTAGCGGTGATAGAATTGTCGGTGATCGAGAAGTCCGGGACTGTTCTGTGATTATTTGTGAGAGGTCTTGGCTCTCTAATCTTATTGTCGTGGGTATCGAGGGTGAGGATTTGATTCTCCGGAATGATTGGCTCGAGCAGCATGGTGCAATCATGAACTACCGCACGAGGATCATTACCATGTTAGCCGAGGACGGCACTGAACACTCTTTCGCGGGGCGAAAGAGAAACCAGAGGTTTGTTATTAACGCCCTGAAGGCGATGAAACTCCTGCGAAAGGGGTGTACTGGTTTTTGGTGCTACGCCTTGAAGGCGGAGAATGGTGGAGTCGAGCTTTCGTCGATTCCAGTCGTTAGTGAGTTTCCTGATGTATTTCTTGACGAGTTGCCGGGATTGCCACCGGATCGTGAGGTTGAGTTTGTTATAGAATTAGAGCCGGGCGCGGCTCCGATTTCGAAGGCGCCGTATCGCATGGCACCTTCAGAGATGGCCGAGTTGAAGAAACAGTTGAGTGAACTCCTTGAGTCGGGGTATGTTCGACCGAGCGCCTCGCCTTGGGGCGCACCGGTCTTGTTTGTGCGTAAGAAGGATGGTTCACTATGTTTGTGTATCGACTATCGTGAACTGAATAAGGTGACCATCAAGAACAAGTATCCTTTGCCTAGGATTGACGACTTGTTCGATCAGTTGCAGGGATCGGCGGTATTCTCAAAGATTGATTTGAAATTGGGGTACTATCAGCTCCGGGTGAGGGAGTCCGACGTACCGAAAACAGCTTTTCGGACGAGATACGGACATTATGAGTTTGTAGTTATGCCTTTCGGGTTAACTAACGCGCCGGCGGTGTTCATGCACTTGATGAACAAAGTCTTTATCGAGTATTTGGATAAGTGTGTCGTCGTCTTCATTGACGATATTCTTATTTATTCGAGGAACGAGGAAGAGCATGCCCATCATTTGCGGGTAGTGTTAGACATTTTGAGGGCCGAGCAACTCTATGCGAAGTTCTCGAAATGTGAGTTCTGGATGAAGGAAGTGATGTTTTTCGGTCACGTGATTTCAGCCGAGGGAGTTCGAGTGGATCCACAGAAGATTGAGGCAGTGTTGGATTGGGCACCGCCCACAAGTGTGAAGGAGGTCCGTAGTTTCTTGGGTTTGGGTGGCTACTACCGTAGGTTCGTCGAGGGTTTCTCAAAACTAGCTCGGCCACTTACACAGTTACTCCAGAAATCCGAGAAGTTAAATGCGGAATGACGAGGCGATCCGATTTTGAGGAGCTGAAGAAGCGTTTGACTTCAGCCCCGGTTTTGGCGTTGCCATGTGGCAACGAGGGATTTGCCGTTTATAGCGATGCTTCGGGCCAGGGTCTTGGGTGCGTATTGATGCAGCACGGCAAGACCATTGCCTATGCGTCGAGACAGTTGCGGCGGTATGAGCTTAACTACCCTACTCATGATTTGGAGTTAGCGGCAGTCGTCTTTGCGCTCAAGATTTGGCGTCACTATCTTTTCGGCTCTGCATGTGAGATTTTTACCGATCATAAAAGTCTGAAATATATATTTACTCAGCGGGAGTTGAATATGAGGCAGAGGAGGTGGTTAGAGCTGATTAAGGATTATGACCTCGAAATCCTTTATCATCCGGGCAAGGCGAACGTCGTGGCCGATGCCATGAGTCGGAAACCAATTGCGTTGCGAACACTTGAGGTCCTTACGTCTCAGTATGAGCTTCGGCGGGCTTTGATTGAGTTTGATGTTGAGGTTTTGTTGCCTGGGGCTGTCGGGCAACTTTGTGCTTTAGAGGTTTCGTCGTCCTTGATCGATGAGATTAAGCTGAAGCAGTTAGAGGATCCGATGATCGCTCAAATCCGAGAGAACATTCTTAAAGGAAAGTCCCCTGGGTTTATGATTCATGAGGATGGTGTTTTGAGATTCCAGAGTCGGCTTTGCGTGCCGAACGACTCCGAGATGAGATAGAGTATTCTGCGCGAGGCCCATGCTACACCTTACTCCGTTCATCCTGGTTCGAGTAAGATGTACAAGGACCTAAGAAGGAATTTATGGTGGAATGATATGAAGGAGGAGGTCGCACAGTTTGTAGCAAAATGTTTGACTTGTCAGCAGGTCAAAATTGAGCATCAGCGACCGGCTGGGTTATTGCAGCCACTTCCCGTTCCGGAATGGAAATGGGAAGATATATCGATGGATTTCATTACAAGTTTGCCGAGATCGAGATCGGGCATGAATATGGTTTGGGTGATTGTCGATCGCCTGACCAAGTCGGCACATTTTCTGGGCATCAAGGACACTTGGGGCCCGGAGAAGTTGGCCCGTATATTTATCGCACAGATTGTGAGGCTTCACGATACTCCGAAGTCTATTGTTTCGGATCGTGATGGTCGTTTTGTATCACACTTTTGGCAGGCGGTGCATAAGGCGTTGGGTACTCGTTTGCGTTTGAGTACCTCTTTTCACCCTCAGTCAGATGGGCAGTCGGAGCGCACTATCCAGACATTTGAGGATATGTTGCGTGCTTGTGCTCTCGATTGGATCCATGACTGGGAGGAGCATCTGCCATTGATCGAATTCACGTACAATAATAGTTGGCACGCATCGATTCGGATGGCACCGTATGAGGCACTCTATAGGCGGCGATGTCGATCACCGATTTGTTGGAATGAGGCATCCGATTTAGTCGGGACCGAGCCGGATGTCGTTTTAGAGACGAGGCGGAAGATAGAATTAATTCGGGAACGGATGTTGACGGCCCAGAGTCGACAGAAGTCATATGCCGATGTCCGTCGTCGACCTTTAGAATTCGAGGTGGGAGACCACGTTTTGCTGAAGGTGTCGCTGACGAGAGGAGTTTTCCGTTTCGGGAAGAAGGGGAAGTTGAGTCCGATATTTATTGGACCCTTCGAGATTCTCGAGCGAGTCGGTGGGTTAGCATACCGTTTGGCGTTACCTCCGGCCTTGAGTCATGTTCATAGCGTTTTTCATGTTTCCCAGCTGAGGAAATATGTCTCGGATCCTAGACACGTCATCGATTATGGCGAGATTGATATCGCCGAAGATATTACTTTTGAGTAGCGTCCTTTGAAGATTTTGGAGCATCGTGAGAGACGACTGAGGCATAAGACCATCCCTTTGGTCAAAGTGCAGTGGTTGAGACACGGCGTCGAGGAGGCAACTTGGGAAATCGAGGATAGCATGCGTGCTAGGTACCCTGAGTTGTTTGTTTCTGAAGTTTCGGGACGAAACTTATTTTTAGAGGGGTAGAATGTAATATCCGCATTTTTTCTTTCCCTTGTATTTTCATTTTTGGTGTATTTCTCGGTCGTAGTGACCCTCGTGTACCTTTCAGTGTGTCCTTCCTGTCAATTGTTGAACTTCACTCTCGTTATTGTTGTGCGGAACCGCCGTTTCGGGGTTGCCGTGGATCCATTTCGTGTTATGGGTTCCCAAATATTGATTCCTATCATTTTTATTCTCTTTCCGGATCATTTTTATCATTTTGGGACCCAAAGGGGGTGTGGGCCGCGGCACAAGGTGTGTGTGCCGCGGCACACAAATTTCTTCAGTAGTTGGTCGAGCGAACTGTACTGTGTGCCGCGGCACACCCATCCGATGCCGCGGCACGATGCAGTCGATGTCGCGGCACATCCGTCCGGTGCCGCGGCACACTCGTGTGGCATCCGCGACCAAAACCCGACTGTACCGGGTGTCGCGGCACACGCAGGCCGTGCCGCGGCACACTGCCGAACCCTGGGAGTAAATTTTTGGCCTGTGCCGCGGCACACCTCAGCTGTGCCGCGGCACACAATGCGGTCAACCCTCTATAATTGTGCTTTTGAGCGTGAACAGCTCATTTTCTTCTTCATTCTTCACCTGCGCGAGAGAGAGTGAGAGAGGAGGAGAGCTTCTCATCAATATCATTTGGGGGGTTGATTTTCATCATTCTTCTTCGGTCGTGAAGCCCGGTCAATCAATCCAACGCGTGTTCTACGAATCTAAATACTTGAATCCTCAAGGTAATATCTCTTGAAACCCTCCCTTTTGGATAATTGGGGATTTTGGGGTTTTTGTCCGATTCTTTCCGTTTTGTTGATGGATTCTTGATGAATATGATTAATATTGTTGATATCATTAATTTTCCTACGGATTCATGGTATATTTTCATAGTTTTGCGGAATCGAGAGGGTTTGGTTGTGGTCCGCCCTCGTTGTTATTTTGTGCGAATATACATGAATCGTAGGCGGGTTTTCGGGTGTATTCCATTTCCGTATTCGGTTAGAGTTGGTTGTAATTATGTTCTTCGAATCGTTAGGTTCGGTTCCATTGATTCCTAGTGTTCGTCGGTGATTATCCTTTCCGTTCGTTGCGTCATTAAAATATTCAAGGCAAGTAATTCATGGAAACCTTTATGCTTAACGTGAAATGGTAATGTATATTGTGTGTGCTTTACTCACCTCGGGAGGGTCCGACGGGGCCTCGAGGGAATCTATGGCTTCGTCCTGGATTCATGAGTTTGATTCGCTAGCCAGCTCGGGAGGGTCCTTATAGGCCTCGAGTGGGATTCGTGGCTTCGTCCCGGTCCTAGGTGACGTGTGGTGCTTGATTTGTTTTGTGAACGTGGCCAGCTCGGGAGGGTCCTTAGAGGCCTCGAGTGGGATTCGTGGCTTCGTCCCGGTCTTAGGCAAATTAATTGTGACTGTTTGTTTCCGGAAAAGACATGTCTGGTTTTGGTTTTTGAAATGATATTGGTGCATGTACTATGAAATGTGTAAGCGATTGGTTTGCCTTGATTACTTGTACTAGCGTAATTGCTAACCCCTTTGGGGACCCGTTTTGGGGAAATTCTTGTTATGGATTTCAGGTTATGATTATCCGGACGAGCGAGCACCGGAACAGTACGAGGATGTCGGCCAGGGTCGTTGACATGTGCATTTGGGTCGTCTTATATTCTCTGTCTAATTCGATATGGTTGTTTCCTATATTTATAAACTGATAGATTGTACTCGCGAGTACTTAGGCTTTTCAAATTCAAACTCCGTGTTGTGTTATTTTAAATTGCTATAATGTCGATTGTTACTCTTTTGGTCGGTTGTTCCGGGTGTATTTTTATGTGATGTCTATTTGATTGTGTTTCCTCGCTAACCGAGATGGTTAGTTGAGGGATGTTCGATATTGTAGCCTGGTGGGTCCCATGTAGGGATTCACGGCGTTGTAATATACTCTGAATTTCTCGGGGTGTTACAGAGAGAGCCGAATACGAGCCTTCTTCGAGGCTAAACCACAAGATATTCCCGTTTCGCATGCGATCGTGGAGTATAACCAACAATTGATCCATGTGAAGGATCAAGTGCGTAACGAGCGTGATAAGATCCGTTATTTTGATATGCGGATGAATTTGGACTTACGGCGGTACATGGCCGGATTTGCTTGTACCACCTTTGAAGAGTATCGTGACGAGCTTTAGCCCATGATATGTTGAGCTCAGACAATAATACCGTTGAAGAACCGAAGAAGCGAAAGTCGGGAAATTTTTCTGGCTCTAAGGGTGGCAACTTTCAGAAGTCACAGACGACTAACCGTTTTGCCGGACAGTCGTCACGTTCTAATAAAGGGAAGAGGGGTTACCGTCCCACTCCGGGTACCTCAAATCGCACAGTGACTTGCTATAATTGTGGTCGTCCAGGCCACTTTAGTTCGGAATGCTACTTTCCACCATTAAAGTGTCACACGTGTGGTCAGATGGGGCATAGAGCGGTTTATTGTTCCGAGCCGAACCAGACTTTGGACACTCGGGCTTCTGCCCCAACACCTCTTGATCAAGGTATTAATCAGCGACAATCTTTTGGTCAACCTCAGCAGAATTTTGGCAGGGGCCGGGGTAGGAGTCAGAACGCTGGAGGGGGGAACTCTAGCGTCGGTTCGGTACAACCACGAGTTTATGAGATGCGTCGAACAGACGAACCCGACGCGGCGGTGGCTTCAGGTACCATCCATATTTTATCTTATCCAGTCCGTGTCCTATTTGATACGGGTGCTACACATTCTTTTATTTCTTTGGAGTCTGTACACCGTTTGAATATAACTTGTTTGACTGCTTGCGATCCCTTTATCGTGAAACTGCCTAGCGGGGATAGGATTGTGGGGAATCGGGAGATTAGAGATTTTCCGGTGGTTATATCCAGTATGGAATGGTTATCGAATCTAATTGTAGTTGATATGGAAGGCGAGGATGTAATCCTCGGCAAGGATTGGCTTAATAATCACCAAGCGATTATGAATTACCGTACCAAGGTTATTACCATGATGACTAAAGACGGATCTGAGTACTCGTTTTTGGGACGTAAGTCGGGACTACCCAAGTTACTTATCAGTGCCATGAAGGCCGTAAAACTTTTGAATAAAGGTTGTGCGGGCTATTGGTGTTATGCCTTGAAAATGGAAGGAAACAAAGTCGATCTCTCTTCGATTCCGGTTGTTAATGAGTATCCTGATGTTTTTCCGGATGACCTCCCGGGATTACCGCCAGATCGAGAGATAGAATTTACCGTGGACTTAGAGCCAGATGCGGCTCCGATTTCTAAAGCACCTTACCGGATGGCACCTTCCGAAATGCAAGAATTGAAGAATCAGTTGGGAGAACTTCTGGAAAAAGGGTACATCAGACCGAGCGCTTCGCCTTGGGGCGCGCTGTTCTTTTGTGAGGAAGAAGGATGGTTCACTACGTTTGTGCATCGACTACCGCGAGCTGAACAAAGTAACCATCAAGAACAAGTACCCTCTACCTCGTATAGACGATTTATTTGATCAATTGCAAGGGGCTGCAGTTTTCTCGAAAATTGATTTAAGATCTGGGTATTATCAACTCAGGGTGAGGGAGTCCGACGCTCAAGACGGCATTTCGGACGAGATATGGGCATTATGAATTTGTAGTTATGCCTTTTGGGTTGACTAATGCACCAGCAGATTCATGCGATTAATGAATAAGATATTCATCGAGTACCTCGACAGGTGTGTAGTCGTCTTTATTGACGACATCTTAATCTATTCTCGAGATAAGGAGGAACATGCCCGACACTTGCGTTTGGTTTTAGACATTTTGAGAACCGAGCACCTCTATGCAAAATTCTCTAAATGTGAGTTTTGGTTGGAAGAAGTTATGTTTCTCGGCCATGTGATTTCGACCGAAGGGGTTCGTGTAGACCCTCAGAAGATCGAGGCAGTGCTAGGCTGGGCACCACCTAAAAATGTTAAGGAGGTTCGTAGCTTTTTGGGCCTTGCTAGGTATTACAGTTGGTTTGTCGAGGGGTTCTCGAAACTCGCTCGACCTCTTACGAAATTACTCCAGAAGACCGAAAAGTTTGTTTAGACGGATGAGAGACAACAGAGCTTCGATGAACTAAAGAGACGTTTGACTTCAGCGCCAATTTTAACTTTACCGCATGGTAGCGAGGGCTTTGCAGTCTGATGGCGCTTCGGTCAAGGCACGAAATGTGTTCTTATGCAGCATGATAAGACAATAGCTTTTGCGTCACGACAATTAAAGCCTTATGAGATGAATTATCCTACTCACGATTTGGAATTAGCCTCAATTGTCTTCGCACTCAAGATTTGGCGGCATTATTTGTATGGTTCACCGTGCCGGATTTATACCGATCACAAGAGTCTGAAGTATATTTTTAGTCAGAAGGAGCTGAATATGAGACAGAGGCGTTGGTTAGAGTTGATAAAGGATTATGATTTGGAAATTCTTTACCACCCTGGGAAAGCCAATGTCGTTGCGGATGCTTTGAGCCGCAAATGGGCATCTCTTCAAATGCTCGAGGTTCTTACATCCCAGACGAAAATTCGTCGGGATTTAATTGAGCGAGGGATAGAAGTTTGGCTTCAACGAGTACAGGGACAGTTGTGTACTCTCGAAATTACTTCGTCCTTAGTTGATGACATCAAAGGGAAGCAGTGGAGTGACCCGATGATTTCTCAACTGAAAGAAGATATAATTAAAGGAAAAGCTCCTGGCTTTATGGTACACGAGGATAGTATTCTGAGATTTCAGGGCAGGCTTTGTGTTCCGAACGATTTAGAGTTGAGACAGAGAATTCTCCGAGAAGCTCATGCTACGCCTTACTCAATACACCCCGGGACGAGTAAGATATACAAAGATTTGAAGCGCAATTTTTGGTGGAATAACATGAAGAAGGATGTTACGGAGTTTATACTACGGTGCTTGACGTGTCAACAAGTCAAGATCGAACATCAACGACCAGCGGGGTTGTTGAAACCACTCCCCATTCCCGAGTGGAAGTGGGAAGACATCTCGATGGATTTCATCACTGGCATGCCGAGAACTCGGACTGGAATGAATATGATTTGGGTAATTGTCGATCGGTTGACCAAGTCTGCACACTTCTTGGGTATTAAGGATACTTGGGGACCGGATAGACTGGCTCGAACCTTTATTGCTGAGATCGTGAGGTTACACGGTGCCCCCAAGACCATTGTTTCTGATCGAGACGGCCGTTTTGTATCACACTTTTGGCAGGCCGTTCATCAGGCTCTGGGTACTGAGTTGAGATTGAGCACTTCCTTTCATCCTCAGTCGGACGGTCAGACAGAGAGGACGATTCAGACTTTGGAAGATATGTTGCGGGCTTGTGCCTTAGACTGGAGTAATGATTGGGAGCTTCACTTGTCGTTGATCGAGTTTGCTTACAATAATAGTTGGCATGCGTCGATCAAAATGGCACCCTTCGAGGCACTCTATGGTAGGCGATGTAGGTCGCCATTATGTTGGGACGAGGCTTCTGAGCTAGTTGGGACGGAACCGGATATGTTATTGGAGACCAAGGAAAAGATTTCTATTATCCGAGATCGACATCGATCGCCCAGTCGTCAAATCTTATGCTGATACTCGTCGTCGACCCTTGGAGTTTGAAGTGGGGGATCATGTCTTGCTCAAAGTATCGCCGACCAGAGGAGTTTTCCGCTTCGGGAAAAAGGCGAAACTCAGTCCAAGGTATATCGGACCTTTCGAGATTTTGGACAGAGTTGGAGATTTAGCTTATCGCTTGGCGTTGCCTCCAGCTTTGAGTCACGTCCATAGTGTTTTTCATGTGTCCCAGTTGAGGAAGTACGTACCGGATCCGAGCCACATTATCGACTACATTGAGATTGATATTGCCGAGGATATTACCTTTCCGGAGAAACCCATGAAGGTTCTTGAGCGCCGTGAGAAACAACTTCGGCATAAGACCATTCCACTAAGTAAAGTGCAATGGTCGAGGCATGGAATCGAAGAGGCGACTTGGGAGACGGAAGAGAAAATGCGGGTGGAATACCCCGAACTATTTATTTCTTAAGTTTCGGGACGAAACTTCTTTTTAGAGGGGGAGAATGTAATACCCGGTCGAAAGTCATCTCATTTCAAACCTCTTCATGTTCTTCGAATCGTGATTTGTTGGGCGAACCCTTGTAATCATTGCTTGGAACCACCGTTTTGGGGTTTCCGTACTTCTATTCCGTGTTATTGTTGCCCAGACATTGAATCCTATTGCTTTTATTCTCTTTCCGGGTCATTTTTCATCATTTTAGGACCTGAAGGGGGTGTGAGCCGCGGCACACACATTTCCTAAACCTGGCCGAGCGGATCTGCAGGTGCGCGGCTGCCTTGCAGCGATCTTGCGGCACTGCTGAGTCATTGCCGCGGCACACCTAGGCCGAGCCGCGGCACACTTGTGTTGCATCCTCGGCCAAAACCGATCAGACCCGGTGCCGCGGCACACTGGCTGAGCCGCGGCACCGCCGAACCACAGGAGCAATTTTTAGGCTCGTGCCGCACACACTGGCTGAGCCGCGGCACACAATGCGGTCAACTGCATAAATTGTGCTTTTTGAGCGAGATGAAGCTCACTTCACCATTTTCTTCTTCCACCTGCGAGAGAGAGTTTGAGGGGAGGAGTTTTCTCACATCTATCACTTGTGTGTTGGATTTTTACCGTTTTCATTCGGTTGGGAAGCCCGGATAGTCGATCTAATGCGTATTCCTCGGATCATAGAGCTTGGATATTCAAGAGGTAATTTCTTCAACATCTTGATTCTCGATTTTGTATGGGTATTGACGTTTTGGATGTTAAAATCATGGAGTATGAAGTGATATATGCGTGATTATGGACATGTTTGAGTATTCATCGGATTATTGAAAGATTATTCAAGAACACTTTGAATTTTGTGTTGGATTTTGGGGGTTTTCATAGATTCATCCGTTTTATCCGATTGAAGCTTGAGAACCTTGAGATTTTGATATATCTATACCGTTTGATTGTTTTCTTACGATTTTGCGGGTTGGATTGTGTTGCTATGTACGCTACCAACAACGCATAACATACATAACCTTCATTACTTTAGCGTACACTAGGTTATGCAGGCAGCGTACGCTAAGGCTAAGACACTTGGCCAAAATCAAAACTCATCATTCAACGTCCAACTAACAAAACGATACAAATGACAAATATGAATAGCTCATTTAAGAAATGTCCCAACACAATATACATTATATAAAATCTAAATACAATACAAGAACACTTGTACAATTCCAACTGAATATGTACAACGCAACAATACAAAAATGAAAAATTACAACCGGATATTACACCGAATTTTCCGAGTTTGTGGCACTTGAAACACTCTATTCTTGCTTTGTTAAGTGATGATGATCTCCCTCGTCCTCGTCCTTGGGATCATATTGACATAATTTTGCCACTCCATCTCCCACTTCTCTCCTCTTAGGTTACTTTGAGTACATGTTTTTCATCATTGATCTTTTTCAAAACTTTTGTTCATGGATAGTGCGTGAACTTTCTACTTCATCAACTGTGCGGCAACTACGTCTTTTGACTCCTTTATATAAGAAACAATGTGATTGAAGTTTTTGGTGAGCAGCAGTAAGACTGAATATTTGGAGTGTAGCTTTAGTGAAAATGAAAGTACATAGGCGGGTACAATCACTTTTGATGAGAATGTTATACGAGGATCGGAGTTTTTTTGTTATCTTGAGTCTATTCTTCAAAAGGATGGAGAATTAGACGGTGACATGGCCCATAGAATTAAGGCGGGATGATTGAAATGGAAGAGCGCAACGGGGTTATTATATGGTCAAGGCGTACCTTACAGATTAAAGGGAAAATTCTACCAAACAGCAATTAGGCCTGCACTTTTATATGGCACTAAATGCTGGGCTGTAAAGCATAGTCATGTGCATAAGATGAATGTAGCCGAAATGCGTCGGCTAAGATGGATGTGTGGCCATACGAGAAAGGATCGACTTAGAAATGATGTGATTAGGAAAGAAGTATGAGTGGCCCCTATAGAAGATAAGTTGTTGGAGAATCGGTTAAGATGGTTCGGACATGTGAGATGGAGGCTGATTGATGCACCGGTGCAGAGGCTTGAAGAATGGGGAGCGCATAGGCTCGTGAAGGCTAGAGGAAGACCTAAACATACATGGATAGGAGTGATTGAGAATGATATGAAGTTTTTTGGGATTGGAGAAGTTATGGCATTGGATATGATGATGTGGAGGGAGAGAATTCGGGTGGTTGATTATGTTTGGGGACTGTTTTATTGGAGACGACTTGATGTTTTCAGAGATTGATTCATGTTAGCCGACCCCAAAGCATTTTGGGATTAAGGCTCTCATGTTGTTGTAGTCTTTATAATCTTTTCGACATTTTTATATCTTGTATTTCCTCTCCATTGTTGCGCGTGTTGTTTTCCACCACCACGACTCTGGAAAAATATTCGACAATAGTTTCTCCTTCTTTTAGATCAATTATGAACCTCAAATTCTCTTACGAGAGCTTGTAGTTGGTCTCTCGGTACCCTTTCAGTTCCTTGATATTTCCTTCTCATTGATTCCCAAATCTGTGCAGTTGTGTCTTTCTGTAGGATTATCTTCATAATGCTTTTGTCTATGGCTATGAATAGATTATTTTTTACTACAAACCCTTCAACTTCAGCTCTGCTCTAATTGTTTTTTTATGCATCACTCTCATCTTCTTCTGCTCCCAACTCATTGTATCATGGATCAACTAGATGCCACCACTCCTTGAAGCGAAGTAAATTCTCCAACAACATCCTCAAGTGATCGTATACATGTAAAATAGGTCTAATTATTGACTAACAAAAATAGCAACTACTTAAAAAGCAGTTCAAAAGTAACTATCTTTGGGAAGAATAAGTCCATCAATGAATCATAATTTCACCTGAATTGTTGCTCTCACATCGAATTTGCTCAAGTTACAATTTGATATAGTTTTCTCTAATAGAATTAAGGTTTGTGAAGCAAGGATTCTTCACATACCCCCCGAACTGCGTAGGGGATACGTAGGGGTGCGGAGGTGCGGCGGGGGTGCGTACGGGGTGCGCCAGATGGCGTATCCCCGTATTTTCACGCAGGGGTGCGGGGGGTGCGGGAGGGGTATATTTTGTAATTTTTGGGTCAACTTTAATAAAACGGGGTGGGTTACTTTACCTTAATTGAAGCTTAATCGATCGATTAATTGAGAATTGAAGTCTTCTGGAAGGAGGCGCCGACCCCATCAACCATCTGAGCCATCTCCATCGGCGGCGAGTTCGGCGACCCATCGACCCATCTCCATCGGCGGCGGCCATCACCGACGGTTTCTTCTCTTCGATCCGGTCCAAGTATGGGTTTTTTCTTCTCCTGCGATGCGATTTCCTTCCCTCATCCCCGTATATATATATATATATATATATATATATATATATATATATATATATATATATATATATATATATATATATATATATATATATATATAAAATTATATATCTTCTAGTTCCAGTATATATATATCCGATTTATCTCAGGAAACTAGTAGTGATATATGATGATAAAATAAATCATCTTTAGTTAAATTATTAATTTATTCTGTTCGATCGGTAAAAATAAAAATATAAAATTATTCGGATATAGAAGCCATGATTATTCAAGATGATTAATGTTATAATGTTTTAAGATGCACCATTTCATTGTTTTAAACTATTAAGAATTGTTTAAGTTATACTAGTCTTTCACTTGATGAGCCGGAGATGGAAGCCATGATTATTAAAGATGATTAATGTTATAATGTTTTAAGATGCACCATTTCATTGTTTTAAACTATTAAGGATTGTTTAAGTTATACTTTGTACTATTTGTCATTTAATGAAACTCTTCACTCTTGCGTTCTAATGTTTTTTTGTTACATCTAATATATATATATATATATATATATATATATATATATATGTAATATTTTTATATATGCCGTATCCCCCGCACCCGAATCACCATATTTTCAAATTTAGCGAATCCTCATATCCCCGTACTACGCACCCGCACCCCCACCCCGACCCCGCACCCGTGCTTCTTAGATTAAGGTCAAAAGCCCAAAAAACCACCATGGTGACTGTGAACTGCCCTGATAAGGCAGGTGTGCTGTGATATTTAGAGGGTTGTTCTTAAATTCGGCTTTTACATAGCTCATGGAGGTGACCCATTTCACCTTTTAAATCAACACATTTTTAATTCTTTATAATTTTTATCGTTGTGCTACTTTGTGTTAATGATTGTGGTAGCTCAATTGATGAGAATATTTTGATCTTTATTAGATTAGTATAATTTTCTTATCATGGTTTACCTCAATTAATCTTATATTTGCTGTAATAGAAGATAATCATAGCCGAGTTGCCTCAGGCTTGATCCAATTTTGTCGAGTTTTCAAGAGAATAAAAAATATGTATTGATTCTGCAAAATATAATTCTATTAATGTTTGATTTTGTAGAAAGAGGAGAAGATTTTGATTATTGTCTATGAAATAATTTGTGAGGCACAAATAAGGTGTGAAGTTATGGTAGTCGCATATGGTCGTAGATATAGAGGGAGACCAAAGAAGAGCTGGATGCATACTCTATCAAAGGACCTAGAGTTTATGAACTTAACAGATAAGATGACCCAATATTGAGTTAAAAATGAAGACATCATGTCCATACAGACAAACTCATTAAGTGGGATAAGGCTTAGATTGGTTTAATTTGGTTTTATTAGGATATGGAGTAATGAGTAATTAATGGTCAAAGCATAGATATGGAAAACGAAAACGATTAGTCAAATGATCTATTCTGCGATCCATCCCCCAGTTTAGTTAAGATTGCAGACGTTGGGATTGTTAAGGATAATGTATGTATCATCACAAATTATTAGCAGTACATTGCCCTAGAGAAATTTCACATAGATAATGATGAATGTGACCTGCAATGAGAACCTTACATTAAAAGTGATGAAAGTGATGATATCTGGAGTTTAGGACTTATCCATTTTATAATGGGACATATCCATTTGATGCTCATGATGATATTAGATTTGTTGGAAAGCTTCCGACGTATCTGTTATCAGGTATTAGTTTTGATTATGGTATGTCAAAGGGATTCGAATGTAATGTGTGGCCATCTAGACCTCCCACTGATGCGCATCATTTCTTCTGTGATTTCATTTCTTCATGTCTCAAGTTAGATGTATGATGTATCTGGGGCTTGTGTAGATGAGCTTCTTAATCATATGTTCATCACTTCTAAGTTCAAACTGCTTTGTTGATGGAATTCATAATGCTCATTGGCCTATCATTACTATTTTAGATGTCGGGGGAAATATATGTGCATTATGGCCTTATCATTACAATTGTAGGTTTTCATATATGTGCATTTTGCTACTTTTTAGTAATCTGTAGTGTGTTTATTTATGATTTAATTTCTGTTTGCCCCCTGAATGACTCCGACCTTTTCAAATTGGTCCCTGTTGTAAACCAACCTTTCGAATAGGTCCCTCAACCCCAAAATATTTTCAAATAGGTCCTCATCGCTACTTTTTTTCGTAAACTTGGACTTAATCTTGAGAAAAAAAACTGTACAAGCTAAAGTTGAGGCTATAGTTTAATAGGAAACAACACAGGATGCCAAACTAGAACCTGACAGGAGGTGGCAAAGAGATCACCCCCAGGATTTAATAATAGGAGATATCGATGCCGATGTAACAACATGTAGGAAAATGCATGTGCATATGAAGAGACACATTCTCAAAAGTCTTAATTTCCTGTATGTAAATCTCAAGCCAAACTTAGGAGACTAGCTATGTGCACCCTAGCTGTATTCTTAGCCCAGTCTAAACTTGTTTCGACCAATGAGGCTCTAATCATTCTCACTGGATCACTTCGATGGAAGAAGAGCTCAATGGTTTCGAACATAATAATGTTTGGTACCTAGTTCCTAGACCAACACATCAGTCAGTCATAGGAACCAAATAGGTATTCAGAAACAAAAAGGATGATAATGGACTAATAATCAGGAACAAATCCAGACTAGTAGCCCAAGGATAAAGACAGGAGGAAGGGATCAACTATGATGAAACCTTTGCACCCGTAGTTCGACTAGAAGCCATCAGGATATTTCTAGCATTCGCCACACACAAGAAACTTATTGTATATCAAATGGATGTTAAGAGCACATTCCTGAATGGAGATCTCGCTGAAAAAGTCAATGTTGAACAACCACAGGGTTTGTCAACATTGAAGGTGGAGACCTTGTATACAGGCTAAGGAAAGCACTGTATGGACTCAAGCAAGCACCTAGTGCCTGGTATAAAACCCTGTCACTATATCTAATCAATAACGGGCTTGAGAAAGGTGCAGTCGACAAAACCCTCTTTAAAATACTGGAAGGTGACGATCTACTTATGGTTCAAATATATGTCGATGATATTATATTTGGTTCAACTAACCTTGCTTTATGTCAAAGGTTCTTTCATCTCATGCAAAGTAAATTTGAAATGAGTATGATGGGAGAACTTAGTTATTTTCTAGGATTGCAAGTGAAACAACTCCCTATAGGTATATTTATCAACCAGGAGAAGTACAACAAGGAGCTGCTCAACAAATTCGGGATGAACAACTCCAAATCATCATCCATCCCCATGAGCACTTCCACGCAGATAAGTGCTGATGAATCTGGAAAGCCGGTTGATCCATCACTCTACAGGAAGCTAATAGGCTCACTCCTGTACCTAACAGCCAGCAGACCCGATTTCCTATTTGTTGTAGGAGTGCGTGATCGGTACCAAGTAGCATCTAAGGAGTCACACTTCACCACAGCCAAACGAATCCTTAAGTATGTAAAAGGAACAATCGATGTAGGACTGTGGTGTTGTTACCCAAAATATTATCCGGAGATGATATTGCTGGAATGGTCGAGTAACAAACAAATGCGAGAACACTTCCGTGGAAAAATAAATAACACAAAATTTGTCGGGGTTGTTAATCCCGGGCTTGAATGCTCTCGCGAGATGTTATTAATATAGATACTTTGGAGTACAAATATTAATGTTAGAATCTATTACAATGAGTGTAAAGACTTCTAGTTATCTTAGCTGTAGAGCGTGAAGATTGCCAGAAGAACCAGATATGAAGATCTGTGTGTTCTTGCTTTAGATGTTCTATATGTGTGAATGAATATCACTGTGTATATGTAAGTATTCGTCAGATGAGTTTTTGTTCTCTCTGTACATTTTTTCGCTGTATTCTCGATGATGCTAGGCCACTATTGGAGGCCTGCTATTTATAGGAGACAAGGTTGCTGGGTCTTCTCCGGCGATCGTGGGCGACCGTCGTATTCTATATTAGAATAATGTGGGCGATCGTCCTATCACGTGGGGCTGTTTCCTTAAAGTCCGAGGCTGCTGCTGGCAGCCAGCTGTGCGAGCCAATGGGAAGCCTGCACGCGTCCTGAGTCGCTGTCTGGGGAGGACCCACCTTGTACCTTTCGGCGGGATTGTCGGTAGGTGAAAGGCTGGTGATAGGCTGGGGTCAAAGGCCTTATCTTGCGGCGCCTTTTGTGGATCTGCACGTGGGTCCACGTTCGAGATTCGGTCTTCGAAGACTTTTACGGGTGTCGGGTTCACATGCAGTATGGGACGATCGTCCACGGTCAGGTTTCATCGGCGATCGCCAGATGTCTGGATACGATCGCCTTGGACGCCGATCACTAGGTGCTTATCCAGTGTCCATCTTCTTTGACTGGCTTCTGACCATCGTGCCGATCGCCATCGAGTCGTATAAATCGCCGCACAACAATTGCTCCCCAGCTCGCTCCGATGTTGAAAACATGGGGTGAGGTGGCACTGTTGGCGATCGACCTGTTTCAGACGATTGGCTAGTCTGCTTATGATAAGGAAAATTGTCGCCTGGACTATCTGATTTCGACCCCGGACGATCTCCTTATGCGCTGGAAATAGCGGGAAATGGAGGCGGGCTCTTGAAACATTGCAGGGACACGCGTCGCGCTATCGTGGGGGGAGTCCGACGGTTTTGTCAGACTTGTCGTCTGGCGTGCCCTCGAAACGACGCGTACGCGGGTTTCGAGGGCTGCATTTAATGTGTCCCCCCCCCCCCCCCCCCCGACGGTTGCACTCCAGCCCTCGGGATTTCGCTTATTTGCACAAAGGTCCCTGCACTCGCCTATAAAAGGGCTAGGGCCATTATACCTCCACTCTTTATGCGCCCCTACTTTTCAGTCGAGATTTTGCTGAATTTTTTCGAAGAATCTTGTGCGGACCGACTTTCCTTTTAGGTAAGAATACAAATTTTCTCTTCCCCTTTACTTTTAAGATCATGTCTGGAGGAGGATCTAAAACATTCGAGGCCGGTAGCTCCTCTTCCGTCGCGGCTTCGCCTGACCGGGAGGAAACCCCCGTGGGTCTTCATATGGAAACGGCCGTCGAGGCCATTCGTGCGGGGATTGCGCCCGCAGAGATTGAAGAGCTTTTCAATGAAGCTGACGTGGCGAGATCGGCGACGGCGACGAGGCAGAGGGATCCGCCGGTGGATAAGGATGACGCGGTGAGGCTATACTGGGAGCAACACAGCGTTTTCGGCCGGGCTTTTTTGGACTTCGCCGGTCTCATGGAGGGGATTGCCGGACCGTGTCTCGAGTTTGATTTCGAGGCATATTCCGCCGCTCACCCTTATGAACCTGTGAGGCGGACGGCGTTTCGGGCCGCTGACCCTTCTCTGTAGACTCTTGGTCAGATTTGGAGCTCGACGACCAAGAGAGACTTGAGTCGCTGGAGGGCGAAATTCCATATTCCCTCTGACGTCTCGCTGCACGTGCCCTCGGAGAACGAACATGCCGATCAACCTCCCGAGGGTCTGGTCCCCGTTAATGAGATGATTATGGAGGCCGGCCTGCGGTTCCCCTTGCCGTTCGCCGTGTCATATTTATTGATTGCCTGGAATTTGGCGCCACTCCAGCTGACGCCGAACGCCTGGCTACAGATCATCAGCACTTTAACAATTTTTGGCGGTCACCGGTTGTTCCGTCTCCCTCCTGCGATGGAAATGAACTATCTCTTCAAACTGACTTCGCAGAAGGGGTCGGTCGGCAGTTATAACATTCAAGGTCGAATGGGAAGAGTGGTCCTCGGGTTGCCGAACAAGACTCGAGGCGACCTGGCAAAATGGTGCTGGGTCGACGGAGCATGGAGGTCGACGTTGAGTGATAGGCTAGAGGAAGAGTTAGAGATCCCCACCAATTTTCGGGAGAGGAATCCGAGTAAGGATTTTAACTCTCCCTTTGATCGGATACGTCTTGGACTGATCTAATTTTGTTTCCTTCTTGCAGGCTCCATTGTTCCAATGATTGCCGACCTTCCTTTCGATTTTCTGATCGTCTGGGAGTGAATTCGAAGTCTGCCGGACTCCTTCATTGACGTTCGCTCAGTCAACCAAGAAATTCATCGGTTGGGAGCTCGATTGTTTCGCTACCCTCGCCATCTGAAGGTTCCAGGTATGAAGTCTTACTTCCTTACTTTTATATGATGATCGTCTGATTTGAAGTAGATGTCTAACTTTGTTTGAACTTCTTCTTTGACAGAGATCCATTTCCCCCGGTGCGCCAAGACACCGCAAGAGATCGCAATGTCGAACCCTGGTCTCTTGGGTCGTCTTCACCAGGGCAAGAAGAAGGGTCGTGCCCCTGCGACGACGTCTCGTCCCGTCCCTGTGGTGAGGCCTGCTACGGTGCCGGTCGTCGAGCGGGAAGTTCGGGAGGAAGAACAACTCCAACGCAACCGCAAGAGGAGGAGGCCGGAGGAGTCCCTGCCGACTGCTGAGGCAGACGTATCCATCTTGGAGCCTCCGATTGCCGCAGCACCTATCTCTGCTGTTCCGATGGCGGAGGGGTCCAGCCCCAGGCCCTCGACCGGCTTCCTGAAAACTGCGGCGGTCGCCGAAGCCGAAACTCCTCGGGGCAAGCCATATTTTGGCCGCAACCCCGAGTTGGTTAACAGGCAAGACTGGTTTGATCTTTCTGAGTTAGGCTATTTGTGTAAGGCATATACTAACTCCTTTGTTTCTATTTGTTTGTGTTGCAGGGTCTGTCTTGCTGACCCGGATGTCTCGCCGATGGTGTTGGATTTCTTTGCGAGCAAGTCTCTGCGCCAGTCCCTCGAGGTTCCTTCTTATGTCTCCCGGGCCATCAACTCTCTTCCTAAGGCCTGGACGACCGACCTCGATGCGATCGCTCGTCGGCGATCTGGAGATGCCATGCAGGCGACGCTCGCCCTGACTCTCCAGGCAGCGACGATGGCCGCCCAAGCTACTAAGGATTACGAGGGGCGACCCTCTAATGCTCGCCTTCATCAATATCTGAAGATCGCTTGAAGCCAGAATGCCGAGTTTGCTAACCGGATCCAGGCCATGGAGAAGGAATATCTGGAGATGGCCAAGTGAGCCAAGCCGGACCTTGACTGGATGAAGCAGGAGCTTGACCGGTCCCGAGGGGTGGCGGATCGATCCCGCGATCAGATGACGGAGGCTCGCTGGATGCACGCGGCCTCGCAGGAGGAGGTGACTGGCTTGAAGGCGACAGTGGATCGGCTCAACGGCGAGCTGGAGAAAGCAAAGAGAGAACTAGCCGCCAAGGTGGTCGAGCTTGCAGATGCTGAGAAGATGACTTCGGAATTGAAAGGGCAGATAAAGACGATCGAGACCGATCCCTACCTTAATGTGGCATACGTCGGCGAGTTCGCCTACTATATGGCCTATGTTGACGCTATCAGTGTCGCCAAGAAGGTAGGGATCGAGGTCGGCCCTATGATGGAGACCTTCAAGGCCTACGTACTCGAGCATCCTTTGAATCCAGAATTTTCCCTGCCGATCCTCGACCTCACTGACTTGGGGATCGACTTGAGCTAGTATCCTTTTCCGGATAAGCTTATTTATCCTGAAGTCGATGAGGGAGCGCGTACCGATCTGCCTGCTGGGGGCGAGGTCCAGTTGGGGTCGGCCTGATTGATTTTTATTTTCCTTTGCTTGTAATTTTCTGTTTTTCTCTTGTATTGCCTTCGGGCTCGAATGTACCAATTTTTTCGAATGGAATAAAATACTCCTTTTCCGTATCTGATTCTTTACATGTATGATCGTCTCTTTTTGAATATTTGCATATGCAATTATACAAGTGTTTATATGATTGCACTTGTTGCCTTGTTCGCCTGATTGACTGTTTGAATGTTGAATGGATCCGAATGTATTGGTATACTTGAAAATTCTTACTTGTAAATTTCTTGCATGTGTGTGTTTGAACGAAGCCGATCGTGTATGGTCCCTTCCTCCCGATTGTGTTTCAGGAATAGCTCCACTTTGCCCCTTGTTTTTGTATACTTAGTGTAAGTAAGGGGACGAAAATAGTATGTTGGATGAGCTATCTTGAGTTTGGCCGACTGTGTGCACGGTCGCTGAGTTCGATGGACCGACCTCCGTAACCGTGTCTTTATGTGCGAGGGACATTCCATCCGTGTGTATGTCCCGCAACTCACTTTATTATTAGGGTCCTCCGTTAGGCTGCGCCCGCCTTGTATTTAAACAAAAGGCGAGCGGTCTTGGTCTGGAGGAGTCCTTGCACGGGTCATTTGTCGGTTTATTCGACTCCACGTCCGCGGCTTGTTTGCACTTTTCTACCTCGGGTCGTCATGTTAGATGGCGACCATCGACGGTATATGTTGTGACGAGGTAGGGACGCGTCGCCTTGTCCGGGTACATCATGTTATATGATATACTTTGAGGGCGTGCGAGCGTGTCCACAAATTTATTTGGAGCGTCCTTCGGCTACGCCCGCCTCGTATTTAAACGAAGGGCGAGCGATCGAAGCTCAAGGGAACCTTGCATGGACGAAGCTATCGGTTCCATCGACCTCCAGGACCATGCCTGCACTTTTTCTACCTCGGATCGCCATGTTGAATGACGACCCTTGACGGTATATGTTGTGCTCGGAGGGGCGATTGCTTGCATAGGTCTGTCAAGTTTAGACGATGACCTCTTGTAAGGCGAGCGAGTCATCCCCTTTTTAGTTGCTCGTTTTCGTCGAGGCGAATCATATAGATGGGACATGAAAATCTCATTATACTCTTTGTACGTTGGGTAACTGATATTGAATACAAAGTTTTCACTGGTAGTATTTCTTTAAATGTACGGCGTTCCAGGGTATTGGTCCGGAGTGCCGTCAGGGTGTTCAAGTTCGTAGGCTCCCCTAGTTAGCCACTTAGATATCCTGAAGGGGCCTTCCCAATTCGGGCCAAAAATTCCTGTGTGAGTCTGGACCTTTTTGAGGACTAGGTCGCCCACTTGGAACCGTCTTTCCTTGACCTTCGAATTGAAGAACTTCTCGGATCTCCTTTTGTGGATTGTGTTCTTCATTTCTGAGGTCAGTCGCCGTTCTTCGAGCATGTCCAAGTTGATCCGCCGAGCCACATCATTGTCCGTTGTCATCTCCTGTTCGGTTTGGTGGCTGAGGACGGCGATCTCCGAAGGGATCACCGCTTCTGTTCCGAAGGCGAGGGCGAATGGGGTTTCGCCGTTTGAGTTTCGGGTCATCGTTCGATATGACCACAAAACATCTGGAAGCTCGCTCGCCCACCATCCTTGTCTGGATTCGAGTCGTGCTTTGATTGTATATTTGAGGATCTTGTTTACAGCCTCTACCTGCCCATTCGTCTGAGGGTGGTAGGGGGCCGAGAACAGCTTTTTGATTCCCCATTTCTCACATAATTGCATGACCTCCAAACCGTCGAACTGCTTCCCATTGTCGGAGATTATAGCCTGGGGTAGTCCGAATCGGCATATGATGTTTTTCCATATGAACTTAATTACTTGTTCTTGGCCGATCTTGTTGAGTGGCTCGGCCTCAGCCCATTTTGTGAAGTAATCGACCCCTACAATGGCAAATTTACATCCTCCTGGCGCCGTTGGCAAGGGACCGATGAGGTCGATGCCCCATTGGGCGAACGACCATGGACTGTACATAGAAGTGAGCTGCTCGGGGGAGAGTTTGATGTTTGGGCCCATCACTTGACACCTGTGACACGATCTGGCATAGGCGATCGCATCTTTCTGAAGCGAAGGCCAGAAAAAACCTTGCCTGGTTGTTTTGTGGATGAGAGCTCGCCCGCCAGCATGGTTCCCACAGATCCCGTCATGGATCTCGGCTAAAATGAGCCGGCCTTCCTCCGGCATAATGCACTTGAGGAGGGAAAGGCTGAAAGCTCGCTTGTAAAGTCGGTCGTCCAGTAGGATGTATCTGGTTGCACGGAGTTGAAGCTGGTGAGCTTTGATACGGTCGTCAGGGACCGTTCTGTCCTTTAAGTATTTAAGAAACGAAGTCATCCAGTTTTCCTCGGCAATGGCAATTGTGGTAACCAGGTTTCTGTCAATCGCCGGCTTTGCTGATTTCATGATTTGGATGTTAGAGAAATCGGCCGCCCCATCTGATGATGCCAGTTTGGATAGGGCGTCGGCCCGAGAATTGTGCTCTCTTGGGACTTGTTCGATTAGCACTTCCTCAAATTTCGTGCACATCTCGGCGACCAGTTCTTAGTATTTGATCATCTGTTCGCCGTGCGTCTCATATTCTCCCTTGACTTGGTTCACGACCAAGAGGGAGTCCATGAAGATGTGGAGACGGCGAACATCCAGGGCGAGGGCTAGATCGAGCACGCCTACCAAGGCTTCGTATTCGGCCTCATTGTTGGTCGCCCGAAACCCAAAATGTACGGCATTTGTGAAACTTTGGCCGTCGGGGCTGATGAGGACGATCCCTGCCCCTGCTCGCGAGTTGGTTGCCGAGCCATCCACGTACAATTTCCAAGCGGGGCGACTGATCTGGGTCGGACTGGGTGGGAACGTTAATTCTACCACGAAGTCCGCCAGATCTTGGCCTTTGATTGCCGTGCGAGGAGCGTACGTGATACCGTATTGGGCGACCTCCAGCGACCACTTGAGGAGTCGCCCGTTAGTGTCAGTTCGGTGCAGGACTTGCCTTAAGGGGAGAGTCGTCAGGACCTCCACTTGATGTTCGAAGAAGTAGGCCCTTAGCTTGCGAACACTCATGACTAGAGCGTAGGCGATCTTCTCCAGAGGCGTGTATCGTGTTTCCGCTTCATGGAGTGCTTGGCTAACGAAATATATCAGCAAGTGGGCTTGCCCCTCTGCTCGTACTAAAACAGCACTTAGCGCGACCTCCGAGGCCACCAGGTAAAGGAATAGTTTTTCGCCAGGGATCGGCTTTGCCAAGATCTGGGGGTTAGATAGATATTCCTTGATTTTGGCGAACGCTATTTGACTCTCCTTTGTCTATGCGAACCTCTTGTTCTTTATGGTCACGAAGAATGGCTTGCTTTTATCCCCGAGCCGAGATATGAAACGGTTGAGGGCAGCTAGACAACCTGTGAGGCGTTGCACCTGCTTGACATTTCGTGGCTCCTGCATGTCGAGGATCGCCTAGATCTTGGTGGGGTTTGACTCGATCCCTCTTTGGCTCACGATATGCCCCAAGAACTTCCCAGAGCTTACCCCGAAGTTTCATTTCTTGGGGTTTAGCTTCATATTGAACTTCTCGAGAATGGCGAACGTCTCGGCAAGGTTATTGAGGTGATCTTCCTTCTTGAGGCTTTTGACCATGATGTCGTCAATGTAAACTTCCATGGTCTTGCCAATATGATTGGCGAACATCCCGTTGACTAGTCGCTGGTAGGTCGCCCCCGCATTCTTAAAGCCGAATGGCATTCGGACCCAAAAGTATATGTCTTTTTCCGTGTGGAATGATGTGTGCTTTATGTCTTTTTCCGCCATTGGTATTTGATGGTATCCGATGAAGGCATCCATGAACGACATCATTTCTCAACCTGCTGTACTACCGACCAAGTGATCATTATGAGGCATCGGAAAGTGGTCTTTTGGACATGTCGCGTTGAGGTCGGTGAAGTCGATGCATAACCTCCATGAGCTGTTCGGCTTTTTGACGAGCACCGCGTTGGCGACCCACTGTGGGTCGTCTGTATATACTCCGATTAGTTTGTTATCGAGTAGTTTTTTGACTTCTATGTCGAGCGCTGCGTACTTCTCAGGACCGAATTTCCTACGTTTCTGGGGAACAGGCTTCCTTGCCGGGTCGATCTTTAGATAGTGGCAAGCGTGTTCTGGACTTATGCCAACCATATCTTGATGCGACTAGGCAAAGACTCCGATGTTCTCACGTAGTAAATTGATCAGATCCTCCTTTAATTCGAGGTCGATGCTTGTGCCGATCTGTACTTCCCTCTCCGGGCGAGCCGGATCTATCGTTATACTCTCCAACTCTTCAATGGGGACGGTCGCCTCTCGTTTGGAATGATTTCCGGACTCGATCCTTGGATCGATGTCGAGGCTTGGCTCGAAACCGATCCTTAGCTCGATGTCTGGTCAATCATTGTGAGATGCCGTCCTCTGAGTCGGGCTGGTACAAGGTGCTTGGCTCGTCGATCTCCATCGGTTGATTGTCGATCGTTTCAATGGTACACACGGTATGGGAATTATTGAAAGGAGTTACGACACAGAAGTAATTCAAACATTTCTTAGCCATTAATTGGTCTTCTTTTACAGTACCGACCGTCCCATCGGCGGTGGGGAATTTGATACAGTAAAAGAAACAGGAGGCGACCGCCTCGAAGGTTTCTAGAAATGGGCGACCTAGGAACCCATTATAGACGTTGGGCCTATCTATGATTACAAAGTTTAGGTTCCTAGTAATCCTAACCTCGGGATCGTAGTAACATGTTAGCTCGACAGAGAGCTTGGTCCTTCTGTAGGCTTGGGTCATCTTGTCGAACCTCGAGCACGGTGTCAAATGGCTTGATAAACTTGGTCAGGTTGCCGAGCTGGTCAAGAGCGGATTTGAATATGATATTGCAAAAGCTCCCATTGTCAACCAGCACGCGATCGACTATTTTCCCAAGGATACATGCAAAGATCACCAATGCATCCTCTTTGGGGCACTGCACTCCCTCCCTATCCTTGTTGGAGAAAGTGATGAGCGCGTCTATAGAGATGGTCGGCTCTGGGGGTACCACGACATGGACCCCTGCGAACGCCCTTAGCTCGGCCTTCCGCTTTCTATTTGACATGGTGGAAACCGGGGAAAGGCCTCCGAGGTTCCCACCTCCAGACTGAAGCATATTAATCCGGCCGCCAGGGTTGATCGGAGGGATCGATTCATCAGAGTACTCCGGCTCATTCTGTTCGATCCTTGCGACTTGATTGGAAGGGATTACATCGTTCTGTCGGCGCTCGTGCCCCCTGGTCCTCTCTGCTCGGGGCTCGGGCTTGGTGACCAAGTTATCCAATTTGCCTTCCTCAAACAGTCGCCAGAGTTGTCTGAGGAGGTCGCGTCACTGGCTGGTGTTGTGTCCGGGACTTTTATGGTAGGCACAGAATTTGCTGTGGTCTAGATGACTATTGTCCCTTATCGACTTTGCTTTGTTGAGCCATTCACGCCCCTTGATGGCGTTAAAGATGTGGGTCGGAGATATATTGAGGTTGCGGAGGAGGTGAACCTTCACATCCTCAAAGGCTTTGAATTCACCAGGTGGTCTTGTGACCGCCTTTCTGGGCTTAACGACCGCCTTCTTTTGGATCTGGGACGGCGCCTTTCCTTCTCCGGCAGATCCCTCACCTAAGCGGAGGGTGAGCATCCTCTGCCTAGCCAGGAAATCGGCGGCCCTGACGTGGAAGATCGTGTAGGTCGGGGGGATGTCCTTCGTAAGATGCCTGAACATGGGCGAATGGCCATGGAATCCCCCTAGGGCCGAGTAAAGAGCGAGCTCGTCGCTAATAGGCTCACCGGTGAGGACTACTTCATCTACCCGGTCGATGTAGTCTTCGTCGGGCTCGTCCTTCCCCTGCCTGATCTTCATCATGCGGTGGGGGTCTTCTGGACGAGCGACATTGGCAGCGAAATGCGACGTGAAGTCGTTCGCCAGTCTCTCAAAGCAATTGATCGAGCATGGTGGCAGTGAGATGTACCACCTATGGGCGAGGTCGCCCAATGTCAATGGGAACATTCGGCACTTCGTTGCGTCCGATGCTCCACATCCGGTCATGTAAATCCGGAACTTGCTCAAATGGGTCTCAGGATCCGATCTCCCCTCATATAGGGGTGTTTGAGGGGGAGCGATCGTTGGTTGAACTGGGGCGAGCTCGATCTAGACCGCGAGTGGCTCACTCGGTCCCGCGATCGATCTCCTGGCGCCTGCCCCAGTTTCTAGGAGCGCCTTCATTTCTTCGAGCTGGCGCTGCATGACGGCCATCACCGTAGCCTGACTGCTCGCTGATTGGCTCCCAGAGCGTGAGCCAAGGCGATCATGTACTGATCCCCTGGCCCCATGGTAGATGATGAGTTCTCCGCCACCGGGCTCAGTTCTTGGGCGAGCGGGGGCCCGTTGGCCGGCTTGTCTTCTAGGAGTCGGATATGCCGAATTCCTGATGACGGATTCGGACTCCGATGCCTCCCGGCTGGGGCCTGAACGCCCGGGTCGCCACGAGGGATCACTCCCTAGGCGACTGAAGATGGAGCCGTCCCGCCTTATGAGAGCCTTTTCCTGTGTCTCGGGGCTTTCTGTCGATTTCTCAACATATATCCCCTTGAGCTTCCACTTGCCTGCTCGGCGGATGGCTGACGGATTAATGGTGGGCGAGTCGCATGACCTCCGTCGCTCCCTGAGGATGGCTATAGCCTCCTCAATCTGTTCCGCGGTCTGGAACTGATCGAGTGAGAGGCTGGGACCGTCCTTCGGGGGCGGGAGTGAGAGTCTTGCATCACCGCGGTCACCTTCCGTCGTAGGCTGGGATTCAGTCTGGGCCGGAATGAGATGTCCGGCAGATCGCAGGGTAGCTCTTTTAGAGGTCGTGGCAGATGTCATGTTTCTGAAAGTTTTCTTTGAAGAGCAGTGAGTGTCTCTTCAAGTATATGCCCTGGAGAACAGTGAGTGTTCTTCGAGACGGTAGGAATAAAAATGAAGTTTTAGATCCCCTCCTTCTAGCGCCAATTGTTGTTACCCAAAATATTATCCGGAGATGATATTGCTGGAATGGTCGAGTAACAAACAAATGTGAGAACACTTCCGTGGGAAAATAAATAACACAAGATTTGTCGGGGTTGTTAATCCCGGTCTTGAATGCTCTCGCGAGATGTTATTAATATAGATACTTTGGAGTACAAATATTAATGTTAGGATCTATTACAATGAGTGTAAAGACTTCTAGTTATCTTATCTGTAGAGCGTGAAGATTGCCGGAAGAACCAGATATGAAGCTCTGTGTGTTCTTGCTTTAGATGTTCTATATATGTGAATGAATATCACTGTGTATATGTAAGTATTCGTCAGATGAGTTTTTGTTCTCTCTGTACGTTTTTTCGCTGTATTCTCGATGATGCTAGGCCACTGTTGGATGCCTGCTATTTATAGGAGACAAGGTTGCTGGGTCTTCTCCGGCGATCGTGGGCGACCGCCGTATTCTATATTAGAATAATGTGGGCGATCGTCCTATCACGTGGGGCTGTTTCCTTAAAGTCCGAGGCTACTGCTGGCAGCCAGCTGTGCGAGCCAATGGGAAGCCTGCACGCGTCCTGAGTCGCTGTCTGGGGAGGTCCCACCTTGTACCTTTCGGCGGGCTTGTCGGTAGGTGAAAGGCTGGTGACAGGTTGGGGTCAAAGGCCTTATCTTGCGGTGCCTTTTGTGGATCTGCACGTGGGTCCACGTCCGAGATTCGGTCTTCGAAGACTTTGATGGTTGTCGGGTTCACATGCAGTATGGGACGATCGTCCACGGTCAGGTTTCATCGGCGATCGCCAGATGCCTAGAGACGATCGCCTTGGACGCCGATCACTAGGTGCTTATCCACTGTCCGTCTTCTTTGACTGGCTTCTGACCACCGTGCTGATCGCCATCGAGGCGTATAAATCGCCGCACAACATGTGGTATCCTAAGGAAGAAGAATTCGATTTGGTAGGCTACAGCGACTTGGATCTTGGAGGCGGTAAGTTGGATAGGAAGAGTACAAGGGGTACTTGTCACTTCCTTGGACCAAGACTTATGTTATGGTTATGTAGGAAGACATTGGCCAACTCGTTTTATACAGCTGAGTCGGAATATTATGCTGCTGGAAGTTGCTGTATGCAGATTCTCGGTTGCAACAACACTTACAAGATTATGGAAACCATGCCAGAGAGTCACCAATCATGTGCGATAGCACGAGTGCAATTGCAATCACGCACAACCCTGTATTTCACTCGCGAACTAAGCATATTGATATGAGGCATCATTTCATTAGAAATCATGTTGAGAATAAAGATGTTCGGATCGAGAAGATCCATATAGACATCTAGTTAGCCGACATATTTACAATACCTCTCAGCACCACCAGATTCTGCATGCTTCGCCAAGAATTGGGAATGCTACAACCAGACTCCCTATAAGTTTTTACATTTTGCTCATCAATTGAGGGGAATGCTATAAGACTCATGAATACAGTATCCACTTTAATTAATTCTGCACTCAGAAATCCAAGTCATATCTTTACGGTGGGAAGAATAAGGAAGTATAACCTTCCTATAGATGACGTGTGCATTAATTAACGGGGAAACAATATGACCCAAGAATACAGTATTAATCTAAAATTGCTGTAAGAATTGAATCTTATATGTACCTTTTAAGGGGGAATGTTGTATTTCTGTGAATACAAAACATACACTATAGGATATTTATGTTGGGATTCGGTGCCTAAAACGAAGGCCCAGCGGAAGCGGTAAAACGAAAATTAATTCGATCCGAATCCCTACGAGGATCGATCGAGCTACGTATATACGAATATATAAACGAAAAGCAAGAGTCATAAGAAACTAACCCTCGAAGTCCGTTGATTAAATGGAAACCTTCTCTTGAGCTATTCCCCAAGCTCTTGAACGATCCAACGCCGAAAGTACCGCGTCTCTACTTGCCACGCGCCGGAGAAACGACCGGAACGACGATCACCTTGCTATCCTCCGAGGATACGGCTAGAGCTAAGTGATGAAGCTTCCAATATGAGATTATCACACTCTAAGTGTATAACTCACAACTCTCATTTATTTCTTGATTTTTCTCCAAGAATCACCAAGAACAAGTTGAAGAAGAAGATGAAGATAAGTGTTTGAACTCAAAGTCTCACTTTCTCTCTCTCTCAATGTATCTCACGGTTGGCACAATGATCATTTTAGAGAGTGACAAGTCTTCTCTTCTTATTCAATTCCTTTCCACATGAGAACAACTCATGTTTAACCCCACCTTGAAAAAGATATCAAATATCTATTCATTAAACACCTAATCAAGATTCCAATTGATTTAAAAATCAAAGTCTTGTCAAGGTGTGGGGAAGAGGCGGCTATGATGAAGAAATACGACGAGTTCGGTTCGTTTGAGACTCGAGAGTCCAAACAGATAAACTCCGATTCCGTTCCGATGTATTTATATCGATCAATTAATCCAATTAATTAATCATATCAAATACATAATAACATAATTAATTTCTCCAAGAAATAATTATATCCATGAATTAAATTAATCACCCGGTGATATATTTAATTCATTAAGCCGTAAATCAATTTATCCGATAAATCGATTTAAATATCGATGTCCCAAATTAGATATCCAATATCTAATATTCATAATGAGAGAATTAGCTTAATTCATTCCGTCGCCAATCTAATGCGCGACTCGGTAGGTCCGTCTCGATCGGCAATGGGAGGAACCAAAGAGTAGTAGCACCACCTAGCCACCTGGTGGCCTACACTGCTGTACCCCACGAGAACGAATGATTTGGATCATTCAAGAACCATTCGTAGTGAATACCGGTATACGTATAAACCCTTCTTTCAAATGTCCCGATCAAGTTATAGGGTCACGGTCGATCAAACCCTATCATGCTTGACGCTATGCATGCGTTAATGCAAATCGAGATCATCGAGTCGTGTATCTAATACAACTAGCTCCAATGCTTTGGCCAAAGACTTATGATCTCATCGCAATAACCGCATAGGACATATAACCCGCTCACTAACGGGAGAAAGAATTCTATCTTGCTATTCGGTAGGACTGCTACTTGCCGTCAAGATGCACGTCGAGGTTGACCCCGCCTTAGGTTTACGAGGTCGAACTACTCTAATGAAAATCTTGACGTCACAAGCACATCCCTACTAAATCCTCAAGTCTAAGGTTCACGAATACCTATCACAACCTTTCGATTCCGTCATTGGTGTCCGGAGTGAAATCCATGTGACGAATCGAGGGTGAGTCGGTTCGAGTATACTAATCCAATTAGCATACCTATAACGTGTGCTCCCACTAACCATTAGTGTTCGACAGGCACTCTCCATGTCAAAGAACACGTCATACAAGTCTTCACATAAACTTAACGCCCAGTCAAGTTTCATCGACTTGCGACGATTAAGTATTTGAGCTATAACCTTTCCGGTGCCGACTCCTTATCCAATAAGGAGTGGAACGTTTGCTCTCAAATACACGGACTAGTTTCTATATGTTTATTTACGAGTTAGGAATGCGGTAACTACCGGTAAATAAAGAAACATTCATTTGCCTTATATAATTGGTTTACATAATTACAAGTACAATGCCCTCACTCAACAACCTCTGAGTGGCATTCGAGGGCATACTCCTAACAATCTCCCACTTGCACTCAATGCCACACACTATGGTATCTAATACCCATGTTCTCTAGATGACGCTCCAAGCTAGTCCGAGAAAGTGGCTTGGTCGGTGGATCGGCGACGTTGTCGGCCGAGTCTACTCTGTGCGGTCTGATGTATCCCTTGCGAACAAATTCTCTTACGAGATGATACTTCCTCTCAATATGTTTGGTCTTTGTTGTGAAACCTCGGCTCCTTGGCTGCGCTACTGACTCGTCGTTGTCGCGATATAGCGGAACAGGCAACTCGGCACATGGTATCATTTGAAGTTCTCCCGAAACTTCTTAATCCGAACCCTTCCTTGGAAGCCTCCGAGGCCGCTTGATACTCGGCTGACGGTGGAATCGGTCGCGCTTTGCTTGGCACTACGCCAAGATCTTGCTCCTCCATTAAGAGTAAATATATAGCCGAAGTGGACATCGAGTCGTCCTTCGGTCCTTGGAAGTCCGAATCGGTGAATCCCACCACATCTAAATCTCCACCGCCATACATAAGAACCATATCTCTCGTTCTTCTCAAGTACTTGAGAACGTTCTTTCTGACGATCAATGTTCCCTACAGGTTTGCACGAAACCTACTCACCACGCTTACGGCATGCGCGATGTCGTGTCTTGTACACAACATAGCATACATAAGGCTACCCACGGCCGAAGCATATGGTATATTACTCATTTCCTTGCGTTGTTCCTCACTTTGAGGACACATCTTCAAGGTGAGTTTTATTCCATGTTGCATCGGTAGGAACCCTCTTTTAGAATCATCCATCTTAAATCGCTTTAAGATCTTATCTATATAGAGGGCTTGGGAAAGGCCTATTGTTCTCTTCGATCTATCCCGGTAGAGCCGAATACCAAGAATATAGGTTGCTTCTCCCAAGTCTTTCATGGAGAAATTACTCGAAAACCAAGCTTTCACAGAACTGAGCATTCCCACATCATTTCCTATTAGTAGAATGTCATCTACATATAGTACTAAGAATGCGATCTTGCTCCCACTAACCTTCTTGTATACACAAGGTTCCTCTTCATTTTGCACGAAGTCAAACTCTTTGACCGCCTCGTCAAAACGAAGGTTCCAACTACGCGATGCTTGCTTGATCGATAAATGGAGCAATGAAGCTTGCACACTTTACGAATATCGACTTCGGACACAAAGCCTTTAGGTGCTCCATATAGATTTCCTCCTCGAGGAATCCATTAAGGAAAGCCGTCTTTACGTCCATTTGCCATATCTCATAATCGTGGTAGCGGCTATAGCAAGCATCATGCGAATAGACTTGATCATGGCTACGGGCGAGAAGGTATCGTGTGTCGATCCCTTCCTTTTGGGTATAACCCTTTGCCACAAGCTTGGCCTTATAGGCGTCAACCTTGCCATCACCATCGGTCTTTCTCTTGTAGATCCACTTATTCCCAATGGGCACTATGCCCTTGGGGCGGTCTACTAGAGTCCGGACTGATTTACATGCATCGAGTCTATCTCGGCTTCCATAGCTTCACGCCATTTCGCGGAGTCTACATCCACCATCGCTTGGTCATAGGTCGTCGGGTCGGTCTCTTGGCTATCACTTGGAACCTCATGGAGACCCGGCTCCTCCAAGTGCACAAGCCCATACCTCTCGAGTAAATGAGACACCCTACTAGACCTACGAGGTGGTTGTACTTGTGTTTGAAAGTTCGGTTCTAGTTTCTTGCACAGTGTCTCTCGAGGAGTTTCATTGTATTCTTCTAAAGAAATACTTCTACCTTCCGCCTTCTGAATGAACTCATCTTCCGGGAAGTGTGCTTGTAAAGCAACAATGATCCTTCGATCTTCGGGCATGTAGAATAGATATCCCATCGTCCCAGACGGGAATCCAATGAAACGTCCTTCGAGACCTAGCTTCCAACTTTTCCACCTTAGTCTTCTTGACATAAGCGGGACATCCCCAAATCCTAATATGATTAAGACTTGGTTTCCTTCCTTCCCACATCTCATGTGGAGTTTTAGGAAACGGATTTGGAAGGACATCTGTTCAAGATATACGTGGCGATCAGTGCATACCCCACGGGTAAATCGGCAAGTCGGTATAGCCTAGCATGGAACGGACCATGTTCAACGAGTCGGTTCCTTCTTTACGACACACCATTTAAGCGAGGAGTACTGGAGGTATTAGTTGTGAAACTATTCCATGTTCCTTAAGGAACTCGTCAAACTCCGTACTCATATACTCGCCACCTCGGTCCGACCAAGTGCTTTGATATGATTACCGGTTTGTTTCTCGACTAGGGCCTTGAATTCCTGGAATTTCTCAAAGGCCTCGGATTTATGTTTCATTAGGTATACATAACCATACCTAGTATGATCATCGTAAGCGTAATGAAATATTGATATCCGTCACGTCTTTGCTTCCAAAGCACCACAAGCGTCGGTATGGATTAATCCTAGTTTATCGGCTCTTTCAAAAGTCCTGTGAAGGGGACTTGGTCATTTTGCCTTTAAGGCAAGATTCACAAGTAGGAAAGGGATCCGATCCCAATGGACCCATAAGTCCATCTTTTTCCATCTTGTAAACCTTGGTCGACCAACATGACCAAGTCTAAGATGCCATTTCAAAACTTGGTTGGTTTCATCCCTATCACGTTTTCTAGTCATAGTATTCACAACTACTTTGTTCTTGAGATTTAGATGATACAATCCATTCAACAATGTAGCGGTACCCACTAGTTTATTTCTAAAATAAATTTTGCAGAACCATCACCAATGAAAAATGAAAAGCCTTTTCGGTCCATGACCGAATGGATACAATGTTTTTGTGCCCCTTGGGCAAAACAAGTACATCTTCTAAAGTCAAAACAAAACCGGATTCTAAACCCCAAAAGAAGTGATCCTATGTCGGTCGCCTCGACACTATGCCCGCTTCCATTGTGATCATAACTTCTCCGGATCCAAGCTTCCTACTTTGTTCCGCATCACGATTCACGGTACAAATATGAGAACTAGCACGAGAATCCGGTATCAGAAGTAGAAAATACGATGGCAGAACAATTTGTTTCCAAAACTAAAAGTTACGTACGAAGTGCCATGAAGAATCGGACAGTCTCTAGCCCGGTGGCCCGGCTCACCGCACTTGAGACAAGCATCCTTCTTCTTCTTGTTCTTTGGAACCATCGGGGCCTTGCCCTTTCCCTTAAGGTCCTTAGCTTGTGGTCAGTCCGCTTCTTGGTCTTTTTCTTCTTATTCTTAGACTTAGAAGTCCGAAGAAATCACAAGTGCGAGACTCCTTCATCGCGGAGTCTTCATCGAGGCGAGCGGTCACTAGTTTGTTCATTAGCCCGGCTAAGTTACATGTAATTTCGTTGCGGTTGAAGTTCATAACAAAGCGTGAGAAGGAATCGAGGAGAGGCGTAGGATAAGGTCGGTTTGGAGAGAAGCATCCATTTTAAAATCAAGAGCCTCCAATCTCTCGATCATGGATATCATTTTGAGGACGTGTTCCCCAACCTTCTCACCTTCCTTCATCCTAGCACCGAGCAGTTGCTTGGATATCTCATATCTAGCGATTCTGCTGTGCTCACCATAAAGCTCGGTTAAGTGAGATAGAATGCACTAGCGAAGTCATTTTCTCATGAGCTCTTTGAAGCTCATTAGACATGGAAGCCATCATATAAGCACGGACTTTCACGTCATCCTTAACCCACTTTTCGTGGTTTTCAATCTCTTCTGATTGGCTCGGGTCCATACAGAGGCGCCGGAATGTCCGTCTCCAAGACATATCCCAGTGCCTCTATACTGAGGACAATCATCGGTTGCGGAGCCAATCCACAAAGTTAGGTCCCATTAAGGTGTTCTTTTGAGTAGAATTGCGAGTGGATTCATTGTCATATTGAGATTTATGCATTAAGTATAGCAGTTAATTAGCGACTCATTCAATTATGTTAAGTATAGAATTTAAGGTCTTTTCTATTTTGTTACCGGCTCCCACTATTTTTATCGGAATAACACCCTCATGTGATATCCTAAGTATCGTCGCTCTACTTCATAGTGGTGATCGAGTTCTTTATAAATCTTAATAGAGGGCAACCGAGCAGGTTTCTAGTCTATTAATTTTCATAAAGTGGTGTCCAACACCAACCCATCTAATGGATGATTCGATCTTCTTTTTCCCCTTGTTCACTCCCCTCAACCTATACGATTTCTATGGTTCGTGAACAAGTTAAGTTTATACCATCGACGCAAATCGGTTTCACAATTGAATCTTATCCGCAACCTATCGGGTTTCTAGGGATAAAATTTGCTCCAACCGAAGGCATCGATGCGCTCTCGGTAATTTATCCGTCCTCCCGACGACTACCCCGATAACTCGGAAGCATAGCACATTCGGTTTGGATTTCAATTTCGAAAACTCGATGGAGGAAGGAAAACCTTGAAACCTTATAAACTTAATTATTTATAGTGGGAGAATTTTCGCGATTAACGTTACACTTTGCACATTAATCATATTAGCGCGTTTGAGGCATTCATACAATATGAAACAACCATTCACAACCTAGTTGCTACCAACATGTGGTTCATGGACCGTTCTAGAAAACAAAAACTTCGTAATCTAATTACAAGTCTTCGACTTGAATCTTCGTCTTCTCGAAATGGATCTTCCTCCGGTCTTCATCATTACATATAAATTTTACATCGAAAATTGCATCCTAGATACAAACATTTCTAGTAAAATAAATAGGCTCAAAAGCGGCCTTTACAACCCAATCGAATAAAACGAGCGATTCAAATCTAAGTCCACGAACCACATCCCCATTCAAAAGCATTCATCCAATAAATACTATATAAATGGAAAGCGTAGAGATACATTGATCCAATCAACAATACGAACCGATCCAATCGATTCACAATCGGTAATTTGATAACGTTCAAAATAATTCGATCGACCATAAATATTCCAATTAATCAAATTTCCCTTATAAAATGAAATACCATAAATCATTTTAATCATATTAAATCAATTTAACATGCGGGAGATTAATTTTCAAGAATACGAAAAAATCGAGCCGGGGTGAAAACAGGCGGCATGACCGAGTCACCCTCGGCACTACCGGCGATCACGCTGGCTTGGCGAGTCACGCTCGGAAGAATCCGGCCAGACACGGCCGAGTCTAGGACACGGTCGGGTCGCTGGCGATGACTTGGTAGATCGCTAGGACACGGCCGTGTCATCCAGACACGGTCGAGTCACTTCGGCGGTTCACGCTCGTGTCTCGACACGGTCGGGTCTCCGGCGATGGCACAGCCACATTTGCGGACACGGCCGTGTCACCGAGGACACGGTCGAGTCATTCTCGGCCAAAATACCCTTTTTGTCCAAAAAGTCGTCCGACGACGATTCGGGGCTAGATTTTATTAGGATATCAATATCAATATTTTACGACTTTCATATCTTCAATATAAATCATATTTCCCGAAATTTAAGATTTATATTTAGACATAAACTTACGAAAAATACAATTATTACGAGCGAAAAACATATACCACGATTATGACTAAAATGATTCCAAATCATTCACCATCTAATCGAGCATTCCAAATGCCAATATCGTATATACGATCGCAAGACCTACGCTCCGATACCCTTTGTTGGGATTCGGTGCCTAAAGCGAAGGCCAGTAGGCGGTAAAACGAAAATTAATTCGATCCGAATCCCTACGAGGATCGATCGAGCTACGTATATACGAATATATAAACGAAAAGCAAGAGTCATAAGAAACTAACCCTCGAAGTCCGTTGATTAAATGGAAACCTTCTCTTGAGCTATTCCCCAAGCTCTTGAACGATCCAACGCCGAAAGTACCGCGTCTCTACTTGCCACGCGCCGGAGAAACGACCGGAACGACGATCACCTTGCTATCCTCCGAGGATACGGCTAGAGCTAAGTGATGAAGCTTCCAATATGAGATTATCACACTCTAAGTGTATAACTCACAACTCTCATTTATTTCTTGATTTTTCTCCAAGAATCACCAAGAACAAGTTGAAGAAGAAGATGAAGATAAGTGTTTGAACTCAAAGTCTCACTTTCTCTCTCTCTCAATGTATCTCACGGTTGGCACAATGATCATTTTAGAGAGTGACAAGTCTTCTCTTCTTATTCAATTCCTTTCCACATGAGAACAACTCATGTTTAACCCCACCTTGAAAAAGATATCAAATATCTATTCATTAAACACCTAATCAAGATTCCAATTGATTTAAAAATCAAAGTCTTGTCAAGGTGTGGGGAAGGGGGGCGGCTATGATGAGGAAATACGACGAGTTCGGTTCGTTTCGGACTCTCGAGAGTCCAAACAGATAAACTCCGATTCCGTTCCGATGTATTTATATCGATCAATTAATCCAATTAATTAATCATATCAAATACATAATAACATAATTAATTTCTCCAAGAAATAATTATATCCATGAATTAAATTAATCACCCAGTGATATATTTAATTCATTAAGCCGTAAATCAATTTATCCGATAAATCGATTTAAATATCCAATGTCCCAAATTAGATATCCAATATCTAATATTCATAATGAGAGAATTAGCTTAATTCATTCCGTCGTCAATCCTAATGCGCGACTCGGTAGGTCCGTCTCAGTCAGCAATGGGAGGAACCAAAGAGTAGTAGCACCACCTAGCCAGCCTGGTGGCCTACACTGTACCCCAAACGAGAACGAATGATTTGGATCATTCAAGAACCATTCTGTAGTGAATACCAGTATACGTATAAACCCTTCTTTCAAATGTCCCGATCAAGTTATAGGGTCACGGTCAGTCAAACCCTATCTGTACTTGACGCTATGCATGCGTTAATGCAAATCGAGATCATCGGTATCGTGTATCTAATACAACTAGCTCCAATGCTTTGGCCAAAGACTTATGATCTCATCGCGATAACCGCATAGGACATATAACCCGCTCACTAACGGGAGAAAGAATTCTATCTTGCTATTCGAGAGGACTGCTACTTGCCGTCAAGATGCACGTCGAGGTTGACCCCGCCTTCCGGTTTACGTGGTCGAACTACTCTAATGAAAATCTTGACGTCACAAGCACATCCCTACTAAATCCTCAAGTCTAAGGTTCACGAATACCTATCACAACCTTTCGATTCCGTCATTGATGTCCCGAGTGAAATCCATGTGACGAATCGAGGGTGAGTCGGTTCGAGTATACTAATCCAATTAGCATACCTATAACGTGTGCTCCCACTAACCATTAGTGTTCGACAGGCACTCTCCATGTCAAAGAACACGTCATACAAGTCTTCACATAAACTTAACGCCCAGTCAAGTTTCATCGACTTGCGAACGATTAAGTATTTGAGCTATAACCTTTCCAGTGCCGACTCCCTTATCCAATAAGGAGTGGAACGTTTTGCTCTCAAATACACGGACTAGTTTCTATATGTTTATTTACGAGTTAGGAATGCCAGTAACTACCAGTAAATAAAGAAACATTCATTTGCCTTATATAATTGGTTTACATAATTACAAGTACAATGCCCTCACTCAAAAACCTCTGAGTGGCATTCGAGGGCATACTCCTAACAATTTATAATCGAATCTAAATCCATACTTTTATACACAACAAACTGTTTTAAGTCCATCTGCACTGTCTGAATTTAAAACAATTTATTTTTCAATACTGAAGAGACACCTAGACTTTAATGCCTAAAACTACGGATTAGACGTACAAGTTACATCTGAATCGTGTTGGGTTTTACGTGTATCTAATACAATAAATATGAGCAAAAATGCAGCGGAATAAATTATCGAAAAATCCAGACTGGGATCTACATGCAGTAATTCAATTAATTTATTAATAGTTCGTCGAATTACCTTAATTCGAAGAACATATCTGGAACTGGACTAGAAGCTAATTAAATCCTCTTCCTCTTTCGGTGATCCACACACGAACAACGGGTACAAGCCGGATTGGTAGATCCTTACGAATAATATTGATAAACAGTACAACAATTAATTCCTTGCTAGAAGGATTTCTATTGTTGATCAAAATCAACTAAGAAAAGAGGACGGAGATGGCCGAAACGAATCTCCGAACTGGAAAACAGTTCGACCGATCTGTTGGGAAGGGGGTCCGATTTTTGGGTCTTGCAAAACTAGGGTTGTGCAATTTTTCTTATATGAACTTCTTGTCCAAGACCTTATATTTAGACTAAGTAAACCCTAGAGTCAAACTCTAGTATTTGCTTAGTTGTCCCTCACCTTATTAAATAATACAATACATATAATATGTAAACTTACTTATTATTTAACCCTTTAATAAATATAATATCTAATATTATATATTACTCATTATTTATTTTCTTTAAGAAATATAATATCCAATATTATATCTATTACTTATTCTTGCTTGTCTTTAGTTTTCGTATGCGTGACCCAAAAGGCTTATATTATGTTGGCAAATTATTTACCACCTTATTAAATAATAAATCATAAGCGGTCTCTAGTAAGATAATATGACTACCCAAATAATATAAGTTGATAGTCCATTAAACCATTTAACGTGTCAAATCTCTTTGTCGCGCGATATCATATTTAAACTAAGTCATGGATATTGTTATACTTATTATGTTCAAATGCTTTCTCGATCTTAAGTGGACTAGTTGAATCAAATGATTCTTCATTTGAGTATGGCCATGCATTTCCTTCAGTCCTACTTATGGAGGGCCCCAGCAGATATCTCTCTCACTAAAGAGAGGGACAAATCCCCATCTTGATTATTCATTGCCTCTACATGACTCCCACTAATCCCGATCGCTAACCTTTATGATCACCATGTTTCAGATGATGTTGGATTACGTCAAGGCATAGCAATTATCATGTTCGACTCTATGATAATCTCAGGTTCAAGGATTTATTGACATACTGTTATATTGAGATTCACTTATGATATTTTCATGAAGTGATCTCAATGCTGGTCTGTCCAGTATTGGTCCTCCAACCAATACCCATAAGCTTTATCTGTACATACGCATAATCATCCGATGATTATCAATCAAACTTATACTAGTATATCAATCACTTGAGTCTATACTCAACGTGATTGGACTAGGAACATTTGAATAATCTTATTATTCGTGAATAACTATTATTCGATTATTATAATATTAAAACATGCACACATTATAATAATCAGCGAGAAATAAACGATATTAAATAAATTTATTTAAATGTGACAATTACAAATCTAGGTACATCGAATGTCCTAGGGCACTATTCCCAACAATCTCCCACTTGCACTAGGACCATTCATTCATGACTTTTAGTCCTATCGATCTAGCATGCTCAACATACTTTCCTTGTGAGAGAGGCTTGGTAAGTGGATCTGCAAAATTCTCTTCGGTTGCTACTTTGGATAGTGTAATATCTCCTCGTCTGACGATCTCCCTGACTAGGTGATATTTTCTGAGTATATGTTTGGAATTATTATGGGACCTAGGCTTTTTAACTTGTGCAATAGCACTATTATTGTCACAATAAAGGCTTATGGGACCCTGGATGGTCGGTACCACTCCTAGTTCGGTAACAAACTTCTTGATACATACGGCTTCCTTAGCTGCAGCCGATGCTGCCAGGTACTCAACTTTTGTTACAGAATCAGCAACCGTGCTTTGCTTGGAACTCTTCCAACTCACAGCACCTCCATTCAATACAAACACATAACCGGCGTAACCATTTACTGCCAGCTTATTTCCCACTCCTCCATAAGTTAGGAAAGCATCCTTAGTTCTTCTTAAGTACTTTAGGATGGTTTTGACTACTGTCCAGTGACTTTCACCTGGATTTGATTGGTATCGACTTGTCACGCTAAGGGCAAACGATACATCTGGTCGAGTACAAATCATGGCCTACATGATCGATCCAATGGCCGAAGCATATGGAATCTTGCTCATGCGGGCTTGCTCATCAGGAGTCGAAGGACTCTGAGTCGTACTCAGATGAATGCCATATGACGTTGGCAAGAGTCCTCTCTTGGAGTCTTGCATATTGAACCTCATCAATATTTTGTTAATGTAGGTACATTGACTCAGACCAATCAATCTCTTTGATCTATCTCTTTAGATTTTTATCCCAAGAATATAAGCAATGTTTCCTAAGTCTTTCATTGAGAAACAACTTTCCAACCAAGTCTTGACTGTCTGAAAGGTGGGTATGTCATTTCCAATAAGTAATATGTCATCTACATATAAGACTAAGAAAATAACTATGCTCCCACTAACCTTCTTGTACACACATGGTTCATCATCATTTTGAATAAATCCAAACTCTTTGACAGTTTCATCAAAACAAAGGTTCCATCTCCGAGAAGCCTGCTTCAACCCATAAATGGATCTTTGAATCTTGCAAACCTTTTTAGAATTTTCTGGATGAACAAAACCCTCAGGTTGTGTCATGTACACATTCACGAGTAAGTTTCTATTAAGGAATGCTGTTTTTCCATATTTACCATATTTCATAATCATAGTATGCGGCAATGGCAAATAACATAATAAATAAATTTCAAAGACAATACACCAACGGACAACCACTGAACAGAATCACGCTTGCCTATCATCCTCGTACGGCTCGCATGCTCGTTTGCCTCCATGACCTGTACCTGAAATACAAAAGTATTTCCCCCATTTAAGGGGTTAGCGACAACTGCTAGTGCAAGTACAATCCATTTGAACTACCATTCTAATCAGATGAAAAAATGCGCCAAAAATCATTTTAGAAATCATTTATATTCCGAAATATTTACGGTGCACAAGCAAAAAAACACATTTCTCCAACAAAACATTTCAAAGTTAACCGTTGGTACGAGACTCACGGCCACCGTGCCCCGCAGAAGCCTCGTCGGACCATCCCTGGGTGGTTAACCCTAGTTCATGATACGCACACTCACGGAAATACGTATCCCCAAAGGCCCCGTCAGACCGTCCCTGGGTGAACATACACATATACATCCACAACAACCTCGGATGGCCATAATCCAAATACTAGAATATGTAAACAAATGTAAAGTACTTGCCTTTGAGTCATCTTCAATGAAATGGGGATGAACAACGACTATGAACGTCCCGAAGGAAACACGACCGATCCTAAATGAAGGATTAACGCAACTCAGTCCTATACGGTAACAATAATCGAATGGAATACTCTTACAACCCCAATTACAAGCTATAACAACCTACGTTCAATAGATACGGGCGAGGGTTTTCACAAAACCTCCCCGGAACAACAACTCACGGATTAAACATGACGGAAATAGATTGGGAATCACCCAATAACAATAATCGATAAGAAATATAGCAACATCACCTAAGAGATGGGTCTCGAAAAACACCCAAATTGAACAAAAGTAGGGTCTAGACGAAAATACCTTGGATTAGGGCGGAAGAGATGTATTAGGATGATGATAAACTTCACTTGGAACCCAACAATTGATCTCACGAAGAATTCCACAGCAAAACTTGAAGAATTGCACAAATCTCGCAGCTCACGGATGTAATACCCGTAATTTCGATTTCCGGTAATTTCTTTTTTTTCGGAGGAAGTCCGTTTTGATGACTCGCTCATGACCGTTTCATCATTCTGATAATGATTAATTCTACACTTTTTGGCATCCGAGTTCGTTTCAGTGTCGTTTTGTTGAGTTCCATGCTTTTTAGCGACTTTTCCGCACTTGAGTTCGATTCTTGCGAATATCATTTGAAACTACTGTTTCGAGTTTCCCGTAAGTCCGTTTAACTTTGTTAGATGTGTTGTGAACTTCGGTTTGGTTATTCGATCACGTATCGTGATTTTCGGGCGTTTTGGGCCATTTTGTAATTTACCTAAAGTTGTGGGTATCCGTATCTGTATTTGTCGTCTCGACCCTTTTATTGGTCGCGTATGATTAATTATTGCATTATGTTTTCATTTCGCACGCTAGTCCGGGCCAATAGCGCACGCTAGTCCGGGAAGGCTAGCGCACGCTAGTTCCGGCCCAGTATAAATGTGACAGAGCAGTCGCATTTTCATTCATTTTTCACTTCCTTCCTTTTCTGTTCGCAGCTGACGATTCGTAGGTGGCGAAGCCATGTTGTTTAACAACAAAATCCATGAAGTTCTTGAGGTTATATCATTGATCAATCATCCTATAACATCCTTCGATCCAGCGAATCAAGGTGAGATTTCCTAGAACCCTATTTTGAGAAATTTTAGGGTTTTTGCGTTTTTGTCCGATTCATTCCGTATTATTTATTAATTCATGTTGGGTTTGATTAATCTTGGTAGTATTCTTGTGTTTAACATCATTTAATCCATCGTTCTTCGTTGAATCGAGGTATAATTCTTGATTTCATTCGAATCGACTTTTTGGGGGATTTGTTCTCGATCTCGTTTTCCATCCATTTTTGATGGATCGATTGCGGTTAAATGATATTGTTAAACATATTGTATGGATTGTATATCCATATTTCAACTTGGAATTCCGTTTTCGTGTTTTGACGGGACAAATCGTGTTCTTGGCCGTTTTGGGGGAAACACTTGAACTTTCGTCATTCGTTCTTTGAATTCAACGGCTTTAAGTCGTGCTATGGAATTCATTTCATTGTTGTTATTATCCTTCGTAGTTCATTATCGCGAGTTGGCGATCGGTGGAGTCGGTGGGTTCGTAGTCGGTTCGTGTCAACCTACTTCGGTCGATTCTCCGCGTTGTTCTTATTCGAGGCAAGTACCTTGCCCATACTTTTCTTGTTTTGTGGATATGATAATTAGTGATCGTCTAAATGTGTTTGTTGGTCATTTGCATTGAACTTTCAAAGATTCGGGTTAGCCTTGTTAAAGGCTTGTTTTCAAAACGCGTGTGTATTGTGAATGGTTTGTCTTGTAAATGACTATGTGAATCCTATGGATATGTTTGGTGTTGATGATGCACTTGGTATTTGCTTGTGGACGTATATTGTTTCATTTCGGTGCATTGTGGTTTAACGTGTTGTTTTGCTAAGTGTTTGATGCCTCTTGTTGAGTTGTTTGGATATCCTTGGTGTGATATATTACTTGTGCTTTATTATTTCGCGGCCAGCTCGGGAGGGTCCGACGGGGCCTCGAGTGGGATTCGTGGCTTTATCCCGGTCCTAGGTGACGTGTGGTGCTTGAGTATTTCGCTAGCCAGCTCGGGAGGGTCCGACGGGGCCTCGAGTGGGATTTGTGGCTTCATCCCGGTCCCAGGCGATGCGAGTACGTGTTTTGTGAATGTGTTTGCTCACCTCGGGAGGGTTCGACGGGACCACGGAGGGAATTCCAATGGCTTCGACCTGGGTTCACGAGTGAAACTTCACCGCTACGTGTGTATATTTTGTAATTGTTTTTCGCTCACCTCGGGAGGGTCCGATGGGATCACGGAGGGAGTCCAATGGTATAGCCCTGGATTCACGAGTGCGGTTGCTTATGTTTTGTGAATGTGTTTGCTCACCTCGGGAGGGTTCGACGGGGCCACGGAGGGAATTCCAATGGCTTCGACCTGGATTCACGAGTGAAACTTCACGGGTGCGTGTGTATTTTATGTCCATCGAGGACGCATGACGTGGGTTTTAACCTTGTGTATTATGGTTGGTTTTATTTGTGAAAACAAAACCTTTGGGCTGTGACCCCTATTGATTTTGGAAAGATAAGGATTCGGTAATCCGAAATTATTTTCTATTAAAACTCTCGATGGCATTATAAACCGTTTTATAAATTGTTTTCCCTTGAATTGCGACCTTTCGGTTTTAGAATATTTTACCAAACTCTTGCCTCGGGAAGTGCTTTTCATTACGTTTGGATCTTTGAGGATTCCTGGTTATTGTTATTCGTAGAATGTGAATTGTATGGCTCGTATTTGCATTTTGTTCTTGCACTAGCAAAACAGTGGAGTTTTTCTAACCCCCGAGTATTCGGAGGGTGGATGTCTGTTTTTGCATTCAGGTTTGGGAGCATAACACAGGGTCGGCACGAAGGATGATGAAAGATGAACGATACTAATCACACGAGGACCCGTTCGATGTCATTGGTTTAGTTATAGTTTATTTTCCGCTGCAGTATTCTTTCCCGTTGTACGGGAGTGTGTTGTATTCGACCCCTTCGTGGGCATGTATTGTGTTTGAGTTGTATGTATTTATTGAAAGACCAAATCGGTCTACTGAGTCATTTTAGTCTTAAAGGCGTTATTGAGTCGTTCGGTTTTGTTACCAGCCTGGTAGAAACTTGAGGAAAGGTTCTACGGCGTGTAATATCCCTGAGCGGATTGGGGGTGTTACAACGGACGAGGAAGAAGTAGAAGAGAAAATGACGAAGTGAAGGTTAACTCAGGTTTATAAAACCTGACCCTTCATTACGTACGCTACGACAGAATGTTAACATACGCAACGAGGGTATTATGTGCGTAATGCACGCCAGCTAACGCACGTAAGGGCTGGGCAGAACCCACTATCCGATTTGTTGAGGTCGATAGCATACGCTACATAAGGCAGTTAGCGTACGCTAAAAAAGAAGCTTACGTACGTACCACACAGAGTTAACGTACGTAAGGGCTCGACAAGAACTGGGCAGAACCTACTGCCCAAAATGCTGAAGGCCATAACATATGTTACCACTAAGGCATAACGTACGTTATGCAGGCATCGATAGCGCACGCTAAAAAAGCATGCATAATGTGCGTTATGCATGCAGCAGTTCTGCACTACTGAACACCGTTTTCAGCACAGTACGATACAAGTTGGAACGCAACACAAGGACAATGCCCAGAAGCGTAAACACGTAATATTCATGACAACGAAGCTTAGTGCTGAAAGAAAATACACTTCCGACTACCGGGAAATTCGAAATACGATGAAGAAGATTAAATTCCCTAAACTTATAGGAAATTACAAAATGGCCCAAATGTCCGAAAATCACGATACAACGTCGGATTCACAACCCGAAACTCACAACATGAACAACTCAACCATACAAACTAAGGAAAACGAGGAAACAACGAAATCGAATGAGTTTTATGAAAATCTAACATACATACGGCAAAACAGAACATAAAATGGAATTACGTAAAAAAACATCTCTGAAACTCATCCAAATGGAAAAACTCCAAGAATAAAGTAGATCCAAAATGTCGAAATAGTTACACGCGAGTCGATAAAAATAAACATACACAAAAAATGGAAACTGCTAAAAATGGAAAGGTACGGATATTACATTCTCCCCCTCTAAAAAGAAGTTTCGTCCCGAAACTTAATAATCAAAAAGCTCGGGGTGCCTCGCACGCATATCCTCCTCAAATTTCCACGTCGCTTCTTCCACCCTGTGCCTAGACCATTATACTTTAACCAAGGGAATGGTTTTGTGCCTTAACTGTTTGTCCCGACGCTCCAAAATCCTCACCGGCATCTCCTCAAACGTGACGTTCTTCTCAATCTCCACGTCCCCGAAGTCAACATGAGTCGGGTCTGAAACATACTTCCTCAACTGAGAAACGTGAAATACATTATGCACGTGGCTCGACGATGGAGGTAACGCCAATCGGTACGCTAACTCCCCGACTCTTTCCAATATCTCGAAAGGTCCAATATACCTCGGACTAAGCTTCCCCTTTTTTCCAAAATGGAAAACTCCCTTCGACGGAGACACTCTCAACAAAACATGATCCCCTACCTCAAACTCCAGAGGTCGACGCCTAACAACTGCATAACAGTTTTAACGACTCTGAGCCGCCAGCATCCTCTTCTAACACCCCAAACTAGGTGAATATTACAGTGCTGTGGACCCCCGACTGGGACCCACTAGGTGAATGAAAATTAATGAATTAAGTGATATAATTGTAGTACCGAACCACAGTATATGAATAATTACTCCGATGAGGAGTTTCATTACAACAGACCCAAGATAATACCGAATACATGTATATTTTATGTGAAGATAAAATATACAACACTGAATGAAATGAATATCCAAATGGAAGTCTGCAGCGGAAATAAAATAAAGAAAACACGAGTGAATGAAAGGACTGGGGCCCCCCCTACTAGTATCACTGGGACTCTTCGCCGTCAATGTTCTCTTCCCGTGCCTTAGCCTTGCCATGACGTGAAAACAACATCCCCCAACGGGGTCAGTTACACAGAACAACAATCCTCAAGGGTTGAATATACACAATCATGATATATCTCAATTATGAAATATCCTTAGTTATGAATTTAAGCTGAAGAGGAGCATCATAGTACGCCCGTAATGATATGTGCAAGTTCACAAGACGGGTGTCCGGACACACCCGTCCTTGTACCTAATTAGTCTCACGGAGGTACATTATCGTGTGCACAGTCCAATGTGTCGGTGAACCCAACACATGACCATCACGTGCCCGACTAAAAATTCCACACATCCTCACCCGGCCACGCAATATGAACCTAGAAGGTCATATGGGCAAGAAATGACCATGAAGAATAATAATGAATAACAATCCAACAAAGTCAAGAATGACTCACCGAGATGAAATGATAGTGAAATGAATGATAGCTCAATGAAATGATTGGAACCGTCGTACCTCGTGAATGAAGTGATTAATGACAATTTCAAGTATCAATACGGTTAATACATTATGAATGAATTATGATTATGAATGAACAACAACGAAAGGAATGAATATCCTTTTAACAGAGTAAGAATTAACTTACTCAACACCGGTGAAGAATGTCCTTCCTCGAACAACGTCCAAAAAGGGATGCCGATCGCTCGAACAACCTTGATTGACAATTACCAACAATGCTCAATATATGAATCAAACACGATTATAACCGACTCAAACGTCGATACAACAATATCCAAACTCATTGAGGCATTCTAGCGAACACTTAGTAACCACACAACCTTTGATAATATCTAATCCCGAATACATCGAAACCAAACTCCAAAATGAGTATTTCAAACCAACAAAACGTCTCCAATGATATCAATAATCCCATAGGAATCCACAAAACAAGTTAACGACAACATCTAATCGAAAACCCCAAATTATCAAAGTCAACACCAAGGTGTTCTTGAATCAAACCCCAACAATACATGAAATCCGAAATATATGACAATAAATCCATAGGAATACGTTCATCCAAGATAGATAATCCATATCTAATATATTCCAACAACAATCGAGGCTCACACGGAGAAATCAGAAAGAAAAAGCTCAAAAGTCCGAAATTCTAGATTCAAGAGATTATTACCTTGATTTGACGTGACGGGGATGATGAAATGATGATTAATCCAACTCAAAAGCTTGAAGATGATGATAGGTGATAGTAGCTCGAAGAACACTCTCCAAGTCATCCAAAATCGCCCGGAATCGCCCAAAAATGAAGTGAGAAATGAAAATGACGAAGAAAGGGCTGAACTGTCCTATTTATAGAAATCTCAGTTTAGCGCGCGCTAGCTCCAGTTCTTAGCGTGTACTAACGGGTGTTTTGGGTAGTCCAGTACCCACTGTCCTTAAATGGTAGCGTGCACTGCGTACCTTTTTATAGCGTGCGCTACGGCTGTACACTTAGCGTGCGCTAACCCCAGAATGTTAGCGTGCGCTAACGAATTATCTGATGCCCAGTACTGGAGTCCAGAACCTACTGTCCTCTGATCTGTTCGCGATAGCGTGCGCTACAACCAATATTTAGCATGCGCTACTACACCGTTTGCATACGCTAAAAACCACTCATAGCCTGTGCTATGAATTAATCCAATTCAGTCCAGTACCCACTGGACTCTGCCTGTCCGACCTTGGCACGCGCTACACCAAAATGTATAACATGCGTTACTACAATCCACTACCGCGCGCTACTTACCATTCGTAGCATGCGCTACTTATAACTCACCTGCAGTCCAGTGCCTTCTGGACTGTCAGCCTGAACAACATTAGCGTGCGTTAATGCTGAGTGGTAGCATGCGCTACCTGTACTCAATTAGCGTGCGCTACTCCACACACACAGCCCACAACAAAGATGACAATGATGATACGATCGGCCCGACTATCCAACCGGGTTGGATGATAAATAAAACTGATACGTGATACCAATAAACTCCGAATGGTGAATATAATGATTGAATATGTGTGACAAATGATCAACAATGAGTGAAAATTACTGAGTGATAATTACAGAATGATTAGTACTGAATGATAATGACTGAATTACAACCGAGTATTACACCTCTCTCTAATCAACTCAACTTTCTTCCTCGTCTCTAACACAAGATCCGGCTCGGTGCCAACTAAATTGGACGGCTCATCCCAACATATCGGCGATCGGCTGTAATACCCGGTTGTAATTTAGTCATTATCATTCAATAATTATTAGTCAGTAATTGTCACTCATTAATTTTCACTCATTAATAATCACTCATCATTCACACTCATTCAATTGTGTTCACCGTTCGGCATAATTTTTGTAATACTCGTGCTTTTGTCCCCGTACTTCTCGAATTCTGTGATTTATTGTACTCGGTACATCATTATAGGATGAACTGCATGTCGAGTAGGGCCGCACGAGCAGGCCACACGAGCAATTTCTCGGGCGTGGTGCTCGTGTGTTGCGGTTGGACTGGACAGGAGACCCAGCGGTCGAGTCAGGGCCGCACGAGCAGGCACATGAGCAACTGCTCGGGCGTGGTGCTCGTGTATTGCAGCTGGACTGGGCAGAAGACCCAGCGGTCGAGTTAGGGCGGCACGAGCAGGCCACACGAGCAACTGCTGGGGCATGGTGCTCGTGTGTTGCGGCTGGACTGGGCAAGAGACCCAGCATTTGAGTCAGGGCCACACGAGCAGGCCGTACGAGTTATTGCTCGTGCGCGGCACTCGTGCGCTATAGCAGTGGCCGGCAGAAGCTTCACGCACGACTGGACACACGGACACTTGATCGTGCGGTTTTAGTCGTGCATCCCTGTGACCTATATAAGTGGACCGACGGGTTTTTTCTCATTTTCACCATTGTCATCCCCTTCTTCCGCGGCTAGAGCTTGGAATGCGCTTGTGATCGGAGAATTCACATCCAACAAGGTTTTTGAGTTCGTATCATCATTTATCATCTCCTAATCTCCTCCTACCGTCCGAATCAAGGTAAACATCTCTTGAATCTAGAATTTCGGAATTTGAGTGTTTTCCTTCCGATCTCTTCGTGTTAGCTTGCTTTTATGTTGGAATATGTTAAATATGGATTATCTACCTTGAATGCATGTATTTCTTCGTATTTATCAGTGTATATTACGGATTTGATGAATATTTGGCGAAATAATCAAGAACCCTTGGGGTTTGACCTTGGATTTTTGGGGGTTTCCGATTAATGTAGTTGTAACCTTGAATTGTGGGTTCCTATTGAATCATTGATGTCGCTAATGAATTTTTGTTGGATTGAATTGCTTGTGGAGGTTGGTTCAATATATTTTGGGGGATAGTTGTATCCAACGGGAAAATGTTTACGACGTATCCATTAGAATGCCCCAGTGAACTTGGTTTTGTCATATCGACGTTTTGAGTTAGTTATAATCATGCTTAATACGTATATTGAGCGGATTGTTGGTAATTGTGTTATTCAAGGTTGTTTGAGCGGCCGACATCTCATTTAGGACGTTTGTTCGAGAAAGGACATTCTTCACGGGTGTTGAGTAAGTTAATTCTTACTCGGTTAAAAGAATACTCATTCTTTTCGTCGTTGTTCATTCATAATCATAACTCATTCATAATGTATTAACCGTATTAAGACTTGTAATTGTCAAATAATCATTTCATTCACGAGGAATGACGGTTCCAATCATTTCAATGAGATATCATTCATGTCATTATTATTTCATCCTGGTGAGTCTTTCTTGACCTTTATCGTATTGTTATTCACTATTACTCATTGGTCACTTTTGCTCTTGTGGCCTTCTGAGTTCATAATGCGTGGTCGGGTGGGGATGTGTGGAATTTTTAGTCGGGCACACGATAGTCATGTGATTGGGTTCACCGACACAATGGACTGTGCACACGGTAATGTACCTCTTTGAGACTAATTAGGTACAAGGGCGGGTGTGTCCGGACACTCGTCTTGTACACTTGCACATACCATTACAGGCGTACTATGATGCCCCTCTTCAGCTTAATTTCATAATTAAGATGTATCATGATTGTGTTTATTCAATTCTTGAGGATTGTTGTTCTGTGTAACTGACCCTGTTAGGGAATGTTGTTTTCAGGTCATATCAAGGCTAAAGCATGGGAAGAGAACATTGACGGCGAGGAGTCCCAGTGATACTAGTAAGGGCCCCCAGTCTTTTTCAGTCATTCGTGTTTCTTCATTTTATTTCCGCTGTAGACTTCCGCTTGAATACTCATTTTATTCAGTGTTGTATATTTTATTTTCATATAAAATATACAGGTATTCTGTATTATCTTGGGTGTGTTGTAATGAAACTCCTCATCCGAGTAATTGATCATATAATGTGGTTCGGTACTACAATTATATTATTTAAGTCATTAATTTTCATTCGCCTAGTGGGTCCTCGGGGGTCCACGACACTGTAATGGTTGCCTAGTTTGGGGTGTTGCATCGACATCGTCGGCCATAAAGCGCCTCATAGGGTGCCATCTTAATCGACGAATGCCAGCTATTATTATAAGTAAACTCGATCAAGGCCAGATGCTCCTCCCAATCGTTACTCCAGTCTAGCGCACACGCGCGCAGCATGTCCTCGAACATCTGAATGGTACGCTCGGACTTTCCATCGGTATGAGGATGGAAAGATGTGCTCAAACGCAAACGTGTCCCCAATGCCTTATGTACCACCTCCCAAAAATGCGATACAAACCGGCCAAGTCTGTCCGAAATAATAGTCTTCGGCGTCCCATGAAGTCTTACGATCTGTGCGATAAAAATACGAGCCAAGACCCCAAGTGTTCTTGATGCCCAGAAAATGTGCCGACTTAGTCAGTCGGTCCAAGATCACCCACACCATATTCATTCCGGTCTTAGACCTCGGCAAATTCGTGACAAAATCCATAGAGATATCCTCCCACTTCCATTCTCGGACGGGAAATGGTTTTAACAACCCGGTTGGCCGCTGATGCTCGATTTTGACTTGTTGGCAAGTCAAACACTTAGCCACAAACTGAACTACCTCATTCTTCATGTCATTCCACCAGAAACTCATCCTAAGATCCTTATACATTTTACTCGAGCCCGGATGGACTGAGTAAGGTGACGCATGAGCCCTCGCATAATATTCTGTCTCAATTCCAAGTCGTTCGGAACACACAGCCGATCTTAGAATCTCAACACACCATCCTCATGTACCACGAATCCCGGGGATTTCCCCTTCTCCACATTCTCGCGGAGCTGAACAAACATAGAATATTCCAACTGTCTCGATTTAATGTCATCGACTAGAGACGAAGTGATCTCAAGAGTGCGCAACTGACCGACACTCCCTGGTAGCACAACCTATACACCCAACCCTATCAACTCTCGCTGGAGCCCTGGCTGGGCCGTGAGTAACTCAAGTTCCAGAAGCGATACCGATTTTTGGCTCAAGGCATCTGCCACCACATTTGTCTTGCCCGGATGATAAAGGATCTCAAGGTCGTAATCCTTAATTAACTCCAACCACCTTCTCTGCCTCATATTCAGTTCCTTCTGCGTGAAGATATACGTTAGGATCCTGTGATCGGTGAAAATCTGAAACGACGAGCCATATAAGTAATGATGTCAAATCTTCAATGCAAACACAACTATGGCTAACTCAAGATCGTGGGTAGGGTAATTCAACTCGTACGGTTTCAATTGACGGGAAGCATAGGCAATCATCTTCCCGTGCCGCATGAGTACACATCCAAGCCCTTGGCCCGAAGCACCTCTATAAACTAAGAAACCCTCATTACCACTCGGTAAAGCTAAGACGGGAGCGGTCGTCAACCGTTTCTTCAACACCTCGAAACTCTTATGCCTCTCGTCGGTCCACACAAACTTCTATGACTTCTGCAACAACTGGGTAAGCGGTCGAGCGAGCTTAGAGAACCCCTCGACAAACCTACGATAATACCCGGCCAAACCCAGAAAACTACGGACCTATTTCACGTTCTTGGGCGGCGCCAATCTCTCATCCTTAATATCTACTGCAATCAGATTGGAAGGCCAATCTCTCCCCGCGATACTCACAGGGAAAGCCCTAATCTCACGATCCCCCACGATGCTATCCCCACTAGGCATTTTAACAACAAATGGTTCACAAGCAACTAGGCAATCAACATGCAGACGACACACATAATCCAGAGAGATGAAAGAATGTGTAGCACCATAATCAAATAAAACAGAAATAGGATGGTCAAGATGTGAACGATACCTGTAGCCACCCTCGCGTCAGGATCTCCAGCTTGTCTCATCTTATACACATGGGGCAGAAGAGACCCCGCACTGGAAGCTCCCCCTCTGGAAAGATGCCCGCATCCTCGACCTCTACCAAAACTCTGCTGAGGCTGATTAACTTTCGACATCTGATTCACGCTCGGTTCTCCTGTAGCCGGGGCTGACACTTGAGTAACTGGTGCCCTACCCGCATCTATACAATACGTAGCACGATGCCCCATCCGACCGCAAGTAAGATACTGAATCGGAGGCCTGTCACACTCACTCATCATGTGTCCGGGATGACCACAGTTAAAGCAGGTAGGACCACGAACGGAAACAGTAGGAGCAGACTTAGAACTATTTCCTTGCCCAAATGACGGGGACTGGTTCCCGAAGACTCGCGAACCAGACTGAGCCTTCTGTTACCCGCTAGACTTACCTCCTGAAAACTGACCGGAGGTCTTCTGTTTCTTACCCTCGGTTGCCATCTCTGTCGCAAAAAACGACATCTCATAAGCCATTGCTTTGTTCTGATAATCCTTCAAAGATGTGCACCCGAGGCCAGACATGTAGTGACGAACCCTCGGTTTCATCCACATGTCAAAGTGGCGGATCTTATCTAGCTCATCTCGGACCTGATTTCTCACGTAATGGAGTTGCTGATTGTAGTCCTTGATCGCCTGATAAATAAGAACATCCTGGGGCTTAGCCTCAAAGATGGCTCAGATCCTTCACTCTTTTACTAGCCATGGACAAAATTCGTCCTCCATCAACTCTTGGAACTCTGCCCAAGTGGTTTCCCGGTCTCGTGGTTTCACTGCTTGCCACCATGTTGCTGCCTCCTTGGCGAGGAAGTACTGAGCGATGGGTACCTTCCTCTCCTCGGAGCAGTTAGCCGCCTCAAACACCTTCTCCATCTCAAATAACCAACTCTCCCAACCGAAAGGGTCGGAAGTGCCATCAAACTGCGGAGGACGTATATGAATCACGTCATGAAGTAACTTATCGGTGCCGGATCCAGTAGGCGGAACCGGGTTAGCATTAGCTTGGCCGACCAAGATGGCCTGAGTCAGTAGCGTCATCTGGTTCGCTACTTGCTGTAGAATATTCGCTACTCCGATATTCAAATGAGCATTGCCGGAGCTAGAAGACTGATCCTGCTGGCCCCCGGCACTGGGTGGAACACTGTTCGACAAGGAAGGCATCGCCGAATCAGTTCCTGAGTTATCGGACATGGACGCCCCACCGGCTGCGCCACATACCCTACCACGTCCGCGACCGCGTCCGCATCCTCTACCAGCAGGTATTCTGAAGAAGTAACGGGTGAGTACAGTTCAAACGCAAAACGCAACAAGATACCAAGAAAGGAATAGAACATGACAACTTAACGAGTCAAGTTAGGAAAAACTTATGAGCACTGGTGTACTGAGATGATGGCGTAGCAGTGATACTGTTAAAAAATGACACTCGACTAGACCCAAATAACCGACAGCCTAGGTATCCATAAACCTAAGCTCCGATACCATATTCTGTAACACCCCCAAGATGATCATGGCATATTACAGCGCCGTGGACCCCATACTTTGGAATCTACCAGGCTAACGTACCATCCCGAAATTCGACAAAGACATACATCATCAACAAACAGACAATTTCTCAATCCACGACATTCAAAACAAAAGACTGAAATTTGACAATACCATTCGACATCAAATCCATCCCAGAAATGGGTACACAACATTAATAAATTCAAGAAGGAAGTACTCGAGTACTTAAGCAAATGACATAATAAATAAATTCTAAAGACAAGACACCAACGGACAACCACTGAATAGAATCACGCTTTCCCATCATCCTCGTACGGCTCGCATGCTCGTTTGCCTCCATGACCTATACCTGAAATACAAAAGTATTTTCCACATTTAAGGGATTAGCGACAACTGCTAGTGCAAGTACAATCCATTTGAACTACCATTCTAATCAGATGAAAAAATGCGCCAAAAATCATTTTAGAAATTATTTATATTCCAGAATATTTACGGTGCACAAGCACAAAACACATTTATCCAAAAAAACATTTCAAAGTTAACCGTTGGTACGAGACTCACGGCCACCGTACCCCGCAGAGGCCCCGTCGGACCATCCCTGGGTGGTTAACCCTAATTCGTGATACGCACACTCACGTCAATACATATCCCAAGAGGCCCCGTCAGACCGTCCCTGGGTGAACATACACATATACATCCACAACAACCACGGATGGCCATAATCCAAATACTAGAATATGTAAACAAATGTAAAGTACTTGCCTTTGAGACATCTTCGACGAAACGGGGATGAAAAACGACTACGGACATCCCGGAGGAAACATGACCGATCCTAAACGAAGGATTAACACAACTCAGTCCTATACGGTAACAATAATCGAATGGAATACTCCCACAACCCCGATTACAAGCTATAACAACCTACGTTCGATCGATACGGGTGAGGGTTTTCACAAAACCTCCCCAGAACAACAACTCACGGATTAAACATGACGGAAATGGATTGGGAATAACCCAATAACAATAATCGATAAGAAATATAGCAACATCACCGAACAATTCGAGTTCAATCTAGCCAAATCCCGAAAAACCCCCAAATTGAACAAAGGTAGGGTTCTAGACGAAAATACCTTGGATTAGGGCGGAAGAGATGGATTAGGATGATGATAAACTTCACTTGGAACCCAAAAATTGATCTCACGAAGAATTCCACGGCAAAACTTGAAGAATTGCACAAATCTCGCACCTCACGGACGAGGAATAAGTAGAAGAGAAAATGACAAAGTGAAGGTCAACTCAGGTTTGTAAAACCTGACCCTTCATTACGTACGCTACGCCAGAACGTTAACATAGGATACGAGGGTATTACGTGCGTAATACATGCCAGATAACGCACATAAGGGCTGGGCAGAACCCACTGTCCGATTTGTTGAGGTCGATAGCGTACGCTACATAAGGCAGTTAGCATATGCTAATAAAGAAGCTTACGTACGTAACACACAGAGTTAACGTACGTAAGGGCTCGACAAGAACTGGGCAGAACCAACTGCGCAAAACGCTGAAGGCCATAATGTACGTTACCACTAAGGCATAACGTACATTATGCAGGCATCGATAGCGCACGCTAAAAAAGCATACATAACGTGCATTATGCATGCAGCAGTTCTGCATTGCTGAACATCGTTTTCAGTACAGTACGATACAAGTTGGAACGCAACACAAGGACAGTACCCAGAAGCGTAAACATTTAATATTCATGACAACAAAGCTAAGTGCTGAAAGAAAATACACTTCCGACTACCGGGGAATCCAAAATACGATGAAGAAGATTAAATTCCCAAAACTTATAGGAAATTACAAAATAGCCCAAACGTCCGAAAATCACGATACAACGTCGGATTCACAACCCGAAACTCACAACATGAACAACTCAACCATATGAACTAAGGGAAACGAAGAAGCAACAAAATTGAATGAGTTTTATGAGAATCAAACGTACATACGGCAAAACATAACATAAAATGAAATTACGCAAAAACATCTCCGAAACTCATCCAAATGGAAAAACTCTAAGAATAAAGTAGATCCAAAATGTCGAAACGGTTATACGCAAGTCGATAAAAATAAACATACACCAAAAATGGAAACTGCTAAAAATGGAAAGGTACGTATATTACATGTAGTAGGTGATTCAGAACTCACCTTATTTTAGGATTTCGGCCTTTAGGGAGTCTTTCCAGATTTCTTGATGAATTTCCAAAACTTCTGCGTAAGGAGTGCTACCTCGTCTTGCCACAGCACATCATCATCATCTTCTTTTGTGGCTTTAGAGGTACTGGGAGCAGACTGTGTCTCCGTTCAGATACAACCGCAAGAGTTGTAGTCTTGGCAGGTGACTCCTCTGTCTTCTATCTCCTATAAATATCACACTTGAAAGGCTCGATGTCAGAGAAGTGATCGGATACGGATATTTAATTAAGATTACAAGACACACCCGTAGCTGCGGTCTTAATCTCCCACTGGGCGGGGAGAGATCTAAATATTTTGAGGTTTTTCTCCTTTTAGGAGTACTATTTGCCCGTTGCTTCAAGTTCATGGACAATGCTAGTGAATCTGAGGTCAATATCATCAAGAGTGTCTAAAGATCTCATTTCAAAAGACAAATTATTGAATGAGTTTCTGAATTTTATTTTCTTTGGAGAGCTCATTACCCTCACATATCATCTTGAGTTTATCCCAAATAGCTTTGGTTTTCTCACAGCCTTTTACCTTCGAGAATGTGCTTTTGTCAAGAGTGAAAAATATCGCATTCTTGACTACATTATCCAGGTTTGCTTGCTTTCTTTTATCAGTTTTCCACTGATCACGAGGCTTCTCCAGCATCTACGCATGGGCTTGGCCTTCAACCATAACCTTTGTACTAAACTTCATTATGGTGATAGGTGTAACACCCCCAAGTTATTCAGGGAATATTACAGCGCTGTGAGCTCCACCGTGGGACCCACAAGGCAAAACATACGCGGAGCTATAAATTTTGACCGAGAAGGTCTAAATACAATGGAATGAAGAACAATACAAAGGGTATTCAAAACATATCCAATGTATCCATATACATCACAACACAAATCAAAACCTCGGCAAACACAGGCCAGAACATCAAGGAAATGGAAAACAATACTCGAGTATTCATTAACCATTCCAGTACAACAACACTGAATGGAGAAACACAAAACATAACCGGAGGAAGGACAAAGTATCACGTTTGCCCATCATCTTCATGCCGACCCGATACCTGCCTATCCGCTCTCCTGGAACCTGAAATACATGAAAAGTATTTCCCCCATAAAGGGGTTAGCCGTCGAATAGCTAGTGCAAGTATACCAGGTATGAAACACAATACTCCTCGACAATAAAGTAAAGGGAACCGTCAATTCATCAATTCAATACTAGTATTCCGGAATAACTACATCTCATAGCATCACAACAATGCATACATGATCAACCATGGAACCGCACCAAAGGCTACGGAACCCTCAGGGGACCCGTCAGCCCGCCCCAGAGTGGTTAACCCAAATTATTCGTGGAATCGCACCAAAGGCTACGAAACCCTCAGGGGACTTGTCGGTCCGCCCCATAGTGGATATAAATAAATATGCCAACCATATATCTTACTTTCAAAGTCGAGAACGTACAATCATAAATATATATTTGCCTTTGAGACATCGTGAAATTGAACGGAAAAGAGTATGAGTTCGGTAGGTCCAAGAACGTGCTTCCGGCACCTAGACGATTCGTAAGGTATATGATAATCAATAATCTATACTCATAATTCACGAAGAAACTCCCGAAACCCATCTACGATTTACGAAAATACACGGATAAATAACTAGAGGTTGGAAAATTGCCCAAACTATCACAAGTCCGAAAACGGCACAATCCAATCCGTAAAATCATAGGAAAAGCATGTATATGGAATAGATACATCATAATCTCAAGGTTCTCAAGCTTCAAAATGGATAAATCGACGAATCTAGGAAAAACCCCAAAATTCCCAAAAATAGGGTTCTAAGGATTTTTATCTTGATTTGGACGTTATGATGGATTAGATGTTGTGAAATCCTTGTTCTCCAACCAAATATCTAGTTGTTTGATGAAGAATCGCTTCCAATTGCCCAAAATCGCTTCTCCCGAGCTTCTCCGGTCGAAAATAAGTGAAAAGGATGAAAAATGACGAAATGAAAGTCAACTGTCCAATATATATCCACCCAGTCTAGCGCACGCTACGCCTCCTTCATTAGCGTGCGCTAGCGAGGTCACCGGGTAGCCCAGTGGCTTTTGCCGGCCCCGTTAGCGTGCGCTAATCGCCTTTCTCTAGCGTGCGCTAGCCAAAAAGTAGCGTCCAGTAACTGGAGTCCATAACCTACTGTCCTCTGCCCTGCTCAAGCCTTAGCGTGCGCTACCGCTATGGATTAGCGTGCGCTACGCAGCTCTTATAGCGTGCGCTATCCGAAGACTAGCGTACGTTACCTGATAGTCCAGAAAACCTGACAACCTCACTGCCTCTGCCGACCAGCCCGTTAGCGTGCGCTACAGACGGATGTTAGCGTACGCTACTAACCACGAATAGCGTGCGCTAACGAACTCCTAGCGCGCGTTACCCAGAGCAGCCGAAGCATCGGGTTCGACTGACCGTCCTTAGCGTGCGCTACGGCTCAAATCTAGCGTGCGCCACTCAAATTGAATTAGCGTGCGTTAGCCTAGGCCTAGCGTACGCTATTTCTCTGACCCAGAACACTTCCGCAAGGTCTAAACAACACGATCGTGATACAAACAAGATATCAAACTATATAACAATATCAACCACATCACCAAGAGTTTACAGAGCGACAAAATAAGAAGAACGGCAAGGTCAAACAGTCAATAAAAAGTACGGGTATTACATTCTCCCCCTCTAACAAGAAGTTTCGTCCCAAAACTTAAGAAATAAAAAGTTCGGGGTACTCTTTCCGTATCTTCTCTTCCGTTTCCCAAGTCGCTTCCTCGACTCCATGTCTCGACCATTGAACTTTAACCAGTGGAATGGTCTTATGCCGAAGTTGTTTCTCGCGATGCTCAAGGATCTTCACGGGTCTCTCCGAAAAGGTAATATCCTCGGCTACGTCAATCTCACTGTAGTCAATAATGTGGCTCGGATCCGGCACGTACTTTCTCAACTGAGACATATGGAAAACACTATGGATGTGACTTAAAGCTGGAGGCAACGCCAAGCGATAAGCTAAATCTCCAACCCTGTCCAACATCTCGAAAGGTCCGATATATCTCGGACTAAGTTTCCCCTTTTTCCCAAAGTGGAAAACCCCTCTGGTCGGCGACACCTTGAGTAAGACATGATCCCCCACTTCGAACTCCAAGGGTCGACGACGAGTATCAGCATAAGATTTCTGATGGCTCTAGGCAGTCAGCAATTGGTCCCGGATAATAGAAATATTTTCCTTAGTCTCCATCAACATATCCAGTTCCATTCCAATTAGCTCCGAAGCCTCATCCCAACATAATGGCAACCTACATCGCCTACCATAAAGTGCCTCGAATGGTGCCATTTTGATCGATGCATGCCAACTTTTATTATAGGAAAACTCAATCAACGGCAAGTGAAGTTCCCAATCATTACTCCAGTCTAAGGCACAATCTCGCAACATATCTTCCAATGTATGAATCGTCCTGTTGGGAAAAACAATCACCCTGTATCGAATCAGCCGAGATACCCGATCCCTGTATCGATTGTTATTTGTTACTTAAAGGTTTTGACATATATGCCAAATACAGTAAAGGAAACTATATCGAAGCTTTAAGGCTTTATCCTGTATCGAAGACCTGCCTCGAATCAGCATAAGTGAAGCTCATCAGTACAGCAAGAAGACTTGTAAAAGACCAAGTATGGAAACTGTCTCGACACCCTAAATTCAGTCATCTTCCATACAGTTCACAAAAGGACAAGAAAGAACACAAGTCAAGTCCCGTTGAACAAAGAAGTATTTAAATACTCAAGGATAAAGTATTTAAATACTGCCAGTCTTCAGATCTTCAGAATCCCGCGAAATCCGGATCATGTCATATTCCCGTTGAAAGAAATCTTATTCAAACGGATATATCTCAACGGATACTTTCTTCAGAGACTATATATATCCTATGAAGACATTGAAGATCAGTTACCCAAGTAACCTAACTCTCAAGCTATCAAAGTTATCATCAGAGCAAACATATCTCCAAAGCATACTGCAAGTTAGAACGAAAGAGATATACAGTGCTCAACATCAAGAACAGCCATCATCAGCTCAAGAACTTGATATTTAAAGCTGCTGTTCTTACCTGGTTACCTACCTTTTACCTCTGTGTAAAAACCGAGCTCTGTGTGAACTCAACAAGTTATTCTGACCTGTGTGGGACGAATAAGGACGAAGCTTTGGAACTGTGTGTGAAGAAGCTAGTCAAGAAGGAAGCTTTAACCAATCTGTGTGAACGATTGAAAGTGACATTCTTTGTATCAATCTGTGTGAACGATACAAGGATAGGTTTGTTTATAATTACGTAGTTGTGTACGCAGTAATTATAATAAACTTTTTACTCCTGTGTGGAGGACCAGTGGACGTAGAGGGGTTTACCTCGAACCACTTAAATTACTGTGTCATTTACCTTCAGCTTTTACTGTTTTAAATTACTGTGATATATTAAGTATACACCAAATATTTCGTTGCTGTATCTACGGCAACTAACTGTATCCAAGACTTCCGCTACGCACTCAGATTTAGATTCCTTACAGTTTGTTGTTTAAACTATTTTCCAAACTGTATCCAGTATACTTAAGTGGCCAACAAGTGGTATCGGAGCGGTTGATTCTAAAAAGAATCAGTCGTATTTCTTTTTAACCGAATCAGATTCAAATCACTTATTTTCAAAACAGTCTCTTTCATTCCTATATTATCAGTATGGATACTTCTATGATTAACAAAGTCCCTATGTTCTCTATTAACGAATTTGACGACTGGAGAATTAGAATGGAAGCTCATCTTGCAGCAATGCATGAAGAGATGATTTTTGTTATACAGGATGGTCCGATCAAGATCATGAAGGTCAATCCAGCCGCAAGGATTGAGGGCCAAGCCCATGCTGAAATGCTCGAGAAAGAACGCGAGCAATGGACAACCGATGAAAGGAAGCGAGCCAATCTCGACAACGTGGCTAAGAACGCGTTATTTGTCACTCTTGACAAAGGCACGTTCTCAAAGGTAAAGAGCTGCAAAACAGCCAAAGAAATCTGGGATAAACTCAAGTTAATTTGTGAGGGAACTTAGCTCTCAAAAGAAAACAAGATTTCAAAACTTACTCAGCAATTCGAATCTTTTGAAATGAAACCAACGGAAACACTTGAGGAACTTGACCTCAGATTTACTGGTATTGTTGGTGAACTTGAAGCGTTGGGCAAGATTTACACCCAAAAGGAGAAGAACTTAAAAATTTTCAGATCCCTCCCAGCCCGATGGGACATTAAGACCACAGCTATGCGTGTATCCTGTAATCTTAATGAAATATCCACTTTTGATCTCTTCTCTGACCTTAAAGATTTTGAGTATGACATTGACAGAAGAGAGAAAGCTGGAGAATCTCCTTCAAAGATCACAGCTCTCGCTGCTGTATCGAACCGTCGACACAGCATGCTCAGCTCGTCGAAGCCCGGTCACAAGAGTGCTGACAGTGACGACGACATCCTGTCACAAGATGAAATGGTGCTTCTAATGCATAAATTCAAAAAGTTCATCAAACAGTCTGGAAAGACTCCCTACAGGCCCAAACCTGTCAACAAGGTAAGTACCGAAACATCATCTCGGTGATGCTAACCTGTGTTATAACTGCAGGAAACCAGGCCATTATGCAAACAAATGTCCTCATCCCAAAGTCCAAAGATTGCCTGAGGCCGAGCAACAAGAGAGAGATGAAAGAAGACGTGCTTGGAAAGACAAGCTCAAGGCCCTGATTGGAGAATCAGAAGCCTCCCCCACACCATCCAAATCAGCAGAATGTCTTCAGGTGGTCACTGAAAGTGATTCATCTGACGATGAGTTCGATGATAAAGCATACATGTGCTTTATGGCCAAAGATGTTCCAGAAGGTGAAGACAGCGACGATGAGGTAAGTTCAACCTCAGCTATTCCATCTAATGCATCTCATACTTTCGAAAATATGATGAATGAATTCAAAAACATTCAAAAGGCCCATGAGACTCTAAAAACTGAGAATATACAGCTTCAATTAACAAATCTAGAGCTGAAAGATGAAAATGACTTGCTGAAAATAAACTATGAAAATATGTCTCTTGATTGTGAAACCAGCAAGGTCGATTTTGAAAAACTCATGGAGAGCAATCATCAACTTGCTCATGAACTAAATGCGGTTAAAACCCATAATGAGAGCAAGACAAATGATTTGGTTCTACTACAAACCAAAATTACAACTCTCGAGAAGCGAAAGAACTTGAAACCATTCTCAAGTCTTGAAAAATCGTCCAAAAGAATGGAAGAAATTGAGCACCGGGCAACATGCTCATGATAAAAGTGGCTTAGGATACGGCTCATGTTCGAATAAAGGTAAAACTAGTACCGTGTTCGTCAAGAGTGTGGAACACATTCCAGACGGAAGATACTCCGAGTCCCATAAAGGAACCCGCTGCACCGAGAAAACCGAAGGCCGCAATTCCGCCCCACAACTCTACTATTCGAGACAGTGGAACCAACAACCACTCGGAAGGCGTAATCTACAAAGATGCTCCACAAGCATATCATCAAAGCCGATGATCATTCAGAAGAAGACGGTATCCAACCACCAAAGGCCCGCACAAGCAGACACTCAAGATAAGGCGCCTAGGTATGGATGGGAGCCCCGTTATCCTCAAGACAAAGAGATGCTAGTTCAAGATCAACAACAAAGATTGGGAATCCAACTGGAGACCCGGAAGACAAGCTGTTAGGCCTAGGAAAATGGCTCCACCTCCTAGACGGCACTCGTCTTGGAATAATAATAATAACCCTGAATTTTACATGCATAGTAATTATCATGATTATAACAACTACGGATATGCCCCCGTAGATATCGCAATCTTGTACCAAGTACATCCTACAAGAAACCAATTGCTGTCAGAAAATCTGGTACCTAAAGGAACTAACATATATGGACCCAAAAATCAAAGGGGATCTAAATCTACCTAATTTCTTTGTTACAGGACATTCTAGAGGAGGATACCAGTACTTTGATAGTGGATGCTCTCGTCACATGACCGGAGATAGGAGCAAGCTATCGATTTTTAGAAGGTCGCGGTCCAAAAGTTCGCCGGTGATAAGTCTAAAGGAAGAACAAGAGGGAAAGGAAACCTACTTGTCGGGAAATTCAAGGTCACCGATGTTGCATATGTTGAAGGCTTACGGTATAATCTACTTAGTATTAGCCGCCTCGTGATAAACAGCTTCTCGGTGAAGTTCTATATAGATCGTCAGAGAGTCAAGAACACCCAAACCAAAGAAGTTGTGCTTACAGAAGCAGATCGGGTAATATGTACATTGCCGATCGAAGCCTATGAGCTCCTCAATTCCATGTTTTGTTGCCAAGGGCACTGCAGATCTTAGTGGCTATGGCACAAGAGGATGTCTCACGTCAACTTCAAGACGATCAACAAGCTTTCAAGACAGGGTATGGTTAGAGGTTTGCCGGATGTGTCATTCAAGAAGGACGGCGTCTGCGGACCATGCCGTAAAGGCAAGCAAATCAAGTCAACCCCGAAAAGCAAATCCTACCTTTCAACCCAAAGAGTGTTGGAAATGCTACACATGGATCTCTACGGTCCTGTAGACCCGATAAGTTTGGGAGGTAAGAAATATTGCATGGTTGTTGTTGATGATTATTCCGTATGCTTGGACGATCTTTCTTAGCAAGAAGAAGGAAACAACATCAAGGCCGCCCGAGATCCCGAGAAAGTTGCAAAATGAAAAAGCGTCGAGTATCGTGTGAATTCGTTCCGGCAGAGGTACTGAATTTACTAACCGCTTTATAGAGCAATACTGTTCGGAGAATGGAATACAAAGACGAATACTCACCGCCCGTACACCTCAACAAAATGGTGTTGCCGAGCGAAAGAATAGGACGTTGAAAGAAGCAACAAGGACAATGATTGCCGCAAGCAAATTGCCACAACGTTTCGGGTGAAGCAACCAATACAGCGTGCTACACTCAAAACCGTTGTATCGTCAACAAGCACCACAACAAAACGACTTATGAGGTATGGAATAACAAAATCCATTAGTTTCGTATTTTCACATTTTGGATGCGGGTGTTATGTATTGAACAATGGGAAGGATCAACTTAGAACCTTTGATGAAAAATCGATGAAGGAATATTCGTAGGATACTCCTCCGTCAAGAAAGCTTTAATCTTCAATAAAAGGAAGCTGACGATCGAGGAATCAGTTCATGTAGTGTTCGACGAACCACACCATGACCCTACAGGAGTAGATGATATCACTCAGGACATTCACCATCTATCTATCTTGGATCCACCTACACCCATAGAACCTGTAGTTGATTTAGAAATCAACCCCGCAGTTGTAAGAATCAATGTGGATGAAGCTGACACTATACAAGCTGAAGCTGTACCCACAGAAATTTTCGATACAGTATGGGATCCTGAACTAGAACCCGACCGAAGATGGTTGAGATATCACCCGCAAGAGCTCGAAAGAAACAATGTATGGTATCTTGTACCCAGACCGACACACCAATCGGTTATAGGAACCAAATGGGTATTTCGAAACAAAAAGGATCGAAATGGACTTATCATAAGGAACAAATCCAGACTAGTAGCACAAGGCTATTGTCAGGAAGAAGGAATCGACTATGATGAAACCTTCGCCCCTGTAGCGAGACTAGAAGCCATTAGGATATTTTTAGCCTTTGCCGCCCATAAGAGTTTTATCGTATACCAAATGGACGTCAAGAGTGCTTTCCTGAATGGAGAGCTTGCAGAAGAAGTTTATGTTGAAGAACCACCAGGGTTTGCCAACACAGACGGTATCGATCTAGTTTACAGGCTAAGGAAAGCGCTATACGGACTTAAACAAGCCTCTAGAGCCTGGTACGAAACCCTGTCCCAGTATCTAACCAACAACGGATTTGAGAAAGGTGCTGTCGACAAAACCTTGTTCAAGATACAGGAAGGTGATGACCTTCTAATGGTACAAATCTATGTCGATGATATTATTTTTGGTTCAACTAACCTTGCTCTATGTCAAAGGTTCTCACATCTCATGCAAAGCAAATTTGAAATGAGTATGATGGGGGAACTTAGTTATTTCCTAGGTTTGCAGGTAAAGCAGTTGCCTACAGGTATATTCATCAACCAGGAGAAATACAGCAAGGAGCTTCTCAACAAATTTGGAATGAACACTTCCAAATCCTCGCCAACCCCCATGAGCACTTCCGTGCAAATTAGTGCTGATGAAACCGGAAAGCCGTTTGACCAATCACTCTATAGGAAGCTCATTGGTTCGCTCCTGTACCTAACGGCTAGTAGGCCCAATATCCAGTTTGCTATTGGAGTGTGTGCGAGATACCAAGTTGCACCTAAGGAATCACACTTCAATACAGCTAAACGAATCCTGAAGTACATTAAAGGAACAGTCGATGCAGGACTGTGGTATCCTAAGGAAGGCGGATTCGATTTAGTTGGATACAGCGACTCGGATCTCGGAGGCTGCAAGCTAGATAGGAAGAGTACAAGTGGAACTTGTCACTTTCTCGGACCAAGACTCGTTTCTTGGTTCAGTAAGAAGCAAAAATTGCCTAACTCTCTTTCCACGGCTGAATCAGAGTACTATGCTGCTGGTAGCTGCTGTATGCAGATCCTTTGGATGCAGCAACAACTGTCAGATTATGGAATCGATGCTAGAGAGACTCCAATCATGTGTGATAGCACGAGTGCAATCACGCACAACTCGCTTTTGCACTCGCGCACTAAACATATCAACATGAAGCATCATTTTATCAGGAATCATGTCGAGAACAAGGATGTTCGCCTGGAAAAAGTTCATACAGACATCCAGCTGGCCGACATTTTCACCAAGCCTCTCGACACAGCAAGATTCAACATGCTTAGAACATAATTGGGAATACTACAACCAGACTCCCTGTAAGTAAATTTACTGTTTTTACTCAACAATTGACGGGGAATGCTGTAAGACCCGTGAATACAGTATCCAACATTAATTATCTGTACACTCAGAATCATCAATACAGTACTGTAGTGAACGGAGGCATATGAATCCTACAGCTGGTGTGTGCAATAATTAAGGGGGAATACTGTAGGACCCATGAATACAGCATTAATCCAAATATTGCTGTATGGAATTTAAAACCTATTAGTACCTTTTTAAGGGGGAACGCTGTATCGACGCGGAGATCAGCACATGCTATAGGATTTTGATTCAGTATATAATATAATATTATTTTCTTTTAAAATAATTTTTGTCCACGTGCCCTGTTTTTATGTCAAACGTCATGTTCATTAAATGCCTTACACGACATCTGGACAACTGAATCTCAAAAGCCGCGATGTTTTTAAATTGTTTATTATTTTTAAAACCGCCGTTTTAGGCATTTAGGGTATCAACCTAGGTCAGAAATGGGACCCGCTGTATTTTAAAACCTTTTAATGGATTAGCGTACCAGTTACACTCAATCCATCTTGACCGTTGATTTCAAAACCGGTTCCCATCCCTTAAAATCTGACCATTCGTACTCTGCAAAACCCTATTTCGCCGCCCAAGTATAAAAGGACTGTATCTGCCATTGGAGACTCTTTACGCTTTCTGCAATTACAAGAGTTCTCAAGCAAACAGCCTACATATTTTCTGCATATTCACTGCGAATTTCGACTGTTTTCTTCCACCTTTGTTTTAAGAAAACATCAATGGCTAGTCAATCTTCTTCCCCTGTTCTGAAGAAAACCTCCAACATCCTTGATGGCCGGATCTTCTCCAAACCTGTCATCATCGAGCATATTCTCTCGGAAACTAACGACTCAGAACCGATGGAGTATATCATTACTCGTCTTGAACAACAAGGTCTCTATCGCTTCGGGAGCAAAACCGCCGACAAATACGGCGCCCATCTGGTTGAGGAATTCTACCTCAACGCCGCCGTCCGTTTTCTGTCACTAGCCCAGGGAGGACATGTTGCTGACATCACTGCAACAGTCCAAGGAGTGGAAATCTGCATCAATCGCGATTTACTCCAGAAAATCTACAGGCTGCCCGCCGACGGCCTGACCATGGACCAACTTGAGACGTTCGGGTCTCAAGAGCTTATTACCAAGTTTTATGGACTATTTACAGGGTCCAAAGTGGTTGATATGGTGACAACCACTTGTCACAAGAAAAATTTTCTTCTTCATTTCGTTTATCTTCATGACTTTTGTTCCAGAATCATTGAAAACCGAACCGATGCGTTCAAGATGTGCACGAACTTAAGGTTCAGAATGATGGTAGCTATTTTGACCTGCGAAAAGGTCAATTGGTGCCAAATAATTCTGAAACGTCTTCAAGAAGAGGTGTGCAAACCTGCCACCCAAAACAAATCCTTTGGTTTAATGCTGAACTACATTCTGACGAAGTGCGGAGTGACGCAATCCGCCGATGCAAAGAAAAATAGCTCGAGGATATACTTAGGAGGTGTCAAACCCACTGCGTATAACCAGAGCATAATGCATGCCAACCATCCGAGAACCAGGCACATGCCTATCTCTGCCAACCCAAGAGATGAAACCGTGAAGGTCCCAGAAATGGAATCTTCAAAGAAGAAGCGAAAGCGATCTCACAGCAAGAAGCACTCTGCTGGTGAGAAGTCCAAGAAGAGACTCAGGAGGCTCTCAAAAATCAAAGCCAAGCACTCCGAGGATGTCTCGCCCGTGGCGCAACCCACTGATGAAGAACCCCAGGGCCCAACCCCTGTGGAAGAGGTGTCTCCTACTGCATCGACAGTAGATCCCGAGCCTTTGGAGGCTACGACGGATATAGAGACATCTGCCAATGCTCAAGACTTTAGCAAGTCGGCTGCCCATTCGGAGCCAAAAGCTACTTCTCCTCTGCGGGATCCCACACCCGTGCAGGATCCAATTTCCTTCGGGGCACCATCCCCTGCAAGGAGTCCATCTTCAGATCCCATACTGCATCTGAATCCTCGAAACAGCGTCTCCAGACGTTATTCGAAGTCCCTCCCCTGACTCAATCATAAATCAAACACTTCTTTCGGTTCAAATTGAACACGCGTACGAAAGATTTCTGCAATGGAAAGGCTATAGGCTAGCTCCGTACGATACATTGTACAACTTGAGCGAATGGAGCCACGAAGAGAGGTTCGTCTCCGAAGTAACAGACTCAACTGAAATTGAGGCCCTGCTTCGATGGGACAACGCCTCTTGCAAAGATCTAATCGAAAGCCACCTGCTGCACAAATCTGACGCCAGAAGAAAAGGAAAGAAGAAGTCAGAGGACTCTCCCATTAATCCAAAAGATGACGACGATCATGACTCAGAAGACGACGACGATGCTCTTCAAGCAGGTCTGAGAATGAGTCGTGAAGAGGCTGAAGCCCGAGACGCCTCTCCACCCAGAAAAGACGAAGGGCCTTCTACCCAAGCCAATCCACCTTCGCCACAGCCGGAGAACATTCCCGACCAGGAGGAATCAGTCCCTCCAGTCGAGGAAGTTCAAGAAATTTTGGAACAGGCACCCGAGCCTGCTGCGACCGAAGAAGCTATTCCTGCAAGCCAACAGGAGGATTCAGTCCCTCCTGCATCCATATCTGCCGAAGAACCTTCGCCACAGGACGCTTATGAACCAACTGTCGCCGAACCACAGGAAGCTGCTCCCGCCCCTTCAACAATGGAATCCGAGGACGGTAATGAACCTGAGGATGTCCAACTTACTTCACGTCCATCCGTGAATGTAAGAAGATTGAACGGCGCTGAAGACTTCGCCCAACCAGATTCTCCGATCTCTGCTGCACGTAAAGAGCGCCTGCGAGCTCTTGGCCTTCAGACTGTATTTATCCAAGATGCAGTAAACGCTCTATCTTCCGTTGAAAAGGCACTGAATTGGATGCACACCTCTGCCGTCGAAGAAATGACCACTCTTCAACACGAAGTATCTCGAGTTGTCGACGCATTCATTCTTCTGCCAGAAGTTTTCAAGCAAGCCTTGAAGATCATGGAAGATAAGCAGGAGCAACTTCTGAAGGAGGAAGCTACAAAGACAAGGATTGCTGAAGCCAAGACCGCTTGTGCAATGATTGAGAACAGCTCTCAACTGCGTGCTCACGACAAATGCATTCAAGAAATGTCGCAGAATCTTTCTTCCCTTGTCGAAAGAATAACCAGCATCGAGACCAAATAGGACGCCGCTCTTGAAATCCTGCAAAGTCTTGATGAAGCCAAAAAGGGGGAAGAGGCACGAGAAGCTGCAAGGAGAATAAGGCTGCAACAGGAAAGGGAATTTGAGGCCGCTGCAAAGATTACCGCCGAATTGAACAAACTAGCACCTCAATCCCAAAGTTTTAAAATTTCAGGCACCAGACCGGAATTCCATGACCCAAATGTCCCTTGGCAAACTCTTATTCAAAGACCTTCGGAAATACGTCTGCCAACCAACCGCAACCCAACTGCCGACGAAGTGAAGCACTGGAGGAAGAATGAACTGATGAGATATTTTGTCAGACTCATCAGGGAATCCGCCATCTTCAAGAATTATAAAACGTTAGCGGAGGCGGCAGATAAATTTTCAAAGATGCTAGAAGAAGGTAAACTCCCTCTCCAAATCGAAATGAAATCAAAACATAGAAGAGGAGATCGGGTCACCCATCCAGAAGATTGGATACTTGCCTTTGATCGTTCATATGAAGGAAGAGCGATATACAAGGAACGAGGCAATGATTCTCTTCAAAACTGGTGGCGTGGCACCGAGAACGAACAAGGAAAAAGACCATGGAGGCATGCGGATTATAAATAAGGAGATGAAATTTATGTATATCATTTTTTTTGTTTTTGTAATTTCTATTCGAAACTGCAAACTTTGTACTCAATCATTTTGAATATCAATAAAATAGTTTGTTTGACTTGAAAAATTACAACTCGTAATCTACTGTGTAAATGTATGATTACTTAAAATTGTTTGATAGGAATCTCAAGTTAGATAAACTTGATTGAAAAATAAGCTGTACGAACTAGTCTACGAACAGTTCATAATTTCAGTTGTAAACTTAGAATACACTGTAAGATTGTGCCTGCGCGCCAATCATAGGCTTAAGTTGTAATAAATCTCAAACTGTATCGAACGTGCCTGCGAGCAGTTCATTATTGTAGACTAAGTCACTAAGTCAGACCTATTGACAAAAGACCAAGAAATCTGCCAGAAGTCATCAAAGAAGAATGCTTCATAAAGAAGGTTTTGGCATCATCAAGAAGACTCGAAGAGTTAAGTAAGTTAGTCTTGGCAAATTGTCAAAAAGGGGGAAATTGTTGGGAAAAACAATCACCCTCAGATCGAATCACCGGGATACCCGATCCTCAGACGATTGTTATTTGTTACTTAAAGGTTTTGACATATATGCCAAATACAAGAAAGGAAGCGTATCGAAGCTTTAAGGCTTTATCCTCAGATCAAGACTCCGCCTCGAATCAGCATAAGTGAAGCTCATCAGTACAGCAAGAAGACTTGTAAAAGACCAAGTATGGAAACTGTCTCGACACCCTAAATTCAGTCATCTTCCATACAGTTCACAAAAGGACAAGAAAGAACACAAGTCAAGTCCCGTTGAACAAAGAAGTATTTAAATACTCAAGGATAAAGTATTTAAATACTGCCAGTCTTCAGATCTTCAGAATCCCGTGAAATCCGGATCATGTCATATTCCCGTTGAAAGAAATCTTATTCAAACGGATATATCTCAACGGATACTTTCTTCAGAGACTATATATATCCTATGAAGACATTGAAGATCAGTTGCCCAAGTAACCTAACTCTCAAGCTATCAAAGTTATCATCAGAGCAAACATATCTCCAAAGCATACTGCAAGTTAGAACGAAAGAGATATACAGTGCTCAACATCAAGAAACGACCATCATCACTCAAGAACTTGATATTTAAAGTCTTGTTCTTACAGTTACCTACCTTTTACCTCTGTAAAAACCGAGCTCTGTGTGAACTCAACAAGTTATTCGACTGTGTGGGATGAATAAGGACGAAGCTTTGGGCGTGTGTGAAGAAGCTAGTCAAGAAGGAAGCTTTAACCAATCTGTGTGAACGGTTGAAAGTGACATTCTTTGTATCAATCTGTGTGAACGATACAAGGATAGGTTTGTTTATAATTACGTAGTTGTGTACGCAGTAATTATAATAAACTTTTTACTCCTGTGCGGAGGACCAGTGGACGTAGAGGGGTTTACCTCGAACCACTTAAATTACTGTGTCATTTACCTTCAGCTTTTACTGTTTTAAATTACTGTGATATATTAAGTATACACCAAATATTTCGTTGCTGTATCTACGGCAACTAACTGTATCCAAGACTTCCACTACGCACTCAGATTTAGATTCCTTACAGTTTGTTGTTTAAACTATTTTCCAAACTGTATCCAGTATACTTAAGTGGCCAACACGTCCTCTCTGTCTGACCGTCCGACTGAGGATGAAAGGAAGTGCTCAATCTCAACTCAGTACCCAAAGCCTAATGAACGGCCTGCCGAAAATGCGATACGAAACGACCGTCTCGATCATAAAAAATGGTCTTGGGGGCACCGTGTAATCTTACAATCTCAGCTATAAAAGTTTGAGCTAATCTATTCGATCCCCAAGTATCCTTAATACCCAAGAAGTGTGCAGACTTGGTCAATCGATCGACAATTACCCAAATCATATTCATTCCGGCCTGAGTTCTCGGCATGCCAGTGATGAAATCCATAGAGATGTCTTCCCACTTCCACTCGGGAATGGGAAGCGGTTTCAACAACCCCGCTGGTTTTTGATGTTCGATCTTGACTTGTTGACATGTCAAGCACCATAGTACAAATTTCGTGACATCCTTCTTCATGTTGTTCCACCAAAAATTTCGTTTCAAGTCCTTATACATCTTACTCGTCCCGGGGTGGATTGAGTAAGGCGTAGCATGGGCTTCTCGGAGAATTATCTGCCTCAACTCTAGATCATTCGGAACACAAAGCCTACCCTGAAATCTCAAAATACTATCCTCGTGAACCAGAAAGCTAGGAGCTTTTCCTTTAATTACATCTTCCTTCAGTTGAGAAATCATCGGGTCGCTCCACTGTTTCCCTTTGATGTCGTCAACTAAGGGCGAAGTAATTTCGAGAGTACACAACTGTCCCTGTACTCGTTGAAGCCAAACTTCTATCCCTTGCTCAATTAAATCCTGATGAATTTCTTCTGAGATGTAAGAACCTAGAGCATTTGAAGAGATGCCGATTTGCGGCTCAAAGCATCCGCGACGACATTGGCTTTTATGGGGTGGTAAAGAATTTCCAAATCGTAATCATTTATCAACTCTAACAAACGTCTCTGTCTCATATTCAGCTCCTTCTGACTGAAAATATACTTCAGGCTCTTGTGATCGGTATAAATCTGACACGGAGAACCATACAAATAATGCCGCCAAATCTTGAGTGCGAAGACAATTGCGGCCAATTCCAAATCGTGAGTAGGATAATTCATCTCATACAGCTTTAGTTGTCGTGACGCAAAAGCTATCGTCTTATCATGCTGTATAAGCACACAGCCAAGACCTTGACCCGAAGCGTCACTATAAACTGCAAAGCCCTCACTACCATGTGGTAAAGTTAAAATCGGCGCTGAAGTCAAACGTCTCTTCAGCTCATCAAAGCTCTGTTGTCTCTCATCCGACCAAACAAGCTTTTCAGTCTTCTAGAGTAATTTCGTAAGCGGCTGAGCGAGTTTCGAGAACTCCTCGACAAACCGACAGTAATACCCAGCAAGGCCAAAAAGCTACGAACTTCCTTAACATTTTTAGGTGGTGCCCAATCTAGCACTGCCTCAATCTTCTGCGGGTCTAGACGAACCCCTTCAGCCGAAATCACATGGGTGAGAAACATAACTTCTTCCAACCAGAACTCACATTTTGAGAATTTTTCATAGAGGTGCTCGGTTCTCAAAATATCTAGTATCAAACGCAAGTGTCGGGCATGTTCTTCTTTATCTCGAGAATAGATCAAAATGTCGTCGATAAAGACGACTACACACCTGTCGAGATACTCGATGAAAATCTTATTCATTAACTGCATGAATACTGCAGGTGCATTAGTCAACCCAAAAGGCATAACTACAAATTCATAATGCCCATATCTCATCCGAAATGCCGTCTTCGGAACGTCGGACTCTCTCACCCTGAGTTGATAATACCCTGATCTTAAATCAATTTTCAAGAAAATTGCAGCCCCCTGCAACTGATCAAATAAATCGTCTATACGAGGCAAAGTGTACTTGTTCTTGATGGTCACTTTGATCAGATCACGGTAGTCAATGCACAAACGTAGTGAACCATCCTTCTTTCTCACAAAAAGAACAGGCGCGCCCCAAGGCGAAGCGCTCGGTCTGATGTACCCTCTTTCCAGAAGTTCTCCCAACTGATTCTTTAATTCTTGCATCTCGGAAGGTGCCATTCGATAAGGTGCTTTAGAAATCGGAGCCACATCTGGCTCTAAGTCCACAGAAAATTCTATCTCCCGATCTGGCGGTAATCCCAGGAGATCATCTGGAAAAACATCGGGATACTCATTAACAATCGAAATCGAAGAGAAATCGACTTCGTTCCCTTCCATTTTCAAGGCATAACACCAATAGCTCGTAAAACCTTTATTCAAAAGTTTTGAGGCCTTCATGGCGCTGATAAGTAATTTGGACTGGCCCGACTTATGTCCCAAAAATGAGTACTCAGATCCGTCTTTAGTCATCATGGTGATAACCTTAGTACGGTAATTCATAATCGCTTGGTGACTATCAAGCCAATCCTCGCTGAGGATCACGTCCTCGCCTACCATATCAACTACAATCAGATTCGATAACCATTCCATACCGGATATAATCACCGGAAAACCTCTAATCTCCCGGTTCCCCACAATTCTATCCCCGCTAAGTAGTTTCACAATGAAGGGATCACAAGCAGTCATACAAGTTATATTTAAACGGCGTACACACTCCAAGGAAATAAAAGAATGTGTAGCACCCGTATCAAAAAGCACACGGACTGGATGAGATAAAATATGAATGGTACCTGAAGCCACCGCCGCATCGGTTTCGTCTGTTCGACGTATCTCATAGACCCGTAGTTGTACCGAACCGACGCTAGAGTTTCCCCCTCCAGCATTCTGACCCCTTCCCCGGCCCCTGCTGAGATTAACCAAAAGATTGCCGCTGACTAACGCCTTGGTCAAGTGGTGCTGGGGCAGAAGCCCGAGTGTCCAAAGTCTGATTTGGTTCAGAACAATAAGCCGCTCTATGTCCCATCTGTCCGCAAGTGTGACACTTCAATGGTGGAAAATTGCATTCCAAATTAACTTGGCCTGGACGACCACAATTATAGCAAGTTACCGTGCGATTTGTGGTGCCCGGAGCAGAATGGAAACCCCTCATTCCTTTAGCATAATGTGACGACTGTCCGGTAGAACGGTTAGTCGTCTGTGACCTTTGGAAATTGCCACTCTTAGAGCTAGAAAAATTCCCCGCAACCTTCTGCTTCTTCGATTCTTTAACGGTATCGTTGTTGGGGCTTAACATATCATGGGCTAAAGTTCTGTCCTGATACTCCTTCAGTGTTGTGCAAGCAAATTTGGCCATGTACCGCCGTAAGTCCAAATTCATCCGCATATCAAAATAACGGATCTTATCACGCTCGTTCCGCACTTGATCCTTTACGTGGATCAATTGTTGGTTGTACTCTACAATTGCTTGCGAAACAGGAATATTTTGCGGTTTAGCCTCGAAAAAGGCTCGAATTCGACCCTCTCGCACCGGCCAAGGACAAAACTCGGCCTCCAAAAGTTCTTTAAATTCATCCTTCGTGGCAACACGATCCTGTGGCTTGATGACTTTCCACCATGTAGCGGCTTCCTTGGTGAGGAAATACTGAACAATCGGCACTTTCCTTACTTCGGGGCAATCAACCGCTTCAAAAATTTTCTCCAACTCCGCTAGCCAATGGTGAGGAATATTTTGCGGTTTAGCCTCGAAAAAGGCTCGAATTCGACCCTCTCGCACCGCCAAACTGTGGAGGTTGCATACGGATCACATTCTGAAGCAAGGCATCCGCGTTCAGGTTCGGATTATTCAGTTGAACGGTTTGGGCTAAAATGGTCATCTGGTTAGCCAATTGTTGAAGTACATTCGCAACTCCAACGTCCGCGTTGTTCCCCTGGCCAGTCGACTGGTCGTGCTGACTTTTGGAGTTAGGATGCACCGAGTTCGACAAGCTGGGGTTAGTTGACCCCGCAACAGAATTGAGGGAAATGGCCACGCCACGTCCTCGTCCACATCCACGGCCACAACCACGGCCTCGGCCCCTACCAGCTGACATACTGAAGAACACACAAGGCACGTAAGTACAATTCAATCGCACGTCATCGAAGTGACCGATTCTCAAGAATACCAAAATAGAAGCAAAACGAATAAGGAAACACCAGAAGAGTAAGAGGTCTTACAAGTACCGGTCACACTGTGATGATGGCAGAGTAGTGATACTGTGGACAAATGACGACTCAATCGATCCATAAGACCGACAGCCTAGGTATCCATAGAACTAAGCTCTGATACCATATTCTGTAACACCCCCAAGTTATTCAGGGAATATTACAGCACTGTGAGCCCCACCGTGGGACCACCAAGGCTAAACATACGCGGAACTATAAATTTTGACCGAGAAGGTCTAAATACAATGGAATGAAAAACAATACAAAGGGCATTCAAAACATATCCAATATATCCATAGACATCACAACACAAATCAAAACCTCGGCAAACACAGGCCGGAACATCAAGGAAATGGAAAACAATACTCGAGTATTCATTAACCATTCCAGTACAACAACACTGAATGGAGAAACACAAAACATAACCGGAGGAAAGACACAGTATCACGTTTGCCCATCATCTTCATGCCGACCCGATACCTGCCTATATGCTCTCCTGGAACCTGAAATACATGAAAAGTATTTCCTCCATAAAGGGGTTAGCCGTCGAATAGCTAGTGCAAGTATACCAAGTATGAAACACAATACTCCTCGACAATAAAGTAAAGGGAACCGTCAATTCATCAATTCAAGACTAGTATTCCGGAATAACTACATCTCATAGCATAACAACAATGCATACATGATCAACCATGGAACCGCACCAAAGGCTACGGAACCCTCAGGGGACCCGTCGGCCCGCCCCAGAGTGGTTAACCCAAATTATCCGTGGAATTGCACCAAAGGCTACGAAACCCTCAGGGGACCTGTCGGCCCACCCCAGAGTGGATATAAATAAACATGCCAATCATATATCTTACTTTCAAAGTCGAGAACGTACAATCATAAATATATACTTGCCTTTGAGACATCGTGAAATTTAACGGAAAAGAGTATGAGTTCGGTAGGTCCAAGAACGCGCTTTCGGCACCTAAACGATTCGTAAGGGATATGATAATCAATAATCTATACTCATAATTCACGAAGAAACTTCCGAACCCCGTCTAAGATTCACGAAAATACACGGATAAACAACTAGAGGTTGGAAAATCGCCCAAACTCTCACAAGTACAAAAATGGCACAATCCAATCCGTAAAATCGTATGAAAAGCATGTATATGGAATAGATACATCATAATCTCAAGGTTCTCAAGCTTCAAAACGGATAAATCGGACGAATCTAGGAAAAACCCCAAAATTCACAAAAATAGCGTTCTAAGGATTTTTACCTTGATTTGGACGTTAGGAGGGATTAGATGTTGTGAAATCCTTGTTCTCCAACCAAATATGTTGTTTGAAGAAGAATCGCTTCCAATCGCCCAAAATCGCCTCTCCCGAGCTTCTCCCGTCGAAAATAAGTGAAAAGCATGAAAAATGACGAAATGGAAGTCAACTGTCCAATATATATCCGCCCAGTCTAGCGCACGCTATGCCTCCTTCATTAGCGTGCGCTAGCGAGGTCACCGGGTAGTCAAGTGGCTTCTGCCCCATTAGCGTGCGCTAATCGCCTTTCTCTAGCGTGCGCTAGCCAAAAAGTGGCGTCCAATAACTGGAGTCCAGAACCTACTGCCCTCTGCCCTGCTCAAGCCTTAGCGTGCGCTACCGCTATGGATTAGCGTGCGCTACGCAGCTCTTATAGCGTGCGCTATCCAAAGACTAGCGTACGTTACCTGATAGTCCAGAAAACCTGACAAACTCACTGCCTCTTCTGACCAGCCCGTTAGCGTGCGCTACGGATGGATGTTAGTGTACGCTACTAACCACGAATAGCGCGCGTTAACCGCCAGTCCAAAGAGCAGTTTGAGTTACTGATTCTTACCTGACTGGTCCCTTAGCGCATGCTACGGCTCAAAGCTAGCGTGCGCTACTCAAATAGAATTAGCGTGCGTTAGCCTAGGCCTATCGTACGCTATTTCTCTGACCCAGAACACTTCCGAAAGGTCTAAAAAACACGATCGTGATCCAAACAAGATACGAAACTCTATAACAATATCAACTACATCACCAAGAGTTTACAGAGCGACAAAATAAGAAGAACGGCAAGGTCAAATAGTCAATAAAAAGTACGGGTATTACAATAGGTCCGTCCTGTATCACGAAGAACATTTCTTCATGCTTGGAAGCAATATGTGCTTCCATTCTAATTCTCCAGTCACCGAATTTATTACTTTCAAATATTATAAATTTATTGATAATCGAAGAATCCATGCTTAGACATAAGAGATAAGAAATAAGCAGTTTTTGAAAGCTAGTGATTAAAAATTTGGTTCGGCTTAAAAATTAATTGATTCTTTGTAGAACCAACCGTTCTGATGCCACTTGTTGGTCACAGTATACTTATATTACACATTATAGGGGTGAATAAGATGTACTCTTTTTTGAAGATTTTGCGTAGCGGAAGTCTATAAATTAGTTGTTGTAGTTACATCAACTGGATGTTCTCCTGTAGGCTTGGTGCTTACAGGGTTATACAAAGTAAGTATAATTAAAATCACAAGCAGTAATACAAAAGTAAATAAGCATGTAAAGATACATTAATGAATGTGGTTTGATGCAACGTCCTCTACGTCTACAGATTCTCCATACAGGTGGAATGTTTATTAAAATCAATGCACAATTATGATTTTAACTAACTCTCCAAGTTGTATCTTCCATAGATTGATACACTTGGCTATAGCTTAAGCCATTCATATAGATTGGTTGTAGGGTTCTTGAACACAGACTTCTTCTCACACAGACTGCAGCTCTGTTCTCTTGAGCTTTCTTCATCCCACACTGATCGAAATAAGCTCATTTTGTTAGTCCACACATGGCTAACTCTAAACCTCGAGTATGGTAGATCATCATCTAACATCAGTTGTAGGCTTATAAGATCCTTGTTGTAGTGTGTTGTTATCTTTTGTTGAGGACTGGCAATCTCTTTGCTAAGAATATCATTGTACGCTCAAAGAGAATTTTGCTCTTTTTATCACTTGGATTATAAGATCAGTACTTTTGGTTCTTTGAGCAAGTCCTCTTGATTGGTTATTTATAACCTTGGAATAGATTCACTACAAATATATCCGGTTGGTGAATGCCTGAAATAAAGTAATCCATCTTATCAACATTAAATGCTGTAGACGTTCTTTTAGCCTTCATAGATGCTTTATACCATAGTCTTCGACAGCATTAAATGATGTATCCATCAATAGTAAATGCTCTTCAAACCCTTAAATACATTGTGAATAAAATATAACTTGTCTCACAACGTTTTGAAGTCTAAGTACTTTCCTCTTGGGTTTTAAGCTAGTAAATTGCATACAATATTATTGTTATAACCAAGCAGAATCCTTTATTGTATACATCTTGAACTTTATTAGGTAGTACGAAGGACACTGTATGATCAGTGTCGTATAAAGTTAGTTGTAGGACGAGCGCCGTAGTTTGTTGTATTTATAAAAACTTAAGAGGAATTGTCCCAATAATTATAATCAAGTCAAAACATCAAGAAGAACAAATAACAAATTCATTGTCTTCCCCGACTAAACGACATTAGCATAAGTCCCTAAAGGACCTATCGGACTTTCCCCAGGGGGAAGACGCCTTTTGTCCTCGATCCAGCGCTATTACCATAGAAATCTAGCGACACCATCGGGTCCTTCCCAGGCGGACAAACTGTTAGCATATGCCTCTGAATGCCACTCTGAGGATGAGAGAGTTAGGCCAGTTATATGTAATTATGAACTTATCTTGAATTAATAATATTGCTATTTATTTATTTACTGTATGTCAATGGCGTTCCTGATTTGGTAAATAAATGAAAAGAATATCCATGCAAATTGAGTAGAAATATTCCACTCCTTATGAGATAATGAGTCTGGCACTGGAAGTGTTTAGAACTCAATTGCTTAAATTATCCGTAAGTCGATAAAATTTGATTGGTCATTATGTTTAGTAAAAACTTGTATAAGTATGTATGTTCATATTTGTGCATGTCTTCACTCAGTAGGAGTGGGAACATTTGGTATAGGTATGCTAATTAAGTTAATATACCCAGATACGACTCACCTCGATTCTGTCAAATGAATTTCACTCTAGGATAGTCAATGACTCAATTGTAAGGTTATGATAGGTACGCATGAACCTTTTACTTGAGGGTTCAGTAGAATATATGCTTGTGACATCAAGTTAGTCATTATAGTAGTTCGATCCAATCACTTGTCAGTAACTGTCAACCTCGAAGTGCAGCTTTATTGGCAAGTAGCAATCTTACTGAATATTGAGATATGATTCTTTATCCTGTAAGTGAGAGGTGAATGCCCTATATGGTTAGTGGCAAATAAGATCATAAGTCAATGGCCAAAGCAAATGAGCTAGTTGTATTTGATACTCGAGAGTATAGAGTCAAGTTGAAATAGGTTTGACTTAAAACTTGATCGGGATATCTGATTGCAGGGTTTATACGCATACAATATTCATAACATAAAAAGTTTGGAATGATTCCTATCATGCGTTCTTAGTTGAGTTACAGTATGAGTAACGGGACCGACTAGGTTTTACTCACACCTGAGACGGACCTATCGCGCATGTAGGAAAATCATCAGATTAATTTGAGATTATTGGCTCTTTGGGAATTTTGGACATTAGATGTCTGAATTAATTTATTGGATAAATTAAATTGATCAAGTGAATTATATAAATTACTGGATACTAAATTTAAATCAATTATAGTTATTTCTTGAAGAAATTAATTATATTGTATTTGATATAGATAATTAATTAGAGTGACAAATTATATAAATACATTGAAATAGATCAAGCTATATGTATCGAAATTCATACATGATGATCCATTTCACGGACTGGGTGGAAGCTTCCATCCAGTCAACTTGCCCCTCCCCCCATGTTCTCATTCGAAGGGAATCCTTTGAAAATTCTTTGGAAGATATCTTAATATATGGGAACACTTTACCACTTGTTTTGTCACGTGAAGGTCACTTATAGTATTATATAAAGTGAACTCTCATATGAGAAAGGGAAAATATTGATTTGAGAAACAAGAGAGATAAAAGAAAAGAACTAAGCTCCCCTTCCTCTTCCTCCTCCTCCTTGACTAGTAGTGCCAATAGTTGGTGCTTGGTAGTGGAGAAATTTTCCGATGATAATTTGGCATGTGATACATGGAGACATCGACTTTTATAGTGTTGGATCATTGAGGAGCCTTTGGTCAATTGATTCATTATCAATAAAAGAAAAACGACATCTAGGGCTTTACTTAATTTTTTGTTTATACGATCCTTGATCAATCGTCTTTACGAATTCGGATGAGCATGGTTTGTGCAATTTTATTTCTGTTGGGTATTCAATTTATAGCCTGAACTACAACACAAATATCCTGATAATCATTCGATCCGTTTAAAATTCACAACAATGCAAGAATTCATAAAGGCAAAAGATTAAGAGTACTTGTCTCGATTAGAAATGAAGTCAACTCTGGTTTACTCAAGATTTTCTCGTTCTAACTCTCTAACAACTAACCTTAGCATTAATCAGGCTCAATCAGTATACACTTAACGGGAAAACTAAATTAGAAACCCTACATCCCCGACTATAATTTCTAAGAACATTAAAAACATCGTGTAGAGGGTAACTTCAACAAAAACCCTCTCGATTTCCAAATAATTCAAATACAATCCACAACACTACAAGGCACGCATAATAACACTAAGATATAATTATGTCCTTGCAACTATAATGGCTCGAAGAATCATAATCGAAGATATCGAGCAAAATCCCCCATAATACCTAACTTGAGTTTTATGAAGTAAATACCTCAAATTCGATGAAAATGGAGTACATAATCAGTAATGATTCGACGTCACGACCCAAAAATGATGTTTAGATAAACGAATCTCCAAAATGATGTCAAATAACCCAAGAGTGAAGAACCCATGAGTTTAGGTGACGTTCAAAACTGCTTAATATCACTTGTATACTATACCCACTGAATAAACATGGCACATAACACGGTTCTACCAGTGCTATCTATATCATTGTAGTTAATAAGTCTTACATTTGTTGTATGCCCGGGCATAATCACACGGCACAAACATATGCATATTTAGCACCGTGTTGCAACACGGAGCAACACACGCATGAGTCCTTTCCGTATATTACTCGACTGTGTACCATCAAGAAAACCCCTGAAGCAACTATCCAAACATGGCGCATACACCTGGTACTATCAGCATCATATGAAACATGGTGAGCACCGTGTTCACATGTGTCCCTTGTTCGGCAGAAACGTCCAGATTTCCACAATAGCACTACAATCCAATAACACGACATTTTCATATCATAGGAAGCGTATAACAGTAATGTAATGTGTATAATCACATTACTAGAATCCAGCCATCCAACCGAGAAAAGAATACAACAATTGATCACAATATAACACCATAATTATCACAACATCATAATAACATGTAAATAAATTCCATTACATATCCAAGATGAAAAATTCATTACCAGATACATGAAAACTAAGTACGACAAGCATAGCTCCACAACATTCCTATCTCTCATTCATAACGTTGACAAATTCCAAATCACAAAAGCAACCTTTCTAACATATATGAAAATTTATAATGTAATATTTGCATATTAAATGATTAAATCTGACGAAATTATACTTTTCAGAGCAATATATTATGGCTATGAACTATGACAAATGGATATCAAAACTGCTTGTCTCAATATAAATTTAAGTGAGGGTGTGCATTGATACAACTTGAGGATTTTTATATCATAAGAATCGGAATAAGGTATGTGAGATTTAAAGATATATTTATAGATTAAAGCAAGCATCCTGAATGGAATCTCCATGCTTATGAATAATTCAAAGAGGTTGGTTTCAACAAAATGAAGATGTACCTTATGCATAGAAGAAAGTCAGTGGGAGCGCAACAGTATTTTTGATACTCTATATGGATGACATATTACTCATTGAAAATGACATTACTGTCCTAAAATGTTTTAGAATTTGGTAAGGAAAATATTGTACAATGAAGGACATCTGTGAAGCCTCATATATATATTTGGCATTAATATTTTTAGGAACATACCCAAAAAGGCTTATAGCCCTTAGTCAAAGTACATTTTTTGATGAAGTACTAAAGAGATTCGGTATGCAGAATTCTAAGAATGGATTCTTACCAATGTTACATAATAACATCAAGCTAAGTTAAACTCAAAGTCCTTACACTAATGATGATAAAGATGGAAGGATAACATACCTTATGCTACAGCCATAGGATCTATCATCCATGTCATGATGTGTACTTCATTGGATGTCTCGTATACATTGAGTGCGACATACAGACATGTGGAGGACAAGAAAGTGAATTTTTTCATGATGAGTATACTGATGCTAGCTTGTAGACCAATAATGATGATTCTAGATTGCAATTTTAATGGAGGTATCGTTAGCTGGAAGAATTCAAAGCATCCAACCACAGCTGATTCTGCAATGGAAGCCGAGTATATAGCTGCTTCAGACGCAGCCAAAGAAGCAGTTTGGATAAGAAAACTACTTGAACTAGATGTGATTCCTAGCATTGTTAACCCGCTAGAGGTTGTATTGTGATGACAACAGGGCTAATGCGCAAGCTAAAGGACTGATATTACATCGGGCTTCCAAGCAAATACTCAGAAAGTTTCATTTTATTGGAGAGATCATTGATAGGGGTAATATAAAAAACATACAGAGTTCCCATAAATAATAATGTTACAGATCCATTAACCAAATTGCTTTCACAAACGGATCATATGGGTCATACTAGATCAATGGGTTTGCATTTTGTATCTGATTATGACTTAGAGCAGGTGGAATATTAATGGATAAATAATAAATTCTAGTTCTACACATTTGTTATTAAAAATAATGCAATCCATAATTATATTTTCTTGAATAATATTGTATTTGTGATCATTAAGTATGTGCCTTAATAATAGAACTTGAGAAAGCATCAAAACAATACTATTCTAGTATATCTCTAGTTAAATTGAAACAATACAATGAATGATATATGACTATTTTTAAGAGTCATGGATATGATAATATCATATCACAACATAGATACATGTTTGACACATAGTATTAGATATAACCGACCATGAGAATTAGACATGGACTACGTCTTAAAAATTTTCCAATTTGTTATACAATATTTAAGGTCCTTTAAACTCGAGTACATTATAGTTTTCGGTATAACTTTATCATGTCTTGACGCAATAAAAACGTCATTATTAATGAAGCAGATATAAAGTTTGTTGTTGGGTATCATATGAATTATGCAGAAGGATGTAAGTGTCTCGAGGGGACTTTTTTCTCTGGTACCAGAGGAGACTTTTTTCTCTCGTACGAGGGAGAGATATCCATGGGCCCTTCATAGGTTCAATTATATAAAATACAAGGTTGTGCACAAATTATCAATAGAGAGATTGATAAATTTGTTTGGACAGATTAACGAGAAATCGAGAAATATACTAAAGGACCTCATCGAAAAAAATATATACCAAAGCTATATAAGGATATCGTGTTCCATGCCTTATGCTTAATTAGAATATTGTGCGATAAAAAGAATTTAATATTATCTATTATATATAAAACTTATCCCCCTTAATTTAATGTGCAAGGGGGATAAAAAATGTTAAAAAAGAAATTCAATGTTACAATTAACTATGGACGTATGAAGTACAATTTGAAAAATTAATGAGTAAGAATTTTTTTTCCCTCCTCAACGGTTACAGTTACTTGATTCATATATGAAACAAAAAAAATCCTATTTTAGTAAAACAAGACTGGAAAATCGTTTTTCACAGCTTCAATTTTTATTTTAAATTCAGCTTTGGATAGTGCAAAACTATCCCCGACGAACCGTTGCCATATATATAAAGCTTACCCCCCTTAATTTAATGTGCAAGGGGGTAAAAAAAATGTTAAAAAAGAAATTATATAAACCAGAAGCCAAGAATCGGGAACTGAGCAGCAACGTGTGGATCAAAGCGGTGGAGTGGAATCTAAAAGGAAAATAAATTCACAACAGTGGTTCACTTTTCTAAACTCACGATTTTTATAAATTCACGAATTTACATCTACATATTAAACTCCAAGGAATACAAATAATCGTGTTAAAAACGAAATCATATCGTAGTTTCAAGATTGCATAAAATCGTAGAATGTTAAAACAAAAGCTCTTAGTATTTAAAGATTACATGTGAAGAGACTCTTTTAAATGTAACGTCTTAGAAAAAGTCCTTTTACATGTACTCTTTTAATGTGAATAAACTATTTAAATGCTAGAAACTTAATTAGTACCGACCATTACACTATGAATATTTAGATGCAATGAGTGCAATGCACAGGTTGATAAAACATTACACTCTTAACATTTAAAATAAATACAATACATTACATATAACTAATTACATAGACTAAAAGAATTCTACACGGAAAAAGCGTTACATATGAGTCCTTATTCATATTAAAAGACTACATGTGAAAAGACTATTTTAATTGTAACTTTAAATGTAAATAAACTAATTTAAATACAAAAGTTATGATAAATCACAATTAAATTCTCTAAAATAAATACAATACAAATTCTCTAATAGACATCTAACTACCATCATATGTTCATTCAAGCGTCTGCAACCAATGCTCATTCAAGCGTCTGCAACCAAAGACCATGCATCGCACGGGTTGGATCAAGCCTAGTTCTATAATATTATTTGATCAAACCATCAATCTATTCATTTAAATTGGTTTGACATGTAATTACGAAATTGAATTGACTATGCATAAAATATCTAACAGTAAATAATTAATATGCAAATATTATAATTATATCATTTCACGTATCGCAAAATGAATCTGAGCAACTTGGATCTAATCGGAGATAGGCTATGCATCACAGAGAATCTGGTCACCAATCTGGAGGTCAGCTGGCGGGTGAGACGCGGCGATTGGTTGAGAACAAAAAGTGGTGGTGGTGGTGGCTGGAGGATACGGATGTTAACCAATGGGGTTGTAGAACGATGACGCTGTTGAATCGTTGGTTGGAAGAAAAAAATTCGCATTTTTTTAAGTTTGTGTACCTTACAGTCGTACGAGCTAATAGCTTGTTGAGAAAAATAGAAAATAGTGGAATCGTATCCCCTCATCTCCAAAATATTTCTTTTAACCAACTGTCTTGGCGCAGTTGGCCACCTGACTTTCAATTTAGTTGGAGGTCAGGGGTTCAATTCCTAGTGGCAACACTTTGGAATCAATTTCATTACTAACGATCCCTTACTGGTAGAGAACAATTAAATATTGAGAGCAGCGGCAGTGGGAGGCCGTATCTCGGTGGGAACTGCGGTTGGATTTGGGAAGTCGCGTGGAAGCAATCACTGGGACGACTCGCATGCGCGGTAGTTGAGGATATTTAAGAACCCTGAGCCGGATACACATCTCGCGATTTAACTGGTAGCGATCTTGTGGTAGGGATGTTATAGAGGCTCCTAAGTCAGTGTAGTTGGAATCTCGGCATCAAAAAAAAAAATAGTGGAAAAGGTGACAAGTACATAGTTAAATCCACATATTTGAGCCTATAAAAGAATAACATAAGTAAAAGCTCAACTAACTAGATGATAGCACATATGATCTATTTACTTAAACATGATACAAAATTTAGTAGAATATAGTTCTTTTGTTCTCTTATAACTACAATGTTTAGGCTTTTACGCTTGTCAATGTACAACTTTGACTATTAATATGTTTTATTCTTTACTCCACTGTCCACTTGAAGAGGATAATTCAGTGAAGGTACATTTCTTAATTTTAGTCCTTTTAATGAATGTAAAAGTCATTTTAAACAAGCTGTTCTCACTCATCGTTTATTTTTATTTCAATTCATTAATATTATATTTATATAATAAAAACTTTAATTTTAAGGAATATTATATAAATTCTAATTGGATATTAATATTTATTGTGAAAGTACCCTCTTCAAATAAAACGAAATCATGTTGTGTGACTATCTTATTCAAATGTGAGAGAGGGAGTACCAAAAATTATATGAAATTGATATTTTGATAGTACGTAGAGAGATATATCTAACAAGATTGCACATGGTTATTTATTTCCTTCCATACAAATCACAAAGATAGTTGGAAAAAATATACGAACATTTGAAAGTCTAAATATTGTAGTTATAATAGAACGGCAAACAATAAATATGAGTATTGCGTCCTCTTTGCTTTGTTTTTCATTTGAGAAAGAGTTCTCGTTCTCGAGAGAAGAATATTACGGCTAATAATACATTATGAAATTAGGTTAGGTTTTTTGGGTGGTTTTAGTGGGAATGGAGTTTAACTTAAGAAGTGACTAAATGGATATGCAAGATTTATTGTTACGAAAAATTATGCATGTAATGTATTGCCTTTTAATGCATTGATATTCTTATATATATAATACATAATTTTAATATATTAGCATTTTGATGTACGAAATGCATATATTTTATACATATATTAATTTGAAACAATGATTCAAATATATTTTTATTTTTTACTCAAAAAGTTATTCTCACCTATTCATCCTCACATTTCTTATCTTTTTGTTTACATCCAGGTTATTTTTTGTGGGTGGGTAGGGAAAAGATTTGGCCTGTCGGCCTTTGATAAAGACAACATAAATGGATTACCTTAGGGTGGACGGAGTGGAGAGCGGGTAGGGGTCCGGGTACCAAGTACCCGAGCGGGTACACCGCCCCGTCTTGCGCGGGTACTTGGTTCGATTAAGGAATTCGAGCTCCGAGCTCGCAAGGGTATTCGTGCTTGTGTTTGTATTTTTTTTTCTTTTGTCTTCTTTTTTGGTAAGGAAAATGGTTTTGCAGGTACCAAACATGGTTTGCAGGTAAGGAAAATGGTTTTGTAGGAAGAAGGTGGGAGGAAGAAGGTTTGTATGTATTTAAAAAAAAAAAAATTCACTCATATTTAACACCTAAACTTGCACCTCATTTTTCAAAATAAAAACACCCAACACAAATTACAACACACACTAATCTTTCAAAAACACCAAACTATGGATCCAAGGAGAAGTAAAAAAACTTTCACCTCGGGTCAAGGTCGGTCTCAACCATCCCCGAATCAACCAAAACAAACTCCGTAATGTTTCAAGTTATTTTAATTTCAACTTATGTAACGTTTTTTTTTTAAGTTGTAGTTTCAATTTTTAAGTTGTAGTTTTTTTAAGTATTATGTAATATTTTTTATTTTTAATGAAATGGTATGTTTTTATTTTAAATATTGTATGTGATTTTACGTATTTAAAAAAAAAATGAATTCGGGTACTAGGGTACCACTCCCACTAGTTAGGGTAGTGTTAGGGTAGTATTAGGATAGTTTTGAGTTGGAAGATTTTTATTGGACAGAGATGATGTGACACCCCCAGAGTATTAGGGCATTAGGGGGGAGGGAGTGGGATCGGGTAAGGGGATCGGGTACCCTTACCCGATCGGTAACACCGCCGCCGCTAAGTCGGGTAAGGCGGGCGGGTTACCAAATCGGCTTCGGTAGCCGATCGTGGGGGCTGGGGTTGGAAATACTAGCCGTTGCAACGGCTAGTTTAATAAAAAAAAAAAAAAAAAAATTTCCCTATAAAATCAAACTTTCTCAACTCATTTTTTCAAAATAAAAACACACTAATCTCTCCAAAACAAAAAATAATTACTAAAATGTCTTCCGATTCTTCCGAATTCGAATGCATTATTCCGTCTTCGTCCGACGAGATATCCACGGGTAGCTCGTTGCAACTTATGCTTCAAGCGGCTCAAGACCTTGAAGACACGGCAAGCTCTAGCCGAACTAGCGTAAATCGTCAACGGAAATAGGTCTTCAAACGTTGGAGAATGATTGGTTCGTTGAAACACCAAAGTACAACGAAGAGTACTTTAAAAAAATTTCGAATGGAGAAAAGCATGTTTTTGCAAATAGTGGCGACATTGAAGCGAGATACCCATATTTTCAAGAAGGCTACGATGCGCGTTCGAAAAAGTTTCACGGCGAAACAAAAATCACTTCGGCCGTTAGGCAACTCGCAACCGCAATCCCCGATGAGTATGATGAATATTTATGCATGGCCGCAAGAACGTCACGTGAAACTCTTAATTATTTTTGTGAGGCCATCATTGAGTTATGCGGTCGAGAGTACCTACGTAGCCGACAAAGACACGACCTTGCTCGCATTTTGCGGGCCCATGAGGCGAAGCATCACATCCCCGAATGCTTGGTAGCATCGATCGTACACACGTCAAATGGAAAAATTGTCCTAGACAATTGAGAGGGCAATATACGAGAGGTGACTATGGTGTTCCCACTATTATGCTTGAAGTCACCGCGTCACAAGATATGTGGATTTGGCATGCTTTTTTTGGTCCACTGTGGTCAAACAACGATATCAACGTATTGAATCGATCGACTTGTATCTTAGATCGTAATGGAACGGCGATGAACAGTTCATTCAACGTGAATGGACGCTTTTACAAACGCTACTACTATTGTGAGATGGAATCTATCCTAAGTGGTCCACATTTGTTAAAGCATACCCGTATCCAACCGACTCCAAAGGAAAAGAGATTTAAGAAGTTACAAGAGGGCGAGAAAGGATGTCGAGCGAGCTTTTGGTGCTCTCAAAGGAAAATGGAAAATTCTCGATCGGCCTCTCCGAGCTATGACCAAGCGAAGATTGCCAATCGGGTTCATGCGTGTGTTATTTTGCACAATATGGTTATAAAACGTGAAGGAGGGCAATCTCACCGGTTCATATAATGGATGAGCGGTCCGGCCAGTGTTCGGCGACAATGTGATAGCGGAGTTACTAAACGAAGTTCTCCATGACCGACTTCGATATGATCTCACGGAAGACGTAGACGTCAATACTTGCCGCATCTCGATGATTAGTGGGTTTTTATTTTAATCTAGTTATTTTTAAGTATTATGTTATGTTTCTTTTTTTTAAGTATTATGTAATATTTTTATTTTTAATGAAATGGTATGTTTTTATGTAATGTTTTTTTTAAGTATTATGTAATGTTTTTATTTTTAATGAATTGGTATGTTTTTATTTTAATATTGTATGTGATTTTATGTATTAAAAATATAAAAAAAAAATCGGGTAGTATAGGTGACCACTCCCTCCACTTAGGGTAGTGTTAGGGTAGAATTGGGTAGTTTTGAGTTGGAGGGTTTTTATTGGATAGAGGTGAGGTGGCACCTAGGGTATTAGGTGACCACTCCCTCACCCCTTAGGCAATCACTCCTCCCTCCCATATGGTTGGAATATTTCACCTTTCGAACACAAACAAGAGAGGCACGGGCACCCATCAACAATAAAACAGTGCACATTTTAGACATCAATTTTTTGTTCGTTAATCAGCTAACAGATCAAAAAGCGCATTCTTCCCGTGGGACGCTATTTTATGCTTATAATGGTTCGCCCGTGAACTTTTCTTATAATTCAATCATTTATGTCATGAACTCTTGATATATATAAAAAAATAAATAAATAAATAATTTATATAAATATTTCAATTTATCCATCAAATATATATCTTGTACTCTCTCCATCTCAGTCAAAGTACAACATTTAGAAGAAAATTGGTATATTTTAGGCGAATGATTATATGTAATAGATATCTGAGTTTTGTAATGTATTGATGCTGAATGTGTGGTGTAGAAAGAAAGGCAAAAGGTATTGATGTTGAGTGTGTGGTATGTTGCTACCCAAAATATTATCCGGAGATAGATATTGCTGGAATGAATGGATAACAAACAAAGTGCGAGAACACTTCCGTGGAAAAAGTAAATAACACCAGATTTGCCGGGTTGTTAGTCCCGGGCTTGAATGCTCTCGCGAGATATTATTAATACGAATATGCTGGGATACAAGTATTAATGTTAGAGTACAATTACAATGAGTGTAAAGACCCTAGTTATCTTAGCTAGTGCGCGTATAGATTGCCGGAAGAACCAGATATGATGCTCTGTGAGTTCTTGTAACAACGTTGATGAGCTGCGACAACCGTGAGAAATCGACAGTCTCTCACGGTGTGTAGCTGCTGTATATTTGAGCTCCTGAGCTTGTGAGTCTCTTCGAATCTGCGCTGTGGAGACTTCTTGCCCCTGCCGACCGTCTTCTGGTTGAGAGGTACTGAGAGAGAAATCTTGAGGTAGATTCGGGAGAGGAAGCCGAGAGCTTGAAAGTATGTATGTTTGTATGTATTTCCGTGAATGAAGTTGGAACCTTTCTCTATTATGAGTCGTACTGAGAGGAACCTTTTTTCAGTTGCTGGAAGTTCCCTATTTATAGGACTGGGAGATGTTGGGCGATCGCCTTTGCTGTATTATAATAAGCGGGCGATCGTCTTTTAGCACATGGGCTGGTCCCCTTAGAGTCTGCAGGAGTTGCTGGTAGCCAGCTGTGCGGTCCAATGAGAAGTCTGCACGCGTCTGAGTCGCTGTCAAGGGCGATCCCACCTTGTACCTTTCGGCGGGTTTGTCGGTAGGTGATAAGATGGTGACAGGTTGTGGTCAACGATCCATGAAATGCGGCGCCTGTTGTGGATCTGCACATGGGCGCTTCTTTGAGATCCAGTCTTCGTGGACTTTGACGGACGAAGGTCTCTGTTCGTGGTATAGGACGGTCGTCCTAGGTTGGGCATCAGAGTCGATCGCTAGGTGCCAAAGGCGATCGCCTTGAGGGTCGATCGCTAGACACTCGAAGGAGAACTGTTAACTTCGTTTAGGCGAGTTCGCCATAGCTTGATTGGTTGTGGCCTCGGTCGCTCGGCCTTGTAGTCGATCGCCTGTCGAGGTGAATAAATCTTGACACAACAATTGCCCCCAGCTCGCTTCGATGTTGGAAACGTGGGGTAAGGTGGTTCTGTTGGCGATCGTTGAATTATGACGAGTGCCTCTGCGTTTTACTGAACTGGCGATCGTCTTTGATTGGATTGGTTTGTACTTGGACGACCTGGTCGGTCGCTGAAATGAGCGGGAAACGATGAAGGACGTGGAAAAGTCTCCGGGGCACGTGTCGGGTTCCTGTTGGGGGATACCGACGGTTAGCTGTGACTCCTCGTCTGGCGCGTCCTTGAAAAGACGCGTATGCGGGTTTCAAGGGGATCATTAATTGCGACGGTTGCACTTCAACCCCTGAGACTCTCCTTAATTGCATTGAAGTCCCTGCCTTCTCCTATAAAAGTGTGTCGGGTTGCAGGGCTAATACCCTTATGCACTTTTATTGGAGAAATAAGACTTTTTGCTGAAGATTTTTCTGGAGATCTGACTGCCGATCGTCGATCGATTCCATCCGTGGTAAGGAAACACTCCTTTTCTCCTCTTATGAATTCGAGAATGTCTGGAACATCTTCTTCGCACGGAGAGGGTACTACCTACGCCGCCGGAGCTTCGACTGCCCGGGGAGGATCTTCTGCAGATTTCCATCTGGAGACGGCCGCTAAGGCTATTTGCGCCGGTATTGACCCTGCGGAAGTCGAGGCGCTGTTCAATGAGGCTGACGTGGCCAGGGAGGCGGCGGTTGAACACAGACGCTCGCAGATGGAGAGAGATCTGGCAGTAAGGGCCTACTGGGAGCGGCATAGTGCCTTTGGCCAGGCCTATATGGCCTTTGCTGAGATTATGGAGAGGTTTGCCAGTCCGTCTCCTAGATTCGATTACTGGGAGTACTCGATCGCTCATCCTTATCAACCTCCCAGGCGGTCGCTTTTTCGGGCTGCGCAGCGATCTACATGGTCTCTTGGCCAGATTAGGAGCTCGGCGACCAGGAAGGACCTGGCCATCTGGAGGACGAGGTTTCATGTCCCTTCAGATATGGATCTTTTTGTGCCGGCCGAGAATGAACGGGCCGATTAGCCTCCGGAGGGAATGGTCGCCGCGAACGAAGCAATCATGGAGGCCGGGCTGCGGTTCCCTTTGTCGTCCTCCGTTTCCCATCTGCTGGCTGCTTGGAACTTGGCGCCGCTCCAGCTGACGCCGAATGCCTGGCTCTAGATCATTTGCACTCTCATCTTGTTCGGCGGTTACCTACTGTATCGCCATCCTTCGCCGTTGGAGATGAACCATCTGTTCAAGCTGACGGATCAGAAAGGGTCGGTCGGAGGCTATCATATTTAAGGCCGATCCGGTCGGGTGATCCTTGGAGTCCCGAACAAGGTGCGGGGCGACCCGGCGAAGTGGTTCTGGTTCGGCGGTTCATGGAAGGCACTGGCGAGCAACAATCCCATGGACGAGTTGAACAGTCCAACTGGCTTTCGGGAGAGGAATCCGGGTAAGGATTCTGACTCTCCCTTAGTTTGGATATATTCTGAACTGATCTAATTTGGTTTTCCTTTTGCAGGTTCCATATTCCGATGATCGACGAGCTTCCTTTCGACTTTCTGATCGTCTGGGAGCGGATACGAAGCTTGTCGGACAATGACTTAGATGCTTGCCGGATCAACAAGGAGAGCCGTTGGTTGTCAGCTCGGCTATTCAGTTTTCCACGTCATCTCTCGGTCTCAGGTATGAGTTCCTGCGATCTCCAATTGCTTGGCGATCATCCTGCTTGGAGAGTGTATCTGACCGTGGTTTGATTGTTCTTTGATACAGAAGTTCGTTTTCCTCGTTTCTCGGAGCCTCCACCGGAGATAGCTATGTCGAACCCTGGAGTGTTGGGCCGCCTTCGCCAGAAGAAGTCATCTCGAGCTCCTCCTGTGGCGTTACCTATTATTCCGGAGGTGAGGCCCGTCATGGAGCCGATCATAACGGAGGAGGAAGTTCGTGAGGAGGGGCTACGAACGAACCGCAAACGGCAGAGGTCGGGAGAAACTCCAGCTTCTGCCCCTGCCAGTGAGGTGCCGATCGCCGCGCCTCCGATCACCGCTGTTCCACCGGTGGATGAGCCTACGCCCTCTGTGGCGTTTTTATGAGAGATGACGATCGCCGAGGCCGAGACCCCTCGCGGGAAACCATATTTTGGCCGCGATCCAGAGAGAGCCGAGAGGTAGACTTTGTTTGTTGAGTTGAATTTCGTCACTTGCGTGGGAGATGTGCTAACTTTTTGTTGATTTGTATGCAGGATCCGTAGCACTAACCCATCTTGTCCGCCGATGGTGCTGGATTTCCTTGCGAGTCGATCTCCTCGCGGCCTGCGATGTCCCACAGTACGTCAACCGGGCCGTCTCGGCTTTGCCGAAGGCCTGGACGATGGATTTGAATGCGATCGCTCGCCAGCGATCTGGCAATGCAATGCAAGCCGCTTTTGCTCTTTCTCTTCAGGCGGCGACGATGGCTGCCCAAGCTGCGCAGGAGTTCGAGGGGCGTCCTTCTACTACACACCTGCAGGCGGATTTCGAGGCAGCTCGGAAAGAGAACGCCGAGTTCGCTGATAGGATTGTGGCAATGGAGAAGGACTCCCTGGATGCAGCCAAGTGGGCGAATCATGAACTTGAGCTAGCGAGACAGGATGCCGAGCAAGCCCGGGCGACGACCGACCGATTTCGGGACCGGATGACGGATGCCCGACAGTTGCAATTGGCTGCTGAGAAGGAGGCCGATCAACTGAAGGTGACCGTCGCTCGGCTGACTAGTGAGCTTGCGGCGTCGAGGGGAGAGACGGCTATAAGGGAGGCCGAGCTCCAGGGTGCGCAACAGGCGGTTGCGGAGCTGAAAGGGAAGTTAGAGGCGACCGAGACCGATCCCTTTCTCAACTTGGAGTTTGTCAGCGAGTTTGCCTATTATCTGGCGTTCGCTGACTCGCTTCGTGCTGCTAAGAAAGTAGGGATGGAGGTAGGTCCTCTTGCCGAAAGCTTCAAGGCATATGCGTTGGAGCACCCTCTTCATCCTGCCTTCTCTGTGCCTATCTTGGATATCGCGGACATCGGTGTGGACTTGAGCTGGTATCCGACTCCGGCGAACCTAATTCATCCTGACGCTCCGGAGGACGGGGAGGCCACTCCGGAGGCTGGCGAAGGGTCGCGGGCCGATCCGGAGGTTGAAGGCGAAGGCCAGGCAGGGGCCTGAGGCTCTTCGTTTTTGTTTGTTTTAGCTTTTCTTGCCTTGTAATTTTGCAGCTTTCTCTTGTAGTACTTAGGCCTTTGAGCGACCGTGTATGTACTTTTGAGACTTCAAGTAATGAAATGAATGTTTGCTTTTTTGAGTCTTTTGCTTGACTTTGTACAAATGTGTGAGGAGAGATCGTTGCGAGTGTAGGTCTAAGTGAATTGATAAACTCAAATAGATAACTTTTACAACAAATTCGATCGCTGCACAAACATCTGAAAAATGCCGATCTCCATATGTAATTGAATAGGGACGATCGTCGTGTATATAGCTCCGCACTCTTCCCCCTTGTTTTTGTTCATTTAGTGAAAGTAAGGGGACGAAAATAAATCGTCGAGTGAGCGGTCTTCAATTTTGTCGAATCCTCGAGGAAGGCCGTCCATCTCGGTCTTGAGGAACTGTGCACGATCGCGGAGTTCGATGGACCGAACTCCACGATCATGTCTTGTGCGCGAGCGACATTCTTTCTGATGGCTAAGTTCTCGCGACTCACTTAATTGGTAGGGTTCTTCGTAGGCTGCGCCTCGCCTCGTATTTAAACGAAGGGCGTGTGGTCTTGGTGTGGAGAATTTCTTGTGCAGGGCGTCGTCAGGTTAATCAACTCCACGTCTGCGGCTTGTTAGCTCTGCTTCCACCTCGGCCCGCCATGAAGATGGCGACCCTCGACGGTGTACGTTGAGACGGGGGGAGGGACGCGTCGCATTGTCCGGGAAGGACCCACCACGTTAAGTTATGGACCTTTGAGGGTGGGCGAACGTGTCCACAGATTAGTTTTGGAGGGCCCTCAGACTACACCGGTCTCGTATTTAAACGAAGGGCGGACGATCGTGGCCCAAGGGACCTTGCATGGGCGCAAAGAACGGTTCCATCGTCCTCCACGACCATGGCGACACTCTTCTACCTTGGACCATAAAGTCAGATGATGATCCTCGACGGTATACGTTGTGTAAGGGGAGGAGATCGCCTGCCTAGGTTCTTCATGTAGATGACAAACTTTAGAGGGCGAGCGAGTAATCCTCTGATTTATTTTGGAGAGGCCTTCGGCTACGCCCGCCTCGTATTTAAACGAAGGGCGAACAATCGAAGCCCAAAGGAACCTTGCATGGACGGATCGTCGGTTTAATTGATTTTCGCGACCATGGCGGCACTCTTCTACCTCGGATCATCATGTCAGATGACGATTCTCGATGGTATACGTTGTGCTAGGGGAGGCGATCGCTGCCTAGGTCCATCACGTCGATGACGAACTGTAGAGGGCGAGTGAGTCATCCTCTTTTTTGAAGCGTTTGCTCAGGTAGTAGCCTTTGATTTGATGAGGCGGGAAATCGGGTAGAGACTTCCGAAGTTCCATTCTCTTGATTGAAGCATGTAGATACAGTCGCCGAGGTTGATCGAGGGGTCGGCTCGTAAGCTTTCCGGCCTGTTCGCATTCGACTCGGGCGACCGTGTTGGGAGATTGGTGGGGCTCTGGCTAAGCCAATAAACTGTACAACTTTCTGTAATATCCGGTTGTAATTCAGTCATTATCACTCAGTAATTTCATTCGGTAATTGTCTCTATGTAATTTTTTCACTTGTTAGTAACTGTTCATCATCCACAGTCATTCATCCGTGTTCACTGTTCAGAATAACTTCGAGTTGTGTGTCGATATTATTCATTGTTTCAACCTTACTTGGGAATCGAGACAAGAGTATTATATTGATTGTTGTAATTGATTCATTAGTCGATGTTGACGTTGGAGTTCATGTCATTTCAAATCTATTTATTGTTCAAATTGTGTTATTGTTGGGCGAGCCTTGTAATCAATGCTTGGAACCACCGTTTTAGGGTTCCTGCACTTCCATTTCGTGTTATTGTTTCCCAAATATTGATTTCTATTGCTTTTATTCTCTTTCCGGGTCATTTTTCATCATTTTAGGACCCAAGGGGGTGTAAGCCGCGGCACAAGGGAGTGTGCGCCGCGGCACACACATGTTGCAATTTTGGCCGACCCGTCTGTACCGGGGGCCGCGGCTCATGCCGGCAGGGCCGCGGCACACTGCCGAGTCACTGCCGTGGCACACTCATCCGGGCCGCGGCATGCTGCCGAGCACTGGGGTCAGATTTTGGCCCTGTGCCGCGGCACACTCGGCCGGGCCGCGACACACAGTGCAGGCTGCACTATAATTGCGTTTTTTTAGAGGAACAACTCATTTTCACCATTTCTTTCACCTTGTTCTGAGAGAGAGATTGAGGGAGGGATTTTCCATCATAAATCACTCGAGTGTTTGATTTTCTTCATCTCCTTTCGATCGTGAAACCCGGATAGTCGATCTCACTACAAAAAAAACAGTTTTTACCGACGCCATTTACCGACGCCCGTACCGCCGTTGTTAAACTTATAATTTACCGACGCCATTACCGACGCCCGTTATTTAATTTATTTACCGACGCCATTACCGACGACCGGTTCGCAGACTTATTTTTTTTCTTTTTTTTTCACATTTACCGACGCCATTTACCGACGCCGCCATTTACCGACGCCGTTTACCGACGCCATTTACCGACGCCATTTTGGCGTTGGTAATTTTTTTTTTTTTTTTAAAATTTAGCGACGCCGTTTACGCCATTACCGACGCCATTTCGGCGTCGGTAAATTTTTTGCACTATCCCACATCGAAAAAACAGTAGTGTTTTAGGTGGTTTATAAACCAAAATCCTTCTCAACCATTTGAAATTGAATGGAGCCCGAACCTGACCCGCCCGGACCTGGACCCGACCCACCCGGACCTGGACCTGACCGAACCTGACCCGCTTGAGCCCGGACCTAACCCGCCTGAGCCCCGCCTGAGCCCGGACGTGACCCGCCTGAGTCCTGACCTGACTTTTTTAGATTTATTTTTAATTTAACGACGCCAAAAATGGCGTCGGTAAATGGCGGCGTCGGTAATGGCGTCGGTAAAAAATTACCGTCGAGCGTTTTTCCAACGGCGGGTTTCCGTCGGTAATGGTGTCTGTAATTTTTTTACCAACGCCATTTTCTGTTTTACCAACGGCGTTTGGCGTCGGTAAAAACTGTTTTTTTTGTAGTGTCTAACGCGTGTTCTTTGGATCAAAGTGCTTGGATCTTCAAGAGGTAATTTCTTCAATATCTTGGATTTCGATTTTGTATTGAGATATGATATTTTGGATGTTAAAATCATGTTGTATGAAGTGATATACGCATGATTATGGATATGTATGAATATTCATCGGATTTTTTAAAGGTTATTCAAGAACACTTTGAATATTGAGTTGGATTTGGGGGTTTTCGATTATTTATTGTTGAAATCACGAATTTGGATATTCATATTGGATTATTGATCGTATTGAAGATGTTTTGTTGGTTTGAAACACTTCTTGGGGATTTGATATTGGTATTATTGAGGTTTGATTGTAGACAATCGAAGTTTGGCCTCAACGTGTTCGATATAATGCCCCAATGAACTTGGTTTAGTCGTATCGACATTTTGAATTAGTTATATTCGTGTTTGATTTCGTATGTTGAATGGATTGTTGGTCTTGTGTTATTCAAGGTTGTTCGAACGACCGGTAGTTTCCTTAGGATGTTGTTCGAGAGAGATCGTATCATCACCGGTGTTAAGGTAAGTTAATTCTTACTCGGTTAAAAGGATATTCATTCATTTTGTTGTTGTTCATTCATAATCATAACTCATTCATCATTGTATTAACCGTACTGAGACTTGTAATTGTCGAATAATCACTTCATTCACGAGGAACGACGGTTCCAATCATTTCATTGAACTATCAATCACTTCACTATTATTTTCATCTCGGTGAGTCATTCTTGACTTTGTCGGATTATTATTCATTGATATTCATTATGGTCATTCTCGTTCATATGACCTTCTGGGTTCATATTGCGTGGCCGGGTGCGGATGTGTGGAATTTTTAGTCGAGCACGCGATGGTCATGTATTGGGTCACCGATACATTGGACCGTGCACACGATAACGATTACCTCCGTGAGACTAATTAGGTACAAGGACGGGTGTGTCCGGTCATCCGTCTTGTACACTTGCACAGAACATTACGGGCGTACTATGATGCTCCTCTTCAGCGTAATTCATAACTAAAGATATATCATGATTGTGTATTTTCAACCCTTGAGGATTGTTGTTCTGTGTAACTGACCCCGTTAGGGGATATTGTTTTTCAGGTCACGGCAAGGCAAAGGCACGGGAAGAGCATGTTGACGGCGAGGAGTCCCAGTGATACTAGTCGGGGGGCCCAGTTTCTTTCAGTCATCCTTGTTTTTCTTCATATGTATTTCCGCTGTAAAATTCCGTTTGAGATGTTTATTTATTCAGGGTGGTGTATTTTATCTTCATATAAAATATACTAGTATTCTGTATTCTCCTGGTGTATTGTACTTAAGCTCCTCATCGGAGTATTTGGTAATATAATGTGGTTCGGTACTTCAATTATATTATTTAATTCATCAGTTTTCATTCGCCTGGTGGGTCCCAGTCGGGGGTCCACGGCACTGTAATATCCGCCTAGTTGGGGTGTTATAGAGTTGGTATCGGAGCGTGGTTTTGAATACTATCCTCCGAGTCATGTCTCGTTTGAAATCATCGTCATCGGACTAGTATCATTGGACTTTCACGTCACGTGTGACCTGTGCAAATGCCGAGCCAATCAGACCGAAAGAACTGTAAGACTTCTAACGCCATGGTATAATTTCTGGCAATAATTATTCATTCATAATTCATCAGTTAACAATCCTCAAACATCATTTTCATTTTGATCAGGACATCATGTTAACTCATTAATCACTCAATTCATTTCAAAGTTCAGTTGTTGATCTTGAGGATCATATCTTTAATCTTGTTAACTTGTTCAGGATAATCATTTCAAGAATTTCATCAGATAGTCATGTCACTTCAGTTAATCATTCATGTAATCACTATGCTAGAGCGCGTATGCTCATTTTCATCATTTCATGATGTAATCATCATGTGATTTTCCTACTTCAGTATGGAGAGAGCAGGCAGAGGACGCGGAGGACGAAGCCGCGGGGCGGGCCGAATCCCGAGAGCTCGTGTGAATACACGTGCGAACGCGAGGAATAATGCTAACTCATCAAGCAGCGACGCTGCTACTCATTCACCTGGACGTGATCATTCACTATCGGGGAGTCGTACCCGGGACACAGCTCAGTCAGAAGGTGTTCGGGTTGACCCACTCGCTTTTATGCAGGGCATGATGGCCCAAATGACTCAGATGGCACAACTGATGGAGACGATGCATAACTCAGCTAATCAAAATCAACAGGCTCCTCTGCCGCCACCTTAGAGGCAAGAGAGGAGTGTAGGCAGTATCATCGGCAACATCTCTCGCCAAAGGCCACCTACTTTTGAGGGCTCATCTGAGCCGGCGGATATTATTCATTGGCTCGAACATTTTGAGAAGTTATTTGCTATGGTAGAGTGTCCCGAAGGACACAAAGTCTCAGTTGCGGCTTATTATCTTGGTAAGGGCACACATTCATGGTGGTTATCGCTGAAGCCCACCGACGGAGCTTGTACATGGGATCAATTCAGGACTCTCATGATGGAGAGGTATTATCCGACCCCACTCAGGGAGGCCAAGTTGTCAGAATTACTCACTCCCGACCCCTCAGCAGACGATGATGTTCTCGCCATCGCCGAGAAATTTCAGGAACTACTTCCGTTCGCCTCGTCCATTATTCACTCTGAGGCGGACAAGATCAAGTATTTCAGCAAGAGGCTGAAACCCCGTATGAGACTACAGTTGCTTAATCATCATTGCACCACTCTGACCGAATTCATTGAGAAAGCTCTTACTTATGAGCTTGCTAAGGAAATTGCCAAGCAACAACCTTCATCTGCTGGCAAGAAGTCTAAGAATCGCAATCAGTCTGACAGCAGTCAGGCCACTTTCAAGAAACCACGCGCGGGCTCTACTTTTTCTGAGCAACCTCCTATGGCACCGAAACCCACGGAGTCTCAGTCCCGAGCGGCCAGCTCAACCATCACCTGTTTCAATTGTGGAGAACCGGGTCATGTCAGCACAAGTGCCCGAGGCAGACTATCACGTGCCATAACTGCGGAATTGCTGGGCATAAGGCCCGTTTTTGCCGAAGAGACTCTAAAAATACTCCGGCGGCATTTCAGGCCCCGAAGCAATCAGCCGTTCAGAATCAAGCTACTCAGTCAGCGTCGTTTAAAACGACAGGAGCGAATAAAGGTGGAGCCTATAGTCATCAGACGGGAGCATCCGGTGCTGGGACTAGCAAGCCCCGAATTTATGAGATGAAGAAAACCGACGATCCAGAGGCCTGGATGATCTCAGGTACACTCGATATTCTATCTCAACCAGTGTGTACCCTTTTTGATACTAGTGCATGGCATTCTTTTATTTTCGAATCATGTTTGAGTAGACTACATCTGGGTAGTGCTACTAGTTGTGAGCCTTATGTCATCGGTCTACCTGATGGTAGAAGAATGATCGGGAATCGTGAGATTAAGGATTGTCCGATTCAGATTCATTGCCGTGATTGGTTAGCAGACCTAATCGTGGTAGATTTGCTGAGAGACGACGTCATTCTGGGTATTGATTGGATGGATCGTCACGATGCCGTCATCAGCATCCGTAAGCGTTTGGTCACTATCATTTCAGACGATGGGGTCGAATGTGTTTTTCAGGGAGGTAATCCCAACTGTTCCGGGAGAGTCATCAACTTGATGAAAGCAGTGAAATTACTCAAACAAGGGTGTGTCGGTTATTGGTGCTATATGACTAAGACCAAGAAATCACCAATAATGTTGACGGATATTCCAGTAGTGAGAGAATATGCCGACGTATTTCCAGACGAGTTACCTGGTTTGCCTCCACAGAGAGATGTGGAATTCACGATTGAGTTGGAGCCTGGTACATCTCCAATATCGAAGGCACCTTATCGGATGGCCCCGACCGAAATGCTGGAACTAAAGAATCAATTGGAGGATTTGACCGAGAAGGGTTATATCTGGCCAAGTGCATCTCCGTGGGGAGCACCGGTATTATTTGTCAAGAAAAATGACGGCTCTTTCCGTTTGTGTATTGATTACCGAGAGCTGAACAAGGTGACGATCAAAAATAAATATCCCCTACCCCGTATTGATGATCTTTTGGATCAACTTCAGGGAGCTTCAGTATTTTCCAAGATCGATTTAAGATTTGGGTATCATCAGTTGCGAATCCGAGAGTCGGATATTGCTAGGACGGCGTTCCGAACACGCTATGGTCATTATGAGTTTGTGGTAATGCCGTTTGGGTTAACTAATGCACCTGCAGTATTCATGGAGTTAATGAATCGAGTTTTCATCGACTATTTAGATCAGTTCGTGGTTGTCTTCATTGATGACATTTTAATTTATTCTCATAACCGGGAGGAGTATGAGTTTCACCTTCATCAGGTGCTCGACGTGTTGAGATGAGAGCAACTTTATGGGAAGTTTTCCAAATGTGAACTCTGGATGTCCGAAGTGACGTTTCTCAGACATGTAATTTCATCAGACGGAGTTTGTGTTGACCCTCAGAAGACGGAGGCTATCCGAGATTGGCAACCTCCGAAGAATGTTAAGGAAATCCGAAGTTTCCTCGGATTATCTGGTTATTATCGGCGATTTGTGGAAGGATTTTCTAAAATCGCTCAACCCATGACGAACCTTTTAAGGAAAGATAAAAAAATACACGTGGTCCGACGCGTGTCAACAGAGTTTTGAGGAACTCAAGAGCCAGTTAATTTCAGCACCTGTCCTTTCTTTACCGCAAGGGACGGAAGGATTTGTGGTCTATAGTGATGCGTCCGGACAGGGTCTCGGATGTGTACTAATGCAGAACGAGAAATTTATTGCTTATGCTTTACGGCAATTAAGACCTTACGAGGTTAATTATCCGACCCACGACCTGGAGCTTGCAGCGGTGGTTTTCATGTTAAAAATTTGGCGTCATTACCTTTATGGCGTCACCTGTCAGATTTTTACCGATCACAAGAGTTTGAAGTATATATTTACTCAGAAGGAGTTAAATATGCGACATAGGCGGTGGTTGGAACTAATCAAAGACTATGATATCGAGATCCTGTACCACCTGGGTAAGGCAAACGTGGTTGCCGAAGCCTTGAGTGGTAAGTCCGTTCAGGAGCAAATGCTTGCTCGTTTAACAGTTCATAAGGAGCTTCAGCAGGAATTCCTTAGACCCGAGATCGAAGTCTGGTTACAGCGAGTTCAGGGACAGCTTTGTATGCTGGAGATTTCATCGCCACTTGAAGAGGCGATCAAAGTGAATCAGAGTTCGGACCCATTTTTGTTGCGCATCCGCGAGGATGTGGCACAGGGGAAAGCCCCTGGCTTTGTGGTCCACGAGGATGGACTCTTGAGATTTAAGAATCGGTTATGTGTACCGGTGAATGATGAGTTGAAAAACTCGATTTTGAGAGAAGCTCATGCCACCCCATATTCCGTTCATCCGGGATATAGCAAGATGTATAAGGACTTGAAACAAAATTACTCGTGGAGTAATATGAAGCGTGAAGTCGCCGAGTTTGTTTCGAAATGCCTCACCTGTCAACAAGTCAAGATAGAACATCAGCGGCGTGGGTATCTTTAAACCGCTCCCTATTCCGGAGTGGGAATGGGAGGTTATTTCAATGGACTTCATCACGAGTTTGCCGACGAGTCGCCGTGGCATGAATACAATCTGGGTAATTGTGGATCGTCTAACTAAGTCAGCTCATTTTCTCGAGATTAAGGATACTTGGGGTCCCGAGAGACTTGCCCAGTTATTCATCAAAGATATAGTGAGATTGCACGGTACTCCTAAGAGTATCGTTTCTGATCTTGGCGGGCGATTCGTGTCTCATTTTTGGAAATCAGTTCATCGTGCCATGGGAACTCAGCTTAATTTCAGCACATCTTTTCATCCTCAGTCCGACGGAAAATCAGAGAAGACTATTCAAACATTGGAGGACATGTTGAGGGCATGCGTCCTTGATTGGAAAGACGATTGGGAAGCCCAACTACCATTGATCGAGTTCACGTATAATAATAGTTGGCATACTTTGATTAAGATAACACCTTACGAAGCTTTGTACGGTCGTCGTTGTCGATATCCTTTGTGTTGGGATGACTTATCAGAATCAATCGACATCGAGCCCGATATGCTTATAGCCGCCCGTGAGAAGGTAGCTTTGATCAGGAGTCGTTTGTTGATCGCTCAGAGTCGACAGAAATCTTATGCAGACAATCGTCGCCGACCATTAGAGTTCGAGACAGGTGACCACGTGTTGGTCAAGGTATCCCCGAGTCGAGGTATCTTCCGTTTCGGGAAGCGGGGAAAGTTGAGTCCAAGATTTATTGGACCGTTTGAGATTTTGGAACGAGTAGGCGAGCTAGCTTATCGATTGGCCTTACCTCCGGCGTTGAGCCGAATTCATAATGTGTTTCACGTCTCTCAGCTACGGAAATATGTTGTCGACCTGAGTCACATACTTCAGTTTGACGAAATCGAGATCGCAGATGATTATTCGTATGAAGAGCGTCCCATACGAGTCTTAGAGCGGCGAATCAAACAGTTGAGGAATAAGGTGATTCCTTTGGTTAAAATTCAGTGGTCTAGACATGGAGTCGAAGAGGCTACTTAGGAAACCGAGAATAGTATGCGGGAGAGTTATCCCGAGTTGTTTGACCCTTAGTTTCGGGGACGAAACTCTTTCAAGGGGGGGTGTATGTAATACCCGGTTGTAATTCAGTCATTATCACTCAGTAATTTCATTCGGTAATTGTCTCTATCTAATTTTTTCACTTGTTAGTAACCGTTCATCATCCACATTCATTCATCCGTGTTCAATGTTCGGAATAACTTCGAGTTGTGTGTCGATGTTCATTGTTTCAACCTTACTTGGGAATTGAGACAAGAGTATTATCTTGATTGTTGTAATTGATTCATTAGTCGATGTTGACGTTGGAGTTCATGTCATTTCAAATCTCCTTATTGTTCAAATTGTGTTATTGTTGGGCGAGCCTTGTAATCATTGCTTGGAACCACCGTTTTGAGGTTCCCGCACTTCCATTTCGTGTTATTGTTTCCCAAATATTGATTTCTATTGCTTTTATTCTCTTCCCGGGTCATTTTTCATCATTTTAGGACCCAAGGGGGTGTGGGCCGCGGCACAAGGGAGTGTGCGCCGCGGCACACACATGTTGCAATTTTGGCCGACCCGTCTGTACCGGGGGCCCCGGCTCATGCCGGAAGGGCCGCGGCACACTACCGAGTCACTGCCGCGGTACACTCGTCCGGGCAAGACGCGACGCCGAAACCGGAGGCGATTTGGCCCTGTGCCGCAGCACACTCGGCCGGGCCGCGGCACACAGTGCAGGCTGCACTATAATTGCATTTTTTTGAGAGGAACAACTCATTTTCACCATTTCTTTCACCTTGTTCCGAGAGAGAGAGCTTGAGGGAGGGATTTTCCATCATAAATCACTTGAGTGTTTGATTTTCTTCATCTCCTTTCGATCGTGAAGCCCGGATAGTCAATCTAACGCGTGTTCTTTGGATCAAAGTGCTTGGATCTTCAAGAGGTAATTTCTTCAACATCTTGGATTTCGATTTTGTATTGAGATATGATGTTTTGGATGTTAAAATCATGTTGTATGAAGTGATATATGCATGATTATGGATATGTATGAATATTCATCGGATTTTTGAAAGGTTATTCAAGAACACTTTGAATATTGAGTTGGATTTGGGGGTTTCGATTATTTGTTGTTGAAATCCCGAATTTGGATATTCATATTGGATTATTGATCGTATTGAAGATGTTTTGTTGGTTTGAAACACTTCTTGGGGATTTGATATTGGTATTATTGAGGTTTGATTGTAGACAATCGAAGTTTGGCCTCAACGTGTTTGATATAATGCCCCAATGAACTTGGTTTAGTCGTATCGACGTTTTGAGTTAGTTATATTCGTGTTTGATTTCGTATGTTGAATGGATTGTTGGTATTGTGTTATTGAAGGTTGTTCGAACGACCGGTAGTTTCCTTAGGACGTTGTTCGAGAGAGATCATATCATCACCGGTGTTAAGGTAAGTTAATTCTTACTCGGTTAAAAGGATATTCATTCCTTTTGTTGTTGTTCATTCATAATCATAACTCATTCATCATTGTATTAACCGTATTGAGACTTGTAATTGTCGAATAATCACTTCATTCACGAGGAACGACGGTTCCAATTATTTCATTGAACTATCAATCACTTCACTATTATTTTCATCTCGGTGAGTCATTCTTGACTTTGTCGGATTATTATTCATTGATAGTCATTATGGTCATTCTCGTTCATATGACCTTCTGGGTTCATATTGCGTGGCTGGGTGCGGATATGTGGAATTTTTAGTCGAGCACGCGATGGTCATGTATTGGGTCACCGATACATCGGGTATGCCTGCACGGTAACGATTACCTCCGTGAGACTAATTAGGTACAAGGACGGGTGTGTCCGGTCATCCGTCTTGTACACTTGCACGTAACATTACGGGCGTACTATGATGCTCCTCTTCACGTAATTCATAACTAAAGATATATCATGATTGTGTATTTTCAACCCTTGAGGATTGTTGTTACGTATGGCCCGACCCGTTAGGGGATATTGTTTTTCAGGTCACGGCAAGGCAAAGGCACGGGAAGAGCATGTTGACGGAGAGGAGTCCCAGTGATACTAGTAGGGGGGCCTAGTTTCTTTCAGTCATCCTTGTTTTTCTTCATATGTATTTCCGCTGTAAAATTCCATTTGAGATGTTTATTTATTCAGGGTGGTGTATTTTATCTTCATATAAAATATACTAGTATTCTGTATTCTCCTGGTGTATTGTACTTAAGCTCCTCATCGGAGTATTTGGTAATATAATGTGGTTCGGTACTTCAATTATATTATTTAATTCATCGATTTTCATTACTTTGGTGGGTCCCGATCGGGGTCCACGGCACTGTAATATCCGCCTAGTTGGGGTGTTATAGAGTTGGTATCGGAGCGTGGTTTTGAATACTATCCTCCGAGTCATGTCTCGTTTGAAATCATCGTCATCGGACTAGTATCATTGGACTTTCGCGTCACGTGTGACCTGTGCAAATGCCGAGCCAATCAGACCGAAAGAACTGTAAGACTTCTAACGCCATGGTATAATTTCTGGCAATAATTATTCATTCATAATTCATCAGTTAACAATCCTCAAACATCATTTTCATTTTGATCAGGACATCATGTTAACTCATTAATCACTCAATTCATTTCAAAGTTCAGTTGTTGATCTTGAGGATCATATCTTTAATCTTGTTAACTTGTTCAGGATAATCATTTCAAGAATTTCATCAGATAGTCATGTCACTTCAGTTAATCATTCATGTAATCACTATGCTAGAGCGCGTATGCTCATTTTCATCATTTCATAATGTAATCATCATGTGATTTTCCTACTTCAGTATGGAGAGAGCAGGCAGAGGACGCGGAGGACGAGGCCGCGGGGCGGGCCGAATCCCGAGAGCTCGTGTGAATACACGTGCGAACGCGAGGAATAATGCTAACTCATCAAGCAGCGACGCTGCTACTCATTCACCTGGACGTGATCATTCACTATCGGGGAGTCGTACCCGGGACACAGCTCAGTCAGAAGGTGTTCGGGTTGACCCACTCGCTTTTATGCAGGGCATGATGGCCCAAATGACTCAGATGGCACAACTGATGGAGACGATGCATAACTCAGCTAATCAAAATCAACAGGCTCCTCTGCCGCCACCTTAGAGGCAAGAGAGGAGTGTAGGCAGTATCATGGGCAACATCTCTCGCCAAAGGCCACCTACTTTTGAGGGCTCATCTGAGCCGGCGGATATTATTCATTGGCTCGAACATTTTGAGAAGTTATTTGCTATGGTAGAGTGTCCCGAAGGACACAAAGTCTCAGTTGCAGCTTATTATCTTGGTAAGGGCACACATTCATGGTGGTTATCGCTGAAGCCCACCGACGGAGCTTGTACATGGGATCAATTCAGGACTCTCATGATGGAGAGGTATTATCCGACCCCACTCAGGGAGGCCAAGTTGTCAGAATTACTCACTCCCGACCCCTCAGCAGACGATGATGTTCTCGCCATCGCCGAGAAATTTCAGGAACTACTTCCGTTCGCCTCGTCCATTATTCACTCTGAGGCGGACAAGATCAAGTATTTCAGCAAGAGGCTGAAACCCCGTATGAGACTACAGTTGCTTAATCATCATTGCACCACTCTGACCGAATTCATTGAGAAATCTCTTACTTATGAGCTTACTGCTAAGGAAATTGCCAAGCAACAACCTTCATCTGCTGGCAAGAAGTCTAAGAATCGCAATCAGTCTGACAGCAGTCAGGCCACTTTCAAGAAACCACGCGCGGGCTCTACTTTTTCTGAGCAACCTCCTATGGCACCGAAACCCACGGAGTCTCAGTCCCGAGCGGCCAGCTCAACCATCACCTGTTTCAATTGTGGAGAACCGGGTCATGTCAGCACAAGTGCCCGAGGCAGACTATCACGTGCCATAACTGCGGAATTGCTGGGCATAAGGCCCGTTTTTGCCGAAGAGACTCTAAAAATACTCCGGCGGCATTTCAGGCCCCGAAGCAATCAGCCGTTCAGAATCAAGCTACTCAGTCAGCGTTGTTTAAAACGACAGGAGCGAATAAAGGTGGAGCCTATAGTCATCAGACGGGAGCATCCGGTGCTGGGACTAGCAAGCCCCGAATTTATGAGATGAAGAAAACCGACGATCCAGAGGCCTGGATGATCTCAGGTACACTCGATATTCTATCTCAACCTGTGTGTACCCTTTTTGATACTAGTGCATCGCATTCTTTTATTTTCGAATCATGTTTGAGTAGACTACATCTGGGTAGTGCTACTAGTTGTGAGCCTTATGTCATCGGTCTACCTGATGGTAGAAGAATGATCGGGAATCGTGAGATTAAGGATTGTCCGATTCAGATTCATTGCCGTGATTGGTTAGCAGACCTAATCGTGGTAGATTTGCTGAGAGACGACGTCATTCTGGGTATTGATTGGATGGATCGTCATGATGCCGTCATCAGCATCCGTAAGCGTTTGGTCACTATCATTTCAGACGATGGGGTCGAATGTGTTTTTCAGGGAGGTAATCCCAACTGTTCCGGGAGAGTCATCAACTTGATGAAAGCAGTGAAATTACTCAAACAGGGGTGTGTCGGTTATTGGTGCTATATGACTAAGACCAAGAAATCACCAATAATGTTGACGGATATTCCAGTAGTGAGAGAATATGCCGACGTATTTCCAGACGAGTTACCTGGTTTGCCTCCACAGAGAGATGTGGAATTCACGATTGAGTTGGAGCCTGGTACATCTCCAATATCGAAGGCACCTTATCGGATGGCCCCAACCGAAATGCTGGAACTAAAGAATCAATTGGAGGATTTGACCGAGAAGGGTTATATCTGGCCAAGTGCATCTCCGTGGGGAGCACCGGTATTATTTGTCAAGAAAAATGACGGCTCTTTCCGTTTGTGTATTGATTACCGAGAGCTGAACAAGGTGACGATAAAAAATAAATATCCCCTACCCCGTATTGATGATCTTTTGGATCAACTTCAGGGAGCTTCAGTATTTTCCAAGATCGATTTAAGATTTGGGTATCATCAGTTGTGAATCCGAGAGTCGGATATTGCTAGGACGGCGTTCCGAACACGCTATGGTCATTATGAGTTTGTGGTAATGCCGTTTGGGTTAACTAATGCACCTGCAGTATTCATGGAGTTAATGAATCGAGTTTTCATCGACTATTTAGATCAGTTCGTGGTTGTCTTCATTGATGACATTTTAATTTATTCTCATAACCGGGAGGAGTATGAGTTTCACCTTCATCAGGTGCTCGACGTGTTGAGATGAGAGCAACTCTATGGGAAGTTTTCCAAATGTGAACTCTGGATGTCCGAAGTGACGTTTCTCAGACATGTAATTTCATCAGACGGAGTTTGTGTTGACCCTCAGAAGACGGAGGCTATCCGAGATTGGCAACCTCCGAAGAATGTTAAGGAAATCCGAAGTTTCCTCGGATTATCTGGTTATTATCGGCGATTTGTGGAAGGATTTTCTAAAATCGCTCAACCCATGACGAACCTTTTAAGGAAAGATAAAAAAATACACGTGGTCCGACGCGTGTCAACAGAGTTTTGAGGAACTCAAGAGCCAGTTAATTTCAGCACCTGTCCTTTCTTTACCGCAAGGGACGGAAGGATTTGTGGTCTATAGTGATGCGTCCGGACAGGGTCTCGGATGTGTACTAATGCAGAACGAGAAATTTATTGCTTATGCTTTACGGCAATTAAGACCTTACGAGGTTAATTATCCGACCCACGACCTGGAGCTTGCAGCGGTGGTTTTCACGTTGAAAATTTGGCGTCATTACCTTTATGGCGTCACCTGTCAGATTTTTACCGATCACAAGAGTTTGAAGTATATATTTACTCAGAAGGAGTTAAATATGCGACATAGGCGGTGGTTGGAACTAATCAAAGACTATGATATCGAGATCCTGTACCACCTGGGTAAGGCAAACGTGGTTGCCGAAGCCTTGAGTGGTAAGTCCGTTCAGGAGCAAATGCTTGCTCGTTTAACAGTTCAGAAGGAGCTTCAGCAGGAATTCCTTAGACCCGAGATCGAAGTCTGGTTACAGCGAGTTCAGGGACAGCTTTGTATGCTGGAGATTTCATCGCCACTTGAAGAGGCGATCAAAGTGAATCAGAGTTCGGACCCATTTTTGTTGCGCATCCGCGAGGATGTGGCACAGGGGAAAGCCCCTGGCTTTGTGGTCCACGAGGATGGACTCTTGAGATTTAAGAATCGGTTATGTGTACCGGTGAATGATGAGTTGAAAAACTCGATTTTGAGAGAAGCTCATGCCACCCCATATTCCGTTCATCCGGGATATAGCAAGATGTATAAGGACTTGAAACAAAATTACTCGTGGAGTAATATGAAGCGTGAAGTCGCCGAGTTTGTTTCGAAATGCCTCACCTATCAACAAGTCAAGATAGAACATCAGCGACCGGCGGGTATGCTGAAACCGCTCCCTATTCCGGAGTGGGAATGGGAGGTTATTTCAATGGACTTCATCACGAGTTTGCCGACGAGTCGCCGTGGCATGAATACAATCTGGGTAATTGTGGATCGTCTAACTAAGTCAGCTCATTTTCTCGAGATTAAGGATACTTGGGGTCCCGAGAGACTTGCCCAGTTATTCATCAAAGATATAGTGAGATTGCACGGTACTCCTAAGAGTATCGTTTCTGATCTTGGCGGGCGATTCGTGTCTCATTTTTGGAAATTAGTTCATCGTGCCATGGGAACTCAGCTTAATTTCAGCACATCTTTTCATCCTCAGTCCGACGGAAAATCAGAGAAGACTATTCAGACATTGGAGGACATGTTGAGGGCATGCGTCCTTGATTGGAAAGACGATTGGGAAGCCCAACTACCATTGATCGAGTTCACGTATAATAATAGTTGGCATACTTTGATTAAGATAACACCTTACGAAGCTTTGTACGGTCGTCGTTGTCGATATCCTTTGTGTTGGGATGACTTATCAGAATCAATCGACATCGAGCCCGATATGCTTATAGCCGCCCGTGAGAAGGTAGCTTTGATCAGGAGTCGTTTGTTGATCGCTCAGAGTCGACAGAAATCTTATGCAGACAATCGTCGCCGACCATTAGAGTTCGAGACAGGTGACCACGTGTTGGTCAAGGTATCCCCGAGTCGAGGTATCTTCCGTTTCGGGAAGCGGGGAAAGTTGAGTCCAAGATTTATTGGACCGTTTGAGATTTTGGAACGAGTAGGCGAGCTAGCTTATCGATTGGCCTTACCTCCGGCGTTGAGCCGAATTCATAATGTGTTTCACGTCTCTCAGCTACGGAAATATGTTGTCGACCTGAGTCACATACTTCAGTTTGACGAAATCGAGATCGCAGATGATTATTCGTATGAAGAGCGTCCCATACGAGTCTTAGAGCGGCGAATCAAACAGTTGAGGAATAAGGTGATTCCTTTGGTTAAAATTCAGTGGTCTAGACATGGAGTCGAAGAGGCTACTTAGGAAACCGAGGATAGTATGCAGGAGAGTTATCCCGAGTTGTTTGACCCTTAGTTTCGGGGACGAAACTCTTTCAAGGGGGGGTGTATGTAATACCCGGTTGTAATTCAGTCATTATCACTCAGTAATTTCATTCGGTAATTGTCTCTATCTAATTTTTTCACTTGTTAGTAACCGTTCATCATCCACATTCATTCATCCGTGTTCAATGTTCGGAATAACTTCGAGTTGTGTGTCGATGTTCATTGTTTCAACCTTACTTGGGAATTGAGACAAGAGTATTATCTTGATTGTTGTAATTGATTCATTAGTTGACGTTGGAGTTCATGTCATTTCAAATCTCCTTATTGTTCAAATTGTGTTATTGTTGGGCGAGCCTTGTAATCATTGCTTGGAACCACCGTTTTGAGGTTCCCGCACTTCCATTTCGTGTTATTGTTTCCCAAATATTGATTTCTATTGCTTTTATTCTCTTCCCGGGTCATTTTTCATCATTTTAGGACCCAAGGGGGTGTGGGCCGCGGCACAAGGGAGTGTGCGCCGCGGCACACACATGTTGCAATTTTGGCCGACCCGTCGGTACCGGGGGCCCCGGCTCATGCCGGAAGGGCCGCGGAACACTACCGAGTCACTGCCGCGGTACACTCGTCCGGGCCGCAGCACGCTGCCGAGCACTGGAGGCAGATTTTGGCCCTGTGCCGCGGCACACTCGGCCGGGCCGCGGCACACAGTGCAGGCTGCATTATAATTGCATTTTTTTGAGAGGAACAACTCATTTTCACCATTTCTTTCACCTTGTTCCGAGAGAGAGAGCTTGAGGGAGGGATTTTCCATCATAAATCACTTGAGTGTTTGATTTTCTTCATCTCCTTTCGATCGTGAAGCCCGGATAGTCGATCTAACGCGTGTTCTTTGGATCAAAGTGCTTGGATCTTCAAGAGGTAATTTCTTCAACATCTTGGATTTCGATTTTGTATTGAGATATGATGTTTTGGATGTTAAAATCATGTTGTATGAAGTGATATATGCATGATTATGGATATGTATGAATATTCATCGGATTTTTGAAAGGTTATTCAAGAACACTTTGAATATTGAGTTGGATTTGGGGGTTTCGATTATTTGTTGTTGAAATCCCGAATTTGGATATTCATATTGGATTATTGATCGTATTGAAGATGTTTTGTTGGTTTGAAACACTTCTTGGGGATTTGATATTGGTATTATTGAGGTTTGATTGTAGACAATCGAAGTTTGGCCTCAACGTGTTTGATATAATGCCCCAATGAACTTGGTTTAGTCGTATCGACGTTTTGAGTTAGTTATATTCGTGTTTGATTTCGTATGTTGAATGGATTGTTGGTATTGTGTTATTGAAGGTTGTTCGAATGACCGGTAGTTTCCTTAGGACGTTGTTCGAGAGAGATCATATCATCACCGGTGTTAAGGTAAGTTAATTCTTACTCGGTTAAAAGGATATTCATTCCTTTTGTTGTTGTTCATTCATAATCATAACTCATTCATCATTGTATTAACCGTATTGAGACTTGTAATTGTCGAATAATCACTTCATTCATGAGGAACGACGGTTCCAATTATTTCATTGAACTATCAATCACTTCACTATTATTTTCATCTCGGTGAGTCATTCTTGACTTTGTCGGATTATTATTCATTGATAGTCATTATGGTCATTCTCGTTCATATGACCTTCTGGGTTCATATTGCGTGGCCGGGTGCGGATATGTGGAATTTTTAGTCGAGCACGCGATGGTCATGTATTGGGTCACCGATACATTGTACTGTGCACACGGTAACGATTACCTCCGTGAGACTAATTAGGTACAAGGACGGGTGTGTCCGGTCATCCGTCTTGTACACTTGCACAGAACATTACGGGCGTACTATGATGCTCCTCTTCAGCGTAATTCATAACTAAAGATATATCATGATTGTGTATTTTCAACCCTTGAGGATTGTTGTTCTCAGGTAATCGACCCGTTAGGGATATTGTTTTTCAGGTCACGGCAAGGCAAAGGCACGGGAAGAGCATGTTGACGGAGAGGAGTCCCAGTGATACTAGTAGGGGGGCCCAGTTTCTTTCAGTCATCCTTGTTTTTCTTCATATGTATTTCCGTTGCAAAATTCCGTTTGAGATGTTTATTTATTCAGGGTGGTGTATTTTATCTTCATATAAAATATACTAGTATTCTGTATTGTCCTGGTGTATTGTACTTAAGCTCCTCATCGGAGTATTTGGTAATATAATGTGGTTCGGTACTACAATTATATTATTTAATTCATCAGTTTTCATTCGCCTGGTGGGTCCCAGTCGGGGGTCCACGACACTGTAATATCCGCCTAGTTGGGGTCTTACACTTTCCCTCCTCAAACAATCTCCAGAGTTGTCTGAGGAGGTCGCGGCATTGGTTGGTGCTGTGGCCGGGACTTTTGTGGTAAGCACAATACTGATTGTGGTCCAGATGAACGTGGTCCCTTATCGCCTTTGGCTTGTTCAGCGGTTCGCGCCCCTTGATGGCATAGAAAATGTGGTCCGGAGTTCGATTGAACTTGTGGAGGAGATGGGCTTCCATATCCTCAAAGGCCTTGTGGTCGCCGGATGACTTGGAGACCGTCTTTTTGGTTTCGGCGGTCGCCGTCTTTCGGACAGGAGGAGGCATTTCCTCGCTTAGGCGGAGGGTGAGTAGCCTTTGCCTGGCCAGAAAGTCGGCAGCCTTAGCTCGGAAGATCGCATAGGTTGGGGGGATGTCCTTCGTGAGATGTCTAAACATGGGTGAATGACCGTAGAATCCCCCCAGGACCGAGTAGAGAGCGAGCTCGTTGCTCATGGGCTCGCCGGTGAGGACGATTTCGTCTACTCGGTCGATGTAATCTACGTCGGATTCGTCTTCTCCCTGCCTGATTTTTATCATGCGGTGGGGGCTTTCGGGTCTGTTGACCTTGGCGGCGAAGTATGACGTGAAGTCATTCGCCAGTTTCTCAGAGGAGATGATCGATCGTGGTGGTAGTGAGACGTACCACCTATGGGCCAGCTCGCCCAAAGTTAGCGGGAAGATTCGGCATTTGGTTGTATCTGATGCCCCACACCCGGTCATGTAAATCTGGAACTTACTTAGGTGGGTTTCGGGGTCCGATCTCCCTTCGTATAGAGGCATTTTGGGAGGAGCGATCCTTGGTTGCACGGGGGCAAGCTCGATGTGGACCGCGAGAGGCTCGGTTGGTCCGATGATCTTTCTACTGGTGCTTGCCCCAGTATCCAAGAGTGCTTTCATTTCGTCGAGCCGGCGTTGCATAGCGGCCATCGCCGTGGTCTGGCTGCTCGTGGCTAGGCGCTCGGAGCGGGAGCCGAGGCGATCGAGTACTGACCCTCTGGCGATTGGAGTGGAAACTAAACGGTTGACTTGTGTTCGGCTGGGAGTCGGATAGGCCGAACTCCTGGTGACGGACTCGGATTCCGTCGTCGCGTGGTTGGGGCCAGAATGCCTCGGTTGCCATGATGGGTCGCTTTCCAAGTGACTGAATACGGAACCGTCCGGCCGTACGAGAGCCTTTTCTCGCGAATCGGGGCTCTCTGACGATCGCTCGCCCAGTAGCCCTTTGAATTTCCGTTTGCCAACGCGGCGGATGGCCGAGGGAGTCATTGTGGGCGCCGTGCATGCTCTCCGTCATCCTTCAGGATGGCCATAGCCTCCTCGATCTGTTCCGCGGTTTGGAACTGGTCGAGTGAGAGGCTGGGGCCACCCCTCAGGTGCGGGATCGAGAGTCTCGTGTTGCTGCGACTTCCTTCTGCCGTCGGCTGGGGCTCGGATTGAGCCGGGATATGGTGTCCGGCGGTTCGGAGAGTGGCTCTCTTCGATGTAGTGGCGGACGTCATGATTCTGAAGGCTTTCTTTGAAGCGCAGTGAGTGTCACTTCAAGTATATACCTCGAGAACAGTGAGTGTTCTCCGGGACGGTAGGAATAAAAATGAAGGTTAAGATTGCCCTTCCTCTAGCACCAATTGTTGCTACCCAAAATATTATCCGGAGATATATATTGCTGGAATGGATGGATAGCAAATAAAGTGCGAGAACACTTCTGTGGGAAAAGTAAATAACACCAGATTTTCCGGGGTTGTTAGTCCCGGGCTTGAATGCTCTCGCGAGATATTATTAATACGAATATGCTGGGATACAAGTATTAATGTTAGAGTACAATTACAATGAGTGTAAAGACCCTAGTTATCTTAGCTAGTGAGCGTGTAGATTGCCGGAAGAACCAGATATGATGCTCTGTGAGTTCTTGTAACAATGTTGATGAGCTGCGACAACCGTGAGAAATCGACAGTCTCTCACGGTGTGTAGATACTGTATATTTGAGCTCCTGAGCTTGTGAGTCTCTTCGAATCTGCGCTGTGGAGACTTCTTGCCCCTGCCGACCGTCTTCTGGTTGAGAGGTACTGAGAGAGAAATCCTGAGGTAGATTCGGGAGAGGAAGCCGAGAGCTTGAAAGTATGTATGTTTGTATGTATTTCCGTGAATGAAGTTGGAACCTTTCTCTGTTATGAGTCGTACTGAGAGGAACCTTTTTTCAGTTGTTGGAAGTTCCCTATTTATAGGACTGGGAGATGTTGGGCGATCGCCTTTGCTGTATTATAATAAGCGGGCGATCGTCTTTTAGCACATGGGCTGGTCCCCTTAGAGTCTGCAGGAGTTGCTGGCAGCCAGCTGTGCGGTCCAATGAGAAGTCTGCACGCATCTGAGTCGCTGTCACGGGTGGTCCCACCTTGTACCTTTCGGCGGGTTTGTCGGTAGGTGATAAGGTGGTGACAGGCTGTGGTCAATGATCCATGAAATGCGGCGCCTGTCGCGGATCTGCACATGGGCGCTTCTTTGAGATCCAGTCTTCGTGAACTTTGACGGACGAAGGTCTCTGTTCGTGGTATAGGACGGTCGTCCTAGGTTGGGCACCAGAGTCGATCGCTAGGTGCCGAAGGCGATCGCCTTGAGGATCGATCGCTAGACACTCGAAGGCGAACTGTTAACTTCGTTTAGGCGAGTTTGCCATAGCTTGATTGGTTGTGGCCTCGGTCGCTCGACCTTGTAGTCGATCGCCTGTCGAGGTGAATAAATCTCGACACAACACGGTAGAGATTAAAAGGTAAAACATATTATTTGATTTGATTTAAGGTATTTAGTGAAATATTGCACTTTTAAAAAATATTTCTTTGAATTAAATATTGCACTTTGAACAGAACGAAGGAGTACGCATATAGCTTCCAATATCCATCCTATATAATGAACTTTATCTGTCTATCAAGTTATAAACTCTAGAAAAACCCACCTAAATACACAAAATCTACCTACATGTGAGTGGAGTCACCCGTGACCGCTCATTCCACCCCTTATGCTCTTCTAGTAATTATTCCTTTTTTTCATGACTCAGGTTGAATCTTGAGGGTCGTAATTTCGGTCATTCTTTTCTACCACCGATTAAATTGCGGGATGTGCCTCAATAACCAGAGTCTAAATACAAGTCAACTGATAACACATGCAAGGTCCAACCTCAAAAAAGAGCAGAATGCTCCCACCAAGAGTTGAACCCACGCTATATGACTCCAGCACAACTTTATGTCCCCCTCATTTACCACTGAACTATACCCCGGGAGGCTTTTAGTAATCATTCCTCACTTTCCGTCCCATCCCACAAAATAATGAAAAAGGATTAATTTTCATTTTTTAAATGAAAGAAAGAAAACTCCATTAAGTTTGGCTACGGTGTTACATTTCTCACATTCATAAGGAAGAATGTTTCTCATCACCCTTTACATTTATAATAATAGTATGGATAATATGTGCCATAATGTTATAATAATACTACAGATAATATGTGCCATCACCCTTATGCTTCTCTAGTAATCAATCCTCACTTGCCATAATATTACGATAAAAGTATTATAATTGGATTAAAATAACCAAATTATCAAATTATCTTGCTAAAAAAATAATATGTTGATTCTCGAAAATCTATCGATGGCCGAAGGGCCTACCGCTAATAAAAAAGAAAAAAGAAAAATGATGGATCATAAGCATGCCGGCTGGAAAAAAAAAGTCGATCCTCGAAAGGCAGGTCAGCGGGTCCGGCGTTAAAAGAAAAAAAACTAGCCATCCTCCGGCGGGCATGGCGTTAAAAAAAAAAGAAAAAAAAATTGACCTGCCGCCGACAGACCTTGTGTAAAAAAAATGGCCTGCCGTCGGGCTGCATAAGCAAAAATTGTCAGTCGTGGGCAGTGTTCAACCGGAAAGCAGGCCAGCTAGCCATGAGGAAAACAAAAAAGAAAAATTGACTGTCGATGGAGGGCTTCTGGGAAAGCAGACCAACAGGCTTGATGTAACAAAAAAAAAAGAATTGGTCGGCCCGCCGAAAACTAATCGGTAGACGGCGGCGGTCCCGTTGAAAAATTGGTCGGTCAGCGATCCACCAGAGGTCATCTGGAGATCCCCGTTTGGAAAGATATTTCTTAAGATTAGTTGTCCTTTTAATTTAATTTAATTTAATATTCTAAGGACAACTTTTAAAATTTATTGTTGTTGAAAATTTGATATTATTATTATTAAATTAAACACAAAGCAGATGAGAATCTATGGATAAAATAGTCTCTGCATGTGCACACCACGATGACCCAAAAATATCAGTGTTCTTTATATTATAGACTAGAAATAACTCGTGCCATGATAGCATGGTGGTGGTGCCATAATTGGATTAAAATAATTAAATTACCAGATTACCTTGCTAGAAAAAAATATGGTTCCCCAAATTCTATCGGCCGCCGAGGGTCCTGTCGTAAAAAAATAAAGAAGGAAACAAATTTAAGAACTGCCGAAAGTATGCCATTAAGAGAAAAAAATAAACTGGCCTATCGCCGGAGATCTATTGGCAGCGGCCTCACCGAAATGCAGGCAGGCGGGCCTGGCGAAACAAATAGAAGCTAGTGATCGCCGGAGGTGGCCCGTCGAAAAGCAGGACGACAAGCCCGTGGTAATAAATGTTAGGAGTATGCCCCCGAATGCCACTCAGAGGATGTTGAGTGAGGGCATTATACATGTCATTATGTAATTCATTGTTAAAAGGAAAATGAATGTTTCTTTATTTACTGGTAGTTACTGGCATTCCTGACTCGTAAATATATATATATAGAAACTAGTCCATGTATTTGAGAGCAAAATATTCCACTCCTTATTAATAAGGAGATTGGCACTGAAAAGGTTTATGGCTCAAATACTTAATCGTTCGCAAGTCGATGAAACTTTACTGGGCGTTAAGTTTATGTGAAGACTTGTATGACGTGGTCATTGACTTGGAGAGTGCCTGTCGAACACTAATGGTTAGTGGAAGCACACGTTATAGGTATGCTAATTGGATTAGTATACTCGAACCGACTCACCCTCGATTCGTCTCACGGATTTCACTCCGGGACAGTCAATGACGGAATCGAAAGGTTGTGATAGGTATTCGTGAACCTTCTGTTGGGATTCGGTGCCTAAAACGAAGGCCCAGCGGAAGCGGTAAAACGAAAATTAATTCGATCCGAATCCCTACGAGGATCGATCGAGCTACGCATATACGAATATAAAATAAACAAAGGAAGATTCGAAATCATACCCTTGTCGTCCGTTTATTATATGGATTTCCTTCTCTTGAGCTATTCCCCAAACGATCCAAAATGCTCCAAGCCCTTGGATGATCCAATGCCGAAAAACCGTGTCTCTACTTGTCACGCGTCGGAGAAACGAACGGAATAACAACACTCGATTAACCTCTAAGGTTACGGCTAGAATAAAGTGATGAAGCTTTGATTATAACACTCTGAGTGTTATAATATTTAATCTCTCAATATTTCTTGATGTTTCTCTAAGAACAAATCAAGAAGAAAAAGAAGAAAAGTGAAGACTATAAAAACTACTCTTTTTCTCTCACTGCCTAGCCCAATTCACGTATGGAATCAAGTGCAGTGAGGAAGTGGGAGCAAGTCTTCCTTTTATTCTTCCAACCATATCTCCTCAAATCCCCTTTACCATAAAATAAGAGATTTGATATCTCACAAGTCATAAGTCTTACACCAACCATATCAAGACTAAGACCAAGGTGAGGAGTCAAGGTGGGGGGCGGCCTCTAGAAGGAATCGGACGAGTCTAGTTCGTTTCGGACTTCCGTGAGTCCAAACAGATAAACTCCAATTCCGTTTCGATGTATTTATATCGATCAATTAATCTAATTAATTTAATCATATCAAATACATAATGACATAATTAATTTCTCCAAGAAATAATTATATTCATGAATTAAATTAATCACCCGATAATTTATTTAATTCATTAGGCCGTAAATTAATTTATCTAATAAATTAATTTAGACATCCAATGTCCCAATTAATTAGATATCCAATGTCTGATATTCGTAATGAGAGAATAAGCTTGATTCATTCCGTCGTCAATCCTATTGCGCGACTCGGTAGGTTCGTCTCAGTCATCAATGGGAGGAACCAAAGAGTAGTAGCACCACCTAGCCAGCCTGGCGGCCTACACTGTACCCCAACTGAGAACGAACGATTGGGATCATTCAAGAACCATTCTGTCGTGAATACCAGTATACGTATAAACCCTTCTTTCAAATGTCCCGATCATGTTATAGGGTCACGATCAGTCAAACCCTATCTGTTACTTGATGCTATGCATGCATTAATGCAAATCGAGATCATCGAGCTTTCGTGTATCCAATACAACTAGCTCCAATGCTTTGGCCAAAGACTTATGATCTAATCTGCCAATAAACGCATAGGACATTTAACCCGCTCACTAACGGGAGAAAGAATTCTATCTTGGTATTCAGTAGGACATGCTACTTTCCCGTCAAGATGCACGTCGAGGTTGACCCCCGCCTCCCGGTTTATAGGGTCGAACTACTCTAATGAAAATCGTGACGTCACAAGCACATCCCTACTAAATCCTCAAGTCGAAGGTTCATGAATACCTATCACAACCTTTCGATTCTGTCATTGACTATCCCGGAGTGAAATCCGTGTGACGAATCGAGGGTGAGTCGGTTCGAGTATACTAATCCAATTAGCATACATATAATGTGTGCTCCTACTAACCATTAGTGTTCGACAGGCACTCTCCATGTCAAAGAACACGTCATACAAGTCTTCACATAAACTTAATGCCCAGTCAAGTTTCATTGACTTGCGAATGATTAAGTATTTGAGCTATAAACCTTTCCAGTGCCGACCTACTTATCCAATAAGGAGTAGAACATTTTGATCTCAAATACATGGACTAGTTTCTATACGTATATTTACGAGTTAGGAACACCAGTAACTACCAGTAAATTAGAAACATTCATTGCCTTATATAAATGATTTACATAATTACAAGTACAATGCCCTCACTCAACATCCTTTGAGTGGCATTCGAGAGCATATTCCTAACAATCTCCCACTTGCACTCAATGCCACATACTATGGTATCTAATACCCATATTCTCCAGATGACGCTCCAAGCTAATCTGAGAAAGTGGCTTGGTCAGTGGATCAGCGACGTTGTCGGATGAGTCTACTCTGTGCAGCACAATGTATCCCTTGCGAACAAATTCTCTTACGAGATGATACTTCCTCTCAATATGTTTGGTGCTGTTATGAAACCTCGGCTCCTTGGCCTGCGCTACATCTCCATCATTGTCGCAGTACAGCGGAACAGGCAGCTCAGCACATGGTATCACTTGAAGTTCTCCCAGAAACTTCTTAATCCAGAACCCTTCCTTGGAAGCCTCCGAGGCTGCTTGATACTCAGCCTGACATGTGGAATCAGCAGTCGCATTTTGCTTGGCGCTACGCCAAGATACTGCTCCTCCATTAAGAGTAAATATGTAGCCAAAAGTAGACATTGAGTCGTCCTTCAGTCTTTGGAAGTCCGAATCAGTGAATCCCACCACATCCAATTCTCCACCGCCATACATCAGAACCATATCTCTAGTCCTTCTCAAGTACTTGAGAATGTTCTTTATGGCAGTCCAATGTTCCCTACCTGGGTTTGCCTGAAACCTACTCACCACGCTTACAACATGCGCAATGTTAGGTCTCGTGCACAACATAGCATACATAAGGCTACCCACGGCCGAAGCATATGGTATATTACTCATTTCCTTTCGTTGTTCCTCACTTTGAAGACACATCTTCAAGGAGAGTTTTATTCCATGTCGCATCGGTAGGAACCCTCTTTTAGAATCATCCATCTTAAATCGCTTTAAGATTTTATCTATATAGAGGGCTTGGGAAAGACCTATTGTTCTCTTCGCTCTATCCCGGTAGAGTCTAATACCAAGAATATAGGTAGCTTCTCCCAAGTCTTTCATGGAGAAATTACTCGAAAGCCAAGCTTTTACAGAACTGAGCATTCCCACATCATTTCCTATTAGTAGAATGTCATCTACATATAGTACTAAGAATGTGATCTTGCTCCCACTAACCCTCTTGTATACACAAGGTTCCTCTTCATTTTGCACGAAGTCAAACTCTTTGACCACCTCATCAAAACGAAGGTTCCAACTACGCGACGCTTGCTTCAGTCCATAAATGGAATGCTGAAGCTTGCACACTTTCTGAATATCGACTTTGGACACAAAGCCTTTAGGCTGCTCCATATAGATTTCCTCCTCGAGGAATCCATTAAGGAAAGCCGTTTTTACATCCATTTGCCATATCTCAAAATCGTGGTAGGCAGCTATAGCAAGCATCATGCGAATAGACTTGATCATGGCTACGGGCGAGAAGGTATCGTGGTAATCGATTCCTTCTTTCTGGGTATAACCCTTTGCCACAAGCCTGGCCTTATAGGCGTCAACCTTGCCATCACCATCAGTCTTTCTCTTGTATATCCACTTGTTCCAATAGACATTATGTCCTTGGGGTGGTCTACTAGAGTCCAGACCTAATTGACATGCATTGAGTCTATCTTAGCTTCCATAGCTTCACCCCATTTCGCGTAGTCTACATCCACCATCGCTTGGTCATAGGTTGTTGGGTCAGTCTCTTGGCTATCACTTGGAACCTCATGGAGACCTAGTTCCTCCAAGTGCACAAGCCCATACCTCTCAGGTAAATGAGACACCCTACTAGACCTACAAGGTGGTTGTACTTGTGTTTCAGAAGGTTCGGTTCCAGTTTCTTGCACAGGTGTCTCCCGAGGAGTTTCATTGTATTCTTCTAAAGAAATACTTCTACCTGCTCCGCCTTCCTGAATGAACTTATCTTCCAGGAAGTGTGACTGTAAAGCAACAACGATCTTTCGATCTTCAGGCATGTAGAATAGATATCCCATCGTCCCAGATGGGAATCCAATGAAACGTCCCTTCGCGGACCTAGCTTCCAACTTCTCCACCTTAGTCTTCTTGACATAGGCGGGACATCCCCAAATCCTAATATGATTAAGACTTGGTTTCCTGCCCTCCCACATCTCATGTGGAGTTTTAGGAACGGATTTGGAAGGACATCTGTTCAAGATGTAAGCCACAGTCAGGAGTGCATACCCCTACTGTAATATCCGCAATTTTGATTTTCCGGTAATTTTCTTTTTTTTGGTGGAAGTCCATCTTAGTGACTCCGTTGTGACCGCTTCATTATTCCGAAAATATTTAATTCTGCACTTTTTGTTATCCGAGTTCGTTTCGGTATCGTTTTGTTGAGTTCCGTGTTCTTAAACGGCTTTTCCGCACTTGAGTTCGATTCTTGTGAATCTCGTCTGAAACTGTTGTTTCGAGTTTCTCGTAAGTTCATTTAATGTTATTATTCATGTTGCGAGCTTTGGCTTGGTGTTTCGATCGTGTATCGTGTATTTCGGATGTTTTGGGCTATTTTCGTAATTTCTCAAAGTTTGGGGTAATTACTTTCCGTTGTCGAATTTCAAGCCTTCGGGTGGCCAGAATCGTGTGTTCTCTTAGCGCTTCGATTCGTCTTTGCGAGTACTTCGTAACCGTATCTTCGATTCATATTCAGGTTCGGGTTTCGACGTCGTCCGGGCCGTCGGAGTGGCCACGGCCGAGTCACGGCCGCACTTCTTAGAGCAGGGCCTGGCCTGGCCGAGTTACGGCCGTAAGGTGCCGTTTACGGCCGTACGTGCTCGGAAGTGTTCGGCCGAATGCCGGTTACGGCCGTAAGGGCTGTCAGTTACGGTTGTACGGGTGCCAGGCAGTGTTCGGACGAATGCCGGTTACGGCCGTAAGGACCTGCCGGGTACGGCCGTAAGCGCTCGGCAGGCGCTGGGCGGGTTTGGACGAATGCCGGTTACGGCCGTAACCGTGCCGGCCATATATAGGCCTGGATCGGCCAGACTTCATTTTTCTTACTTTTTCCTCGTTTTTGTGCGGCTTCGGACGAGAGTGACCGGTATGAGGTGTTCTTGGCCGATTCTACTCATTTCCAAAGCATTTTAGAAGATTCTTGTTGATTATATCATCATCAAATCCGTGTTCTTCATTGAATCAAGGTATATTTCTTGATTTTCCTCCAAGTTGACTTTTGGGGAATTTGTTCTTGATTTCGATTCTAGTCCGATTTTGATGAATCAGTTGATGCTAGTGAACATTATTAATCGTGTTCTATGGATTGTATATCCATATTTTCGATTCGTTCAACCCGATTGATGATTCTTAGGTTCTTGAGAAACTTTGAACATTTAGTGTTCGATTAAATGTCTCAAAGAATTTCTTTCGGTCGTTATGTCGATTTCGATTGATATTGTGTTATTGAATGAATTTTATTTCATTCAAGGTTGTTCGAGTACTTGTGTTTATCGGAGGACGCCGTTCGTTGTTCGTGGAAGGAATTCATCACCTTCGGTTGAGGCCAGTTTTATACTTGTACTAGTAAATGAGATTAATGTTATCATATATGTGTATGAATGTGTTGTATCATTCCAAGACTTAGTCTCTTCATAAGTTCATTGATATTTGGGGATCGTTCGATACGACACTCTTCTGCAATTATGCCAAATGTTTATTATCATTCATTAATGGCTGGTAAGGCATTGAGATATTCGTTATTAATGTTATTATCGATCACCGGTTCGCGGTATCGATGTATCGGTTGTTGTTGTTAATATTGATGTCGATCTAAGACGTTGTAATCATTGTTATTAATGTTGGCGTCCTATCATTCATGTTGTATTGGCCGATTGAAGGCATTATCATATTCGTTCTAATCTTCGTCATCGGTAGCCGATTAAAGGTGCCGAGGCATTCATTGTATCATTGTTATCGATTGGCCGTTCTAAGGCAACCGAGGAGTTAAATCATTCATTGTATCATTGTCATCGATTAGCCGTTCTAAGGCAATCGAGGTGCTCAATCATTCATTGTATCATTGTCATCGATTAGTCATTCTAAGGCAATCGAGGTGCTCAATCATTCATTGTATCATTGTCATCGATTAGCCGTTCTAAGGCAATCGAGGTGCTCAATCATTCATTGTATCATTGTCATCGATTAGCAGTTCTAAGGCAATCGAGGTGCTCAATCATTCATTATATCATTGTCATCGATTAGCCATTCTAAGGCAATCGAGGTGCTCAATCATTCATTGTATCATTGTCATCGATTAGCCGTTCTAAGGCAATCGAGATGCTCAATCATTTGTTGTATCATTGTTATCGATTGGCCGTTTTAAGGCAATCGATATATTGAATCATCCGCTGCATCATTATTATCGGTTGGCCATTCTAAGGCAATCGAGGTATTGAAGTGGGGATGTCGAGGATAGTTCCCATCCGTTGTGTCGTTGTTATTGATTGGCTATTCTAAGGCAATCGAGGTATTGAATTGGGACCTCCGAGGACGGTACCCATCCGTGAGTCATTGTTGTCGTGTTGGCCGACTCAAGGCAGAACACTATCATTCTCATAAATTCGGTAATCTTGGGATCATTGCCATTTGTGATTAATTATGTTTGGAGTCTAGTCTCGGCTAGTGCTCATTATCGGGTAAGTTTGGTGGGGCCTGAACCTTCACGGTTGTTTCCCCCAACACCTACAACTCAGTAGGTCAACGACCATTGGATGGTTTCATTATGGAGTAAGTTTGGTGGGGCCTGAACCTTCGCGGTTGTTTCCCCCAACACCTATAACTCAGTAGGTCAACGGCCATTGGATGGTTTCATTATGGGGTAAGTTTGGTGGGGCCTGAACCTTCGCGGTTGTTTCCCCCAACACCTACAACTCAGTAGGTCAACGGCCATTGGATGGTTTCATTATGGGGTAAGTTTGGTGGGGCCTGAACCTTCGCGGTTGTTTCCCCCAACACCTACAGCTCAGTAGGTCAACGACCATTGGATGGTTTCATTTTGATACGGCTTCGTGCCGTGGCTTTGGCCCTAATTGTGATACGGCTTTATGCCGTAGCTTCGGCCCTAATTGTGATACGGCTTCGTGCCGTGACTTCGGCCATAATTGTGATACGGCTTCGTGCCGTGGATTCAGCCCTAATCGATAATAGCTTCGGGCTGTTTTGGCTTCATGTGATTGTGATATTTGACAGCTTCGGCTGAGTGGCTTTCAGGCCTTTGTGATTGTCTTGGTAATTTCATTGGAGCCTTCGAGCATTGTGATTCGTATTTAATTAAGTTCTGGTTTGGTTCATGTCGTGTAATTCATTTTGGTAATCTATAATTATGATTCGTCGTTGGGCATTTACGTTCTAACATGTCGAACAGGTATTAATAGTATGCCGTGGGCATAGTGTTTCATGAATGCTCGGTTCTTACATTGGTTTGTGAGCATCTCGTATTATTATTATCATTGTACCGTTTCATTCTGCCTTTGGATGCATATCATGTTATACATGTATTTGATGTTCATTATCTGGATGACTGACCCCGTGGGGGCGGAACATATTTTCATGTTTTAGGTGCTTGCGAGGAGAGAGTTGAGACACAGGGGCATGATGATGGCGATAAGGCATTCGAGCGATACTAGTCCGAGTTGTTCATGTTGGTCAGTCATTTGGCGTGTTCTCTAGTTTGTCAGTCATTGTCATTATGTATTACCCGAGTAGATGCTCGTGGATGTTGTTGTATTTTTATTTTTGGCCATGTAGGCCCATCGTTGTCGTTGAAATTCCTTATCGGAATATTGTGTCGGATATCATGGTAGGACTGTGATCTCCCTTGTTGGTTAATTTTAATGTATTTTAGTCATGTTCGCCTGGTGGATCTTTGGGTGTGGGGTCCACGACACTGTAATAACCCAATGGGATTTGGGGGTGTTATAGAAGATGGTATCAGAGATTTTGGGTTGTGAAATACCCTGATATGTGAGTTATGTGGCTCTACCAATGCGGTAGTAGTGGGACTGTCAGGTTATGACAATCTGGTCGGTCGGGTTTTGTGAGTCGTAATATTAGTACGACTGCACGAGTCATTCATTTATCGAGTCGTCGTCAGTTGAGACTAGTATTGTGAGACCTCTAAGCTTCATATGACCTGTGTAAGGACTCGATTCTCTTTATGTTCATACATTCATCATGTCATTAATTATTCATGCTTTGTTGAAACCTATATGTGATATTAGTGTTATGATTGATTCATGACTAATTATGTTGGAGTACGTTTGACCATGCAAGCGATAAGGATCAACTCATTCATCAATTAATAATCCTCAATCATCATTTTTGATCTTGTCGATCATGTTAATTCATTCATCACCCACTCAACCTCATTGTTCAGTTAATTCATTCATCACTCAGTCAACCTCATTGTTCAGTTAATTCATTCATCACTCAGTTAATCTCATTGTTCAGTTAATTCATTCATCACTCAGTTAATCTCATTGTTCAGTTAATTCATTCATCACTCAGTTAATCTCATTGTTCAGTTAATTCATTCATCACTCAGTCAATCTCATCGCTCAGTTAATTCATTCATCACTCAGTCAGTCTCATTGTTCAGTTATTTCATTCATCACTCAGTCAATCTCATCGCTCAGTTAATTCATTCATCACTCAGTCAATCTCATTGTTTAGTTAATTCATTAATCATCCAGTCCATCTCACGGTTCAGTTGTTGATCTTGCGGATCAAATTTTCAACCTTGTTAACTTGTTCAAGATAATCATTTCAGGAATTTCATCAGATAATCATGCCACCTCACTTGGTCTTTCATGCGATCTTATCATATTCCGGCGTCATGTCGACGATCATTTTATTACATTATTAATGCATTCATTGTGTTAGAGCGTGTATGCTCATTGTTATCATTCCGTATCGTAATCATAATGCGATCTTCATACGAGATCTGTAATTATCACGTGACTTTCCTGCCTCGGTATGGGAAGAGCTGTCAGAGGGACACCGGACTCCGACGTCCAAGAGATCATTTTCTAGTCGTCTTCGTGCTGGGAGAGCATCTTCATCTTAGACGACGAGTTCGACTGTGGTTTGCTTTAACTGTGATACAATAGGACATTCATCACTGGTTTTGAGCAAGTTAATTCTTGCTCGGTAATAGTATAATCATTCATTTCATTTGTCGTTCATTCATTCATATAATTCACTCATCATATATCAATCACATTGAGACTTATAATTATCAAACTAATCATTCACTTCACGGGGAACAATGGTTCCAATCATTTCATTTGAGCTATCACTCATTACGTTATCATTTCACCCCGGTGAGTCATTCTTGATCCTTGTTGGATTTCGATTCATTATCATTCATTGTGATCATTCTTGTTCTTGTGTATCTCATTGATTTTTCCTGGTGGGATATTGCTTCTCCCTACTTGTTTTAAGTTTCGGGACGAAACTTCTTTTAAGGGGGGTAGTATGTAATATGCGCAATTTCGATTTTCCAGTAATTTTCTTTTTTTTGGTGGAAGTCCATCTTAGCGACTCCGATGTGACCGTTTCGTCATTCCGAGAATATCTAATTCTGCACTTTTTGTTATCTGAGTTCGTTTCGGTATCGTTTTGTTGAGTTCTGTGTTCTTAAACGGCTTTTCCGCACTTGAGTTCGATTCTTGCGAATCTCGTCTGAAACTGTTGTTTCGAGTTTCTCGTAAGTTCATTTAATGTTATTATTCATGTTGCGAGCTTTGGCTTGGTGTTTTGATCGTGTATCGTGTATTTCATACGTTTTGGGCCATTTTTGTAATTTCCCAAAGTTTGGGGTAATTACTTTCCGTTGTCGAATTTCGAGCCTTTGGGTGGTCGGAATCGTGTGTTCTCTTAGCGCTTGGATTCGTCTTTGCGAGTACTTCATAACCGTATCTTCGATTCATATTCAGGTTCGGGTTTCGGCGTCGTCCGGGCCGTCGGAGTGGCCACGGCCGAGTCACGACCGCACTTCTTGGAGCAGGGCCTGGCCTGGCCGAGTTACGGCCGTAAGGTGTCAGTTACGGCCGTACGTGATCGACAGTGTTCGGCCGAATGCCGATTATGGCCGTAAGGGCTGTCAGTTACGGCCGTACAGGTGCCCGACAGTGTTCGGACGAATGCCGGTTACGGCCGTAAGGACATGCCGGGTACGGCCGTAAGTGTCGAGTTATGGCCGTAAGGCCCTGTCGGTTACGGCCGTAAGCGCTCGTCAGGTGCTGGGCGGGTTTGGACGAATGCCGGTTATGGCCGTAAGGCCCTGCCGGTTACGGCCGTAACCCTGTCGGCCATATATAGGTCTGGCTCGGCCAGACTTCATTTTTCTCACTTTTTCCTCGTTTTTGTGCGGCTGCGGACGGGAGTGACCGGTAGGAGGTGTTCTTGGCCGATTCTACTCATTTCCAAAGCATTTTGGAAGATTCTTGTTGATTATATCATCATCAAATCCGTGTTCTTCGTCGAATCAAGGTATATTTCTTGATTTTCCTCCAAGTTGACTTTTTGGGGAATTTGTTCTTGATTTCGATTCTAGTCCGATTTTGATGAATCGGTTGATGCTAGTGAACATTATTAATCGTGTTCTATGGATTTTATATCCATATTTTCGATTCATTCAACCCGATTGATGATTCTTAGGTTCTTGAGGAACTTTGAACATTTAGTGTTCGATTAAATGTCTCAAAGAGTTTCTTTCGGTTGTTATGTCGATTTCAATTGATATTGTGTTATTGAATGAATTGTATTTCATTCAAGTTTGTTCGAGTACTTGTGTTTATCGGAGGACGTTGTTCGTTGTTCGTGGAAGGAATTCATCGCCTTCGGTTGAGGCAAGTTTTATACTTGTACTAGTCAATGAGATTAATGTTATCATATATGTGTATGAATGTGTTGTATCATTCCGAGACTTAGTCTCTTCATAAGTTCATTGATATGATGGGATCGTTCGATACGATACTCTTCGGCAATTATGCCAAATGTTTATTATCATTCATTAATGGCCGGTAAGGCATTGAGATATTCGTTGTTAATGTTATTATCGATCACCGGTTCGCGGTATCGATGTATCGGTTGTTGTTGTTAATATTGATGTCGATCTAAGACGTTGTTGTAATCATTGTTATTAATGTTGGCGTCCTGTCATTCATGTTGTATTGTCCGATTGAAGGCATTGTCGTATTCGTTCTCATCTTCATCGTCGGTATCCGATTAAAGGTGCCGAGGCATTCATTGTATCATTGTTATCGATTGGCCGTTCTAAGGCAATCGAGGAGTTAAATAATTCATTGTATCATTGTCATCGATTAGCCGTTCTAAGGCAATCGAGGTGCTCAATCATTCATTATATCATTGTCATCGATTAGCCGTTCTAAGGCAATCGAGGTGCTCAATCATTCATTGTATCATTGTCATCGATTAGCCGTTCTAAGGCAATCGAGGTGCTCAATCATTCATTGTATCATTGTCATCGATTAGCCGTTCTAAGGCAATCGAGGTGCTCAATCATTCATTGTATCATTATCATCGATTAGCCGTTCTAAGACAATCGAGGTGCTCAATCATTCATTGTATCATTGTCATCGATTAGCCGTTCTAAGGCAATCGAGGTGCTCAATCATTCATTGTATCATTGTCATCGATTAGCCGTTTTAAGGCAATCGAGGTGCTCAATCATTCGTTGTATCATTGATATCGATTGGCCGTTTTAAGGCAATTGAGATATTGAATCATCCGCTGCATCATTGTTATCGGCTGGCCATTCTAAGGCAATCGAGGTATTGAAGAGGGGCTTTCGAGGATAGTTCCCATCCGTTGTGTCATTGTTATCGATTGACCATTCTAAGGCAATCGAGGTATTGAATTGGGACCTCCGAGGACGGTACCCATCCGTGAGTCATTGTTGTCGTGTTGGCCGACTCAAGGCAGCACACTATAATTCTCGTGAATTCAGTAATCTTGGGATTGTTGCCGTTTGTGATTACTTATGTTTGGAGGATAGTCTCGGCTAGTGCTCATTATGGGGTAAGTTTGGTGGGGCCTGAACCTTCGCGGTTGTTTCCCCCAACACCTACAACTCAGTAGGTCAACGGCCATTGGATGTTTTCATTATGGGGTAAGTTTGGTGGGGCCTGAACCTTCGCGGTTGTTTCCCCCAACACCTACAACTCAGTAGGTCAATGGCCATTGTATGGTTTCATTATGGGGTAAGTTTGGTGGGTCCTGAACCTTCGTGGTTGTTTCCCCCAACACTTACAACTCAGTAGGTCAACGGCCATTGGATGTTTCATTATGGGGTAAGTTTGGTGGGGCCTGAACCTTCGCGGTTGTTTCCCCCAACACCTACAGCTCAGTAGGTCAACGGCCATTGGATGGTTTCATTGTGATACGGCTTCGTGACGTGGCTTCGGCACTAATTATGATACGGCTTCGTGCCGTGGCTTCGGCCCTAATTGTGATACGGCTTCGTGCCGTGGCTTCGGCCCTAATTGTGATACGGCTTCGTGCCGTGGCTTCAGCCCTAATTGTGATACGGCTTCGTGTCGTGGCTTCGGCCCTAATCGATAACAGCTTCGGGCTGTTTTGGCTTCATGTGATTGTGATATTTGACAGCTTCGGCTGAGTGGCTTTCAGGCCTTTGTGATTGTCTTGGTAATTTCATTGGAGCTTTCGGGCATTGTGATTCATATTTAATTCAGTTCTGGTTTGGTTCATGTCGTGTAATTCATTGTGGCACTCCATAATTATGATTTGTCGTTGGGCATTTACGTTCTAACCTGTCGAATAGGTCTTAATAGTATGTCGTGGGCATAGTGTTTCATGAATGCTCGGTTCTTACATTGGTTTGTGAGCATCTCGTATTATTATTATCATTGTACCATTTCATTCTGCCTTTGGATGCATATCATGTTATACATGTATTTGATGTTCATTATCTGGATGACTGACCCCGTGGGGCGGAACATGTTTTCATGTTTTAGGTGCTTGCGAGGAGAGAGTTGAGACACAGGGGCATGATGATGGCGACGAGGCATTTGAGCGATACTAGTCCGAGTTGTTCATGTTCGCCAGTCAGTTGGAGTGTTCTCCAGTTTGTCAGTCATTGTCATTATGTATTACCCGAGTAGATGCTCGTGGATGTTGTTGTATTTTTATTTTTGGCCATATAGGCCCATCGTTGTCGTTGAAATTCCTTATCGGAATATTTTGTCGGATATCATGGTAGGGACTGTGATCTCCCTTGTTGGTTAATTTTAATGTATTTTAGTCATGTTCGCCTGGTGGATCTCCGGGTGTGGGGTCCACGTCACTGTAATAACCCAATGGGATTTGGGGGTGTTACACCCACAGGTAAATCGGTAAGTCAGTATAGCCCAGCATGGAACGGACCATGTTTAAAAAGGTCCGGTTCCTTCTTTCTGACACACCATTTAACTGAGGAGTACCTGGAGGTATTAGTTGTGAAACTATTCCATGTTCCTTAAGGAACTCGTCAAACTCCGTACTCATATACCCGCCACCTCGGTCCGACCGAAGTGCTTTGATACGATTACCAGTTTGTTTCTCGACTAGGGCCTTGAATTCCTGGAATTTCTCAAAGGCCTCGGATTTATGTTTCATTAAGTATACATAACCATACCTAGTATCATCATCTATAAACGTAATGAAATATTGATATCCGTCACGTGCTGCTTCCAAAGCACCACAAAGGTCGGTATGGATTAATCCCAGTTTATCAGCAGCTCTTTCAAAAGTCCCTGTGAAGGGGGACTTAGTCATTTTGCCTTTAAGGCAAGATTCACAAGTAGGAAAGGGATCCGAACCCAATGGACCCATAAGTCCATCTTTTTTCATTTTGTAAACCTTTGTCTGACCAACATGACCAAGTCTAAGATGCCATTTCAAAACTTAATTGGTTTCATCCCTACCACGTTTTCTAGTCATAGTATTCACAACTACTTTGTTGATGAGATTTAGATGATACAATCCATTTAACAATGTAGCAGTACCCACAAGTTTATTTCTGAAATAAATTTTGCAGGAACCATCACCAATGAAAAATGAAAAGCCTTTTTGGTCCATGACCGGAATGGATACAATGTTTTTGTGCCCCTTGGGCAAAACAAGTACATCTTCTAAAGTCAAAACAAAGCCGGATTCTAAACCCAAAAGAAGTGATCCTATGTCGGTCGCCTCGACACTATGCCCGCTTCCGACTGTGATCATAACTTCTCCAGCTCCAAGCTTCCTACTTTGTTCCAGATCCTGATTCACGGTACAAATATGAGAACTAGCACTTAATCCAAGATTCAGAAGTAAAAATACAAGAGCGTAACAATTTGTTTCCAAAACTAAAAGTTCTGTACCTGAAGTGCCATGAAGAATCGGACAGTCTCTAGCCCAGTGGTGTAACACCCCCGATATATTCAGGAATATTACAGCGCCGTAAATCCTTTACATAAGGATTTACAAGGCTGGAGAATTGAACAGACATTAAAAAGTACTAACGAATGGAAATAACGGAATTAAGATACAACAGTTCTGACCAAGTACTGAAAATACAATTGTTCAACAGAAACTTAATAATACATCACCAAATTTAAATTCCTCATAAATGACTTCGTACTCGAGTACTTATTGAAATAACCAATAAACAACAGACAATTAAACCCGGCCGGAATATTACTCTGCACCCTCGTCGTCATGCAGCTCCAGTGGTTGTTTCCCCGCTCTCCTGGATCCTGAACATAAACAAAATGTTCACCCCCGAAGGGGTTAGCACAACGATGCTAGTACAAGTACCACAACATGTTATTCAACGTCACACGCAGAATAATAATAATAACGTAAATGATAAAATGTCAAACGAGTCTTCTCCTGTGAGAAACTCATACATAACATACACAACTGATAATCACAACATGATATCATAACATACACATGGTAATTCCGACGATCCAGCGTTCACTGCCTAGAACCCACGATGATCCCGTCAGACCAACCTGTGGTGGAAAAACCCGTCCGATGATCCAGCGCACGCTAGCATAGATCCCCCGATGATCCCGTCGGACCAAAACGAGGTGGACATACAACAACGACATACATGCACGACAATATGTATAACATCAATACATAAAACAAATAAGGTACTTGCCTCGATGAATACAAGAACAATACTTCCACAAAAACGAACACTTGAAGGTCGTCCCCCCTCAATCAATCATGTAACAAGCTCAAACCTTAACAAAAGAAATAATATAGGATTTATCTCACGTCGTACGAATGTCTAACAATTCGATTTTCGGCCAAAAGCTCATAAAATGAAATCTGTCTGAACTTCTTAGCGCACGCTAAGTACTCTGTGTAGTGTGCGTTAAGTCTGCTCGATTGTGCACGCAAACAACAAAGCCTAGCATACGCTAACTATGCATAGTCAGTACCTCACTGATCATCCGACTGACTCGTCTGATGGCCTAACGTACGTTAAGTACCAAACGTAGCGTACCTTAACTCATGCTCGATAGCGCACATTAATCTACATAGCTTAGCGTGCGCTAACTGTGCATGGCAGTTTACTGCTCGGCAGTAAACAGACCTTAACATGATCAAACCAAATGAAATCCTCAGTGTAAATTCATGTTACCTCCATGAATATCATGTTCATACGATTATGAATGATCTTACGGATAACAACAACTTCGGATTCAAGAATATGTATACTATTATAAAACCATATTCCATTTTAAATACCATTCTTCATGCGATAATTCGGAAGGCTTAACGGTTGATATCAACACCTTTATATCAATGAAACTATCACCCTGTAGTTGTTTAACATTCCATCTATACTAGATAAATCCTTCCATGATCAATCCCTTAGATTCATCTAACAATAATTATGTTAAAGTCAAGTCCATGATTGTTATGAAGTCATCTACTAGATTCGGATTACCAATGATAGAAGCTTCCTCTACTTGTTCAATGTAATAAGATTCGAATCATGATGTTCATAATCAAGGTACTTAAGGCTTATTCATCTCAATATTCCAAACATGATGTACTTTGGATAATTCACTAATGAAAATCAATATCTCGTTAACATGATCATCCAATTCTTTAGAATCCAACTCTAAGTCTGGAGATAGGTTGAACATACCTCAATATGACGAAAATCACTGAACCGTAAGGTAGAATCCGACTCCGGTTGGTTGTATGCCACTCCAAGGTGCTACTCCACTTCAATGATCACTCACAAGTGATAACCAATATACAAGGATAAAAAAGATGTGTTCTAAGTGTGTAGAAGGATTATTATAGCTCTCTGGCCTCTCAAGAATGAAGAATGGACGAATGAAATGTAAGCCAAAACGGGTTGTTGTCTCATTTATAATATTATGCACTTTAGCTAATTAGCGCACGCTACTAAGCATTCCTTAGCGCGCGCTAATAAGAGTTGACTTCAAAACTGTCCAGGTTCGTCCACGGGAATCTTATCCGGACCCATGTCCCGGTTGGCGCATGTGCTAGCCGTCCAGTTCAATAATTGAGTTCTTAGCGCACGCAACTCCTACATACATAGCGTGCGCTAGTAGTAGCTCGATAGCGCGCGTTAAGCTACATTCTTAGCGTGCGCTATCACGAGTTTGCATGAGAAATTTTGCATGTTGTTATCTTATGTACAAAGATATCAATGTAAGAAATATCAAACTCCAATCATCAAGATCACAATTCCGAATAATACAGGGTTCGAATACAGGTAAAATACACAGTAATAAATCCGGATATTACAAGTGGCCCAGCTCACCGCACTTGAGACAAGCATCCTTCTTCTTCTTGTTCTTCGGAACCATCGGGGCCTTGCCCTTACCCTTAAGGTCCTTAACTTGTGGTCCAGTTTGCTTCTTGGTTTTTTTCTTCTTATTCTTAGACCTCCGAGGTCCATAAGAAATCACAAGAGCAGACTCCTTCATCTGCGGAGTCTTCATCTGAGACTGAGCGGTCACAAGTTTGTTCATTATCCCAACTAAATTACATGCAATCTCATTGCAGTTAAAGTTTATAACAAACTGTGAGAAGGAATCAGGAAGAGACTGTAGGATAAGGTCGGTTTGGAGAGAAGTATCCATTTTAAAATCAAGAGCCTCCAATCTTTCGATCATGGATATCATTTTGAGGACGTGTTCCCCAAACTTCTCACCTTCCTTCATCCTTGCACCGAACAGTTGCTTGGATATCTCATATCTAGCAGTTTTGCTGTGCTCACCATAAAGCTCGGTTAAGTGAGATAGAATCTGCCTAGCAGAAGTCATTTTCTCATGAGCTCTCTGAAGCTCATTAGACATAGAAGCCATCATGTATGCACGGACTTTTACGTCATCCTTAACCCACTTTTCATGGATTTTGATCTCTTCCTGATTGGCTCTGGTCCGCACAGGAGGCGCCGGAATGTCCATCTCCAAGACGTATCCCAGTGCCTCTATACTGAGGACAATCATCAGATTGCGGAGCCAGTCCACAAACTTAGGTCCAATCAGGGTGTTCTTCTCGAGTAGAATTGCGAGTGGATTAATTGTCATATTGACAGTTATATCTGCATTAAGTATAACAGATTAATTAGTGACTTGTTATATTATGATCTGAGTATAGAATTAAGGTCTTTTCTATTCTTGTTACCCAGCTCCCACTATTTTTATCGGAACAACACACTCCTATGTGAAATCCGGAAGTATCGTCGCTCTACTTCATAGTGGTGATCGAGTTCTTTATAAATATTAATAGAGGGCAACCAAACAGGTTTCTAGTCTATTAATTTTCATATAGTGGTGTCCAACACCAACCCATATAATGGATGATTCGATCTTCTTTTTCCCCTTGTTCACTCCCCTCAACCTATACGGTTTATATGGTTCGTGAACAAGTTAAGTTTATACCATCGACGCAAATCGGCCACAATCAATCTTATCCGACAACCTATCAGGTTTCTAGGGATAAAATTTGCTCCAACCGAAGGCATCCAATGCGCTCCCGGTAATTTATCCATCCTCCCCGAACGACTACCCCGATAACTCGGAAGCATAGCACATCCGGTTTGGATTTCAATTTCCCGAAAGCTCGATGGAGGGAAGGAAAACCTTGAAACCTTATAAATCCTAGATAAATCCTTCCATGATCAATCCCTTAGATTCATCTAACAATAATGATGTTAAAGTAAAGTCCATGATTGTTATGAAGTCATCTACTAGATTCGGATTACCAATGATAGAAGCTTCCTCTACTTGTTCAATGTAATAAGATTCGAATCATGATGTTCATAATCAAGGTACTTAAGGCTTATTCATCTCAATATTCCAAACATGATGTACTTTGGATAATTCACTAATGAAAATCAATATCTCGTTAACATGATCATCCAATTCTTTAGAATCCAACTCTAAGTCTGGAGATAGGTTGAACATACCTTTATATGACGAAAATCACTGAACCGTAAGGTAGAATCCGACTCCGGTTGGTTGTATGCCACTCCAAGGTGCTACTCCACTTCAATGATCACTCACAAGTGATAACCAATATCCAAGGATCAATAAGATGTGTTCTAAGTGTGTAGAAGGATTATTATAGCTCTCTGGCCTCTCAAGAATGAAGAATGGACGAATGAAATGTAAGCCAAAACGGGTTGTTGTCTCATTTATAATATTCTGCACTTTAGCTAATTAGCGCACGCTACTAAGCATTCCTTAGTGCGCGCTAATAAGAGTTGACTTCAAAACTGTCCAGGTTCGTCTGCGGGAATCTTATCCGGACCCATGTTCCAGCTGGCGCATATGCTAGCCGTCCAGTTCAATAATTGAGTTCTTAGCGCACGCAACTCCTACATACATAGCGTGCGCTAGGAGTAGCTCGATAGCGCGCGTTAAGCTACATTCTTAGCGTGCGCTATCACGAGTTTGCATGAGAAATTTTGCATGTTGTTATACTTATGTACAAATATATCAATGTAAGAAATATCATACTCCAATCATCAAGATCACAATTCCGAATAATACAGGGTTCGAATACAGGTAAAATACACAGTAATAAATCCGGATATTACATACTCTCCTACTAAAAAGGAGTTTCGTCCCGAAACTCAAGACGAAAATAACTCGAGATATTTGGACTTCATACCAGCTTCCGTTTCCCATGTGGCTTCTTCCATTCCGTGACGTGACCATTGAACTTTGACCAAAACGATTGGTTTGTTCCTCAACTGCTTAATTCGACTATCGAGTATCTTGACCGGTCTTTCTTCAAACGTCCCATCCTGCGCGACTTCGATCTCGCCGAAATCAATGATATGACTGGGATCTGATATATACCTCCGTAACTGGGATACGTGGAACACGTTATGAACATGGCACAATGACGGCGGCAATGCTAATCTGTATGCCAACTCCCCAACTCTCTCAAGGATCTCAAATGGTCTGATATATCTCGGACTCAGCTTTCCTTTCCTTCCGAAACGAAAGATTCCCCGAGTAGGAGAAATCTTTATAAGTACGTGGTCTCCAGTACTGAACTCCAATGGGCGACGACGTACGTCGGCGTAAGATTTCTGGCGACTCTGGGCGGTCAACAGTCTTTCACGAATCAGGGCTATCTTCTCTCGAGTCTGCACGATCAACTCTGGTTCTGTTCCGATCAAGTGTGATGAATCATCCCAGCATAGGGGCGATCTGCATCTCCTCCCGTATAATGCCTCGAATGGTGCCATCTTAATGGAAGCATGCCAACTATTGTTGTAGGTAAATTCAATTAACGGTAGATGAATTTCCCAATCGTTTGACCAATCTAAGACACAAGCCCTTAGCATGTCTTCCACCGTTTGAATAGTCCTCTCGTATTGTCCGTCAGTCTGCGGGTGATAAGTCTTTGAAGTTCACCCGGTCCCCAAGGCCTTATGAACTGCTTTCCAAAAGTGAGACACAAAACGGCCGTCTCGATCAGAAACAATGGTTTTCGGCTACCATGCAATCGAAGTATCTCCGAAATAAATACTCGTGCCAACCTCTCTGGTCCCCACGTGTCCTTAATGCCTAGAAAATGAGCTGATTTGGTTAAACGATCAACTATCACCCAAATCATGTTCATTCCTGTCCTGGTTCTCGGCATACTAGTGATAAAGTCCATCGATATGTCCTCCCACTTCCATTCAAGAATCGGGAGTGGCATCAACATTCCGGCAGGCCGTTGATGCTAGATCTTAACCTGCTGACAAGTCAAGCATTTCGAAACATAGTCCGCTACATCTTTCTTCATGTTGCTCCACCAGAAATTCTGCTTCAAGTCCTTATACATCTTACTGGTGCCTGGGTGGATAGAATAGGGCGAACTGTGAGCTTCCTTCATAATTGTCTGTTTCAGAACATCGACATCGGGAACGCAGAGTCGGTTCTGAAATCTCAAAACTCCATCATCATGAATTATGAATCCGGGGGCCTTTCCCTTGATCACTTCATCACGTAACCGAATCAACAGAGGATCATCTGCCTGTCTAGATTTGATTTCTTCAGTTAATGATGAAGTTATCTCCATCACGCACAGTTGTCCTTGGACTTTTTGTAACCACACTTCAATTCCTTCTCGAATCATCTCTCGTTGAAGGCTAAGTTGGGAGGTCAGCGTCTCCAGCATCTGAATAGAAACAGGCTTGCGGCTGAGTGCATCGGCCACTACATTCGCTTTGCCTGGATGATACAAAATCTCCAAGTCATAGTCCTTAATCAGTTCTAACCATCTTCTTTGCCGCATGTTCAATTCATTCTGACTGAAGAGGTATTTGAGACTCTTGTGATCCGTAAAGATCTGACAGTGAGTCCCGTACAGATAATGCCTCCAGATCTCCAAAGCAAAAACTACTGCTGCTAGCTCCAAATCATGTGTTGGGTAATTCACTTCATAAGGTTCCAGCTGTCGCGACGCATAAGCGATCACCTTATCATTCTGCATCAATACGCACCCGAGTCCTTGGTTCGAAGCATCACTGTAAACTATAAATCCTCCAGTTCCCTGTGGAAGTGATAGAATCGGTGCCGTCGTCAATCTCTTCTTTAACTCATCAAAACTAGTCTGACACGACTCGTTCCACTCAAACTTTTGAGTTTTCTGCAGGAGTCGAGTAAGTGGGCGGGAAATTTTAGAAAACCCTTCCACGAATCGACGATAATACCCAGCAAGTCCTAAGAAGCTCCGGACTTCTTTCACGTTCTTTGGAGGTTTCCAATCCATAATTGCTTCGATTTTCTGAGGGTCTACTCGTACTCCTTTAGCTGATACCACATGGCCTAGGAACATTACTTTCTTCAGACAAAATTCACACTTAGAAAGTTTGGCGTACAATTGCTCGCTTCTCAAAAGTTCCAATACAATCCGCAAATGCTGAGCATGCTCTTCCGGGCTCTTAGAATACACTAGAATGTCATCAATGAACACGACCACAAATTTATCCAAATATTCGATGAACACTCGGTTCATCAATTGCATGAATACAGCAGGTGCGTTAGTGAGACCAAACAGCATCACTACAAACTCATAATGTCCGTAGCGAATTCTGAACGCTGATTTCGGAACATTAGATTCCTTAATCCTCAGCTGATGATACCCTGATCTCAGATTGATTTTAGAAAATACTGTTGCCCCTTGCAACTGATCAAACAGATCATCAATCCGTGGCAACGGATACTTGTTCTTAATCGTCATCTTGTTCAGCTCTCGATAGTCAATACACAGTCGAAGCGATCCATCCTTCTAGTACTGGCGCTCCCCAGGGCGAAACGCTTTGCTGGATATAGCCTTTGTCCAGTAACTCCTGCAGCTGCTTTTTCAGTTCGTACATCTCAGTAGGTGCCATACGATACGGCGCCTTAGAAATTGGTGTAGCTCCGGGTTCCAGCTCAATGGTAAATTCTACATCCCTTCGTGGAGGTAGTCCAGGTAACTCGTCAGGAAATACATCTGGAAATTCGTTCACAACAGGAATGGATGAAAGTTCCACAATTTCGTCTTCTTTCTTCATTGCATAACACCAGTATCCGATACAGCCTTGTTTCAATAATTTGATAGCTTTCATCGCCTTAATCAACTTTCCTGAGCTTCCTGGTTTCCATCCCTCAAACAGAATTTCGGAACCATCGCCAGTGATCAGCGAGATATTCCTCCTTCGGTAGTTTACAATTGCTCCATATCGATTAAGCCAATCGTCTCCGAGTATCAGGTCGTCTCCTTGCATTTCTATTACAATCAAATTTGAGAGCCACTCTCTGCCTCCAAATGATACAGGGAAGTTTCTAGTTTCTAAGTTCCCGACAGTCCTCTCTCCACTCGGTAAACCAACAACATAAGGTTCACAAGTATGAAAACTGGAAATATTCAAACAATTTACACAAGACAAAGATATAAAAGAATGCGTAGCTCCTGTATCGAATAAAACGCTAACTGGCTGGGAAAGGATCTGGACAGTACCTGATGCGACAGCAGCATCCCGATCGTCTGTCCTCCTCATCTCGTACAAACGTGGGGGAGCAGATCCGGCACTTGATGTCCCCTTTCGGTCCCATTGTCCTCTGCCTCGTCCGCGGCCAAAACTCTGAGGCATCTGAACACTTTGCTGCGCTCGCTGATACCGGCTTCTTCTGACTGGCTGGGTGTATGTGCTCTAAAAGACTTTGCGCCTCTTCACGTAACACCGCCCGATGTCCTCTCGCCCACAATCAAAACAAGTCACGGCAGTAGGGGCAATTCCATCGATAGTGCCCGCCCGGGCGCAGCTTAAAGCATTTCCTGGTAACATCGGTAATAGTTGATGTCGCTCCAAGTTCTTTCCGCTCCTAACTGGGTGCGGAGGTTTCTTGAAAGAGTGAAAGGATGACTGGCCTTACGAGGCCCGCCGTTCTTGTGCTCGTAAAAGTACCGTGAGACTTTCGCTTCTTGGATTCCAAAATTTCTCCATAGCCGCTTCCTTGATCTCATACGCTAACGCCTTATCTCGTATTGACGGAGTGTGGTACATTCAAATCCGGACATGTACCTGGATTTCTCGGTTTCATCCTCATGTCGAAATGGATCATCATTTCGCATCTGCTCACCGGATGTCGAACAAATGCCACTTGCCGTTAAACGCCTTAATTGCAGGATACCGCACATTCAAGGCTGAGCGGAGAAAAACTCCCGAACTTTGGCTTCCCTCACAGGACAAGGGCAATACTGAGCTTCCATCATCAATCTAAACTCTGTCCAATCAGCATCATGGTCTACAGGCCGGATGGCTTCCCACCATTCGGACGCTTCCCCTATCAGAAAATATTGAGCGATAGAGGCTCTTCGGTCGTCTGGGCAGTTAAATCCGGCAAAGATTTTCTCCAGTTCCTTCCCAGGTGGGAGTCTCAGAAATACCGTCGAATTCGGGTGGTTTCATCTTCGCCACCTCCTGCAGCCACCGGTCACCTCGATTTCCCATGTCTGGGATCCCTTGCTGTCTCTCTCCCTGCTGTAGTCCCACCGCCACTTGCATTCAGTCCACGACTTGGGCGAACTGAGTCATCTGGTTCACCACTTGACGAAGGATCTCTGGTACAGAAGGTTCTGGTTCGTTATTGATAGATCGTTGTGGCTCTCCTGAGCTAGACTGGCTTGATTTGAGGCGACGCTTCCCTTTCTGCATTCCTTTGTCCGCGTCCGCGACCGCGTCCACGTCCACGTCCGCCTCTCAACATACTGTAAGCACAAATACTCAATATACCGGGAACAATACCATTCAAATGCTCAAGTACAAAGAAATATAACATGTAAAAGATGATATAGAGTTTAGGAACTTACAACCACCGCCCGCACGAAGACGTAGGCAGTACAGTGATGTCATTCGCGGCCGGTTACCTCAAAAGACATAAATGACCCCTATTTTAACCCAACGGCCAAGATATCCATAATCTTAGCTCCGATACCATATTCTGTAACACCCCTGATATATTCAGGAATATTACAGCGCCGTAAATCCTTTACATAAGGATTTACAAGGTCAAGAATCAATGACATTAAAAAGTACTAACGAATGGAAATAACGGAATTAAGATACAACAGCTTCACCAAGTACCGAAAATACAATTGTTCAATGAAACTTAATAATACATCACCAAATTCAAATTCCTCATAAATGACTTACTCGAGTACTTATTGAAATAACCAATAAACAATGCATAATTAAACCCTAGGAACATTACTCTGCACCCTCGTCGTCATGCAGCTCCAGTGGTTGTTTCCCCGCTTTCCTGGATCCTGAACATAAACAAAATGTTCACCCCCGAAGGGGTTAGCACAACGATGCTAGTACAAGTACCACAACATGTTATTCAACGCCACACGTAGAATAATAATAATAACGTAAATGATAAAATGTCAAACGAGTCTTCTCCTGCGAGAAACTCATACATAACATACACAACTGATAATCACAACATGATATCATAACATACACATGGTAATTCCGACGATCCAGCGTTCACTGCCTAGAACCCACGATGATCCCGTCAGACCAACCCGTGGTGGAAAAACCCGTCCGATGATCCAGCGCACGCTAGCATAGATCCCCCGATGATCCCGTCGGACCAACATGAGGTGGACATACAACATCGACATACATGCACGACAATATGTATAACATCAATACATAAAACAAATAAGGCACTTGCCTCGATGAAGACAAGAATACTTCCACGAAAACGAACACTTGAAGGTCGTCCCCCCTCAATCAATCACGTAACAAGCTCAAACCTTAACAAAAGAAATAATATAGGATTTATCTCACGTCGTACGAATGTCTAACAATTCGATTTTCGGCCAAAAGTTCATAAAATGAAATCTGTCTGAACTTCTTAGCGCACGCTAAGTACTCTGTGTAGCGTGCGTTAAGTCTGCTTGATAGCGCACACAAACAACAAAGCCTAGCGTACGCTAACTATGCATGGTCAGTACCTCACTAATCAGCCGACTGACTCGTCTGATGGCCTAACGTACGTTAAGTACCAAACATAGCGTACGTTAACTCATGCTCGATAGCGCACGTTAATCTACATAGCTTAGCGCGGCGCTTAATCGTGCATGGCGCTATCACCGGGCAAGAACGGACCTTAACATGATCAAACCAAATGAAATCCTCAGTGTAAATTCATGTTACCTCCATGAATATCATGTTCATACGATTATGAATGATCTTACGGATAACAACAACGTCGGATTCAAGAATATGTATACTATTATAAAACCATATTCCATTTCAAATACCATTTTTCATGCGATAATTCGGAAGGCTTAACGGTTGATATCAACACCTTTATCTCAATGAAACTATCACTCTGTAGTTGTTTAACATTCCATCTATAATAGATAAATCCTTCCATGATCAATCCCTTAGATTCATCTAACAATAATGATGTTAAAGTCAAGTCCATGATTGTTATGAAGTCATCTACTAGATTCGGATTACCAATGATAGAAGCTTCCTCTACTTGTTCAATGTAATAAGATTCGAATCATGATGTTCATAATCAAGGTACTTAAGGCTTATTCATCTCAATATTCCAAACATGATGTACTTTGGATAATTCACTAATGAAAATCAATATCTCGTTAACATGATCATCCAATTCTTTAGAATCCAACTCTAAGTCTGGAGATAGGTTGAACATACCTCAATATGACGAAAATCACTGAACCGTAAGGTAGAATCCGACTCCGGTTGGTTGTATGCCACTCCAAGGTGCTACTCCACTTCAATGATCACTCACAAGTGATAACCAATATACAAGGATAAAAAAGATGTGTTCTAAGTGTGTAGAAGGATTATTATAGCTCTCTGGCCTCTCAAGAATGAAGAATGGATGAATGAAATGTAAGCCAAAACGGGTTGTTGTCTCATTTATAATATTCTGCACTTTAGCTAATTAGCGCACGCTACTAAGCATTCCTTAGCGCGCGCTAATAAGAGTTGACTTCAAAACTGTCCAGTTTCGTCCGCGGGAATCTTATCCGGACCCATGTCCTGGTTGGCGCATGTGCTAGTCGTCCAGTTCAATAATTGAGTTCTTAGCGCACACAACTCCTACATACATAGCGTGCGCTAGTAGTAGCTCGATAGCGCGCGTTAAGCTACATTCTTAGCGTGCGCTATCACGAGTTTGCATGAGAAATTTTGCATGTTGTTATACTTATGTACAAAAATATCAATGTAAGAAATATCATACTCCAATCATCAAGATCACAATTCCGAATAATACAGGGTTCGAATACAGGTAAAATACTCAGTAATAAATCCGGATATTACAAGTGGCCCAGCTCACCGCACTTGAGACAAGCATCCTTCTTCTTCTTGTTCTTCGGAACCATCGGGGCCTTGCCCTTACCCTTAAGGTCCTTAACTTGTGGTCCAGTTTGCTTCTTGGATTTTTTCTTCTTATTCTTAGACCTCCGAGGTCCATAAGAAATCACAAGAGCAGACTCCTTCATCCGCGGAGTCTTCATCTGAGACTGAGCGGTCACAAGTTTGTTCATTATCTCAGCTAAATTACATGCAATCTCATTGCAGTTAAAGTTTATAACAAACTGTGAGAAGGAATCAGGAAGAGACTGTAAGGTCGGTTTGGAGAGAAGTATCCATTTTAAAATCAAGAGCCTCCAATCTTTCGATCATGGATATCATTTTGAGGACGTGTTCCCCAAACTTCTCACCTTCCTTCATCCTTGCACCGAACAGTTGCTTAGATATCTCATATCTAGCAGTTCTGCTGCGCTCACCATAAAGCTCGGTTAAGTGAGATAGAATCTGCCTAGCAGAAGTCATTTTCTCATGAGCTCTCTGAAGCTCATTAGACATAGAAGCCATCATGTATGCACGGACTTTTACGTCATCCTTAACCCACTTTTCATGGTTTTCGATCTCTTCCTGATTGGCTCCGGTCCGCACAGGAGGCGCCGGAATGTCCGTCTCCAAGACGTATCCCAGTGCCTCTATACTGAGGACAATCATCAGATTGCGGAGCCAGTCCACAAAGTTAGGTCCAGTCAGGGTGTTCTTCTCAAGTAGAATTGCGAGTGGATTCATTGTCATATTGACAGTTATGTCTGCATTAAGTATAACAGCTTAATTAGTGACTTGTTATATTATGATCTGAGTATAGAATTAAGGTCTTTTCTATTCTTGTTACCCAGCTCCCACTATTTTTATCGGAACAACACACTCCCATGTGAAATTCGGAAGTATCGTCACTCTACTTCATAGTGGTGATCGAGTTCTTTATAAATATTAATAAAGGGCAACCGAGCAGGTTTCTAGTCTATTAATTTTCATATAGTGGTGTCCAACACCAACCCATATAATGGATGATTCGATCTTCTTTTTCCCCTTGTTCACTCCCCTCAACCTATACGGTTTCTATGGTTCGTGAACAAGTTAAGTTTATACCATCGACGCAAATCAGTTTCACAATTGAATCTTATCCGACAACCTATCAGGTTTCTAGGGATAAAATTTGCTCCAACCGAAGGCATCCAATGCGCTCCCGGTAATTTATCCGTCCTCCCCGAACGACTACCCCGATAACTCGGAAGCATAGCACATCCGGTTTGGATTTCAATTTCCCGAAAGCTCGATGGAGGGATGGAAAACCTTGAAACCTTATAAACATAATAATTTGTTGTGGGAAAATTTTCGCGATTAACGTTACACTTTGCACATTAATCATTTTAGCACGCTTGTTGCATTCATACAATATGAAACAACCATTCACAACCTAGTTGCTACCAACATGTGGTTCATGGACCGTTCCTAGAAAACAAAAACTCTGTAATCTAATTACAAGTCTTCGTCTTGAATCTTCGTCTTCTCGAAACGGATCTTCCTCCGGTCTTCGTCATTACATATAAATTTTACATCGAAAATTGCATCCTAGATACAAATATTTCTAGTAAAATAAATAGGCTCAAAACGGCCTTTACAACCCAATCGAATAAAATGAACAATTCAAACTAAGTCCATGAACCACATCCCCATTCAAAAGCATTCATCCAATAAATACTCAATAAATGGATAGCGAGAAGATTACATATGATCCAATCAATAATCAACAATAAATAGAATTGATCCAATCAATTCAACAATAATCGAAAATTTAATTTTCGTCCGTAGTGTACCCTTAAAATATTTTCTTTGAATTTTCCCTCATCAAATATTCCAAATTAATGATTTTAATACAGGAAAATTCAATAATCGAAAATATACTGAAAAACGAGACCTGGTGCCGACACTGAAACCGCCCAAGAAGACTGTGCACTCGCCTGGCAGCCTACAGCCACGCCCGGCCAGACAGAAAAGGCGCCCGACCATGCCCGACACGCCCGACAGATACAAGACGTACTGCCGAGACATGCAAGTGCTCGGCAGATACAAGAAGCTCGGCCGGATCCAATGAGCACTCGATCGATACAAGAACGCGGCAGGATACAGCAAGCGCTCGGCCGGATCCAGCGAGCACTCGACTCGATACAGCAACGCGCTCGGCAGGATACAGCAAGCGCTCGGCCGGATCCAGCGAGCACTCGACTCGATACAGCAACGCGCTCGGTCACTGTCGGCAGAATACAGCAAGCGTTCGGCCCTATCCAGCGAGCACTCGGCTAGATGCAGCAACGCACTCGGGCACTATCGGCAGAATATAGCAAGCGTCCGGCCACGGGCCGGACGTGCTCGGACATACTCGGCAGCTGTATGGAAAATCGTCCAACGATTGGATACATCTCGTTTTCGGGCAGATTTCTAAAATCCTATTATTCCTGATTTGAATATTATTAATATAAATCATATTTCTAAGAAAAACCTGATTTATACCATAACATAAAATCACGGAAAAATAACACTACAACGAACAATAAAATATCTACGATTATCAAAGTGATTATAAATCACAAAATAAGCATTCCAAATGCTAAATATCGTATATACGATCGCAAGACCTCTCTTCGATACCACTGTTGGGATTCGGTCGAGCTACGCATATACGAATATAAAATAAACAAAGGAAGATTCTAAATCATACCCTTGTCGCCTGTTGATTATATATGGATTTCCTTCTCTTGAGCTATTTCCCAAACGATCCAAAATGCTCCAAGCCCTTGGATGATCCAACGCCGAAAAACCGCGTCTCTACTTGTCACGCGTCGGAGAAACGAACGGAATGAAAACACTCGATTAACCTCTAAGGTTACGGCTGGAATAAAGTGATGAAGCTTTGATTATAACACTCTAAGTGTTATAATATTTAATCTCTCAATATTTCTTGATGTTTCTCTAAGAACAAATCAAGAAGAAAAAGAAGAAAAGTGAAGACTATAAAAACAACTCTTTTTCTCTCACTGCCTAGCCCAATTCACGTATGGAATCAAGTGCACTGAGGAAGTGGGAGCAAGTCTTCCTTTTATTCTTCCACCCATATCTCCTCAAATCCCCTTTACCATAAAATAAGAGATTTGATATCTTACAAGTCATAAGTCTTACACCAACCATATCAAGACTAAGACCAAGGTGAGGAGTCAAGGTGGGGGGGCGGCCTCAAGAAGGAATCGGACGAGTATGGTTTGTTTCGGACTCCCATGAGTCCAAACAGATAAACTCCGATTCCATTCAGATGTATTTATATCGATCAATTAATCTAATTAATTTAATCATATCAAATACATAATGACATAATTAATTTCTCCAAGAAATAATTATATTCATGAATTAAATTAATCACCCGGTAATTTATTTAATTCATTAGGCCGTAAATTAATTTATCTAATAAATTAATTTAGACATCCAATGTCCCAATTAATTAGATATCGAATATCTAATATTCGTAATGAGAGAATAAGCTTGATTCATTCCGTCGTCAATCCTATTGCGCGACTCGGTAGGTTCGTCTCAGTCAGCAATGGGAGGAACCAAAGAGTAGTAGCACCACCTAGCCAGCCTGGCGGCCTACACTGCACTTAACTGAGAACGAATGATTGGGATCATTCAAGAACCATTCTGTCGTGAATACCAGTATACGTATAAACCCTTCTTTCAAATGTCCCGATCAAGTTATAGGGTCACGGTAAGTCAAACCCTATCTGTTACTTGATGCTATGCATGCGTTAATGCAAATCGAGATCATCGAGCTTTCGTGTATCCAATACAACTAGCTCCAATGCTTTGGCCAAAGACTTATGATCTCATCTGCCAATAACCGCAAAGGACATTTAACCCGCTCACTAACGGGAGAAAGAATTCTATCTTGGTATTAAGTAGGACATGCTACTTGCCCGTCAAGATGCACGTCGAGGTTGAACCCCGCCTCCCGGTTTATAGGGTCGAACTACTCTAATGAAAATCGTGACGTCACAAGCACATCCCTACTAAATCCTCAAGTCGAAGGTTCACGAATACCTATCACAACCTTTCGATTCTGTCACTGACTGTCCGAGAGTGAAATCCGTGTGACGAATCGAGGGTGAGTCGGTTCTAGTATACTAATCCAATTAGCATACCTATAATGTGTGCTCCCACTAACCATTAGCGTTCGACAGGCACTCTCCATGTCAAAGATCACGTCATACAAGTCTTCACATAAACTTAATGCCCATTCAAGTTTCATTGACTTGCGAACGATTAAGTATTTGAGCTATAAACCTTTCCAGTGCCGACCTCCTTATCCAATAAGGAGTGGAACGTTTTGCTCTTAAATACATGGACTAGTTTCTATACGTATATTTACGAGTTAGGAACGCCAGTAACTACCAGTAAATAAAGAAACATTCATTGCCTTATATAAATGATTTACATAATTACAAGTACAATGCCCTCACTCAACATCCTCTGAGTGGCATTCGAGGGCATATTCCTAACACCTTCGACTTGAGGATTTAGTAGGGATGTGCTTGTGATGTTAATATTTTCATTAGAGCAGTTTGACCCATAAAACTGTAAGGTTGGGGTCAACCTCGATGTGCATCTTGACGGGAAAGTAGCAGGTTCTACTGAATACCAAGATAGGATTCTTTCTCCTGTTAGTGAACGGGTTATATGTCCTATGCGGTTATTGGAAGATGAGATCATAAGTCTTTGGCCAAAGCATTGGAGCTAGTTGTATTGGATACACGAGAGCTCGATGATCTCGATTTGCATTAACTCATGCATAGCGTCAAGTACAGATAGGGTTTGACTGACCGTGACCCTATAACTTGATCGGGAAATTTGAAAGAAGAGTTTATACATATACCGGTATTCATGACATAATAGTTTTTGAATGATCCCAATCATTCGTTCTCAATTGGGGTACAGTGTAGGCCACTAGGATGGCTAGGTGGTGCTATTAATCTTTGGTTCCTCCCATTACTAACTGAGACGGACCTACCGAGTAGTGCAATTGGATTGACGATGAAATGAATCGAGCTTATTCTCTTTATATATATACATATATATATATATATATTAGATATTTGATATCTAATTTATTAGAGATTGGATGTCTAATTAATTTTGGGACATTGGATGTCTAAATTAATTTATTGGAGAAATTAATTTACGGCCTAATGAATTAAATAAATTACTGTGTGATTAGTTTAATTCATAGATATAATTATTTCTTGGAGAAATTAATTATATTATATTATATTTGATATGATTAATTAATTGGATTAATTAATTGATATAAATACATCGGAACAGAATTGGAGTTTATCTGTTTGGACTCTCGGGAGTCCGAAACGAACCGAACTTTTCCGTTGCTTCTAGATGGCCGTCCCCTTTGATTTTGTGGTCTTTGATTCCACCTTTTTATAAGGTGGAAGACAAAAAAAAATCAACATAATGATTCTTTCATTTTAATAATGAAGAATCAAATATTATTGGGGGACATAAGGTGATTTGATGACAATAAAAGAAGGACTTCCCCACTCTTGAAAAGTGATCCATCCATGAATTGCTAAGGAGAGAGAGAGAGAGAAAAACTTTTCTTTCATTGTGTTCTTCATCCTTCTTCTTCCATAATCTTTCTTAGAGAAATATTGTGAGATAATATAGAGAGAAATTTTTGATAAATATACTTGGAGTATATTCATCAAATCAAATAGCTTCATCATCCGATTCTAGCCATAACATTGGAGGTTAATTAGGCGGTTGTCATTCCGATCGTTTCTCCGGCACGTGGCAAGTAGAGATGCGGTACTTTCGGCATTGGATCATCCAAAAGCTTGGAGCGGATTGGATTCGTGGAAAGCATTTAAAGCTTGGGGAATCATCTTCACGGAGTACACCATTTAATCAACGGATTACGAGGGTATGATTTCTAATCTTCCTTGTTTTCATTTTATATTCGTATATACGTAGCTTGATCGACCCTCATAGGGATTCAGATCGAATTAATTTTCGTTTTACTGCTTCCGTTGGGCCTTCATATTAGGCACCGAATCCGAATAATAAAAAATGGTCAGCCACCAGCGGTGGCCTGCTGTAAAGTAGGCGGCAGATTGGCTAGAAAAAAATTACACGGCCACCGGAGGTTGCTCACCAAAAAGCAGGCGGCAGCCTGGTTAAAAAAAGCTGAAATGGGAAAAAAATCAAAAGAAACTGACCGATTGCCGGAGATTTGTTGATGGTGGCCCTGCCGGAAAAATTGGTGAGTCGGAGGTTCATCAGAGATCCCATTAGTTGTCCCTTTAATTTAATTTAATATTCTAAGGGTATTTTTTGAAATATATTGTTGTTGAACATTTGATACTATTATTACTATTAAATTCAACACAAAAGAAGGAGATAGGAGGGGTACAATGATCTTTTCAGGTGCACACTACGAGAGATAACATGTGCCGTAATATGACGGTGGTGGTGCCATAATTGGATTCAGAGACGGCCCATGTAGTGGGCAAGATGGGCCTCCGCCCAGGGCAGCATATCCCAAGAGGGCATCACCGACCAGCCCACATGGTACTTAGGTTCGTTTTTTACTTTTTTTTTTAGAAAATCCCTCATTGGCACTGCCGCTCGCTCTCTGACTCTGAGACTCTGACTCTCACAGCCCACATCAAAGAGAGGGACCAAGGACGGCTAACTGCCTTCCTCTTCCCCTAAACCCTCACTCGCTCTCGCATCTCTGACAAACAATGAAACAATACGCAATCATCAAATTCAAACGGCAATCGGCACTGCAGTACGCAATGTCTACATGCCTTCTTCTTCCCCAGGTGTTGTCTTTCTATTTTCTAAATTTTTAATTTTGCTTTCAAGTAAATTTTTGATTTTTCTCCCAAATCTTATTGTGTTAGAAATTAGATCAGAAGTTAGAATTTCATTTTTGTTTGATTACTTTTGCTTCATTGCTTGGTAATTGGTATTATTTGCTTATTTACTTGGCATTACTTGGTATTATTTGCTTATTTGTTTGGCATTACTTGGTATTTTTGCTTAGTTGCTTGATTACTTGGCATTCTTGTTTGTTTAAAAATATTTCCTAGATCACAACCATCCAGAGCTCAAAATCAAAAAAAAAAAAAGAAAAAATAACAAGAAATTGCTCAATCTTGACATGGATCATTAAATAGATTTTTTGTTAGACAAGAAAAACCCATTGAAAATCCTAATGATAATATGGAAAATTGTGTTGACGAAGAACTTATTGGTGATCCTAATGACAATGTGGAAAATCTTGTTGATGAAGAACTTGTTGGTGATTCTAATTCTAATGATTTTTTGGAAAATCTTGTTGATGAAGAAGTTGTTCGTAATCCTAACTCTAATGATTTTGATGAGCCTCATGTTGATAAATAGATTTGAATATTTTTTAGCCGAGTATTTGGGCTGGTATGAGTTCAAAAATGAATGATTTGCTTAAAGAAAAGGGGCCTATTAGAGATCCAAATGTTGTTTTTCCAAAAGACGAACAAAATAGATATTTTTCTTGTATTCATTACATTTGTAAGCTACGAAATGGTGAATCCTATGATCGAAAATGGTTGGTTTGCTCCAAAGATTTGGATAAAGCTTTTTGTTTTTGTTGCAAATTGTTCAAAGTTGCTAGATCAAAAAGTCAATTAGCAAGTGAGGGACTTAATGATTGGAAACATCTTAGTTATGCATTATCATTACATGAAAATAGTTCAACATTGGATTAACTTGAGAGCATAGTCTGAGTTGAAAATGAGGTTAGACAAGAACCAAACGATTGATAAGGACTTGCAAGAGTTAATCAAGAAAGACACCGTTTCTTGGAAATAAGTTCTGAAATGCACAATTGCTGTTGTGAAATGTTCGACACAATATAATTTCGCTTTTCATCGAACAAATAAAAAGCTTTATGAAGAATCAGATTGTAACGCCCCGAATTTCTAGGGATAATTATAGGGGGAAATAAATAAAAGGTAAATTTTGACAAAAATATTTTCTTTTGAGAAAATTAAAATCCTCGCCTACAATGTCGAGTCGCTACACTGACTAAAAATAAATACCATTAATTAAGGCAACAATACGTCATAGATATGAGATAATAATTGCGGCGGAAGAATAAATTATAAATTGTTAATTTCTAGTCAATGTTTCCCCAAATAATTTTCAAAAACATGAGATGTAAAGAAAAACATCGTTTAATAAAATATCATTCATATGCCCTCTCAGCTTGCTCCTTCGTCCATTCGGCTCGGTTTAACCTGCGGGATCAATATATAGGTGGGGGTGAGCTTCCTTCAGCTCATGGAAATCATACATATCACAGTAATATACAATCTCATGGAAAGCATTAAATGATTATTCTACCAATAACATTTTCCTCAACATGAATACATACACACAATACCCCATATAACATGAATCGAGCACACATGTGAATATTGAGGTTGTGCAGTTGTCCCCACATGACATATATCTTAAGATAGCCTCTTATACGTATACAGGTGAGCCTGATTTACAGCACGTATCATAAATTTCAAACATGAATAGAATATCACATATACAATCCAATTAAAACAATTAAAGTGATAGTGAAAATTCCCACCTGAATAAATGATGCTGCTTGAACTTGAATATGAAGATGCTCGACTCACAGTCATAAGCTCGTAAATCCTCGTTAATGTATACACATAATAATAATTTAATCATTATAAAAAATTATGATATAATGACTAAAATTAAAATGTATAGGCATAAAATCGGACTAATTATTAATATAAATTGAAAAGGCAACATTTTAATGTCTTGGTCAAAATATGATTGAATTGAAGGTTTTAAAGTTGATTGGGGTTAAAATTAAAGTAATTAAAAGTTTATGGGGTAAAATTGAAACTTGCTGGAAAAAGTGAGGACTAAATTGCAAAACCCTAAAAATTCACGGGTATAAATACCCTAACCTAACCCTCAGCCGACCAAAACCCATTCCCCCCCTCTCTCCCTCCTCTACTTTCTCTCTCTAACATTCTCCTCGGCCTCTCTCTCTTTCTACGTTTCTTCTCAAATCGCACAAAATACACACCGAAATACCAACATTCACGCAGAAATGATTCTGCACATACATATGAAGGAGCTCCGCACGAATTGGAAAGAGGAAGCGACCGGCGAAGTGGTCGCGTTGCGGCGGCAAGATGGCTTCCGATTCGAAAATTCCCTCAGTCTGCAAATACAGAAACATACACAGACCCTCTCGATTTAGAAGACTTGCTGCAATGAGACTGGAGGAGGTAGTCGAAAGTTCGAAGGAGGCGCTCGGCTTAAACTTGGATGTTTATCACACCTCCCGCCGCACAGTCCTGGAATTCGAGGGCGGCGTTGCAGCGTGTGGCGGTTGCCGTGTCGAGAAGGTGAGGGCTCGATTTTGGGGATAAGGTTTCTGTGTTTGGTTTGGGTCGAAAATCCGAGTTGGATTCGGACTGGGCCCGGATTTGTTTAGATTTGGTGATTCGTATTCAGGGCTGAACTGGGCTGAGGGTGCTTCGAATGTGGTTCATGTTGAAGGGTCGGACTTGATCTGGATTTTCGAGTTTGGCAGGTTCGAAGGGTTTCTGATTTTGTAATTTCTGGATATGGGTTTTCTGAGATGGAGATGTTTGAAGGAGTATGTGACGTGATTACATTTGCAGTTTCGAGTTTGAGATTTGGGCAGTATTTTGGGTCGAGTTTCGGGTTTGAATATGTGATTTATGAGATTTAAGGATTTCTAACCAGACTTTTAGTCTGTGAATCCGAACTGGGATTATTCTATTTCTTTTTCTTTTTTTTTTTTTGCTGTTGAATATGTTCAATAGAATAGATATAGAGCAAAGAAAACGTACATGGAAGGAAAGAAAAAGAATCGGATCTTTACCTTTCGCTAGAAATTCTTTGACAACAACTCGATGAGGATGAAAGATCAGTATTTGAAAAAGGGACTGGAGACGGCTGGAAGCCTGGACCGATCAGCAGGAAACACAGATGTATTATTGTGTCTACTGCAGAATTTATTTATACTGTATAAAAATTAGGGTTAGGGTAATTTATGGGCTTTAATTATTAATTTGGGTCATTACAATATATTTGGGCCTATGATGATAATATTAATAATAATAACAATAATAATAATAACGGTAGTAATAATATTAATAATACCGATACTAATAATAATAATATCGAGAATAATATAAATGATGATATAGAAATGATAAAGATAAAAATATTAATACTGTTAATATTAATATGGTCCCTATTATAGATATTATTATTAATAATAATAATACCTTTAATAATTATAATATTAATAACAATGACTAATATTAAATGTTTTTGAAATTAAATTGAGAAATCGACTCGGGCTTAGAACATATGAGAGATCATGAAAATGTCTATGATCTTACTAAATGAGATTACATGAATTTGACTTGTATGTGTAGTGAAAGTAATTGTACAATAATTACTCACTCGGTAATAAAATGAGATTAAATGAAATGAAATGTATTATTAATATTATTATAAATAATAATATTATATTATAAAATGGCGGATATTACATCCTACCTCTCTTAGAAAAATTTTCATCCTCGAAAATAAATGACATACCTCGATTGAAGAAATTCGGATAACGAGCTTGAAGTTCTTCTTCGCGCTCCCAAGTAGCCTCATCTTTACTATGGTTACGCCATTTAATTTTGACAAACACCTTCTCTTTGTTCCTCAACTGTCGAACTGATCGGTCGAGAATAACTTCTGGTTGTTCTTCATAAGTAAGATCTTTGTTCACCTCCACGACGGTATAGTCGATGACGTGGCTGGGATTATGCACATACTTTCTCAACAACGATACGTGGAAAACGTTGTGCCCAGTCGAAAGTTCTGGGAGTAAAGCTGTAACACCCTATATTCAGAAATATTACAGCGCCGTAAATCCTTTACATAAGAATTTACAAGGCTGAAGAAATGAAAAGACAATAACAGATACTAACATATGAAAGTAACTGAAATTAAATACAAAAGTTCTGGGCCAATACCGGAAAAAAAACATCCAAATGAAGAATATTAATACATCATCAAATCTAACATCACAAACGACGACGTACTCGAGTACTTATTAAAAATATCACAAACAACAGACAATTGAAACCGGCCGGAACATCACTCTGCACCCCGTCGTCATGCAGCTCCAGTGGTTGTTTTCCTGCTCTCCTGGATCCTGAACATAAACAAATGTTCACCCCCGCAGGGGTTAGCACAACGATGCTAGTACAAGTACCACGACATATTATTCAATGATTCACTAAGAACGGAACTAACATAAATGATAAAACACGAACAAGCCTCTTCCTGCGAGAAACTCATAAATATCATACACAAATGATAATCACAACATGACATCACAACATACACATGGTGATTCCGATGATCCAGCGTTCACTGCCTAGATCCCATGATGATCCCGTCAGACCAACCCGTGGTGGAAAAACCCATCTGATGATCCAGCGCACGCTAGCATAGATCCCTCGATTATCCCGTCGGACCAACACGAGGTGGACATACAACAACGACATATATACACAACAATATGTATAACATCAATACATAGAACAATTAAAGTACTTGCCTCGATTCGATGACAAGAATAACACTTCCACGAATATCAAAACACTCGAAGGTCGCCCCTTCGATTAATCACGTTTCAAAACTTGAACCTTAAACAAATGAAATAATATAGAGTTCATATCACGTCGAATAAATAACGTGCGAACATCTAACAATCCAAACTACAGCTGAAAGTTCACAAAACGTATCCTGCCTGGTCTGCGTAACGTACGTTACGTATCCAACATAGCATACGTTAAGAATACTCATTAGCGTACATAAACTATGAAGTCTAGCGTACGCTAATCGTGCATTGACAGTTTCTCTCTGATCAGTCGACTGACTCGTCTGATGATATAACGTACGTTACGTACCAACATAGCGTACGTTAATTCTGCCCGTTAGCATACATAAGTTACAGAGCCTAGCGTACGCTAAACACACATATGACCTTTTCTCACTTAGCAGACGACTGTCTCGATTGGTGATGAAGCGTATGAAATATTCAGTGATCAACGTACGTTATCCTCATACATATCATGCTCATACAATTATAAATGATCTTACGGATTAAAACATCTTCGAATTCAAGGATACCTTTATCATCGCAACACTATATTCAATCTCGATTAGAATTCTCATGTAAAGTTCGGGTGATCTAAGGTTGATGCGCTTGTTTCCACTATCATCATTACATTCAAACTTTATCTTAAAGATGAACTAGCAAATCCAACTTATAAGAAAGGATACAACCTTCGATGATTCTTTCTTAAGTCCGTTTAGCAAAAGTTCAACTCCAAGTCTACGATCAATATGGCAACACCATTCAATATGGATTATCCAACTCATAACACTACTCTTATTGTTTGTCGTAACAAGGTTCCAACTATAATGTTCTCAACAAAGGTAACTTAAGCATAATCATCCCAACTTCTTAAACATGATGTTTGGTTGAATAAATCATCTATGGAACTTAATATCTTGATAGCATGATCATAATATTCTTAAGGATACGAATCCAAGGTTGGAGATAGCATTAACATACCTTAAGATGAAGAAAACACCGAGACAATAGGTAAAATCCAACTCGGGTTGCTTGTGTGCCAATCCAAGATGTATCTCCACTTCAATGATCAAGTATAAGTAGTCTCCAATCTTCAATGACCAAGTATTAAGTGATCTAAAGGTGTTTAAGGTGGCTGGGAACTCTCTGGGGATGAAGTATGTTGAAAGCCAAGTGAAAGAAACGAATGAAATGAAATGGGGTGCTATCCCATTTATAACTTTCTGAGCATAACGTACGATAGCCTTTGCTCATAGCATACGTTATCATTCAGAATAGCTTACTGTCTTGTTTCTGAAATTCATTACGTACGCTACACTTACCATGTTACTACGTAACCAATACTATTAGCGCACGCTACATGCTTACCTTAGCGTACGTTAATATCCGTTGAATTAAAAAGTGTCCAGCTTCATGCCGTGCGAATCTGGTAAAGCATCTGGCCGAGCCCACCACCAGCTGGCTCATGTGCTAGCTGCCCTGCTCAATTATTGGCTGCCTTACGTACGCTACGCTCCATTCGTAGCGTGCGCTAAACTTGGCCCATAACGTACGCTATGCTCACTTCATAGCATACGTTATCACGTGTTTGCATGTGAAAATACATACGTTGATATTATCATGCATATGGATATGAATACGAGAAATATCATACTTCGATTATCGATATCACAAATCCGAATAATACAGGGTTCAATTACATATGAAATACTCGATAATTAATCCGAATATTACAAAAGCCAAGCAGTAAGCTAATTCTCCAATTTGTTCAAGAATTTCGAACGGTCCAATATATCTCGGACTCAACTTTCTCATTGGACCAAAATGAACAATTCCCTTTGTAGGAGATACCTTCAGGAATACCTTGTCGCTAACACAAAATTCGAGATCTTTCCTACGCTTGTAGGCGTAAGACTTCTGACGATCCTGTGCTATCTTGATCCTCTCACGAATCTTATCCACCACACCTACTGTCTGTTCAATCATCTCGGGACCCAAGATTCTCCTTTCACCTACTTCGTCCCAATACAGTAGTGATCGACACTTCCTACCGTATAATGCTTCATACGGTGCCATACCGATCGTCGAGTGATAACTATTGTTGTAAATAAATTCTACCAAAGGCAACAATCGTTCCCAATTATTGCCCATGTCTAACACACATGCTCGCAACATATCCTCAGAGATATGAATGGTCCTTTCAGACTGACCATCAGTTTGGGGATGATAGGCCGTACTAAAAATTCAACTGCATTCCCAAAGCTTCTTGCAAACTTTTACAAAACGCGATGTGAAACGAGTGTCTCTGTTCGATACTATAGAGACTGGCACTCCATGCAACTTAACAATCTCACTAATGTAAAGTTGAGCATACTGATCCATTCAGAAATTCATCTTAAATGGGATGAAATGAGCTAACTTTGTGAGTCGGTCCACAACAACCTAAATAACGTGGTTTCCTCTTTCCGTTCGAGGCAAACCTACCACAAAGTCCATCATAATATGTTCCTATTTCCATTCCAGAAGATGAAGTAATTTAAGTAGTCCAAAGGGGCATTGGTGTTCTGCTTTCACTTGTTGACAAACTATACACCTTATGAAATGAAAAAAAAAAAGAAAAGAAAAAAAACTATACACCTTCTAACAAAGTCTGCCACATCTCTTTTCAAACCTTGCCACCAATATGTCCCCTTAAGGTCTTGGTACATCTTTATACTCCCAGGGTGTGCTGTATATGGGGTATTATGTGCCTCTTTCAATAGTTCTTCTCTCAGCTTGAGAACATTGGGCACACAAATCCTCCCTTCATAGTACATTGTGCCATCATCGAACACACTGAATCCCTTATACTCACCTGAAAGAGTACGCTCTTTCATTTTGACCAAAAAGTCATCTTGTCCTTGACCTTCTTTGATCTGCTTCCTCAAGGTTGGTTGTACCATCAAATTAGCCAATAAAGACTCAATTGGTTTCGATGGTGTAGCCATCTCAAGGTTCATTCTTGCAAATTCTTTGACCAAGCTTTCCTCTTTGGTCAACAGACAGGCTAGGTCTCCTCTCGCCTTACGGCTCAGTGCATTAGCAATTACGTTTGCTTTACGAGGGTGGTAATGAATTGTACAATCGTAGTCTTTGTAACACCCCAAACTCGGCAAATATTACAGTGTCGTGGACCCTCGACTGGGACCCACTAGGCGAATGAAAATTAATGAATTAAGTGATATAATTGTAGTACGGAACCACAGTATATCAATAATTACTCTGATGAGGAGTTTTAAGTACAACACACCCTCGATAAAATAGAATACATGTATATTTTATATGAAGATAAAATATACAACACCAATTAAAATGAGTATTTAAATAGAAGTCTGCAGCGGAATACAAATGAAGAAAACATGAAGACTGAAAGGACTGGGGGGCCCTACTAGTATCACTGGGACTCCTCGCCGTCAACGTTCTCTTCCCGTGCCTTAGCTTTGCCATGACCTGAAAACAATATTCCCCAACGGGGTCAGTTACACAGAACAACAATCCTCAAGAGTTGAATAAACACAATCATGATATATCTCAATTATGAAATTAAGCTGAAGAGGGGTATCAAAGTACGCCCGTAATGGTATGTGCAAGTGCACAAGACGAGTGTCCGGACAAACCCATCCTTGTACCTAATTAGTCTCACGGAGGTAATGCTACTGTGTGCATACCCAATGTGTCGGTGAACCCAACACATGACCATCACGTGCCCGACTAAAAATTCCACACATTCCCACCCGGCCACGCAATATGAACCCAGAAGGTCATATGGACAAGAAATGACCATGAAGAATAATAATGAATAACAATCTGACAAAGTCGAGAACGACTCACCGCGATGAAATGATAGTGAAATGAATGATAGCTCAATGAAATGATTGGAACCGTCGTTCCTCGTGAATGAAGTGATTATTTGACAATTACAAATCTCAATACGGTTAATACATTATGAATGAATTATGATTATGAATGAACAACAACGAAAGGAATGAATATCCTTTTAACCGAATAAGAATTAACTTACTCAATACCAGTGAAGAATATCCTTCCTCGAACAACGTCCTAAAAGGGATGTCGGTCGCTCGAGCAACCTTGAATGACAATTACCAACAAATGCTCAATATACGTATCAAAGACGATTATAACCAACTCAAGCGTCGATACAACAATATCCAAACTCATTGAGGCATTCTAATGAATACTTAGTAAACATACATCCTTAGATAATATCCAATCCCGAATATATCGAAACTAACTCCAAAATGAGTATTTCAAACCAACAAAACACCTTCAAAGATATCAATAATCCCATAAGAATCCACAAATTGAGTTAACGACAACATCTAATTGAAAACCCCCAAATATCAAAGTCAACTCTAATGTGTTCTTGAAACAAACCCCAAAAATTCATGAAATCCGAAATATATGCCATTAAATCCATAGGAATACATTTATCCAAGGTAGATAATCCATATCTAATATATTCCAACAACAATACAAGGTTACACGAAGAAATCGGAAGGAAAAACCCAAAAATCAGAAATTCTAGATCCAAGAAGTTATTACCTTGATTAGATATGATGGAGATGATGAAATGATGATTACTCCGAATTATAAGCTTGGATATGTTGATAGATGATTGCATCTCGAAGAACACTTCTCAAGAAGCTCCAAATCGCCCGGAACCGACGAAGGAATGAAAAGAAATGAAGAATGACGAAGAGAAGACTGAACTATCCTATTTATAGCAACCCCGGTTTAGCGTGCGCTATCCCCTGTGCGTAGCGTGCGCTAATGGGTGTGCTGGGTAGTCCAGTACCCTCTGTTTACAACGGTAGCGTGCGCTACGTACCTTTTGTAGCGTGCGCTATAACCATATACTTAGCGTGCGTTAACTCAAAATGTTAGCGTGCGCTAACAATTTATCTGTTGCCCAGTACTGGAGTCCAGAACCTCCTGTTCTCTGATCTGTTAGCGGTAGCGCGTGCTACACACAAAATTCAGCATGCGCTACTGACCCCGATTAGCGTACGCTAATATATACTCTTAGCGTGCGCTAGAAATATACCTAATTCAGTTCAATAGCCACTGGACTCTGCCTGATCCGACCTTAGCGCGCGCTACACCGAATGCATAGCGTGCGCTACTCCGACCTACTAGCGCGCGCTACTTACCATTTGTAGCGTGCGCTACTTACAACCCAACTGCAGTCCAGTGCCTTCTGGATTGCCTGCTTGAACTACCTTAGCGTGTGCTAGTGTTGAGAGGTAGCGTGCCCTACACGAACTCAATTAGCGCGCGCTAAAGAGAGTACGTAGCGTGTGCTACTCCTCACACCCAGCCCACTATGAAGATGACAATGATGATAAACACGGCACGATTCTCCAACTATATTGATGATGAATGACAGTTGATACTGTTGGGATTCGGTGCCTAAAATGAAGGCCCAGCGGAAGCGGTAAAACGAAAATTAATTCGATCCGAATCCCTACGAGGATCGATCGAGCTACGTATATACAAATATATAAACAAAAGCAAGAGTCGTAAGAAACTAACCCTCGAAGTCCATTGATTAAATGGTAACCTTCTCTTGAGCTATTCCCCAAGCCCTTGAACGATCCAACGCCGAAAGCACCGCGTCTCTACTTGCCACGCGCCGGAAAAATGAACGGAATGACAACACCTTGCTATCCTCCGAGGATACGGCTAGAGCTAGGTGATGAAGCTTGCTGTTGTGTCAAGAATTAACACCTTCCGACCGGCGATCGCCTCGGAGGTCGGGCGACCGAGTCACTGCCGATCGTCCAAGCAGATCTGCCGACCAGCGACCAGGCGACCGAGCCTTAACCCAGTGGACGAGCTACATCGACCGACCGAAGGTCTCAGGACCAGTCCCGATGCCGAGCGATCGACATCAAAGACGATCACCTCTCGGTACTCGGCGACCGACTCCTGGCAACCGACAAGCGGACGACCATCTCTCGGCACCTGCCGACCGACTTCTGGCGACCGACCTTTGCCGACCCTCAACACCTGGCCGATGGCGACCTCGGATGATCAGCTAGAGACGACCGCCTCGTGTCGATCAGCACCGATGGCCATCCAGTCGGCGAAGACCGAGCCTCAAGACTGACACCACGTGCAAGATCCGAGACAAGATCCGCGAATCTCGGGCCATTGACCACAGCCTGACAGAATCTCTCCACCAGCCGACAAGCCGCCGAAAGCTTGTCAGTAGGGCCGCATGTTGACTAACTCCGGACGCGTGTTGGCCCCTTATTGGACCGCCCAGCTGTGGCAGCCTCTTCCTTGGACTTTAGCCCGATAGCCAGCATCTTTCTTGGACTTTAGCCCGACAGCCCAGTAGATCGCCCCATTATAATATTGGCCGGCAGGCGATCGGCACCTTATTATAATGGCCGGCAGGCGATCGGCCACTACAGGACAGGACCCGGCTGCCCCTATATAAGCAAGGCACCCTGCACTTGGACACTTCTTCAGCTCCCTTCTGCAACCTCACGATTTGAGCATACAACACAGAAGCAAAATACACACACTTGGCTAATCTCCAACTCTTGGCAACAGCTATCATTCGGTCTTACTTCTCCCGGCCTTTCTCCTCGAGCAGATTATCGGCAGGGACGAAGAACACCGAGCTTCGCTCAAGAGCCGGATTAACAGAGTCTTTTTACACTCATTGTATTTAGATTTCTCTCATTAATACTTGTATCCACGAATATTTGTATTAATAACATCTCGCGAGAGCATTCAAGCCCGGGCCTAACAAACCCGGAAAATCTTGTATTATTTATCTTGTCTCGGAAGTGCTCCCGCAATTGTTGTTTGTTGTCCGTCTTCCAGCAGTATTAATCTTCGGATAAATATTTTGGGCAACAACAATTGGCGCTAGAAGGAGGGCATCCAACCCTCGATTTTTTATACCTACCGTCCCGAAGAACACTCATTGTTCTCGGCGTATACTTGAAGTGACACTTACCGCACTTCAAAGAAATCCTTCGTAAATCATGTCTTCCGCCTCCGCGTCGAAGAAAGCCGCCGACTCACCGGCCAAACCCCCTGCTCCGTCCCGGCCCGAGCCGCACTCGATGGTGGAAGGTAGCCGCCGCGCGAGGCGCCGACCCGTCCCGGATGGCGGCCCGAGCCTCTCGCTCGATCGCCCAACCAATGAACAGATCGAAGAGGCCATAGCCGCCCTTCAGAGCGACGGAGTGCTCGACGCGCCTCCGCCGCCGCTCGGCCTCCCGCCGGAAGTCCAAGCGGAAGCTCAAGGCATTACTAGCCGAGCGATCGCCAGGAGGCATTCGCCCGCAAGAAGAGGCGCTCGGCAGCCGGGGCACGTCTGTCTTCGATCGCCTGGGCAGCGACCCGACCTGGCGACCGGGGCAGTCCGGCCCCAGATACGAGACGACGGAGTTGGTGTCCGTCACCAGGAGCTCGGCCTACCCGGCTCCCATAAGGCGATCCAGCCGCCTGGCTCCCGCTCGCCAAATTCCCGAGGTCGGCAGCAGTGGAGTCCGGAGGTCGGTACACGATCGCCTCGGCCCCCGCTCCCAAAGCCGATCCGCAAGCAGCCGAGCCGCGGCGATTGCCGCATTGCAACGTCAGATCGACGACGTGAAGGCGCTCCTGCAATCCGGGGCAGGCGCCATGAAGACAATCGCCGAGCCGAGCGAGCCGCTAGCGATCGATATCGAGCTCTCCCCGGTGCAGCACAAGATCGTTCCTCCTCAGACACCCGTGTACCAGGGGCGATCGGACCCCCAAACACACCTGCACAAGTTCAACATCTACATGACCGGGTGTGGGGCATCAGACGCGACCCGGTGCCGAATGTTCGCTCTGACGCTAGACGACCTCGCCCACCGGTGGTACACCTCGTTGCCACCTCGGTCCATTGGCTCCTTTAACGAGCTGGCGCACGTCTTCAAGGAACACTTCGCCACCAGGGTCGCCCGGCCAGAAGGTCGCCATCGCATGATGCAAATCAGGCAGGGAGAAGAAGAGTCCGACTCGGACTACATCGACCGGGTAGACGTGATCATCCTCAACGGCGAGCCCGTAAGCGATGAGACCGCCCTCTACGCGGTTCTAGGAGGTTTTCGTGGCTTCTCGCCTATGTTCGAGCATCTCACGAAGACCCCACCGACGACCTACGCAGCCTTCCGGCTAGAGCCGCAGATTTCTGTCTGTGCAAAGGCTTCTTCTCAAAGATAGAGTAGATCGATCGGCGCCCGTACGACGACCTCCGCCTCCCCGGCCCGATCGCTACTACCCAGCCAGAGCCGAGGACTCGATCCCGCCACATCCATTTTAAATGAGGGACTAGCCACCGCCCGATCGCCAATATCGACCTACAAATAAAGCGATCGCCGCGAGCGACGATCGCGCCTTCCGCGATCGCAACATCATCAAGAACCCGGTGGACACGATCGCCATCTACACCAAAGATATAACATGACGGACTAAGGCATAAGATCGCCTCCACCGCGCATCATAAAGCCATGGTCCTGCAACGATGGAACTGGCCGCCGGCCATGCAAGGTCCTTTCGCCGAGATTGCCCGCCCTTCGTTTAAATACGAGGCCGGCGTAGTCCGAGGGCTCTCCAACATTAATCGGTGGACACATGCCACAACCCCGCCTCAACGCACACTGCCGAGGTCGGCCATCTCCATGGCTGGCCGAGGTGGAAGCAGAGCTAACAAGCCGCGGGCGTGGAGTTGATTCATCCGACGCTGCCCCGCGCAAGGACTCCTCTAGACCGAGACCGCACGCCCTTCGTTTAAATACGAGGCGAGGCGCAGCCTAACAGAGGACCCTCATAATAAAGTGAGTCACGAGACACTCAATGTCTTCGCGCACCAAGACACGGTCATGGAGTCGGTCCATCGATCTCCGCGACTGTGCACGATTCCTCAAACAAAGCGAAACCGCCTAGTTTCCATGGGGGATCGGCCAATGTTGTTTTTGCAGGTACAAGACCGAAAGATAGCTAAGCCAATCGACCATGATAGCCCAAGTCCGAGTCCTAAGTCAGCTCAGATCGCCCGTCCTCATCCATACACGATCACCAGCAAGAACCACCTCGCCCCATGTCTTCAACATAGGAGCAAGCTGGGGGGCAATTGTTGTGTCAAGAATTAACACCTTCCGACCGGCGATCGCCTCGGAGGTCGGGCGACCGAGTCACTGCCGATCGTCCAAGCAGATCTGCCGACCAGCGACCAGGCGACCGAGCCTTAACCCAGTGGACGAGCTACATCGACCGACCGAAGGTCTCAGGACCAGTCCCGATGCCGAGCGATCGACATCAAAGACGATCACTCTCGGTACTCGGCGACCGACTCCTGCGACCGACAAGCGGACGACCATCTCTCGGCACCTGCCGACCGACTTCTGGCGACCGACCTTTGCCGACCCTCAACACCTGGCCGATGGCGACCTCGGATATCAGCTAGAGACGACCGCCTCGTGTCGATCAGCACCGATGGCCATCCAGTCGGCGAAGACCGAGCCTCAAGACTGACACCACGTGCAAGATCCGAGACAAGATCCGCGAATCTCGGGCCATTGACCACAGCCTGATAGAATCTCTCCACCAGCCGACAAGCCGCCGAAAGCTTGTCAGTAGGGCCGCATGTTGACTAACTCCGGACGCGTGTTGGCCCCTTATTGGACCGCCCAGCTGTGGCAGCCTCTTCCTTGGACTTTAGCCCGACAGCCAGCATCTTTCTTGGACTTTAGCCCGACAGCCCAGTAGATCGCCCCATTATAATATTGGCCGGCAGGCGATCGGCACCTTATTATAATGGCCGGCAGGCGATCGGCCACTACAGGACAGGACCCGGCTGCCCCTATATAAGCAAGGCACCCTGCACTTGGACACTTCTTCAGCTCCCTTCTGCAACCTCACGATTTGAGCATACAACACAGAAGCAAAATACACACACTTGGCTAATGTCCAACTCTTGGCAACAGCTATCATTCGGTCTTACTTCTCCCGGCCTTTCTCCTCGAGCAGATTATCGGCAGGGACGAAGAACACCGAGCTTCGCTCAAGAGCCGGATTAACAGAGTCTTTTTACACTCATTGTATTTAGATTTCTCTCATTAATACTTGTATCCACGAATATTTGTATTAATAACATCTCGCGAGAGCATTCAAGCCCGGGCCTAACAAACCCGGCAAATCTTGTATTATTTATCTTCTCTCGGAAGTGCTCCCGCAATTGTTGTTTGTTGTCCGTCTTCCAGCAGTATTAATCTTCGGATAAATATTTTGGGCAACAACACTTGCAATATGAGATTATCACACTCTAAGTGTATAACTCACAACTCTCAATTAATCTCTTGAAATTTCTCAAAGAAAACCAAGAAGAAATGAAGAACAAGAAGAAGACTTGAGAAATGAATTCAAAAATTCTTTCTCTCTCTCTCTCTCTCTCTCTCTCTCTCTTCATACATGATAAATGAATGAATGATTTGAGAGATGATGTCTTCTACTTTTATTCTATTCCCACCCAAGATAACAACTCATCCCACTACAACACTTGCCCCACAAGTCTTAATCATCCATTAAAGAATGGAACAAGAAACAAAAGGAAGCAAGGTGGAAAGAGGGAGGGGGGGCCAAGATGAAATTCGGACGAGTTCGGTTCGTTTCGGACTCCCGCGAGTCCAAACAGATAAACTCCGATTCCATATCGATGTATTTATATCGATTAATTAATCCAATTAATTAAACATATCAAATACATTATAACATAATTAATTTGTCCAAGAAATAATTATATCAATGAATTAAATTAATCACTCGGTGATATATTTAACTCATTAGGCCGTAAATCAATTTATCCAATAAATCGATTTAGACATCTAATGTCCTAAATTTAGATATCCAATATCTAATATTCATAATGAGAGAATTAGCTTGATTCATTCCGTTGTCAATCCTATTGCGCGACTCGGTAGGTCCGTCTCAGTCAGCAATGGGAGGAACCAAAGAGTAGTAGCACCACCTAGCCAGCCTGGCGGCCTACACTGTACCCCAACTGAGAACGAATGATTGGGATCATTCAAGAACCATTCACGTGAATACCAAGATACGTATAAACCCTTCTTTCAAATGTCCCGATCAAGTTATAGGGTCACGGTCGACCAAACCCTATCTCAGATTTGACGATATGCATGCATTAATGCAAATCGAGATCATCGAGCTGTCGTGTATCTAATACAACTAGCTCCAATGCTTTGGCCAAAGACTTATGATCTCATCTGACAATAACCGCATAGGACATATAACCCGCTCACTAATGGGAGAAAGAATTCTATCTTGGTATTCGCAGGACTCGCTACTTGCCCGTCAAGATGCACGTCGAGGTTGACCCCCGCCTTCCGGTTTACAGGGTCGAACTACTCTAATGAAAATCTTGATGTCACAAGCACATCCCTACTAAATCCTCAAGTCGAAGGTTCACGAATACCTATCACAACCTTTCGATTCCGTCATTGACTGTCCCGGAGTGAAATTCGTGTGACGAATCGAGGGTGAGTCGGTTCGAGTATACTAATCTAATTAGCATACCTATAACGTGTGCTCCCACTAACCATTAGTGTTCGACAGGCACTCTCCATGTCAAAGAACACATCATACAAGTCTTTACATAAACTTAACGCCCAATCAAGTTTCATCGACTTGCGAACGATTAAGTATTTGAGCTATAAACCTTTCCAGTGCCGACCCCCTTATCCAATAAGGAGTGGAACGTTTTGCTCTCAAATACACGGACTAGTTTCTATATGTTTATTTACGAGTTAGGAATGCCAAGAACTACCAAGAAATAAAGAAACAATCATTTGCCTTATATAAATGGTTTACATAATTACAAGTACAATGCCCTCACTCAACATCCTCTGAGTGGCATTCGAGGGCATACTCCTAATAATCTCCCACTTGCACTCAATGCCACACACTATGGTATCTAATAGCCATGTTCTCCAGATGACGCTCTAAGCTAATCTGAGAAAGTGGCTTGGTCAGTGGATCAGCGACGCTGTCGGCTGAGTCTACTCTATACAGCAGAATGTATCCCTTGCGAACAAATTCTCTTACGAGATGATACTTCCTTTCAATGTGCTTGGTACTGTTGTGAACCCTCGGCTCCTTGGCCTCGTGCTAACTCCGTCGTTGTCGCAGATAAATGGAAAAGGCACCAAAGACATGGTATCATTTGAAGTTCTCCTAGAAACTTCTTAATCCGTAACCCTTCCTTGGAAGCCTCCGAGGCCGCTTGATACTCACCGACAGTGGAATCGTGATCGCGCTTTGCTTGGCACTATGCCAAGATACTGCTCCTCCATTAAGAGTAAATATGTAGCCAGAAGTGGACATCGAGTCATCCTTTAGTCCTTGGAAGTCCGAATCAGTGAATCCCACCACATCCAATTCTCCACCGCCATACATCAGAACCATATCTCTAGTCCTTCTTAAGTACTTGAGAACGTTCTTTACGGCAGTCCAATGTTCCCTACCTGGGTTTGCCTGAAACCTACTCACCACGCTTACGGATGCACGATGTCGTCTTGTACACAACATAGCATACATAAGGCTACCCACGGCCGAAGCATATGGTATATTACTCATTTCCTTTCGTTGTTCCTCACTTTGAGGACACATCTTCAAGGTGAGTTTTATTCCATGTTGCATCGGTAGGAAACCTCTTTTAGAATCATCCATCGTAAATCGCTTTAAGATCTTATCTATATAGAGGGCTTGGGAAAGGCCTATTGTTCTCTTCGCTCTATCCCGGTAGAGTCGAATTCCAAGAATATAGGTTGCTTCTCCCAAGTCTTTCATGGAGAAATTACTCGAAAGCCAAGCTTTCACGTAACCGAGCATTCCCACATCATTTCCTATTAGTAGAATGTCATCTACATATAGTACTAAGAATGCGATCTTGCTCCCACTAACCTTCTTGTATACACAAGGTTCCTCTTCATTTTGCACGAAGTCTAACTCTTTGACCGCCTCGTCAAAACGAAGGTTCCAACTACGCGACGCTTGCTTCAGTCCATAAATGGAACGCTGAAGCTTGCACACTTTCTGAATATCGACTTCGGACACAAAGCCTTTAGGCTGTTCCATATAGATTTCCTCCTCGAGGAATCCATTAAGGAAAGCCGTCTTTACGTCCATTTGCCATATCTCATAATCGTGGTAGGCAGCTATAGCAAGCATCATGCGAATAGACTTGATCATGGCTACGGGCGAGAAGGTATCGTGGTAATCGATCCCTTCCTTTTGGGTATAACCCTTTGCCACAAGCCTGGCCTTATAGGCGTCAACCTTGACATCACCATCAGTCTTTCTCTTGTAGATCCACTTATTCCCAATGGGCACTATGCCCTTAGGGCGGTCTACTAGAGTCCAGACCTGATTGACATGCATCGAGTCTATCTCAGCTTCCATAGCTTCACGCCATTTCGCGGAGTCTACATCCACCATCGCTTGGTCATAGGTTGTTGGGTCGGTCTCTTGGCTATCACTTGGAACCTCATGGAGACCCAGCTCCTCCAAGTGCACAATCCCATACCTCTCAGGTAAATGAGACATCCTACTAGACCTACGAGGTGGTTGTACTTGTGTTTCTTAAAGTTCAGTTCCAGTTTCTTGCACAGGTGTCTCTCGAGGAGTTTCATTGTATTCTTCTAAAGAAATACTTCTACCTGCTCCTCCTTCCTGAATGAACTCATCTTCCAGGAAGTGTGCTTGTAAAGCAACAATGATCCTTCGATCTTCGGGCATGTAGAATAGATATCCCATCGTCCCAGATGGGAATCCAATGAAACGTCCCTTCGCAGACCTAGCTTCCAACTTTTCCACCTTAGTCTTCTTGACATAAGCGGGACATCCCCAAATCCTAATATGATTAAGACTTGGTTTCCTTCCTTCCCACATCTCATGTGGAGTTTTAGGAACGGATTTGGAAGGACATCTGTTCAAGATATACGCGACAGTCAGGAGTGCATACCCCACGTAAATCGGCAAGTCAAGATAGCCCAAGATGGAACGGACCATGTTCAACAGGGTCCGGTTCCTTCTTTCTGACACACCATTTAACTGAGGAGTACCTGGAGGTGTTAGTTGTGAAACTATTCCATGTTCCTTAAGGAACTCGTCAAACTCCGTACTCATATACTCGCCACCTCGGTCCGACCGAAGTGCTTTGATATGATTACCAGTTTGTTTCTCGACTAGGGCCTTGAATTCCTGGAATTTCTCAAAGGCCTCGGATTTATGTTTCATTAAGTATACATAACCATACCTAGTATGATCATCTGTAAACGTAATGAAATATTGATATCCGTCACGTGCTGCTTCCAAAGCACCACATACATCGGTATGGATTAATCCCAGTTTATCAGCGGCTCTTTGAAATGTCCCTGTGAAGGGGAACTTAGTCATTTTGCCTTTAAGGCAAGATTCACAAGTAGGAAAGGGATCCGATCCCAATGGACCCATAATGTAATATCCGCAATTTCGGATTTCCGGTAATTTTCATTTTTCGGCAGAGGTCCGTTTCGCAAACTCGCTTTTGACCATTTCGTCATTCGGAGAATATTTAATTCTGCACTTTTTATCATCCGAGTTCGTTTCGGTGCTGCTTTGTTGAGTTCCGTGCTTTTTAGCGACTTTTCCGCGCTTGAGTTCGGTTCTTGCGAATCTCGTTCGAAACTGTCGTTTGGGGTTTTTCGTAAGTTCATTTAACGTTGTTATACGTGTTGTGAGCTTCGGTTTGATTATTCGTTGTCGTATGGTGATTTTCGGGCATTTGGGCCATTTTCGTAATTTCCCAAAGTTTGGGGTAATTACCTTCCGTTGTCGAATTTCGAGCCTTCGGGTGGTCGGAATCGTGTGTTCTACTAGCTCTTAGATTCGTCTTTGTGAGTACTTCGTAACCGTATCTTCGGTTCGTATTCAGGTTCGGGTTTCGGTGTCATTTTGTTGAGTGCAGGATTACTAAACGACTTTTCTAAGTATGAGTTCGGCTTTGTAAAAATCACCATAAATTCTTGGAAACTCCAAAAAATTCTGAATCTTTGCAATATTATAAAGCATCGAGTTAGCTTTCCAATGGTTCGAACGGTGAGTCAATCGGAGTCCGGACGAGAGAGTTATGGTCGTTTTAGCTCACCCGCTCGTTATTGGCCGATCACTGCCGGCCGAACTCGGCCGTGTCGTCCGACACGGCCCGTGCGTGCACTCGTCCGGAAATGCGGAGTTTGTCTCGGGACCCGACCATGTCGTCCGACACGGCCGTGCCGAACTCTTCCGGATAAGCGGAACCAATCGCTGACACGCCCGACCGTGTTCCGTGACACGGCCGAGTCATGCCGAGTCATTGTCGGACGGGTCACTATCGGGCGACGCGACCGTGTCTAGCGTGACACGGTCGAGTCCTGCCGCCGTGGTCGGCTATTTAAGGGCCTGGACCGAGTCATCCGCCATTTTCACCCTTTTTCTTCGTTTCTTCGCGTTTCTTCGTCAATAATGGATGGATTTGGATAGATATGACATAGATCAACATGTTTTGGAAGTTGTAATCATGGATTAACATCATCTTCCACCCGGATCGAAGGTAAGAACACCTAAACTTTTGGTTTTTGGATGTTCTTGAGGTTTCTTGGTGTTTTGGCCGATTTGCTTCGTTTTGATTCATATTATTGTTATAACTTGATTGTAAACTCGTAATCATTCAATACCCTTGAAGTTTTGTGGAACGGATTTGATTATTTCTTTGAATAATCGATTAAATTGGACTACGCCCTCAAAGTGTCCGATAAAATGCTTCAATGGGTAGAACTTGGGAAGTTCCATACGTTTTCGTAGAATTGTGATTGAATTGATATCGTTGTGACTTAGGAACGAATTCTTGTGAAGAACTCGAGTCGGAACCTTTCCGTTCGTTGCCTTCTTTGGGGTCCGAGCTTCCCGGTCGAACCGTGTTCTTCGGAGCGTTCGGTAGCGGTTATTAAGGCAAGTATCTTACTATACGACTTGTATCTTGCGACTAGTAATCACGTATGAGATTTATGATGATTTTGCGTGCCTTCGTAAATATGTTCCGTTTGAGTTGGTTGTGTTTTCCGAAATTTGAAGGCTTTGTGATAATAGTGTTATATTAATATACGTGTTAGGCGTTGTGCCATCTGTGCAGGATTGCGATGTACATATGAGATGGTTGTACACGTGGTTGTGCAATGTATTGTGTACCGAATGTGTGTTATGTTGGTTAAATGTCGTTGATTGATGATAGTTGTTGCGAGTGTTGAGGTTGTGTTATGTGCGTGCAATGTATGATTTTGTGGTGATCAAGGTGATTGATTAATTGTGCTCATTGTTGTATGTAATGCGAATGTGATGTGCTGGAACGCTAGGTTCACTCGTGCGGGTTCGACGGGGCCTACGAGGATTCATGGCACAGGTCCATGGGATCGGAACTTAGTGTGTGGTGCTGAGGTCCAATCGTGCGGGTCTGACGAGGCCTACGATGATTCATGGCACAGGTCCATCGAATCAGGACACAGTACGTCCAACCGTGCGGGTTCGACGGAACCTACGGTGACACGTGACACAGGTTCACGGGGTCGGGACTGTTTGTTGTGATTGTTGTGTTTGCTCAATCCGTGTGGGTTGTTGAACCTACGGAGACTCGTGGCAAGCGATCACGGAGTCATGAGCATGATTGATTGTTGTGATTGTTGTGTTTGCTCGATCCGTGTGGGTTGTTGAACCTACGGAGACTCGTAGCAAGCGATCACGGAGTCATGAGCATGATTGATTGTTGTGATTGTTGTGTTTGCTCGATCCGTGTGGGTTGTTGAACCTACGGAGACTCGTGGCAAGCGATCACGGAGTCATGAGCATGATTGATTGTTGTGATTGGTTAAGTCCGTGCGGGTTGTTGAACCTACGGAGACACGTGACAGGGGATCACGGTGTCACGAACTATGTTTTGTAAATCAAACTTTTTGTAAGAAAGTTTAAAGAAAAGAATGTTGGGTCGAGCCCCATGAGATTTATGGAAATGTTTTCGTACTGTAAATTATTGTAATACAATTTTGAGATTTGGGTTAAGACCCTAAGATTTTCGAAAGGTTTTGAAATTCTAAAATTTCCGAGGTGATAATCTTATTTTCGAATGCTTCATAGCTTATCTTTCCTTGTGAAAACCTCCCGGGGATATTTTGATACTTGATTGTCATATTTGATTCACGATTATTACTTGCTTGTTATATTTCGTATGATTTGATACTTGCACTAGTAAAACAGTGGAGTTTTACTAACCCCAGTGTCGGGGGTGGATGTCTGTTTTGCGTCGGTACATGCGATTCGGGGAGCGATCACGGGATTGGCACAAGAGGATGACGAGTGCGATACTAATCATGAGTCTAGAGTTATTATGATTTTGTTGTGTTGTCGAATTGATTTCGGTCTTCCATTGTATTGTATTTCACCCCTATGTGGGTAATGTTATTTAAGTCGGCTTTATCGATTGGGTTGTGTGACCTCATCGGTGCATGTATTCACGTGTAAGTGACCATATCGGTCCGTATAATTTTATTGTTTGACCACAGTCGGGCAAGCATTTGGTCGTTTATGGATTTTTAGCACGGTAGATCCTTGTGGCAAGGGTCTACGGCGTGTAATATTCCCATATGGTTTTGGGGATGTTACAATTATGGTATCGAGCTTAGGTTTGCGAAAACCTAGGCCGTCGGGTCGTTCAAGTCGTGTTTTGTCGAGTAATGTGTTGTCTTGTCGTTCGAGTCATCAGTGACAAGTTGAGTTGTGCGTGGTCACAACGTGTCGGTTATGTTGTCGGACGAGATTAGTATCGTGGCGATTGTCACCTCCGTGCGACTGTGGATGTAAGTCTCCTCCTTTATGCGTAACACTGTGTATCTCGATTTTATCTTAGTGAGTTAATTGCGGTGTATAATTTTATTTACAGTATTGTGTAATATAGTTGTGTTTAATACTTGTGGCACATGGTATGTGTATAGAAAGGCACGTTATTGTTTTATCATTGAACCACCGGATGGGGTGGTATGTTGTGAAGGTTTTAAACCTCGATGGGTTTGAAAAGGTACCAACGGTAGAGTTTGTGAGAAACTCCGATGAATGATTTTCTTTGTGTGTTTAAACTTGATACCACGAGATGCATTTGATTGAATTGGCGACCACAGGTTGCCATTTGAGTATGTGGTTTTAAATTCATTTATTTTGGAATGTTGTAATTTATGTCCGCTATGGGTAACTTTAAGAATATTTTACGAGGAACTTTCTGATTTGAGAATTTTTGTAGAAATCGATTTTGGAAAATATTTTGGTGGTTCGGTCAAACCACGGTTTATACGGATTTTTAAAATTTGTAAATTTTGACAAATGGGCCGTGTATTTTCAAATGACACCATCAGACGGTATTTGAAAAATGTGTTTAGAAGTACTTCGGACATTGTAAAATATCGCCGTCGTTTTGTTTATGAACTAAAGGATTTTGGGAAATCTTTATTTTGCGTAACAATTTTTGTTTTGAATTTTGAACTTCTTATGTCCATGTGTTGAGGCTAAATGGTTGTGATAAGTTTGTAGTATTGTTGTGCTCACGAGAATGTTTTAGTGTTTTCTAAATGTTGAGATACATGGTTTTGATTAAATGACCGAGGTATTAAACGAAGTGCTTTCAAAATTTCACCCGACAAAATCTTTCGAACTCGCGAAATTTTTTTATATTATCATTCGAACAAATACCTCGATAAACTTATTTTTTAAATATTACCGGTGTTGGAGCACAATGGTATGCTTAATGTTTTAACCATGTATCTTTGTAGTATAGGTCGTTCATCTTTGTCAATGTGAACGTGTGAATATTGCATTGTCTTTCGATTGTGGGCTTATGTCGATTATGTGAGGTTTGTTTTATCTTGTTATTCGATTGGTTGTCCGCTCGGTATGCTAAGGGGTCGAGGTCGAGGCCGTGGCCGTGGTCGTGGTCGTGGTCATAATCGAGAGCAGGAGAGGCGACTCCTCCTTGCCGAGTACCAATCGGCTCGGTCTGGATCGGGGACATTCGACTAGCGTTAATATTGACGTTAGCGCCGCCACCATCCTTCGTCGGTGGTTGACCGGTTAGTGCGGATGAATCGGGCCGTCGTCGGGATGAGAATCCAAATAGCGATAACGGAACTAGTAAGTGGTTACGAGATGTGATGAAGATGCGGCGCCCGTTTCGTAGGTTCGTCGACTTGTTAGGTTGGGAAAAGCGGCTCTTCCGGTTGGATGAGAATATTTGATCTTTGTAGCTTGTCCGGATGATAGAAGGGTACCCATTGCTCAGTACTACTCGACAAAGAAGGCTGCGGTGGTGGCACGCCGTAGTGCTGCCAGTTGTACACCTACATGGGCTGAGTTTAAGGCGCCATGGAGGCGAGTATTGCCCGTTACATTCGTGAACGCAGGATCGTTGAGTTTTTCTCGGCCACGCCCGGGGCGTGTCGATATCCCGAGCGATAGTCGATTTTAATCGGCAGTGGCTTATGTTCGTGATCAAGTGAGAAGTGAAGCGGACAAGGTCCGATACTTCAATATGCGCATGAAACCCCATATCCGTGAGAGTATGGCTCCGCTCATGTGTACCACCTTGAAAGATTATCAGGATCGAGCTCTAGCCATCGAGATGGCTGTTTCCATGTCAGAGGGTAGCTCAGGAGGTAAGAGGCAGAAGACCTCGAGTAACTTTTCAAGAGGCCAGAGAAGTGAGATCCGTGAGCCTGTTGCTTCACAGTTTCCTTCTGGGAGCACTCCTCGTTCGGTTGACCAGTCTAAGAATCCTACCCACGAGCCGAGTGAGTCAATCGGCGTGAAGTTATGTTTCAATTGTAGCCGTGTGGGCCATACTCGTAAGAATTGTCGCTCGCCGCAAGTTAACTGTTTCAAATGTGGACATGTGGGACATCAGGCGATACACTGCGAGACCGTCGTTGAGATGTTAGGAAGCCTAGATCCTGCCCCTACGCGTGGAGAGCTCAGTGGTGCCCAGTAGCATAGTTGCGTGTTGTATTTGTGTTGTAATTCGAGTAGAGATTGATATTTGTTGCGTGAACTTTTTGGTTTTGTTTGTAGTCTACCCTGATGTTTTATTTTAAGTTTCGGGACGAAACTTCTTTTAAGGAGGGTAGAATGTAATATCCGCAATTTCGGATTTCCGGTAATTTTCATTTATCGGCGGAGGTCCATTTCGCAAACTCGCTTTTGACCGTTTCGTCATTCGGAGAATATTTAATTCTGCACTTTTTATCATCCGAGTTCGTTTCGGTGCTGCTTTGTTGAGTTCCGTGCTTTTTAGCGACTTTTCCGCGCTTGAGTTCGGTTCTTGCGAATCTCATTCGAAACTGTCGTTTGGGGTTTTTCGTAAGTTCATTTAACGTTGTTATACGTGTTGTGAGCTTCGGTTTGATTATTCGTTGTCGTATGGTGATTTTCGGGCATTTGGGCCATTTTCGTAATTTCCCAAAGTTTGGGGTAATTACCTTCCGTTGTCGAATTTCGAGCCTTCGGGTGGTCGGAATCGTGTGTTCTACTAGCTCTTAGATTCGTCTTTGTGAGTACTTCGTAACCGTATCTTCGGTTCGTATTCAGGTTCGGGTTTCGGTGTCGTTTTGTTGAGTTCAGGATTACTAAACGACTTTTCTAAGTATGAGTTCGGCTTTGTAAAAATCACCATAAATTCTTGGAAACTCCAAAAAATTCTGAATCTTTGCAATATTATAAATCATCGAGTTAGCTTTCCAATGGTTCGAACGGTGAGTCAATCGGAGTCCGGACGAGAGAGTTATGGTCGTTTTAGCTCACCCGCTCGTTATTGGCGATCCATGTCGGCCGAACTTCGGCCCGTGTCGTCCGACACGGCCCGTGCCGTGCTCGTCCGGAAATGCTGGAGTTGTCTCGGGACCCGACCGTGTCGTCCGACACGGCCGTCGTGCCGAACTCTTAGGATAAGCTGAACCAATCGCTGACACGCCGGCCGTGTTCCGAGGACACGGTCGAGTCATGCCAGTCGGCTGTCGGACGGGTCACTATCGGGCGACGCGACCATGTCTAGCGAGGACACGGTCGAGTCCTGTAGGCCGAGTCGGCTATTTAAGGGCTGGACCGAGTCATCCGCCATTTTCACCCTTTTTCTTCGTTTCTTCGTTTCTTCGTCAATAATGGATGGATTTGGATAGATATGACATAGATCAACATGTTTTGGAAGTTGTAATCATGGATTAACATCATCTTCCACCCGGATCGAAGGTAAGAACACCTAAACTTTTGGTTTTGGATGTTCTTGAGGTTTCTTGGTGTTTTGGCGATTTGCTTCGTTTTGATTCATATTATTGTTATAACTTGATTGTAAACTCGTAATCATTCAATACCCTTGAAGTTTTGTGGAACGGATTTGAGTATTTCTTTGAATAATCGATTAAATTGGACTACGCCCTCAAAGTGTCCGATAAAATGCTTCAATGGGTAGAACTTGGGAAGTTCCATACGTTTTCGTAGAATTGTGATTGAATTGATATCGTTGTGACTTAGGAACGAATTCTTGTGAAGAACTCGAGTCGGAACCTTTCCGTTCGTTGCCTTCTTTGGGGTCGAGCTTCCCGGTCGAACCGTGTTCTTGGAGCGTTCGGTAGCGGTTATTAAGGCAAGTATCTTACTATACGACTTGTATCTTGCGACTAGTAATCACGTATGAGATTTATGATGATTTTGCGTGCCTTCGTAAATATGTTCCGTTTGAGTTGGTTGTGTTTTCCGAAATTTGAAGGCTTTGTGATAATAGTGTTATATTAGTATACGTGTTAGGCGTTGTGCCATTTGTGCAGGATTGCGATGTACATATGAGATGGTTGTACACGTGGTTGTGCAATGTATTGTGTACCGAATGTGTGTTATGTTGGTTAAATGTCGTTGATTGATGATAGTTGTTGCGAGTGTTGAGGTTGTGTTATGTGCGTGCAATGTATGATTTTGTGGTGATCAAGGTGATTGATTAATTGTGCTCATTGTTGTATGTAATGCGAATGTGATGTCTTTGGGCGCTAGGTTCACTCGTGCGGGTTCGACGGGGCCTACGAGGATTCATGGCACAGTCCATGGGATCGGAACTTAGTGTGTGGTGCCGAGGTCGATCGTGCGGGTCAGCGAGGCCTACGATGATTCATGGCACAGTCCATCGAATCGGGACACGATCGTCCAACCGTGCGGGTTCGACGGAACCTACGGTGACACGTGACACAGTTCACGGGGTCGGGCATTTGTTGTGATTGTTGTGTTTGCTCAATCCGTGTGGGTTGTTGAACCTACGGAGACTCGTGGCAAGCGATCACGGAGTCATGAGCATGATTGATTGTTGTGATTGTTGTGTTTGCTCGATCCGTGTGGGTTGTTGAACCTACGGAGACTCGTGGCAAGCGATCACGGAGTCATGAGCATGATTGATTGTTGTGATTGTTGTGTTTGCTCGATCCGTGTGGGTTGTTGAACCTACGGAGACTCGTGGCAAGCGATCACGGAGTCATGAGCATGATTGATTGTTGTGATTGGTTAAGTCCGTGCGGGTTGTTGAACCTACGGAGACACGTGACAGGGGATCACGGTGTCACGAACTATGTTTTGTAAATCAAACTTTTTGTAAGAAAGTTTTAAGAAAAGAATGTTGGGCCGAGCCCCATGAGATTTATGGAAATGTTTTAAATCTTGTAAATTGTTGTAATACAATTTTGAGATTTGGGTTAAGACCCTAAGATTTTCGAAAGGTTTTGAAATTCTAAAATTTCCGAGGTGATAATCTTATTTTCGAATGCTTCATAGCTTATCTTTCCTTGTGAAAACCTCCCGGGGATATTTTGATACTTGATTGTCATATTTGATTCACGATTATTACTTGCTTGTTATATTTCGTATGATTTGATACTTGCACTAGTAAAACAGTGGAGTTTTACTAACCCCCGAGTAATCGGGGGGTGGATGTCTGTTTTGCGTCCAGGTACATGCAGATTCGGGGGAGCAGTCACAGGATTGGCACAAGAGGATGACGAGCTGCGATACTAATCATGAGTCTAGAGTTATTATGATTTTGTTGTGTTGTCAGAATTGATTTCAGTCTTCCGCTGTATTGTATTTCGACCCCTGTGTGGGTAATGTTATTTAAGTCAGTTTTATCGATTGGGTTGTGTGACCTCATCGGTCTGTGTATTCACGTGTAAGTGACCATATCGGTCCATATAATTTTATTGTTTGACCCTGGTCGGGCAAGCATTTGGTCGTTTATGGATTTTTAGCCTGGTAGATCCTTGTGGCAAGGGTCTACGGCGTGTAATATTCCCATATGGTTTTGGGGATGTTACACATAAGTCCATCTTTTTCCATCTTGTAAACCTTGGTCTGACCAACATGACCAAGTCTAAGATGCCATTTCAAAACTTGATTGGTTTCATCCCTACCGCGTTTTCTAGTTATAGTATTCACAACTACTTTGTTGCTGAGACTTAGATGATACAATCCATTCAACAATGTAGCAGTACCCACTAGTTTATTTCTAAAATAAATTTTGCAGGAACCATCACCAATGAAAAATGAAAAGCCTTTTCGGTCCATGACCGGAATGGATACAATGTTTTGTGCCCTTGGGCAAAACAAGTACATCTTCTAAAGTCAAAACAAAGCGGATTCTAAATCCAAAAGAAGTGATCCTATGTCGGTCGCCTCGACACTATGCCCGCTTCCATTGTGATCATAACTTCTCGGCTACAAGCTTCCTACTTTGTTCAGATCTGATTCACGGTACAAATATGAGAACTAGCACGAGAATCCAGTATCCAGGAAGTAGAAAATACAGTAGCAGAACAATTTGTTTCCAAAACTAAAAGTTCTGTACCTGAAGTGCCATGAAGAATCGGACAGTCTCTAGCCCAGTGGCCCAGCTCACCGCACTTGAGACAAGTATCCTTCTTCTTGTTGTTCTTTGGAACCATCGGGGCCTTGCCCTTTCCCTTAAGGTCGTTAGCTTGTGGTCCAGTCCGCTTCTTGGTCTTTTTCTTCTTATTCTTAGACTTCCGAAGTCGAGAAGAAATCACAAGTGCAGACTCCTTCATCCGCGGGGTCTTCATCGAGGCGAGCGGTCACCGCTTGTTCATTAGCCCAGCTAAGTTACATGCAATCTCATTGCAGTTGAAGTTCATAACAAACTGTGAGAAGGAATCAGGGAGAGACTGTAGGATAAGGTCGGTATGGAGAGAAGTATCCATTTTAAAATCAAGAGCCTCCAATCTCTCGATCATGGATATCATTTTGAGGACGTGTTCCCCAACCTTCTCACTTTCCTTCATCCTTGCACCGAACAGTTGCTTGGATATCTCATATCTAGCAGTTCTGCTGTGCTCACCATAAAGCTCGGTTAAGTGAGATAGAATCTGCCTAGCAGAAGTCATTTTCTCATGAGCTCTCTGAATCTCATTAGACATGGAAGCCATCATATAAGCACGGACTTTCACGTCATCCTTAACCCACTTTTTGTGGTTTTCAATCTCTTCCTGATTGGCTCGAGTCCGCATAGGAGGCGCCGGAATGTCCGTCTCCAAGACGTATCCCAGTGCCTCTATCCGAGGACAATCATCGGATTGCGGAGCCAATCCACAAAGTTAGGTCCCATTAAGGTGTTCTTTTCGAGTAGAATTGCGAGTGGATTCATTGTCATATTGAGATTTATGCATTAAGTATAACAGTTAATTAGTGACTCATTCAATTATGTTACAGTATAGAATTTAAGGTCTTTTCTATTCTTGTTACCCGGCTCCCACTATTTTATCGGAATAACACACTCCCATGTGAAATCCGAAGTATCGTCGCTCTACTTCATAGTGGTGATCGAGTTCTTTATAAATCTTAATAGAGGCAACCGACAGGGTTTCTAGTCTATTAATTTTCATAAAGTGGTGTCCAACACCAACCCATCTAATGGATGATTCGATCTTCTTTTTCCCCTTGTTCACTCCCCTCAACCTATACGGTTTCTATGGTTCGTGAACAAGTTAAGTTTATACCATCGACGCAAATCAGTTTCACAATTGAATCTTATCCTAAGCACCTATCAGGTTTCTAGGGATAAAATTTGCTCCAACCGAAGGCATCCAATGCGCTCCCGGTAATTTATCCGTCCTCCCCGAACAACTACCCCGATAACTCGGAAGCATAGCACATCCGGTTTGGATTTCAATTTCCCGAAAACTCGATGGAGGGAAGGAAAAAACTTTGAAACCTTATAAACTTAATTATTTGTTGTGGGAGAATTATTGCGATTAACGTTACACTTTGCACATTAATCGTTTAAGCGCGTTTGTGGCATTCATACAATATGAAACAACCATTCACAACCTAGTTGCTACCAACATGTGGTTCATGGACCGTTCCTAGAAAACAAAAACTCCGTAATCTAATTACAAGTCTTCGTCTTGAATCTTTGTCTTCTCGAAATGGATCTTCCTCCGGTCTTCGTCATTACATATAAATTTTACATCAAAAATTGCATCCTAGATACAAACATTTCTAGTAAAATAAATAGGCTCAAAACGGCCTTTACAACCCAATCGAATAAAACGAACGATTCAAAAACTAAGTCCACGAACCACATCCCCATTCAAAAGCATTCATCTAATAAATACTAAATAAATGGAAAGCGTAGAGATACATTGATCCAATCAACAATACGAACCGATCCAATCGATTCACACAATCGGTAATATGATAACGTTCAAAATAATTCGGTCGACCATAAATATTCCAATTAATCAAATTTCCCTTATAAAATGAAATACCATAAATCATTTTAATCATATTAAATCCAATTTAACATGAAGGAGATTAATTTTCAAGAATACACGAAAAAATCGAGCTGGGGCAAAATTGGCCTGCCATGGCCGAGTCACTGCCGGCAGCATGCCGGCAGACATGCCTGGCATGGCCGATCACGCTCGGCAGCTGCCGGCCGGCTGCCCAGCAGCCCTGTGCCGCGGCCCCTGGAGACTGTGCCGCGGCCCACAGTACAGTGGCTGCCCAGGCCGGCTGCAACAGCCCTGGGCCGCGGCCCCCGACTTCCGGACCCCTCCCGGACCGTCCAACGGCATTTCGGGACTAGTTTTTCGACCGGATATCCAATATGTATATTCTCCAACATTCATATCTTCAATATAAATCATTTTTCCAAGAAATTAAGATTTATATTTAGACATAAACTTACAAAAAATATAATTACTACGAACGTAAAAATATATACCACGATTATGACTAAAATGATTCCAAATCATTCACCATCTAATCGAGCATTCCAAATGCTAATATCGTATATACGATCGCAAGACCTACGCTCCGATACCACTGTTGGGATTCGGTGCCTAAAACGAAGGCCAGTGAGGCGGTAAAACGAAAATTAATTCGATCCGAATCCCTACGAGGATCGATCGAGCTACGTATATACAAATATATAAACAAAAGCAAGAGTCGTAAGAAACTAACCCTCGAAGTCCGTTGATTAAATGGTAACCTTCTCTTGAGCTATTCCCCAAGCTCCTGAACGATCCAACGCCGAAAGCACCGCGTCTCTACTTGCCACGCGCCGGAAAAACGAACGGAATGACAACACCTTGCTATCCTCCGAGGATACGGCTAGAGCTAGGTGATGAAGCTTGCAATATGAGATTATCACACTCTAAGTGTATAACTCACAACTCTCAATTAATCTCTTGAAATTTCTCAAAGAAAACCAAGAAGAAATGAAGAACAAGAAGAAGACTTGAGAAATGAATTCAAAAATTCTTTTTCTCTCTCTCTCTCTCTCTCTCTCTTCATACGTGAGAAATGAATGAATGATTTGAGAGATGATGTCTTCTACTTTTATTCTATTCCCACCCAAGATAACAACTCATCCCACTACAACACTTGCCCCACAAGTCTTAATCATTCATTAAAGAATGGAACAAGAAACAAAAGGAAGCAAGGTGGAAAGAGGGAGGGGGGGCCAAGATGAAATTCGGACGAGTTCGGTTCGTTTCGGACTCCCGCGAGTCCAAACAGATAAACTCCGATTCCATATCGATGTATTTATATCGATTAATTAATCCAATTAATTAAACATATCAAATACATTATAACATAATTAATTTGTCCAAAAAATAATTATATCAATGAAATAAATTAATCACCCGGTGATATATTTAATTCATTAGGCCGTAAATCAATTTATCCAATAAATCGATTTAGACATTTAATGTCCTAAATTTAGATATCCAATATCTAATATTCATAATGAGAGAATTAGCTTGATTCATTCCGTTGTCAATCCTATTGCGCGACTCGGTAGGTCCGTCTCAGTCAGCAATGGGAGGAACCAAAGAGTAGTAGCACCACCTAGCCACTGGCGGCCTACACTGCACTTGAACCGAGAACGAATGATTGGGATCATTCAAGAACCATTCTCGTCGTGAATACCGGATACGTATAAACCCTTATTTCAAATGTCCCGATCAAGTTATAGGGTCACGGTCGACCAAACCCTATCTCAGACTTGACGCTATGCATGCATTAATGCAAATCGAGATCATCGAGCCGCGTGTATCTAATACAACTAGCTCCAATGCTTTGGCCAAAGACTTATGATCTCATCTCAATAACCGCATAGGACATATAACCCGCTCACTAATGGGAGAAAGAATTCTATCTTGGTATTCAAGAGACTGCTACTTGCCCGTCAAGATGCACGTCGAGGTTGACCCCCGCCTTCCGGTTTACAGGGTCGAACTACTCTAATGAAAATCTTGACGTCACAAGCACATCCCTACTAAATCCTCAAGTCGAAGGTTCACGAATACCTATCACAACCTTTCGATTCCGTCATTGACTGTCCTGGAGTGAAATTCGTGTGGCGAATCGAGGGTGAGTCGGTTCGAGTATACTAATCTAATTAGCATACCTATAACGTGTGCTCCCACTAACCATTAGTGTTCGACAGGCACTCTCCATGTCAAAGAACACGTCATACAAGTCTTTACATAAACTTAACGCCCAGTCAAGTTTCATCGACTTGCGAACGATTAAGTATTTGAGCTATAAACCTTTCCAGTGCCGACCCCCTTATCCAATAAGGAGTGGAACGTTTTGCTCTCAAATACACGGACTAGTTTCTATATGTTTATTTAGGAGTTAGGAATGCCAGTAACTACCAGTAAATAAAGAAACAATCATTTGCCTTATATAAATGGTTTACATAATTACAAGTACAATGCCCTCACTCAACAACCTCTGAGTGGCATTCGAGGGCATACTCCTAACAGATACACGATATAATTACTTTGAACGGTGAATACAATGATTGCATATGAGTGACAAATAATCATTAATGAGTGAAAATTACTGAGTGACAATTACTGAACGATAATTACTGAATGTTAATGACTGAATTACAACCGGGTATTACATACACCCCCCTTAAAAGAGTTTCGTCCCCAAAACTAAGGGTCAAACAACTCGGGATAACTCTCACACATACTATCCTCGGTTTCCCAAGTAGCCTCTTCGACTTCGTGTCTAAACCACTGAATTTTGACCAAAGGAATCATCTTATTCCTCAACTGTTTGATTCGCCGCTCTAAGACTCGTATAGGACGCTCCTCATATGAATGATCATCAGCGATCTCGATTTCATCGAACTGAAGTATGTGACCCGGGTCGGCAACATACTTCCGTAACTGAGAGACGTGAAACACATTATGAATTCGGCTCAATGCCGGAGGTAAAGCCAATCGATAGGCTAGCTCGCCTACTCGATCCAAAATCTCAAACGGTCCAATGAATCTCGGACTCAACTTTCCCCTCTTCCCAAAATAGAAGATACCTCGACTTGGGGATACCTTGACCAAAACATGGTCACCCGTCTCGAACTCCAACGGTCGACGACGATTAGTTGCATATGATTTCTGTCGACTCTAAGCAGTCAACAAGCGACTCCTGATCAAAGTTACCTTCTCATGGGCGGCTATAAGCATATCGGGCTCGGTGCCGATTGATTCTGATAAGTCATCCCAACACAAAGGAGATCGACAATGATGACCGTACAAGGCCTCGTAAGGTGCCATCTTAATCGAAGCATGCCAACTATTATTGTACGTGAACTCGATCAATGGTAGTTGAGCTTCCCAATCATCTTTCCAATCGAGAACACATGCCCTCAACATTGTAACACCCCGAGATATTCGGAATAATTACAGTGCCGTAAACCCTTTTAGTAAGGATTTACAAGGCTAAATAAAAGAAATGTAAATATAATTCAATCTTACAACTGAAGTTCAAAATACAGAACTGGTTCAACTGATCCAAAGGGTAAACTTATACAACCATATCGAAAATGACATTATTAAAACACACGTACTCGAGTACTAAAGCGAACCAAGAAGACAATCGCAATAATACTAAACATCAACCACATCACTGAGCCATTTCATCGTCCTGTCGGTACTGTGGCTGCTTCCCCGCTCCTCGGCTACCTGAACATCAAAACAATGTCCACCCCCGAAGGGGTTAGCAAAACAATGCTAGTACAAGTATCATAATACATAAATCATCAGTGCATCATAAAACATGCAAAACGGACTTCCGTCATCGGAATCCAACGATGTGAATCCTCACGATTCCATCAACACAATACAGGGTAATCCAGCGATCCAGCGCCCTTGGTATAGATCCCCATGATGATCCCGTCGGACCAACGCATGGTGGAAAACCCGTCCAGTGATACAACGCCCTCAGCATAGATCCCCATGATGATCCCGTCGGACCAACGCATGGTGGACATTCGATCCAGCGCCCTCAGCATAGATCCTCATGACCCCCCCTCGGATCATTTATACCATAAACCGATCAATTAAGCATACATATATGCATTTCAATATGTTCATCAATACGAACAATTAACAACGAATACCACGAGAAATTAAAGAAATAAATCTCATATTCGACAACATGAACAAAACCATATGCATGATCAAAGTTCCAATATCAAATTTACTTTGCATGAGATGAGAGAACCTTTGACACAAAGCAAGGTTAGTTGAACCAAAAATTATATCATATACATAGATTTGCACCATTAGAAGGTTATCACCTTCCTGTATTTTGAGCAAGGTTTTGTCCACGGCACCTTTCTCAAATCCATTATTGGCTAGATACTGGGACAGGGTTTCATACCAAGCTCTAGGGTCTTGCTTAAGTCCATACAGTGCTTTCCTCAGCCTATATACTAGATCGATGCCATCTGTGTTGGCAAACCCTGGTGGTTGTTCAACATAAACTTCTTCGGCAAGGTCTCCATTTAGGAATGCACTTTTGACGTCCGTTTGATATATAATGAAGCTCTTATGGGCGTCAAAGGCTAAGAATATCCTAATGGCTTCTAGTCTGGCTACAGGAGCAAATGTTTCATCATATTATATGCCTTCTTCCTGCCTATAGCCTTGTGCGACTAGTATTGATTTATTCCTTATAATAAGTCCATTTCGATCCTTTTTGTTTCTAAATACCCATTTGGTTCCTATAACCGATTCATGCGTAGGTCTGGGTACAAGATACCATACATTGTTTCTTTCGAAACCGTTAAGCTCTTCTTCCATAGATGTTATCCAATGAGAATTATTAAGAGCGTCTATGGTAGAAACAGGTTCGGACTGCGCTAAGAATACATAAATAGTGCACATGTTGAGTCTTCTAAGCTCGGATTGAGATTTCCATTCAGGAAATGGTGATTTTTCAGTATCTAGTTCTTCTTGTGCACATAGTACATTTCCTTGTGTACTCTATATTCTCCTTCGAGTAGAAACACCAGCATCAATGTTTCCAATGATCAGCTCTTGCGGGTGATCTTTAAACCATCTTCGGTCGGGTTCTAATTCAGGGTCCCGTACTGTATCTAGAGTTTCTGTAGATACAGCTTCAGCTTGTATAGCATCGGTTTCATCTACGTCGATTCTTACAGTTGCGGGGTTGATTTCTAGGTCAACAACAGGTTCTATGGGAGCTGGTGGATCTAAGATGGAGAGTTGTTGGATGTTCTGAGTGACATCTTCTACTCCTGTAGGGTCATGGTGAGGTTCGTCGAGCACTACATGAACTGATTCCTCGATCGTCAGCTTCTTTTTATTAAAGATCCTGTAAGCTTTGCTGACGGAGGAGTATCCTACAAATATTCCTTCATCCGACTTCTCATCAAAGGTTCTAAAGTTGATCCTTCCCATTATTCAACACATAGCACCTGCATCCAAAAATGTGAAAATATGAAACTAATGGAGTTTTGTTGTTCCATACCTCGTATGCTGTTTTGTTGTGGTGTTTGTTGACGATACAACGGTTTTGAGTGTAGCATGCTGTATTAGTTGCTTCACCCCAGAAACGCTGTGGCAACTTGCTTGCGGCAATCATTGTCCTTGTAGCTTCTTTCAGCGTCCTGTTCTTTCGCTCTGAAACACCATTTTGTTGAGGTTTACGGGCAGCTGAGTATTCGTGCTGTATCCCATTCTCCGAACAGTACTGCTCTATGAAACGATTAGTAAATTCTGTACCTCTGTCGGAACGAATGGACACGATACTCAATGTCTTTTCATTTTGAAGCTTTCCCAGGAGCTCGGGCAGCTTTGATGTTGTTTCCTTCTTCTTGCTTAGGAAAATCGTCCAAGCATACCTGGAGTAATCATCAACAACAAGGCAGTATTTTTTACCTCCCAAACTTACAGGGTCTATAGGACCGTAGAGATCCATGTGTAGCATTTCCAACACTCTTTGGGTTGAAAGATAGAATTTGCTCTTCAGGGTTGACTTGTTTTGCTTGCCTTTCTGACATGGTCCGCAGACGCTGTCCTTTTTTAATGACACATTTGGCAATCCTCTTACCATTTCCTGTCTTGAGAGCTTGTTGATCGTCTTGAAGTTGACATGAGACATCCTCTTGTGCCATAACCAGCTTAGATCTGCAGTGCCTTTGGCAACAAATCATGGAATTGAGGAGCTCATAGGCTTCCAGTCAGCAATATACATGTTACCTCATCTGCTTCCTGTAAGCACAACTTCTTTGGTTTGGATGTTCTTGACTCTACAGTGATCTATATAGAATTTCACCGAGAACTATTTGTCACAGAACTGGCTGATACTAAGTAGATTGAACTGTAAGCCTTCAACATAAGCTACATCGGTGACTTTGAATTTTCCGACAAGAAGGTTTCCCTTCCCTCTTGTTCTTCCTTTAGATTTATCACCGAAGCGCACTTTTGGACCGCGACCTTCTACGAAATCTGATAGCTTGCTTCTATCTACGGTTATGTGCCGAGAGCATCCACTATCGTAGTACCAGATGTCTTCCTCTAGGATGTCCTGTATGCAAAGAGATTAAGTAGATTTAGGTCTCCTTTGATTGTTGGGTCCATGAATGTTAGTGCCTTTAGGTACCCAAATTTTCCTGACAGCAATTGGTTTACTGTAGGTCATATTCAGTATAGTGTTGCGGTATCTACGTGGGGCATTTATGTAGTCGCTATAACCATGATAAGTATTATGCATGTAAAATTCAGGGTTATTATTATTAGTCCAGTACGAGTGCCGTCTTGGAGGTGGAGCCATTTTCTTTGGCCTAACAGCTTGCCTTCTGGGTCTCCAGTTGGATTTCCAACGCTGTGGTTGATACTGTGCGGACACTTGCTGTCTCGATGGATAATGCGGCTCCTGTATCCAATACCTAGGCGTGCTGTACTGATAGTACTGCCGTTTGGGCCTTTGATATTTGGATACAGCCTTCCTTCTGAATGACTGTTTTCGCTGTTGATATGCTCGGGGAGCATGCTGTTGAGTGCGCTTTATAGGTTGGAATGGCTTATGATTCCGCTGTCTGGAATAGGATTGAGGGGACGGAATGGCAGCCTTCGGTTTTCGTGGTGCAGTAGGTTCCTTCACAGGACTAGGGGTATCTTTCGACACAGGAATGGGTTCCACACCCCTGACAAGCATTGTACTAGTTTTCCCTTTGTTTGAACATGAGTTGTATCCTAATCCACTTTTATCATGAGCATGTTGCCCAGTGCTCAGAATTTCTTCCATTATTTTGGACGATTTCTCGAACGATTTCAGAATGGTCTCAAGTTCATCTTCTCGTTTTTCGAGAGTTTTGACTTTGGCTTAAATTAGAACGAAATCATTTGTCTTGCTATCATTGTGAGTTTTAACCTCACTTAGTTCATGAGAAAGTTGATGATTGCTCTCCATGAGTTTTTCGTAATCGACTTTGCTGGTTTCACAATCAATAGACATATTTTCATAATTTATTTTCAGCAAGTCATTTTCATCTTTCAGCTCTATATTGGACAGTTGGAGCTGTATATTCTCATTTTTCAGTGTCTCATGGTCCTTTTGAATGTTTTTAAACTCATTCTTCATGTTTTCAAAAGTATGATATGCATTGGCAGGAGTGATTGAGGTTGAGCTTACCTCAGCGTCGCTATTTTCACCTTCCAGAATGTCCTTGGCCATAAAGCACATATATGCTTTATCATCGAACTCATCGTCAGATGAATCACTTTCAGTGACCACCTGAAGACATTCTTTGGATTTGGATAGTGTGGGGGAGGCTTTTGATTCTCCGATCAGGGCCTTGAGCTTGTTTTTCCAAGCACATCTTCGTTCATCCCTCTCTTGTTGCTCGGCTTCCGGCAACCTTTGAACTTTGAGATGAAGACATTTGTTTGCATAATGTCCTAGTTTCCTACAATTATAGCATAGGTTAGCGTCACCAGATGAAGTTTCGGTACTTACCTTGTGGACAGGTTTGGGCATGTAGGGAGTCTTTCCAGACTGTTTGATGTACTTCTTGAACTTCTGCATGAGAAGCGCCATTTCATCTTGAGACAGGATATCGTCGTCACTGTCAACATTCTTGTGACTAGGCTTTGACGAGCTGGGCATGCTGTGTCAACGATTCGATACAGCGGCTAGTGCTGTAACCTTTGAAGGAGATTCTTCAGCTTTCTCTCTCCTATCAATATCATACTCAAAAGCTTTGAGGTCAGAGAAGAGATCAAAGGTAGATATTTCATTTGGATTACAAGACACACGCATAGCTGTGGTCTTAATGTCCCATCGGGCAGGGAGAGATCTGAAAATTTTTAAATTCTTCTCCTTTTGGGTATAAATTTTGCCCAAAGCTTGAAGTTCACCAACAATTCCAGTGAATCTGAGGTCAAGTTACTCAAGTGTTTCGGTTGATTTCATTTCAAAAGATTCAAATTGCTGAGTCAATTTTAAAATTTTGTTTTCTTTTGAGAGCTCAGTTCCCTCACAAATCAACTTGAGTTTATCCCAGATTTCCTTGGCTGTTTTACAGCTCTTTACCTTCGAGAATGTGCCTTTGTCTAGGGTGACAAATAACGCATTCTTCGCAACATTGTCGAGATTGGCGCGCTTCCTTTCGTCTGTAGTCCATTGTTCGCGCTCCTTCTCGAGCATCTCAGCATGGGCTTGGACTTCAATCCTTGCGGCCATGTTTACCTTCATTATCTTGATGGGACCATCATGTATAACAAAAATCATCTCTTCGTGCATTGCTGCAAGATGAGCATCCATCCTGATTCTCCAATCATCAAATTCATTAATAGAGAACATAGGTACTTTGTTGATCATAGATGTATCCATGTGAGAAAGTTGGAATGAAAAAGACTATTTTAAAAAATATAAGAGATTTTGGATCTGATTCGGTTAAAAATACGACTGATTCTTTTTAGAATCAACTGATCCGATACCACTTGTTGGCCACTAAGTATACTGGATACAGCTTGGAAGGTTTTTTAAACAACAAGCTGTACTGATTTTAAATCTGAGTGCGTAGCGGAAGTCTTAAATAGTAAGTTGTTATGGATACAGCAACTCGATGTGCAGTGTATACTTAAATAATCATATTTTAATAAAACAGTAAAGTCAGAAGGTAAATAACACAGTATTTAAAGTGGTTCGAGGTAAACCCCTCTACGTCCACTGGTCCTCCACAGAGGAGTAAAAAGTTTATTATAATTACTGCGTACACCTACATAATTATAACAACACGTAATCAATATAACGTTCACACAGATTGATATAAAGATCTTAGCTTCAACCGTTCACACAGATTGGTTTGAGCTAACACTTGACTGGCTTCTTCACACACAGTTCTGAAGCTTCGTCTTCTTCGATGCAATTCCTTCACACACAGTTTCGGAGTAGCAAAGATTCTCAGTCCACACAGGGCTAATTGGTTTGTTCAAGGATTAGAACAATGTATGAACAACAGCTTTGACTTTCTGAGCTTCTAGCTGATGGTGTGTTGTTCACTGTTTGAGAACTGTATATCTCTTAGATCTGAGTTGCAGTGAGCTTCTGGAGATATGTTTTGCTCTGATGTATATAATAATAACTTCGTCACTTAGTTACTGATCTTCAATGCCTTTATGAGATATATATAGTCTTCTGAAAATATATCCGTTGAGATAAATCCGTTGAGCAGGATTCCGTTCCAACAGGATGATGTGTTTGAATAAAACACGATCCGATTTTTGTGGGATTTGAAGATCTGTTGACTTACAGTATTTAAATACTTTATCCTTTAGTATTTAAATACTTCTTTATCAACGGGACTTGACCTCTAGTGAGTACTGAAGATTCCTTCTTTGTCCTGTTGAGAGCTGTATGGAAGATCACTGTATTGTTAATTCGAGACAGCTTCTATACATAGTCTTTATGAGACTTCTTTGCTGTAGGATAGGTTCCACCGTATGCTGGATCTACGAGAGGTCTTCGATATAGGTAGACATAAGTGATAAGCTTTCGATACAGTTTCCTTACTGTATGCAGGATTGGCATATTGTCAAAACGTCTTTATCCTCACTGATCGATACAGGGATTGTTTATCCTGACTGTTTCGATACCGGGTATTTGTTATCCAACAATTTCAGATAAGGGATGTTATCCCAACAAGAGTTAGTAAGAAAAATTGGTAAGAAACGTTTTATCTTGTGAGATAGGAATATACTCCTAGGAATTAGGTGGCCCGTCTGATGATTTTGTACTTTTTGCCTATCGTTGAATTAATTCACCTAGGAATAGAGTGATTTGTTCACCTTAGAAAATTCTACTGACCTCGGGAGAGGCATTAGAGTATCTCAGAAATCTTCGCCTTCAATAAATTGGGAGATTACTTAATTTATATAAATCAAGAGTAATTCGGATTAATCGAGGCGGATTCTCAATCCTAGATTATTCTCCAATTTGATCGTCTTTCTTCGAATAATCGATTTTATTAATTGTTTTTAGTTTATCACTTTATTAGTTTTCTTTAATATTCCTTGCACCACTAAATTCGATCGTTCAGATAAAATTAGAATACAAATAAATTGGTAATTAGTAAGTCAGTCCTCGAGGGAACGATATCTTACTTATCACTTTATTACTTGCTTACGACAACGTGCACTCGCGTTCACCGAAATACGTAACATTATTTCACCATTAGCGTGTGTTTCCTTCTTTCATGTCTGAATTCCAGAACCCTCTGTCTTAAGGCTTTAGCGTGCGCTAGGAACACATTTGCGTGCGTTAATAGATCCATATAGCATGCGTTGTTTCACCATTAGAGTGCGTTAATCATTTTCTGATGACAATGTTGAGCTTACTGTCCTGGTCCGTTAACGTGCGTTATATGAGACTGTAACGTGCGTTAGTAGTATCGGTAGCGTGCACTAATCATAGCGGTTGCGTGCGTTAAGCTTGCCATCAATATTCTGTCCAGTTCTCTATTCAAGTTACTTAACGTACGCTACTAAATGGTATAGCGCGTATTATATGATAGTAAGTGATTTTGAAATCATCATCAAAACTATATTTGCTCAACAAAAAGTAGCAACGGAAGAGAATGTTGCTGATCCACTTACCAAGCCTCTCTCACAAGGAAAGCGTGTTGAGCATGGTAGATCGATAGGACTAAAAGTCATGAATGAATGGTCTTAGTGCAAGTGGTAGATTATTGGGAATAGTGCCCTAGGAGATTGGATGTGCCTAAATTTGTAATTGTCACATTTAAATAAAGTTATTTGATATCATTTATTTCTCGTTGAATATTATAATTTGTGCATATTTTAATATTATAATAATCAAATAATGGTTATTCATGAATAATAAGATTATACAAATGTCCCTAGTCCAATCACGTAGAGTAGAAACTCAAGTGATTAATATACTAATATAAGTTTGATTGATAATTATTGGATGATTATGCGTATGGTACGAATCAAACTTATGGCTATTGATTGGAGAACCAATAATGGATAGAGCATTGAGATCACTGCATGGAGCTATCATAAGTGAATCTCAATATAACAGTATGTCAATAAATCATTGAACCTGAGATTATCATAGAGTCCAACATGATAACTGCTATGCCTTGACGAAATCCAACGTCATCTGAAACATGATGATCATAAAGGTTAGCGTTCGGGATTAGTGGGAGTCATGTAGAGGGCAATGAATAATCAAGATGGGGATTTGTCCCTCTCTTTAGGGAGAAAGATATCTGTTGGGGCCCCTCGATAAGTAGGACTGAAGGAAATGCATAGCCATGCTCAAATGAAGAGTCATTTGATTCAATCAGTCTACTTAAGATCGAGAAAGCATTTGAACATAATAAGTATGACAATTTCCATGACTTAGTTCAAATATGATATCGCGCGACAAAGGAATCTGACACGTTAAATGGTTTAATAGACTATAAATTTATATTATTTGGGTAGTCATAAAGTCTTGCTAGAGACCGCTTATGACTTATTATTTAATGAAGTATTAAATACTTGTCAACATAATATAAGCCTTTCAGGTCACACATACGACAATTAAAGACAAACAAAAATAATTAATAGATATAATATTGGATATTATATTTATTTAAAAAATTAAATAATGAGTAATATATAATATAGTGTTAAAGTAAATACATAGTGTGTGCCTTAGTCTACAGGCTATTGGGCTTCTCCCAACTAGTATAGGGCTAGGCCTATTAGAATGTTCCAGAATATATAATCTCTCCCTATTTAAAGGGACCCTATGAATGAGAATATACATCTTCTTCTGCCCTAATTCTTGTCTTGTTTGCTTTTACTACAACACGTTATCAGCACGTAGTCTACCAACTAAGAGCAAGAATTTTTTTCCGATTTCTGAAAATTCCAAAAAAAAATGAGCAAGAAAAAAAAACGTCCGTAAATTCTAAAAAAAAAAACTATTTTTTTCGAAAAATCCTAGATGCAATGGCCGTCGTCCGTCACTGCCACCACACCGATCAATCCTGTCCGTGACCTGCAATGACTGCGCCTCCCCACCGCGGTCAACCCCCATATGCCCGAGCACAGCGAATTCGTAAACTAGAGCCAAGGACACGTACAATGTCCAAAACCCTACTCCCAATCGCAGAAAACCCGCGGCCATATCCATCCTCTCCCACATCCGCAAACCATCGTCTCTGCTCCGACTTGGCCATCAACCCGCCGCGCACCACCGCGAAATCGGAATATAAAAAAATCACAAAAACACTACCACCGCCCGCTGCACAGGAACCTCCGAAACCCTAGCCAGCCGTTGCCACTGCCTCGTCCACCGTTAGCGCAGCTCTGCACCAGATATCTGAAAACCACCTTGCGATCTAAAGTAGCAGACCTGTTCACGGGTAATTAACCAAGAAGGAAAGAGAAAAGTGTGGTCCCCGCTGAAGTTACATCTGTCCTACATTTCATTCGTGTCGTTGTAGCAATAAAGGCGAAATTCCTCGCCCCGAGGGCCCCCACCCCCCAGTCCGAAAGGGATTGGTGGAGGAATTAAATCATGGTGACTCAACGGCCCACTAGGTGAGAGGAACAGTGCCTGGTGCCCACAAGGAGCTATCCCCCATATTGGAGGGATAAAACTCCCACACTGCAGCTGCCAGGACTCGAACCTGCGTCCTTGTAGCAATCTGCCACCCAAAAACCAGTTGAGCTGCCCATGCGGACATTTCATTCCTGTTGTTAGTGCAACTAACGGAAGTTGCTCACATCATCAAATATTTTTGAAGTTACATCCGTCAAGTTAAAGGGAATAAACCATGAAGAAATATAATTAAATTAAAGGGAATCCCTCAAGTTAACTTTGGAGTGGAATCAAGAGTATCTTCAAGGATAAAAATTATGACTAATGACTCGAATGAGGAACACGATTTTATCTAAGAGAAATTGAAGGTATGTCCTAGGAAAGAGTCGTGTCTTTCCCGCAAGATAATTCGTAAAACCCTATTATTTGCAACATGCGCCATTTTACATGCTTTAATACATTTTTTTGCATATCTATATTTCATAAATTTGTTATATTTATGTCGAATTAAATCAATTAAAGCATCCGCTGCACTACAACTAATCATAATTGCGCCATAAGAAACTTATGTGGCTGCATAATGTGTATATAGATATATACTAGGATTATGTGTCTATATTTATAAATATACATATATTTTGCATGCATCTATATATATTGCATGTAATTAGGCTGCATAATTAGTATATATTAATGCCTAATTTCTATTACCTACAAAGTACCATGATAACGAAACTTCATGTGTATTTCTAATCGCATCGAATCATGACTATATCTTGGTTTTAAACAAAATAATCTCAATATTGAATAATTTATCATGGACGAACTCATGATTATGTGAAACGTATTCGCTTCCTTCTCTTATTTACGAATATGGCCAATCCAACTCCTTCGAAACTCGGCATCTTGGACTCGGAAGGACTTGAATGCCATAGATGAGATTATGATATTAAGACATTAGCGCCACACTTTCTGTTCATACAGACGACGAACCATTTTAAAAGGTGAAATAAAGTACGATGATGTTCTTAGGCGAAATCTCGACCCCAACTTGTGGTAGAAATATATTTAGATGATATCCCCAACGAATTGTGGGATGCCCTTAAGGGCTATTTCCAGAATATTGTTTCTCGAGTTGACCATGCAGTGGGACGAAATCCACTTGCTTTATTATAACAAGTCAACAACTTTTCAATAAAAGATATGTTCTGCCTTAAGGCATGTCTCATTTTTTTGTGAAAAGAAATTCATAGAAGACGACATGATCCAGAGAAAACTTTCCAATTTCCCAACTTAAGCACTTATACTAGCGAATCTGTATATGCTGGAGTACGATTATGCCAGGCCTGTAGGGACGAAGCAAATTCCCGAGTCCAGTAATGGCAAAATAAAATGTGGAAAGAACTCCGACGAATAGGGGACTGGACATGCCAATCCCAAACCACATGGAATGAAGCTCGCATATTGGTGGAAATAGATGTGGCAGTCATAGACGTGTTCGTGGTCATGGAGGCTCTTGCAATGTAATGAGAAGAGACAACGCTTCTGGCTCCCAAGAAACGAGTTAACTCCTAATGTGAGATTGCTGCCATTGGTATACGAACTATCATGCAAGCAAATATTTTACAGTCAGTCATAAGAGATATTGAGATTCCGACAAATAGGAAACTCACTATATAGAGAAAGACGATCATGACATGACCCCCAATGTGTAATACCCGGTTGTAATTCAGTCACTATCATTCTGTAATTTCATTCGGTAATTGTCACTATGTAATTTTTCACTTGTTAATAATCATTCATCCGTGTTCACTGTTCGGAATAACTTCGAGTTGTGTATCGATATTGTTCATTGTTTCAACCTTATTCGGGAAACGAAACAAGAGTATTATCTTGATTGTTGTAATTGATTCATTAGTCGATGTTGTCGTTGGAGTTCATGTCATTTCAAATCTCTTCATTGTTCAAATCATGTTTTTGTTGGACGAACCCTTGTAATCATTGCTTGGAACCACTGTTTTGGGGTTTCCGCACTTCCATTTCGTGTTATTGTTTCCCAAATATTGATTCCTATTGCTTTTATTCCCTTCCCGGGTCATTTTTCATCATTTTAGGACCCAAGGGGGTATGGGCCGCGGCACAAGGAGTGTGCGCCGCGGCACACATTTTCGATTTTTCCGGCGATGCATGCTGTGGGCCGCAGCACACTGCCGAGTCACTGCCTCGGCACACTCGTCCGGGCCGCGGCACACTCGTGTTGCAATTTCGGCCAACCCGTCTGTACCATGGGCCGCGGCACATGCCAACGGGGCCGCGGCACACTGCCGAGTCAACCGCGCAAAGACACTCGTCCGTGCCGCGCACGCTCCGATCACCGGGGCGATTTGGCCTCTGTGCGCGGCACACAAAGGCATCGAGACTATAATTGCGATTTTTGTGCGATTCAACTCATTTTTTTCATCACTTCTTCACCTTCATACGAGAGAGAGAGCTTGAGGGGAGAAACTTTTCATCATCCATCACTTGAGGGTTTGATTTTCTTCATTTCCTTTCGATCGTGAAGCCCGGATAGTCGATCTAACGCGTGTTCTTCGGATCAAAGTGCTTGGATCTTCAAGAGGTAATTTCTTCAACATCTTGGATTTCAATTTTGTATTGAGATATGATGTTTTGGATGTTAAGATCATGTTGTATGAAGTGATATACGCATGATTATGGATATGTTTGATTATTCATTGGATTATTGAAGGATTATTCAAGAACACTTTGAATATTGAGTTGGATTTGGGGGGTTTTCGATTAATCGTTGTTGTAATCACGAATTTGGTTATTCATATTAGATTATTGATCGTATTGAAGATGTTTTGTTGGTTTGAAACACTTCTTGGGGATTTGATGTTGGTATTATTGAAGTTTGGTTGTAAACAATCGAAATTTGGCCACAAAGTGTTCGATATAATGCCCCAATGAACTTGATTTAGTCGTATCGACGTTTTGAGTTCGTTATATTCGTGTTTGATTCGTATGTTGAATGGATTGTTGGTGATTGTGTTATTCAAGGTTGTTCGAGCGACCGATATCTCAATTAGGACGTTGTTCGTGGAAGGATAATTGTCACCGGTGTTGTGTAAGTTGATTCTTACTCGGTTAAAAGGATATTCATTCCTATTGTTGTTGTTCATTCATAATCATACTCATTCATCATTGTATTAACCGTATTGAGACTTGTAATTGTCGAATAATCACTTCATTCACGAGGAACGACGGTTCCAATCATTTCATTGAGTTATCAATCACGTCACTATTATTTTCATCTCGGTGAGTCATTCTTGGCCTTGTTGAATTATTATTCATTGATATTCATTGTGGTCATTCTCGTTCATATGACCTTCTGGGTTCATATTGCGTGGCCGAGTGTGGTTGTGTGGAATTTTTAGTCGGGCACACGATGGTCATGTATTGGGTTCACCGATACATTGGACCGTGCACACGGTAAAGCTTAACTCCGTGAGACTAATTAGGTACAAGGACGGGTGTGTCCGGTCATTCGTCTTGTACACTTGCACAGAACATTACGGGCATACTATGATACTCCTGTTCAGCGTAATTCATAACTAAGGATATTTCATAACTTCAGATATATCATGATTGTGTATTTTTAACCCTTGAGGATTGTTGTTCTGTGTAACTAACCCCGTTGGGGTGTTTTGTTTTCAGGTCACGGCAAGGCAAAGTCACGGGAAGAGCATGTTGACGGCGAGGAGTCCCAGTGATACTAGTAGGGGCCCCCAGTCATTCCGGTTATTTTAGTCATTTCAGTCATTTCAGTCATTTCCGTCATTTGTATTTCCGCTGCAAATTCCGTTTGAGATGTTTATTTATTCAGGGTGGTGTATTTTATCTTCACATAAAATATACTAGTATTCTGTATTGTCGTGGTGTATTGTACTTAAGCTCCTCATCGGAGTATTCGGTAATATAATGTGGTTCGGTACTACAATTATATTATTTAATTCATCAGCTTTCATTCGCCTGGTGGATCCCAGTCGGGGGTCCACGGCACTGTGATATCCGCCTAGTTTGGGGTGTTACAGAGTTGGTATCGGAGCGTGGTTTTGAATACTACCTTCCGAGTCATGTCTCATTTGAAATCATTGTCATCGGACTAGTATCATTGGACTTTCGCGTCACGTGTGACCTGTGCAAATGCCGAGCCAATCAGACCAAGAACTGTAAGATTTCTAACGCCATGGTATAATTTCTGGCAATAACCATTCATTCATAATTCATCAGTTAACAATCCCCGATCATCATTTTCATTTTGACCAGGACGGTCATGTTAACTCATTAATCACTCAATTTATTTCATTACTCGGTTGTTGATCTAGAAGATCATATCATTAATCTTGTTAACTTGTTCAAGATAATCATTTCAATAATTTCATCAGATAATCATGTCACCTCAGTTAATCATTCATGTAATCACTGTGTTAGAGCGTGTATGCTCATTTTCATCATCTCATGTCATAATCATAACGTGATATTCATGCGGGAAATATAATTATCATGTGACTTTCCTACTTCAGTATGGAGAGAGCAAGAAGAGGACGAGGAGGACGAGGCCGTGGTGCGAGCCGAATCCCGAGAGCTCGTGTGAATACACGTGCGAACGCGAGAAATAATGCTAATTCATCGAGCAGCGACGCTGCTACTCATTCACCTGGACGTGATCATTCACTATCGGGGAGTCGTACCCGGGGCACAGCTCAGTCAGAGGGTGTTCGGGTTGACCCACTCGCTTTTATGCAGGGCATGATGGCCCAAATGACTCAGATGGCACAAATGATGGAGACGATGCATAACTCAGCTAATCAAAATCAACAGGCTCCTCCGCCGCCACCTCAGAGGCAAGAGAGGAATGTGAGCAGTATCATCGGCGACATCCCTCGCCAAAGGCCACCTACTTTTGAAGGCTCATCTGAGCCGGCGGATATTGTTCATTGGCTCGAACATTTCGAGAAGTTATTTGCGAAGGTGGAGTGTCCCGAAGGACACAAAGTTTTAGTTGCGGCTTACTACCTGGGTAAGAGCGCTCATTCTTGGTGGTTATCATTGAAGCCCACCGACGGATCATGTACTTGGGATCAATTCAAGACTCTCATGATGGAGAGGTATTATCCGACCCCACTCAGAGAGGCCAAGCTGTCAGAATTACTCACTCCCGACCCCTCAGCAGACGAGGATGTTCTCGCCATTGCCGAGAAATTTCAGGAACTTCTTCCGTTCGCCTCATCTATCATTCACTCCGAGGCGGATAAGATTAAGTATTTCAGCAAGAGGCTGAAACCTCGTATGAGACTACAGTTGCTTAATCATCATTGCACTACTCTGGCCGAATTCATCGAGAAAGCTCTTACGTATGAGCTTACCGCTAAGGAGATTGCTACGCAACAACCTTCATCTGCTAGCAAGAAGTCCAAGAACCGAAATCAGTCTGACGGCATTCAGGCCACTTTCAAGAAACCTCGTGCGGGCTCCACTTTTTCTGAGCGACCTCTTGTGACGCCTAAACCCGCGGAATCTCAGTCACGAGCGGCCAGTTCGGCCATCACCAGTTTTAACTGTGGGGATCTTGGTCATCTCAGCACCAAATGTTCGAGACAGACTATCACATGTCATAACTGTGGGATTGCTGGGCATAAGGCCCGTTTTTGCCGTAGGGACTCCAAACCTACTCCGGCGTCATCTCAGGCCCCGAAGCAATCAGCTGTTCAAAATCAGGCCACTCAGTCTGCGTCGTTCAAGACGACAGGAGCGAATAAAGGTGGAGCCTTTAGCCATCATACGGGAGCGTCTGGTGCCGGGACTAGCAATCCCCAGATTTATGAGATGAAGAAGACCGATGATCCAGAGGCCCGAATGATCTCAGGTACACTCGATATTCTATCTCAACCTGTGTGTACCCTTTTTGATACTGGTGCATCGCATTCATTCATTTCCGAATCATGTTTGAGTAGACTACGTTTGGGTAGTGCTACTAGTTGTGAGCCTTATGTCATTGGTCTACCTGATGGTAGACGAATTACCGGAAATCGTGAGATTCAGAATTATCCGATTCAGCTTCATGGCCGTGTGTGGTCAGCGGACCTAATTGTGGTAGATTTGCCGAGAGACGACGTCATCTTGGGTATTGATTGGATGGATCGCCATGATGCCATCATTAGTGTCCGTAAGCGTATGGTCACTATCATTTCAGACGATGGGGTCGAATGTGTGTTTCAGGGAGGTAATCCCAACTGTTCTGGAAGAGTTATTAATTTGATGAAAGCAGTGAGATTACTCAATCAGGGGTGTATTGGTTATTGGTGCTATATGACTAAAACCGAGAAATCGTCAATAATGTTGGCAGATATTCTGGTAGTGAGAGAATATGCCGACGTATTTCCAAACGAGTTACCTGGTTTGCCTCCACAGAGAGTTCCGAAGCAGCAGCTGTGTTAAGACGAGAGCAACTTTATGGAAATTTTTTCAAGTGTGAGTTCTGGATGTCCGAAGTGAATTTTCTTGGGCATGTAATTTCATCAGATGGAGTGCGTGTTGATCCTCAGAAGACGGAGGCTATCCAAGATTGGTTACCTCCGAAGAATGTTAAGGAAATCCAAAGCTTTCTCGGATTAGCCGGTTATTATCGACGGTTTGTGGAAGGATTTTCTAAAATCACTCAACCTATGACGAACCTTTTGCGAAAGGATAAGAAATACACGTGGTTCGACGCCTGTCAACGGAGTTTTGAGGAACTCAAGAGCCGGTTAATTTCAGCTCCTGTACTTTCCTTGCCGCAAGGGACGGAAGGATTTGTGGTTTATAGTGATGCGTCCGGGCAGGGTCTCAGATGTGTACTCATGCAGAATGTGAAGGTTATTGCCTATGCTTCACGGCAATTGAGACCTTACGAGGTTAATTATCTGACCCACGACCTGGAGCTAGCAGCTGTGGTTTTCGCGTTGAAGATTTGGCGTCATTACCTTTATGGCGTCACCTGTCAGATCTTCACCGATTACAAGAGTTTGAAGTATATATTTACTCAAAAGGAGTTAAATATGCGACAGAGACGGTGGTTGGAATTAATCAAAGATTATGATATCGAGATCCTTTACCACCCGGGCAAGGCGAACGTTGTCACTGACGCTTTGAGTTGTAAGTCTGTTCAGGAGCAGATGCTTGCTCGTTTAACAATTCAGAAGGAGCTTCAATAGGAATTCCTTAGACCCGAGATCGAGGTCTGGCTTCAGCGAGTACAAGGGCAACTTTGCATGTTAGAGATTTCATCGCCACTTGAGGAGGCAATCAGAGAGAATTAGGGTTCAGATCCATCATTGTTGCGCATCCGCGAGGATGTGGCTCAGGGGAAAGCCCCTGGATTCGTGGTCCACGAGGATGGACTTTTGAGATTTAAGAATCGGTTGTGCGTACTGGCGAATGACGTGTTGAAAAACTCAATTTTGAGAGAAGCTCATGCTACCCCTTATTCTGTTCATCCAGGGTCTAGCAAGATGTACAAGGACTTGAAATAAAATTACTGGTGGAGTAATATGAAGCGAGAAGTCGCAGAATTTGTTTCAAGATGCTTAACCTGTCAACAAGTCAAGATAGAACATCAGCGACCGGCAGGTATGCTGAAACCGCTCCCTATTCCGGAGTGGAAATGGGAGGATATTTCAATGGATTTATCACGAGTTTGCCGATGAGTCGTCATGTCATGAATACGATCTGGGTAATTGTGGATCGTCTAACTAAATCAGCTCATTTCCTTGAGATTAAGGATACGTGGGGTCCCGAGAGACTTGCCCAGTTATTCAGCAAAGAGATAGTGAGACTGCACGGTACTCCTAAAAGTATCGTTTCCGATCGTGACGGACGGTTTGTGTCTCATTTTTGGAAATCAGTTCATCATGCTATGGGAACTCAGCTTAATCTCAGTACCGCCTTTCATCCTCAGTCCGACGGGCAATCAGAGAGAACTATTCAGACATTAGAGGACATGTTGAGGGCATGCGTCCTCGATTGGAAAGACGATTGGGAAGCCCAACTACCATTGATCGAGTTCACGTATAATAATAGTTGGCATGATTCGATTAAGATGGCACCTTACGAGGCCTTGTAATGTCGTCATTGTCGATCTCCCTTGTGTTGGGATGACACATCCGAATCAATCGGCACCGAGCCCGATATGCTTATAGCCGCCCGTGAGAAGGTAGCTTTGATCAGGAGTCATTTGTTGACCGCTCAGAGTCGACAGAAATCTTATGCAGACAATCGTCGTCGACCACTAGAGTTTGAGACGGGTGACCACGTTTTGGTCAAGGTATCCCCGAGTCGAGGTGTTTTCCGTTTCGGAAAGCGGGGAAAGTTGAGTCCAAGATTTATTGGACCGTTTGAGATTTTGGAATGAGTAGGCGAGCTAGCTTATCGATTGGCCTTACCTCCGGCATTAAGCCGAATTCATAATGTGTTCATGTCTCTCAGCTACGGAAGTATGTTGCCGACCCGAGTCACATACTTCAGTTCGACGAAATCGAGATCGCGGATGATCATTCGTATGAGGAGCGTCCCATACGAGTCTTAGAGCGGCAAATCAAACAGTTGAGGAATAAGGCGATTCCTTTGGTTAAAATTCAGTGGTCTAGACACGGAGTCGAAGAGGCTACTTGGGAAACCGAGGATAGTATGCGGGAGAGTTATCCCGAGTTGTTTGACCCTTAGTTTTGGGGACGAAATTCTTTTAAGGGGGGGTGTATGTAATACCCGGTTGTAATTCAGTCACTATCATTCTGTAATTTCATTCGGTAATTGTCACTATGTAATTTTTCACTTGTTAATAATCATTCATCCGTGTTCACCGTTCAGAATAACTTTGAGTTGTGTATCGATATTGTTCATTGTTTCAACCTTATTCAGGAAACGAAACAAGAGTATTATCTTGATTGTTGTAATTGATTCATTAGTCGATGTTGTCGTTGGAGTTCATGTCATTTCAAATCTCTTCATTGTTCAAATCGTGTTTTTGTTGGACGAACCCTTGTAATCATTGCTTGGAACCACCGTTTTGGGGTTTCCGCACTTCCATTTCGTGTTATTGTTTCCCAAATATTGATTCCTATTGCTTTTATTCCCTTCCCGGGTCATTTTTCATCATTTTAGGACCCAAGGGGGTGTGGGCCGCGGCACAAGGAGTGTGCGCCGCGGCACACACATTTTCCAGTTTTTGGCCGAGCGATGCATGCGTGGCCGCGGCACATGCCGGGCAGGCCGCGCACACCGCTGAAGTCATCGCTGCGGCACACTCGTCCGGGCCGCGGCACACTCGTGTTGCAATTTCGGCCAACCCGTCTGTACCATGGGCCGCGGCACACTGCCGCGGCACACTCATCCGTGCCGCGGCACGCTGCCGATCACTGGGGAAATATTTGGCCCTGTGCCGCGGCACACTGCCGGCCGGCCGCACACAAAGTGCGATCAAGACTATAATTGCGATTTTTGTGCGATTCAACTCATTTTTTTCATCACTTCTTCACCTTCATACGAGAGAGAGAGCTTGAGGGGAGAAACTTTTCATCATCCATCACTTGAGGGTTTGATTTTCTTCATTTCCTTTCGACCGTGAGGCCCGAATAGTCGATCTAACGCGTGTTCTTCGGATCAAAGTGCTTGGATCTTCAAGAGGTAATTTCTTCAACATCTTGGATTTCGATTTTGTATTGAGATATGATGTTTTGGATGTTAAGATCATGTTGTATGAAGTGATATACGCATGATTATGGATATGTTTGATTATTCATTGGATTATTGAAGAATTATTCAAGAACACTTTGAATATTGAGTTGGATTTGGGGGTTTTCGATTAATCCTTGTTGTAATCACGAATTTGGTTATTCATATTGGATTATTGATCGTATTGAAGATGTTTTGTTGGTTTGAAACACTTCTTGGGGATTTGATGTTGGTATTATTGAAGTTTGGTTGTAAACAATCGAAGTTTGGCCACAAAGTGTTCGATATAATGCCACAAAGTGTTTGATTCAAGGTTGTTCGAGCGACCGATATCTCAATTAGGACGTTGTTCGTGGAAGGATAATTGTTACCGGTGTTGTGTAATTTGATTTTTACTCGGTTAAAAGGATATTCATTCCTTTTGTTGTTGTTCATTCATAATCATACTCATTCATCATTGTATTAACCATATTGAGACTTGTAATTGTCGATTAATCACTTCATTCACGAGGAACGACGGTTCCAGTCATTTCATTGAGTTATCAATAACGTCACTATTATTTTCATCTCGGTGAGTCATTCTTGGACTTGTTGAATTATTATTCATTGATATTCATTTTGGTCATTCTCGTTCATATGACCTTCTGGGTTCATATTGCGTGGCCGGGTGTGGTTGTGTGGAATTTTTAGTCGGGCACACGATGGTCATGTATTGGGTTCATCGATACATTGGACCGTGCACACGGTAAAGCTTAACTCCGTGAGACTAATTAGGTACAAGGACGGGTGTGTCCGGTCATTCGTCTTGTACACTTGCACAGAACATTACGGGCGTACTATGATACTCCTCTTCAGCGTAATTCATAACTAAGGATATTTCATAACTTCAGATATATCATGATTGTGTATTTTCAACCCTTGAGGATTGTTGTTCTGTGTAACGGACCCCGTTGGGGGATTTTGTTTTCAGGTCACGGCAAGGCAAAGGCACGGGAAGAGCATGTTGACGGCGAGGAGTCCCAGTGATACTAGTAGGGGGGGCCCAGTCATTCCGGTTATTTTAGTCATTTCAGTCATTTCAGTCATTTCAGTCATTTCCGTCATTTGTATTTCCGCTGCAAATTCCGTTTGAGATGTCTATTTATTCAGGGTGGTGTATTTTATCTTCACATAAAATATACTAGTATTCTGTATTGTCCTGGTGTATTGTACTTAAGCTCCTCATCAGAGTATTCGGTAATATAATGTGGTCCGGTACTACAATTATATTATTTAATTCATCAGCTTTCATTCGCCTGGTGGGTCCCAGTCGGGGGTCCACGGCACTGTAATATCTGCCTAGTTTGGGGTGTTACACAATGTCACTTTCACATTTACCGATGGCAGTATCGCACCATACATGCCAAAGTCATTAGACGCCCCCTCTATGAGTAATTTTATCGGTAGACGTTATAATATTTTTCAATAATGGTCTGATGTATTTTGGTTTCGAACAAGATATTATTGTTGCTTACGTATACAAGTGGTTGACTTTATTCAAAGTATCGAATATTGTTCCTAAGCTTATGGTTCAGAGTTTTTATTACTCGTGTTCTCGTTTGACGAATGAATCGAGGAACACTCGAGTGATAGGGTGATGGTAATAACCTATAACGTATCAGTGACTAGGATGATTCGATCATCCCACTTCATCCATGGATGTTGCACCCCCGGTTCTTGGTGCCTAACGGCACAATTTTATACTCACCGACACTCTATATGCATTGAGAGTGACTAACTCAAACCTTACAAAGCTTCAAGGATATACGTTTCAACGAATTTCATGTTGAAACTCATTGTGAGAATGGAGTAGAGTATCTTTATATCATCTCTAATGAATGCGGGTTAGAGAAACTTATGAGTCAATCAAGTGGACTTAACGTCACTTTGATTAGGATTGTTGAATCTTATGCACCTATAATGAACATTGGGACGTGACTCGTACAGGCTTTGGCATGAACGACTAGGGCACCCAGGTCGTGAAATGATGACCCACATTCTTAAGAATATGAAAGGACATCCTTTCTTACGCATGCAAAGTAGAAGCGGGCAACGAACCCACATAACGAATTTTGTTGGTGTTCCTCAGGCTATGTCATTCAAAGCATCGGAAACATCCATCTATTCTACACGTTTGACCCTATAGAATGCACATCGTTTCTTGTGCAAAGCCTGCGCTTTAGCCAAAGTAGGAGCGAGACCTTCCTACGCTAAAGATGTGAAAATTCCATTCTTACATATGATTCAAATAGATATTTGTGGACCGATTCAACTAGACTGCGGACCATTTAGATGTTTTATGGTTCTGGTTGATGTTTCGATATGCTGGTCACATGTCGCCCTCTTGTCCACTAAAGATTCTGCTTTTGCAAAGCTTCTAGCACGGATTATCTGTCTAAGGGCTCACCACCCTGACCGCCATGTTTGGTCTGTAAGACTTGATAATGCTGGAGAGTTCACATCTAAACTACTTGATGAATACTGCATGTCGATCGGGAGCGACAAAAAGCATCAAATACCCCACGAGCATACGCAAAATGGTCTCGCGAAGGAAACCATCAAACGTATCATATGGTAGCCTAGGAATTAGTTATGCACACTAATTTGCCTATTTCTGTCTGGGGTTATGTAGTCTTGCATGCAGCTTTACTTATTCGCTCATTTTAGACCCTCTGCTAACCAAACGATTTATGCGTACTAGTTGGTAACTGGATAAGTCCTGATTTTTACATTCTGGACTCAGACGAGCTTGAGTGCCAATTGTGCATATTTGGTTATGTAGTATTGTGCCTTATGCACCCCCACAGTTCATGTGTCTTTAAAGATGATTAAGTAGTTATATTGGATACGAATTTCCAATAGTATTCTGCTATATAGAACCTTTGACAGGTGATCCCTTTATCGCTCGATTGCGGTTTGTCACTTTGATGATACAATGGAGTGCGTTTGTAGTTATACCTCGAATACATAATGTGCCCGATGGCATTTCATTACCCAAGTCAAGTGACTCTAGACCACAGAGTGCGTTTGCAGTACGATTGAAACGATTACTTTACGGATTAAAACAATCCGGGTGGATCTGGTATACACGCCTAAGTGACTACTTGATTGGAAGGAGATATAAGAACGACGAACTGTGTCCCTGCGTGTTTATTAAGAAAACATGTTCCGGATTAGGGATTGTAGGTGTATATGTCGACAATATGAACATAATAGGTACTCTTGACGAATTAAGAGAAACCGCAGCTATCTAAAATCCGGATTTGAGATGATGATCTGGGAAGACTCAGTCTTATCTAGGCATTGAGCTAGAACATCGAGCTAGTGGAATCCTCATCCACCCGTCTGCCTATGTCCAGAAGAAAATCAGGCATTTTAACATGGACAAGGCACATACGGTTAGCACTCCCATGATCGGTTGTAGTTTGCACTTGAAGAAAGATCCATTTCGTCTGAAGGAATGTGACGAAGAGCTTTTGGGAGACGAAATTCCCTATGTAAAGTGCAACAGGTGCATTATTGTACTTGGCTCAGTATACTCGACCTTATGTAGCCTTCTCAATGAACTTGTTGGCTAAATATAGTTCTGAGCCCACGCAACGTCATTAGAATGGTATCAAGAACATCTTTTGATACCTTAAAGGAACTATTGACTCGGGATTTTTCTTTCCTTATCAGGCTAACGAAACTGCAGATGAATGTGCAATCACTAAAGTAAGTGTGAATGCCGAGGAAACTACCCCGACAAATGTGTTGGTAGGATTTTCTGATGTTGGGTACATCTTGGACCCATATAAAGATCGCTCCCAGATTGGTTATGATTTTATCATTAGGAACACCGCGATGTATAGAGATCAACTAAGCAAACCCTTGTTGCTACCTCCTCGAATCACGCTAAGATTATCGCTCTACATGAGGCAGCACGCGAGTGTATATGATTGAGAATCATCGTTATACATATTCGAGGTAACAATGGACTAAGTAACGTCACTGATACGCCCACATGCATATATGAAAATAATGCCGCTTACATCGAACAGATGAAGCTTGGGTATATCAAGGAGGATAATACGAAGCATATCTCTCCAAAGTTTTCTGCAATCAGCAACAACGGGCCCTACTCAACATCCAAGTTAAGCAAGTGAAGTCTAAGAAGAATGTGGCTGATTTATTCACTAAATCATTGCCCAAGGCCGTATTTGAAAAACATGTGAGAAACATCAGAATGCGTAGGATTTCCGAACTCCCGAGATCGAAGTAAAGATCAGATGGGAGGGTGAGGTATAACGAATTTTACCCACCAATGTTTTACTCTTTTCTTTGATCAACGTTTATTTTGTCCCAATGGGTTTTGTTACTTAGCAAAGTTTTTAACGAGGCAACGACACATGCACTGTTTTTCAGATTCCTTGATTTACGAACTAATCAGGGGGAGATGCAGACTTGAGGGGGAGTCTTACATCCACGTCGCAAGTTACATTCTTTTCCTTAATCGAGGATCCTTTTTTCCCACTATTTTTTATCACTTGGAAAGGTTTTTAACGAGGTAACTAGACGTTTAGCTCATTGATTGACGAATTGATCACGTTCTTAGGCACATTGATCGACGAAATGATCAATAGAGGTTTTGGCTTAACGAAATTAGCATAACCTATATGTCTGGATGTTGTACTCTTTTTCCTACGATCAAGACATTTTTCCTATGTGGTTTTTGCTTGACGAGGTTTTAACGAGGCAACTTGACATGCGTTGGAGACTCGGTACAAGGGGGAATGTTAAAGTAAATATACATTGTGTGCCTTAGTCTACAGCCTATTGGGTTTCTACCAACTAGTATAGGGCTAGGCCTGTTAGAATGTTCCAGAATATGTAATCTCTCCCTATTTAAAGGGACCCTACGAATGAGAATATACATCTTCTTCTGCCCTAATTCTTGTCTTGTTTACTTTTACTACAACATATAGGATATTATTTATTATAATATTTATTTACATCAACTGGGAAAGATAAATATAATATTAGATATTATATTTATTATAGGATTAAATAATAAGTAATATATAATATAAGATATTATATGTATTGTATTTTTGATAAGTTGAGGGGCAACTAAGCAAATACTAGAGTTTGACTCTAGGGTTTACTTAATACAAATAAAGGGTCTTGGATAAGGAGTTGTCATAAGATAAAAATTACACAACCCTAATTGTGTGAGATAAAATTTGGCCCTCTCTCTTCAAATCGGCCGAACAGTTTTTCTGTCCGGGAAGTCTGTTTCGGCAATCTCCGTCTTCTTCCCTTAGTTGATTTTGATCAACAGTACAAATCCTTCTAGCAAGGAATTATTTGTTGTACTATTTATTAATGTTATTCGTAACGATCTAGCAATCCAGCTTGTACTGGTTGTTTGTACGTGGATCACCGAAAGAGGAAGAGGATTTTAATCCGCTTCTGGTCTGGGTTCAGATCTGTTCTTCGATTTAAGATAATTCGACGAACCCTTTATAAATCAATTAAATTAATGCATGAAGATCCATGTCTGAGTTTTTTGTTTATTTATTCAACTCTGTCTTGCTCATATTTATTGTATTTGATACACGTAAAATCCAACACTAACAACATAGCATAGGGTGAAAGGTCATTAATAGTCCACATCAGAGCCGCACGCATCGAGAAATTTCTTGCCTTACACAGGCCAATGTTATATCCCCATATCTCATCAAACTTTTTAGCTTGTAGATCAAGGGTCGGAACATCACATCTATATTCATGTTCGGCCCTTTAGGACCAGATATAATAAGACTTAAGAAAATAAACATCTGACACATGCAAGTGGTAAATTATATAGAGTTACGAGGTTGGACAACAAGAGTATTGAGTACTTGTTCCTCGAAACGGGTTAAGACCATCAGTACAAAGACCAAGCCTGACATTTTGAGGATCTGTCGCGAACGAAGGATGTATACTATCAAAGTGCCGCCAAGCTTCAGCGCCGGCAGGATGAATTACTCTTTCTCTCTCACCATGGCACTTTGTGTGCCATGTCATGTGTTCAGTAGTTTTGGGTGACATATACAGCCGTTTGAACCTATCTGTGACTGGAAAGTACCATAATTTCTTTTGTGCACTCGATTTACCTTTCTCATACTGTGGTGCTGCACAACTCGAACAAAATTTCAAACTCTCGCCTTCGCCGTAGTACAGAAAACAATTATCGATACAAACATCATACTTGATCACTCGGAGACCAAGTTTCGACATGATATTTTTTTACTTCGGAATAATTGTGCGGAATTTGGCTCTGATATTGCTCTGGTGTCATGCCTTTGTTGCTTTTGATGAAATAGTCCATTGCTTTTTTTGATGTATTATACGTCATCTTGAAATTCATTACCTCCGTAACTCACAGCAGCAACAACTTACTATGCAACTTATACAAAGGCCAATTAGTGTACTCTAAAAGATCATAAAATAATTTTGCTTGAGGATTTAGCTCTGCCGGCTCAATATCAGTGTAATTGCGAAATTAGGAAAAACTATCCATGATCATATCTCTTTGTAATGTAAAGTAATTTTCTATAGGTGTAGAATACGATCCTCCTATATTGTAATCATTGAATCCGCAATTTTGATAATCTTCACCATGGCATATCCAAGCACAATAACATGCTGCAAATTTGCACTGATAAATGTTGCATGATTGTATTGCGACCGCGTTCACGCCAACTCTTGCACCTTTTATACGGACATAATAACTTATTGCCAACTACTACACGAGGGAAGCCAAAATCCAGAAATATATTGTCACCATCAATAAATTCTCTAGTAATCATACAGTCAAGACCACGACGTTTTTCGTACATCCAATCTCTAAAAATTGACATTTTTTATCACTGCATACAAAATAAATAATTTTCAAATATAAAAATATTTTCAATACATTCCAAAATAATATAATATAAACATCACACCACAAACTAACGTAAACATATATTTTAAATTACACAATATTATCAACTAGAAACTTAATTGATGAATTAAATAATACTTCAAAATATAAATAATCGTTCGAATTTAATCTAACATTTAGAATTAGTTTAGAACTACAACTAAATTATCGAATAAAATAAATTTATTTTGTATTATCAAGAAGAAAACAAGTATATATCAACACTAAAATTATCCACAAATAATTTTTTTCGAATTATTAATAGAAAAGTAACTAATTTTCATCAAACTAAAAAATAAGTATATACTAATCTTGCAGAAAAAAGTAATATATGTATGGAGTGCATATTAAATTTCAACTGCTCCATTCTGCATATCTTATATTATCGATGAATATTGCTTTAAAATATTCAATTATCCTTGAATATATTTAGAAAAATAAATTTAAGAAAAAAATATTGCTCCAAAAAAATGATAAAGTTTTGAGACAACTCTTTCTCCGTATCGACCAAAGTATCAATGTTATAATATTATACTTAAATATATGGCTTCACATATATGAAGCAAATAAAGCTGAGTATAATGACCCATTTGGAAGGTGGCGCACGCAGTAGATGTGGCAATTGATATGTTTAGCTTCACATATGTTAAGCCATTTTCACTGTGAAAAAAAATTAAAGTTTAAAGGCGTCATGAACTAAAGTTTAAAGGCGTCACGTATGTGACCCAATATGAAAATTTTCAAAAAATTTGACGGAAGTTTGAAAATTTTTGCGGAAACGAAGGGGAATTTTGAATTTTAATTTCACCCCACTCTCTTCAATCTTCATCTCCGGAGGTAATTTGTAAAATATAATAATTGTTTTAATAATTTTACTTATATTATTTTTTGTTTATATCAACCCCTAAATACTTGTTGTTTTTCCTGGTGTTGTAGGATATTAATTTATTTAAATATAATTGAATTATATTTTCTCAATGATTAACTATAACATAATGTGATTTATCCCTTTTTAAAATTAATTTTACAAAAATGATGACATTTGTTTACTAATTAAAATAAATATCCTTTTAATATAATATAATATAGTTTATTTTTGTAATAGCAACCAAAAGTGTAGTTTTTTATATTTATTTTTTAATTATAATATATATTTTTATTAAGAATATATTTCTAATTAATTTAATATACCTGAAATTAGCCAAAAAATACTCTTTTTTGTTAATTTCAATTTTTTTAAAAGAAATTACTTTAGCGCACATATATGACGCTAATAGAGTTTGAGAAATAAGAGTAAAATAATATGATTTACTGTTTTATTTTAAAACTTTGACATCACAAAATTAATATAAGAAATATATAGTAATTTATTAATTATTTTGGAGTCACATTGTTGACGCGGATAAATTTATCGATTTAAAAATATTGGTCTGTTTTGAAGACACATATATGATGCCAAATTTAAATATAGTATAATATTTATTCGGCTTTAACTTCACATACCTGAAACTAATATTACTGACACAACTGAAGCCCTATTTATTTAGTTTCATTTAATCAAACATTGAAGCTAAATTTTATTTAACTTCAAGTTCTGTAGCGGCATATATTCACATACGTTTTAAAAAAACAAAGGCTTCAATGTCAACTTCAATATCTTTCGCTTTCTTTAAGTCAATGTGGGTATTTTTGAGTAACGTGCACTCACCACCGCCGCCACCACCGTCACCCGGTACACAATAGTTACGCACATGCCCGAACCTGACCGCGAACCAAAACTTACAGCCCATCAGTCGACTCTAGTCAGCGTCGGAAACTCAAAAACAAGACGCCTCCTTTCAGCCCGTCTGACTCATGGTCAGAGTCAACCTCCGGCCACTGAATCTAGTCCAAGCCTACTGTCACACTTTGACTTTGGAAGCTTCTAGAAGGGTCGAGATTCTTCTCCAGATTTCTTGTGTTTACTTGATAGATGTTGTAACATTCCGAAAGCCCTCCGGAATGATCATAGAAAGAATTAGAAGGATGTAGATTGACTTGTAATCTCTTGTATGTTCTAGATACTTGTAGATTATTGTAGATTCTAGAAGATATAGATGGAGACCTATATAAGGAGCTCCAAGCCCCTCATTTGTACATCATCCGAAGTTTGAGCAATAAAAGTTCCTTTCTAAAGAGCAGTTTCTCTCTCTAACTTTCTCTCGCTAAAATACTTCAATCTTCCGCACTTAACCGGCAAAGGTTGGGAAAGCCTGCCTTAGTGGCCGAAGGACTGAGTTGCTAAGGGGCGCACGGCATAACTCGACGGACTGAAGTTTGCCCGTGACACGTGGTATCGGAGCCCGATTTGTTGGTAAAGTGAGAGAATGAGCGGAAACAGCAGCATGGTCGAAGGGAACAATGCTGGCGATGATGGTCGCAAGACCAAGAAAGGTGGTAGGGACAAGTCCAGAGATCTTGCATCCTCGATGGAAGCAAGGATGACTAAGATCGAGGTGGCTGTTGGAGAAACCATCGAACGGATGGATGTCCTTGAAGAAAATGCCGGCGAAATTGAGGACAAGGTGTTGCTTGCTCTCAACGAGTTAAAGTCTACACTTCTTGGCGAGGTAGCCAAATTACGGGAAGAGCTGACTGCACGGTTGGAAAAGACCGAGGAGGATTGTGCATTATGCAAGGCAGCCGTGGCATGTGGTACCATGGCAAGGGAAACGCCGCGCATTCGGGCACCAGAACCTCCGAAGTACTTGGGTAAGCGGAATGCTAAAGAACTTGATCATTTCTTTTGGTCTCTCGAAACCTATATGGATGCAGTACGTATAAAGGATGACGAGGACAAGATCAAGTCGACGATCTTGTACCTAAGTGATGACGCTGCCTTATGGTGGAGACGGCGCCATCAAGACATTGCACGAGGGACATGTCGGATAGATACTTGGGAATAATTCAAGACGGACTTGAAAAAACAGTTCTATCCGGAGAATGCCGAGAGCCTGGCCATGAAGAAGCTGCGTGGCCTGCATCAATTGGGGAGTGTGAAGGATTATGTCAATGAGTTCTCCTCACTCATGTTGGAACTTCCCAAAATGTCGGACAAAGACCGATTGTTTTATTTCTTGGACGGGTTGCAGTCGTGGGCAGCCCTTAAACTGAGAAGGCAGAAGGTCCAAGATCGCCGGAAGCAATTCTTTGCGGCGGAGAAATTATAGAGTTCCGAAAGGACTTCGCGCAGCGAAAGGACAAGAAGGGAGGCAAGGAAAAAGGTGGGGGAGAGAGGCCTCACAAGATGGAATACAAGCCAACCTTCAAAGGGAAAGAAAAGACCCATGAATTCAAGAAGAGAGAGTGCTTCTTATGCGGGGGTCCACACTTCATCCAGGAGTGCCCGAAGAAGAAAGCACTAAATGCCATAATAAGCCAACAAGAGGAACGGGCCGAAGAAATGCAGATGGGGTCGATGCAACTCCTCAATGCAATGAAGGCGAAGGAAGAAAACGTGATGGTACCCAAGGCGGAAAAGGTCAGGAATGGTCTCATGTATGTTGAGGCAAAGATAAATAAGGGAGTCACAAAGGCCTTAGTAGACACGGGAGCCACTCACAACTTCTTAGCTGAGGACGAGGCGGTCCGATTGGGTGTAAGAGTTACTAAGGAAATGGGATAGATGAAAACAGTGAACACACCATCAAGACCCATAATTGGCATGGCTAAGCAAGTCCCGGTCCAACTGGCAGATTGACAGGGCAAGCTTGACTTGACAGTGGTCCGAATGGATGATTATCGGATGGTGCTAGGCATGGAATTCTTGGAAAGGATGAAGATGGTAACCATCCAAGATGCCCAAATTCTGAGTATCACTCCAAACAAGGTAACATTCGATATTCCATTACTCCGTGGAAAGATCGAGTCCCGTATGTTGTCGGCCATGCAGGTCTCGAAAGGGTATAAGAAGGGGCAAGAGACATACCTTGCTGCCCTAAAGATGGACGACCCAATTGTCGGCAAAGAAGTCCCAACGGAGATTGAAGAAGTGCTGGCCAAATTTAAGGACGTGATGCCTCCCGAGTTACCCAAAAAGTTACCACCGAGGCGGGAGGTGGATCACGAAATTGAGCTGGAACAGGGGGCCAAGCCTCCTGCAATGGGGCCGTACCGGATGGCTCCGCCAGAGTTGGAAGAACTTCGAAGGCAGTTGAAGGATTTACTTGATACTGGCTATATTCGTCCTTCCAAAGCTCCTTATGGCGCTTCGGTGTTATTCCAGAAGAAACAAGACGGTAGCTTGCGGATGTGCATTGACTACCGGGCGCTTATCAAGGTTACTATTAAGAACAAATACCCAATACCTTTGGTGGCTGACCTATTCGATCGCTTGGGGAAGGCAAAGTGGTTCTCAAAACTAGACTTGCGGTCGGGGTATTGGCAAGTCCGTATCGCAGAAGGAGATGAGCCAAAGACCACCTGCGTGACGAGGTATGGTTCCTTTGAGTTATTGGTTATGCCCTTTGGCTTGACTAATGCACCTGCGACTTTCTGTACTCTCATGAATAAGATATTTCACCCATTCTTGGACAAGTTTGTTGTTGTGTATCTGGATGACATAGTAATATACAGCGAGTCCTTGAATGAACATGCTGAACATCTACGGAAAGTGTTCCGAGTCCTGAGGGATAACAAATTATACGTAAAACTGGAGAAATGTACGTTCGCCCAAATGGAGGTAATGTTCTTGGGGAACAAGGTGAAACAAGGAATGATCTTAATGGACACAAAGAAAGTGCAGGCTATTGCCGAGTGGGAGCCTCCTCAGAACGTCTCCGAACTTCGGTCGTTCTTAGGCTTGGTAAACTACTATCGGCGATTTATTGACGGATATTCGGCGAGGGCAACGCCATTAACTAATTTACTCAAGAAGAAGGTTGCGTGGGAATGGACGGATGAGTGCCAAGCATCCTTCGAGGATCTGAAGGTGGCAGTCATGAATGACCCAGTGCTGAAACTTTTGGACTACACAAAGCCTTTTGAGTTACACTCGGATGCCTCCGACTATGCCATTGGAGGAGTCCTAATGCAGGATGGGCATCCTGTTGCATACGAGTCCCGGAAGTTAAACGAGACGGAACGGCGGTAACCGGTCCATGACAAGGAAATGACAGCGATAATCCATTGTCTTCGTACGTGGAGACATTACTTGCTCGGGAGTCACTTCGTGATCAATACGGACAATGTGGCGACTAGCTATTTCCAAAATCAGAAGAAGATCACCCCGAAGCAAGCACGGTGGCAAGACTTCTTGGCTGAATTTGATTATACTATGGAGTATAAGCCAGGAAAAACAAACATTGTTGCGGATGCTCTAAGTCGGAAGGCCTCAATAGCATCTATCACCCAAGTGCAGTGTGACCTTGCCGACCGGATAAGAGACGGTATTGCCCAAGACCCCTTGGCCAAAAATCTGGTGGAACTGGCAAAGGAGGGCAAGACAAGGAAGTTCTGGCAAGAGAATGGCTTACTTTTTTCTGTTAGAGATAGGTTGTATGTACCCCGATGGGACAACCTTAGAAGGGAAGTGCTGAAGGAGTTCCATGACTCGAAATCGGCGCTACACCCAGGTACTCTTCGTACTAAAGCGCTTGTTGAGCAGTCATTTTACTGGCCTAACTTGGAGGATGACGTGAACGCCTACGTAAAGACCTGCTTGGTCTGCCAACAAGACAAGGTCGAACAAAGTAAACCAGCAGGACTGCTAGGGCCATTGCCTATTGCCGAACGTCCGTGGGACAGTCTTACGATGGACTTCATATCGGCACTACCAAGGTCGGAAGGATGCGGGTCTATCATGGTAGTAATTGACCGGTTCTCCAAGTATGGGACATTCATACCGGCAACAAAGGATTGTAAGGCCGAGGAAGCTGCCCGACTATTCTTAAAACATGTGGTGAAGTATTGGGGAGTTCCTAGGAGTATCATAAGCGACCGAGACCCGCGATTCACTGGAAAGTTTTGGAGGGAGCTGTTTAAGTTGATTGGGTCAAACATCCACTTCTCGACGAGCTTTCACCCCCAAATGGATGGCCAAAGTGAACGCGTAAATCATTCGCTGGATATTTATCTCCGACACTTTGTAAGTGCCAACCAGTCCGACTAGGCTCGTTTACTTGATGTTGCGCAATTCTCTTATAACTTGCAGCAGAACGAGTCCACCCAACGAAGTCCATTTGAACTAGTGATGGGGCAACAATCAACGACACCCCAGGAACTAGTCCGGAAATACGAAGGTGCGAGTCCGACAGCGTACAAACTTGCTAAAGGTTGGAACGAGGAACATGACATAGCAAGGGCGTATCTAACTAAGGCTGCCAAACGAATGAAGAAGTGGGCGGACGACAAGCGCCGTCCGAGGGAATTTCAAGTAGGGGACCAAGTGTTGGTCCGAATGATCGGAAGAAATGTTAAGGCGATCCGTCAAGTACACAAAGGCTTGAGACGGCGATATGAAGGACCCTTTGAGGTAGTAAAAAAGGTCGGAACGCGGTCCTATCGGCTCAATCTTCCTAATGACTTCAAAATTCATCCGGTCTTCCATGTGAGTCTTTTGAAATCATACTACAAGGACGAGGAAGACCCAACCCGAAATAAGTCAGATCGAGCCCCGCCTGCCCACACGGTGTCCTTTGAGAAGGAAATCGAAGAAATCTTAGCGGATCGACAAGTTGGAAAACGGGGAACACCCCGATGGACGGAGTACTTAGTACACTGGAGAGGTTTACCAGACAGCGAAGCTTCGTGGGAAAAGGAACAAGACTTGTGGCAATTCAAAACCAAAATTGAAGCATACAAGGCAAAACCTTGACGGGGACGTCAAGACTCAGGTGGGGGAGAGTTGTCACACTTTGACTTTGGAAGCTTCTAGAAGGGTCGAGATTCTTCTCCAGATTTCTTGTGTTTACTTGATAGATGTTGTAACATTCCGGAAGCCCTCCGGAATGATCATAGAAAGAATTAGAAGGATGTAGATTGACTTGTAATCTCTTGTATGTTCTACATACTTGTAGATTATTGTACATTCTAGAAGATATAGATGGAGACCTATATAAGGAGCTCCAAGCCCCTCATTTGTACATCATCCGAAGTTTGAGCAATAAAAGTTCCTTTCTAAAGAACAGTTCTCTCTCTAACTTTCTCTCTAAAATACTTCAATCTTCCGCACTTAACCGGCAAAGATTGGGAAAGCCTGCCTTAGTGGCCGAAGGACTGAGTTGCTAAGGGGCGCACGACATAACTCGACGGACTGAAGTTTTCCCGTGACACTACTCCCTACTCCTTTGTCATTCTCGCTCGCGCAGCTATCCGAACCAACATTTATACACCTTCGCTAGATCCATTGCCTCCACGCAACCGGAACCAGATCCAGAAATTCACGGTCAGACCCTTCCCGCTCCCCGTCGTACCCGATGGAAATCAACATGAAGCAGCCGGAAGGACTTGACCCAAGTAGTTGACCTTCGTCAAAGCCATGTCCAGTCCAGCTAGCCTCTCGTTCGAACCCACAACCTGGACGACAAACCCAACATCCGAACTGCTACACTCTGGTCTGGATTGCGCCCGAGATGCGAGGTCCTCGTCTGCTCGTTACCGACCGTCTTTCGCCGTTGCCTTGAAGAACCCCCTTCGCCTGTTGAATAAAAAAGAAAGGATGATGTAGGCAGGGTGTTTGGCCGTGTAGGGATGGGGGTAGGTGGGAAGGAAATGAGAAAGAGAGGAGAGAGGACGAGGAACGAGAGGAGTGGTGACAACTGACAAATGAGGTGATCACTACATCTCATGTTCAAGGTGGGTATGTATTAACATGGGCCTATTTATTATAAATAGAATCCACTACCTCATAATTAAATTCCTCATTAATAATATTATATCTTCATCTCGAGTCTATGTTATTTGTTCCATGATTTCGTAAGAAAATAAACTTCTATCAGGTTCTCGATTCTCTGTTTTGATTATAAGATTAATTTCCAAAATTATATAATACTCACCGTCGACCACTCCATAATTTTTTGTACAATAATGCATTGAGTCATTTTGATCCGTACTTAATCTACTGATTAAAATAATATATATTAATTCCACGAAAATTCTAATTTCAAATTCTCGGATATTACAGCAGCGGTCCCCGAAGGTTTTCTAGCGAACGGCAGCGGCCCGGCCAGAAAACCAACCGGCAGAATGAATGGCCGGCTGCCAGAAGTTTACCAGTGGTCGGCGGCAACACTGCTGGAAAACGGGTCGTTGGCCGGCTGCAAAAAAAGAAAATTGTACGGACGGCACCCAGCGACCCATCAAAAAACCCCGTTAGGGTCGCATTATTATTTTGGAAGATTAGATCAATATTTTAAGGTTACTTTTGAAAAATTTATTAATATTATTATTGAATATTTAATATTATTAAATTTAATATAGAGGGAGATGAGGGAGCAATAATTAAGAGAGACACTGACAGGTGTAAGTGTTGCTTTAAGAGAAACATTGACTAGTATAAGTTGTTGGCCACTAAGTATACTGGATACAGCCTGGAAAGTATTTTAAACAACAAGCTGTACAGTTTTTAAATCTGAGTGCGTAGCGAAAATCTTAAATACAGTAAGTTGTTGAGGATACAGCAACTCGATGTGCAGTGTATACTTAAATAATCACAGTTAATAAAACAATAAAGGCAGAAGGTAAATAACACAGTATTTAAAGTGGTTCGAGGTAAACCCCTATACGTCCACTGGTCCTCCACATAGGAGTGAAAAGTTTATTATAATTACTGCGTACACAACTACGTAATTATAACAACACTTAATCAATATATCGTTCACACATATTGATATAAAGATCTTACCTTTCAACCGTTCACACAGATTGGTTTGAGCTAACACTTTGACCGGCTTCTTCACACACAGTTCTGAAGCTTCGTCTTCTTCAATGCAAGTCTTCGATACATGTTTGATACTTGATCAGCTTTTCGATACAGCTAGAGGCGGTATCCAGGATTTGGCATATTGTCAAAATATTCTAACAATATGATCGATACAGGGTTTGTTTATTCAAACAGCATCGATACAGGGTTATTGTTATCCCAACATAAGTGTTCCTCACCGAGAGAGGTGTGTATACATCATAAAATTATGTGTTTGAAAAGATTTTTGGGAAATTATTGGTGTAGAGCCCATTGAATTTCAATTGAAATTTAGTTTATGTTATAATTTATAAATTAGAAACTTAAAATTATATTCACACTTGCTAGGATTCAACCATATAGAGTAGGGGTGGGAAGGGTTCTAAAAATGTCATTTTTAGTAGATTCAGAACCGGAATCAAAACAACCAGTTCGGTTCTTTTTAGGTTAAATTGTAAGGAACAAAAAGAACCATAACATTATGATTCCTTTTGGGAATAATAAATAGAGAATGAAGTCCCTAAATTATTGTTATTTATCAAATTATGTAAATTAAGAAATCACTTATATAAATTCAAACTTACATAGAGAAGTAAGTGGCAAATTCCAAACCCCCAACTAAAACTTGAAATTTACATAAATTTAAACAAAAATGAACAGGATTCATACTTATACACAAACACAAAACTGAAAAAAAAAACTAAAGAAAATAAAACACAAATCGGCAAATGAGAGTAGGGATAATTAGGTTTAGTTTGAGTATATATTAGGTCAAAATCCAGTTCTTATGGATCTTGCCACTTCAAAATAGGAGATCCAGATCGAGAACCGGAACTAAAAAATGGATTTGGATCTTAAAAATAACAAGTTTTTATACTAAGGACCAGAACCGAACCATTTTTTTCGGTTCAGTCCACCGGTTCCTTCGGTTCTTCGGATATAAATCCCAGCCCTAATACGGAGTTATTCACCACAAAGGAACACAACGATGAACCAAAATGATAAGGCAAGGATTCAGCCATTCAGACCCATTTATAACTTATATAACCGTATCCGTCTGGATTTCGATTAAAATGTGGTTTTACTATCCATTTTCATCTCAGACTCACATAGTAATATCCAAAACGATGAGGCTAAGGTTCACCATTGGACCAGTTTAGAAATTGTATACTCGTACCATCCCAAACCCTGATTAAATGTGACACTAATAGTTTTCCGTCCCAAAACAGTACCCACTAATTACCCAAACCCAGTTACATTTATAGAATTTAAATAATCAAATATATTCAAATATGATAAATAGATAGTATATATATCAAAAATTTAAAAAATTAATAAATTTGTAGCTTATGCAATCCACAATATATGTTTAACAAATTTATATACATATACCCATTTCAAGTCCAAATAAAAAGTAATTTTATAATCCTGTCCCATCCTAAACTCATATAATCATATCCACTAATCACCTAAACTCATTTAAATATATAAAATATTTAAATAATTAAATACAAGTTGTTATAATAGTTAGTTATCCATTATAATAAACACTCGAATATTACAAAGTAAGCCTTATGAATAAATAGTACAAATGATAAAAAATTACCATTAATTCTAATTATAAATTATAAAGTATAATTTATTAAACTCATTTAAAATTAGGATCTCTCTTTTTTAGTATCAAAGCATAAAACTAATAATTTATCTATCCCCATTCATAAAACTATAAGTTTTTGATACCAAAATGTGTTAAAAGGCATTATTACCCTTAAAGTCTACCACTAAAAGATAAAAAACATAAAAAAGAGAAAATTATTAAAAGCAAACAACAATAATCTAAACAGTCCCACAACTTAATATTTATCTCTCTTGCAAAAAAAATCTCTCGCTGCATCTCTCGTAGAACCAAAAATCCTCGTCGTGGAACCCTTTTGCCGGCCAGAAGATGTCGAACTCCGACTACAACAGAGAAGCTGAGGACGCCAGAAGTTCCTCACACGCTAGTGACACTCCATCTGAAGAGGAATTCGTCAATGAGCCACTGGTTAGTTGTAACACTCCCAAATTTCCCGAGGTATTACAGTGCCGTGAATCCCGTGTGGGACCCACAAGGCTAGTTTAGGAAATAGACAGTTTAAAAAAATTGCAATAATACAATAAGTCCATGGTTACATATCATGAGCCGAAAGGTTTTAAGAAGAAACACAATTCAAAGTTCGATTATTACATAACGGAGGTTTTAAAGATCAAATTTAATTGAAGTAGCAGCAAGAGTTTATTTCAACACCGTTCAAGTCTGACCGGACCCCTCGAGGATGTCCTGCACATGATCAATAAATTTATCTGGCACGACAATTCATGCCAGGTAACCAGGGCCAGAGAATGTATACCAATAACAATTACTAGCATCGATATACTTAAATTTTACCAAACACAGTGCCACATAACCAACATAAATTATTTCACCACACGACCGATATTGTCTTTCTCTTTTTATCACATAAACTACAAGGTCGCAACCAAGGGTCACGAAAGAATCCACACGGGAATACCCCGGAACGTAGGTACCCAATTTGGGTCTTATCCCTTAACACATTTCCATACGGGTACCATACAGGTTTTATCCCCAACACATCGGGCCATTTATAACACATTTTTAGAGAAAGACAACAGTCGGCATTTATCAACAATGGCACATTCATGAATATGAACATTTCAATAATATTAGTGTTTCTCGAGCAAGATTTCACTTGACTTAGATCCGACTGTAGGTGCCTTATGATAACTAGGATCTCCACACCCGATCGAGCTTGACCTAGTCATGTGATATCCGATTAACACCTCATACGAATCTTGATGAATAGAACTAGTCTCCCTTCCCTTCCTTAACTAGGTTCCTAACGTAGTCTTAATTGCCAACACTAGTATCGTGCTTCTAAGTTCACAAGCAATACGTGTAACACCCCAAACTAGATGGATATTACAGTGCCGTGGACCCCCAACTAGGACCCACCAGGCAAATGAAACTTAATGAATTAAATAATATAATTATAGTACCAAACCACATTATATCAATAATTACTCCGATGAGGAGTTTCAAGTACAACACACCCAGTAGAATACAGAATACATGTATATTTTATATGAAGATAAAATATACAACACAGAATGAAAATGAATATCCAAAACGGAAATCTGCAGTGGAATATAAATAAAGAAACATGAATGACTGAAAAAGGACTGGGCCCCCCTACTAGTATCACTGGGACTCCTCGCCGTCAACGTTCTCTTCCCGTGCTTTACCCTTGCCATGACCTGAAAACAACATCCTCCAACGGGGTCGGTTACACAGAACAACAATCCTCAAGAGTTGAATAAACACAATCATGATATATCTTAATTATGAAATTAAGCTGAAGAGGAGCATCATAGTACACCTGTAGTGGTATGTGCAAGTGCACAAGACGAGTGTCCGGACACACCCGCCCTTGTACCTAATTAGTCTCACGGAGGTACGTTACCGTGTGCACAGTCCATTGTGTCGGTGAACCCGAGCACATGACCATCATGTGCCCGACTAAAAATTGCATACATCCCCACCCGGCCATGCAATATGAACCCAGAAGGTCATATGAACAAGAATGACCATGAAGAACAATCCGACAAAGTCAAGAATGACTCACCGAGATGAAATAATAGTGAAATGAATGATAGCTCACTGAAATGATTGGAACCGTCGTTCCTCGTGAATGAAGTGATTATTTGTTAATTACAAGTCTCAATACGATTAATACATTATGAATGAGTTATGATTATGAATGAACAACAACGTAAGGAATGAATATCCTTTTAACCGAGTAAGAATTTACTTATACAATACCGGTGTTGAAATGTCCTTCCTCGAACAACGTCCTAAAAGAGATGTCGGTCGCTCGAACAACCTTGAATAACACAATTACCAATAATCCGCTCAATATACGTATCAAGCATGAATTACGACTAACTCAAAGGTCGATACAACAATATCCAAACTCATTGAGGCATTCAAACAACCACTTAGCGAACATCAACCCTTGATTATAACCAAAACCCTAATATAACGAAACTAACTCTAAAATGAGTACTTCAATCCAACAAAACACCTTCAATGATATCAATAATCTAATAGGAACCCACAATTCACGGTTACGACAACCATAATCGGAAACCCCCCAAAATAACCAAAGTCAGCATCAAGGGTTCTTGATTAATTCTCCAAATATTCATCAAATCCGAAAAACATATCACTAAATCCGTAGGAATACATGTATCCAAGGTATATAATCCATGTCTAATATATTCCAACATAATAGCAAGCTTACACGAAGAGATCGGAGGGAAAAATACTCAAATCCGAAATTCTAAATCCAAAAGATCATTACCTTGATTTGATGTATTGGAGAGGATGAAATGATGATTAATCCAAATGATAATCCTGAAGATGATGATAGATGGATTCAGCTCGAAGAAATCTCTCCAAAACGCCCGAAATCGCCCAAAACCGACGAAGGAATGAAGTGGAATGAAAAAAATGACGAATCCGGACTGCACTGTCCAATATATACTGGTCCCAGCTTAGCGCACGCTATGACCTGATATGTAGCATGCGCTAAAGGGTTAACCGGATAGTCCAGTGAGCTCTGATTGCCTCGTTAGTGTACGCTACGAATTTGGTAGCGTGCGCTAACGTCCTCCCGATAGCGTGCGTTAACCTAAAAAGTTAGCGTGCGCTAACTGATATCCGATGCCCAGTGACAGAAGTCCAGAACCTCCTGTTCTATAATCTGCTCGCGATACCATACGCTACACCCAAAACTCTGCGTGCGCTACTATATCATTAGTGTATGCTAATATCCACTCATAGCGTACGCTATGAATTATTCCGAATCAGTCCAGAACCCACTGGACTCTGCCAGATCGACCTTAGCGTGCGCTACACTGCTAGCCTAGCGTGCGCTATCCGAACTCACTAGCTTGCGCTACTTACCATTCGTAGCGTGCGCTACTACAACTCAACTGCAGTCCAGTGCCTTCTGAGAGGTAGCGTGCGCTACCCGTACTCAATTAGTGCGCGCTAAAGAGAGTACGTAGCGTGCGCTACTCCTCACACACAGCCCATTACGACGATGACAAAGATGATAATCACGGTCCTATCCTCCAACTAGGTAGGTAGACGAATAATAACTGATACACGATACAAATACTCTGTACAGTTAATACAATGATTGACTATGAATGATGAATGATTATTAATGAGTGAAAAATACTGAGTAACAATTACTGAATGATAATGACTGAATTACAACCGGGTATTACATACACCCCCCTTAAAAGAGTTTCGTCCCCGAAACTAAGGGTCAAACAACTCGGGATAACTCTCCCGCGTACTATCCTCGGTTTCCCAAGTAGCCTCTTCGACTCCGTGTCTAGACCATTGAATTTTAACCAAAGGAATCGTCTTGTTCCTCAACTATTTGATTCACCGCTCTAAAACTCGTATAAGACGCACCTCATACGAATGATCATCCGCGATCTCGATTTCATCGAACTGGAGTATGTGGCTCGGGTCGCAACATACTTCCGCAATTGAGAGACGTGAAACACATTACGAATTCGGCTCAACGCCGGAGATAAGGCCAATCGATAAGCCAGATTGCCTACTCGATCTAGAATCTCAAACGGTCCAATGAATCTCAGACTCAAGTTCCCCCATTTCCCGAAATGGAAGATACCTCGACTCGGGGATACCTTGACCAAAACGTGGTCACCCGCCTTGAACTCTAATGGCTGACGACGGTTATCTGTATATGATTTATGTCGATTCTGAGCGATCAACAAATGACTCCTGATCAAGGCTACCTTCTCATGGGAGGCTATAAGCATATCGGGATCGGTGTCGATTGATTCTGATAAGTCATCCCAACACAAAGGATATCGACAACGACGACCGTACAAGGCCTCGTAAGGTGCCATCTTAATCGAAGCATGCCAACTATTATTGTACATGAACTCGATCAATGGTAGTTGTGCTTCCCAATCATCTTTCCAATCTAGGACGCATGCTCTCAACATGTCCTCCAATGTCTGGATAGTTCGCTCTGATTATCCGTCGGACTGAGGATGAAAAGCTGTGCTGAGATTAAGCTGAGTTCCCATTGCACGATGAACTGATTTCCAAAAATGCGACACGAATCGCCCGTCACGATCAGAAACTATACTCTTAGGGGTACCGTGCAGTCTCACTATCTCTTTGATGAACAACTGGGAAAGTCTCTCAGGACCCCACGTATCTATAATCTCAAGAAAACGAGCTGACTTAGTTAGACGATCCACAATTACCCAAATTGTATTCATGCCACGATGACTCGTCGGCAAACTCGTGATGAAGTCCATTGAAATATCCTCCCACTTCCACTCTGGAATAGGGAGCAGTTTCAGCATACCCGCCGGTCGCTGATGTGTAGGTCACAAGTCGTCCAGGAATAAGTCTAGAGGGGGGGTGAATAGACTTATTGAAACTCTTAAACTCTTTTTCTCAAAGAGTGAGTTTCTTCAGTTGATAGGTAAACAAATAACTTGGAGTCGTTTGTTCTTAATATGTGCGGAAGTCAGCTGATGACGAATATAAAACAACTAATGAAACACTTAACAATGAATGCAGCAGTTAAAGTATGATGCTATAAAACAGTAAAGTACGCAGGCAATTATAGTGGTCTCAGAGGTGGGGTAATCCTCTACTAATCCACTTTTCTCCAAACCAGTTGGAGATGAATTCACTATAATTTTCAACCAGTGATAAATATTACAGTGATTCAACCAAACTTCAACAGCTTCCAACCAGTGGAAATTCGTGCCGTTGTAACACACTTGACTGCCTTGCACCTCTTGATCCTCGATCCTTGGATGCCTTTACAGTCTCGAACTTCAACCAGTGAAGTACCCCGAACTCAGGATTTAAGACACGAGTTTTTGTCTTCTCCAGCTAAGAGCTTCTTCAAGTATGAACTTTTTAGAACCGCTCTTTTCACGATACTGTATTTCGCTTTTAGATTGCTTGAATGCTTTGATCGCTTGAAAGTATGTTCGCACCGGGGTTTGCTCAACTTCAAATCTTCGGATATATATAGGTGTTGATCCATGAGCATTCCTTCATAGCCGTTGCAAATCTGTAACAAATCAGTCCGTTGGAGGGAGACTTCTTTGTTTATTCTTTTCTGAACGTTGCAAGGCTGGATTCCCATATTTTAATCTATCTTCCGACCGTTGTGAAGAATCTGCATGTGATGCGCCGAATCTTTTGAATATAATACGATTAAAGTCTTCAAGGTGGGTCTGGATAGACTTTTTAATTCATATCATTTGCGGGAATCACTCCAATTTGTCTCTTCACGTTGCATGTGACTTTCCGTAATATTTGACTTTTCAACGCATGCTGACGTAGACTTGGAGTACTTGGCTGATCTTGACTAGGCTGATGTGCAGTTAACTTCTCTGCAGTCTGGACCTCTCTGATGTACACTGTTTAGGACTTGTCTGATCAGATGACTTGTCTGAGGTATCTTGACTGCAGTCTGGTCAAACATCCCTGATGATTTTTGTTGACCAGAACTACTCTGACTTAACTCGGCTGTTCCTCTCAGATGAACTCAGCTGATCTTTAGTACTTAGCCGGTTTTCAACCTAACTTATTTTTGGCCTATAGAAGATACTCATTTGGTTCTTCTTTACATTTTCCCAAGTTTTATACTTAACATTTGAATTTATATTAATGACATCATCAAAATCTAACAAGTATTCCTAACAAATTCCCCCTATTTTGATGATGACAAAACATTAAACAAGTAATCAAATGTACAAGTCTGCACTTCGGTGCAAGACATAAACTCAAAATCAGTCTTGTTTTGAGACAACTAGGAATTGTCATTCAAAAGACTGTTATAAGGTTTTTCTGTTGATTACAAGTACATGGCTTGAATAGAATAAATATAGAAAAATTAATCAATTACAAAAGTTACAATTACATCCACAAACTATCTGCCCCTTCCTCTGCGAACAGTTTGCTTGGGAGGTCTAAATAGTTTTGCACCGATTGGTCTACTTTTGATGGGTGCAAGACCATATTTCCTCCTTATGACTAGGGCATCAAAGTCTTGGTCTTCTTTTGAAGAGAACTTGTGCTCTTCACATAGCTTTCTAATTTCTTCTTGAAGCTCTAGCTCATCAAGCTCATTATCCAAACGGGTCGGCGCTTCCACTGCTCTGAATGGAGGAATCATAGGATAAGCATTCCATTTGGCTGCATATTTAAGCATTATCTTCCACAGAGTAGGCCATCTAGCATCCATGTAGTTGATGAATGACTGTTGGGGCGAGCATTCTTTATCTTGAAGAATCTCCAAGAGGTAGAACTGCTCTGTGAATTGTTTCTTGGCATCCGCCCAATTGGTCATGAATTCTGTTGGTAAGAATTCTTCAACATACCACAACTGTTTGCCTTCCCATTCGAATCTTTGTTCATCTTTCTCTCTTGTTCTTCTCTTCTTCTTCACAGACTGCTCTTCAGTTGGTCAGGCGGATATCTCCTTTCTTTTCAGACTTGATGGTCCTCCTTCAATTTGAAGAATATTTTGCCTCTTCTTTGATCTTAGCTCTTCCCTTATTTCTCCTTGAGTACTTCCTTCCCCCTGTATTCTATCTTCCCCCTTTTTGCCAGCATCAGCTAAAGTAGTCAACTGCTGCTCTATTCTGCACATCCAGTCAGACATGCCAAATGGCATTCTGTTGTTGGTAGGGGGAGGAGGCTGAGGTACTTCCCTCTGCAGCAAAGTGTCAATCTTGGCATTGATGGTTTGAAGGTCAGGGGTGACCTGGGATGCAAGCAGCTCTCCAATAGTGTCTTTCACTATCTGCCTTATCAGCTTAGTCATCGCAGGTGAGATCTGAGCTGGTGGAGAGTGCTCGCCTGAGCCTTCTGCAAATGAACCACTGGACTGCAGGCTCCTATCTGCAGCTGGTACTCCAGATGGGGTCTTTTCTGGGGTCCCTGATCTGGAGTCCTCAGCCAACTCGGCGTCCAGGCTGGTGTACCGGGCAGGTGCCCCAGCCATGTCTGCAGCTTCTTCTTCCGGCTGTTTCTCTGGCTCCTTTTCCTTCTCCTCTTCTTCTTTTTCTTTTTCTTTTTCTTCTTCATCTTTTTCTTTTTCTTTCTCTTCTTCATCTTTTTCTTTTTCTTCTTCATCTTTTTCTTTTTCTTTCTCAGCTCCTTGATCTCCTCCCTCATCCTTATCATCATCCTCATCATCATTATTATTATCATCATCCTTTTTCCCATCTTTTTCTCCTTCATTGTCATCATCTTTTTCACCTTCATCATCATCCTTCTATCCTTCATCATCTTCCTGTTCGACTTCTTCACCTTCTTCTTCTCCTTCATCAATTAACTCTTCTATTTTCTCAACTTCCTCAGATTGTTTTTCAACTAAAATGTTTTCTTCTTCTCTTTTGTCTTCTTGCTCCTCTTCTTCGTCATTTATGACAATGACTTCCTCATTTTCTTCTCCATTTACCTCTTCAATTCTAATTTCTCTCTCTTCTTCCTCCTCTTCTTCTTTTCCAAATGAACCATCAAAAATACTATACATAATGGAATGGATGAATTGGTCCATGTTGGTTTTAAAATGAGACATGAACCAATTTTCTTGGAGGATTAAAACTAAGTCTGATTCTTTACAAAAATAAATCAGTATATCCTCTGTGGCTTGGGGATACTCCCAACCACTGGTTTCAATATAAGACTGAAGTTCCGTAAATGACAGAGATTTGAAAAACTTCCACTCTTCGAAAATATTGACAAAAGATTGTTTTAAGGCTTGTGGTTTAACAAGCTGTAATTGTTCAATGGACAGGTTGAAAACATTATTTTCCAGTAGGTTAAAGATATAATTGGCTTCAGGGATTGAGATGATTAAACCTGCTTCTTCTTCCTCTGGAATGTATGCTGGGGTGAGGACAGCCACAATCTGAGTTTCAGTGCCGCCTGAGCAGCCGGTCTTCCAGTGAGTAGGTGCCTGCCGCTGACTGGCATAATGATCTGACTGCTCCTCCTGACTAAACTGTAGTCGCCTGGGCCTTTTGGGAGAGGGTTCTGGGGATGACTGCATGATGGATGGTTCTCCAGGGGCTGGTCCCCTTCTCTTGAATCGGACAACTATTGGAGTGTTGTCTGACTCGGAGTCTGACTCGGCTGCAGTTGGGTTGTCGGCTACAGGTCGGTCCGACTCGCCTGATGAATAATATTTGGGGTAAGTTCTTGTGTCAGGCAGCTCCTTCAACATCTGGGCTGCTCTCCTGTTGTTCCCTAACTTCCTCAAAGTTTCTTGGTCCAGATGACCAAGTCTCTTGTTGGTGTGGAAGGGGTCAATACTTCCCTTCGCCACACCTGTCTTCTCAAGGATCCAACTCAGCTGCGTTCCGAACGCCAGCTTGGACGTGAATCTTTTTTCATCAGTAAGCCATTCGGCTTTGTTGACTTCTCGAATACGCTGCCTAAAGATATAGTCAGCCCAATCAATTTCCTCATCTTGAATCAGTGCTCCCAGCACTGTAAACTTCGCCGACGACAGTTGGTCATAACTGCCTGCCATACGCATAATGATTTTGTTGGTTATATCCAACGCAAAACGATAGACCTTCTTAATCTCACTCCTTTTAGCAGTGAGTTTCAGCTTTTCCGGTTGATTGTCCACCTTGATTTTCTTCCAGGTTTCGACTGCTGACTATTTGAGTGCCTCGACATCTATTCCGAGGTGTTTCATACCAAAAACTGTACGAATCGACTCCCGCGATATGTCGACTTGTCTTCCACCAACAGTGCTCCGAATTCCATCCTGAATCAAATGGGCCTCGCGGTAGAATGCGATAACATCTTCCATGTACAAATGTTGAGGGCTGATATCCAGGAATGGGTAGATCCCATTTAGCTTCATCGTACGGATTAGGTCAAGCACGTCGTAATTCTCCAGATTTGCTTCCAACAGGCCTTCGAAATCAACAACCAGAGAGAAGATAATCTGGTCCTTAACCGCCTTCATGTTAAAGCCTTCGAAATACGTTTCCATTTCTGCAAACAAAGGATTTTTAGTGTATTTGGAGTTCAAGAATTTTTGCTCTGTAAATCTAGGGTTTCTGGTAAGCGTAAAAGGTAAAGTGAAGAGTTTCTTTCCTTATAAAGAAGATGAAAAGACGTTGGATTAAAATATTTATTTTGAAACGGTGGTACGCCTTTTGAGATTCTATTTAAATTTCAAATTCGAAACGGTGGTCCAGGTGTAGTTTTTTAAAATTTGACGGTTGGTTTTAATTGGCCACCGTGGAGGTAGATTTATCAAGTGATTGCCACATGTATTTAAAATGCCACTTGTAAACCAAAATTAATATAATATTATTATATATATAGCAGATAATAATTAAATATTCAGAGGTCGGTTGAGTTTAGAAAACTTAGCTGGTTTGACTGTTGACTGTTGACCGCTCTGCATCAGGTGAGTTGACTCCTTGGACTTCTCGCCTGAGATTCTGATCAGCTAGGTTCTTTTGTCCGTCCTTCGTCCTCTGGTCTGCATCAGCTAGGATCTGATTTCTTTGGTCAGCTGGGTCCGTCCTTCCTCTGAGATGTTTTAGCTTGCTTCTGTACTAGATTCCCAATCTAGTAGACCAAGATCTCTGCTCAGCTCCAAAAACCTTTCTTCTGGCAAAGGTTTGGTAAAGATGTCAGCTATCTGGTAGTCTATGCTGACTCTTTCAACTCTAACTCTTTTGTTAAGCACATGGTCTCTGATGAAGTGGTGCTTAACATCAATGTGCTTGGTCCTCGAATGCAAAACCAGATTGTTGGTTATTGCAATAGCACTATTGTTGTCACACCAGATAGGAACTTCATTGGCAATGATATTATAATCCCTCAGCTGTTGTCTGATCCATAAGATCTGTGCACAACAGCTACCTGCCGCTAGGTATTCTGACTCTGTGGTGGAGATAGAGTTAGAAACCTGCTTCTTGCTAAACCAGGATATCAGTCTGGTTCCTAGGAATTGGCACATTCCACTAGTGCTTTTCCTATTGATTTTGCATTCTGCGAAATCTGCATCTGAGTATCTTGACAGCTCGAAGTTATCATCCTTGGGATACCATAGTCCAACATTGACTGTAGACTTAAGGTACTTAATTATTCTCTCTGCTGCATCTAGATGTAACTGCTTGGGCTTAGATTGAAATCGCGCACAAACTCCTACGGCATAGGATATGTCTGGCCTGCTTGCAGTGGTAAAGCAATGATCCAATGAGTCCTATGTAGTGGGTTGAGTCCACTGATATGCCTCCCTCATCTGCATCTAAGTGAGTACTTGTGCTCATAGGAATTCTTGCTGGCTTGGCTGATTCCATTCCATATCTCTTGATTAGATCTTTGGTATACTTAGCTTGGTTGATGAAAATTCTTTTTTCCATCTGCTTAACTTGTAGTCCGAGGAAGAAGTTAAGCTTTCCCATCATACTCATCTCAAATTCTCCTTGCATGAGGTTGGAGAATTTCTCACATAACTCTGGATTAGTTGAGCCGAATATGATGTCATCCACATATATCTGGACTATCAATATGTGGCCTTCATGCTCCACTCTGAATAGGGTCTTGTCCACCTTTCCTTTTCAAAAACCATTTTTCTCAAGAAACACAGACAGTGTTTCATACCACGCTCTTGGTGCTTGCTTAAGTCCATAGAGAGCCTTTAACAGCTTATAGACTTTGTCTCCTTTGACAAAACCCGGGGGTTGCTCTACATAGACTTTTTCTTCTAGGATGCCATTTAGAAAAGCACTCTTTACATCCATCTGATAGACTTCAAAATCTTTGAATGCAGCATATGCGAGGAATAGTCTGATGGCCTCTAATCTTGCAACTGGTGCATAGGTTTCATCAAAATCTATTCCTTCACACTGTGCATACCCTTTTGCAACGAGTCTGGCTTTATTCCTAACAACAGCTCCGTCTTCATCACTCTTGTTTTTGTACACCCATTTGGTGCCAATAACCTTCTTGTGATCAGGCCTGTCTGTTAGTTCCCAAACTTTGTTTCTTTCCATCTGCTCCAGTTCTTCTTACATGGCATTTATCCAATAATAATATTCTAAGGCTTGTTCTATTGTTTTAGGTTCTATCTATGACATAAAGCATGATAACATAGCCATTCCTACTGGTAGGGTTGACTGTCTTGTCTTAACTCCATCAGTCAGCATCCCGATGATTTGCTGGATTGGATGATCTTTGAGCCAATTGGGGATATCATCTTCTTCTGGGTTTGTTGCCCCTGTTGAATTGCTCTGGTGGATTTCTGCATCAGCTGGGTTCTGGTCTCCTTGGTCTGCAGCTGGATCAGCTACCGTATTGACATCTGCAGGTTGGGTCTGATCTGCAGATGAGTCTTTATCAGCTACAGCTGGGTCTTCATCAGCAGCAACTGGATCAGATAGGTTTGGTGATCCTGTCTGATCTGCAGTTGGGTCTACAGCAGCTACAGTTGAATCTTCAGGCTGGTCTGCAGGTGAGTCCACCATTCCAGTGTCATGTACAATGACTTCTTCAAGGGATGCTGATTTGAGCTTGTTCTCAATTAGCTCAACTTGCTTCATGTACTCAACAGTAGATTCATCAAAAACAACATGGGGTGTTTCCTCCACAACTAAGGTTCTTTTATTAAAAACTCTATATGCCTTGCTTCTTTGTGAGTATCCCATAAAGAGACCGTCATCAATTTTAGCATCAAAGACATTTAGTTGTGTTTTGCCGTTGTTGTAGATGAAACACTTACAACCAAAAACATGAAAGTAAGCAACAGTAGGAGTTCTATTATTCCAAACCTCATAGGGAGTTTTGCCATGTCTCCCTACTATCATACTCCTGTTCTGAGTATGGCAAGCTGTGTTGACAGCTTCAGCCCAGAACCTTTTGGGCAAGTACGCTTATGCAATCATGGACCTTGCTGCTTCCTTCAGGGTTCTGTTTCTTCTTTCAGCAACGCCATTCTGCTGGGGAGTCCTGGCTGCAGAGAGCTCATGCTGGATCCCATTCTGATCGCTATAATCAGTGATCACCTTGTTGAGAAACTCTCCTCCTCTATCTGATCTGATCTTGATGATGGATAGGGATTTCTCATTCTGGATCCTTCTCAGCAGCTCAGGTAGCTTGGTCAAGGTTTCACTTTTCTTATACAAGAAGATAATCCAAATGTACCTTGAATAATCATCTACTACAACAAGTGCATGCTTTCGACCGCTTAGAGTCCTTGGCTTGATAGGGCCAAATAGATCCATGTGGAGTAGATCTAAGATCCTTGTTGTGAGAGTTGTAGGCTGGACTGGCTTGAATGATGCTCTGGTCTGCTTTCCTTTCTGACATGCATCACAAAGTTCTTCCTTCTTGAACGCTTCATCTGGAAGTCCTTTGACCAGCTTCTGAGAACTAATCTTGTTGATGGCTTTGAAGTTCAGGTGACATAATCTTTTGTGCCACAGCCATCTATTCTCAGCTACTGTCTTGGATAGAAAATAGGAGTTAGGTGTTCCTTGGTTCCAATATATCATGTAGACATCTCTCCTTCTGAATCCTTGTAGCTTCACCTCTCCAGATAGGATATCTATCACCATGCATTTCCAAATGGTGAAGACTACTAGATTCTTCTCATCGCAAAACTGGCTTATGCTCAGGAGATTATACTTGAGCCCTTTGACATAATGAACTTTAGATATTACAATATTTCCTCGGTGCAGCTCTCCAAAGCCATTTGTTTGTCCTCTAGAGCTATCTCCAAAGGTTACATCAGGACCTCTTTCTTTGGTGTATTTGGACAACATATTTTTGTTCCCGGTCATGTGCCTTGAGCATCCAGAATCTACAAACCATTTTTCACCTCCAAAGTTTGAATTTGTGGAGATGTGGTTGTAGTCCTTCCACCTTTTCTGCAATCAAACAAGCAGAGATTTAGGTACCCAAATCTGTGTGGGTCCTCTCAGGTTAGCTGGTTTCCTGGAGAATTGATTTCTCCTTGGATTATAAAAATTATTATTATTACCCTTATATGGTGTGTAAGGTCGAGGTCTGAATCTCCTGTTGGCATTGTATACCGGATATTCCTCAAAATACTGATAGTGTGGGCCATTTGTAAACCTTGGCTGAGACCATTTATTAAATCTTTGAGGTCTCCACACTTGTTCATTTTGGAAATTAGGATAACCTTGAGGTTTCCATCTGCCCCTCCCATTTTGAAATCTGTTTTTGGGGAGTTGTTGATAATAGTGGGCATGTTGTCTGGGCTGCTGCTTTTGCCTGGGCCATTGCCTAGTCGCTTGTCTAGGTGGCTGCCTTGTGTAACCTGGCTGCAGCCTAGATTTGTGACTTGGGTGTTGCCTGTTTTTAAATATCGGTTTATATGTAGGCTCAGCAGTCGAGACAATTGTTTCTCCCTTGATAAAAGTGATTTTAGAACTAGAGGGAGTATGAGGATCATATCCAAGGCCTGATCTGGAATATAGTGGCCTTTTATTGGTACACAATTCTTCCAGGGTTGAAGACGCCTTCAGGGAGGTTATTTCCTACGCCTGAGTCTTATTTGCCTGAGTAAGCTTAGTAAATTCAGCTTTGACATGAGCAAGTGCAGGTGATTTTTCTTTAATTAAAACAGTTAGTCGATTTATCTCAGCTGTATTAACATCAGTCTGGTTTTTCAAGTCAGCTGCAGTTATCTCAACCTTATTCAGTTCTAGGCTGAGTTTGTCAAAATCATTTTTCAGCTGCCTATTCTCATCTTGCAGCTGGGTCTTCTCAGCTGATACAGCTAGGTGTGCAGATTTAAGTGTCTCAAAATCTTTAAATAGCTGATTTACAGATTCATGTAGATCCGTATCTTGTGACATGGCTGAACTATTATTTGAACCAGAGGGTTTTGATGTTACCTCTTCATCAGCTAAGTTGGCCATCAGGCAGTCATACTCTTCATCATCATCAGAGAAGAATCCGCTGTTTGATTGTACATGCTCTTGATCTTCTCCGATGAGGGCCTTCCTTCTGTCTTCTTTTCTGCCCACCTCCTTCTTGCTCTCGTCCTTCTTGAGAGCAGGACAGTCGATTTGGATGTGTCATGTCTTGTGACAATTGTAGCACTCCACCTTCCAGCTTCCAGCTTTCTGATTTCTCCTGGGATTCTCCTTATAATTTTTCTTGTATTTGGAGTAATTCTTTCTGAAGTTGCTGAACCTTTGCATTATAAATGTCATTTCTTCCTCAAAATCTAATGGATTTGGAGGCTTTACATCAGATAAGCTCTTGGCGGGGGACTCGGCTGCAAAGGCTATTCCCTTATCGGCAGGCTCAGTTGAGGATGAACTTGGAAGCTCGAACTCATAAGCCTTCAGATCATAGAACAGCTCTTGGATCTTTATTTTATTAAGGTCCTTGGACTCTCTCATGGCCACTACCTTCATACTCCATTCAGGATTGAGAGATCTTAGTACCTTCAGTGCCATTTCCCTGTTGCCATAGGTTTTGCCGAGGGAGTTGATCTCATTGATAATCTCAGTGAACCTTGTGTACACTTGGTCTATGGATTCGCCATTCTTCATTTTGAAGTTGTCAAATTTTTGAATGGCAATTGACAACTTTTTTTCCTTGATCAGCTCCGTTCCTTCACACATTAGGGCTAATGTGTCCCAGATTTCTTTGGCATTCTTGCAGTTCTTGATCTTGACCATGGTGGATTTGTCAAGAGTTTGATATAGCACATCTATGGCTCGGTTATCAAGATTGGCCAGCTTTCTTTCTTCAGGAGTCATCTCTGTCCTCTTCTTTGGGATCTTCTCTGGCTTCCCTGCTGCGATCTCCTCTGCAGTGTTGTCCTTCTCGAAGATGAATGGACCATCCTCTATGATGCACCACATGTCATCATGGATTGAAGATAAATGTGCCTGCATCCTTATCTTCCAAAGATCATACTCGTCAACTGAAAACACAGGGAGTCTAGAATGCATGTGTTCTATTATAAAATGAGAGTAAAGATATATCTCTGATATAGATCTGGTTCATGAAATAAATGAACCAACCTCTCCGATACCACTTGTAGGTCATAAGTCGTCCAGGAATAAGTCTAGAGGGGGGGTGAATAGACTTATTGAAACTCTTAAACTCTTTTTCTCAAAGAGTGAGTTTCTTCAGCTGATAGGTAAACAAATGAATTGGAGTCTTTTGTTCTTAATACGTGCGGAAGTCAGCTGATGACGAATATAAAACAACTAATGAAACACTTAACAATGAATGGAGCAGTTAAAGTATGATGCTATAAAACAGTAAAGTACGCAGGCAATTATAGTGGTCTCAGAGGTGGGGTAATCCTCTACTAATCCACTTTTCTCCAAACCAGTTGGAGATGTATTCACTATAATTTTCAACCAGTGATAAATATTACAGTGATTCAACCAAAGTACAACAGCTTCCAACCAGTGGAAATCCGTGCCGTTGTAACACACTTGACTGCCTTGCACCTCTTGATCCTCGATCCTTGGATGCCTTTACAGTCTCGAACTTCAACCAGTGAAGTACCCCTAACTCAGGATTTAAGACACGAGTTTTTGTCTTCTCCAACTAAGAGATTCTTCAAGTATGAACTTTTTAGAACCGCTCTTTTCACGATGCTATAATTCGCTTTTAGATTGCTTGAATGCTTTGATCGCTTGAAAGTATGTTCGCACCGGGGTTTGCTCAACTTCAAATCTTCGGATATATATAGGTGTTGATCCATGAACATTCCTTCATAGCCGTTGCAAATATGTAACAAATCAGTCCGTTGGAGGGAGACTTCTTTGTTTATTCTTTTCTGAACGTTGCAAGGCTGGATTCCCATATTTTAATCTATCTTCCGACCGTTGTGAAGAATCTACATGTGATGCGCCGAATCTTTTGAATATAATACGATTAAAGTCTTCAAGGTGGGTCTGGATAGACTTTTTAATTCATATCTATTGCGGGAATCACTCCAATTTGTCTCTTCACGTTGCATGTGACTTTCCGTAATATTTGACTTTTCAACGCATGCTGATGTGGACTTGGAGTACTTGGCTGATCTTGACTAGGCTGATGTGCAGTTAACTTCTCTGTAGTCTGGACCTCTCTCATGTACACTGTTTAGGACTTGTCTGATCAGATGACTTGTCTGAGGTATCTTGACTGCAGTCTGGTCAAACATACCTGATGATTTTTGTTGACCAGAACTACTCTGACTTAACTCGGCTGTTCCTCTCAGATGAACTCAACTAATCTTTAGTACTTAGCTGGTTTTCAGCCTAACTTATTTTTGGCCTATAGAAGATACTCATTTGGTTCTTCTTTACATTTTGACAAGTTTTATACTTAACATTTGAATTTATATTAATGACATCATCAAAATCTAACAAGTATTCCTAACATGATGTTCTATCTTGACTTGCTGACAAGTTAAACATCTCGAAACAAATTCTGCGACTTCTCACTTCATATTACTCCACCAGTAATTTTGTTTCAAGTCTTTGTACATCTTGTAAGACCCCGGATGAATGGAATAAGGGGTAGCATGAGCTTCTCTCAAAATCGAGTTTTTTAACTCGTCATTCGCCGGTACGCATAACAGATTTTTAAATCGCAAAAGTCCATCCTCGTGGACCACTAATCCAGGGTCTTTCCCCTGAGTCATATCATCTCGAATGTGCAACAAAAATGGGTCCGAACCCTGCTTCTCCCTGATCACCTCCTCAAGTGGCGATGAAATCTCTCTAACATACAAATTTTCCCTTGTACTCGCTGTAACCAGACCTCGACCTCAGATCTTAGGAATTCCTATTGAAGCTCCTTCTGAACTGTTAAACGAGCAAGCATCTGCTCCTAAACGGACTTACGACTCAAGGCATCGGCGACAACGTTCGCCTTACCCGGGTGGTATAGTATCTCAATATCATAATCTTTGATTAGTTCCAACCACCACCTCTGTCGCATATTTAACTCCTTCTGAGTAAATATATACTTCAAACTCTTATGATTGGTGAATATATAACAGGTGACGCCATCAAGATAATGACGCCAAATCTTCAACGCGAAAACCACGGATGCTAGCTCCAGGTCGTGGGTCAGATAATTAACCTCGCAAGGTCTCAATTGCAGTGAAGCATAAGCAATAAATTTCCCATTCTGCATTAATACACATCCAAGACCGTGTCCTTACGCGTCACTATAAACCACAAATCCTTCCGTCCCTTGCGGCAAGGAAAGGGCAGGTGCTGAAATCAAACGACTCTTGAGTTCCTCAAAACTCCGCTGACACGCGTCAGATCACATGTATTTCTTATCCTTCCACAAAATGTTCGTCATGGGTTGAGCAATTTTATAAAATCCTTCCACAAATCGCCGATAATAACCAGCTAATCCGAGAAAACTTCGGATTTCCTTTATATTCTTCAGAGGTTGCCAATCTCGGATCACCTTCGTCTTCTGAGGGTCAACACGAACTCCGTCTGATGAAATTACATGTCCGAGAAACATCACTTTGGACATCTAGAACTCACATTTGGAAAAGTTTCCATAAAGTTGCTCTCGTCTCAACACGTCGAGAACCTGATGAAGGTGAAATTCATGCTCCTCACGGTCACGAGAATAAATTAAAATGTCATCAATGAAGACAACCACGAACTGATTCAAATAGTCGATGAAAACTCGATTCATTAATTCCATGAATACCGCAGGTGCATTAGTTAACCCAAACGGCATTACCACGAACTTATAATGACCATAGCGTGTTCAAAACGCCATCCTTGCGATATCCGACTCTCGAATTTGCAACTGATGATATCCAGATCTTAAGTCGATCTTGGAAAATACTGAAGCTCCCTGAAGTTGATCCAAAAGATCATCAATACGGGGTAGAGGATATTTATTCTTGATCATCACCTTGTTCAACTCCCGATAATCAATACACAAACGAAATGAACCATCCTTCTTCTTGACAAATAACACTGGTTCTCCCCACGGGGACGCACTCGGTCGGATATAACCTTTCTCGATCAAATCCTCCAATTGATTCTTCAGTTCCTGCATTTCGGTCGGGGCCATCCGATACGGTGCCTTCGATATTGGAGACGTACCAGGCTCCAACTCAATCGTGAATTCCACATCTCTTTGTGGAGGCAAACCAGGTAACTCATCTAGAAATACATCAGCATATTCTGTCACTATTGGAATATCCTCCAACATTATTGATGATTTCTTGGTTTTGGTCATATAGCACCAATAACCAACACACCCCTGACTGAGTAATTTCACTGCTTTCATCAATTTGATGACTCTCCCGGAACAGCTGGGATTACCTCCCTGAAATACACATTCGACCCCATCGTCTGAAATGATAGTGACCATATGCTTACGGACACTAATGATGGCATCGGGACGATCCATCCAATCAATACCCAAGATGACATCGTCTCTCGGAAAATCTACCACGATTAGGTCTGCTAACCAATCACGGCGATGAAACTTAATCGAACAATCCTTAATCTCCCGATTCCTGATAATTCTTCTACCATCAGGTAGACCAATGACATAAGGCTCACAACTAGTAGCACTACAACGTACTCTACTCAAACATGACTCGGAAATGAATGAATGCGATGCACCAATATCAAAAAGGATACACACAGGTTTAGATAGAATTTCGAGTGTACCTGAGATCATCCGGGCCTCCGGATCATCAGTCCTCTTCATCTCATAAATTCAGGGCTTGCTAGTCCCTGCACCGGACGCTCCTGTATGATGACTATGGGCTCCGCCTTTGTTTGCTCCTGTCATCTTAAACGACACAGACTGAATGGCCTGATTAGGTTTGGAGTCCCTTCGGAAAAAACGGGCCTTATGCTCAGCGATCCCACAGTTATTGCACGTGATAGTCTGCCTCGGACACTTGGTGCTGAAATGACCAAGTTCTCCACAGTTGAAACAGGTGATGGCCGAACTGGTCGCTCGGGACTGAGATTCCGCGGGTCTAGGCACCATAGGAGGTCGCTCAGAGAAAGTAGAGCCCGCACAATGCTTCTTGAAAGTTGCCTGACTGCCTTCAGACTGATTACGATTCTTTGACTTCTTGCTAGCAGATGAAGGTTGCTGCTTAGCAATCTCCTTAGCAGTAAGCTCATAAGTAAGAGCTTTCTCGATGAGCTCGGCCAGATTGGTACAATTGTGATTAAGAAACTGCATCCGCATACGAGGTTTAAACCTCTTGCTGAAATACTTGATCTTTTCTGCCTCGGAGTGAATAATAGATGAGGCAAAAGGAAGTAGCTCTTGAAATTTCTCGAAGATGGCGAGAACATCATCGTCTGCTGAGGGGTCAGGAGTGAGTAATTCCGATAACTTGGCCTCTCTGAGTGGGTCCGGATAATACCTCTCCATTATGAGAGTCTTGAATTGATCCCAAGTACATGATCCGTCGGTGGGCTTCAACGATGGCCACCATGAATGAGCGCTCTTACCCAGATAGTAAGCCGCAACTGAAACTTTGTGCCCTTCGGGACACTCCACCATCGCAAACAACTTCTCGAATTGCTCAAGCCAGTGAACAATATCCGCCGGCTCAGACGAGCCCTCAAAAGTAGGTGGTCTCTGGCGAGAGATGTCGCCAATAATACTGCTTACACCCCCTCTTTCCCCTGGGGTGGCGGCGGAGGAGCCTGCTGATTCTGAGCTGTGGAGTTCTGCATTGTCTCTATTATGCGTGCCATCTGGGCCATCATGCCCTGCATAAAAGCGAGTGGATCAACCCAAACACCTTCTGATTGAGCTGTGTCCCGGCTACGACTCCCTGACAGTGAATGATCATTTTCGGGTGAATGAGTGGCAGCGTCGCTGCTCGATGAGTTTGCATTTTTCCTCGCATTCGCGCGTGTATTCACATGAGCTCTTGGGTTTCGGCCCGCACCGCAGCCTCTTCCCCCGTGTCCTCTGCCTGCTCTCTCCATACTGAAGTAGGAAAGTCACAAGATAATTATAGATCTCGCATGAATATCGCATCATGATTACGTCATGAATTGATGAAAATGAGCATACGTGATCTAACACTGTGATTACATGAATGATTAACTGAGGTGACATGATTATCTGATGAAATTCTTGAAATGATTATCTTGAACAAGTTAACAAGATTAATGATACGATGCTCAAGATCAACAACTTAACAGTGAAATGAACTGAGTGATTAATGTGTTAACATGATCGACAAGATCAAAAATGAAAATGATGATTGAGGACTGTTGACTGTTGAATGATGAAGAGTGATTCTTATTGCCAGAAACTATGCCATGGCGTCATAATCTTACTGTTCTTTGGTCTGAGGGGCTCGGCTTTTGCACAGGTCACACGTGACGTGAAAGTCCAATTACTAGCCTGATGAACGATGATTTCAAATGAGACATGACTCGGAAGGTAGTATTCAAAACCAGGCTCCGATACCAACTCTGTAACACCCCAAACTAGGCGGATATTACAGTGCCGTGGACCCCCAACTAGGACCCACCAGGCAAATGAAACTTAATGAATTAAATAATATAATTGTAATACTGAACCACATTGTATCATTAATTACTCCAATGAGGAGTTTCAAGTACAACACACCCAGGAGAATACAGAATACATGTATATTTTATATGAAGATAAAATATACAACATGGAATGAAAATGAATATCCAAAACGGAAATCTGCAGCGGAATATAAATAAAGAAACATGAATAACTAAAAAAGGACTGGGGCCCCCTACTAGTACCACTGGGACTCCTCGCCGTCAATGTTCTCTTCCCATGCTTTAGCCTTGCCATGACCGAAAATAACATCCCCCAACGGTCGGCCATACGTAACAACAATCCTCAAGAGTTGAATAAACACAATCATGATATATCTTAATTATGAAATTAAGCTGAAGAGGAGAATCATAGTACGCCCGTAGTGGTATGTGCAAGTGCACAAGATGAGTGTCCGAAAACACCCATCCTTGTACCTAATTAGTCTCACGGAGGTACGTTACCGTGTGCACAGTCCATTGTGTCGGTGAACCCGAACACATGATCATCATGTGCCTGACTAAAATTCCACACATCCCCACCCGGCCACGCAATATAAACCCAGAAGGTCATATGAACAAGAATGACCATGAAGAATATTAATGAATAACAATCCGACGAAGTCAAGAATGACTCACCGAGATGAAATAAGAGTGAAATGAATGATAGCTCACTGAAATGATTGGAACCGTCGTTCCTCGTGAATGAAGTGATTATTTGATAATCACAATTCTCAATACGGTTAATACATTATGAATGAGTTATGATTATGAATGAACAACAACGAAAGGAATGAGTATCCTTTTAACTGAGTAAGAATTAACTTACACAAAACCGGTGAAGAATGTCCTTCCTAGAACAAACGTCCTAAAATGAGATGTCGGTCGCTCGAACAACCTTGAATAACACAATTACCAATAATCCGCTTAATATACGTATCAAGCATGAATCATGACCAACTCAAAGGTCGACACAACAATATCCAAACTCATTGAGGTATTCAAACAAACACTTAACGAACATCATCATTTGATTAAAACCAATCCCAAATATATCGAAACCAAACTCCAAAATGAGTAGTTCAATCCAACAAAACACCTTCAATGATATCAATAATCCAATAGGAACCCACAATTCACGGTTATGACAACCATAATCGGAAACCCCCAAAAATAACCAAAGTCAACATCAAGGGTTCTTGATTAATTCTCCAAATATTCATTAAATCCGAAAAACATATCAATAATTCCATAGGAATATATGTATCCATGGTAGATAATCCATATCTAACATATTCCAACATAATAGCAAGCTTACACGAATAGATCGAAGGGAAAAATACTCAAATCCGAAATTCTAGATCTAAGAGATCATTATCTTGATTTGATGTGTTGGAGTGGATGAAATGATGATTAATCCGAATGATAAGCTTGAAGATTATGATAGATGGATTTAGCTCGAAGAAATCTCTCCAAAATGCCCAAAATTGCCCAAAACCGACGAAGGAATGAAGTGGAATGAAAAAAAATGACGAATCCGGACTGCCTTTGTCAATATATCTGGTCGACTTAGTGCACGCTATAACCTGATATGTAGCGTGCGCTAATGGGTTAACCGGACAGTCCAGTGACTTCTGACTATCTCGTTAGCGTATGCTACGAACTTGGTAGCATGTGCTAACGTCCTCCCGATAGCATGCGTTAACCCAAAAAGTTAGCGTGCACTAACTGATATCCGATGCCCAATGACTGAAGTCCAGAACCTCATGTTCTTTGATCTGCTCGCGATAGCGTACGCTACACCCAAAACTCAGCGTGCGCTACTACACCATTAGCGTACGCTAATATCCACTCATAGCGTACGCTATGAATGATTCCGAATCAGTCCAGTACCCACTGGACTCTGCCTGATCGACCTTAGCGCGCGCTACACTGCTAGCCTAGCGTGCACTATCCGAACTCACTAGCGCACGCTACATACCATTCGTAGCATGCGCTACTACAACTCAACTGCAGTCCAGTGCGATGGTTAACGTACGTAAAGGCTGTCCATAGGCCACTGACTAAAATGTGCCCATCTTTCACGTACATAAGCCTTTCTTACGTACGTAAGGCTCCAGACTGTAGCGTACGCTACGTTTGGCGGATAGCGTACATAATGAGGAGTTGACTCGTTTGTCTTCTAGCCCGCCGAAAGTAGCTCAATCCGCGTCAAAAGGAAGATTCCGCTCGGGAGACCAAACCGTTACGTACATAACAGAGCTACATTAATGTACGTAATACATCAATTTAGCGTACGTTATGAATATACTATAACGTGCATTAGACATTCAATCCCTTAGCCACATATCACATTTTAACCATCTCGGAGTGACCATCCTTCCCACTCGTCAACAATTATCGGGGAACAAGGCGTTGGCCACCGTCATATTCGCACCGACGATTGCCTAACGGCGTCAAGGCGTGTCACCTCCATTTCATCCACATCGCACAATGTATAACATTTAATGAAATGAATAAATAAAGAAAAATAACATCACATTATAAGAAATCACACAGTACAAGGTAATTAAGCATGAAATACCGATGGTAATACATATCACCCCCCTTAAAAATAGTTTCGTCCCGAAACTAAGAAAATAACTCGGGATGACTCTCCTTCATGCTCGACTCGTTTGCACACGACCATGGGTCCCATCGTGGGCACCGCCATGTGCACCATCGTGTGCACACGACCATGGGTCCCATCATGGGCACGGCCGTGTGCGCCATCGTGTGCACATGAACTTTTGGTATTTTTTGCCAATTTGATTTATTGTGTTATCTAGAAGGATGTTTTGTGATTCTATAATTACTTGTTCAAACATTAATTACTATATAACTTCTTATACAAACTAGTATTTGTCATTTCGTGTAATTCATTAGTATATGAGATATTTCATACAGATGATGAACTTATCCTTGCGAACTAATACATTGAGAACATATAGACTACACATGATATGCAATATATTATGTTAATTCAATCAATAACTTTTTAAATAAGTGTATCGTTATCAAATACTTGTTAATATATAAGTAACAACACCTAAATTGATGAGTAATTTAAGAAATTGGTTAACATTGTTGATGTTCTTGTGCACACGACCGTGTGTCCCATCGTGGGCACGACCGTGTGCAACATCATTTGCACACGTGGATACACTGCCAATTTGACACCGTAGACACCGTGACACCTGGTTGCCAACGTGGCACACGATCGGAGCACACGATCATACCCATCGTGTGCACCATCGTGTGCCCTACAAAAGACAGCATCAAATTATTTTATTATAAAATCCCATCGTGGGTCCCCCCTCTTTCAATATAATCCCATTCTCCTGGACCGAGAGTGAAATACGTGAACCGTAGTCCCCCCTTTTCACTCTAAACCCTAATTAATTAAAATCAGTTAAAATCCATTAAAATCAAATACGCAAAATGAGCGGCCGATTACGAGAAAGCGATTTAGGAGGAATCGAAGCACCTCTACCAAAAATAATAAGGAGGATACCTCTCCCAACCCACCATACAGAACTAGGCCGAGAGGAAGATATTTAATGCTCAGAGTAAGTTTTTTGATTTTGTTATATGTGTAGTGTGTACTGCGAATTAATGTGTTTCATGAAAAAGGGCCTATTTAAAAACACTGCGAGTACTCCAGTCATACTAGATGGTGATGATGATGATGATTTAGAGATTTATGAGAAGAAAAGTAAAGACGTTATTTTAGAAGAAGAAGTTCATGAAGATGGTGATACAAGGCTAAAGATATAGCAACAGATGGGGGAAAAGGGATCCAAGTGATTGTCGTTTTTAAGTTATTATTAGATATTTTGGTATGATGGCGATGAACTTTTGTATTGTAAAGTTATATGCTTTTGGTGTAAACTATTGCTCTTTAAAGTGAGCTACTTTGTTATGGTTAATTTTGCCTCCATAATCACCTTTATTTGCTTTACGTTACTGAACACTTAAATTTCAATTCAAAGATAAAGAAAATAGACACAAAATTATGCATTTCAACTAATAATCAGAATACTGAATCAATAAATGGTCCATCGAGGATCAAAATATCAGCACATGATTGTTTCTAGTAAGTCACAAAATATAAAAATACATAAGCAATTTAAGTTTCATGGTATGCACATCCCCTTATGCCATGGTCATCATTACGACAAATGCTACACCTCTTCTTCTGCAGGCGCCTTTGCCTCATTTGTTCATCCATTCCTTGAGTTTCTTTAGGGATATTCAAATCCACACCACCTATGGGAATGAATGCTTTGCAAGATTTTCTATTGTGGCCGGTTCCTTTACACCTACCGCACACCTGAGGCCGTCCACCTGTGGGCAAATTTTCAATATCGGACTGTGCACAACTCATCCTTGGTCGGCCGGCTTGTCGTACCCCCTGGAGGTAAGCAAACAATGGATGACATCTCTGGTGGGACATTCCACTCACCAGGATGTGGGATAGGATTAATATGCTATTTATAAGTCTCTCTAAGGCCTTGTTGTTTGAAATAATGACTAATAAAATCATACACAGACAAACCATTGCCGGCGCGCCTGTTACAATAAGCAATTATGTCAAGGTTGTAGTGTAGGATAATGTATTTTTGATACTGATGAGCATGTATTTTACCTTTTTATCCAGATATGTTCTGTTGGAAAACTGGTTTATGGTTCAGTTGGTAAATCCAGACTAGCCATGTATTGCACACGATGGCAGCACACGATGGCAGCACACGATCGTGCCCATCGTGGGTTACGATCGTGTGCATCTTGCCCACGGTCATGGGCTGCTGATGTCGTGTGCATCCTGCCATGAACGTGTGCACACCATCATGCACACGATGGCAGCACACGATCGTGCCCATCGTGGCTTACGATCGTGTGCATGTTGCTCAAGACCATGACCATGTGCACACGACAGCATAGATAAAAACATTGAATGGTGTGCACATTAGAGCAAAATAATTACCTTATAGCGGCAACAGCATGACGACATGGAATCTGATCAAAATCAAACTCACGACAACAACATGTCCAGGTTCAAAGGTCGACCTCATAAGAAACTTTGTTTTCTTCAACTTTATAAACAAGTGGGGTGGTAGCTCGAATGGTAAGAGTCAGACTCGCTTGCACAGAGTCAGAGAGCTTTTTAAAAGTGTGCATTGTCAACTCATGGTCTCTTGATGTAGCTTCTCCCTGCTTCTCATCAAACCAGTTCTCTAAAATTAGGCGAAATATCTCAAGTAACAAGCAAATAGGTAAACGCCTCGCCCACAATATACGATTATTAAAGCATTCAATAGCATTGGATGTCAAGAAGTTATAGCATCGTATCGGACACTTCGACCTAGCCCACCTCTCTAGCCCAATTTTAGAAAGGCACCTGCGAGCCCCATTAGGGCTTTCAATATGTAGTTTCGAAAAGTAGTTTTCAAAAACTTCTTCACGATGCGTGTAGGCTGTTAGGAGTATGCCATCGAATGCCACTCAGAGGATGTTGAGTGACGGCATTGTACTTGTAATTATGTAAATCATCAATATAGGGCAATAGATGTTTCTTTATTTACTGGTAGTTACTGACATTCCTAACTCGTAAATATACATATAGAAACTAGTCCGAGTATTTGAGAGCAACACGTTCCACTCCTTATTGGATAAGGGGGTCGGCATGGAAAGGTTTATAGCTCGAATACTTAATTTTTCGCAAGTCGATGAAACTTGGTAGGCGTTAAGTTTATGTGAAGACTTGTATGACGTGTTCTTTGACATGGAGAGTGCCTGTCGAATACCAATGGTTAGTGGGAGCATACGTTATAGGTATGCTGATTGGATTAGTATACTCAAACCGACTCACCCTCGATTCGTCACACGGATTTCACTCCGGGACAGTCGATGATGGAATTGAAAGGTTGTGATAGGTATTCATGAACCTTCGACTTGAGGTTTTAGTAGGGATGTGCTTGTGACGTCAAGATTTTCATTAGAGTAGTTCGACCCTGTAAACCGGGAGGCGGGTGTCAATCTCGATGTGCATCTTGATGGGCAAGTAGCAGGTCCTACTGAATACCAAGATAGAATTCTTTCTCCCGTTAGTGAGCGGGTTATATGCCCTATGCGGTTATTGGCAGATGAGATCATAAGTCTTTGGCCAAAGCATTTGAGCTAGTTGTATTGGATACACGAGAGCTCGATGATCTCGATTTGCATTAACGCATGCATAGCGTCAAGTACAGATAGGGTTTGACTGACCGTGACCCTATAACTTGATCGGGACATTTGAAAGAAGGGTTTATACATATACTGGTATTCATGACAGAATGGTTCTTGAATGATCCCAATAATTCGTTCTCAGTTGGGGTACGGTGTAGGCCGCCAGGCTGGCTAGGTGGTGCTACTACTCTTTGGTTCCTCCCATTGCTGACTGAGACGGGCCTACCGAGTTACGCAATCGGATTGACGATGTAATGAATTGAGCTTATTCTCTCTTTATAAATATTAGATATTGGATATCTAATTTATTGGACATTGGATGTCTAATTAAATTTAGGACATTGGATGTCTAAATTAATTTATTGGATAAATTAATTTATGGCCTAATGAATTAAATAAATTACTGGGTGATTAATTTAATTCATAGATATATTATTTCTTAGAGAAATTAATTATTTTGTATTTGATATGATTAATTAATTGGATTAATTAATCGATATAAATACATTGGAACGGAATTGGAGTTTATCTGTTTGGACTCACGGGAGTCTGAAACGAACCGAACTCATCCGTTTTCTTCTAGAGGCCACCCCACCTTATCCCTTCCCTCTTTGTCTTGGTCTTTTCCTTAGTTGGAGGAAGACTAAAGACTTTAGAGATATCATATCTCTTAATATATTGAAAAGGGAGATATGGTAGGTGATAAAAAGAAGAATAAAAGAAGAGAAGAAAATCCCACTCACCACCCTTGGAACAAATCCGTGAGTTTTAGAGTGAGAAAGGAAACAGAGTTTTCCAAGTCTTCTTGTTCTTCTTCTTCATGAAAATAGAAAGAGATAGAGAGAGTAAGATTAAAACACTTAGTGTGTAATAATCTTAACATACAAAGATTCATCACTTGATTCTAGCCGTAACCTTAGAGGTTAATCGGGTGATCGTCGTTCCGTTCATTTCTCCGGCGCGTGACAAGTAGAGATGCGGTATTTCGGTGTTGGTCATCTAAGAGCTTGGAGCGGATTGGGTCGAAGAGAAATCATCTAAAGCTTGGGAAATAGATCAAGAGAAGTATACCATTAAATCAACGGACTACAAGGGTATGTTTTCTCGTATCTCTTGTGTTTCGTATTATATTCGTATATACGTAGCTCGATCGATCCTCGTAGGGATTCGGATCGAATTAATTTTCGTTTTACCGCTTCCGCTGGGCCTTTGTTTTAGGCACTGAATTCCAACAGTGGTATCTGAGTGTAGGTCTTGCGATCATATACGATATTTGCATTTGGAATGCTTGATTATATGGTGGTATATGTTTTTTTCGTTCGTTGTAGTTATATTTTTTGTAAGTTTATGTCTAAATATAAATCTTAATTTCTAGAAAATGTGATTTATATTGAATATATGAATGTTTGAAAATATAAATATTGGATATCCGGTCAAAAACTAGCCCGAATTGCCGTTGGGACGGTCAGGAGTGGTCGGAAGAGGGCCCGCGGCCCGTGGCTCGGGGCCACGGCCCAGGCTGTTGCAGCCCACATCAGACTTTTTGGATGGGGTTGCAGCCCAAGGCTCGAGGGGCCACACGGGCCGGGCTGGGCAGCCCTACTTGCTGCCTGGTGATGTTTCGGGCGCGGTCCAGCCCCTTTCGAACCCGTTTCGGGCTTTTTTTTTCATGTATTCCTAAAAATTGATTTCCCACACTTCAAATTGGATTTAATATTTTTAAAATGATATATGGTATTTCATTTTATAAGGGAAAATTTATTTATTGGAATACTTGCGATCGACTGAATTATTTTGAACGTTTTCATATTACCGATTGTGTGAATCGATTGGATCGGTTCGTATTGTTGATTGGATCAATGTATCTCTACGCTTTCCATTTATATAGTATTTATTGGATGAATACTTTTGAATGGGGATGTGGTTCATGGACTTAGTTTTGAATCATTCATTTTATTCGATTGGGTCGTAAAGGCCGTTTTGAGCCTATTTATTTTACTAGAAATATTTGTATCTAGGATGTAATTTTCAATGTAAAATTTATATGTAATGATGAAGACCAGAGGAATATCCGTTTTGAGAAGACATAGATTCAAGACGAAGACTTGTAATTAGATTACGGAGTTTTTTTTTTAGGAACGGTCCATAAACCACATGTTGGTAGCAACTAGGTTGTGAATGGTTGTTTCATATTGTATGAATGCCTCAAACGCGCATAAATGAATTAATGTGCAAAGTGTAACATTAATCGCGAAAATCATCTAAAGCTTCGGGAATAGAGAGAGTAAGATTAAAACACTTAGTGTGTAATAATCTTAACATACAAAGCTTCATCACTTGATTCTAGCCGTAACCTTAGAGGTTAATCGGGTAATCATCGTTCCGTTCGTTTCTCCGGCACATGACAAGTAGAGACGCAGTATTTCGGCGTTAGATTATCCAAAAGATTGTTGTTGCTTTACAAGCACAGTTCCTGGAAGATGAGTTCATTCAGGAAGGCGGAGCCGGTAGAAGTATTTCTTTGGAAGAATACAATGAAACTCCTAAGGAGACACCTGTGCAAGAAATTGGAACCGAACCTTCTAAAACACAAGTACAACCACCTCGTAGGTCTAGTAGGGTGTCTCATTTACCTGAGAGGTATGGGCTTGTGCACTTGGAGGAGCTGGGTCTCCATGAGGTTCTAAGTGATAGCCAAGAGACCGACCCAACGACCTATGACCAAGCGATGGTGGATGTAGACTCTGCAAAATGGCCTGATGATATGGAAGCTGAGTTAGACTCGATGCCTGTCAATCAGGTCTGGACTCTTGCAGACCGCCCCAAGGGCATAGTGCCTATTGGGAACAAGTGGATCTATAAGAGAAAGACTGATGGTGTTGGCACGGTATTTCGCCTATAAGGCCAGGCTTGTGGCAAATGGTTATATTCAGAAAGAAGGGATCGACTACCATGATACCTTCTCGCCTGCAGATATGATCAAGTATATTCGCATGATACTTGCTATAGCTGCCTACCACGATTATGAGATATGGCAAATGGATGTAAAGACGACTTTCCTTAATAGATTCCTCAAGGAGGAAATCTATATGGAGCAGCCAAAAGGCTTTGTGTCCGAAGTCGATATTTAGAAAGTGTGCAAGCTTCAGCGTTCCATTTATGGACTGAAGCAAGCGTCGCGTAGTTGGAACCTTCGTTTTGACGAGGCAGTTAAAGAGTTTCACTTCGTGCAAAATAAAGAGGAACCTTGTGTATACAAGAGAGTTAGTGATAGAAAGATCACATTCTTAGTACTATATGTGGATGACATTCTACTAATAGGAAATGATGTGGGAATGCTCAGTTCTGTGAAAGCTTGGCTTTCGAGTAATTTCTCTATGAAATACTTGGGAGAAGCAACCTATATTCTTGGAATTCGGCTCTACCAGGATAGAGCGAAGAGAATTATAGGTCTTTCCCAAGCCCTCGATATAGATAAAATCTTAAAGTGATTTAAGATGGATGATTCTAAAAGAGGGTTCCTACCGATGCGACATGGAATAAAACTCTCCTTGAAGATGTGTCCTCAAAGTGAGGAACAACGAAAGGAAATGAGTAATATACCATATGATTTGGCTGTGGGTAGCTTTATATATGCTATGTTGTGTACGAGACCTGATATTGTGTATGCTGTAAGCGTGGTGAGTAGGTTTCAGGTAAACCCAGGTAGGGAACATTGGATTACCATAAAGAACGTTCTCAAGTACTTAAGAAGGACTAGAGATATGGTTCTGATGTATGACGATGGAGAATTGGATGTGGTGGGATTCACTGATTCGGAATTCCAAGGACTGAAGGATGATTCGATGTCTACTTCTGGCTACATATTTACTCTTAATGGAGGAGCAGTATCTTGGCGTCGTGCCAAGCAAAGCGTGACTGCTGATTCCACCTATCAGGCTGAGTATCAAGCAGCCTCGGAGGCTTCCAAGGAAGGGTTCTGGATTAAGAAGTTTCTGGGAGAACTTCAAGTGATATCATGTGCTGAGCTTCCTATTATGCTGTATTGCGACAACGACGGAGCTGTAGCACAGGCCAAGGAGACGAGGTTTCACAACAGTACCAAGCACATTGAGAGGAAGTATCATCTCGTAAGAGAATTTGTTCGCAAGGGATACATTGTGTTGCATAGAGTAGACTCAGCCGACAACGTTGCTGATCCACTGACCAAGCCACTTTCTCAGACTAGCTTGGAGCGTCATCTGGAGAACATGGGTATTAGATACCATAGTTTGTGGCATTGAGTGTAAGTGGGATATTGTTAGGAGTATGCCCTCGAATGCCACTCAGAGGATGTTGAGTGAGGGCATTGTACTTGTAATTATGTAAATCATTAATATAAGGCAATGAATTCTTCTGTATTTACTGGTAGTAACTGGCATTCCTAACTCGTAAATATACATATAGAAACTAGTCCGAGTATTTGAGAGCAAAACATTCCACTCCTTATTGGATAAGGGGGTCGGCACTGGAAAGGTTTATAGCTCAAATACTTAATCGTTCACAAGTCGGTGAAATTTGACTGGGCGTTAAGTTTATGTGAAGACTTGTATGACGAGTTCTTTGACATGGACAGTGCCTGTCGAACACTAATGGTTAGTGGGAGCACACGTTATAGGTATGCTGATTGGATTAGTATTCTCGAACCGACTCACTCTCGATTCGTCACACGGATTTCACTCCGGGACAGTCAATGATGGAATCAAAAGGTTGTGATAGGTATTCGTGAACCTTCGACTTGAGGTTTTAGTAGGGATGTGCTTGTGACGTCAAGATTTTCATTAGAGTAGTTTGACCCTGTAAACTGGGAGGCGGGGGTCAACCTCGATGTGCATCTTGACGGGCAAGTAGCAGGTCCTACTGAATACCAAGATAGAATTCTTTCTCCCGTTAGTGAGCGGGTTATATGTCCTATGCGGTTATTGGCAGATGAGATCATAACTTTTTGGCCAAAGCATTGGAGCTAGTTTTATTGGATACACGAGAGCTCGATGATCTCAATTTTCATTACCGCATGCATAGCATCAAGTACAGATAGGGTTTGACTGACCGTGACCCTATAACTTGATCGGGACATTTGAAAGAAGGGTTTATACGTATACTAGTATTCACGACAGAATGGTTCGTGAATGATCCCAATCATTCGTTCTCAGTTGAGGTATGGTGTAGGCCGCCAGGCTTGCTAGGTGGTGCTACTACTCTTTGGTTCCTCCCATTGCTGACTAAGACGGTCCTACTAAGTCACGCAATAAGGTTGACGACGGAATGAATTGAGCTTATTTTCTCTTTATAAATATTCGATATTGGATATCTAATTCATTGGACATTGGATGTCTAATTAAATTTGGGACATACAAATACTTAGTAAGATTAAAACACTTAGTGTGTAATAATCTTAACATATAAAGCTTCATCACTTGATTCTAGCCGTAACCTTAGAGGTTAATCGGGTGATCATCGTTCCGTTCGTTTCTCCAGCACATGACAAGTAGAGACGCAGTATTTCGGCGTTAGATCATCCAAGAGATTGGAGCGGATTGGATCGAAGGGAAATCATCTAAAGCTTGGGGAATAGCTCAAGAGAAGGATACCATTAAACCAACGAACTACAAGGGTATGTTTTCTCGTATCTCTTGTGTTTCGTATTATATTCGTACATACGTAGCTCGATCGATCCTCGTAGGGATTCGGATTGAATTAATTTTCGTTTTACCGCTTCCGATGGGCCTTTGTTTTAGGCACCGAATTCTAACAGTGGTATCAGAGCGTAGGTCTTGCGATCGTATATACGATATTGGCATTTGGAATGCTTGATTAGATGGTGAATGATTTGGAATCATTTATAGTCATAATCGTGGTTTATATTTTTTCGTTCGTTGTTTCGTAAGCTTATGTCTAAATATAAATCTTAATTTCTGAGAAATGTGATTTATATTGAAGACATGAATGTTTGAAAATATAAATATTGGATATCCGGTCGAAAAACTAGCCCCGAATTACCGTTGGACGGTCCGGGAGTGGTCCGGAAGAGGGGGGACCGCGGCCCAGGGCTGTTGCAACCCACATCAGACCTTTCTGGACTGGGGTCCGCGGCCCAAGGCTCAGGGGGCCGCAGCCCAGGGCTGCTGGGCAGCCCTACTTGCTGCTTGGTGACGTTTCGGGTGCGGTCCAGCCCTTTCGGACCCGTTTCGGGCTTGTTTTCTTCGTGTATTCCTAAAAATTGATTTCCCACACTTCAAATTGGATTTAATATGTTTAAAATGATATATGGTATTTCAGTTTATAAGGGAAAATTTATTTATTGGAATACTTGCGATCGACCGAATTATTTTGAACATTTTCATTGTGTGAATCGATTGGATCGTTTCGTATTGTTGATTGGATCAATGTATCTCTACACTTTCCATTTAAATAGTATTTATTGGATGAATGCTTTTGAATGGGGATGTGGTTCATGGACTTAGTTTTGAATCATTCATTTTATTCGATTGGGTTGTAAAGGCCGTTTTGAGCCAATTTATTTTACTAGAAATATTTGTATCTAGGATGTAATTTTCAATATAAAATTTATATGAAATGACGAAGACCAGAGGAATATCCATTTTGAGAAGACATAGATTCAAGACGAAGACTTGTAATTAGATTACGGAGTTTTTGTTTTCTAGGAACGGTCCATAAACCACATGTTGGTAGCAACTAGGTTGTGAATGGTTGTTTCATATTGTATGAATGCCTCAAACGCGCATAAATGAATTAATGTGCAAAGTGTAACATTAATCGCGAAAATTCTACCACGACAAATTATTAAGTTTATAAGGTTTCAAGGTTTTCCTTCCCTCCATCGAGCTTTTGGGAAATTGAAATCCAAACCAGATGTGCTATGCTTCCGAGTTATCGGGGTAGTCGTTCGGGGAGGATGGATAAATTACCAGGAGCGCATTGGATGCCTTCGGTTGCAGTAAATTTTATCCCTAGAAACCTGATAGGTTTCCGGATAAGATTCAATTGTGAAACTAATTTGCGTCGATGGTATAAACTTAACTTGTTTACGAACCATAGAAACTATATAGGTTGAGGGGAGTGAACAAGGGGAAAAAGAAGATCGAATCATCCATTATATGGGTTGGTGTTGGACACCACTTTATGAAAATTAATAGACTAGAAACCTGTTTGGTTGCCCTCTATTAAGATTTATAAAGAACTCGATCACCGCTATGAAGTAGAGCGACGATACTTCCGGATTTCACACGGGAGTGTGTTATTTCGATAAAAATAGTGGGAGCTGGGTAACAAGAATAGAAAAGACCTTAATTCTATACTCAGATCATAATATAACAAGTCACTAATTAATATGTTATACTTAATGCAGACATAACTCTCAATATGACTATGAATCCACTCGCAATTCTACTCGAGAAGAACACCCTGATTGGACCTAACTTTGTGGATTGGCTCTGCAATCTGATGATTGTCCTCATTATAGAGGCACTGGGATACGTCTCAGAGACGGACATTCCGGGGCCTCCTGTGCGGACCAGAGCTAATCAGGAAGAGATTGAAAACCACGAAAAGTGGGTTAAGGATGACGTAAAAGTCCATGCTTACATGATGGCTTCTATGTCTAATGAGCTTCAGAGAGCTCATGAGAAAATGACTTCTGCTAGGCAGATTCTATCTCACTTAACCGAGCTTTATCGTGAGCACAACAGAACTGCTAGATATGAGATATATAAGCAACTGTTCGGTGCAAGGATGAAGGAAGGTGACAAGGTTGGGGAACACGTCCTCAAAATGATATACATGATCGAGAGATTGGAGGCTCTTTATTTTAAAATGGATACTTCTCTCCAAGCCGACCTTATCCTTCAGTCTCTCCCTCATTCCTTCTCACAGTTTGTTATGAACTTTAACTGCAATGAGATTGCATGTAATTTAGGTGGGCTAATGAAAAAACTTGTGACCGCTCAGTCTCAGATGAAGACTCCGCGGATGAAAGAGTCTGCTCTTGTGATTTCTTCTAGACCCCGAAGGTCTAAGAACAAGAAAAAAAAGACCAAGAAGCAAACTGGACCACATGTCAAGGACTTCAAGGGCAAGGGCAAGGCCCCAACGGTTCCGAAGAATAAGAAGAAGAAGGATGCTTGTATCAAGTTCGGTGAGATGGGCCACTGGGATAGAGACTGTCCGATTCTTCATGGCACTTCAGGTACATAACTTTTAGTTTTGGAAACAAATTGTTCTGCTACTGTATTTTCTACTTCCTGGATACTGCATTCTGGAGCTAGTTCTCATATTTGTACCGTGAACCAGGATCTGGAACAAAGTAGGGATCTCGGAGCTGTAGAAGTAATGATCACTGTCGGAAGCGGGCAAAGTGTCGAGGCAACCGACATAGGATCACTTCCTTTGGGTTTAGAATCCGGCTTTGTTTTAACTTTATAAGATGTACTTGTTTTGCCCAAGGGGCACAAAAACATTGTATCTATTCCGGTCATGGACCGAAAAGGCTTTTCATTTTTCATTGGTGATGGTTCCTGCAAAATTTATTTCAGAAATAAACTAGTAGGTACTGCTACATTGTTAAATGGATTGTATCATCTAAATCTCATCAACAAAGTAGTTGTGAATACTATGACTAGAAAACGTGGTAGGGATGAAACCGATCAAGTTTTGAAATGGCATCTTAGAATTGGTCATGTTGGTCAGACCAAGGTTTACAAGATGGAAAAAGATGGACTTATGGGTCCATTGGGATCGGATCCCTTTCCTACTTGTGAATCTTGCCTTAAAGGCAAAATGACTAAGTCCCCCTTCACAGGGACTTTTGAAAGAGCCACTGATAAACTGGGATTAATCTATACCGACGTATGTGGTGTATTGGAATCAGCGCGTGATGGATATTAATATTTCATTATGTTTATAGACGATCATACTAGGTATGGTTATTTATACTTAATGAAACATAAATCTGAGGCCTTTGAGAAATTCCAGGAATTCAAGGCCCTAGTCGAGAAACAAACTTGTAATCATATCAAAGCACTTCGGTCGGACCGAGGTGGCGAGTATATGAGTACAGAGTTTGACGAGTTCCTTAAGGAACATGGAATAGTTTCACAACTAACACCTCCAGGTACTCCCCAGTTAAATGGTGTGTCAGAAAGAAGGAACCGGACCCTGTTTAACATGGTCCGTTCCATGCTGGGCTATACTGACTTACCGATTTACCTGTGGGGGTATGCACTCCTGACTGCCTCTTACATCTTGAACAGATGTCCTTCCAAATCCATTCCTAAAACTCCACATGAGATGTGGGAGGGCAGGAAACCAAGCCTTAATCATATTAGGATTTGGGGATGTCCCGCCTATGTCAAGAAGACTAAGGTGGAAATGTTGGAAGCGAGGTCCGCGAAGGGACGTTTCATTGGATTCCCGTCTGGGACGATGGGTTATCTATTCTACATGCCCGAAGATCGAAAGATCGTTGTTTCTTTACAAGCACACTTCCTGGAAGATTAGTTCATTCATGAAGGCGGAGCAGGTAGAAGTATTTCTTTGGAAGAATACAATGAAACTCCTAAGGAGACACCTGTGCAAGAAATTAGAACCAAACCTTCTGAAACACAAGTACAACCACCTCGTAGGTCTAGTAGGGTGTCTCATTTACCTTAGAGGTATGGGCTTGTGCACTTGGAGGAGCTGGGTCTCCATGAGGTTCCAAGTGATAGCCAAGAGACCGACCCAACGACCTATGACCAAGCGATGGTGGATGCAGACTCCGCAAAATGGCGTGAAGCTATAGAAGCTGAGATAGACTCGATGCATGTCAATCAGGTCTGGACTCTAGTAGACCGCCCTAAGGGCATAGTACCTATTGGGAACAAGTGGATCTACAAGAGAAAGACTGATGATGATGGCAAGGTTGACGCCTATAAGGCCAGGCTTGCATAAAAGGGTTATACCCAGAAAGAAGGGATCCACTACCACGATACCTTCTCACTCGTAGCTATGATCAAGTCTATTCACATGATGCTTGCTATAGCTGCCTACCACGATTATGAGATATGGAAAATGGACGTAAAGATGGATTTCCTTAATGGATTCCTCGAGGAGGAAATCTATATGGAGGAGCCTAAAGGCTTTGTGTCCGAAGTCGATATTCAGAAAGTGTGCAAGCTTCAGCGTTCCATTTATGGACTGAAGCAAGCGTTGCATAGTTAGAACCTTCGTTTTGACGAGGCGGTCAAAGAGTTTGACTTCGTGCAAAATGAAGAGGGACCTTGTGTATACAAGAGAGTTATTGGGAGCAAGATCGCATTTTTAGTACTCTGTGTGGATGACATTCTACTAATAGGAAATGATGTGGGAATGCTCAGTTCTGTGAAAGCTTGGCTTTCGAGTAATTTCTCCATGAAAGACTTGGGAGAAGCAACCTATATTCTTGGAATTCGGCTCTACCAGGATAGAGCGAAGAGAACGATAGGTCTTTCCTAAGCCCTCGATATAGATAAAATCTTAAAGTGATTTAAGATGGATGATTCTAAAAGAGGGTTCCTACCGATGCGACATGGAATAAAACTATCCTTGAAGATGTGTCCTCAAAGTGAGGAACAACGAATGGAAATGAGTAACATACCATATGCTTCGGCCGTGGGTAGCCTTATGTATGCTATGTTGTGTACGAGACCTGACATTGCGCATGCTGTAAGCGTGGTGAGTAGGTTTCAGGCAAACCCAGGTAGGGAACATTGGACTGTTGTAAAGATCGTTCTCAAGTACTTAAGAAGGACTAGAGATATGGTTCTGATGTATGGCGGTGGAGAATTGGATGTGGTGGGATTCACTGATTTGGACTTCCAAGGACTGAAGGACGAATCGATGTCTACTTCTGGCTACATATTTACTCTTAATGGAGGAGCAGTATCTTAGCATAGCGCCAAGAAAAGCTTGCATGTACTTGGATCGACTCGTCTTTGCAAATCCAGTAGCAAGGCACCAAATAAAGGAACTTAATGAGAAATATATTAAGAAATATCGATATGGTTTAGCTGCTAAAATCTTTATGTTGTCGTTAGACATGTAAAATGGTTTATGGTGTGTTGGGTTGTGGCAAGATTAATGTGTCGTGTTGTTAAATATTTATGTTGTCGTTAGACAGTTTTGACAAGATTAATGTGTTGTGATGTTAAATCTTTAAGTTGTCGTTAGACAGTTTTGGCTCTGTGTTGCACACGATCGTGGCCATCGTGGGTTAAGATCGTGTGCAACCTGCCCACGGTCATGGGTTGCTACTGTCGTGTGCCCACGATTGCTGCCATGACCGTGTGCACACGACCATGTGCACACGACCGTGTGTCCCATTGTGGGCAAGGCCGTGTGCAGCATCATGTGCACACGACTGTGGGTCCCATCGTGGGCATGGCCGCGTGCACCATCGTGTGCACACGACCATGGATCCCATCATGGACACGGTCGTGTGCTCCATCGTGTGCACATGAACTTTTGGTATTTTTGCCAATTTGATTTATTGTGTTATCTAGAAGGATGCTTTGTAATTCTAAAATTGCTTGTTCAAATATTAATTACTATATAACTTGTTATACAAACTCGTATTTGTCATTTCATGTAATTTATTAGTATATGAGATATTTCATACATATGATGAACTTATCCTTGTGAACTAATACATTGAGAATATATAGACTACACATGATACGCAATATATTATGTTAATCAATCAATAAATTTTTAAATAAGTGTATCGTTATCAAATACTTGTTAATATATAAGTAACAACACCTAAATTGACGAGTAATTTGAGAAATTGGTGAAAATTGTTGATGTTCTTGTGCACACGACCGTGTGTCCCATCGTGGACACGGCCGTGTGCACCATCGTGTGCACATGAACTTTTGGTATTTTTGCCAATTTGATTTATTATATTATCTAGAAGGATGTTTTGGGATTCTAAAATTGCTTGTTCAAACATTAATTACTATATAACTTTTTATACAAACTCGTATTTGTCATTTCGTGTAATTCATTAATATATGAGATATTTCATAAAGATGATAAACTTATCCTTGCGAACTAATACGTTGAGAACATATAGACTACACATGATATGCAATATATTATGTTAATTCAATCAATAAATTTTTAAATAAGTTTATCATTATCAAATACTTGTTAATATATAAGTAACAACACCTAAATTGACGAGTAATTTGAGAAATTGGTGAAAATTGTTGATGTTCTTGTGCACACGACCACGTGTCTCATCGTGGGCACGACCGTTTGCACCATCGTGTGCACATGAACTTTTCGTATTTTTGCCAATTTGATTTATTGTGTTATCTAGAAGGATGTTTTGTGATTCTAAAATTACTTGTTCAAACATTAATTACTCTATAACTTCTTATACAAACTCGTATTTGTCATTTCGTGTAATTCATTAGTATATGAGATATTTCATACAGATGATGAACTTATCCTTGCGAACTAATACATTGAGAACATATAGACTACACATGATATGCAATATATTATGCAATATAGACTATTTGGTTAGGGATGTTCTTTTTGACATATTCAGGCGGGCTGGGATTTCAGTTAAGAAAGAAGCACCTGTGAATTTATTGACTGACCCGATAGAAGGAAGATCGACACTTAGACCAGCTGACATTTTGGTCTTTGGATGGATAGGAGGGAAACATGCTTGTGTAGATCTAACGGGGGTTTCTCCACTTGTGGGATTGGGGAATCATGCTTTTACGGCAGGTCAGGCTGCTTTGAAAGCCGCTTCATGCAAAGTAACCAAACACGAGAAAGCGTGCCTTGATAACCAACACGCGTTTATACCTTTTGCATTTGATACATTTGGCTTCCTTGCACCTGAGGCTGTGGAGCTGCTCAAAAGAGTCCAACGGGTTATGCATGGCAATGTTATGACCCCAAGGTCTCTGAATGTAGTTTTTAAAAGACTTAGTTTTGATATTCAAAAAGGGCTAGCGGCGCAGCTTGTTGCCCGCTTGCCTGTCGTTTCAGTGTAAAATGTTCAAACTTTCTACTTCTTAAGTAAAATATGAACTTTCATAAATTTCATATCAATAAATTTTTAAATAAATGTATCATTATCAAATACTTGTTAATATATAAGTAACAACACCTAAATTGACGAGTAATTTGAGAAATTGGTGAAAATTGTTGATGTTCTTGTTCACACGACCGTGTGTCCCATCGTGGGCACGACCGTGTGCACCATCATGTGCACACGTGGATACAATACCAATTTGACACCGTAGACACCGTGACACCTGGTTGCCAACGTGGCACACGATCGGAACACACGATCGTGCCCGTCGTGTGCCCTACAAAGGGCAACATCAAATTATTTTATTATAAATTCCCATCGTGGGTCCCCCCTCTTTCAATATAAGCCCGTCTTCCTGGACCGAGAGTGAAATACCTGAACCATAGTCCCGCCTTTTCACTATAAACCCTAATCAATTAAAATCAATTAAAATCTATTAAAATCAGATAAGCAAAATGAGCGGCCGATTACGAGAAAGCGATTTAGTAGGAATCGAAGCACCTCCACCAAAAAGAAGAAGGGGGATACCTCCTTCCAACCCACCATACAGAACTAGGCCGAGAGGAAGATACTCAATGCTCAGAGTAAGTTTTTTTATTTTGTTTTATGTGTATTATGTACTGCGAATTAATGTGTTTCATGAAACAGGGCCTATTTAAAAACACTGCGAGCACTCCAGTCATACTAGATGGTGATGATGATGATGATGATGATTTAGAGATTTCTGAGATCAAGTAAAGAAGTTATTTTTGAAGAAGAAGTTCATGGAGATGACGATACAAGACTAAAGAAACAACAACAAATGAGGGAAAATGGATCCAAGTGATTGTGGTTTTTAAGTTATTATTAGATATTTTGGTGTGATGGTGACGAACTTTTTTTATGTAAAGTTATTTGCTTTTGGTGTAAACTATTGCTCTTTAAAGTGAGCTACTTTGTTATGGTTAATGTTTGCCTCCATAATCACCTTTATTTGCTTTACATCACTGAACACTTAAATTTCAATTCAAAGATAAAGAAAATAGACACAAAATTATGCATTTCAACTAATAATCAGAATACTGAATCAATACATGGTCCACCGAGGATCAAAATATCAGCACATGATTGTTGATAGTAAGTCACAAAATATAAAAATACATAAGCAATTTAAGTTTTATGGTATGGACATCCCCTTATGTCATGGTCATCATTACGACAAATGCTACACCTCTTCTTCTGCAGTGTGCCTTTGCCTCATTTGTTCATCCATTCCTTAAATTTCTTCAGGGATATTCAAATCCACACCACCTATGGGAATGAATGCTTTGCAAGATTTTCTATTGTGGCCGGTTCCTTTACATCTACCGCACACATGAGGCCATCCACCTGCGGGCAAATTTTCAATAGTGGACCATGCACGACTCATTCTTGGTCAGCCGACTTGTCGTACCCCCTCTGGAGGTAAGCAAATGATGGATGACATCTTCGGTGAGACATTCCACTCATTAGGATGTGGGATAGGATTAATATACTCCTTATAAGTCTCTCTAAGACCTTGTTGCTTGAAATAACGACTAAGAAAATCATACACAGACAAACACGCCTGTTACAATAAGCAATTATGTCAAGGATGTAGTGTAGGATAATGTATTTTTGATACTGATGAGTATATATTTTACTTTTTTATCCAGATATGTTCTGTTGGAAAACTGGTTTGTGGTTTAGTTGGTAAATCCAGACCAGCCCTGTGTTGCACACGATGGCAGCACACGATCGTGCTCATCATGGGTTACGATCATGTGCATCTTGCCCATGGTCATGGGCTTCTAATGTCGTGTGCATCCTACCATGACTGTGTGCACACCATCATACACACGATGGCAGTACACGATCGTGCCCATCGTGGGTTACGATCGTGTGCATCTTGCCCACGACCATGACCATGTTCACACGACAGCATAGATAAAAACATTGAATGGTGTGCACATTAGACCAAAACAATTACCTTATAGCGGCAACAACATGACGACATGGAATCTGATCCAATTCAAACTCAGGACAACAACACGTACAGGTTCGAAGGTCGACCTCATAAGAAACTTTGTTTTCTTCGACTTTATAAACAAGTGGGGTGATAGCTCGAACGGTAAGAGTTAGACTGGCTTGCACAGAGTTAGAGAGATTTTCAAAAGTGTGCATTGTCAACTCATGGTCTCTTGATGTAGCTTCTCCACGCTTCTCATCAAACCAATTCTCTAAAATTAGGCGAAATATCTCAAGTAACGAGCAAACAGGTAAACGCCTCGCCCACAACATACAATTATTAAAGCATTCAACAACATTGGATGTCAAGAAGTTATAGCATCATACCAGACACTTCGACCTAGCCCACCTCTCTGGCCCTATTTCAGAAAGGCACCTGTGAGCCCCATTAGGGCTTTCAATATGTAGTTTGGAAAAGTAGTTTTCAAAAACTTCTTCACGATACGTGTAGGCAGCAGTTCTAAAGAGTCCTATAGCATGCGCACCGTAGGAGGTCATATTTTTTGCAAGATGGTGATACCACAACCCGTGGAATGCATTCGGATAGACGGCTCGAACAGCATTCTGAATGCTCTTATGTTGGTCACTCACAAGCAGTAAATCTTCCATCGGGCTGTAGCATCTGCGCAGGTTATACAGAAAATAAGTCCATGACTCGTCGTTCTCTATCGGACCGAGACCAACTGCAAGAGGAAATACTTGCTCGTTCCCGTCAAATGTGACGGCCGCAAATAGAGTTCCTTTATTCCTTCCTTTCAGGTGGTCCCATCAACTATAATCACCGGTCAAAGGCATGTATCAAATGCCCTAATACACTGTCCGAGTGCAATGAACATGTGGCAAAACACTCCCTCACGAGTCATCTGCAAATCATAAATTGTCCATGGATTATGCGGTTTTAACAAATATAGATAAGATGGGAGCCTCTGATACGACTCATCAAAGCCTCCATATGTATTCTCTATCGCTATATTCCTCGTCCAGAGAGCGAAACTGTATAGCATGTCAATGCTGTACTCCCTACACATCTCTTCAATCATCTCCTTTGGCCTCAAAGTGATCCCCTCACCGATCCATCTTTTAGCAAAATAATAGGCGGCAACCTCTGAAGTGACCGATCGTGCGGCAGCATGGTTCAAATCAGGGTGATATATTTGCTTCAAGGTCAACTTAGTAATTCTCCAAATGTTGCACCCTCAATAGCACACAACCGAAACTGACAATTTTTTTACCCACTCTTACAGACAAACACTATACGTTTGTCGGCGGAACGATCAGTGATACAATGTAGCATGTTTTCCAAATGATATATTCCTACAGTTATCCTCAACTCTATCTTGGACCGAAAGGTAGACCCCACCTCTAGCTGACCGCTGACCGGTGGAGGCTGCTCGACCCAACCCAAAGTCCCGGCACTATCGGGGTCCAAAAATTGAATGATCCAGTTATGCATTGATTGTAGATGCTCATGCTCGCTCGCAGATTGATGGTTGGATGAGAAGTTCCGACGACTCATAATCGTATCCATTTAGGCCGGTTGGCGAACCCAAGCAAGAAATTCCGCAGATAGTGACTCAAGTAAGTCTTTACAACAATCTTCATCTTCGGATGTATGCACCTCCTCATCTTCCTCGTCTTCCTCGTATTGATAATCTTTGGAAGGCATGTCATAATTTATGTTGCCGGGATCTACCCTCGAGCTGCTACATCCCATATTAACCTCGGGAGTGGAGGAACTGCCGTTCTCAACATAGACCTTAGGATCCTACTTGTATTCTACTAGTAATCGAAGTAACTCGGTATCGCCCCGTAATAGGACTTTTACTTTGTTTCCATTGGCCATGTGTGTTAAGTACTATAATTTGTAATCGGACTCATTTGGACCACCCAAACCCTATCTGATAACCCCCACGAGGTTTGCACGACTAACTTTGCTCGTGTCGATGTAGACAAAAAAGGAGTCCCCGTCTACATATGTCGATCGCTCCCAATGACCACCGTGATGTATCAAAATACGCTGCCATGACATCTGATTACAAAAAGATGAATAACTATTCAGAAAACTGAGCGAACAATATTATAAAACGGTATGCCTTGGACATGACTGATGCACACAGTCGTATGCTACCGTGTGCAGCAATCGTGTGCAAGTTTCTGGCCATGAACACGATCGCTGCACACGATTGTAGACGATCGTGTTAAACGTTCGTGAACACGTTAGGTGTGCGCACGATCTCAAGGTCGTTGGACACGACCGTTGCACATGGTGGCTTCGCTTCGTGTGCAGCGATCGTGTCCGTAAGAACTGGTCGAGAAAAAAAGTTTCCAGCGGTCAAATACTGATGCATACCTTCTTTATGAACCCAGAAGCATGACAAATGAAGTCCTATTTGAACATCAACTTTTCTTTTCGAATAATCTTGTGATTTTTATAAAATTTTTGAGAGACCCTCTATCAAAAATGGTTGTGTTGTTTTGATGTATATGTTGTAGTTAAATTTTGGTTTTTGGACATTAATATCGATCGGAGCAGATGAGGAAAGTAAAAAAGACAAAAGAGAAGAAAAGTAGTTTAAATTAAATAAAATAAAAAAAGGAAAAGTCAATATTACAACAAACGAGAGGATATTTTAGTCTTTTTAATCAAAATGGTACTAAAAACTTATAGTTTTATGAATGGGGATATAAAATTTATCAATTTTATGATTTGGTATTAAAAATTGATTCCCACTTTTTTTTTATCACAAAACAACAAAAAAAATCACCAAGACAAAAGGGAGAGGAGGGCGCGGCTATTAAGAAGGTGCTAGGAAACGGGCCGAGTCATTCAGCTCGTGTACCGGACGTTCGTCAAATGACTCCGTTAAATACACTCCGTTTTATCACCAATGTATTTATACTAATTAATTAATCCAATTAATTAATTATATCAAATATAAATATATTTCTCTAAGAAATATAATTTATGAATTAAATTAATTACCCAGTAACTTAATTTCAATTCATAAGACCGCTATTTGATTTATCCAATAAATCCTAATTAGATATCCAATATTTAATATTATTAGAGAGAGAATAAATTCACAGTTATCCGTCAATGATCGTAATGCGTGACTCTGTAGGTCTGTCTCAGCCGGCATTGGGAGGAACCAATGAGTGCATATAGTGCTTAGCCAGCCTAGTGGGCCGCACTGTAACAAGAGTAGCCAAAAGTTCTCATGCCGTCACTTCTTTACTTCTCTAATCGATCGATCTGTCCGACCCCGACTGAGAACGAATGAAGGGATCATTCCAGAACCATTATACTATGAATACCATATACGTATAGACCCTTCATCAGATGTCCCGGTCAAGTATTCGGGTCACGGTAATGTCAAACCCTACTGCTGACTAGACAGTATACATGTGTTAATGCAAATCAAGACTGACTGATTACTAGTGTATCCAATACGACTAGATCAGAATGCTTTGGCCAAAGACTTATGATCTTATTTACCATTAACCGTATAGGACATTCGCCTGCTCACTAACAGGAGATAAAATCCTTTCTTGGCATAGAGTAAAGTCTGCTACCTGCCCATATAGTCCGCACTTCGAGGTTGACCCAGCGATTAAGAAAATGAGTCTAACTACTCTAATGACAAACTAAACGTCACAGGCACATCTCTTACTGAACCCTCAAGTTAAAGGTCCAGGTATACTATCACAACATTTCGATTTGTCATCGATTCTCCAAGAGTGAATACCGTATGACTGAATCAAGTATGATTCATGTTCGAGTACACTAGTCCCACCAATATATTTATAACTATGCTATAAAGACATGCACATGTCCTAGCATCAATTATACAAGTCTTACTCAAAATTTAATGCCCAATTAAGTTTATCGACTTGCGAATGGTTTATGTAAATAAGATTTAAACACTTCCAATGCATCTTCTCTTATTCGATAACGAGAGCGGAATGTTTGCTCTTATTTACATGGACTTCACTTAAATATTTACAAAATCAAGAATGCATTTGAAATATAATAAACAATGAATGAATCATAATGCCTTTTATTAATTATTCCATAATTAAAAGTACAATTACCCTTCTCTCTCATCCACTGAGTGGCATTCGAGGGCATATTCCTAACATTATATGTATTCAAATATGTTATACCTTTCATGTGCACATCACATTATATATTCGAATACGAGATCTCGCTTGCATGACACTATTATTAGAAAAGAGAGTATTTATTTTAACGTGCTAGTGCGATGAGGCTTGTAAGACATGCTATATATATATATATATATATAAATATATATGTATATGTATATATGAGACAAATTGACATGGCCCTTGATTTTTCATCCCTCAATCTCTTGAGATAGTGGTACTGAGTCATTATGGGCCTTTATTCCCAATGACTAGTGAGACATTACTTCAGGTATCTAAGAGAGGTCGGATTGGAAAACTATGAGTATTGATTATGTGTTGAACTCCTTATAGTTAGCAGTTGAGCCAATGGCCTAAAGAAAGGAAATGATCTTAGATGAAAATCTATCCACAACTACAATACATAAACACAGTATCCTCTGGTAACTTATCTATATGTGCTTATCCAGCCTGAAGGTTATCCTATGTATCTTATGCACAACCAACTTATTAAACGGATTCTATCTTTTACTTTAGTGGTCTTCTCCATATAGTTACACTAGAATTGGTCCGCGTGGTCATAAAATTAGTATTTCCTATTTTCTCTTTTGAAGCTTGATTTGGTCGTATGTTGTGGAACTTATTCTATCTTGATGTAAAATTCTATTGATGGTTTATTTGGAATTAATGTTTAGTTTTCGTAGAATAATGATGTTAGAGGTAATTATCGATTTCAAAGTGGATTACATTTTCATATCCTTGTTGAACAAACTATGATAGAATCAAGCGCAACGTTGTAATTCTCCATTGGGATTTTGCAATAAAGATGAGAAATGTTAGTCAACTTGAAACTGGCGCGTTGCCCATATAGGTAGCAAATTAGCCTTGATGTTAGGATCTCTTCTTGATAAACTTTAAGAACTAATGAGGATTCTAAGAACATTATGTGACTTCAGGATAAAGGAGCTTGTAGCAGACTTGTTAACTTTGGAGATGCACGACTTTGATATTGGTTATGGAATGGTGGGACAAAAACTATGCCAATATTCATTGCGATGAGATAGATGAGGTGTTACAGAGGCTGGAGGAAGAAGAATTCACCTTCTGTGGTGCAAGGATTAACCTATTATCAAGGGTACTTGGTGAATATAGTGGGATCAATGTAGGTAGAAGTGGTAGTTACTGAAGTACCAGTAGTTCGTCATTTCGTAGATGTTTTTTCTGAATAGATACTCGATTTACCAACCAATCACCAAGTGGAATCTCCCACCGGTCTCGTGCCGGGTGAATCACCCCTCTAAGGAACCAGGAAAAATAGCCCCAAATGAATTACAAGAGTTGATGGTACATCTCCAAGAGTTGTTGGACAAAGGTTAAATTCGACCTATTATCTCTCGATAGGGAGCACTGGTCCTATTTTTGAAGAAGAAAGATGGAGTGTGAGGATGTGTAATGATTATTGGGAGTTAAACCAACTCAAAATAAAGAACAAGTACCCTCTACCGAGAATAGAGGATTTGTCCGATCAGTTGGGAGAAGCAGGAGTATTCATTAAGATTGAATTGTGATCGGTCTATCACCAGTCGAAGGAATAGTACAATGGTTACCCTAAAATAGCTAGTTGGACCCGATCCGGCAATTATGAATTTGTTGCGATGTTCGATTATTTCATGTTCCGACATCCTTCATGGATCTGATGAATATGGTACTCCATCCATTTTTGGATAAGTTCATTGTTGTTTTCGTTGATGATATTTCAATACATTCTAAGAACCATCATGAGCACGAGTCACATTTGAGGTCGGTTTTGGAAGTTTGAGGAATGAGAAGTTACTTGCAAGTTTGAGAAGTACGAATTTTTGGTTAAACTGTATTAGGTTCCTTGGTCATGTTGTGTCAGTAGAAAAAATCAAATTGGACTCGGCCAAGGTAGAAGTTGTGAGTGGATGGAAGATGAAATTCATTGCTGCCAAGATTTAGGGTTTTCTTGGCCAAGCAGGATATTAAGGAAGATTTATAGAAGGATTCTCTAAGATTTTCGAGCCATCCACTCAACTCCCACGCAAAAAGGGGTATCATTTGTATGGTCGAAAAGTGTGAGAAGAGTTTTCAGATGTTGAAGGAGAAGTTGGTATCAACACCGATACTAACCATTCCAGACCACATGAGAGGGTATGTGATTTGCAGTGATAAATCAAAACACGGATTGGGATGTGTGTTGGTGCTAGAGAGTAAGGTGGTTGCGTATACAACTAGGCAAGTCACTATCAAAATTCACACTTTAGCCGACGACTAATAAAAAAACGGCCGACGACATTAAAGTGTCGTCGGCTAAACTTTGAACTTTAGCCGACGACCCGTACTGCCGTCGGCTAAACAGTTTTAGATGACGACTTGATCTGGGTCGTCGGCTAAAATGTAACATAGTCGTCGGCTAAAGTGTTAAACTTTAGCCGACGACTTTTGCAACGGTTTAACCGACGACCTAGACCGTTACAATATTATTTATTTTCGAAAGGGGTTTAGCCGACGACTTAGATCAAGTCGTCGGCTAAACACTTTTTCAAAAAAAAATAAAATAATATACTTTAGCCGATGACTTGATCTAGGTCGTCGGCTAAACCCCTTTCGAAAAAAAAATATACTTTAGCCGACGACTTGATCTAGGTCGTCACTAAACCCCTTCGAAAAAATAATATTGCAGCGGTTTGGCGACGACCTAGATCAAGTCGTCGGCTAAACACTTTCAAAAAAAAATAATATACTTTAGCCGACGACTTGATAGGTCGCCTAAACCCCTTCGAAAAATAATATACTTTAGCCGACGACTTGATCTAGGTCGTCGGCTAAACTCCTTTCGAAAAAAAATAATATTGCAACGGTTTAGCCGACGACCTAGATCAAGTCGTCGGCTAAACACTTTTTCCAAAAAAATAAAAAATAATATACTTTAGCCGACGACTTGATAGGTCGTCGGCTAAATCCCTTTAAAAAAAATAATATACTTTAGCCGACGACTTGATCTAGGTCGTCGGCTAAACCCCTTTCGAAAAAAAAATAATATCGTCCTCAGTTCTCCTCGGCATCTGAAAAAAAAAAAAATTGGGGTTTAGCCGACGACTTGATATATGTCGTCGGCTAAACCTCTAAATATATATATATATATATATATACCCTCTTCTCTTCTTTCTTCTTCCTTTTCTTCTTTTTTTCTTCCCCCACCCACCCGTAAGCCGCCCGACGACACCAGACCGCCCGTCACCCACCCGCCGGAACACCGCCGCTCGACCATCTGCCCGCGGCCCGACCTCCGCACAGGCAACCTGTTTTTTTTGTGCATTTTTAGTGTATTAATTTTATCTGTAATTAGGTTGTTTTTCATGTAGTTTTTATTATTTTTTTAGTTTATTAGGTTAGGTTTTATTTAGTTTTTATATTTTTGTGTTTTATTTAGTTTTCATTTGTTTGATGAATTTATTGTATTTGTTTGATGTATTGTTGGTGTATTGTGTTATTAATTGGTGTATTGTGTTGAATTGGATGTATTGTTGGTATGTTGTGATATTAATTGGTATATTATGTTGAATTGGCGTATTTTTGTTGCTGTTGAATTGGTGTATTGTATATGTGTTATGTATTTGTGTTGACTTGTTATGTATTTTTCGCTAATTTATTAATTGGTATATTGTGTTGACTATAAATTGTTCCCAAAATCTGAATTTTTTTTTAAAAAAAATGTTTTAGCCGAAGACTTTGTTAAATGTCGTCGGCTAAAGTATATTAATTTTTTTTTAAAAAAAAAATATTTTAGCCGACGACATTTAACAAAGTCGTTGGCTAAAGTATATTACTTTTCTTTTTCGAAAAAACATTAGCCGACGACATTTGTAAAGTCGTCGGCTAAACCATGGCCGACGAATATTGGCCGACGGTTTTTTAGCCGACGACTGGGGGGTTTAGCCGACGACTTTGACCTTTAGCCGACGACTTAGAGTCGTCGGCTAAACCCCCGATTTTGGTAGTGAGTCAAGCATCAAGGGTTGAATTGTCCCACTCATGATCTGGAACTTGCAGCAGTCGTGCATGCACTGAAGATCTGGAGACACTATCTATATAGAGGAAAGTGTGAGATCTTTACAGATCACAAAAGTCTAAAATACTTATTCATTCATAATGAGTTAAATATGAGGAAATATAGGTGGCCAGAACTGGTTAAGGAGTATGACTTCGAGATATTACACTCATAAAAGGCCAACGTGGTGGATGATGCACTCAACAGAAAAGGGTAGTGAAAGCAGTGACATCGTTAATCCAACAGGAAGATTTAGCAAAAGACCTTGACAAACTAAATATCAAAGTAATAACCACCATCAACCACCGCTGTGAGCCACCACCATCAACCCCAACAACCTTTCAAGCCATTCAAACCAAACCTATAGAACCTAATCCGGCCGAACCCAAAGCCCGAATAAGACTGGAAAAAGGACCAGGTGAACCTTACCCATTTTTTTCATCCGAACCGTCGCTTGCTGCACCATCACTGGTGCCTTACCCTTTTGTCCGCCGCGATCCGATCGCGTGCTGTGCGTCAGCTTTTGGGCCTGTGTGTGTTCCATTGTGTATATTTATGGTATTGTGTAGGCGTGTGTGTGAGTTTTTTCTGCAAATATGAGTTTGCAGCGAGGAATTTAGAGAGAGAGAGAGACGAGATGTTAGAGAGAGAGAGATAAGGACAGAGAGAGAGGGTCGAGAGGTAGGGAGTGAGAAATGGATGAGGCGGCCGATCGATGTTGAGGGTTCTTATACCCTTTAATTTTAGGTTAAATTCAATTAGGCCTAGAATTTTTAATAACCTTTCAATTTCAGTCCAGACACCTTTTAATTCCTCCAATTTACCCAGTCAACTTTAAAATTCCAATTCTGCTCTATATTGATCAAACTATTAAAATGTTGACTTTTCAATATTAATAATCAGCTTTAATTTATGCACTTTATTTTCTTTTCAGTTATTATATAATAATAAATTATAATAACTATGTTGATTATCTCGATAATATGATAAAAAACCTGATGAATCGATGAATGTATGATTGTCTAGAACATCATGATCGAATGTAGATAATCTTCTTAAGAGGATTATGACGATATAAGATGATATTAACATAAGGAGATGATTAATTGGAGTTGTTCTTGATAAATTATTATTAAATGTAATAACAAGAGAATTAAAGAACATCTTAAGTATAATAATTCAATCATAGAAATGATTTGAGGGTATTAAAGTTCATGAATTAGGACTTTAATGTCTATTGGGATAGTTGAACCATTCCGTTGATTTGCGGGTGTCATTTCCTATGAAATTTGATACCGGTGTTGTGTGAATATGTTGTTGAATGAGTTGCATTTTCATTCAAGGTTGCTGGTTCAAGTGATTGTTGTTAGTCGAGGGCACCATTCGTTCATTCATTCGAAGAAGGATTATTTTCGTCCTGGACTTGAGGCAAGTTATCTTGCTTGGTTATAATGATGATTGGATTCCTGTGAACATTATAAATTTTGTGTATATGTAATGCTTTATGAATCTGTGATGCATGTGGTATTGTAGTTGATCGTGTTTATTATTTCTTTGAGGGATTATATTCCTAAGTTCACTACCTTTGATTTCATTGGTCTTGTTGATCGTTGTTATCATTTCGGTATTGACTTGCGAACGATTTACGTAAATAAACTTTAAACACTTCCAGTGCATTTTCTCTTATCCAATATCGAGAATGGAATGTTCGATTTATTTAGATGGACTTCACTTCAATGTTTACCAAGTTACGAATGCAATTGAAATACAATAAACAATGAATGAATTGAATTGCCTTTTTATTAATTTATTCCATAATTACAAGTACAATGCCTCTAATCTCTCATCCCCTGAGTGGCATTCGAGGGCATATTCCTAACATTATCCCACTTGCACTCAATGCCACACATACTGGTATCCAATACCCATGTTTTTCAGATGTCTTTCTAAGACGGCCTGAGATAATGGCTTATTCAGCGGATCAGAGACATTGTCTTCTGAGTCTACTCTCTGCAATGAAACATATCCTTTTCCACCATATCTCGAATGATGTGGTACTTTCTCTCTATATACTTGGTGTGGTGAGCCCTCGGCTCCTTGGCTTGGGCGACAGCTCCATCATTATCACAAAATAGTGATATAGGCAACTCCGTATTAGGCACCACTTGAAGTTCTTGTATAAACTTCTGCATCCAAAATGCTTCTTTGCTAGCCTCTGAGGCATAAACTTAAATGGGCATTAAGTTTTAACAAGACTTGTATAAGTGATGCTAGGACATGTGCATGTCTTGATAGCATAGTTATAAGTATATTGGTGGGACCAGTATACTCAAACATGACTCATACTCGATTCAATCACACGGTATTCACTCTCGGAGAGTTGATGACGAATCGAAAGGTTGTGATAGTATACGTGGACCTTTGACTTGAGGGTTCAGTAGAAGATGTGCCTGTCACGTTTAGTTTGTCATTAGAGTAGTTAGACTCATTTGCTTAATTGCTGAGTCGACCTCGAAGTGCGGACTATACAGGCAGGTAGCAGTCTTTACTGTACGCCAAGAAAGGATTCTATCTCCTGTTAGTGAGCAGGCGAATGTCCTATATGGTTAATGGCAATTACGATCTTAAGTCTTTGGTTAAAGCGTTCTGATATAGTCGTATTAGATACACTATTAATCAGTCGGTCTTGATTTGCAGTAACACATGGATAGAGTCTAGTCAACAGTAGGATTTCACTTTATCGTGACCCGAAGACTTGACCGGGACATCTGATGAAGGGTTTATACGTGTATAGTATTCACGACAGAATGGTTATGGAATGATCCCCTCATTCGTTCTCAGTCCGGGTTTACAGTGCGGCCCGCTAGGCTGGCTAAGTGCTGCCCGCACTCATTAGTTCCTCCCAATGCCAGCTGAAATGGATCTATGGAGTCGTGCCTCAGGAGCGTTGACGGATAAATGTGAATTTATTATCTCTCTATTAATATTAGTTATTGGATATCTAATTATGATTTATTGGATAAATCAAATAGCGGTCTTATGAATTAAAATTAAGTTACCGGGTAATTAATTTAATTCATAAATTATATTTATTTGAGAAATATATTTGTATTTTATGTAATTAATTAACTAGATTAATTAATTAATATAAATACATTGGTGATTAAACGAACTGTATTTAACGGAGTCGTTTGACGAACCTCTGGTACACAAGCCGAGTGGCTCGCCTCGTTTTCTAGGAAACTTCCTTGTAGCCCCCCCCCCTGACATGGCATGATGATGATCATGTGTGTGGGAACTCACTTAGAGCATTATTGTTAATCAGAGTTGTAAAGGAAATTTTATTCCTTTAAATTATCATATCATCACATTATCACCATTACAACATTACATACAACTTTAGAAGTGCAAGTGTGTGTGTTTTAGTGTTGAGTTCAGCCGTGAGCTTCATCTTGTTCGAGGGAGAGAATTTTTTTTTTTTTTTCAATTTTTCATCTTTGAGGTGAAATAAATCTAAGAAAAAATAAAATATAAATTTCTATAGTAATTCCTAGCCATGTTCTTAGAGAACGGATTGCTATCAGATTTTTCAGGCAACTTCCGATGCGTGTGACGTAGAGGATTCGAATTTTCGGTGGTTGGAACGAAGGGATTTCGTGTTCGTGATGGGGTTCGTGATCATCATCCATTTTACGAAGATTTATTTCAAAGGCTTCAAGGGTATGATCCTTTATCTCCGTATTTTATTTTTCGTATATACATTACTCGATCGATCCTGTTTGGGATTCATTTTTATTTTCCGCTGCATATTTCGTTTTATTTTCGAAATACCAACAGTGGTATTTCTCCCTCAACCTGGATCTGATACCATTGTTGGGATTCCAAAAATAAAACGAAATACGCAGCGGAAAATAAAAACGAATCCAAAATAGGATCGATCAAGTAACGTATATACGAGAAATAAATACGAAGATAAAACTCATACCCTTGAAGCCTTTGAAATAAATCTTCGTAAAAATGGATGATGATCACAAACCCCGTCACGAACACAAAATCCCTTCGTTCCAAGCACCGAAACTCCAAAGCCTCTACTTCACACGCGTCGGAAGTTGCCCGGAAAAATTCGTGGTTGGATGTGTGATTCATTGAGTTTCATTGTCATGTTGTATCGTGATATATCTGGAGTCATATCTGCATGCCGATTGGATACGTGTAGGATTTTTAGCCACGCACATATGGTCTTATGCTAATGTTTACATATTGGACTGTGCACACGAGACGTAGTTCGTGAGGCGAATTAGGTACATTGTCCCACGTATATTCTGGATTCTGTATATGGGGTGGATATGTGAAAGGACACATTTCCGGATCGGGTGTACTGTGATCTCCGTCTTGAGCCATATTGATTGGTCGTTCATATTCCATATATGATTGGGTATGTCCGACAGTTTACGACTGGTTGTTCATACGCCCGAGGGGCATGTTCAATAGTGGGGTTGTCTCATTGAGATCCAGTATATGTGAATTCTATAATGTCTTGAGAATTATTATCATGTATATATGAACCTGTGGTTTTGGGCGAAATACTTGTGCTGTATTTTAGGTCGAGGAAAGGCCAAGAACGGGAAGAGCACGGTGACGGCAAAGGGTTTGAAAGATACTAGTTCGGGGGCCCAAGTCGTTTGTTGTTTGGTTATGCTTAAAACTTTGTAATATCACTTTTACATTTTATATAAACTCTTGTTGGTTGTATTATTATTTTGAGTATATTCCATCTTCATATGGTTTATACTAGTATTGGATCCTGTGTATTGTGAGGTTATTAGCGATACGATGTGTAAACTCCTAATCGGGGTATGATTATTATCTTGTGGTTTGGTACCACAAATTATGATATGATTAATTTATATTTCGGTACCGCCTGGTGTGTCCCAGTGTGGGGTCCACGGCACTGTAATAGTCACCATATTTTGGGTGTTACAGAAGATGGTATCAGAGAGTCGCTTCTCCTTAAGAGTCATTGTGGATTGAACTAGTATCAAGAAACCTTCGCGTCATGTGTGACCTGTGCAAGCGCCTGACCCTACGAGCCAAATATGGTATGTTACTAATGTGCCATGATTTAATTACTGGCAAGATGTTATTAGCGGAATTGATCATTTTGTTGATCTTGATATTCCGAGAGATTTGTGGCGAAATTTATCTTATTGATATTCTGAGGAAAATTTTGGATTAATTATGTGACTTAATTTGTTTCGACTTGGTGCCGATATTATATTTTGTGTAGAACTCGTGGTGTCGATAATTCATGATGAGCTATTTTCTTGAACATGTAGTTTCATTGTTGCTATTAACTTAGCGTGAATTTTGTGATTGGTCGTAAAGGCGGTCGTGAACTGTGCTTATAATTATTGTTTGATTCTATCAGTATGGGAACCAGTCACACCATACCGAACGGCATGAGGGTGCGCACATTGACCCTTACATTATTATGCAGGGCATAATGACCCAGATGACCCAGATGGGTCAAGTGATGGAAACTATGCAGAGAGCTGCTACTACTGGCAAACAGCAAGGACCTCAGCCACCGCCTCTGGTGCACAGTAGAATCGTAAGTCGGATTAATAGTGACATCTCTCGTCAGCGACCTCCGACTTTTGAAGGCTCCTCTGAGCCTTCTAATATTATTCACTAGATCGAACACTTCGAGAAGTTGTTCGAGATGATTAAATGTCCGGAAGAGAATCGAGTCTCCGTGGCGGCTTACTACCTTAGTAAAAGCGCCCATGCATGGTGGCTTTCGGTGAGACCGGCTGATGGCTTGTGCAATTGGGAGGATTTCAAGAACCTCATGTTAGGTCGTTATTATCCAGCTCCACTCCGTGAGGCCAAGCTATCAGAGTTGCTAAACCCAGACCCATATGAGGATGATGATGTGTTATCGATTGCCGAGAAATTCCAGGAACTTCTTCCATTTGCCTTGTCGATTCTTCGAATAGAAGCTGACAAGATCAATTATTTTATTAAGAGGCTAAAACCGTGGATGAGAATGCAGTTACTTAATCACCACTGCACGACTCTACCGGAATTCATCGAGAGAGATCTTGAGTACGAACTTACTACGAAGGAGATTTCCAAGAAGCTGCCACCGTCCACTAATAAAAGATCAAGGAACCAGACCCAGGCTGTTAGTAACCGGGGAACATTCACGAAGCCCCAATCCATACCAACTTTTTCTGAGCGGCCACCTGTGTCGTCAAAACCGATAGGTTTTTATTCCCGAGCAGCCAACTCGCCTATTTTGTGCTTTAACTGTGGAGATCAGGGGCACATCAGCTCTAAATGTCCAAAGCCGGCTGTTGCATGCCATACTTGTGGGACTACTGGGTATCGTGCTTGTTTTTGTAGAGATGGGCCAGGACGTACTCCAATAGCCTCTCATGCTCCAGTTCAGGACCGGGCACCTCCGTCTGCCTCCCACCAGACTACAGGGGCTAACAGAGGAATGGGCCATGGAAGTTAAGCTGGTACATCTGGTACCAGAGCTGCAAAACCCAGAATCTACAAAATTAAGAACGCTGATGATCCCGAAGCCATCATGATCGCAGGTACACTCAAGATCCACTCTCAGCCTGTATATGTTTTTTAGTTACTGGCGCTTCGCACTCCTTTATATCTGATTCTTGTTTGAGTCATTTGCAATTAGATCTTGTTATCGATTGTGAGCCTTATGTGATTGGTCTACCCAATGGTAGAAGAATTGTGAAGTCCAGAACTGTCCGATTCATATGAACGACCGTGAGTGGCTGTTAGACTTGATTGTGGTCGATTTACCTAAAGATGATGTGATCTTGGGTATCGATTGGATGGATTCCCATGATGCCATACTAAGCATCCGCAAGCTGATGGTGACCGTCACTTCTGATGATGGTTTCAAGTGAATTTTTTAGGCTGATAATCTCAGTCGTTCCTGGAGAATCATCAGCGCAATGAAAGCAGTGAAACTGCTTAATCAGGGATGTGTTGGTTATTGGTGCTACATGACCAAGATAGTGAATCAACCAACCGAATAGGCTGATATTCCGGTGGTCCGATACTTCCCAGATGTTTTTCCAAATGAGTCGCCAGGCTTACCTCCACATCATGAGTTAGAGTTTACCATTGAGTTAGAGCCAGGTACGTCCCAACTTTCAAAAGCACCATATCATATGGCTAGAACCGAGATGTATGAGTTGAAGAATCAGCTTGAGGAGTTGACCGAGAAAGGTTATATTCGACCTATCGCGTCCCCTTGGGGAGCACCAGTGTTATTTTTGCGAAAGAAGGATGGATCCCTGCGTTTATGTATTGACTATCGTGAGTTGAATAGGATAACAATCAAGAACAAATATTCGTTGCCTCATATTTGATGATTTGTTGGATCAACTCCAAGGCGACCACTATGTTTTCCAATATCGACTTAATATCTGGTTATCATCAGTTGAGGATTCGAGAGTCTGATATTTCTAAGACAACTTTTCATACTCGCTATGGGCATTATGAGTTCGGGGTGATGCCGTTTGGACTGAATAACGCACCAGCGGTATTCATGGAATTAATGAATCGATGTCTCATTAATTATTTGGATTGTTTAGTGTTCATTTTCATCGGCGACATTTTGATTTACTCCCCTGAATCTGAAGAGCACGAGTATCATATCCGCTAGGTTCTCGGTGTGCTGAGGCGAGAACAACTCTATGGAAAATTTTCAAAATGCGAGTTCTGGATGTCTGAGGTCACTTTTCTTGGGCATGTGATATCAGTTGATGGGGTTAGTGTGGACCCACAAAAGACAGAGGCTATCCGAGATTGGCTACCTCTAAAGAATGTGAAGGAGGTTCGTACTTTCCTTGGTCTAGCAGGCTATTACCAACGGTTTGTGGAAGGCTTTTCCAAGACTGCTCAACCACTGACAAATCTGTTAAAGAAAGATAAGAAGTATACATGGTCAAAGTCATGTCAACAGAGCTTTGACGAACTCAATAGTCTATTAATTTTGGCACCAGTCTTGGTCCTACCACAAGTGACCGAAGGATTCGTGGTATATAGTGACACGCCAAGATTGGGCATTGGATGTGTGTTGATGCAGAATGGAAAACAAATTGCATATGCATCAAGACAATTGCGACCCTATGAGGTCAAGTACCCAACCCATGACTTGGAGCTAGCAGCCGTGGTGTTTGCTTTGAAGATTTGGCGCCACTACTTGTATGGAGTCACTATGGAGTCACCTGTCAGATTATTACTGATCACAAGAGTCTGAATATATTTTTACTCAGAAGGAGTGGAACATGAGGCAGATGATGTGGCTAGATCAGATTAAAGATTATGACATTGAGATCTTATACCATCCGGGGAAGGCAAATGTGATTGCCGATGCCCTGAGTCGTAAGACAGTGCAGGAGAAAATGCTTGCCCGCTTGACAGTTCAAAGAGAATTACAGTTAGAACTTGCGAGGATGGGGATTGAAGTCTAGTTACAGCATGTTCAGGGAAAACTTTGCACAGTTGAGATTTCATCATCCCTTGACGATATAATCAGATCAAAGAAGGTTACAAACCCGTTCTTATCTTGGATCCTGAATGAAGTAACTCAGGGGAAAAACCCTAGATTTGTGATCTACGAGGATGGACTGATACGTTTCAAGAATCGAGTATGTGTACTGCAGATGAAGAGTTGAGGAACTCTATTCTGAGAGAGGCTCATGCCACCCCATACTCCATTCACCTAGGGTCTAGCAAGATGTATAAAGATTTGAAGCAATATTATTAGTGGGGTAATGTGAAACGAGAAGTTACAGAATTCATTTCGAGATATTTGACCTGTCAGCATCTTAAGATTGAGCATCTGCGACCAGCAGGTATGCTGAAACCACTCCCGATCCCCAAATGGAAATGGGAGGACATATCGATGGATTTTATCACTAACTTTCCGGCAAGTCGCCGAGGTATGAATACGATTTGGGTGATTGTGGATCGTCTGACCAAATCAACCCATTTTCTGGAGATTAAGACATGTGGGGTCCCGAGAGGTTGACCCAGCTGTTCATTAAAGAGATTGTAAGGTTACATGGTACTCCCAAGAGTATTGTATCAGATCGTTACGGACGGTTCGTGTCACATTTTTGGAAAGCAACTCATCCTGCGATGGGTACACAGTTGAACTTCAGTACAACATTTCATCCTCAGACTGATGGCCAGCCTAAGAGGACTATCTAAACTTTGGAGGATATGTTGAGGGTGTGTGCTCTCGATTGGAAGGACGATTGGGAAGTCCAACTACCTTTGGTGGAGTTCACCTACAATAATAATTGGCATGCCTCGATTAAGATGGCACCTTATGAGGTACCCTTTGTGTTGGGATGACTTTTCCAAACCTCTGGGTATGGAACCTGATATGTTATTAGCATATCGTGATAAGATCGCTCTGATTAGGAGTCATTTGTTAACAGCTCAAATCCGGCAGAAATCTTATGCAGACAACCATCGACGACCATTTGAGTTCGAGGTTGGTGACCATGTACTAGTGAAAGTGTCTCCTACTCGAGGTGTTTTTTGTTTTGGGAAGAGAGGCAAGCTGAGCCCGAGGTATATTGGACCATTCAAGAATTTGGAACGTGTAGGCGATCTGTCTTATTGTCTGGCGTTGACACCGGCTTTAAATCGGATTCACAACGTGTTTCATGTTTCCCAGTTGAGGAAGTATGTTGCTGATCCGAGTCATATACTTCAGTTCGAACAAATTGAGATAGACGATGATCATTCGTACGAGGAATGTCCCGTGCAAATACTCGAGGGGAGGATCAAATGGTTGAGGAACAAGACGATTCCCCTACTGAAGATTTAGTGGTCACAACACGGAATCGAGGAGGATACGTGGGAAACTAAGGTTACCATGCGGAAGAGATATCCCGAGTTGTTTACCCCTTAGTTTCCAGGGGGAAACTGTTTTTAAGGGGGGGTATGTAATACCCGACTGTAATTTTTCATCTATACTGTTGTATTACTCGGATGATTCGAGTATCTTTGTATCATGTCTCTATTTAGTGTAATGATTATAATGTTGAGATATACGATAATGGAATTAATTATATTTGTCGTTCGCACTATGTTTGATGGTTAGATGTTGTATATAGAATTGCATTTTTTTTACTATGTCCTTGGTGCTCAACGTATGCTACTGTTGTAGCTTAGAGTACATTATACGTGTACTGTTATGTAGGTAAAGTATCAGGGATTGCGTATGTAAAAGAACGTATCAGATCGCATCTCGACTTTCGGCGTGTAGGGCCATGCATGACCAGGATTTTCGGCTTGATTGAGACAACCAAGTCAATGGTCATTACGTACGTAATGGTTATGTTATAGCGTACGTAATGTAGGTGAGCTTACGTACGTCATTTTTGGCAACATACGTAAGGGTATGTGTTTGTTGAGGTCGTATCTTCTGGAGGATCGTCACGTACGTAACCCTCGTGTGTTAGCATACATAAATGGTTCTAACGTACGCCAACCTTTGCTAGTAGCTACGTTATGAAAAATGCAGATTATAAAGGCATGTCTTGTCTTTCAATTTTGCACGAACTAAACTCGAATATCCTCTCAATAAATTGTTCGGCTGCTTTCCTAAGTCGATTTTATCCCCTTCCATCTTGTCTTGGAGCTTCATAACATGGGTTGGAACCTAGAAGATTGAAGATTGAAGTGTGTTCTTGAAGTCTTTGGAGTTTGTTCTTCATTTTCAAGAGGTTGGTTGTCTAAACTTATGTTAATTCCATAATAATGATGATGCTAGTGATGATTATTTCAATGATGTTAGATTAATCAAGTATAACATATTGATTATTAAGGTTATGAACAATTAGTAAAGACCATGATGGTGTTATTGTTAACTACTTCTTGAATGGTTGGATTGTTGAAAGATAACAAAACTATTATTGATTATCTCGATAATATGATAAAAAAACCTGATGAATCGATGCAAGTATGATTGTTTAGAACATCATGATCGAATGTAGATAATGTTCTTAAGAGGACTATGATGATATAAGATGATATTAACATAAAGATGATTAATTGGAGTTGTTCTTTATAAATTCTTATTCAATGTAATAACAAGAGTATTAAAGAACATCTTAAGTATACTAATTCGATTATAGAAATGATTTGAGGGTATTAAAGTTCATGAATTAGGACTTTAATGTGCATTGGGATAGTTGAACCATTCGTTTGATTTATGGTGTCGTTTCCTATGAAATTCAATATCGGTGTTGTGTGAATATGTTGTCGAATGAGTTGCATTTTCATTAAAGGTTGCTGGTTCAAGTGAGTGGTGTTAGTCGAGGGCACCGTCCGTTTGTTCGAAGAAGGATTATTTCCGTCGCCGACTTGAGGCAAGTTATCTTGCTTGGTTATAACGATGATTGAATTCTTGTGAATGTTATACATTTCGTGTATATGTAATGCTTTATGAATCTGTGATTCATAATGTGGTATTTAGTTGATCGTATTTATCGTTTCATTAAGGGATTGTATTCCCAAGTTCACTACTTTTGATTTCATTGGTCTCGTTGATCGTTGTTTTTCATTTCGATGAGTATCTCGACTCTTGGTTTTATCTGTGATTCATTGAGTTTCGTTATCATATTGTATCGTGACATATCTGGAGTCATATCTGCGTGCCGATTGGATATATGGAGGATTTTTAGCGAGGCACATATGGTCATACGTTAATGTTTCCGTATTGGACTGTGCACACAAGACGTAGTTCTTGAGGCTAATTAGGTATATTATCCCACGTATATTGTGGACTCCATATACGGGGTGGACATGTGGATGGACATATTTCCGGATTGGGCGTACTGTGATGTCTGTCTTGAGCCATATTGATTGGTCGTTCATATTCCATGTATGATTGGGTATGTCCGACGATTTGCGATTGAATGTTCATACGCCCGAGGGGTATGTTCAATAGTAGGGTTGTTTCCTTGAGATCCAGTATATGTGAATTGTATAATGTCTTGAGAATTATTATCATGTATATCTGACCTAGTGGTTTTGGGTGAAATACTTGTGTTGTATTTTAGGTCGAGAAAAGGCCAAGGCACGGGAAGAGCACGGTGACGGCGAAGGGTTTGTAGGATACTATTTTGGGGAGCCCAAGTCGTTTGTTGTTCGTGTTGGAAAAAATACAGTGAAAGCGGCGGGTTTTGATTTACTAAAATTGGACCTCATTAACCGGATCTATTTAGGCTCGTCAAATAATTAATTAACAGTTTAATAAGCAATTTAAATGAACAAGATTAATCTACACGTCTAATCATGATAATTTATAGTATTCTTATCTAGATCTAAGAGATATAAGAACACGTTAACTTTGAAGAGAAGTCTTCGAATTCTACTCGATCTCCTTTGTATTTCTACCTTTAAATCTTCTAGAGTATGATCCCGCCAATATCCAGATGTCGTGTGGGCAATAATCTACCGGACTTGCTTGGACTGCAACTTAGGATCGGCCGAAACTTCTTTCTTGAGAGTCACTCGATATTTCTTTATTTTCGAGTATTATGTAAACACTCTTAGAAAATTGATGTGTTATCTAAATTGTGGAATCAAAGACACAAGTCAAGATCCACAATTAAACACAAGACAAAAAAAATCAAACTCATAAGTTGGAATAATGTTAATTCAGACGAACCCTTAATGTTCTATTTATAGGTGTTACGGACTACTCTAGGGATCTTAAAGAGGATTATGGAAGGACTCCTAATAGACCTCAAATTTCTATATTAGGACCTTTCCTAATAAATTGAGTCTATTAATATCAACTCAGTCCACTAGAGAGTTAATATTGCACTTCCTACCCAAATCCCAATTTACAAAATTAGGCTCCTTATTTAAATATATTAATTCTCGTGTTTAAGATATCGAATATCCATTAATTAATTTAAGCTACTGACAGCTTTAATTAATTAATATCTTATCCAAGAGTAGTACCACGCGAACTTTATTATTATATCAGAATTAAATCCACCTGCAGGGATTAATATAATAATCATTATCGAGCTCCTCAAGGGGACATTATCAACCCGCACGACTCGGGACACGATTTCTAGTAATAATAATAACTGTCATATAAATAATATTATTGCCCAAGATACGAAGCTTATTGAGTCAATCATTTTGACTCACCCATGGTAAATCAAAGCAATAAGTATTATAAATACACAATTAAATATTATATACTTAGAATTAAGTAATAATAATTATCCGAGATTTATGTTCTTTTTACAGTAAGTACAGAAGACACTATCTCACCTCGATCCAGTTCAATGTATGCAAATACGCTAATGTATTCATAAAGGTTAGTGATCGGGATTAGTGGTAGTCATGTAGAGGGAAATGAATAATCAAGATGGGGATTCGTCCCTCTCCTTAGGGAGGAGATATCTGCTGGGGGCCTCGACAAGTAGGACTGAAGGAAATGCATGGCTATGCTCAAATGAAGAGTCATTTGATTCAATCAGTCTACTTAAGATCGAGAAAGCATATGAACATAATAAGTATGACAGGTTCCATGACTTAGTTCAAATATGATATCACGCGACAATGGGATTTGACACGCTAAATGGTTTATTGGACTATAAATTTATATTATTTGGGTAGTTATAATGTCTTGCTAGATACCCCTTATGATTTATCATTTCCTAAGGTATTAATGATTACCAACATAATTTAAGCCTTTTGGGTCACACATACGACAATTAAGGACAAGCAAGAATAATTAATAGATATAATTAGAAATTATATTTATTAAAAGAAATTAAATAATGAGTAATGTATAATATAGGATATTATATATTTATTATTCAATTATATAAACTAGGAAAAATAAAGATAATATCAGAAATTATATTTATTAGAGAATTAAATAATAAGTAATATATAATATAGTATTAGAGGATTAAATTTATTGGAGGATTAAATATTTATTAGAGGATTAAATAATAAGTAATATATAATATATATATATTTATTAGAGTATTAAATAATAAATAATATATAATATAAGATATTGTATATATTATATTATTTAATAAGTTAAAGGTGTAACTAAGCAAATACAGAGTTTTAACTCTAGGGTTTACTTAATATAAATAAAGGGTCTTGGGCAAGGAGTTGTCATAAGAGAGAAACAAGAAAAATCGACCCACTTCCTTATTCTTCAGATCGGTCGAAATTTATGTCCAAGATGTCCCGGTTCGGCCATCTCTGTCTTCTTTCCTTACTTGATTTTGATCAACAGTACAATCCTTCTAGCAAGGAATCACTTGTTGTAGTGTTTATCAACATTATTCGTATTGGTCTAGCAATACGACTTGTGCAAATTATTCGTGTGTGGATCACCGAAAGAGGAAGGCGATTTTCATGAGCTTCTGATCCGGATTAGATTTGTTCTTTGGATTAAGGTAATTCGATGAACTCTTTATTAAATCAATTAAATTAGTGCATGAATATCCTCATCTTGGGTTTTTCAATTATTATTCCGCTACTTTTTGCTCAAATTTCTTATATTAGATACATGTACAACCAACAAGGCATTGTATTCAATCCCACCATCAGAGGAATCACTGTCGGTGACAGACTGTAGACACTCCTCCGTCTTGCTTGTTGTAGGTGTTGCTTCTGATTCCCCCCAATTCCCGTTGTTCAACTTTCAGTAGCCTTTGAACCTTGGGATGTGGACATCTATTTGCAAAGTATCCTGGCTTATAAACATCTTTCAGATCTGGGTGCCAGTTTGTCAAACACTTGGCGCCTTACGAACGCTTCGCAACCCCAGATCTTTAGAAAAGATAAGTTTGGTCTTTTACCAGTCCATTTCTCAAATGGTGTCTTTTCAACTACTTTAGTAGGAACACGGTTAAGGGTGAATGCTGCTGTTTCTAAGGCGTGGCCCCAAAATGATAATGGAAGCTCCGTTCGACTCATCATGGATCGAACCATATCTAATAAATTTTGATTTCTCCTCTCGGACACTTTGTTGTGCTGAGGTGTTCCAGGAGGAGTAAGTTGTGAAACAATTCCACAACACCTAAGATGATCATCGAATTCTTGGCTCAAGTATTCGCCACCTCGTTCCGATTGAAGGGCTTTAATTGTCTTGCCAAGTTGGTTCTGTACTTCACTCTGGAATATTTTGAACATGTCGAAAGATTCATGTTTATACGTCATAAGATAAACATATCCATACCGGCTAAAATAATCGTTAAATGTAATGAGGTATTGGTATCCACCTCTGGCATAACTGCTAAGAGGTCTGTATACATCAGTATGTACTAGGCCTAATAGATCACTAGCCCTTTCCCGATGACCGGTGAAAGGATTCTTCATCATCTTACCCAATAAATATGATTCGCATGTCCCATATGATTCATAGTCAAAAGAGTCTAAAAGTCCATCATTATGGAGTTTAGAAATGCGTTTCTTGTCTTTGTGACCAAGTCGACAATGCCATAAGTAAGTCGGGTTAGAATCATTGAGCTTAGGTTTCTTAGATGCAATGTTATAGACTTCAAAAGTGTCGGAATCATCTAGATCAATATTGTAAAGGCCTGTATATAACTTTGTAGCACCATAAAGCAAGTCATCAAAGAAAATACGAATAATTTTCTTAATAAGAAAACTATAACCTTCACAATCTAATGTAGAAATTGAAATAATATTCCTATTCATAGCAGGAACATAATAGCAATTGTTCAAAACTAACAAAAGCCCATTGGGTAAAACTAGATCATAAGTTCCTACGGCTAGTGTAATAACTCTTGCTCCATTGCCGACTCTTAGATCCAGTCCCCCTTTCTTCAGCTCTCTATTGCTTCTCAACCCCTGCACATTTGTACAAATGTGAGGTCCACATCCAGTATCCAATACCCTGGTGTTACAAGTAGATAAGTTAACTTTTGTAACAAATATACCTGTGGCAGTCTCACTACCCTTGGTACGCTTTATCTCTCCCAAATAACCTTGCAATTTCTTTTCCAGTGTCCTAGTTTATTGGAATGATGCCAATTTCCATCTTTGCGAGCTTTAGTCTTGAAAACTGGCTAAGTAGAGTCTTTAGATTTGGCAACTTTTGCCTTACCTTGCCCTTGCCTTTGTTCTTAAAGGACTTCCCTTTGCTGACCATCAACACGTGGCTTGGTTTCTTCTTTATATTCTGCTCAGCCGTTTTAAGCATCCCATGCAGCTCAGCAATGGACTTCTCCATCTCATTCATATTATAGTTAATTATGAACTAACCGAAACTATCAGGTAATGAGTTTAGGATCACATCCGTGGAGTGCTCCTTAGAAAGTGGAAAACCAAGCCTATCAAGATGATCAATATATCCTTTCATCTTGAGTACATGAGCGCTGACAGATGTCCCCTCAACCATCTTGCAAGCATACAAGGCTTGAAAGGTCTCATACCTCTCTTGCCTAGCATGCTTCGTGAAAGTTTCCTTGAGGCGAGCATTAAGCTCATAAGCTTCCATTTCTTCCAGATTCTTCTGAAATTCTGGACAAATGGTAGCCAACAAAAGACAACAAGACATCAATGGAATCATCACAATGTTTCTTCCATTTGTGTTTTGTTGCTTTGTTAGCATTGTCAGCAGGCTCATTGGGAATTTCTTCCTCAAGAACATACAACTTTGTTTCTTGCTTGAGAACTATTCTCAAGCTCTAGATCCAATCTAGATAGTTGCTGCCATTTTCTTTGAGCTTGTCCTTCTCAAGGAAGGATCGCAGTGAAATGGTGGACGTGCTATTTGATGCCATTCTATTATCGACAAAATTCAATATGCAAAGTATTAAGTCACATTATTTTATTTCTCGAAAATTACTCCCACTAAAATAAAGTACCCTCAATTTTACAATATTTATAATTTTAGTTGGCTAAGACGCCATTTTGCAGAATTCTGAACTCAACTTTGGCATGACGCCTAGAATTGAGCTACTTTAGATGGTTAACTCTTTATCGATTACATCATATGTAACTCTTAGATTATATTTATGGATTTGGCATCTTATGTCCAAGCATGTTATAATCCCATCTAATGCCTTAAGGTTCAAAACTATTTTGAATTTAGTTCATTAAATCATATATGTATCACCATTACCCATCCTACCTTACTAAGATAATCCGAGCACCCAGCTTTGGCACGATCTGCTCAAGATGATCGAAGTCTTGATAGGTGTTTTAATTTAACGGCATTAAAAAAAATTTAACAAGGGGTTTTATCCTATGTAGAATGTCTATGTTTGCTAACATACATCTAAACATATATCGCATCACATACATGCATAAATTTAAATATACATAGCATCATATGACATAATAAACATAAGACCGTGTATAGCATGACCATAATCCTAACGTGATTTTTATGAGCGAACATGAAAATCACAATGGTCAATCTAATGTGTATAATTGGTCTTCATTGATCTTCTAACTCCTTGGAACGTCATACGCGATTAATTGGCCCTTCGAGTCCGTCCATCATGTCCTTCTCGTCTTCATTACATTAATGAAAAATACTACACTAGTAAAATTAAATTACAAGAGGGCAAACGACACGCAGGCCGTAAATTATAACAATAAATTACAAGATGACTCGTAGGTCGTAAAAACTAATTAATATTAAACGACACGCAGGCCGTAAAAGCAACCCGAAATTTTATTGAAACAGCCAATCACATTCGTCAATTTATGGTCATGCCATACACCAAACATATACTAAATTTAATCATCACATAATCAATTAATCATACTATTAAAATTAATTATCAAATAATTAATTAAACACAATATTAATCTATCTGACAGTCAGGTATACGACTAATATCCGATCAAAAATCAACAATCTGGATCGCTAGCCCAGATGGCCGAGCGCTCCTCATCCGCACACGGCCGCGCGGGTTCAAATTCCATCGGCCCCAAAAATGCATTTTTAAAACATACATTTTGATTTTACTGAACAGGATTTAAAAGAAGTATCAGTGAATTAAATTCACAAGAAGGGTGCTGGCCGAAATGGTCAGGGCGGGCTGTGGGTCTTGGAAGGGTGCTGGCCGAAATGGTCAGGGCGGGCCGTGGGTCTTGATCAGCGCGGGATCGAATCCCTCCAGGCGCGGTAATATTTTGCTAATTTTTCGCAGCCCGCGGGTCCTGGTCCGACCCGGACCCGACCGACTCGAATCTGCCTGACCTGCTCGAATCGCTATGCTATTCCAGAACAGTTCTGGACATCAATTTATGCGAAAATATGGTCCAGAAAATTGATTTTAAAAGATCCGATTTAATCAAATTAAATCAGAAAAAATATTTATTAAATCGCTATTTCATAAATATGATTAAGAATTGTTGGCCACTAAGTATACAAAATACAGTTTAGAGAATGTTTTAAACAACAAACTGTACGATATGCAAATCTGAGTGCGTAGCGGAAGTCTTGTCAAAGTAAGTTGCTGTAAATACAACAACTAGATATGAAGTGTATACTTAAAGATAATCACAAATATTAAAACAGTAAATGCAGAAGGTAAAAGACACGGTAATGAAAGTGGTTCGAGGTAAACCCCTCTACGTCCACTGATCCTCCACACAGGAGTGAAAAATGCTTATTATAAATACTACGTACACAACTACGTATTTATAATCAAACCTAATCAATGTATCGTTCACACAGATTGATACAATGATCTTAGCCTTCAACCGTTCACACAGATTGGTTTAAGCTTTCACTTGACTGGCTTCTTCACACACAGTTCCAAAGCTTCGTCTCTTCAATGCAAGTCCGTCACACACAGTTTGGGAATAGCAAGGATTCTCAGTCCACACAGGGCTTATGGGTTTTGTTCAAGGATAGAACAATGTTTGAACAACAGCTTTGACTTTATGAGATTATAGCTGATGATGTGTTGTTCACGGTTTGAGCACTTGTATATCTCTTCTTTTAGAATAGCAGTATGCTTTGGGAGATATGTTTGCTCTGAATATTCATGTAAGCACTTGTTTCACTTGCGTATGATGGATGTATGATCTTCAAACTCTGGAGATATATATAGCCTTCTGAAATATATCCGTTGATATAAATCTGTTGAGCAAGATTCCATTCCAACGGGATGATGTGTTTGAATAAAACACGATCTGTATTTTGCGCTTGATTGAAGATCTCTGACGGCTTAATATTTAAATACTTTATCCTTTAGTATTTAAATATATCTTCTTAAGCGGGACTTTGACTTTAGTGAATAACAAAGATTCCTTATTGTCCTGTTTGGATACTGTATGGAATGATAACTGTATTGTCGATTCGAGACAGCTTCCATACTTAGTCTTTATGATATTTCTTTGCTGTATGATTGATTTACTGTATGCTGGGACTACGAGAAGTCTTCGATACAGGTTGACATTTTTTGATCAGCTTTTTGATACAGCTGCTTGATGTATGATGGATTGGCATATTGTCAAAATATTCTATCAACACTTTCGATACAGGGATTGTTTATCCCAACAGTTTCGATACCGGGTTTTGTTATCCCAACAATTTCCCACTTTTTGATAATTTGCCAAGTCTTGTCAAGTCTTCCTTTTAAACAGAAACTGTTGATGTTATCCAAATATCCTTGATGATGCCAAAACTTTGACACTTAGCATCTTGAAGAAAGGCAGACTTCTTGGTCTTCTGTTCGAATGTTCTGGCCTTCAGTAATTTGCTTAACACTAAGAACTGCTCGCATGTTATTTCAGATTTTATCAAAAGAGTACTACATATGTAATCTTATGATTGGCGCGCAGGCACAATCTTACATTGTATTCTAGAAACATACAACTTAAACTATGAACGGTTCACAGACAAGTTCTTATAGCTTTATGTATTAAAACATGTTTCATATTTGTATACAGCAAGAATAAGTTAAGTGTTTGTAAACATACAAGAACACAGTAGATTACGAGGTGTATTCTTTCAAATCAAGCAAATATTTTATTGATATTGAAACAAAGAGTACAATATTTTGCTGTTTTGAACATAAAATTACAAAAAGAAAATTACAACAAGGAATTTAACTCCTGTAATTTGAGTGTCTCCATGGATTTTTGGGGTCACTCTTGGTATTTTTCCACCAGTTCTGATGAGCGTCCCTGTCTCAATTCAGATATAAGGCTCGTCCTTCATATGACTTATCGAAGATTAGGATCCAATCTTCTGGATGGGTAACCAAGTCACCTTGTCTATGTTTAGACTTCATCTGCAGCTGTAGCGGGAGCGTTCCTTCTTCTAACTTTTTCTTAAATTCCTCAGCTGCTTCCTGTACCGTCCCGCATCTGTTGAAAATTGGGGATTTCTTGATAAGAATAACAAAGTATCTTAGCAGTTCATTTCTCCTCCAGTTCTTGATCTCTGCTGCAGTAGGCTGTCAGTCGGCCGGGAGGTTCATAGCTTGCGACTTGCGAACAAGGCTCTTCCAAGGAAACTTAGGGTCCTGGAATTCTGGACGATCTCCCTGTATCCTAACGTTCGGGATGAAATACAGGCTATATCAACAGTGATGTCGTCTTCAAAAGGAGCTAGCATTTCTTTCTCTTGCTCAAGCCTAGATCTCCTTATAGCGTCCCTCGCTTCTTCCCCCTTTTTGGCGTCATCAAGGTATGACACCTTCTCAGCAAGGCGTTCCAGGATTTGCATAGGAGCATCCTGTTTCGTCTCAAAATTTGTCATTTTCTCAACTAAGGTGGTGAGCACCTGCGACATAAATTTTCTTGTCGTGGGCTCAAAGTTGGGAACCGGATTCAATCAAAGCTAATGCTGTCTTGGCCTCGGACACGCGTAGCCTAGATTGTTCATCTCTCAGGATCTACTCCTGTTTTTCTTGCAATTGGCTCAGAGCCTGCTTTAAGACGTATGGAAAAATTCTGAAGGCTTCTTCCACTCGGGAAACTTCGTGCTTTAGACCAGTCATCTCTTCAATGGCTTATGTGTGTAGCTAATCAAGAGCTTTTTCGACAGAATATTGGGCGTTGACGGCATCCTGGATGAAAACTATTTGAAGACTGAGAGCATGTAATCGCTCTTTCCTTGTGGCTGTCCTTGGAGAATCTGGTTGGGCGAAATCTTCAACTCCATTTAACCGTCTCAAGTTCACATTGGACGTGAGTTGAGTTGGACATCTTCAGGTATTATACCGTCGTCGGATTCCAAGGCGGTTGAGGGTGCGGGAGTATCAGATTCGGGCTCGTCAACAGGGGGTGCTACATCCTCCTGTGCTGAAGTGGGTTCTGAAGATGTAACACCCGAAACTAGGCGGATATTATAGTGCCGTGGACCCCCGACTGGGACCCACCAGGCGAGTGAAAATGAATGAAATACACAGGGTAAATGTAGTACCGAACCACATTACATCATTAATTACTCCGATGAGGAGTTTCATACAACACACCCAAGATAATATAGAATACATGTATATTTTATATGAAGATAAAATATACAACACTGAATAAAATGACTATTCAAACGGAAGTCTGCAGCGGAAATAAAATAAAGAAAACACGAGTGAATCAAAAGGACTGGGGCCCCCTACTAGTATCACTGGGACTCCTCGCCGTCAATGTTCTCTTCCCGTGCCTTAGCCTTGCCATGACCTGAAAAACAAAATCCCCCAACGGGGTCAGTTACACAGAACAACAATCCCCAAGAGTTGAATAAACACAATCATATATGCTGTATAAACCACAAGTTCGATAAAAAAACTCAAATCGTCGAACACATGCGATCAAAAGTGAATCGGTCAGATTAAAACCCAATCCTGTTGAAAACATACGCAATCAAACATGCTGTATGAATCAACTAACGGTACGGCTCAAAGGGTGGCGCCACACTACGCCCGGGATGGAAATGTGTCCGTGCACAAGCCACCAACGAGTATCGATCGAATACACGTGTGGTCTTGTACCTAATCAGTCTCACGAAGTGATCGTATCGTGTGCACAGTCCAATGTGAGGCCAACAACCAACACACGACTTAATATATGCCCGACATGAAAATCCTACACATACCAACCGTTACACGCCTATATGACCCGGAATGCCACGAGATAACAAAAGTGACATCGAAATCAATAATGACTCACCGAGATGAAATGACAGTGAAATGATTGATAGCTCAATGAAATGATTGGAATTGTCATTCCTCGTGACTGAAGTGATTAATTGACAATGACAAGTCTCGATATGGTTAATACAATATGAATGAGTTATGATTATGAATGAACAACAACGAAAGGAATGAATATCCTTTTAACCGAGTAAGAATTAACTTACACAACACCGATGAAGAATGTCCTTCCACGAACAACGTCCTAAATGAGATGTCGGTCGATCGAAACAACCTTATATTAGGATGAAAAATCCACAAATATGTTGTTGATCCACACTACAACTTGAAAAAGATGAAATCTCTGAGTTTTGATGATCTTGAAACACCCCAAAATTGCCCAAAAATCGCCCCAAGGAAGAGAGGAGGAAGTGAAATGAAGAAATGAGCTTGTTCCTCTCAAAAACACGAAATTATAGAGCAGCCTGCACTGTGTGCCGCGGCCCGGCCGAGTGTGCCACGGCACAGGGCCAAAATCTGCCCCCAGTGCTCGGCAGTGTGCCGCGGCCCGGCCGAGTGTGCCGCGACAGTGACTCGGCAGCATGCCGCGGCCCTGCCGGCAGGAGCCGCGGCACACAGTACAGGCTGGTCGGCCAAAACTGCAAATATGTGTGTGCCGCGGTGCACACTCCCTTGTGCCGCGGCCCACATCCCTTGGGTACTAAAATGATGAAAAATGACCCGGGAAGAGAACAAAAGCAATAGGAATCAATATTTGGGAAACAATAACATGAAATGGAAGTGAGGAAACCCCAAAACGGTGGTTCCAAGCAATGATTACAAGGGTTCGCCCAACAAAAGCACAATTTGAACAATGAGGAGATTTGAAATGACATGAACTCCAATGTCAACATCGACTAATGAATCAATTACAACAATCAAGATAATATTCTTGTCTCGATTCTCAAGCAAGGTTGAAACAATGAACAATATCGATACACAACTCGAAATTATTCCGAACGGTGAACACGGATGAATGAATGTGGATGATGAATGATTATTAACAAGTGAAAAATTACATAGTGACAATTACTGAATGAAATTACTGAATGATAAAGGCTGAATTACAACCGGGTATTACATACACCCCCCCTTAAAAGAGTTTCGTCCCCGAAACTAAGAGTCAAACAACTCGGGATAACTCTCCTGCATATTATCCTCGGTTTCCCAAGTAGCCTCTTCGACTCCGTGTCTAGACCACTGAATTTTAACCAAAGGAATCGCCTTATTCCTCAACTATTTGGTTCGCCACTCTAAGACTCATATGGGACGCTCCTCATACGAATGATCATCTGCGATCCCGATTTCATCGAACTGAAGTATGTGACTCGGGTCGGCAACATACTTCCGTAGCTGAGAGACGTGAAACACATTATGAATTCGGATCAACGCCGGAGGTAAGGCCAATCGATAAGCTAGCTTGCCTACTCGATCCCAAATCTCAAACGGTCCAATGAATCTCGGACTCAACTTTCCCCGCTTCCCGAAACGGAAGATATCTCGACTCGGGGATACCTTGACCAACATGTGGTCACCTGTCTCGAACTCTAATGGTCGGCGACGATTGTCTTCATAAGATTTCTGTCGACTCTGAGCAGTCAACAAACGACTCTTGATCAAAGCTACCTTCTCACGGGCGGCTATAAGTATATCGGGCTCGGTGCCAATTGATTCTGATAAGTCATCCCAACACAAAGGAGATCGACAACGACGACCGTACAAGGCCTCGTAAGGTGCCATCTTAATCGAAGTATGCCAACTATTAATATACGTGAACTCGATCAATGGTAGTTGGGCTTCCCAATCGTCTTTCTAATCGAGGACGCATGCCCTCAACATGTCCTCCAATGTCTGAATAGTCCTCTCTGATTGTCCGTCGGACTGAGGATGAAAAGATGTGCTGAAATTAAGCTGAGTTCCCATGGCACGATGAACTGATTTCCAAAAATGAGATACGAATCGCCCGTCACGATCATAAACGATACTCTTAGGAGTACCGTGCTATCTCACTATTTCGTTGATGAACAACTGTGCAAGTCTCTCGGGACCCCAAGTATCCTTAATCTCGAGAAAATGAGCTGACTTAGTTAGACGATCCACAATTACCCAGATTGTATTCATGCCACGGCGACTCGTTGGCAAACTCGTGATGAAGTACATTGAAATATCCTCCCACTTCCACTCCGGAATAGGGAGCGGTTTCAGAATACCCGCCGGTCGCTGATGTTCTATCTTGACTTGTTGACAAGTGAGACATTTCGAAACAAACTCGGCGACTTCACGCTTCATATTACTCCACCAGTAATTTTGTTTCAAGTCTTTCTACATCTTGCTGGACCCCGGATGAATAGAATAAGGGGTAGCATGGGCTTCTCTCAAAATCGAGTTTTTAACTTCTCATCCGCCGGTACACATAACCGATTCTTAAATCTCAAGAGTCCATCCTCATGGACCACAAAGCCAGGGGCTTTCCCCTGTGCCACATCCTCGCAGATGCGCAACAAAAATGGGTCCAAACCCTGATTCACTCTGATCGCCTCTTCAAGTGGCGATGAAATGTCCAACATATAAAGCTTTCCCTGAACACGCTGTAACCAAACCTCGATCTCGGGTCTCAGAAATTCCTGCTGAAGTTCCTTCTGAACTATTAATCGAGCAAGCATCCATTCCTGAATGGACTTACGACTCAAGGCGTCAGCGACAATGTTCGCCTTGCCCGGGTGGTAAAGTATCTCGATATCATAATATTTGATTAGTTCCAACCACCGTCTCTGTCGCATATTTAGCTCCTTCTGAGTAAATATATACTTTAAACTCTTATGATCGGTGAATATCTGACAGGTAACGCCATAAAGATAATGACGCCAAATCTTCAATGCGAACACCACGACTGCTAGCTCCAGATCGTGAGTCGGATAATTAACCTCGTAAGGTCTCAATTGCCATGAAGTATAAGCAATAACCTTCCCGTTCTGCATTAGTACACATCCAAGACCCTGTCCGTACGCATCACTATAAACCACAAATCCTTCCGTCCCTTGCGGTAAGTAAAGGACAGGTGCTGAAATTAACCGGCTCTTGAGTTCCTCAAAACTCTGTTGACACGCGTCGGGCCACGTGTATTTCTTATCTTTCCATAAAAGGTTCGTCATGGGTTGAGCGATTTTATAAAATCCTTCCACAAATCGCCGATAATAACCAGCTAATCCGAGGAAACTTCGAATTTCCTTAGCATTATTCGGAGGTTGCCAATCTCGGATAGCCTCCGTCTTCTGAGGGTCAATACGAACTCCGTCTGATAAATTACATGTCCGAGAAACGTCACTTCGGACATCCAGAATTCACATTTGGAAAACTTCCCATAAAGTTGCTCTCGTCTCAACACGTCGAGCACCTGATGAAGGTGAAACTCGTGCTCCTCTCGGTCACGAGAATAAATTAAAATGTCATCAATGAAGACAACCACGAACCGATCCAAATAGTCGATGAAAACCCGATTCATTAACTCCATGAATACCACATGTGCATTAGTTAACCCAAACGGCATTACCATGAACTCATAATGACCATAACGTGTTCGGAACGCCGTCCTAGCAATATTCGACTCTCGGATTCGCAACTGATGATACCCAGATCTTAAATCGATCTTGGAAAATACTGAAGATCCCTGAAGTTGATCCAAAAGATCATCAATACGGGGTAGGGGATATTTATTTTTAATCGTCACCCTGTTCAGCTCTCGGTAATTAATACACAAACGAAAAGAAACGTCCTTTTTCTTGACAAATAATACCGGTGCTCCCCACGGAGACGCACTCGGCCAGATATAACCCTTCTTGGCCAAATCCTCCAATTGATTCTTTAGTTCCAGCATTTCGGTCGGGGCCATCCGATACGATGCCTTCGATATTGGAGATGTACCAGGCTCCAACTCAATCGTGAATTCCACATCTCTCTATGGAGGCAAACCAGGTAACTCTTCTGGAAATACGTCGGCATAATCTCTCACTATTATCCGCCAACATTATTGATGATTTCTCGGTCTTAGTCATATAGCACCAATAACCGACACACCCCTGATTGAGTGATTTCACTGGTTTCATCAAGTTGATGACTCTCCCGGAACAGCTGGGATTACCTCCCTGAAAAACACATTCGACCCCATCGTCTGAAATGATAGTGACCAAACGCTTACGGACGCTAATTACGGCATCGTGACGATCCATCCAATCAACACCCAGAATGACGTCGTCTCTCGGCAAATCTACCACGATTAGGTCTGCTAACCAACCACGGCCATGAAGCTGAATCAGACAATCCTTAATCTCACGATTCCCGATAATTCTTCTACCATCAGGTAAACCGATGACATAAGGCTCACAACTAGTAGCACTACCCAGACATAGTCTACTCAAACATGATTCGGAAATGAAAGAATGCGATGCACCAGTATCAAAAAGGGTACACACAGGTTGAGATAGAATATCGAGTGTACCTGAGATCATCCGGGCCTCTGGATCGTCGGTCTTCTTCATCTCATAAATTCGGGGCTTGCCGGCCCCCGAACCGGACGCTCCCGTCTGATAGCTCTTAGCTCCACCTTTGTTAGCTCCTATCGTCTTAAACAACGCGGACTAAGTGGCTTGATTCGGAACCGCTGACTGGTTTGGGGCCTGAGATGTCGTCGGAGTGGGTTTGGAGTCCCTTTGGCAAAAACGGGCCTTATGCCCCGCAATTCCACAGTTATGGCATGTGACAGTCTGCCTAGGACACTTGGTACTGAAATGACCCTGTTCTTCACAGTTGAAATAGGTGATGGCCGAACTGGCCGCTCGGGACTGAGATTCCGCGGGTTTAGGCCCCATAGGAGGTCGCTCAGAAAAAGTAGAGCCCGCACGAGGTTGTTGGGTTTTCTATGTATCGAATACAAAATAATCGGAGTAAAAACGCAGCGGAACAATAAAAGTGAAAACCCAATTTAGGATCTCATGCAGTAATTTAATTGTTTAATTAAAGAGTTAATCGAATTACCTTAATCCGATTGAACAATTCTAGATCCGGACTAGAAGCAGATGAATATCTCCTTCCTCTTCTGGTGATCCACACACGAACAATTCCACAAGCCGGATTGCTAGATCCTTACGAATAATATTGATAAATAGTACAACACAAGTTCCTTACTAGAAGGATTGTACTATTGATCAAGATCAACTAAGGGAAGAGGAACGACCGACTCCGTTCTCCTATAGTATAATGTAGATGGCCGATTTTTCTTCTTCTTGAAGGGCCGATTTTAGGTCTTATTTTCTGGTTACAACTCCTTGTCCAAGACCTTATATTTATACTAAGTAAACCCTAGATTCAATAATCTAGTATTTGCTTAGTTGCCCCTCAACTTATTAAATAATACAATATATATAATATCGATATTATATATATTACTTTATTATTTAATCTCCTTATAAATATAATATCAATATTATATTTATTATTCCCCGTTGATATTTATTCCTACTTGTCTATAATTGTCGTATGTGCGACCCAAAAGGCTTATATTATGTTGGCAATTATTTAATACCTTATTAAATAATAAATCATAAGCGGCCTCTAGCAAGACATTATGATTACCCAAATAATATAAGTTAATAGTCCATTAAACCTTTTAACGTGTCAAATCCCTTTGTCACGCGATATCATATTTGAACTAAGTCATGGAGTCTGTCATACTTATTTATGTTCAAATGCTTTCTCGATCTTAAGTAGACTGATTGAATCAAATGACTCTTCATTTGAGCATGGCCATGCATTTCCTTCAGTCCTACTTATCGAGGGGCCCAGCAGATATCTCTCTCACTTAAGAGAGGGACAAATCCCCATCTTGATTATTCATTTCCCTCTACATGACTCCCACTAATCCCGATCGCTAACCTTTATGATCACCATGTTTCGATGACGTTGGATTACGTCAAGGCATAGCGATTATCATGTTGGACTCTATGATAATCTCGGGTTCAAGGATTTATTGACATACCGTATTGAGATTCACTTATGACATTTCCATGCGGTGATCTCAATGCGGGTCGGTCAGATTAGTTCTCCAACCAATACCCATAAGATTGATCCGTACCATACGCATAATCATCCGATGATTATCAATCAAACTTATACTAGTATATTAATCACTTGAGTCTCTACTCAACGCGATTTTACCGTGGACATTTGAATAATCTTATTATTCGTGAATAACTATTATTCGATTATTATAATATTAAAACATGCACACATTATAATAATCAACGAGAAATAAATGATATCAAATAACTTTATTTAAATGTGACAATTACAAATCTAGGCACATCGAATGTCCTAGGGCACTATTCCCAACAATCTCCCACTTGCACTAGGACCATTCATTCATGACCTTTAGTCCTATCGCTCTAGCATGCTCAACATGCTTTCCTTGTGAGAGAGGCTTGGTAAGTGGATCTGCAACATTCTCTTCCGTTGCTACTTTGCATATTGTAATATCTCCTCGTCCACGATCTCTCCGACTAGGTGATATTTTCGAGTATATGTTTGGAATTATGATGGGACCTAGGCTCTTTAGCTTGTGCAATAGCACCATTATTGTCACAATAAAGGCTTATGGGACTGGATGGTTGGCACCACTCCTAGTTCGAACGAACTTCTTGATCCATACGGCTTCCTTAGCCGCATCCGATGCCGCTGTGTACTCACTTCAGAATGTAATCAAGAACCGTGCTTTGCTTGGAACTCTTCCAACTCACAAGACCTCCATTCAATACAAACACATAACCAGCTTGCGATTTGAAATCGTCTCTGTCGGTTTCAAACTTGCATCGGCGTAACCTCTTACAACACTGCTTTCCCACCCTCCATAAACTAGGAAATCATCCTTGGTTCTTCTCAAGTACTTTAGGATGGTTTTCACCGCCGATGACTTTCACTGGATTCGATTGGTATCGACTTGTCATACTAAGAGCAAACGATACATCCGGTCGAGTACAAATCATGGCATACATGATCGATCCAATAGCCGATGCGTATGGTATCTTGCTCATACGTGCTCGCTCATCGAGTCTTAGGACTCGAGTCTCACTCGATGAATGCCATGTGACATTGGCAAGAGTCCTCTCTTGGAGTCTTGCATATTGAACCTCTTCAATATTTTATTAATGTATGTACTTTGACTCGGACCAATCAATCTCTTTGATCTATCTCTATAGATCTTTATCCCAAGAATATAAGCGACTTCTCCTAAGTCTTTCATTGAGAAACAACTTCCCAACCAAGTCTTGACTGTATGCAAGGTGGGAATGTCATTTCCAATGAGTAATATGTCATCTACATATAAGACTAAGAAAACAACTATTCTCCCACTAACCTTCTTGTACACACAAGGTTCATCTTCATTTTGAATGAACCCAAACTCTTTGACATTTCATCAAAACGAAGATTCCACTCCGAGAAGCCTGCTTCAACCCATAAATGGATCTTTGAAGCTTGCAAACCTTTTTAGAATTTTACGGATGAACAAAACCTTCAGTTGTGTCATATACACATCCTCGAGTAAGTTTCCATTAAGGAATGCTGTTTTGACATCCATTTGCCATATTTCATAATCATAGTATGCGGCAATGGCAAATAAAATTCTAATTGATTTAAGCATGACTACCGCGAAAAGGTCTCATCATAGTCAACACCATGAATCATTTCATAACCTTTTGCCACTAGTCTAGCTTTATAGGCTTGCATTATCATCCATGTCTTTCTTCTTTTATAGACCCATTTGCACCCAATGGTTTTAACACCCTCAGTGGATCTATCAAGTTCCAAACTTGATTGTCATACATGGATTGCATCTCGACTTCATGGCTTCTAGCCATTCCTCGGACTCGTCCCAAGCGGCTCAGATAGGTACTAGGCTCATCATCTATGAGCGATGCATCATCATCCTCCGTTACGAGATAACCATATCTCTCAGTTCATGTCGCATCCTATCGATCTGTGGGACTTGTGTACTTTGAATGGGCTCTTCAACCGTTTGTTGAGCTTGTTCGGTTTCCATCGGTGAAGCGATGTCTTCTTGTGGTTCTCGATTTTCCTCGAGAATTACTCTTCTCCCACTGTCTCTTTGGAAATAAATTCCCTTTCTAAGAATACGGATTTCGAGCAACAAACACTTTGTTCTCTGCGGGCTTGTAAAAGTAATATCCTTTAGTTTCCTTAGGATATCCCACAAATAAACATCTTTCGATCCGGCTGCCGCTTGTCAAACACTTGGCGCCTTACTTAACGCTTCGCAACCCTGCATCTTTAGAAAAGACAAGTTTGGTCTTTTACCACCCATTTCTCAAATGGTGTCTTTTCAATCGCTTTAGATGGAACACGGTTAAGGGTGAATGTCAGCTTTCTAAGGCGTGGCCCCAAAATGATAATGGAAGCTCTGTTCGACTCATCATGGATCTAACCATATCTAATAAAGTTCGATTCCTCCTCTCGGACACTCCGTTATGCTGAGGTGTGCCGGAGGAGTAAGTTGCGAAACAATTCCACAACTCCTAAGATGATCATCGAATTCTTGGCTCAAGTATTCCCCACCTCGATCCGATCGAAGGGCTTTAATTGTCTTGCCAAGTTGATTCTCAGACTTCATTACGGAATATTTTGAACATTTCAAAAGATTCATGTTTATACTTCATAAGATAAACATATCCATATCGCTAAAATCATCGGTGAATGTAATGAAGTATTGGTATCCGCCTCGGCATGAGTGCTAAGAGGTCCGCACACATCAGTATGTATTAGGCCTAATAGATCACTAGCCCTTTCTCCATGACCGGTGAAAGGATTCTTCGTCATCTTGCCCAATAAACAAGATTCGCATGTCCCATATGATTCATAGTCAAAAGAGTCTAAAAGTCCATCATTATGGAGTTTAGAAATGCGTTTCGTTTATGTGACCAAGTCGACAATGCCATAAGTAAGTCGGATTAGAATCATTTAGCTTAGGCTTCTTGTAATCAATGTTATAGAATTCCAAAGTGTCGGACTCATCTAGATCAATATTGTAAAGGCGATATAACTTTGCGCACTATAAAGCAAGTCATCAAAGAAAATACGAATGATCTTATTCTTAATAAGAAAATCAGAACCTTCACAATCTAATGTAGAAACGAAATAATATTCCTATTCATAGCGGGAACATAATAGCAATTGTTCAAAACTAACAAAAGCCCATTGGGCAAAACTAGATCATAAGTTCCTACGGCTAGTGCGGCAACTCTTGCTCCATTGCCGACTCTTAGATCTACTTCCCTTTCTTCGATTCTCTCGCTTCAACCCCGCACATTTGTACAAATGTGAGATCCACATCCAGATCTAATACCCGGGAGTTAGAGGTAGATAAGTTAACTTCTATAACAAATATACCGTGGCGTCTCACCGCCCTTGGTACGCTTTAGCTCTTCCAAGTAAATCTTGCAATTTCTTTTCCGTGTCTGGTTTATTGCAATGATGGCAATTTCCATCTTTGGGAGCTTTAGCCTTGAAACCCGGCCTAGTAGGGTCTTTAGATTTGGCAACTTTTGCCTTACCCTTGCCCTTGCCTTTGTTCTTAAAGGATTTCCCTTTGCTGACCATCAACACATGGTTTGGTTTCTTCTTAATATTACCTTTCGGCCGTTTTAAGCATCCCATGCAAATTTCGGAATGGACTTCTCCATCTCATTCATATTATAGTTCATAATGAACTGACCGAAACTTTCGGGTAATGAGTTTAGGATCACATCCGTGGAGTGCTCCTTAGAAAGTGGAAAACCAAGCCTTTCAAGATGATCAATATATCCTTTCATCTTGAGCACGTGAGCACTGACAGATGTTCCCTCAACCATCTTGCAAGCATACAAGGATTGAAAGGTCTCATACCTCTCTTGCCTAGCATGCTTCGAGAAAGTTTCCTTGAGATGAGCATTTAGCTCATAAGCTTCCATTTCCTCCAGATTCTTCTGAAGTTCTGGACAAATGGTGGCCAACATAAGACAACCGACATCAATGGAATCATCACAATGTTTCTTCCATTTGTCTTTTGTTGCTTTATTTGCATTGTCACGGCTCATCGGAATTTCTTCCTCAAGAACATACAACTTTCTTTCTTGCTTGAGAACTATTCTCGAGCTCGGATCCAATCCAGATAGTTGTTGCCATTTTCTTTCAAATTGTCCTTCTCAAGGACGGATCGCGATGAAATGGTGGATGTGTTGTTTGATGCCATTCTACAAAATTCAATATGCAAAATATTTAGTCACATTATTTTATTTCTCGAAAAATACTCCCACTAAAACAAAGTACCCTCAATTTACAACATTTGTAATTTTAGTGGGCTAAGATCCCATTTCGCACAATCCTAAATCACTTTGGCATGACGCCTAGAATTGAACTACTTTAGGTGGATAACTCTTTATCGTTTACATCATATGTAACTCTTAGATTATGTCATGGGATTTGGCATCGTATGCCCAAGCATGTTATAATCCCATCTTATGCCTTAAGGTTCAAAACTATTTTGATTTCCAAATTCATTGAACGTATAGGTATCACCATTACCTATCCTACCTTACTAAGATAATCCGAGTGCCCACTTTGGCATGACCCACTCATGATGATCGAAGTCTTGATAGGTGTTTTACAAATGAACGGCATTAAAATTTTAACGAGGATTTTTATCCTATGTTAATGTCTATGTTTGCTAACATACATCTAAACATACATAGCATCACATACATGCATAAATTTAAACATACATCGCATCACATGACAATAAAGCATAGGACCGTGTATAGCATGACCATAATCCTAACGTGATTTTCATGAGCCAACATGAAAATCACAAAGGTCATCTAAAGGGTTAAATATGGTATTCATTGATCTTCCAACTCCTTGGAACATCATACGCGATCAATTTGCTCCTCGAGTCCATCTATCTCGTCCTTCTTGTCTTCATTACATTAATGAAATTTAATACTACACTAATAAATTAAATTACAAGAAGTACAAACGACACGCAGTAAAATAATAAACAATTTAAATAGACGACTCATGCAGTCCGTAAAACCAATTATAATTAAACGACACGCAGCCGTAAAACCAACCCATAAGAAATTAAATTATCCAATCACATTGGTCAATTTATGGTCATGCCATACACCACACACATACCATAAATAATTATCAAATAATTAATAAAACAGTAATTATAGAAATTAAAATCTTTCTACAAATGACTAAAGAGTAATCATGGACCAAAAATAAACAAACTGAGTCACATAGCCCGGATGGCCGAACACCTTCACCCGCACATGGTCGCGCGTGTTCAAACTCCCGCCGCCGCAAAATGCATTTTAAAACATTAATTTTAATTTTAGAAAACAGTTAATCACAAAACCACCGAACAATATTTACAAAATTGCTCCACCCACGGTTTGGGCGATGTTTATGGCGCGATCTCGCGGATCGATTCCCTCCGACACCGGGTACTATTTTTGCGATTTAATCATTGGACGCTGGTCCGGTCCGACCGGATCCAACCCAAACTGTCCGAACATACCCATCTCATTGTCTGCTCGGAAGCTGCTCGAGAGCAGCTTATCCGAAAACAAATTAAAATTAATTTTTGACGATCCGATTTAATCAAATTAAACTTAAAAATTATTTTATAAAATCTATATTTTATAAACATAATCAGAACATAATTTACACATAAATATGTTCTACATAAACAATTTAAATTACATGCAAGTTGGCTCGATACCACCGTTGGGTTTTCTATGTATCGAATACAAAATAATCGGAGTAAAAACGCAATGAACAATAAAAGTGAAAACCCAATTTAGGATCTCATGCAAGAATTTAATTGTTTAATTAAAGAGTTAATCGAATTACCTTAATCCGATTGAACAATTCTAGATCCGGACTAGAAGCGGATGAATATCTCCTTCCTCTTCTCGGTGATCCACACACGAACAATTCCACAAGCCGGATTGCTAGATCCATTTAATAATATTGATAAATAGTACAACACAAGTTCCTTACTAGAAGGATTGTACTATTGATCAAGATCAACTAAGGGAAGAGGAACGACCGACTCCGTTCTCCTATAGTATAATGTAGATGGCCGATTTTTCTTCTTCTTGAAGGGCCGATTTTAGGTCTTATTTTCTCGGTTACAACTCCTTGTCCAAGACCTTATATTTATACTAAGTAAACCCTAGATTCAATAATCTAGTATTTGCTTAGTTGCCCTCAACTTATTAAATAATACAATATATATAATATCGATATTATATATATTACTTTATTATTTAATCTCCTTATAAATATAATATCCAATATTATATTTATTATTCCCAATTGATATTTATTCCTACTTGTCTATAATTGTCGTATGTGCGACCCAAAAGGCTTATATTATGTTGGCAATTATTTAATACCTTATTAAATAATAAATCATAAGCGGCCTCTAGCAAGACATTATGATTACCCAAATAATATAAGTTAATAGTCCATTAAACCTTTTAACGTGTCAAATCCCTTTGTCACGCGATATCATATTTGAACTAAGTCATGGAGTCTGTCATACTTATTTATGTTCAAATGCTTTCTCGATCTTAAGTAGACTGATTGAATCAAATGACTCTTCATTTGAGCATGGCCATGCATTTCCTTCAGTCCTACTTATCGAGGGGCCCAATGAGATATCTCTCTCACTTAAGAGAGGGACAAATCCCCATCTTGATTATTCATTTCCCTCTACATGACTCCCACTAATCCCGATCGCTAACCTTTATGATCACCATGTTTCGGATGACGTTGGATTACGTCAAGGCATAGCGATTATCATGTTGGACTCTATGATAATCTCGGGTTCAAGGATTTATTGACATACCGTATTGAGATTCACTTATGACATTTCCATGCGTGATCTCAATGCGGTCGGTCCAAGATTAGTTCTCCAACCAATACCCATAAGATTGATCCGTACCATACGCATAATCATCCGATGATTATCAATCAAACTTATACTAGTATATTAATCACTTGAGTCTCTACTCAACGCGATTTTACCAGGGACATTTGAATAATCTTATTATTCGTGAATAACTATTATTCGATTATTATAATATTAAAACATGCACACATTATAATAATCAACGAGAAATAAATGATATCAAATAACTTTATTTAAATGTGACAATTACAAATCTAGGCACATCGAATGTCCTAGGGCACTATTCCCAACAGAGGTTTCTTGAAAGTGGCCCGACTGCCGTCAGATTGATTACGATTCTTCGACTTCTTGCCAGCAGATGAAGGTTGTTGCTTGGCAATCTCTTTAGCGGTAAGCTCATATGTAAGAGCTTTCTCGATGAATTCAGCCAGAGTGGTGCAATGATGATTAAGCAACTGTAGTCGCATACGAGGTTTCAACCTCTTGCTGAAATATTTGATCTTGTCTGCCTCAGAGTGAATAATGGACGAGGCGAACGAAAGTAGTTCCTGAAATTTCTCGGCGATGGCGAGAACATCATCGTCCGCTGATGGGTCGGGAGTGAGTAATTCTGATAACTTGGCCTCCCTGAGTGGGGGCGGATAATACCTCTCCATCATGAGAGTCTTGAATTGATCCCAAGTACAAAATCCGTCGGTGGGCTTCAGTGACAACCACCATGAATGTGCGCCCTTACCCAGGTAGTAAGCCGCAACTGAAACTTTGTGTCCCTCAGGATAGTCCACCATAGCAAACAGTTTCTCGAAATGCTCAAGCCAATGAAAGATTTCCGCCGGTTGAGATGAACCCTCAAAAGTAGGTGGCCTTTGGCGAGAGATGTCGCCAATGATACTGCTCACACCCCTCTCTTTCCTCTGAGGTGGCGGCGGAGGAGCCTGTTGATTCTGAGTAGCTGAGTTATGCATCGTTTCCATCAGTTGTGTCATCTGAGTCATTTGGGCCATCATGCCCTGCATAAAAGCGAGTGGATCAACCCGAACACCTTCTAACTGAGTTGTGTCCCAGGTACGACTCCCTGATAGTGAATGAGTGGCAGCATCACTGCTCGATGAATTAGCATTATTCCGAGCATTCGCACGTGTATTCACACGAGCTCTCGGGTTTCGGCCCGCACCGCGGCCTCTTCCCCCGCGTCCTCTGTCAGCTCTTTCCATACTGAAGTGGGAAAGTCACGAAATGATTATATATCTCGCATGAATATCACATTATGATTACGTTATGAAATGATGAAAATGAGCATACGCGCCCAAACGCAATGATTACATGAATGATCAACTGAAGTGACGTGATTATCCGATGAAATTCTTGAAATGATTATTTTGAACAAGTTAACAAGATCAATGATATGATCCTCAATATCAACAACTGAACAATGAAATGAATTGAGTGATTAATGAATTAACATGATCGACTTGATTACAAATGAAAATGATAATTGAGGAAATCTTACTGTTCTTTGGTGTGAAGGGCTCGGCTCTAGCACGGGTCACACGTGACGCGAAAGTCCAATGATACTAGTCTGATGAACGATGATTTCAAATGAGACATGACTCGGAAGGTAGTATTCAAAACCACGCTCCGATACCAACTCTGTAACACCCCAAACTAGGCGGATATTACAGTGTCGTGGACCCCCGACTAGGACCCACCAGGCGAGTGAAAATGAATGAAATACACAAGGTAAATGTAGTACCAAACCACATTACATCATTAATTACTCCTATGAGGAGTTTCATACAACACACCCAAGATAATATAGAATATATGTATATTTTATATGAAGATAAAATATACGACACTGAATAAAATGAGTATTCAAACTGAAGTCTGCAGCGGAAATAAAATAAAGAAAACACGAGTGAATGAAAAGGACTGGGGCCCCCTACTAGTATCACTGGGACTCCTTGCCGTCAACGTTCTCTTCCCGTGCGTTAGCCTTGTCATAACCTGCAAAACAAAATCCCCCAACGGGGTCAGTTACACAGAACAACAATCCTCAAGAGTTGAATAAACACAATCATATATGCTGTATAAACCACAAGTTCGATAAAAAATCTCAAACCGTCGAACACATGCGATAAAAAGTGAATCGGTCAGATTAAAACCCAATCCTATTGAAAACATATGCAATCAAACATGCTGTATGAATCAACTAACGGTACGGCTCAAAGGGTGGCGCCACACTACGCCCGGGATGGAAATGTGTCCGTGCACAAGCCACCAACGAGTATCGATCGAATACACGTGTGGTCTTGTACCTAATCAGTCTCACGAAGTGATCGTCTCGTGTGCACAGTCCAATGTGAGGCCAACAACCAACACATGGCTTAATATGTGCCCGGCATGAAAATCCTACACATACCAACCGGCACGCCAGTATGACCCGGAATGCCACGAGATAACAAAAGTGACATAGAAATCAATAATGACTCACCGAGATGAAATGACAGTGAAATGAATGATAGCTCAATGAAATGATTGGAACCATCGTTCCTCGTGACTGAAGTGATTAATTGACAATGACAAGTCTCGATACGGTTAATACAATATGAATGAGTTATGATTATGAATGAACAACAACGAAAGGAATGAATATCCTTTTAACCGAGTAAGGATTAACTTACACAACACCGATGAAGAATTTACTTCCACGAACAACGTCCTAAATGAGATGTCGGTCGATCGAAACAACCTTAGATTAGGATGAAAAATCCACAAATATGTTGTTGATCCACACTACAACTTGAAGAAGATGAAATCTATGAGTTTTGATGATCTTGAAACACCCCGAAATCGCCCAAAAATCGCCCCAAGGAAGAGAGGAAGAAGTGAAATGAAGAAATGAGCTTGTTCCTCTAAAAAACGAAATTATAGAGCAGCCTGCACTGTATGCCGCGGCCCGGCCGAGTGTGCCGCGGCACAAGGCCAAAATCTGCCCCCAGTGCTCGGAAGTGTGCTGCGGCCCAGCCGAGTGTGCCGCGGCAGTGACTCGGCAGCGTTCCGTGGCCCTGCCGGCAGGAGCCGCGGCCCCCGGTACAGGCTGGTCGGCCAAAACTGCAAACATGTGTGTGCCGCGGCGCACACTCCCTTGTGCCGCGGCCCACACCCCATGGGTCCTAAAATGATGAAAAATGACCCGGGAAGAGAATAAAAGCAATAGGAATCAATATTTGGGAAATAATAACACGAAATAGAAGTGCGGAAACCCCAAAACGGTGGTTCCAAGCAATAATTACAAGGGTTCTCCCAACAAAAGCACAATTTGAACAATGAGGAGATTTGAAATGACATGAACTCCAACGTCAACATCGACTAATGAATCAATTACAACAATCAAGATAATATTCTTGTCTCGATTCTCAAGCAAGGTTGAAACAATGAACAATATCGATACACAACTCGAAATTATTCCGAACGGTGAACACTGATGAATGAATGTGGATGACGAACGATTATTAACAAGTGAAAAATTACATAGTGACAATTACTGAATGAAATTACTGAATGATAAAGTCTGAATTACAACCGGGTATTATATAAGACATGGATACAGGAGGGACTGATTCCTCCTGCTGTCTCTCAGCTTCCGCCTGCTCTGGCAGAGGGACTGATTCCTCGTACGGGATGGCACTGTATTCTTCTTCGGCTTAGGCAGCGACAGGCTCGGGTGCCTATTCCACGGTTGGTTGATCCTCGGCGACAGACTCAGGTGCCTGTTCCGAAGCTGATTGTTCCTCCGTGACATGAGGGACTGAATCCTTGTTGTCGGGAACAATGTCTGCTGTTGCGAAGGGGGCTGATTGCGGCTTGATGACCCTTCACCATTTTGTTGTTGACTAAAAGTTCCGTCACCCATCTGAGATTCAGATACCTCACGACTCATTCTTAGACCAGCCTGAAAGGCGTCGTCATCATCGTTCGAGTCGTGATCTGATTTTGGACTTTCGGGAGCTTGATCGCCGAATTTAGTTTTTCCTTTTAGACGGGCTTCTGCTTTGTCCATAAGGTGGAACGTGATCAACTCTTTGCACATTAAGTTGTCCTATTGGATCAGGACTTCAACAGCTGGTGAGTCCGTCACTTCCAACAAAAATCATTCTTGATCAGGACTTCAACAGCTGGTGAGTCCGTCACTTCCAACACAAATCATTCTTCTTCGCACCAATCGCTCCAATTGTACAGGGTGCTGTATGGAGCTGTTATATCTGGGGGTAAATATTTTTTTTTCTTCGTGTTACTGTTGAGTTGTACGTATTCATTTGGAATTGTACAAGTGTTATGGTATTGGACTAATATAATGTATATTGTATTGAGATATTTCAGGATCGAAATATTTATACTTATCGTCGGGTTGGTTTCGTCATTTGGATGTTGGTTGGAGAGTTTGGATTTTTGGCTAAGTATACTAGCCATAACGTACGTTACATATGTATCGTTACGTATGCTATGGGCTGAGCATTACGTACGTTAAGCCTTCAGTTTTACATACGTAATGAGTGGTCAGCAGTAGGAACCTTCCTTGTGGTCAACTTTCGGGGCGAGGGTATCTTTGGGGGATTATATATATATATATATATATATATGTATATATATATTATGTACAGTGTATATATAAGGATCGGCAGCCGACTTCTTCTTAGTCTCCGGCGACGGACTGGATTTCATATCGGATGTGTTCCGGCGAGCTAAATGGTTGACGACTCGAGTTACCGCGAAAGTCAATGGGATGGGCTGCATCTCCGGCGACAACTGAAGCTAGACGGTGGCATGGTGGCTCGTGACTGGAGCAGCGACGGCCTGGTCGGAATTTTCGGATGGACAGTCAGGCCTTTTTCTGGCAAGATGGAGCTCAGGCGCCGGGTGTTCTTCATGGTCTCCGGCCATGGACACGGCTCCATAGATTCCTGTGACCGGAGATGGTTTCTGACTGGAACGGATGGCAAAACGGAGGCGCGGCAAAACTTCCGGAAAGGAGTTGCAGGCGGAGGTGGAGTTGGGTGAAAACCGGCCATGGACGGAAATGGGTTGGAGTTGGACGAGGTCCGACGGGTCAGATTGCCGGCGACCGAGTTCCAGTGTTGTGACAGGGGAGTTGTTTTTCTGACCAGATTCCGGCGTGGGTTGACCGGTCGAACGGTGTTCTTCTGTAGGTAAGAATGTGTATGTGCAGGTGTATATATATATATTATGTACAGTGTGTGTGTGTGCTTCGTACAGTGTGTGTGTGTGTCATGTGGGTATATATATATATATTGTGTACAGTGTGTGTGTCATATATATATATATATGCATGCGTGTATACAAATAGATATGTGTGTGTATGCGGTATGTATATTATATATATATATATGTATACGGGTAAATACGAGTATAGTATGTGTTCGTGTTGGAATCGGAGTTATCTATTATGTTGTTTTCGGTCGATGTCGTGTTATTGAATGAATTGTATTTCATTCAAGGTTGTTCGAGTGCTTGTGATTGTCGGATGACGCTGTTGATCGATTCGTGGTAGGACGTTGATCGTGGAAGGACTTTATCGCCTTCGGTTTGAGTCAAGTTTTATACTTGTACTAGTCAATGAGATTAATGTTATCATGTATGTGTATGAATGTGTGTATCATTTCGAGACTTGGTCTCTTTATGATTTTATTGATATAAGGGGATTGTTTGATACGACACCCTTCGGCAAAATTATGCCAAATATTATTGTTGTTCGTAAATAGCTGGTTCAAGGCATTGCAATACTTGTTGGTATTATTATTATTGATAGCCGATTCGCGGTATCGACGTATCGATTGTTATTGTTGACTTATATTCCATTGAGATATTGTTGTGATCGTCATTATTGATATCAAGGTTTTTCTATTGATATTGTATTGGCCGATTAAAGGCATTGACGTATTCGATTATCATCTTCGTTATCGGTAACCGATTAAAGGTGCCGAGACATCCGTTGTATTGTTGTTATCAATTGGCCGTTCTAAGGCAATGGATGTATTGAATTGGGACTGTCGAAGACATTTTCCATCTGTTGAGTTGTTATCGATTGACCGTTCTAAAGGTAATTAATGTATTGAATTGGGACTGTCGAAGACATTTCCCATCTGTTGAGTTGTTATCGATTGACCGTTCTAAAGGTAATCGATGTATTGAATTGGGACGATTGGAAACATTTCCCATCCATTATATCGTTATCGATTGGCCATTATAAGGCAATCGAGGTATTGAATTGGGATCGCCGAGGACGGTGCCCATCCGTGAGTTATTATTGTCGCGTTGGCCGATTCAAGGCAGCACACCATCATTCTTGTGAACTCGGTAATTTTGTGATCGTTGAGGGTTGATGATTCCCGGATTGTTGTGTTGTGATTTTTGTTCGTGTTAATCGGTCCTTAGGGATTGTGATCCCAGGATGGTTGTTTGAATATTGTTGGTCGTGTCGATCTGTCATTATTCGTGTGTCACCGTTCACTTTGTGAGTCGTATGATCCGTATTGGATGTGTTATCCTTTGAGTTTCGTTGTCATGTTGCATCGTGACATATCTGGAATCATATCTGCGTGCCAATTGGTTATGTGTAGGATTTTTAGCCAGGCACACGATGGTCATGCGTGGATGTTTCCGCATTGGACCCTGCACACAAGACGTAGTTTGTGAGGCTAATTAGGTACATTGTCCCACGTATATTCTGGATTCCGTATACGGGGTGGACATGTGCACGGACACATTTCCGGATCGGGCGTACTATGATGTCCCTCTTGAGCCTTATTGTTTTGGTCATTCATAGTCCATGTTGTATTGGATATGTCCGACGATTTGTGACCGATTGTGCATACGCCGAGGGGTATGTTCGACAGTCGGGTTTATTTCTTTGAGATCTGCATTGTGATGATTTACAGCTTCGGGCTGTTCGGCTTTCAGGCCATTATGATATACAGCTTCGACTGAGGGCTTTCAGGCCATTGTGATGTATCAGTATTTCCGTTGGAGCCTTCGGGCATTGTGATTTCGTATTTATTTCAGCGTTGGTTTGGTTTACCTTCGGGTAATGTATTGTTGTGTTCTATATTGATGATTCGCCGTTGGGCACTTGTGTTCTAACCTATTGAGCAGGTATTGATCGTATGCCGTGGGCATAGTGTTTCACGAATGCTCGATTCTTACTTTGGTTTGTGAGCATCTCGTACTACCATTGTTGTACTGTTCATTCTGCCTTTGGATGCATATCATGTTGTACATGTATTTGATATTCATTATCTGGATGACTGATCCCGTGGGGGCGGAACATGTTTTCATGTTTTAGGTGTTTGCGAGGAGAGAGTTGAGACACAGGGGCATGACGATGGCGAAGAGGCATTCGAGCGATACTAGTCCGAGATGTTTTGGTGTTCATGTCGGTCAGACAGTTTGGAGTACTCCATTTTTGTTCAGTCGTTGTCATTTTGTATTATCCGAGCAAGGCTCGTGGATGTTGTTGTATTTTATTTTGGCCATGTAGTCCCACTGTTGTAGATGTAATTCCATATCGGACTATTAGGTTAGATGTCAGTGTAGGGATTGTGATTCCCTTTTTTTTGGTCAGTTTGTTGTATTTTAGTTATGTCCGCCTGGTGGATCTCCTGGTAGAGGTCCACGGCACTGTAATGACCCAATGGGAGGTGGGGGTGTTACAGAATATGGTATCAGAGAATTGGGTTGTGAGATACCCTGACTTGTGTGTTATGTGGCTCTACCAAGGCGGTAGTAGCGGGGCTGTCATGTTATGACAATCTGGACAGTCGGGTTTTGTGAGTCGTGATAGTTGTACGACTGTATGAGTCATTGTTTCATCGAGTCGTCGTCAGTGAAGACTAGTATCGCAAGACCTCGAAGCTTCGTATGACCTGTGTAAGGACTCTATTCTCTTTTATGTGCATACATTCATTATGTCATTGATTAAACATGTTTTGTTGACATTTGTATGTGACAATCGGGTGCGATTGATTTATGATTATTTGCCTTGGAGCGTGTGGGCTCTGTATTGGCTATGATTAGCGCGATCGATGTGATCGTTTATCTGTTGAGTATGTATACTCATGTTTTGCGTTGACCTAGCATTCTGGCCGTTGAGGTATATTTGAGCTGTGGTCATGATTGAATATTATTCTTTCAGTCTGGAAAGAGGACGTGACAGGGGGTAGAGGCCGCAGAGTGGGCCGAAACCCGAAACCTCGTACTAATACTTTGGTGGCTAACGAATCATTTTCGGAGTCGTGCTCGAGAACCCACCGATCGTGATTGTGCTTGGAGTGAGTTTAAGACTCACATGTTAGAGAGGTATTATCTGGCTCCACTTCGTGGTTGTCGAAGGCTTTGAACCCTGAATCCGTCGAGGACGAGGGTGTTATTGTTATTGCTGAGAAGTTTCAGGGACTTCTTTAGTCTGCTTCCTCTATTATCCGTAGTGAAGCGGATAAGATCAAGTATTTTAGAAAGAGGCTGAACCCGCGGTTGAGGATGCAGTTGTTCAATCACAATTGTAGTTCACTTGGCGAATTCATCGAGAAGGCTCTTAGAGCAGAGCTTTTGATCAAGGAGCTTGCTCGGAAGAACCCTTCAGTTTCTTCTGGTGAGAGGACTAGGATGTCGGTTCGTTCAGAGGGACATCAGGCTCCGATGTCCAAGAGGTCATTTTCTAGTCGGCTTCGTGCTCGGAAAGTACTCGATGTCCGGTGCCAGCTATTATTTATTTTCTTTGTGGGAGGCAGGGAAACCTTCAGAAATACTGCAGGAGTTCTAGTACCAGTAGATCTCGGGAGAGCTCACGGGCCTCGAGAGATTTTGTTTCTTCAGTCCGTACTTCATCCAAGGGGTCATATCGGGCTTCGGGAGCCAGAGGTATAGACAATCGAGGAGGGGCGGCGAGTTTAGATTTGTGTCTTCCTAGGGTTAATGAGATCGAGGATGTCTATGATCTGGAGGATATCGATCCTGGGTACATTTGAGATGTAACCTTGATTTGTATTTTCCTTGTTTTTTCAGATTGATGTTTGACTCGGTCTGTATTTTAGTATTGTGGTTGCGAACCATTTGTTGTTGATCTATCTTGTAATAATGGTATCTGAGAATATCGAGACTTGAGCTTTTGATGTGATTTTATTTCCTTTTTGGTCCTGTACCTGAGATTTTTGTGATGATCTGGGTCATCGTTCATTGTGATTCGAGACGTCAAGTCGTGAGGACTTGGGCGTGCGATTGATATGGTCCCAAGGACTAATTGTGCGTTGTTATTTCCTTTTGTGGCGCGAATAAGTGATTGCATGGGCGTCCAATGCTGATGAGAACGGGGAAGTGTACACCGATGGTTGTAGGCATGTATAATGAGCGGCTCCCTCAGGATGTGTACGCCGGTGCTACTAGTCATGCGGTTAGTATGACTTCCTGGCTGGTCTCTAGCGGGGGAGTCATGATTCGACTAATCTCGCACTTGGTTTTGTGTTTTTATCTCTTGGTTTTCGCCGTGTTCGGGCAGAAGAGACGCGGGGACCCGTAGGGTTGGCCCTATTACTCAGGCGAAGTGGTTCGCAGTGAGGAGTATTCCTGGAGATGTTGTTTTCTTATCTTGATGGATAGTTCGTACTCCGAGTTGTGCACCATGAGTTTCGGGGACGAAACACTTTTTAAGGGGGGAGTATGTAATATCCAGGGGTAAATATTTTTTTTCTTCGTGTTACTGTTGAGTTGTACGTATTCATTTGGAATTATACAAGTTTCATGGTATTGGACTAATACAATGTATATTGTATTGAGATATTTCGGGATCGAAATATTTATACTTATCGTTGGGTTGGTTTCGTCGTTTGGATGTTGGTTGGAGAGTTTGGATTTTTTGCTAAGTATATTAGCCATAACGTACGTTACATATGTAACGTTACGTACGCTACGGGCTGAGTATTACGTACGTTAAGCCTTCAGTGTTACGTACGTTTAGTGGTCAGCAGTAGGAACCTTCCTCGTGGTCAGCTTTCGAGGCGAAGGTATCTTTGGGGATCATTTATATATATATATATTATCATATCCCTTCTCTCACCCTCTCACGTTCTTATCTCTCTCTCTCGTACCTTCTCTCCATCTCTCTCATTTTCTCTCTCTCGTTCCTTCTCTCCATCTCTCTCGTTTTTTTTCCGACGAGGTGGAGCTTAAGGATCGACAGCCGACTTCTTCTTAGTCTCCGGCGACGGACTGATTTCATATCGGATGTGTTCCGGCGAGCTAAATGGTTGACGGCCGGAGTTACCGCGAAAGTCAACGGGATTGGCTGACATCTCCGGCGACAACTGAAGCTCAACTGCGGCATGGTGGCTTGTGACTAGAGCAGCGACGGCCTGGTCGGAATTATCGGATGGGACGGTCAGGCCTTTTTCCGGAAAGATGGAGCTCAGGCGCCGAGTGTTCTTCATGGTCTCCGGCCATGGACGCGGCTCCATAGATTCCTGCGACCGGAGATGGTTTCTGACCGGAACGGACGGCGGAACGGAGGCGCGGCAAAACTTCTGGAGAGGAGTTGCAGGCGGAGATGGAGTTGGGTGAAAACCGGCCATGGACGGAAACAGGTTGGAGTTGGACGAGGTCCGGCAGGTCAGATTGCCGGCGACCGAGTTCCAGTGTTGCGACAGGGGAGTTGTTTTTCTGACCGGATTCCGGCGTGGGTTGCTCGGCCGAACGGTGTTCTTCTGTAGGCAAGAATGTGTGTGTGTGCAGGTATATATATATATATATATAAATATATATATATATATATTTATATATATATATTGTGTACAGTGTGTGTCTTGTGTGTATATATATATTGTGTACAGTGTTTGTGTGTGTGTGTGTGTGTCATGTGGGTATATATATCTATCTATATATATTGTGTATTGTGTATGTGTCATGTGTGTATATATATGCACATATACACACACACACACACACACACACACACACACACACACATATATATATATATATATATATATATATATATGCATGCGTGTACACAAATAGATATGTGTGTGTGTGTGCTGTATGTATATTATATATATGTGTGTATACGGGTAAATACGAGTATAGTATGTATTCGTGTTGGAATCGGAGTTATCTATTATGTTGTTTTTGGTCGATATCGTGTTATCGAATGAATTGTATTTCATTCAAGGTTGTTCGAGTGCTTGTGATTGTCGGAGGACGCCGTTGATCGATTCATGGTAGGACGTTGATCGTGGAAGGACTTTTTCGCTTTCGGTTTGAGCAAGTTTTATACTTGTACTAGTCAATGAGATTAATGTTATCATGTATGTGTATGAATGCGTGTATCATTTCGAAACTTGGTCTCTTTATGATTTTATTGATATCAGGGGATTGTTTGATACGACACCCTTCGGCAAATTATGCCAAATATTATTGTTGTTCGTAAATAGCCGGTTCAAGGCATTGCGAGACTTGTTGGTAATATTGTTGTCGATAGCCGATTCGCGGTATCGACGTATCGATTGTTATTGTTGACTTATGTTCCATTGAGATATTGTTGTGATCGTCATTATTGATATCGATGTTTTTCTATTGATATTGTATTGGCCGATTGAAGGCATTAACGTATTCGATTATCATCTTCGTTATCGGTAACCGATTAAAGGTGCCGAGACATCCGTTGTATTGATGTTATCAATTGGCCGTTCTAAGGCAATGGATGTATTGAATTGGGACTGTCGAAGACATTTCCCATCCGTTGAGTTGTTATCGATTGACCTTCTAAAGGTAATCGATGTATTGAATTGAGACTATCGGAAACATTTCCCATCCGTTATATCGTTATCGATTGGCCATTATAAGGCAATCGAGGTATTGAATTGGGATCGCCGAGGACGGTGCCCATCCGTGAGTTAATATTGTCGTGTTGGCCGATTTAAGGCAGCACACCATCGTTCTTGTGAACTCGGTAATTTTGTGATCGTTGAGGGTTGATGATTCCCGGATTGTTGTGCTGTGATTGTTGTTCGTGTTAATCGGTCCTTAGGGATTGTGATCCCAGGATGGTTGTTTGAATATTATTGGTCGTGTCGATCTGTCATTATTCGTATGTCACCGTTCACTTTGGTGAGTCGTATGATCCGTATTGGATGTGTTATCCTTTGAGTTTCGTTGTCATGTTGCATCGTGACATATCTGGAATCATATCTGCGTGCCGATTGGTTATGTGTAGGATTTTTAGCCAGGCACACGATGGTCATGCGTGGATGTTTCCGCATTAGACCGTGCACATGAGACGTAGTTAGTGAGGCTAATTAGGTACATTGTCCCACGTATATTCTGGATTCCGTATACGGGGTGGTCATGTGCATGGACACATTTCCAGATCGGGCGTACTGTGATGTCCCTCTTGAGCCTTATTGTTTTGGTCGTTCATAGTCCATGTTGTATTGGATGTGTCCGACGATTTGTGACTGGTTGTACATACGCCGAGGGGTATGTTCGACAGTCGGGTTTGTTTCTTTGAGATCTGTATTGTGATGATTTACATCTTCGGGCTGTTCGGCTTTCAGGCCATTATGATATACAGCTTCGGCTGAGGGCTTTCAGGCCATTGTGATGTATCGGTATTTCCGTTGGAGCCTTCTGGCATTGTGATTTCGTATTTATTTCAGCGTTGGTTTGGTTTACGTTCGGGTAATGTATTGTTGTGTTCTATATTGATGATTCGCCATTGGGCACTTATGTTCTAACCTATTGAGCAGGTATTGATCGTATGTCGTGGGCATAGTATTTCACGAATGCTCGATTCTTACTTTGGTTTGTGAGCATCTCGTACTACCATTGTTGTACTGTTCATTCTGCCTTTGGATGCATATCATGTTGTACATGTATTTGATATTCATTATCTGGATGACTGACCCCATGGGGGCGGAACATATTTTCATGTTTTAGGTGCTTGCGAGGAGAGAGTTGAGACACAGGGACATGACGATGGCGACGAGGCATTCGAGCGATACTAGTCCGAGATGTTTTGGTGTTCATGTCGGTCAGACAATTTTGAGTACTCCAGTTTTGTTCAGTCGTCGTCATTTTATATTATCCGAGCAAGGCTCGTGGATGTTGTTGTATTTTCTTTTGGCCATGTAGGCCCACTGTTGTAGATGAAATTCCATTTCGGAATATTAGGTTAGATGTCAGCGTAGGGATTGTGATTCCCTTTTTTTTGGTCAGTTTTTTGTATTTTAGTCATGTCCGCCTGGTGGATCCCCTGGTGTGGGGTCCACGGCACTGTAATGACCCAATGGGTGTTGGGGGTGTTACAGGAACGTGCTTGTAGGTTTTCCATTATACGAGGAGATCATAAGCTTGCTCTATCTGTACAGAGAGCAAAGTCTTATTGATAATGGTGTCTGGGGAGGGACTGCGTACAGTACCTGGGTCCACTATATGCACGGGTTCCTCTACAGGTGTGGAATCCTGTATCGGAGAGGGATCCCTTACAGCGGTTGGTACCCTGATGGGAGATGGATCCTTGACGGGTGTGGAATCCCGAATAGGAGAAGTAGCTTTTGGCTCCAAAGTGACAGCCGACTCGCCAGAGTCTTGTAGGTTGGCAGATGGCTGAGTATCCGTCCTAGCCGCCAATGGCTCGGGATCTACTGTCGATATAGTAGTAGTCATCTCTTCCGCAGGGGTTGCGCCCTGGGGTGTCTATTCAGTGGGTTGGGCCGGTGAAGGAGCATCTTTGGAAGTCTCTATAGCTTTAACTTTTGAAAGCTTCCTTAGCTTCCTTTTCGGCTTCTCAACAGAAATGGGAGTTTTGCTGTGAGATATTTTTCTCTTTTTCGAAGATTCTTTGCTATGGGGCTTCGAAGATACGTCCCTTGGGTCGGCACACAGAGGTAGTTTGCGGGCAAAAGGTCTGTTAGCAGTCAGGGTTCTTTGGTTGAAAACAGTAGGCCTGACGCTTCCTAACTATATCCGAGAATTGATTTTCTTCACCTCTGCGGATTTCGAAACTCTGCATTTCGTCAAAATGTAGTTCAAAAACAGACCAAAAGATTTCTTCTGCGAGGCAGGTTTATAAACTTCTTCGTGTAACCTTTGGTGGATGATTTGACACCAGTTGACCTTCTCACAGGTCATTATTGCAACCATCATAAGATTGGTGCACATCTCGAAAGCACCTATTCTGTTCTCAATAACACGACAACAGAAATCGTGTAAATAGATAAAAGGTAAACAAACTAGTTTCTTATTGCAAGAGGTATGAACTGATTCCACCGTCGTTGCACCGGTGAATAAGCCGTAATATACGGTCAACAGTTCTTGGGACCCAAAGGTCTCAAGATCTTCCATTGTCAGGCCATCAGCAGATAGCCTATAGAGATTTTGGAGAAGCTCTTGGTCAACACGAATCTCTACTCCATGAATGACAGCTGTGATGTCAGCAACATGTCCTCCCTGAGCCAGTGAAAGGAAACGGACAGCAGCATTGAGGTAGAACTCCTCAACCAGGTGAACATCAAATCGTTCTGCGGTGTGGCTTCCAAGGCGATAGAGGCCTTGTTGACATATCCTCGTAATGATGTATTCCATTGATTCGACGTCATCACCTTCGGCATGAACACGTTCAAGCATGATAGATCTAGAGAAGATCCGTCCGTCGATGATGTTGGATGATTTCTTGAGAGAGATGGAAGAGGTCTAGGTAGACGCCATTGATGATTCGCGAAGAAAAGTTAAAGAGGATTCAAGGAAAAATGCAGTAAACACAGAAAACTTGTAGGCTGTATGCTCAAGAGATCTTACAATGTGCAGAAAGCGTAAAGAGTCTCAAATGGCATTTACAGTCCTTTTATAGTGGGTAGCGAAGAAGGGTTTTCAGAAAATGAACGGTCATATTTAAGGGATGGGAACCGATGTTTGAAATGAATGATTATGAAGGACTGAGTGTAACCGGTACAACTTATCTATCAAGTTTTTAAAATAAGACCTGAGCCTACTTCTGACTTATCAAATTACCCAATTGCCTGAAACGGCGGTGAACAATTAATAAAAAATTTAAAACATCGCGGCTTTGAAGTTACCTATGTACAGATGTCGTGTAAAGCATTTAATGCAAATACTTTTAATTATGACAAGGCACGTGGATACAAAGATCATTTTAAAAATAAGTAACATGATAATTGATTTCCCATAGTATGTGATGTATTCGCGAAAATACAGCATTCCCCCTTAAAAGGTACATACCGGTTTCAATTCGATATAACAACTTTTGGATTAAGACTGTATTCTTGGGTCTTACGTAATTCCCCTTCAATTTACTGAGTAAAAGCATTCAAAAAAAAACTTATAGGGAGTCAGGGTGTAGCAATCCCAATTCATGTCGAAGCATGCGAAATCTAGCTGTGTCGAGAGGCTTGGTGAATATGTCGGCTAACTGGATATCTGTATGAACTTTTTTGAGTCGGACATCCTTGTTCTCAACATGATTCCTAATGTAGTGATGCTTCATGTTGATATGCTTGGTGCGTGAGTGCAATACAGGATTGTGAGTGATAGCAATTACACTCGTGCTATCGCATATAATCGGCATTTCTTTGGCTTCAATTCCATAATCTGACAGTTGTTGTTGCATCCAAAGGATCTGCATACAGCAACTACCAGTAACATAGTATTTTGATTCAGCCGTGGAAAGCGAGTTTGCCAATTGTTTCTTGCTAAACCAAGACACAAGTCTAGGTCCAAGAAAGTGACAAGTACCACTTGTACTCTTCCTATCTAGCTTGCAACCTCCGAGATCCGAGTCGCTGTAGCCAACTAAATCGAATCCGTCTTCTTTAGGATAGCATAGTCCTACATCGACTGTTACTTTGATGTATTTCAAGATTCATTTAGCTGTTGCGAAGTGTGATTCTTTAGGTGATACTTGATATCAAGCGCACACTCCCACAGCAAACTGGATATCGGGCCTGCTAGCCGTTAGGTACAGGAGTGAGCCAATAAGCTTCCTGTAGAGTGATTGATCAACCGACTTTCCAGCTTCATCAGCACTAATTTGCACGGAAGTGCTCATGGGGGTTGACGATGATTTGGAAGTATTCATTCCAAACTTGTTGAGAAGCTCCTTGCTGTATTTTTCTTGGTTGATGAAAATCCCTGTAGGCAACTGTTTCACCTACAAACCTAGGAAATAACTAAGTTCTCCCATCATACTCATTTCAAATTTACTTTTCATGATATGATAGAACCTTTGACACAAAGCAAGGTTAGTTGAACCAAATATTATATCATCTACATAGATTTGAACTATTAGAAGGTCATCACCTTCCTGTATTTTGAACAAGGTCTTGTCCATAACACCTTTCTCAAATCCATTGTCGGTTAGATACTGGGACAGGGTCTCATACCATGATCTAGGGGCTTGCTTAAGTCCATACAGTGCTTTCCTTAGTCTGTATACTAGGTCTTCGCCTTCTGAATTGACAAACCCTGGTGGTTGTTCAACATATACTTCTTATGCAAGGTCTCCATTTAGGAATGCACTTTTGACGTCCATTTGGTATACAATGAAGCTCTTATGGGCGGCAAAGGCTAAAAATATCCTAATGGCTTCTAGTGTGGCTACAGGGGCAAATGTCTCATCGTAGTCTATGACTTCTTCCTGTTTATAGCCTTGGGCGACTAGTCTGGATTTATTCCTGATAATGAGTCCATTTATATCCTTCTTGTTTCTAAATACCCATTTGGTTCCAACTACGGATTGATGAGTAGGTCTGGGTACAAGATACCATACGTTGTTTCTTTCGAAACCGTTAAGCTCTTCTTCTATAGATGGGATCCAATGAGAGTTGTTGAGAGCTTCTTTGGTAGAAACAGGTTCATATTGGGCTAAGAATACAACAATAGTGCACATATTAAGTCTTCCAAGCTCGATTGAGATTTCCATTCAGGAAATGGAGATATCTCAGGATCAGGTTCTTCTTGCGCACATAGTACATTTCCTTGTGTACTCTGTATTATCCTACGGGTAGAAACATCAGCATCAATATTTCCTATGATCAGGTCTTGTGGGTGATCTTTCAACCATCTTCTGTCGGGTTCTAATTCAGGGTCCCATACTGTATCTTGAGTTGCTGTAGTTTCGGCTTCAGCTTGTATAGCATCAGCTTCATCTACGTCAGTTCTTACAGCTGCAGGGTTGATTTCTAGGTCAACGACAGGTTCTATGGGAGTTGGTGGATCATCGATGGAAAGTTGTTGGATATTCTGAGAAATGTCTTCTACTCCTATAGGGTCATGGTGAGGTTCTTCGAACACTACATGAGCTGATTCCTCAATTGTTAGCTTCCTTTTGTTGAAGATTATGTACGCTTTGCTAACAGAGAAATATCCTACAAATATTCCTTCAACCGATTTCTCATCGAAGGTTCTGAGTTGATCTTTACTGTTGTTCAAAACGTAACACCTGCATCCAAAAATGTGAAAGTACGAAACTAATGGAGTTTTGTTGTTCCATACCTCGTATGCTGTTTTGTTGTGATGTTTGTTGACGATACAACAGTTTTGTGTATAGCATGCTATATTGGTGGCTTCGCCCCAGAAACACTGTGGCAACTTGCTTGCGGTAATCATTGTCCTTGTTACTTCCTTCAGCGTCCTGTTCTTTCGCTCGGCAACACCATTTTGTTGAGGTGTACGGGTAGCTGAGTATTCGTGCTGTATCCCATTTTCCGAACAGTATTTCTCTATAAAGCGATTAGTGAATTCTGTACCTCTGTCGGAACGAATGGACATGATACTCGACCCTTTTTCATTTTGAAGCTTTCTCAGATGCTCGGGCAGCTTTGATGTTGTTTCTTTCTTCTTGCTTAGGAATATTGTCCAAGCATACCTAGAAGAATCATCAACAATAACGAGACAGTATTTCTTACCTCCCAAACTAACCGGGTCTACAGGACCTTAGAGATCCATATGTAGCATTTCCAACGCTCTGTGGGTTGAAAGGTAGGATTTGCTTTTCAGGATGGACTTGATTTGCTTGCCTTTCTGACAGGGTCCACAAACGCTGTCTTTTTGGAATAAAACATTTGACAATCCTCTAACCATTCCCTGTCTGGAGAGTTTTTTGATAGTCTTGAAGTTGACGTATGACATCCTCTTGTGCCATAGCCAGCTTAGATCTGCACTGCCTTTGGCAACAAAGCAAGGGATTATAGAGCTCGTAGGCATCCAGTCAGCAATATACATATTACCTGATCTGCTTCTTGTGAGCACAACCTCTTTGGTTAGGATGTTCTTGACTCTACAGGGATCTATATAGAACTTCACCGAGAACTGTTTGTCACAGAACTGGCTAATACTAAGTAGATTGTACTGTAAGCCTTCAACATAAGCTACATCGGTGACTTTGAATTCTCCTACAAGCCGGGTTCCCTTCCCTCTTGTTCTTCCTTTAGATTTATCACCTAAGCGCACTTTTAGACCGCGACTTTCTATGTAATCTGATAACTTGCTTTTATCTCCTGTCATGTGCCGGGAACATCCGTTGTCGAAGTACCAGATGTCCTTCTCCAGAATGTCCTGTATGCGAACAAATTAGGTAGATTTAGGTTCCCTTTGATTTTTGGGTCCTTGAATGTTAGTGCCTTTAGGTACACAGATTTTCTTGACAGCAATAGGTTTACTGTAGGATGGTTTAGGTCCCTAGTTGCGATTTCTACGTGGGCCATGTTCGTAGTTGCTATAACCATGATAATTATTATGCATGAAAAATTCAGGGTTATTATAAGTCCAGTACAAATGCCGTCTTGGAGATGGAGCCATTTTCTTCGGCCTAACATCTTGCCTCCTGGGTCTCCAGTTGGATTCCCAATGCTGTTGTTGATACTGTGTGGAAACTTGCTATCGCGATGAATGACGAGGCTCCTGTATCCAATACCTAGGCGTGCTGTACTGAAAGTACTGCCGTGCGGGCCTTTGATATTTGGATACAACATTCCTTCTGAATGGTTGTTGGCGCCGTTGATATGCTCGGGGAGCATCCTGTTGGGTACGCCTTACAGGTCTGAATGGCTGGTGATTCCGCTGTCTGGAATAAGACTGTGGTGGCGGAATGACAACTTTTGTTGTTCGCGGTGCAACGAGTTCCTTCACAGGACTCGGAACTTCTTCCGATACAGGAATGGGTTCCACACCCCTGATGAACACAGTACTAGTTTTCCCATTATTGGAAAATGAGCTGTATCTTATGCCACTTTTATCATGAGCATGTTCCGCAGTGCTTAGAATTTCCTCCATTCTTTTAGATAATTTCTCGAATGATTTCAGAATGGTCTCAAGTTCTCCTTCTCGTTTTTTGAGATTTTTTACTTTGGCTTGAAGCAGAACAAAATCATTTGTATTGCTTTCACCATGAGATTTAGTCTCACTTAGTTCATGAGCAAGTTGATGATTGCTCTCCATGAGTTTTTCATATGCGACTTTGCTGTTTTCACAATCAACAAACATATTTTCGTAATTTACTTTCAGCAAGTCGTTTTCTTCTTTCAGCTCTAAGTTAGAAAGTTGGAGCTGCATATTTTCATTTTTCAATGTCTCATGGGCCATTTGAATGTTCTTAAACTCATTCATCATGTTTGCAAAAGTATGAGATACATTTGTAGGAATAGCTGAGGTTGAGCTTACCTCATCATCGCTATCTTCATCTTCTGGAATGTCCTTGGCCATAAAGCACATATAGGCTTTATCTTCGAAATCATCATGAGATGAATCACTGTCAGTGACTACCTGAAGACATTCTTCGGAATTGGATGGTGCGGGGGAGGCTTCTGATTCACCAATCAGGGCCTTGAGCTTGTTTTTCCAAGCACATCTTCTTTCATCATTTTCTTGTTGCTCGGCTTTCGACAACCTTTGAACTTTAGGATGAAGACATTTATTTGCATAATGTCCTGATTTCCTGCAATGATAATACAGGTTAGCATCACCAGAGGAAGTTTCAGTACTTACCTTATGAACAGGCTTGGGCCTGTAGGGAGTCTTTCCCGACTGCTTGATAAACTTCTTGAACTTATGCATAAGGAGCGCCATTTCGTCTTGCGACAGAATGTCGTCGTCGCTGTCAGCACTCTTATGATTGGGATTTGATGAGCTCGGCATGCTGTGTCTTCGGTTCGATATAGCGACTAAGGCTGTAGTCCTGGCGGGAGATTCTTCAGCTTTCTCTCTCCTGTCTATATCGTACTCAAATGCTTTGAGATCAGAAAAGAGATCAAAAGTAGATATTTCACTAAGATTGCACAACACACGCATGATTGTGGTCTTAATGTCCCATCGGGCAGGGAGAGATCTGAAAATCTTTAGTTTTTTCTCCATTTGAGTAAAAATCTTGCCTAATGCTTCAAGTTCACCAACAATGCCAGTGAATCTGAGGTCAAGTTCCTCAAGTGTTTCAGTTGGTTTCATTTCAAAAGATTCGAATTGCTGAGTTAATTTTAAAATCTTGCTTTCTTTTGAGAGCTCAGTTTCCTCACAAATTAACTTGAGTTTATCCCAGATATCCTTGGCTGTTTTGCAGCGTTTTACCTTGGAGAATGTGCCTTTATCAAGAGTGATAAATAACACATTTTTAGCAACATTGTCGAGGTTGGCGCGCTTTCTTTCGTAATAAGTCCATTGTTTGCGCTCTTTCTAGAGCATCTCTACATGAGCCTGGCCTTCAATCCTTGGGGCCGGATTTACCTTCATGATCTTTATGGGGCCATCCTGTATGAAAAAAATCATCTCTTCGTGCATGGCTGCAAGATGAGCCTCCATCCTAATTCTCCAATCGTCAAATTCGTTAATAGAAAACATCGTAACTTTATTGATCATTGATGTATCCATATGAGAATATAAAAAAGGACTGTTTTAAAAAAAAGTGATTTAAGGATCTGATTCAATCAAAAATACGACTAATTCTTTTTAGAATCAACCGCTCTGATACCACTTGTTGGCCACTAAGTATACAAAATACAGTTTGGAGAATGTTTTAAACAACAAACTGTACGATATGCAAATCTGAGTGCGTAGCGAAAGTCTTGTCAAAGTAAGTTGCTGTAAATACAGCAACTAGATATGAAGTGTATACTTAAAGATAATCACAAATATTAAAACAGTAAATGCAGAAGGTAAAAGACACGGTAATTAAAGTGGTTCGAGGTAAACCCCTCTACTTCCACTGATCCTCCACACAGGAGTGAAAATGTTTATTATAAATACTACGCACACAGCTACATATTTATAATCAAACCTAATCAATGTATTGTTCACACAGATTGATACAATGATCCTAGCCTTCAACTGTTCACAAAGATTGGTTTAAGCTTTCAGTTGACTGGCTTCTTCACACACAGTTCCGAAGCTTCGTCTCTTCAATGCAAGTCCGTCACACACAATTTGGTAATAGCAAGGATTCTCAGTCCACACAGGGCTGATGGGTTTTGTTCAAGGATAGAACAATGTTTGAACAACAGTTTTGACTTTCTGAGCTTATAGCTGATGATGTGTTGTTCACGGTTTGAGCACTTGTATATCTCTTCTTTCAGAATAGCAATATGCTTTGGGAGATATGTTTGCTCTGAATATTCGTGTAAGCACTTGTTTCACTTGCGTATGATGGATGTATGATCTTCAAACTATGGAGATATATATAGCCTTCTAAAATTTATCCGTTGATATAAATCCGTTGAGTAGGATTCCGTTCCAACGGGATGATGTGTTTGAATAAAACACGATCCGGATTTTGCGCTTGATGGAAGATCTCTGACGGCTTAATATTTAAATATTTTATCCTTTAGTATTTAAATATATCTTCTTAAACGGGACTTTGACTTTAGTGAATAACAAAGATTCCTTCTTGTCCTGTTTGGATACTGTATGGACTAATAACTATATTGTCGATTCGAGACAGCTTCCGTACTTAGTCTTTATGAGATTTCTTTGTTGTATGATTGATTTACTGTATGCTAGGACTACGAGAAGTCTTCGATACAGGTTGACATCTTTTGATCAGCTTTTTGATACAGCTGCTTGCTGTATGCTGGATTGGCATATTGTCAAAACATTCTATCAACACTTTCGATACAGGGATTGTTTATCCCAATAGTTTCGATACCGGGTTTTGTTATCCCAACAAGAATGTAATTTTATATATTCAAAATATATAAAAACGTTTTACATAAACAATTAAATTACTGCAAGTTGTCTCCAATACCACTGTTGGGCTTTACGTGTATCTAATACAATAAATATGAGCAAAAATGCAGCCGAATAAATTAACGAAAAACCCAGAATAGGATCTACGTGCAGTAATTTAATTGATTTACTAATAGTTCATCGAATTACCTTAATTCAAATAACACATATGAACCCAGACTAGAAGCTGATTAAATCCTCTTCCTCTTTCGGTGATCCATACACAAACAACGGGTACAAGCCGGATTGCTAGATCCTTACGAATAATGTTGATAAACGGTATAATAATTAATTCCTTGCTTGAAGGATTTGTACTGTTGATCAAAATCAATTAAGGAAAGAGGACGGAGATGGCCGAAACGAATCTCCGGACTGGAAAATAGTTCAGTCGATCTGTTGGGAAGGGGGGGCGATTTTTGGGTCTTGCAAAACTAGGGTTATGCAATTTTTCTTATATAAACTTCTTGTCCAAGACTTTATATTTATACGAAGTAAACCCTAGAGTCAAACTCTAGTATTTTCTTAGTTGCCCCTCAGCTTATTAAATAATACAATACATATAATATCTTATATTATATATTACTTATTATTTAATCCTCTAAGCATTTATCCAATATTATATCTCTTAATTATTCTTGCTTTTCTTTAGTTGTCGTATGTGTGACCCAGAAGGTTATATTATGTTGGCAATTATTTAACACCTTATTAAATAATAAATCATAAGCGGTCTCTAGCAAGACATTATGACTACCCAAATAATATATGTTGATAGTCCATTAAACCATTTAACTTGTCAAATCCATTTGTTGCGCGATATCATATTTGAACTAAGTCATGGATATTGTCATACTTATTATGTTCAAATGCTTTCTCGATCTTAAGTAGACTGATTGAATCAAATGACTCTTCATGTGATTATGGCCATGCATTTCCTTCAGTCCTACTTATGGAGGGGCCCAGCAGATACCTCTCTCACTAAAGAGAGGGACAAATCCCCATCTTGATTATTCATTGCCCTCTACATGACTCCCACTAATCCCGATCGCTAACCTTTATGATCACCATATTTCAGATGATGTTGGATTACGTAAAATCATAACAGTTATCATGTTGCACTCTATGATAATCTCAGGTTTAAGGATTTATTGACATACTGTTATATTGAGATTCACTTATGACATTTCCAAGCAGTGATCTCAACGCGGGTCTGTCTAGTATTAGTTCTCAAACCAATACCCATAAGATTGATCCGTACCATAGGCATAATCATCCGATGATTATCAATCAAACATATACTAGTATATCAATCACTTCAGTCTATACTCAACGCGATTGGACCAGGGACATTTGAATAATCTTATTATTCATTAATAACTATTATTCGTTTATTATAATATTAAACATGCACACATTATAATAATCAGCGAGAAATAAATGATATCAAATAACTTTATTCAAATGTGACAATTACAAATCTAGGCACATTAAATGTCCTAGGGCACTATTCCCAACAAATCCATCATATATGTTCATTTAAAAACGGTTCCCATCTCTTAAATATGACTGCTCCCTGTAACCCAGTCTTCCCTGCACCTAATAAAAGGGCTAGTATGCTGATATGAAGACTCTTTATGCTTTCTCCATATTATCGAGCCTACAGCATACAACTTACATACTTTCTAGCTTTCTAATTAGTCTTTTTCAATCTATTTCTGCAAAAATGTCTTCCTCACAAACTTCATCTTTCTCAACTAAGAATAAGGACTTAATAATCGATGGAAGAATCTTTGCGCGTCCAGGATGAACCATGTTATATCCTGTGTGAATCAAACCATCCTATACCATCTGGGTAGCCTACATCCGGTGAACTATGATGAATAGATAGTTGAAGAGTTCTTTGTTGATGCTGAGTTTCACTATGTGTCGAACAAAAAGGGTTCTGACATCACTGGCATCGTCATCACCGTCCAAGACAATAGGATAACCATGAACCGAGAACTCCTTGGACGTTTGTATATTCTTCTGTCTCATAGGTTAACATTGGAGGAACTAGAGTCTATTGGAACTAAGGAACTTTTGAAGGCTTACTGGGGACTGTTCACTGGGAACACCCAACCTTCTCAAGTCCATATGTCTTGTCACAAGAAGAACTTCACCCTGCCCTATCTTCATTTGCATGATTTCTGCTGCAAGGTGGTTAAGAATAGAACTCGTGCATTCGAGATATGCACAAGCCTGTGTTTCAGGATGATGCTAGTCATCATGACTTGATAAAAGGTGAACTAGTGCCAGATCATATTGAAAAGGCTTCAAGAGGAAGCATCAAAGCCTGAATATGCCAGAAAATATTTTGGCCTCATATTGAACTACATCCTGACTAGCTGGGGCATACATCAGTCAGCCAGTGCCGAGAATATTTTTGCCAGGAAGTTCCTTGGTGGCCCGAAGCCATCAGTTTTTAACAAGGACTTACTTCTTGCCAATAGGCCCAATTCCTTCTCCCTCCCAACATTCAAAGATCCCATGGATGTTGCTGATATTCCCTTTATATCCAAATTGGTTGACAGCAAAAAATAAGTTGTCAACAATAAGAGAAGTGTTCCCAACAGCAGCTTGCCTACAACTATCGAGAATAAGAAGAAGCAGAAAACTAAGAAATCTGCGAAGCCGGAAGCTGTTCATACAGCAACCCCGGTGGCTACAGCGGCCACTGAGGCAGTCCTGCCTGTTGTATCTGCCGAAACAGCAATCCCACAGGGCACAACCCCTTTAGAAGGAACTCTAGCTGCTTCCGCAGCAGATCCTAAGCCCATTAAGTCCATGAAGGATGATCAGACGTTCGTGAAGATCGAAGGAACTGGTGAATCGGCTGCCCTTTTGGAGCCGACAACCACGACTCCAAATAGGGCACCCACCCCTGTATGGAGTCCCTCTCCCGATAGGGCATCCTACCCTGTCATGGATTCCGCTTCTCCACAGGTTCCCTTACCTCTCGTGAATCCCAACCGAACAGCAGAACCAACTACTGTTCGGAGTCCCTCCCCGACTAATATCATTAACAACACTCTCCTTAAGGTCCAAACAGAGGAAGCCTTCGAGCGCTTCAAAGTATTAAAATCATACAGGGTCACCCTCGAGGACACCCTATACAACTGGGAGGACTGTAAGGAAGAAGAGTTGTTTACTTTGGAAGTGACGGATACCCAAAATGTCGAAGTCCTGATCAAGTGGGATGATCACCTTTTCCAAGAACTTATCTCTTCACACTTTGTGGCAAAGGATAAGACAAGACTGAAAGGGAAATCTCCATCCACTGAGAAGCCCAAGAGCATGAGTCACCACTCCGACTTCGACAAAGACGATGATGACCTTCAGACAGGTCTGGGGATGATACCTGAGGAGGCTCGTGAGAATGAATTTGATTAATCCAAGGCTACCAAATCCGAATAGGGACAGGAGGAACCAGTCCCCTCTGTCTCTCCATCTACTCAAGCAGAACCATCCGAGGTTCCTATCCCGCGACCTGCACCCACTCCTCTCAAACCAGGATCACCATCAGAATCATACAAAGATCTCATGTTCGCTGATGATGTGCCCCAAGGGCCCCATCACAACGTAGTGCTCAAGCAACCTGGAGAATCTTCAAATTCCAAACTCATGCACCCACACTCTCCGCGCATAGAGGCACGCATAGAGCAACTCGAAGCCATCAGTCGCCAAACCATCTTCTTACAAGATGCCTCCAAGGCCCTGTACAACGTCAGAAAGAAACTAGACTAGATGAGAGAAACAGCTCAGCATGAGCTTGTAAAGCTGCAGAGGGCTATTTCGGACGTGGAAGAGGCTTTCTGCCTCATGCCCACAACATTATGGAAATCTCTCAACCAAATGAAGCAGCATCAGGAACAAATCTTGAAGCAAGAGCAAGAGAAGGTGCGTGTCGCTGATGCCAAGTCTGTTGAATCCTTGGAATTCACAGGACCGAAACTCACTGCACATGATCAAAAGATCGACGATCTGACTGCAGTGGTTGCGACCTGGTAGAATGTGTCACTGATCTTAATGACAAATAGACCTAATCAATATAACTCCTTTTGGATTTTCACGGCAAAGTCTCGGGTCTTGATACTGCCAAAAAGGGGGAAGAGTTGCGAGAGGCTGCAAGTAAATGGTGCTTGGCGAGAGAGAAGGATATGGAGGCTATTCTCGATCATAGTGTTGCATCTAATATTGGAAGGCTAGCTAGACTAGGGATAGGACAAGGATACAAGGGATATAGGGTATCTGGTTCTTGTCAAAAGTTCCAGGATCCTAATTTTCCCTGGAAAAGCAATGTGCAAAAGCCTGCAGAAATGAAGCTCCCAACAGACAGACAGCATACAGCAGATGAGCTGAATGTATGGAAGAATAATGAACTGATGAGATACTTATTTGCTCTCATCAGCTAAAGAGTTTTTGCGGATTATTGCATAAGGAAAACTCCCACTACAGATAAAACTGAATTTACAAGTCACGAAGGGCGAACAGCTAACCCATCCGGAAGACTAGATTCTTTCCTTTGATGCAACCCACGAAGGTAGAATCTCTACAGGGATCGAGGAAGAGATGCTCTTGTCAACTGGTGGAAGGGAACCGAGAATGACTCCTCCCGTAGGACTTGGAGACATCAGTCATACAAGGGATATTACTTATGTTTTTCTGCATGTTTATGTTTCCTGTCTTCTTCCAATGTAATTTTCAATTCTATCATCACTGTAATTGACTATCCAAAAAAATCATCTTTTATTCAATTATTATAGCTAGTGATCTAATGTTTTTACTTAGATGTGTTTTATGTTTTATGTTTAAATATTGTTACAAGTACAAAACATCAGTAAAATATCAAAGCTGTAAGAACCTGTCTGCGAACAGTTCATATATCAAATTGTATTCAATTGGGATTACATCCTCTAAGATTGTGCCTGCGCGCCAATCATAAGTTAAGCTGTAATACATTTAGTCCTGTAAGATTTATCATTTTAAAACTTGCCTGCGAGCAGTTCAAAATTTTAGACTAAGTCTTGAAGATCAGATCTTTCGACAGAAGATTTGAAGACAACCTCTCCGTATCAAGGAAGTTTTGGTATTATCAAAAAGGGGGAAATTGTTGGGAAAAATCAGCCACATGTTTTAATAATTGACTTATATAGTAAAGTTCTTTAAGTCAGCATTTCAGTCCAAGTATGGAAGCTGTTAGGAAACTCCATATAGCCTGTCCATACAGCGAAATATCTTCCATCATAATCAGAAGTCCTTTCCTACAGCATATTCGTTATTATACAGCAAGAGATAAAGAAGTTGGATACAACAAACATGTTGTAGGGGTTTTACTTATGAAAAGCAAAACATGTATCTAACAAGACTGAAGAAAAATTTTAACCGTTATGAAAAGAAACATTATTTATTCACAAAGTATTCACAATTAAAGTAGCATTTAATGCTAATAGGACAGTATTTAATGTGGCTGAAGAGACTACAGTCTGAACAGTTTGAAGAGAATTTAATGCTAGTAAAAAAGAATCCCTGAAGCATTAAATGCGAATCGCCTTTTAATTCAAACATTTTGATTCTGCCAATCAGAGTTGTCTCAATCTCACCAACCGGACAACAGATACATTTATAACAGATCTATTTCTAAGGTTATAAATACCCCAAGCAAGAGGACATTATACACTAGAGATATTACTTCGCGAAATACATCTTACGCATTAGCTCTGACAATCTGAATATCAAGCTTACAAAGAGCAGTATATTTCCTTGAGCATACAATATTCATCAAAAGAAGAAATATACAGAGTCCTGAACGCAAACAGCACACCTTACAGTGCACGCTCATCAAGCATACCATCGCTGTTTGAATTTGTTCTACCAAACCTTTCATTGAGATCAACTTAGCCCTATATGGACTAAACCTTGATAATTCTGGCCTTTGAGGGAAGAATAGCGTTAAAAATGAAGCTTCAATCTGTGTGAGAAGAAGCAAGTCAAAGAATTCAAGACAATTTGTATAAACGGCCGCCCAAGCTGTTGTCAGCTTTATCAATTTGTGTGAATGATATAGCGACAGGTTTAGTTAAAGTCACATAGTTGTGTACGCCGGGATTTTAATAAACATCTTACTCCTGTGTGGAGGACCAGTGGACGTAGAGGTGGTTGCCTCGAACCACTTATATCTGTGTGTATTTACATTCTCTCCTTTACTGTTTTCATATGTGCCTGTGTAATTTAAGTATACATGTTGCAAAAACCCTGTACGTACCAAGCAAACATGAGATTACTCAGTTACTGTATTTACAACAACTTAATATCTGACTTCCGCTACCCAAATAACTTCATAAAGGATACAGCTTATTCGACCCCCTTCTAAGTTGTTTACTATATACTGTGTGGCCAACATAACCATACCCTCCTCTTCCTACAGTAAGAATATGACTTCTAGTTCTAAGTGTACAATTAATAAGTGTGAGCACTGTATTCATGGTGTCTTACAATATTCCCCCTCAATTGCTGAGAAAAAATAGAAATGTATGGGGATTTTAATAATGCTGTAGCATTCTTAATCTCTGACGGAGCATACAAAACCTCGTTGTACTGAGAGGCTTTGTGTTGATATTGGCTATCTGAATGTCTGATGGACCTTTTTGATCCGAACATCTTTATTCTCCACATGATTATCTTATATTGTAAAACCTCATTTATTTACATATCAAATAATTGATAGTTGTATGATAATTGTAGGGATCAACAAGATGAAGTGGAACTTGAACCACCTGTAACACCCCCAACTAGGCGGATATTACAGTGTTGTGGATCCCCAACTGGGACCCACCAGGCGAATCAAAATTAATGACTTAAATAATATAATTGTAGTACCGAACCACATTATATCATTAATTGACTCCGATGAGGAGTTTCATTACAAAACATCCAAGATAATACAGAATACTTGTATATTTTATATGAAGATAAAATATACAACACTGAATAAAATGAGTATTCAAACGGAAGTCTGCGGCGGAAATATAATGAAGTAAACACGAATGACTGAAAAGGACTGGGGCCCCCTACTAGTATCACTGGGACTCCTCGCCGTCAACGTTCTCTTCCCATGCCTTAGCCTTGCCATGACATGAAAACAACATCCCCCCAACGGGGTCAGTTACCCATAACAACAATCCTCAAGAGTTGAACAATATACAACAATCACATAAATGAATTAATGAATTAAGTCGAATGATAAGCATCAATGTAAGCCCGAGTGAAAAGCATGAGAGAACAAATAGCCGAGTGTCCGGATCCCCGCATATACACCCGCTATTGGCCTAATTAGTCTCATGGTCCAATGTGTCCGGAGTCCTGCGTATACACATTACCATGCGCACAGTCCAATGTGTCCGGAGTCCCACATATACACATGACCATAGTGTGCCCAACTAAAATTTCACACATGCGCCAACTGGCCATGCAACATAATTCCGGAAGATCACCAGAACAAAAATGACCAAGGTGAGGAGTAATGAATAGAATCTGATAATGATCAAGAACGACTCACTGAGATGAAATAATGATACAACGAGTGATAGCTTCAATGAAATGATTTTGGAACCGTCGTTCCTCGTGAGTTACATGATGAATTGATAAATACAAGTCTCGACATGAACGATATATTATGAGTGAATTACATGTATGAATGAACAATGATGTATGGAATGAATATCCTTTTAACCGAGTAAGAATATACTTACACAATACTGGTGTTGAAATGTCCTTCCTCGAACAATGTCCTAAAAGAGATGTTCAGTCGCTCGAACAATCTTGAATAACACAATTACCAATAATCCGCTCAATATACGTATCAAGCATGAATTACGACTAACTCAAAGGTCGATACAACAATATCCAAACTCATTGAGGCATTCAAACAAGCACTTAGCGAACATCAACCCTTGATTATAACCAAAACCCTAATATAACGAAACCAACTCCAAAATGAGTAGTTCAATCTAATAAAACACCTTCAATGATATCAATATTCCAATAGGAGACCACAACCCCATTGGTATCCTTCCGAGCGTACCTCCCCCTTCGCTCGGAAACCCCCCAAAACAACCAAAGTCAACATCAAGGGTTCTTGATTAATTCTCCAAATGTTCATCAAAATCGAAAAACATATCAACAAATCCGTAGGAATACATTTATTCAAGGTAGATAGTTCATATCTAACATATTCCAACAACAATCCAAGCTTACACGAAGAAATCGGAAGGAAAATCCCCAAAATCCGCAATTCTATATCCAAGAAATAATTAACTTGATTTGATGTGTTGGAGAGGATGAAATGATGATAAATCTAAATGATAAGCTTGAAGATGATGATGGATGAGTGCAACTCGAAAAGATCTCTCCGAATCGCCCAAAATCGCCCGTAATCAAAGTGAGAAGTGAAAATGATGAATCTGGGCCGGACTGTCCTATTTATAGTAATTCCAGTTTAGCGCACGCTAAGCCCTGATATTTAGCGTGCGTTAATGGGAATTCTGGGTAGTCCAGTGCCCTTTGTCCGAAACGATAGCGTGCGCTATGTACCTTTTGTAGCGTGCGCTACAACCATATACTTAGCATGCGTTAACCTTGTTTTAGCGCGCGCTAACTGAATATCTGATGCTCAGTAACTGAAGTCCAGAACCTCATGTCCTCTGACCTGCTCGCGATAGCGTGCGCTACATCCAATAATCATCATGCGCTACTTCCCCATTACCGTACGCTAAAATCCACTCATAACGTGCACTAGGAATTATTCCAAAATCAGTCCAGTACCCACTGGACTCTGCCTGATCGGCCTTAGCGCGTGCTATACTGACCGCATAGCGGGCGCTATCCAAAATTACTAGCGTGCGCTACTTACCATTCGTAGCGTGCGCTACACCAACTCGACTGCAGTCCAGTGCCTTCTGGACTGCAGGCCTGAACCACATTAGCGTGCGCTAATACTGAGAGGTAGCGTGCGCTACCCGTACTCAATTAGCGCACGCTAAAGAGAGTACGTAGCGTGCGCTACTCCTCACACACAGCCCATTATGAAGATGACAATGATGATGACCACGGTTCGATCCTCCAACCAGGTAGGATGATGAATGATAACTGATGCACGATACAATTACTCTGATTGGTGAATACAAGGAATGAATATGAACGATGAATGATCATTAATGATTGAATAATTACTGAGTGATAATTACTGAATGATAATGAATGAATGATATGAATGATAATGATTGAATGATAATGACTGAATTATAACCGGGTATTACATACACCCCCCCTTAAAAGAGTTTCATCCCCGAAACTAAGGGTCAAACAACTTGGGATAACTCTCCCGCATACTATCCTCGGTTTCCCAAGTAGCTTCTTCGACTCCGCGTCTAGACCACTGAATTTTAACCAAAGAAATCATCTTGTTCCTCAACTATTTGATTCGCCGCTCTAAGACTCGTATGGGATGCTCCTCATACGAATGATCATCTGCGATCTCGATCTCATCGAACTGAAGTATGTGACTTGGATCGGCAACATACTTCCGCAACTGAGAGACATGAAACACATTATGAATTCGGCTCAACGCCGGAGGTAAGGACAATCAATAAGATAGCTCCCCTACTCGATCCAAAATCTCAAACGGTCCAATGAATCTTGGACTCAACTTTCCCCTGTTCCCAAAATGGAAGATACCTCGACTCGGGGATACCTTGACCAAAACATGGTTACTCGCCTCGAACTCTAATGGCCAACGACGGTTATCTGTGTATGGTTTTTGCCGACTCTGAGCGGTCAACAAACGACTCTTGATCAAAGCTACCTTCTCACGAGCAGCTATAAGCATATGGGGCTTGGTGCCGATTGATTCTGATAAGTCATCCCAACACAAAGGAGATCGACAACGACGACCGTACAAGGCCTCGTAAGGTACCATCTTGATCGAAGCATGCCAACTATTATTATACGTGAACTCAATCAACGATAGTTGGGCTTCCCAATCATCTTTCCAATCGAGGACACATGCTCTCAACATGTCCTCCAATGTCTGAATAGTCCTCTCTGATTGTCCGTCCGACTGAGGATGAAAAGTTGTGTTGAGATTAAGCTGAGTTCCCATAGCACGATGAACTGATTTCCAAAAATGTGACACGAATCGCCCGTCATGATCAGAAATTATACTCTTAGGAGTACCATGTAATCTCACTATTTCTTTGATAAACAACTGGGCAAGTCTCTCGGGACCCCACGTATCCTTAATCTCAAGGAAATGGGCTGACTTAGTTAGACGATCCACAATTACCCAAATTGTATTCATGCCACGACGACTCGTCGGCAAACTCGTGATGAAGTCCATTGAAATATCTTCCCACTTCCACTCTGGAATAGGGAGAGGTTTCAGCATACCCGCCGGTCGCTGATGTTCTATCTTGACTTGTTGACAGGTTAAACATCTCGAAACAAATCCCGCGACTTCTCGCTTCATATTACTCCACCAGTAATTTTGTTTCAAGTCTTTGTACATCTTGTTAGACCCGGGATGAATGGAATAAAGGGTAGCATGAGCTTCTCTCAAAATCGAGTTTTTCAACTCGTCGTTCGCCGGTACGCATAACCAATTCTTAAATCGCAAAAGTCCATCCTCGTGGACCACAAATCCAGGGCTTTCCTCTGAGTCACCTCATCTCGAATGCGTATCAAAAATGGGTCCAAACCCTGATTCTCCCTGATCGCCTCCTCAAGTGGCGATGAAATCTCTAACGTACAAAGTTGCCCTTGTACTCGATGTAACCAGACCTCGATCTCGGGTCTCAGAAATTCCTACTGAAGTTCCCTCTGAACTGTTAATCGATCAAGCATCTGCTCCTGAACGAACTTACGACGCAAGGCATCGGCGACAACATTCGCCTTGCCCAGGTGGTATAGTATCTCAATATCATAATCTTTGATTAGTTCCAACCACCGCCTCTGCCGCATACTTAACTCCTTCTGAGTAAATATATACTTTAAACTCTTATGATCGGTGAATATCTGACAGGTAACACCATAAAGATAATGACGCCAGATCTTCAGTGCGAACACCACGGCTGCTAGCTCCAGGTCGTGGGTCGGATAATTAACCTCGTAAGGTCTCAATTGCCGTGAAGCATAAGCAATAACTTTCCCGTTCTGCATTAGTACATATCCGAGACCCTGTCCGGACGCATCACTATAAACCCCAAATCCTTCTGTCCCTTGCGGTAAAGAAAGGGCAGGTGCTGAAATTAATCGGCTCTTGAGTTCCTCAAAACTCTGCTGACACGTGTCGGACCACATGTATTTCTTATCCTTTCGTAAAAGGTTCGACATGGGTTGAGCAATTTTAGAAAATCCTTCCACAAATCGCCCATAATAACCAGCTAATCCAAGAAAACTCCAGATTTCCTTAACATTCTTCGGAGGTAGCCAATCTCGGATCGCCTCCGTCTTCTAAGGGTCGAAACGAACTCCATCTGATGAAATTACATGTCCGAGAAATGTCACTTCGGACATCCAGAACTCACATTTGGAAAACTTTCCATAAAGTTGCTCTCGTCTCAACACGTCGAGCACCTGATGAAGGTGAAACTCGTGCTCCTCCCGGCCACGAGAATAAATTAGAATGTCATCAATAAAGATAACCATGAACTGATCCAAATAGTCGATGAAAACCCAATTCATTAACTCCATGAATACCGCAGGTGCATTAGTTTACCCAAACGGCATTACCAAGAACTCATAATGACCACAGTGTGTTCGAAATACTGTCCTTGTGATATCCGACTCTCGAATTCGCAACTGATGATATTCAGATCTAAAGTCGATCTTGGAAAATACTGAAGCTCCCTGAAGTTGATCCAAAATATCATCGATACGGGGTAGAGGATATTTATTCTTGATCGTCACCCGGTTCAATTCCCGGTAATCGATACACAAGCGAAACGAACCATCCTTCTTCTTGACAAACAACACAGGTGCTCCCCACGGGGACGCACTCGGTCAGATATAACCCTTCTCGGTCAAATCCTCTAATTGATTCATCAACTCCTGCATTTCGGTCGGGGCCATCCGGTACGGTGCCTTCGATATTGGGGACGTACCAGGCTCCAACTCAATCGTGAATTCCACATCTCTCTGTGGAGGCAAACCAGGTAACTCGTCTAGAAATACATCGGAATATTCTCTCACTACAGGAATATCCATCAACATTACTGATGGTTTCTCGGTCTTAGTTATATAGCACCAATAACTGACACACCCCTGATTGAGTAATTTCACTGCTTTCATCAAGTTGATGACTCTACTGGAACAGCTGGGATTACCTCCCTGAAAAACACATTCGACTCCATCATCTGAAATGATAGTGACCATACACTTACGGACACTAATGATGGCATCATGACGATCCATCTAATAAATACCCAAGATGACGCCGTCTCTCAGTAAATCTACCACGATTAGGTTTGCTAACCAATCACGGCCATGAAACTGAATCGGACAATCCTTAATCTCACGATTCCCGATAATTCTTCTACCATCAGGTAGACCAATGACATAAGGCTCACAACTAGTAGCACTATCCAGACGTAGTCTACTCAAACATGACTTGGAAATGAATGAATGCGATGCACCAGTATCAAAAAGGGTATACACAGGTTGAGATAGAATTTCGAGTGTACCTGAGATCATTCGGGCTTCTGGATCATCAGTTCTCTTCATCTCATAAATTCGGGGCTTGCCAGCCCCGGAACTGGATGCTCCCGTCTGATAGCTGTGGGCTCCGCCTTTGTTAGCTCCCGTCGTCTTAAACGATGCGGACTGAGTAGCCTGATTTAGAACCGCTGACTGTTTCAGGGCCTGAGATGACGCCGAAGTAGTTTTGGAGTCCCTTCGGCAAAAACGGGCCTTATGCCCCACCATTCCACAGTTATTGCATGTGACGGTTTGCCTCAAACACTTCGTGATGTAATGACCCTGTTCTCCACAGTTGAAATAGGTAATGGCCGAACTTGCCGCTCGTGACTGAGATTCCGCGGGTCTGGGCGCCATAGGAGGTCGCTCAGTGAAGGTAGAGCCCGCTCGAGGCTTCTTGAAAGTTGCCTGACTGCCTTCAGACTGATTTCAATTCTTTGACTTCTTGCAAGCAGATGAAGGTTGTTGCTTAGCAATCTCCTTAGCAGTAAGCTCATAAGTAAGAGCTTTCTCGATGAATTCGGCCAGAGTGGTGCAATTGTGATTAAGCAACTGCATCCGCATACGAGGTTTCAACCTCTTGCTGAAATACTTGATCTTGTCCGCCTCAGAGTGAATAATAGACGAGGCGAAAGGAAGAAGTTCTTGAAATTTCTCGGCGATGGCGAGAACATCATCGTCCGCTGAGAGGTCGGGAGTGAGTAATTCCGATAACTTGGCCTCTATAAGTGGGGCCGGATAATACCTCTCCATCATGAGAGTCTTGAATTGATCCCAAGTACATGATCCGTCGGTGGGCTTCAACGATAACCACCATGAATGAGCGCTCTTACCCAGATAGTAAGCCACAATTGAAACTTTATGCCCTTCGGGGCAATCCACCATAGCGAATAACTTATCGAAATGCTCAAGCCAATGAACAATATCCGCCGGCTCAGATGAGTCCTCAAAGGTAGGTGGTCTTTGGCGAGAGATGTCGCCAATAATACTGCTCACACCCCTCTCCTGCCCCTGAGGTGGCGGCGGAGGAGCCTGTTGATTCTGAGTAGCTGAGTTCTGCATCGTCTCCATGAGGCATGCCATTTGAGTCATCTAGGCTATCATGCCCTGCATAAAGGTGGTTGGGTCAACCCGAACACCCTCTGAATGAGTTGTGTCCCAGGTACAACTCCCTGACACTGAATGATCATTTCAAGGAGAATGAGTGGCGGCATTGTTGCTCGATGAATTAGCATTATTCCTCGCATTCGCACGTGTATACACACGAGTTCTCGGTGTTCGGCCCGCACCGCGGCCTCTTCCCCGCGTCCTCTGCCAGCTCTTTCCATACTGAAGTGGGAAAGTCACAAGATGATTATATATCTCGCATGAACATCACATTATGATTACGTTATGAAATGATGAAAATGAGCACACATGCTCAAACACAATGATTACATGAATGATCAACTGAAGTGACGAGATTATCTGATGATATTCTTGAAATGATTATCTTGAACAAGTTAACAAGATTAATGATACGATCCTCAAGATCAACAACTGAACAGTGAAATGAACTTAGTGATTAATGAGTTAACACGATCGACATGATCACAAATGAAAATGATAAATGAGGATTGTTGACTGTTGATTGATGAATGAGTGATTCTTATTGCCAGAAATTATACCATGGCATCAGAAATCTTACTGTTCTTTGGTCTGAGGGGCTCGGCTCTTGCACAGGTCACATGTGACGCGAAAGTACAATGATACTAGTCTGATGAATGATGATTTCAATGAGACATGACTCGGAAGGTAGTATTCAAAACCACGCTCCGATACCAACTCTATAACACCCCAAACTAGGCGGATATTACAGTGCCGTGGACCCCCGACTAGGATCCACCAGGCGAATGAAAATTAATAACTTAAATAATATAATTGTAGTACCGAACCACATTATATCATCAATTGACTCCGATGAGGAGTTTCATTACAACACACCTAAGATAATACAGAATACTTGTATAAAATGAGTATTCAAACGGAAGTCAGAGAAGCGATTTATCAGAGAAGTCCTGGTCAACTCATTTGTCAGAGAAGTTTGACCAAACTGCAGTCAAGTGATCAGACGGAGTCCAAGTCATCTGAAGTTTGACCATCAGATCATATAAGTTCATCAGGTCAGAAGATGTCAGAAAGGTCGTCAGATCAGAGAAGATTCATCGGGACATTAGAGAAGTCATCTTAGAGAAGTCATCAGAAAAGTTCGACACCAGAGAAGGTTGACTGCACGTCAGACAGATTGACCAAAAAGAGATCAGATAGGTTCTGTCAAAGTAATCAGACAAGTAATCCAGTCCACGTCAGCATCTGTTGAAAAGTCAATAATCAAGGAAAGTCACATGCGAGCGGAAAGGAGAGATTCCCGGAAAGCAATGAATTAAATAATTCAGAGGCACACTGGAGAGATTCCCGGAAAGCAATGAATTAAATAATTCATCGAGACCCACCTCTGAAGACATAAAGCATATTATAATCAAAAGATTTGGTGCTACAATGTGAAAGTCTTCACAACAGTCAGAAATGGATTAAAATAAGGGAACCCAACCTTGCAACATTAGGAAAGGAAAAACAAAGAAGTCTATTTCTCCAATGTACGGATTTGTTACAGGAATTGCAACAGCTATGAAGAAAGCTCAAAGGGGCGACATCTATAAATACCTGAAGATTTGAATTGAGCAAAGTACGATGCGAACAACACTTACAAGCAATCAAAGCAAACAAAGCGAACTATAGCATCGTGAAGAGCAAGAGTCAAAAGTTCTTATTTGAAGAAGCTCTTAGTTGGAGAAGACAACCCACTCATTTCTTAAAACCTGAGTTCGGGGTACTTCACTGGTTAAAGTTCGTGTGACTGATAGGCATATGAGGATTTGAGATCAAGAGGTGCTAGGCAGTCAAGGAATTGCAACGACAAGATTTTCACTGGTTGGAAGTTGTGGTAGCTAGGAAGAATCACTGTAATATTTAGCAATGGTTGAGAATTATAGTGAATTCATCTCCAACTAGTTTGGAGAAAAGTAGATTAGTAGATGATTACCCCACCTCTGAGATCACTATAACTGAATGCGTGTTTTACAGTTTTATCATCATACTTACTTGCTGCATGCATATTCATTGTTCCATTATTTAAGTTTTCTGCATTCGTCATCAGCTGACTTCCGCACATATATTATCTACAAACGACTCTAAGTCATCCGTACCCATCAGATGAGAAACTCCTTTCGTGGAAAAAGAGTTTCAATAAGTCTATTCACCCCCCCTCTAGACTTATTCCTGACGACTTGTGACCTACAAGTGGTATCAGAGCTGTTGGTTCAATTTTTCAGAACTAGATCCATATATCGAGGATATATATTTTAATCTCTCATTTAGAATGGAACACATGCAACACATGCACTCTAGGTTACCTGTTTTTTCAGTTGACGAGTATGATCTTTGGATGATAAAGATGTATGCACATTTATCTTCTATTCATGATGACATGTGGTGCATAATTGAAGACGGTCCTTTCATCTTTGAGAAGGACAATTCTCCTAAGGAAATTACAGTCGGGAAGCCAGAGAAGATTCCCACGAAGAGGATGGAGCTGACCCCTGAAGAAAGGAAGATGGCCAACCTTGATAACCCGTCCAGAGATGTGCTGTACCAGACTCTTGACAAATCAACCATGGTCAAGATAAAGAATTGCAAGAATGGCAAAGAAATTTGGGACACATTAGCTGTAATGTGTGAGGGAACTGAGCTGATAAAATAGAATAAGTTGTCAATCGCTACCCAAAAGTTTGGCAACTTCAAAATGAAGAATGGCGGATATATCGACCAAGTGGACACAAGATTCACAGAGATAATAAATGAAATAAATTCTCTGGGAAAAACATATGTCAATAGGGAGATGGCCCTCAAAGTTCTAAGATCTCTCAACCCGAAATTGAGTACGAAGGCGGTGGACATGAGAGAGTCCAAGGATATCAACAAGATGAAGATCTAGGAGCTGTTATCTGATCTAAAGGCTTATGAGTTCGAGCTTCCATGTTCATCATCAATCGAGACTGCAGAGAAGGGAATAACATTTGCAGCTGAGTCCCCTACCAAGAGCCTATCTAAAGTCAAGATTCCAAATCCCCTATATTTTGAGGAAGAGATGGCATTCATAATGCAAAGATTCAGCAACTTCCGGAAAAACTACTCCAAGTATAAGAAGAACTATAAAGAAAATCCAAGGAGGAATCAAAAGTCTAGAAGTTGGAAGGTTGAATGCTACAACTGTCATAAGACATGACATATACAAATCGACTGTCCTGATCTTAAGAAGGTTGAGAGCAAGAAAGAAGTGAGGAGAAAAGAATACAGGAGAAAAGCGTTCATTGGAGAAGACCAAGAGATAGTAGAATTTAGCAGTGGATTCTTCTCTGATGATGATGAGGAATATGATTGTCTGATGGCCAACTTAGCTGATGAAGAGGTAACATCTAAATCCACAGTTTCAAATAATAATAGCTCAGACATGTCTCAGGAGGACTTACATGAGTCTGTCAATCAGCTTCTCAAGGATTTTGAGAAATTAAAATCTACACACTTATCTGTATCAGCCGAGAAGACCCAGCTGCAAGATGAGAATAGGCAGCTGAAAAATGACTTTGAAGAACTCAGCCTAGAGTTAAATAAAATCAAATTTGAATTTGAAAAACAGGCTGTAGACAATTTGATAGACCAGGTTGATAATACCACAACTGAGATAAAAAGATTAACTGTTTCAAATAGTGAGAAATTAGCTGCACTTGCTCATGTTAAATATGAGTATGCTAAACTGACACAACTAAGTAACACATAAGCTAAGTAAATAACTTCCCGCAAGGCATCTATAACCATGGATGAGTTGTGTATGAATAAAATGCCACTATACTCCAGATCAGGTCTTGGATATGACCTTAACACTCCCTCTAGTCCAAAAACTACTTTCATCAAGGGAGAAACACTTGTCTCATCCGCTGAGCCAATTTACAAACCTGTATTTCAAAAGTTTAGGCAGCAGCCAAGGTTCACAAGGCAGTCACCTAGACAAGAGACTAGGCAATGGCCAAGGCAAAAGCAGCAGCCTAGACAACATGCCCACTATTATCAAAGACTCCCTAAAAATAGATTTCAAAATGGAAGGGGCAAATGGAAACCTCAAGGTTATCAAAGATTCCAAAATGAACAGGTGTGGAGACCCCAAATATTTTATAAATGGTCTCTGCCAAGATTTTGAAATGGCCCACACCACCAATTTTATGAGGCATATCTAGTACACAATCCTAACCGAGGATATAGGCCCAGTCAACACACACCTTTTAGGGGCAATCACCATAACTTCCATAATCCAAGGAGAAATCAATTCTCTAGGAAACCAACTAACCCCCAAGGATCCACATAGATTTGGGTACCTAAGTCTCTGCTTGTTTAATTGCAGAAAAGGTGGAAGGACTACTACCACATCTCCACAAATTCAAATATAGGAGGTGAAGAATGGTTTGTAGATTCTGGATGCTCAAGGCACATGACCGGGAACAAGAAGGTGCTATAAAATTATACCAAGGAAAGAGGCCCAGATGTAACCTTTGGAGATAGCTCTAGAGGTCAGACAAAAGATTTTGGAGAGCTGCACAGAGGAAACATAACAATATCCAAAGTCCAATATGTGAAAGGGCTCAAATACAACCTTTTGAGGATAAGTCAGTTCTGTGATGAGAAGAATCTAGTAGTCTTCACCATTTGGAAATTCATGGTGATAGATATCTTATCTGGAGAATTGAAGCTACAAGGATTCAGAAGGAGAGATATCTACATGATAGATTGGAACACAGGAACTCCTAACACCTGTTTTCTATCCAAGACAATACCTGAAAATGGATGGTTGTGGCACAAAAGACTATGTCACGTGAACTTCAAAGCCATCAACAAGATTAGTTCTCAAAAACTGGTCAGAGGACTTCCAGAAGAAGTATTCAGAAAGGAAGCTCTATGTGATGCATGTCAAAAAGGGAAGTAAACCAGAGCATCATTCGAAGCAGTCCAACCTACCACTCTCACCACAAGAATTTAGATCTACTTCATATGGATCTCTTTGGCCCTATGAAGCCAAGGACATTGAGTAGAAGGAAGCATGCTTCAGTAGTAGTATATGACTACTCAAGATATACATGGATAGTTTTTCTCTATAAAAAGAGTGAAATTTGACAAAGCTACCTGAGCTGCTAAGGAAGATCTAGAATGAGAAATCCCTCTCAATCATCAAGATTAGATAAGATAGAGGAGGAGAATTTCTCAACAAGGCAATCACCGAGTACCTTGATCAGAATGGGTTCCAGCACGAGCTCTCTATAGCCCAGCAGAATGGTGTTGCTGAAAGAAGGAACAGAACCCTAAAGGAAGCTGCCAAGTCCATGATTACAGAAGCTGACCTGCCAAAGAGGTTCTGGGCTGAAGCTGTCAACACAGCATGCCACACTCAAAACAGGAGTATGATAGTATGGAGACATGGCAAAACTCCCTATGAGGTTTGGAATGGGAGAACACCACCTGTTGCATATTTTCACTTTTTTGATTGTAAGTGTTTCATACACAACAGTGGTAAACCCAACTAAATGCCTTTGATGCTAAAACTGATGATGGTCTCTTTATGGAATACTCTCAAAGAAGTAAGGCATATAGAGTATTTAACAAAAAACCTTAGTTGTGCAAGAAACACCTCATGTTGTATTTGATGAGTCTACTGTTGAGTACAGGAAACAGGTGGAATTAATTGAGAATAAGTTCAAAACCGCCACCCTGGAAGAAGTCATAATTCATGATACAGGAATGATGGACTCACCTACAGATCAGTGTAAAGACCCAACTGCAGATCAGATAGGACCCAAAACCTACATGATCCAGATGTAGCTAATCAAGACCCATCTGTAGCTGATGAAGACCCATCTGCATAGCAGACAAGATCCCCACCTGCAGATGACACGACCATAGCTGATCGAGTTGCAGATGAAGGAGTCCAGAACCAAGCTGATGCAGAGAGAGAAGAAGTCCACCAAAGCAACTCAACAGGGGAAACAAACCCTGAAGAAGAAGAAATCCCCAAATGGCTTAGATATCATCCTATCCAGCAAATCATTGGAAACCTAACTGATGGAGTCAGAGCCAGGCAGTCCACAGTACCAACAGGAATGGCAATGTTCTCATGCTTATGTCTCAGATGGAACCTAAGACAACAGAGCAAGCACTGGAAGATTACTCATGGATAAATGCAATGAAGGAAGAACTCAATCAGATGGAAAGAAACAATGTCTGGGAACTAACACACAGACCAGATCACAATAAAGTTATTGGTACCAAATGGGTGTACAAGAACAAGTGTGATGAAGATGGAGCCATTTTTAGGAATAAAGCCAGACTTGTTGCCAAAGGCTATGCACAATTTGAAGGAATAGATTTTGATGAAACTTATGCACCTGTTGCAATATTAGAAGCCATCAGACTATTCCTTGCATATGCAGCATTTAAGGATTTTAAAGTCTACTAAATGGATGTGAAGAGTGCCTTTCTCAATGGAATTCTAGAAGAAGAAGTCTATGTGGAGCAACCCCCCAGATTTGTCAAATGAGACAAAGTCTACAAGCTTCTAAAAGCTCGATATGGACTTAAGTAGGCACCAAGGGCATGGTATGAGACACTCTCTGTGTTTCTGGAGAAGAATGGATTTAGCAAACGTAAGGTGGACAAGACCCTATTCAGAGTAGAGCATGAAGACCACATATTATTAGTTCAAATATATGTGGATGACATCATATTTGGCTCAACCATCCCAGAGCTATGTGAGAAATTCTCAAATCTCATGCAAGGAGAATTTGAGATGAGTATGATAGGCAAACTGAATTTCTTTCTCGGTTTGCAAGTCAAACAGATGAATAATGGAATATTCATCAATCAAGCCAAATATACAAGAGACTTAATCAAGAGATCTGGAATGGAATCAGCCAAACCAGCAAGAATACCAATGAGCACAAGCACACACCTAGATGCAGATGAAGGAGGAATATCACTAGATCCAACCCACTACAGAGGACTTATTGGATCACTCCTCTAACTAACTACAAGCAGACCAGACATTTCATATGTTGTAGGAGTATGTACACGATTTCAGTCCAAACCCAAGCAGTCGCACCAGGAAGCAACTAAGAAAATAATCAATAGGATTATGGTATCCTAAAGATGACAACTTCGAGCTATCAGGATACTCAGATGCAGATTTTGCAGGATGCAAGATTAATAGGAAAAGCACTAGTGGAACGTGCCAATTCCTAGGAACCAGATTGATATCCAGGTTTACCAAAAAATAGGTATCTAACTCAATATCAACAACAGAGTCAGAATACCTAGCTGCAGGTAGTTGTTGTGCACAAACTCTATGGATCAGACAACAGCTAAGGGACTACAACATCATCACAAATGAAGTTCCTATATGGTGTGACAACAATAGTGCAATTGTAATAACGAACAATCTAGTATTGCACTCCAGGACAAAGCACATTGATGTTAAACATCATTTCATCAGAGATCATGTGCTAAATAAAAGAGTTAGAGTGGAAAGAGTCAGCACTGAATACCAAATTGCTGACATATTCACTAAACCTTTGCCATAAGAATGGTTTTTGGAGCTGAGCAGGGAACTTGGCCTACTAGATTGGGAATCTAGTACAGACGAGAAAGGTACCTAATGATCAGATCAGACGATGAAGAGTTACCGGATGCAGCCAAGGAGGATCTACCTGATCAGAGCAGACAATCATTCCACCTGACCAGACCAGACAAGAAGACGAAGGACAGACGATGAAACCTAGCTGACCCTCAGGCGACTCAAGCTACCTGATGCGGAGCAGTCAAAAAGTCAAACGGTCAACCGGCTAAGTTTTCCTATCCCTGACCGACTCCTAAATATAATAATATTATTATTTACAGGTGGAAACTACAGGTTCACATGACCTCCACTATGTCCCATTAAAAATCTCAACCGTCATATTTTTTAAAATTGGACTGACACTAATTTAATTTAATATTAAATTCAAAACGTCTTTTCATTTCTTTATTTAAGGCGACAGAAATCATCTCACAACTTTACCATCTTCAATCTTTCAAAACCATAGTTTTCAAAAGCAGAAATTTCCTTAAACATTCAATACACTCACCAAAAAGCTTAATCTTCTGCAGAAATGGGGGCCACCCAATACTTTGAAGGCGTTAACTTGAAGCTTGTCAAGGACCACATACTTTTCAGTCTGGTAATCTATTTTGAAGGCTTGCTCGAGGCGAATCTACAGACAGATATGCATTGTATCATTCGGGCGATGAAGAAAATGGGATCTACCCATTCTTGGATATTAACCCCAAGGTTCTATACAAGGAAGCTGTCATTTCTTTTTTCAAGGAAGCAGAAGTCACGGAATCGGGAATCAAGAGCTCGATTTTTAGATAGGAGGTGACGATTTTTCCCAAGACAGTCGCGGGGGAATTTAGGATGAAATTAAGGGGCATAGCTGTTGAAGCCCTCAAGCAAAGCACCATAGAGACCTTGTATGCAATCAGATTATCGGAACAACCGTCCAAGCTTAAACTAACAGCAAAGAGAGGCGACTTGAAGAAAGAATACCGATATATGTTGGACATCACAAATAAAATTGTGATAGGGATGGCAGGCAACTATGACCAGCTGTCATCTGCCAAATTCATGGTGCTGGGAGCCCTTATCAAGTCTGAGAGGATTGATTGGGCTGACTATATTTACAGGCAATTGGTCCGCGAGGTTAATAAGGTTCAATGGATGGAGGGTGAGAAGAAATTCAAGACCAAGCTGGCTTTTGGAACGCAAATCAGCTGGATCTTGGAATTACTTGGGAAGGCGAAAGGGGCTGCAGACGCCTTCCATGTCAACAAGAGACTTGGTAGAAACTTTGAAGAAGCTGGGAGTCGATAGGAAGGCTGCTCACACTAGTACAAAAAGTGGATTTGGTCACACATGGGCAAAATGGAATGGCCACACATTCACATAGTTATGTGGCTAAAGGTACCAAAATAGACAACATTTACTAATTAGCCACACATGAAAATTTCGATTGTGTGACCATTAGAACTGTATTGTCACATATTCGAATATTATGTGGCTAAAGGTAACTGGTAATATTATTTAGCCACATATAAATTTGGAACGTGTGACAAATACAAGTAAGCTTGAAGCATTAGTCACGATATACATTTAAATAGTGACACATATATGTCACACACTTGAACAATGTGACCAAATTGGCATATATGGTCACGGGAAGTAATTTTTTATGTGTCTAAATCATACAGTCAAGTTTTATCACACATTATTTAAGGGTGACTGCTATCTTTTGCTAATTATTTAGCCACATATGAATTTGGGACACGTGACAAATGAAAAGTAAGGTTGAATCATTAGTCACGATATACATATAAATAGTGACAAATATATGTCACACACTTGAACACTGTGACCATATGCCATATATGGTCACACTAAACGTTTTGTCACACATTATTTAAGTGTAGCCAAAATCCAGTACATATGGTCACGTAACTTAATATATGTGTTTAAAGTTTAGTTTGTGTTAGCTTCCCAAAAGCTAATGTGTATAGTCACATTTACTTCTAACACTGTGACCAATATGGTCACACTAAACGTTTTGTCACACATTATTTAAGTGTAGCCAAAATCCAGTACATATGGTCACATAACTTAATATGTGTGTTTAAAGTTTAGTTTGTGTTAGCTTGCCAAAAGCTAATGTGTATCGTCACATTTACTTCTAGCACGATCATGTGACTATATGCCTTTACAATAGCCACAGCATATCACAAATGTGTGACTAAATTATGTTTATGGCCAACATTTAAGGTGATTATATGTGACCAATATATTCATAACAGTCACATCGTGATGTATTCATGTGGCTATTATTTAGAGCAAAATGTGAAATCGGTCATCACTAAATTTCATGCTTTGTGTGACTAAATATTACAAAAGGCCACGCAAACATAAAATTCATGTGGCCATTGGATGATCAATAGTCACACAAAATACACATTTGTGCACTTTAAACAACATATGGTCACACTTATTAACACTTTTGATCATATATTACAAAAGTCCACACAAACATAAAAATCATGTGGCCATTGGATGATCAATAGTCACACAAAATACTCGTTTCTTCCCTTTAAACAACATATGATCACAGTTATTAACACTTTTGGTCACTTTATGCTTAATTGTATGTGACTGAATACCCAGAAACAAACATGCTTTGTGTAACTAAATATTACAAAAGGCCACACAAACATAAACTTAATGTGGCCATTGGATGATCAATAGTCACACAAAATACACATTTATTCACTTTAAACATCATATGGTCACACTTATTAATACTTTTGACCACTTTATGCTTAATTGTATGTGACTAACACTACTATGAAAGGAGGATTCAACATCATCAAATTTACATCGATTTTTAAGAAAACCGATGTAAAAAAAAAGGCGGTGGTGAAATTGTAATTTTCTTTGATGTTCACATCGGTTAAAAAAATAACCAAAGTAGAAGTTACTAATTTAACATCGGTTACCTTTAAACCGATGTGAATTTCGACGTTAACATCGGTTTCCTTATAACCGATGTGGAAAGTAATTATACAAAATACCCAGGACCGACGGGCCTTTACTTTACTCCATTTTCATCTCTCTCTCTCTCTCTCACCTCTGGACTCTCACGGCGAAATTGAGAGAAGTCTCTCTTCAACTTCATCGAGAGAAGTCTCTCAATCGAATGTTCGGGTTTGATCTCCGGTGGGTTCCTTCTCTCTCTTCCGCAAAATCTTCGTCAGGTAAACACAATCGAGCATCTCCATGCGATTCTAGGGTTCATCTTCATCGAGCATCAATCGATGCATACAATCGAGCCCATATTATTCTCGAAGTTGGGAACTTAGATACTTGGAAGGGAACTCAAACTTTGAATCACCTCAAATACTAAAATCATACCCACCATCTGCGGCGGCGCGTGGCGTCTCTCTTTGTCTTTCACGCAGTACGTCTGAACTGGATATAGAGTACGTCAATCCCGAACGTCTTCGCTTAGATGGTCGCCGTCCTATGGAAGTTTAGTTTCTCGCTGTTCATCTGTTTTTTTTCTTTTTTTCTATATTAGCCTTCTCCTGTTTTCCTTCCCCAGTAAATATTATCTTGTTCTCGCTATGCTTATTACTGATTTCTGCTTATTTTGTGTTTAGTTTAGCTGGGTATTGATAAGATTTTGGTTTTGTGATAAGCTTTGGGTGTTTTAATTGATTTATGGTTAATTTGTGTTTTATTGAATTGGTTATTTATTGGATTTTGGTTTTGTCTTCATAAGTTTTTAGCAGATATTTATGTGGATGTTTGAGATTTCTTATTTGTTCTGCTTAAACTTAAGCACTTATTTACATGGGATGACATTTGAAAAGATGAGGTGGAAGCAAGCATAAACATGAATACGTTTTTTATTTTAAAAAGATTTCTTTTTTTGATTTTTATGATTTCTTTTGTGTTTGATTATTGATATGATTTGTGGATTTCTTATATAGAAGTGAAAGGAAAGTGCTTTATTTGGCATCATCTTCAAGCTGACCCCGATTGTGGAATGTGGCAAGCGAAAAAGGTGGTTGATCACCTAGAAATCATTTTAGCCAATGAGCCCATGGTCGTCACACGAAGGCAGCAGATCGTTGCAGTCAACCCACACTCCCACAGGTAACCTAACAGTCAAATTTTTATGGTATGCTATTTTAGAAATGCATTTTCATTAAGCAGAAGTTGTTTAAAAGCGTAAATTGTTTTTATTATAGTATGGATGAAAAGTCAAAATTGGTAACGATAGCGTTGAGATGTTTAGAATTGCTTATTTTAAAGCAGTTGAACGCAGAAAAAAAAGGTAGGCAACAACTGCTTTTTGTTAGTGCTTATTTACACAAACATATATATGTCACACTGAAAACTGCTTAAAGCACACAAACACTTACATAAGCAATCCCAACACTCTTTAAAATGACTAATACGTTATTGGCCTTATGAATAACAGAAATCATGGGTGGTGGTGTCAGCAGCAGTTGGGGACAGAGCTCCCTCGACTACCTTTTTGTGTAACGGAGATGAACCAAAGACCAGCAAAGGGAACACAGACGCTCTAGACAGCTGCATGCTCAACAACTATATCCGATCTGATGTTCAAAATACTAGCAGGTTAATACTGCTTGAAGTTACATTTACTAGTCCACCATTCGGTACATCTTTTGATGTTTGGTTACCAAAACTTAGAAGCTTTTGTTTGTTTCTACCAGTGCAAAACTCGTGGATCTTGCTCTTGCCTCTGGAAAGATATATGACGATGAAGGTTTTAATTACATTTAAGGAATCTTTTGCAAATAATACATTGCACCTCATTGGAATGATGAGTGATGGGGGTGTGCACTCTCGCCTTGATCAGTTACAGGTGAATAAGTCTGATTGATGAGTGTTTTTGGTTACTAACCTTTTATTTTGTGGTTTAATATCCCTTCAAACTACCAGAAAAAAGTCAATACTTGTCAAAATGGTCAAAATGTTCAAAGAAAAATTCTTAAAAGCATTGATATTGCTATCTTGGTATCAACACAAAGTTTTTGGTCATGCTGATCAGTTTTTTATATTTACACCTTGCTTATTTAAATGGCTGAATTTTGTCGCATAGTATTGCAAAAGTGAATAAATTAATTTTTGATGTTACTTTTGCAGTATGATTGGGAAGTTGTGAAACGTGGTTGGGATGCTCAGGTGCTTGGTGAAGCCCTACACAAATTCAAGAGTGCTATTGAGGCTATCAAGAAGCTAAGGGAAGCTCCAAATGCTAATGATCAGTACTTACCCCCATTTGTGATTGTTGATGAGGGTGAGAAGCCTGTGGGTCCCATAATGGACGGTGATGTTGTTGCCACATTCAACTTCCGAGCAGATCGAATGACAATGCTTGCCCAGGCTCTAGAGTTTGATAAGTTTGATAAATTTGACAGGGTGCGGTTCCCTAAAATCCGCTATGCTGGAATGCTTCAATATGATGGGGAGTTGAAGCTACCAAGTCATTACCTGGTTTCTCCTGCATTGATAGAGAGGACATCTGGTGAATATCTAGTCAATAATGGTCTCCGCACCTTGGCTTGCAGGTAAAATTTTATAATATTTCATTAAAGCAAAAGCAATTGCATTCGGGAGTTGTGTTTTTTTTTATATTACCTGTTGAGTGTAAGATGTCTGAAGTTGGCTTTTTTTTTAAGTGATAGTGAGACAGTGAAATTTGGTCATGTTACCTTATTTTGGAATGGGAACCACTCTGGATATTTTAATTCGGAGTTGGAGGAATATGTGGAAATTCTAAGTGATAGTGGAATTACCTTCAATGTCCAACCAAAGATGAAGGCCTTGGAGATTGGTGAGAAGGCCCCTGATGCCATTCTCAGTCACAAATTTGACCACGTAACGATAGTATTCCTTTACTTGGGAAAGAAAGATATTATTCGTTCTGCTGCATGTGTAGTATCTATCAGGTGTTTCCAAATGGTTGTAGGTAAGGGTGAATATACCAAATGGTGACAGGGTTGGGCATACTGGTGACATTGAGGCAACAGTTGTGGCATGCAAGGCTGCTGATGGTGCTGTTAAGGTATAATAAACCATCAGGCGTTGAAATCCAATGTATATTAACACAATTACTAGTTTCTTGTAGGAAGTCAGTTTTACTTTTCCTCGCTTGTTCCATGTTTTACTGTATGTTTCCATCCAAAATCTATTAATGAGAGAATATGGATGGTCATCATTAAGTATAGCTGGCACAGGATGTTTCGTGCACGGTGTACATTGAGGACATTAACCAAACCTGTCATTTTTGCTTATGTGAAAAAAAGTAGAATTTTGTTTATCGAAAATTTCCTTGGAATATTTGTGAAGTTTAATTGTGTAAATATAGGAAAGTCCTGGTCACTTTTTCCACTTCTATCTTAAGAAATCGATGCGTGCTCCTGCAACTTTGAGCCAACCTTTTATGCTGTATATATTTATGAGATGGTTTGTGGTGACAGATGATCCTTGATGCAATAAAGGAAGTAGATGGAATATATGTGGTGACTGCAGATCATGGTAATCCAGAGGACATGGTGAAGATAAACAAGAAGGGAGAGCCCCTTGTTGATAAGGATGGCAAAGTTCAGATCCTAACCTCACACACTATGCAGCCCGTAAGCCGCTTACCTATGTCATGTGTATTTGATTGCTAGTTGGAACATTTGATATGTGTTTATAATGGAATCAGGTACCGGTTCCAATTGGAGGTCCTGGGTTGGCAGCAGGTGTGAAATTCTGCAAGGATGTACCGAATGCTAGTACAAAGTTAATACTGCTAGTGTATTAGTTACAACTGTTAGTTATAAGTTATTACTGTTGGTTCATATAGTTAGTACTGCTTATATGATATGTATTAGTAGTTTATGGAAAAGATTGTAGATACTTAGGAAAGTATTGTAAGCCGACTAGGACTCCTTGGTGTATAAAAGGAGGTCCTGGGGTATAGAGTTATATACGAATTTTATATTTGGTTCGGTTATATACATTCCAATTTTATTGTATTTGAATTTGTTTTGATATATATTTGAATTTGTTTTGATATATATTGATTTCTTAAATGTGACTAAAACATGTATGTAGTCACACTTATTAACACTTTTGGTCACTGTTTACTTAATTCGTTGTGTGACTAAATATTACAAAAGGCCACACAAAAAAATTTATGTGGCCATTGGATGATCAATAGTCACACAAAATATACATTTCTTCACTTTAAACAACATATGGTCACACTTATTAATATTTTTGGCCACTTTATGCTCAATTGTATGTGACTAAATACCCAAAACAAACATGTTTTGTGTTACTAAATATTATAGAAGGCCATGCAAACAAAAAGTTCATGTGGCCATTGGATGAACAATAGTCACACAAAATACACATTTTTTCACTTTAAACAGCATATGATGATACTTATTAACACTTTCGGCCACTTTTTGCTAAATTGTATGTGACTAAATACCCAAAACAAACATGCTTTGTGTGACTAAATATTACAAAAGGCCACACAAACATAAAATTCAAGTGGCCATTGGATGAACAATAGTCACACAAAATACACATTTCATCACTTTAAACAGCATATGGTCACACTTATTAACACTTTTGGCCACTTTGTTTTTAATTGTATGTGACTAAATATACAAAAAAAAAACATGTTTTGTGTGCTTGTACAGTGTTTACGGTCACACTTATTAATACTTTTGGTCACTGTTTTTAATGGATACGGACACTAACTAAAAAATGTGACCATAAACACCCTACGGTCGCGCGATCTTTTCTCACACACATTCTAAAACGCATGTGTGACTATATGTATATCGTCACACTTTTTTGGTGTAGCCAAATCCACTTTTTGTTCTAGTGCCAATTGCTAAAGAAAATGTCAAGTGGACTTCCTCCCTATAGTGGACCCTCGGATTCAGATGAATCTGATGCCACCGACCAACCTGCAGGACAGAAGTCATATACAGTCTCCAAGACATCTGCAGACAAGGAGACACCTGCAAACCAGTCAGACTCAGACTCAGATAACACTCCTCTGGCCATAAGATTCAAGAGGAAAGCGCCAGCACCAGAGGAGGTAGTTCAAATCCACTCTTCACTGGATCATTCTCCCAAAAGTCGTAGGCGCCTTGACTATGAGGAAGCAGAGCAGATCCCCCAGTTGTTTGCACTTGAGCCAGTCTCTGCAGCCCAGATGTAGATTGTAACCACTCCTGCACCAACCCCTGCTCCTGCTTATGTTGAAGAAGACCTATCTGAAGAGCCTGATCACTCAGACTTGATGGGTGACGTCATTCCTCTGCTGACTCTTCCAAGCATTACATAGGAGGAAGAAGCTGACCTGATTATCAACATACCTGAGGCAGGCTACTCCCTTAATCTTCAGGACAGCAATCCTTTGGAGCTATCTGTTAAACATCTTCACCTGGTAAAACACCACTCCCTTAAAGTTTCTTTTGTAACTGTTTTTGAGGAATGGAAGAACTTAAAATCTCTTTCATTTACACAACTTCAAATGTCTATTAAGAAGAGTACCTGGGAATATCCCTAGGCTACGGAGCAAGTACTCATGAGCTTTTGCCATGAGACAAATGTAATTTTAATGCTCCAGGAGAACTAGTTCCTGTCCAAATTCAAAACTAATATGGACCAGTTTGTCCCTCTTGTGATGGAGGGTGTGTTAACTGGGAAGGTGGATGAAGAAGAAGGTGGAGTTGAAAAGGGGAAAGGGATAAGGATAGAAGAAGTGGATAAGGAAGAATCTGAGAAAGAGGAAGAAAAAAAAGAAGAGAAAATAAAAGATGAAGAAAAAGAAGAGTCTGTGAGAGAAGAAGAAGAAAAAATATTAGTTGAAAAACAGACTGGAGAAGTGGAAGTAGAGAAGACAGAGGAGTTGGAAGAAGAAGAAGCAGAAGGAGAAGAAGTACAAAAAGCAGGAGAAAAACAAGGGGAGAAAGAAAAAGCAGAAGAGGAAGAGAAAGAGAAAGAGGATGAGAATGAAGAGGAAGAGAAGAAGAAAGACAAGGAAGATAACGCAGATGATCCTGGGGCACCTAATCAAGCCCCCATATCAGATCATTCGGAAGATGAGGATAACAGATCAGGGACCCCTGATAAAACCCCATCTGATCAGCCTCCTGCAGACAGGAGTCTGCAGTCAAGCAGGTTGATGGCCAACCTGTAATATCCGGATTTATTACGGTGTATTTCATCTGTATTCAAACCATGTATTATTCGGATTGGTGGTTTTGATTATTGGAGTATGATATTTCGTGCATTGATATCATTGTACATAAGTATAGAATCATGCAAAATTGCTCATGCAACCTCGTGATAGCGCACGCTAAGAATGTATCTTAACGCGCGCTATCGGGCTATTATTAGTGCACGCTATGCAGGTAGGAGTAACGTGCGCTAAGGACTCAATTATTGAGCGGGACAGCTAGCACATGCGCCAGCCGGGACATGGGTCCGGATAAGATTCCCGCGGATGAGCCCGGACAATTCTGAAGTCAACCATTATTAGCGCACGCTAAGGAATGCTTAGTAGCGTGCGCTAACTTGTTAAAATGCAGAATATTATAAATAGGACAACAACTCGTCTTGTCTTACATTTTACTCGTTCCTTCTGCATACTTGAGAGGCCAGAGAGCTGAGATATCCTACTACATACTTAGAACACATATTGTTGGTGTTTATATATTGGCTATCACTTGGGAGTAATCATTGAAGAGGAATAGCACCTTGGAGTGGCATACAACCACCGGAGTTGGATTCTACCTTACGGTTCAGTGATTTTCATCATATTAAGGTATGTTCAATCTATCTCAAGACTTAGAGTTGGATTCTAACGATTTGGATGATCATGTTAACAAGATATGGATTTTCATAGATGAATTATCCAAGTATATCATGTTTGGAATAGTAAGATGAATAAGCCTTAAGTACCTTGATTATAATCATCTTGATTCGAATCTTATTACACTGAATATGTGAAGAGAAGCTTCTATCATTGGTAATTCGAATCTAGTAGATGACTTCATAATAATCATGGACTTGACTTTAATAATCATTATTGTTGGACAAATCTAAAGGATTGATCATGGAAAGATTTATCTAGTATAGATGGAACGTTTAAACAACTTCAGCATGATAATATTGATTGATATAAGGTGTTGATATCAACCGTTAAGCTTTTCGAATCGTCATATGAAGAATTGTAGTCAAAATGGAATATGGTTTATATGGTATGCATATCCTTGAATCCGAAGTTGTTGTTATCCGTAAGATCATTCAGAATCGTATATACATGATATTCATGGAGGTAACATGAAGTATCACGGAAGATTTCATTGTTTCGATCATGGCGAAACGATTTCTTGCTCGGCGATGGCGCCATGCAGAATAGCGCCACGCTATGCTTTGATTATTAACGTGCGCTATCGAGCACGAGTTAGCGTGCGCTTCGTTTGGTACGTAACGTCGCTAGGCCAACAGACGAAGTCGATCGGCGATCGAAGTAATCGCGACCATACATAGTTACCGTGCGCTATCCAGGCAGACTTAACGCCGCGCTACAGAGTACTTAGCGTGCGCTAAGCGATTGAGCGGTGCGTTTTATGAACTTTTGACCGTAAATCGAATTGTTAAACATTAAATGCGATGTGAGATAAATCCTATATCATTTCTTTTGTTAAGGTTTGGTCTCGTTACGTGATTGATTGAGGAGGACGACCTTCGAGTGTTCATATTCGTGGAAGTGTTGTTATTGTCTTCAAATCGAGGCAAGTACTTTAATTGTTTTATGTATTGTTGTTATACATATTGTCGTGCATGTATGTCGTTGTTGTATGTCCACCTCGTGTTGGTCCGACGGGATCATCGGGGGATCTATGCTAGCGTCTTACCGGATCATCGGACGGGTTTTTCCACCACGGGTTGGTCTGACGGGATCATCGTGGGTTCTAGGCAGTGAACGCTGGATCGACGGAATTACCATGTGTATGCTATGATATCATGTTGTGATTATCAGTTATGTATTTCATTTATGAGTTTCTCGTAGGAGAAGACTCGTTAGTATTTTTCTTGTCGTTTACGTTATTCGTGAGATATGAATAATATGTTGTGGTACTTGTACTAGCATCGTTGTGCTAACCCCTTCGGGGGTGAACATTTTGTTTATGTTCAGGATCCAGGAGAGCGGGAAAACAACCACTGGAGCTGCATGACGACGAGGGTGTAGAGTGATGTTTCAGCCGGGTTCATGTGTCTGTTGTTTATTGGTTATTTTCAATAAGTACTTGAGTACAAAGTCATTTGTGATGGATTTGAGTTTGGTGATGTATTATTGAGTTCTGTTGAACAATTTTATTATTTTTGTATTTGGTCAGAACTGTTGTGTCGTAATTCCGTTATTTCCATTTGTTAGTACCTTTTAATGCCTATTCAATTCTTCAGCCTTGTAAATCCTTATGTAAAGGATTTACGGCGCTGTAATATCCCTGAATATATCGGGGGTGTTACAGAATATGGTATCGGAGCTAAGATTATGGATATCTTGGCCGTTGGGTTAAAATAGGGGTCATTTATGTCTTTTGAGGTAACCGGCCGTGAATGACATCACTGCACTGCCTACGTCTTCATGCGAACGGTGGTTGTAAGTTCCTAAACTCTATCTCGTTCTTTACATATTATGTCTCTTTATACTCGAATATTAGAACGATGTTGTTTCCCGTATGTTGAGTATTTATGCTTACAGTATGTTGAGAGGCGGACGTGGACGTGGTCGCGGTCGTGGACGCGGACGAAGAAATGCTGAAAGGGAAGCGTCGCCTTCTAACCAAGCCAGTCATAGCTCAGGCCAGCCGCAACAATCTATTAATAACGAACCAGATCCTGTTGTACCAGAGATCCTTCGTCAAGTGGTGAACCAGATGACTCAGTTCGCCCAGGTCGTGGACCGAATGCAAGTGGCGGTGGGACTACAGCAGGGAGAGAGACAGCAAGGGATCCCAGACATGGGAAATCGACGTGACCGGTGGCTGCACGAGGTGGCGAAGATGCAACCACCCAAATTCGACGGTATTTCTGAGACTCCCACCTGGGACCATTGGTTGAAGGAACTGGAGAAAATCTTTGCCAGAATTAACTGCCCAGACGACCGAAGAGCCTCTATCGCTCAATATTTTCTGATAGGGGAAGCATCCGAATGGTGGGAAGCCATCCGGCCTGTAGACCATGATGCCGATTGGACAGAGTTTAGATTGATGATGGAAGCTCAGTATTGCCCTCGTCCTGTGAGGGAAGCCAAAGTTCGGGAGTTTTTCTCCGCTCAGCCTTCTGATGTGCCAGTATCCCAGGCGATTAAGACTTTTAACCAACAGCTGGCATTTGTTCGACATTTGGTCAGAACAGATGCAGAAATGATGATCCATTTCGATATGAGGATGAAACCAGAAATCCAGAGGTACATGTCCGAATTTGAATGTACCACACTCCGTCAATACCAGGATAAGGCGTTGGCATATGAGATCAAGGAAGCAGCCATGGAGAAATTTTCGGAATCCAAGAAACAGGAAGTCTCTGGTACTTTTACAGAGCACAAGAACAGCGGGGCCCGTAAGGCCCAGTCATCCTTTCACTCTTTCAAGAAACCTCCGCACCCAGTTAGGAGCGGAAAGAACTTCGGAGCGACGTCGACTATTACTGATGTTACCAGGAAATGCTTTAACTGCGCCCAGACGGGGCACTATCGATAGAATTTCCCCCTTCCTGCCGTGACTTGTTTTGATTGTGGACGAGAGGGACATCGGGCGGTGTTTTGTGAAGAGGCTGCAAAGTCTTTTAGAGCCCGTACACCACAGCCAGTCCAGAAGGAAGCCAGTGTCCAACAGACGCAGCAAAGTGTTCGGATGCCTCAGAATTTTGGCTGCGGGCGAGGCAGAGGACAATGGGACCGAAAGGGGACATCGAGTGCCGGATCTGCTCCCCCGCGTCTGTACGAGATGAGGAGGACAGACGATCAGGATGCTGCTGTCGCATCAGGTACTGTCCAGATCCTTTCCCAACCAGTTAGCGTTTTATTCGATACAGGAGCTACACATTCTTTCATATCTTTGTCTTGTGTAAATCGTTTGAATATTTCCGGTTTTCATACTTGTGAACCTTATGTTGTTGGTTTACCGAGTGGAGAGAGGATTGTCGGAAATTTAGAAACTAGAAATTTCCCTGTATCATTTGGAGGCAGAGAGTGGCTCTCAAATCTGATCGTGATAGAAATGCAAGGAGACGACCTGATACTCGGAGACGATTGGCTTAATCTATATGGAGCAATTGTGAACTACCGAAGGAGTAATATCTCGCTGATCGCTGACGATGGTTCCGAAATATTATTCAAGGGGTGGAAACCGGGAAGCTCAGGAAAATTGATCAAAGCGATGAAAGCTGTCAGATTGTTGAAACAGGGCTGTACCGGATATTGGTGTTATGCAATGAAGAAAGAAGACGAAATTGTGGAACTTTCATCCATTCCTGTTGTGAACGAATTCCCAGATGTATTTCCTGACGAGTTACCTGGACTACCTCCACGAAGGGATGTGGAATTTACCATTGAGCTGGAACCCGGAGCTACACCAATTTCTAAGGCGCCGTATCGTATGGCACCTACTGAGATGTACGAACTGAAGAAGCAACTGGAGGAGTTACTGGACAAGGGCTATATTCAGCCAAGCGTTTCACCCTGGGGAGCGCCAGTTCTTTTTGTTCGAAAGAAGGATGGGTTGCTCCGACTGTGTATTGACAATCGAGAGCTGAACAAGATGACGATTAAGAACAAATATCCGTTGCCACGGATTGATGATCTGTTTGACCAACTGCAAGGGGCAACAGTATTTTCTAAAATCGATCTGAGATCAGGATACCATCAGCTGAGGATTAAGGAATCTGATGTTCCGAAATCAGCGTTCAGAACTCGCTACGGACATTATGAGTTTGTAGTGATGCCGTTTGGTCTCACTAACGCACCTGCTGTATTTATGCAATTGATGAACATAGTGTTCATTGAATCTTTGGACAAATTTGTGGTCGTGTTCATTGATGACATTCTGGTGTATTCTAAGAGCCCGGAAGAACATGCGCAGCATTTGCGGATTGTATTGGAACTTTTGAGAAACGAACAATTGTACGCCAAACTTTCTAAGTGTGAATTATGGCTAAAGGAAGTAATGTTCCTCGGCCATGTGGTGTCAGCTAAAGGAGTCCGAGTAGATCCTCAGAAGATCAAAGCAATATTGGATTGGAAGCCTCCAAAGAACGTGAAAGAGGTCCGAAGCTTCTTGGGACTTGCTGGATACTATCGTCGATTTGTGGAAGGGTTTTCTAAAATCTCCCGCCCACTTACCCGACTCCTGCAGAAAACTCAAAAGTTTGAGTGGAATGAATTGTGTCAGATTAGCTTTGATGAATTGAAGAAGAGATTGACGACGGCACCGATTCTATCACTTCCGCAGGGAACTGGAGGATTCATAGTTTACAGTGATGCTTCGAACCAAGGACTTGGGTGCGTATTGATGCAGAATGATAAGGTGATCGCTTATGCGTCGCGACAGCTGAAACCTTATGAAGTGAATTACCCGACACATGATTTGGAGCTAGCAGCAGTAGTTTTTGCTTTGAAGATCTGGAGGCATTATCTCAGACGGACTCACTGTCAGATCTTTACGGATCATAAGAGTCTCAAGTACATATTCAGTCAGAAAGAGTTGAACATGCGGCAAAGAACATGGTTAGAACTGATTAAGGACTATGACTTGGAGATTTTATATCATCCAGGCAAAGCGAATGTAGTGGCCGATGCACTTAGCCGCAAGCCTGTCTCTATTCAGATGCTGGAGACGCTGACATCCCAACTTAGCCTTCAACGAGAGATGATTCGTGAAGGGATTGAAGTATGGTTACAAAGATTCCAAGGACAACTGTGCGTGATGGAGATAACTTCATCATTAACCGAAGGAATCAAATCTAGACAGGCAGATGATCCTCTGATGATTCGGTTGCGTGATGAAGTGATCAAAGGAAAGGCCTCCGGATTCATAATTCATGATGACGGAGTTTTGAGATTTCAGAACCGACTCTGCGTTCCCGATGATGATGTTCTGAAATAGACAATTATGAAGGAAGCTCACAATTCACCCTATTCTATCCACCCGGGCACCAGTAAGATGTATAAGGACTTGAAGCAGAATTTCTGGTGGGGCAACATGAAGAAAGATGTAGCGGACTATGTTTCGAAATGCTTGACTTGTCAGCAGGTTAAGATCGAGCATCAACGGCCTGCCGGAATGTTGAAGCCACTCCCGATTCCTGAATGGAAGTGGGAGGACATATCGATGGACTTTATCACTAATATGCCGAAAACCAGGACAGGAATGAACATGATTTGGGTGATAGTTGATCGTTTAACCAAATCAGCTCATTTTCTAGGCATTAAGGATACGTGGGGACCAAAGATGTTGGCACGAGTATTTATTTCGGAGATAGTTCGATTGCATGGTACGCCGAAGACCATTGTTTCTGATCGAGACGGCCGTTTTGTGTCTCACTTTTGGAAAGCAGTTCATAAGGCCTTGGGGACCGAATTGAACTTCAGTACGGCTTATCACCCACAGACTGACGGACAATCTGAGAGAACTATACAAACGGTGGAAGACATGCTAAGGTCCTGTGCCTTAGATTGGTCAAACGATTGGGAAATTCATCTACCATTGATTGAATTTACCTACAACAATAGTTGGCATGCTTCCATTAAGATGGCACCGTTTGAGGCATTATACGGAAGGATATGCAGATCGCCCCTATGCTGGGACGATTCGTCAGACTTGATCGGAACAGAACAAGAGTTGATCGTGCAGACTCGAGAGAAGATAGCCTTGATTCGTGAAAGGCTGTTGACCGCCCAGAGTCGCCAGAAATCCTATGCGAACGTACGTCGTCGCCCATTGGAGTTCAATACTGGAGACCATGTACTTTTGAAGGTTTCTCCTACTCGGGGAATCTTTCGTTTCGGAAGGAAAGGAAAGCTGAGTCCGAGATATATCGGACCATTTGAGATCCTCGAGAGAGTTGGGGAGTTGGCATACAGATTAGCATTGCCGCCGTCATTGTGCCATGTTCATAACGTGTTCCACGTATCCCAGTTACGGAGGTATATACCAGATCCCAGTCATATCATTGATTTCGGCGAGATCGAAGTCGAGCAGGATGGGACGTTTGAAGAAAGACCAGTCAAGATACTCGAGAGTCGAGTTAAGCAACTGAGGAACAAACCAATCGTTTTGGTCAAAGTTCAATGGTCACGTCATGGAATGGAAGAAGCCACCTGGGAAACGGAAGCTGATATGAAGTCTAGATATCCCGAGTTATTTTCGTCTTGAGTTTCGGGACGAAACTCCTTTTTAGTAGGAGAGTATGTAATATCCGGATTTATTACGGTGTATTTCATCTGTATTCAAACCATGTATTATTCGGATTGGTGGTTTTGATTATTGGAGTATGATATTTCGTGCATTGATATCATTGTACATAAGTATAGAATCATGCAAAATTGCTCATGCAACCTCGTGATAGCGCACGCTAAGAATGTATCATAACGCGCGCTATCGGGCTATTATTAGCGCACGCTATGCAGGTAGGAGTAACGTGCGCTAAGGACTCAATTATTGAGCGGGACAGCTAGCACATGCACCAGCCGGGACATGGGTCCGGATAAGATTCCCGCGGACGAGCCCGGACAATTCTGAAGTCAACCATTATTAGCGCACGCTAACTTGTTAAAATGCAGAATATTATAAATAGGACAACAACTCGTCTTGGCTTACATTTTACTCGTTCCTTCTGCATACTTGAGAGGCCAGAGAGCTGAGATATCCTACTACATACTTAGAACACATATTGTTGGTGTTTATATATTGTCTATCACTTGGGAGTAATCATTGAAGAGGAATAGCACCTTGGAGTGGCATACAACCAACCGGAGTTGGATTCTACCTTACGGTTCAGTGATTTTCATCATATTAAGGTATGTTCAATCTATCTCAAGACTTAGAGTTGGATTCTAACGATTTGGATGATCATGTTAACAAGATATGGATTTTCATAGATGAATTATCCAAGTATATCATGTTTGGAATAGTGAGATGAATAAGCCTTAAGTACCTTGATTATAATCATCTTGATTCGAATCTTATTACACTGAATATGTGAAGAGAAGCTTCTATCATTGGTAATTCGAATCTAGTATATGACTTCATAATAATCATGGACTTGACTTTAATAATCATTATTGTTGGACAAATCTAAAGGATTGATCATGGAAAGATTTATCTAGTATAGATGGAACGTTTAAACAACTTCAGCATGATAATATTTATTGATATAAGGTGTTGATATCAACCGTTAAGCTTTTCGAATCGTCATATGAAGAATTGTAGTCGAAATGGAATATGGTTTATATGGTATGCATATCCTTGAATCCGAAGTTGTTGTTATCCGTAAGATCATTCAGAATCGTATATACATGATATTCATGGAGGTAACATGAAGTATCACGGAAGATTTCATTGTTTCGATCATGGCGAGAACAGTTTACTGCTCAGCAGTAAACTGCCATGCACAGATAGCGCACGCTATGCTTTGATTATTAACGTGCGCTATCGAGCACGAGTTAGCGTACGCTACGTTTGGTACGTAACGTACGCTAGGCAACAGACGAAGTCGATCGGCCCGATCGGTAAATCGACCATACATAGTTAGCGTCGCTAGGCTTTGTTGTTTGCGTGCGCTATCCAGCAGACTTAACGCACGCTACGAGTACTTAGCGTGCGCTAAGCGGTCAGGCGGTGCGTTTTATGAACTTTTGACCGTAAATCGAATTGTTAAACATTAAATGCGATGTGAGATAAATCCTATATCATTTCTTTTGTTAAGGTTTGGTCTCGTTACGTGATTGATTGAGGAGGACGACCTTCGAGTGTTCATTTTCGTGGAAGTGTTGTTATTGTCTTCAAATCGAGGCAAGTACTTTAATTGTTTTATGTATTGTTGTTATACATATTGTCGTGCATGTATGTCGTTGTTGTATGTCCACCTCGTGTTGGTCCGACGGGATCATCGGGGGATCTATGCTAGCGTGCGCTGGATCATCGGACGGGTTTTTCCACCACGGGTTGGTCTGACGGGATCATCATGGGTTATAGGCAGTGAACGCTGGATCGACGGAATTACCATGTGTATGCTATGATATCATGTTGTGATTATCAGTTATGTATTTCATTTATGAGTTTCTCGTAGGAGAAGACTCGTTAGTATTTTTCTTGTCGTTAATGTTATTCGTGAGATATGAATAATATGTTGTGGTACTTGTACTAGCATCGTTGTGCTAACCCCTTCGGGGGTGAACATTTTGTTTATGTTCAGGATCCAGGAGAGCGGGAAAACAACCACTGGAGCTGCATGACGACGAGGGTGCAGAGTGATGTTTCAGCCGGGTTCATGTGTCTGTTGTTTATTGGTTATTTTCAATAAGTACTCGAGTACGAAGTCATTTGTGATGGATTTGAGTTTGGTGATGTATTATTGAGTTCTGTTGAACAATTGTATTATTTTTGTATTTGGTCAGAACTGTTGTGTCGTAATTCCGTTATTTCTATTTGTTAGTACCTTTTAATGCCTATTCAATTCTTCAGCCTTGTAAATCCTTATGTAAAGGATTTACGGCGCTGTAATATCCCTGAATATATCGGGGGTGTTACACAACCGACCTGCAGGTGCTGAAGGCTCTGGAGAGCACTCCCCTCAGGCAACACCTATCTCACCTGAGATGGCTGACCTGATCAGACGCCTTATTGAGGAGACAGTCAAACCTGACCTCCAATTCCTCGATGCAAAACTGGACACATTGCTATAGAAGTGTGTTCCTCCTCCTCCTACCAATTCCAGAATGCCACTTGGCATGTCTGATTGGATGTACCGAGTTGAACAGCAGTTAACCATATTGGTTGATGCTGGCAAAAAGGGAGAAGATAGAGGAAAGGGGGAAGCAATAGGTCAGGGGGAAGATAAGTTTCAAGCTCAAATCCAACAATCAGCTGAAGAAGTGAGAAATGAGCTACGGACCAAACAGAGAAATGACCTCCCTATGATTGAAGCTGTGACATCTACTCTGAAGAGGAAAGAGTTGGCTGCTCCTGCTCCAGCTGAAGTCCAACCCGCAGATAAGAGGAAGAGAAACAGAGTAGGGGATGAACAGAGATATGAATGAGAAGGCAAGGAGTTATGGTATGTTGAGGAGTTCCTTCCTGTTGAGTATATGACTCTTTGGGGAGAGGTAAAAGGCAGTTCATAGAGAAGTATTATCTTTGGGAGTTACTTCAGGATAAAGACTGCTCCCCACAACAGACGTACATCAACTACATAGACTCAACATGGCCAAATCTCTGGGCCATCCAAAGAAAGTATGCCAAGAAATGGGATGCCTACCCCATGATTCCCCCGTTTAGACCTGAAGAACCTCCTACTTGGATGGACAATGAGCTGGATGAGCTGGCTCTGTAGAGTGAGATCAAGGAATTCTGTGTGAAAAGCAACTTCTCATGTGCAGTGGATAAAGAGTTTGCCTCTCTGGTAATCAAGAGGAAATATGGACTAGCTCCTATCAACCAGAGACCCATTGGCGCACAGACTTTCAGGCCTCCTATGCGGCCTGTCCGAAGAGGCAGAGGTAGAGACATATAGGAGATTGTAATTTACTTGTACTTTTTATATTTGTAAGTTTTTGTTTTTTGGAATTTACTTGTAAAACTTTCTGTATTCAAAAGCATTGTACTTGTAAAACATCTCTGAAAAAAATTCTATAACAGTCATTTGAATGACAACCACTAGTTGTCTCAAAACAAGACTGAATTCTGATTTGTGTCTTGGACTTAATCATGTGCAGACCTGTTCTACATTTGAATATTTTGTCTAAGTTTTGCCATCATAAAAGTAGGGGGAATTTGTTAGGAGTACTTATTAGATTTTGATAATGTCATCCCTGTATTTATTTATTCGAATGTATGTTTTAAATACTTGGCAATATGTAAAGAAGAACCGAATGAGTATCTTCTATAGGCCAGATTATGTATAGTTGAGTACTTGGCAATATGTAAAGAAGAACCAAATAAGTATATTCTATAGGCCATATAAGTTAGGCTAAAATCGGCTAAGTATAAATCGCAGACAAGTTCATATCAGAGAAGTTTGGGTCAAACAGATACATTAGAGAGGTTTGACCAAATACTACAGAAAGACGAGTTGCAGACAAAAGTAAAATCAGAGAAGTCTTGGTCAACTCATCTATTCAGAGAAGGTTGACCAGAGACGGCTTATCTTCAGACAACATTCTGCAGAAGCGATTTATCAGAGAAGTCCTGGTCAACTCATTTATCATAAAAGTTTGACCAGACTGCAGTCAAGTGATCAGACAGAGTCCAAGTCATCTGAAGTTTGACCATCTAATCAGATAAGTTCATCAGGCCATAAGACTTCAGACAGGTCGTCAGATTAGAGAAGATTCATCGGGACATCAGAGAAGTTTGCTGTAAGAATTGAATCATGTATGTACCTTTTAAGGGGGGAACACTGTATTATTCGCGGATACAGTACATACACTATGGGACGTCAATTAATATATATTATTATTCTATTCGTACTGAAAATAGTTTCAGTCCACGCGCCCTGTTTTAAAATTCAAAACGTTTTATCATTTAATGCTTTACACGACATCTGGACTTCACTATCTCAATCTTCGCCAGACCCGTCGTCCTTAAAAGAGTTCACATTGAATTCGAGGATGTTGACGCGATGGAACTGATTGTTTCCAGAATCCGACAACAAGGCCTCTACCTCCTTGGAAATGTCCATCCTGAGCTCTATGATGAGCGTATTGTCGAGGAATTCTATCTCGATGCCTATGTTCGGTTCTTCTCTCTAAAAAGAGGAGGATATGTGTCTAACATTTATGCTACCGTCCGCGGAGTTCAGATCTGCATTGACTGGGAGCTTCTGGAGAACATTTATAGGTTGCCGTCTGATGGCCTGACGATGGAAAAGCCTGAGACCTTTGGGTCACAAGAAGTCCTCTCTGCTTACTGGGGTTTATTCATTGGCGATGCTTCAAACAAAAATGTTCATCCATCTTGCCATAATAAAATATTTTGTCTACCTTTTGTCTACTTACACGATTTCTGTTGTTGTGTTGTTGAGAATAGAACTGGCGCATTTGAAATGTGCACAAACCTACATTTCAGAATGATGGTCGCCATCATGTCTGGCGAACGAGTAAACTGGTGCCAGATTGTTCTAAAGAGTCTACAGGAAGAGGCTTCAAAGCCTGGTACTCAGAAGAAGTCCTTTGGCCTGATACTTGTAATATCCGGAATTTCTATTACTGTTGTTTAATGTTATTTTATCCGAGTTATATTGTACAGCGTGGAATCTGTACCATATGGATAAAATAATTGAAAGACTGAGACTGCTATACTTGTATAATTGTTGTACTTGGTCAACAATTGCATCAGAGGATATCGTGTATTAGATGTATCGTATGAGAATATTATTAGAATGAGCATGCATATTCTGTATGTCGTATGTTCGTATTCCTGTATGTCGAGACATTGGACAAGAATAGATGAAAATGGCTAAGTATAGCCAGATTAGCGCACGCTAATATTCAATCTTAGTGCATGCTATCGTGCAGGTTTAGTGCACGCTAAAGGCAAATGATAGCGCACGCTATTACAGACCAGATCAGAAGGAATCTACGCGTGGACCCGGCCACTTTCGGCGCATGTTCCGACAATGTCAACGGATGTTTGTTATGAAGGATTAGCGCACGCTAATGCATATTTTTAGCGGACGCTAATCAGATTGGTCCAAAGGAATCTTTGCTTTGTCGGGTGCTTTCGGCATGTGGGGACACGGGGGTAGGGGCAGACTGTAGCAAGTCAACTATGAGTAGCGCACGCTATGGATGGAGGTTTGCGTACGCTAAATAGAGGCCTATATATATGCTATTGCATGGGCATTGCATATGTAAATCATTGTATGCAGTAAGTTAGTAGTCTCTGGACTTCGATAGCGCACGCTAACAAAGACAGTTAGAGCACGCTAATAACAGTCAGTATATATATGTGCAGTTGGCCATTACTCTTCATTTCGTCCATTCCTTCCTTACAACCTATAGAGAGAGTTCTTAGAAAGAAGTTGAGGTTCCAAACACTTGAGTTGATCGTTCCTAACAACATTCAAATCTTGGAAGTGATTGAGAATGGATTCAACCTTGGAAATCAATCTATTCCTTCAAAGAGATGATTATTCTTCACTTTGGGATTTCGTTTTGGATTGTATAAGATGTCCATGAGTTGATAATCGTTATGTATATGAGTTAACAAGTATGATTATGAGATTGGTTACCGAGTTATGTTGATGTTAATGTTGATATACGGGTATTGATATGATCCGAATGGTTTCGAATTGTATTGTTTATCTTCAAAGATATATGTTGGCTAATGTCTTCCTTCAATTCGGATCTTTGATGTTGTTGTTGTTGTTGTTTTAATATGATGGTGATCATGGTGATGATTATTAATTCTTGGTATTCATATGTTGATATTAAGGAAGAACATGATCTATGAATATATGACTTGGATTATGAGTTGGATGATTGTTTATATGTTAAAGGATATCGGATTTCATTGTTTTGATAGCTATGAACATGGTTTCGAATCACTTACTGTTCTTGATAATCGCCATATGTTGATCGATACTTGTAAGGCTTGCATCTGTACAGCATTAGTGCATGCTAAGCTTACTGGCTAGTGCACGCTAATTGAAGCGACTTAGCGCACGCTACGTTAAGTGATTAACGTGCACTAAGTGGACAGGCAGTGTAGTATATCCTGTTTTGGTTATAAATTCGTGATCGTTTAAGTTGGATTGATCACACTTATGATTAATCGAGATATTGTTGAGCCGTTGGGTTTGTGAATTGGTTATATCGATTGTTGATTGTTATCGAACTTGTTGTTTATCGATTATTGTAATAGGTTGAGATTATTGATCGGTGATTAGAACCATGCGTTGCGGTCATGTTCGAGAATGTTCGTGAATTGCATTGATCGGGGCATATAAGCTTGTAGGCGACAGCAATGAGTTGATAACGGCTTCATCGGTATCGAGGCAAGTTATTACTTGCACAATTTATAATAGTTAATGAATGATTTAGTTTCATTCGTTTATAATTCGTATAGAAATGATTATTATTGTGAACCCTAGAGATTTGGATTTTACGTTGTTTTCCGATCTTGGGAGTTAAATCATAATGTATATGATTTATTTCAGTTATTGGCATATTCAGGTATCGAGGTTACATTGTGATGAAGACGAGGATATGAGTATCTATAGTCCACGATACGTTTGGATCGCCGAGCATTAATGATAATCGCCGGTGATGATTTGGCATCAAGATTTCTCCTGAAGGACTCGGGACAAGTATCTTAATTTGATTTCGGTTAGTGTTGATGATGTTGATCATGCAGGTTGTCATTCAAGTTGCTGAACATGAGGTTTCCCTAGTTGTTTTATCATAGTGTCGTTCATGTTATTGATTCATATGTTGTTCATGTTGATGAACATATTGATTTGCATATATGTATGTATAATTGTATTGTTTATGTTTGTGTTGATCCGATGGGATCGAGTGATCTATGCTGAGGGAACTGGATCAGATGTCCACTATGCGTTGGTCCGACAGGATCATCATGGGGATCTATGTTAAGGGCGCTAGATCGTTGGATGGGTTTTCCACCATGCGTTGGTCCGACGGGGTCATCATGGGGATCTATGTTAGAAGTTTTGTCCCGAAACTTAAAACAAGTAGGGAGAAGCAATATCCCGCCAGGAAAACCTAACGAGATACACAAGAAATGCGTAACTTACGCCCAACGGCGAAACGTTACAAGCAACACAAAGGAATATACGGCGTGTAAACACGCTCCACGATGACCAACACAACGCCACCGGTAGAGACATAATAAAACCAACAAGTGACAAGCGTCATCAAACACATAATACAATCAAGTCGATTATCCGAACTATCACAAAACACAAAGCACCTGTTACAAGGAACATGCACAGTCGAGAAAACAGAAAATAAACACAAAACGATCCACAAGGACAATCACAAACAATTCGGACTACGCCGAAATCCTCAAAAAGCATACTAGGCATCTCTGTGCCCTTTCGGAGCAGAGACACAGCCTCGATCCCCAAATCTCTCAGCTACCGTCTCGCAATGCACGACTCAGTGACCCACCTAGCCACACTCGAAACAGCTGACTAACAGTGAACGACAATTCTTCGCGGTACAAGATCAGGCAACAACAGTCAGACAACCCTGATCGAACAACAACGATCGAACAACAACGACTGAACAATAACGATCGAATAACAACGATCAAATAACAATGATCGGACAACAATGATCAAATAACAATGATGGAATAACAACGATCGAAAAACAATGATCGAACAACAACGATCGAAAAACAATGATCGAGCAACAGCGATCAAATAACAATGATCGAACAACAACGATCAAAAAGCAATGATCGAGTAACAACGATCAAACAACAACGATCGAACAATAATGATCGAATAACAACGATCGAACAACAATGATTGAATAACAATGATCGAACAACAATGATCGAATGACAACGGTCGAACAATGACTCCGAAGTTCACACTTCAAATCAAGACATCAAAAGAACTAGTAGAACCAAAAGATGTTACTTCCGAACAAGGTTCACAAGAATCGAATCGAACTCGAAAAAGTCAAAGCGATAACCTGATCGACCCAATACAAGATCACGGCTCGTTCGAACGATGAAACCGAAATACAGAACAAGTTTAGAAACTATCAACGAACACGAGCGAGTCGATAGACTTGAGAAAGAGGAAATGTAGAAGTCCAAAAACAATATGGGTATTACATTCGACCTCTTTTAAAAGAAGGTCGTCCCCGCAACTCACAATAACGGAAACAAGGCAACAACACAAAAGCAGCTGACGGAAACATTTCCTATGGGCCTCTCAGAGCCGATCCTGATATCTGTACTGAAGTTCGTGCCGTGAAAGACTCGGAACCCAACTCGCAAAACTAGATCATGTGTCTCTCGGGTCCACACTTGAAATGCGTTACTGACGAGAAGGACAATTGGTAGGTGCATGCCCCCGGCACACCACGGTTGAAACTGTAACACCCCCAAAACCGTATGGGAATATTACACGCCGTAAACCCTTTCCGCAAGGATCTACCAGGCTAAACGTCCATAAACAACCAAATGCTGGCCCGGCCAGGGTCAAACAATATAATAATACAGACCGTTAAGGTCACTTACACATAAACACACAGACCGATGAGGTCACACAACTCTATCAACAGGACTGACTAACAACATTACCCACACAGGGGTCGAAATACAATACAGCGGAAGACTGAATCAACTCTAACAATACAACTAAACTCTACCAACTTTCAACTCTTGATTAGTATCGCAGCTCGTCATCCCCTTGTGCCAATCCATGTTGCTCATCCGAACTGCATGTACCGGACGCAGCAGGACATCCACCCCGAATACTCGGGGTTAGTAAACTCCACCGTTTTACTAGTGCAAGTATCAAACCATACGAAATGTAACAAGCAAATAGCAACTACGAATTTAATACGGAAATCCATTATCAAAATGTTCCCGAGAAGCTTTAGAATTTCGAACTCAAGTAAGAGATATTTGAAAAGGAACACATCATCTCGGGATTTTTAAAGCGAGAAAATCTTTTGGACCTCGAGTCCCAATTTACAAAACCTTTTCGTAAACAATAGGGCCTTAGCCCGATTCTCGTTTCAAAGCATACTAAATAATAAATCATTATGAGTCCGAGGTCCATATTTAAAATGTTACCCGAACAATCACTGCTACACGATCACCGTTCGTACACATCATGTACCGAACTCCGGAGGCCTCGACGGACCTTACCCGACCACACACACTGTTCGTACACATCATGTACCGAACTCCGAGGCCTCAACGGACCTTACCGGACCACACACACCGCTCGTACACATCATGTACCGAACTCCGAGGCCTCAACGGACCCTACCCGGCTACAACATCGTTCGTACACATCATGTACCGAACTCCGAGGCCTCGACCCTACCGGATCACACACCTTGTACGTACACGTCATGTACCGGACTCCAGAGGCCTCGCTGGACCCTACCGGTTCACACACTTTGTTCGTACACATCATGTACCGAACTCCGCAGGCCTCGGACCCTACCCGGATCACACACACATCGACTCGACACAATTCATAATCATTAAATGTCAAGCCATTCCACATTACACCGAAATGTACAATCAAGTATGTAAACCAAAACAACACGAATATCATGATCATCACAACGACTCTTAACCAACATAACACACATTCGGACACAATACATTGCACAACCACGTGTACAACCATCTCATATGTACATCGCAATCCCGCACAAATGGCACAACGCCGAACCGTATACCAATATATCACTATTATCACAAAGCCTTCAAATTTCGGAAAACACAACCAACTCAAACGGAACATATTTACGGAGGCAAGCAAAATCGTCATACATAGCATACGTAATTACTAGTCGCAAGATACAAGTCGTATAATAAGATACTTGCCTCGATAGTCGGCACCCGAATATTCGACGAATACGGCACAACCGGAAAACCCCGAACACCTACAATCCTCCGTGAAATCCAACGGAAACACGGTTACTATGAGATTAACAATTGAAAACAAAGGAAAACACGGTCAAGAATTGAAGGGAACCCTTTGAGACATTTAATCGGATACTAAATGTTCAAGGTTCCTAGGAAAACCAAAAATCCCGATTGGGTTCCAACTAACTCGAAATACGGATATACAATCCGTAGAACATGTCCAAAACAACGTTTATACAACAATTAATTGATCAAAAACGGATTGGAATCGAAATCAAAAGGAAAACCCCTAAAATCTTCAAAAACAAGGGTTCAAGCCAAAATACCTCGATTTGGACGAAGAACACGGATTAGATGATGATATAATCAACACAAGCCTTCCACAAATGATGTTTCATGATGTTCCCGATCAAAAACCCTCAAATTCCGTCGAAGGGTCGCGAAAAATGAAGGAAAAATGGAAAATGGCCGAAAGATCCACGTCCAGGCCTTTAAATAGCCGACCCTGGCCGATCACTTACGGCCGTAACCGGCCGGCCTTACGGCCGTAACTCGGCACTTACGGCCGCAGTCCTTACGGCCGTAACCGCATTCGTCCGAAGTTGCACGGCACCTTACGGCCAGTAACTCTCGGCCCTACGGGCCGTAACCGGATTCGTCCGGAAGTTGCACGGCACCTTACGGCCAGTAACTCGGCCCTTACGGCCAGACCGCATTCGTCAGGCCATGCTCGCGATCACTTACGGCCAGAATCGGCACCTCACGGCCGTAACTCGGGCCAAAGCAAGACTGGCGGCCGTCTCGGCCGTGGCCACTCCGACGGCCCCGACGACCCCGAAACCCGAACCTGAATATGAATCGAAGATACGGTTACGAAGCACTCGCAAAGACGAATCCAAGCGCTAAGAGAACACACGATTCCGACCACCCGAAGGCTCAAAATTCGACAACGGAAGTAATTACCCCAAACTTTGGGAAATTACAAAAATGGCCCAAAACGTCCGAAAATCACGATACGTGATCGAATAACCAAAACGAAATTCACAACACGTCTAACAGAGTTAAACGGACTTACGGGAAACTCGAAATAGCAGTTTCCAACGAGATTCGCAAGAATCGAACTCAAGTGCGGAAAAGCGTCTAAAAAGCTCGGAACTCAGCAAAACGATACCGAAACGAACTCGGATGACAAAAAGTGCAGAATTAAATATTCTCAGAATGACGAAACGGTCAAAAGCGAGTCGTCGAAACGGACCTCCGCCGAAAAATGAAAATTACCGGAAATCCGAAATTGCGGATATTACATTCTACCCTCCTTAAAAGAAGTTTCGTCCCGAAACTTAAAACAAGTAGGGAGAAGCAATATCCCGACAGGAAAACTCAACAAGATACACAAGAAACGCATAACTTTCGTCCATTCGCGAAACGTTACAAGCAACGCGAAAGAATATACAGCGTGACAACACGCCACATGACAACCATAACAACGCCACCGGCAATGATTCAAAACAATAACGATCAATTAACGACGCATCACATACCACATCATATGCACACATTTAATCAAGGAAATGTACGCGACAACAAGTCGCACCCGACTAAAACGGCTATGCGATAGAAACAAATAGAGTATTACGATAGAAATCATTCCGATTCTCATCAACAAGAAAATGTCCGACATCAAAACACAAACAATTCAAGATAACAAAATGAGAATACCGGATATTACACACTATCATACAAAAATAAGTTTCGTCCCGAAACTTAAACTAAGGTTATCACAGTGATACGAAACAAAATATAGCGACACATAATAAAATACCGTGCTCATGACCTCGTGGTCCACTGACACGCCTCCGTAGGTTCAACAACTAAACGAGAACTTACACAAAACAAAATATCATTCAACAAGTTCCAAATGTAAAAGCGTCACAAAAAAAAAACATCTCTACACGCGAAACAATTCATGTAGCGAGTACCAAAAACACCATCACTAGACATCACTGGGCCCTCCGTAGTAGGAATGGAATTCGGTCCCTTATCATCTCGGCAACAATCTCGCGATCGAACTCGATGCCCTCGTGTCCACAATTATAACAAGTCACCGGCGGTCTCTTACAATGCGCGTTCATGGCCTAGAACGTTACAATTGAAACACCTAGGAGCATTACTGAACTCAAAGACACCGACTTGGGTCTTTGGGTTCTCTAACCGACCGAGAAGGTCCCATACTCGGCCGATACGAGGTTGAGGTGTGGGAATCCCAATTCCCTTACTTCCCGATGCGTCATCGGAAATCTTCGCTTTTCGCTACCGACACGGACTCGGTAGACATTATAGCCATCTCAAACGCCAAGGCTCGATCCCGATAGTCCTTCAAGGTTGTACACATAAAAGGAGCCATACACCGCCGAATCGAGGTTTCATACGCATATCGAAATAACGAACCTTATCTGCCTCACTTTTCACCCGATCCCGAACATAACACAATTGCCGATTATAATCGACTATCGCCTGGGATATCGACACGTCTCGGGCGTAGCCGAGAAAACTCGACAATCCTACGCTCTTTAACAGCGACGGACAATACTCGGCCTCCATGGCGCTTTGAATTCATCCAAGTAGCGGTACTATCACTAGGCGCTACGGCCTCCCACCCGTCTGCATATACCCTGTCGAGTAGGTATTTAGCAATAGGCACTCTTCTCTCATCGGGGCAAGCTACGGATCAAATGTTCTCATCCAACCGGAAGAGCCAATTCTCCCACCTAACGAGTCCGAAGAACCTACAAAACGGGCGGGTGCATTCTCATCACATCTCGTAACCACTTACCAGCTCCGTTATCTTCATCCGAATCCCGTCTCGGTGTACGGTCCGATTCATAAGCGCCCGGCCGTCGATCACACGACGAAGGATGGTGGCGGCGCCAATATCAACATTACCTCTGGATGATTGCTGCTGATCACGACCACGACTACGACCACGTCCTCGGCCACGGCCTCTCGGCATACTGGATGGACGACCAATAAGAATAACACATCCAAACAAATATCACAACGTCAAGATAAGACAATAATTAGCAGCACGTTAAAACATCAACACCAAGTCATCACACAAGTGCACGAACTAACACTGCAATTTTAGAACTTCATAAAAAAAATAATCCACACAGTCACATCAACAGAGATGTTTGGATTTTACCAAATCAAACACGGTCAAAACCACACACGTATCGCAGGGATCAAACACTAACAACAAAAATAAAATGCTTCCGGGGTATTATTCAAATGATAAAATTTTAAAATTCTCAAGTTTGAAAAAAAAAATGGTGAAATGAAATTTTTGAAAACACTTATAATACCTCGGTCGTTTAATCAAAACTATATCAAAACTGTTTTGATTGAAGCTATTTGCAAAACAACACGTTGAGGCTTCAATCTTTTCGCTAGACGATATCGTCAAAATGACCTTATCAATATATCATTATCTTTACTAGCGTTATACGGGGTAACAACATGTTATCACGCCATCCATCACTAATATATCAACAGAGATTAAATAATCAAGGGGCATGGGTACAACTGTAATAACAAATTTCTACCGGGTCAGTCAAAATTTTACGGCCGTAACAACATGTAGTTTACGGTCGTAGCAACTCTGAGCTTACGGCCGTAATGGAAAACATCTTACGGCCGTACCATCTAGCTGCAGGACTGCAGAATTGTCACAGTAGCCCCCAACACACAAACACATAACATTTAAATTCCGAAAATTAAGGTCGTTTTGCAAAACAAGATTTTTCCAAAAATTTTGATTTCCACAAAAATGCTCAAATCAGTAGTCTTTAAGGAAAAACGTTTTCAAAGCTACCCGTAGCGGGTATAATTACAACAATCCAAAATAGTCGATATTAAAACCACATGCCCAAATGGCAAACAGGGTCGCCAATTCAATCACATACATCTCATGGCATCACGTTTAAATATGCAACAAAACCATTTATCGGAGTCTCTCGTGAACTCTACCGTGAAACCCATCAAGGTTCACAACTTTCACACCATACCAACCCACATGGTGGTTCAAGGGCCAAACATCAATACATCCCGGTTCTATACGCATACAACGTATCTAAGTATCAAATACAACTTAATTACACAACACAGTGTAAATAAAATTATGCACCACATATATCACCAATAAATAAAATCCTTAACTCAAATATTACTCATAAAAGAGGAGACTTACGTCCACAAAGCCGCACGGAGACGACGGTCGCCCACGATACTAATCTCATCCGACAACATATCCAACGCGTTGTGACTACGCACAACTCAACTTGTCACCTAACGACTCGAACGACAAGACAACACATTACTCGACAAATCACAACTCGACTCGACCCGATAGCCTAGGTTTCCGCAACCTAAGCTCTGATACCATAAATGTAACACCCCCAAAACCGTATGGGAATATTACACGCCGTAAACCCTTTCCGCAAGGATCTACCAGGCTAAACGTCCATAAACAACCAAATCTTTGGCCCGGCCAAGGTCAAACAATATAATAATACAGACTGCTAAGGTCACTTACACATAAACACACGGCCGATGAGGTCACACAACTCTATCAACGGATCGACTAACAACATTACCCACACAGGGGTCGAAATACAATCTGACGGAAGACCGAATCAACTCTAACAATACAACTAAACTCTACCAACTTTAAACTCTTGATTAGTATCGCACTCGTCATCCCCTTGTGCCAATCCTGTGTTGCTCCCCCTGAACTGCATGTACCGGGCAGAGCAGACATCCACCCCGAATACTCGGGGTTAGTAAAACTCCACTGTTTTACTAGTGCAAGTATCAAACCATACGAAATGTAACAAGCAAATAGCAACTACGAATTTAATACGGAAATCCATTATCAAAATGTTCCCAGAAGCTTTAGAATTTCGAACTCAAGTAAGAGATATTTGAAAAGGAACACATCATCTCGGGGATTTTAAAGCGAGAAAATCTTTTGGACCTCGAGTCCCAATTTACAAAACCTTTTCGTAAACAATAGGGCCTTAGCCCGATTCTCGTTCAAAGCATACTAAATAATAAATCATTATGAGTCCGAGGTCCATATTTAAAATGTTACCCGAACAATCATCGCTACACGATCACTGTTCGTACACATCATGTACCGAACTCCGAGGCCTCGACGGACCTTACCCGACCACACACCTTTGTTCGTACACATCATGTACCGAACTCAGGAGGCCTCAACGGACCTTACCCGGACCACACACTTTGTTCGTACACATCATGTACCGAACTCCGAGGCCTCAACGGACCCTACCCGGCTACAACATCGTTCGTACACATCATGTACCGAACTCCGGAGGCCTCGTCGGACCCTACGGATCACACACCTTGTCCGTACACGTCATGTACGGACTCCAGGCCTCGTCGGACCTACGGTTCACACACTTTGTTCGTACACATCATGTACCGAACTCCGAGGCCTCGTCGGACCACGGATCACACACACATCGACTCGACACAATTCATAATCATTAAATGTCAAGCCATTCCACATTACACCGAAATGTACAATCAAGTATGTAAACCAAAACAACACGAATATCATGATCATCACAACGACTCTTAACCAACATAACACACATTCGGTACACAATACATTGCACAACCACGTGTACAACCATCTCATATGTACATCGCAAACCAGCACAAATGGCACAACGCCGAACCGAATACCAATATATCACTATTATCACAAAGCCTACAAATTTGGAAAACACAACCAACTCAAACGGAACATATTTACGGAGGCAAGCAAAATCGTCATACATAGCATACGTAATTACTAGTCGCAAGATACAAGTCGTATAATAAGATACTTGCCTCGATAGTCGGCACCCGAATATTCCGACGAATACGGCACAACCCGGAAAACCCCGAACACCTACAATCCTCCGTGAAATCCAACGGAAACACGGTTACTATGAGATTAACAATTGAAAACAAAGGAAAACACGGTCAAGAATTGAAGGGAACCCTTTGAGACATTTAATCGGATACTAAATGTTCAAGGTTCCTAGGAAAACCAAAAATCCCGATTGGGTTCCAACGAACTCGAAATACGGATATACAATCCGTAGAACATGTCCAAAACAACGTTTATACAACAATTAGTTGATCAAAAACGGATTGGAATCGAAATCAAAAGGAAAACCCCTAAAATCTTCAAAAACAAGGGTTCAAGCCAAAATACCTCGATTTGGACGAAGAACACGGATTAGATGATGATATAATCAACACAAGCCTTCCACAAATGATGTTTCATGATGTTCCCGATCAAAAACCCTCAAATTCCGTCGAAGGGTCGCGAAAAACGAAGGAAAAATGGAAAATGGCCGAAAGATCCACGTCCAGGCCTTTAAATAGCCGACCCTGGCCGATCACTTACGGCCGTAACCGGCCGGCCTTACGGCCGTAACTCAGCACTTACGGCCGTACCCGGCATGTCCTTACGGCCGTAACCGGCATTCGTCCGGAAGTTGCCTGGCACCTTACGGCCGTAACTCTCGGCCCTTACGGCCGTAACCGGCATTCGTCCGGAAGTTGCCTGGCACCTTACGGCCGTAACTCTCGGCCCTTACGGCCGTAACCGGCATTCGTCAGGCCATGCCTGCCGATCACTTACGGCCGTAACCGGCACCTTACGGCCGTAACTCGGCCAGGCCAGTACCTGCTGCGGCCGTCTCGGCCGTGGCCACTTCCGACGGCCCCGACGACCCCGAAACCCGAACCTGAATATGAATCGAAGATACGGTTACGAAGCACTCGCAAAGACGAATCCAAGCGCTAAGAGAACACACGATTCCGACCACCCGAAGGCTCAAAATTCGACAACGGAAGTAATTACCCCAAACTTTGGGAAATTACAAAAATGGCCCAAAACGTCCGAAAATCACGATACGTGATCGAATAACCAAAATGAAGTTCACAACACGTCTAACAGAGTTAAACGGACTTACGGGAAACTCGAAATAGCAGTTTCCAACGAGATTCGCAAGAATCGAACTCAAGTGCGGAAAAGCGTCTAAAAAGCTCGGAACTCAGCAAAACGATACCGAAACGAACTCGGATGACAAAATGTGCAGAATTAAATATTCTCAGAATGACGAAACGGTCAAAAGCGAGTCGTCGAAACGGACCTCCGCCGAAAAATGAAAATTACCGGAAATCCGAAATTGCGGATATTACAGAAACACCTTGGCTCGGCATACCGAATATACAATGGAACATAACATCACAAAACAACAAACTGGAGATGCCAAATTGGCATAACATATCAACACATACTAAAATCACAACAACCACGACATCGTTCAACGATTTCAACGGCCCAAACGATAACCAGCATATAATTACTAAACATCACGAAACAACCACGTATGTACACAATCATATAAACTCAAGTCCTAACCGCCCACAAGGGTGCGATAGCACGCAAATCACCACGAAACGACAACATTAAAGATCAACATCACACCCTCGCAGAGGGCTAACACAACAATGCATGGCGAACGACTCAATGCTCACACCACCAATTCAACCACAACTCGGGGTTAACACCCTAACGAAAGTTCGAACATCATATATATATTTCTGGTCCGCAAACAGGAATGATAGGTTTTAAAAACGAAAACCATCTTTTTGAAAACAATTTGGAAACACCGGTAGATCTTGAGTATCACCTTACAAAAAGTAGTACAAACACCATTATCGAGACTTTGAAAACCATCATGCGTTTGAACAAAAATGAGGACACTTTTCTTTTAGTGAAAAACTTTCAGAAATATTCGACCCTCGGGTCTAAGCAAAGCATTTTGAAATAATTGAAAATATCTCAAAATATTTTGGTCCTCAACTGGAATAATTTTGAAACATATTGCGGCACTGGAAGGCACATTGAAAGTATCGCGAGAAAATAATTCATTTTAAAAGTACGTCTCGAAATTTATTTTCTAAGATACTCAAGTTTTTCGAAAATCTATTAGGCTAGAATGCCAAAAAACTCACATGTAACAACATTCACTTACATACATCTCAATACACGCATCAACTCCCTCAAAAACCAAGACAACACATGTCTTTTACCGGAAATAAACAGTCGAATATGATATTCAAAGGGACATAAATAACGACAACACTCTTCATATAAACGAAATATGAGAGTCACATAAACGCATCACGAAACCAAGAATCTGCATAGAGACTCCATCACTTAACACATAATCATACCAGTAACTCGTGTCACACGAGTCACAACACAAAGAAGGGAGACTTACATCTACAGGTCGCACGAAGATGATGATCGCGCCACGATACTAATCACGACCATCCAACTCAGACGATGCAGCGCGACACGACTCCGTCACACAAAATCCGACGAGACGAAACTCAATAGACACAACTTGACCCAACAGCCTAGGTTTCCACAACATAAGCTCTGATACCATTTATGTAACACCCCCAATCGATCATAAGTCTCTCAACAAACGAAGTTAACACCCATAGGCCAAAAACACACTTATTCACGAAGCATCCAAGTTATCGTTGAAAGACAACATTTATCGAGAACATACGAATACTTTTTAACATTCATTAAACATCCGGATTTTACATAAAATCATTTACCAACAATTATACCAACGAAACATGAAACGTATGGGTAAGATACTTGCTTCAATAACCGCTACCGAACACCCCAAAGAACACGGTTCGACCGGAAAACTCGGACCCCAAAGAAAACAACGAATGGGAAGGTTCCGCCTCGAGTCCTTCACAAGGATTTCATCCCTAAGACATATCACCAATAAATCAACGATCGTACGACGAATAATAATTGCATAACGCCCGAATCCCCCTCTAAGGCCTTTTATCGGACACCTTCAAGGTGTCGATTAAGATCTCGACCAAAATGACGAATCTAGAAAACCCAACCATGGAATCACAAGGGAAATGATATAATACATCTAAATAATCATCAATACACCACAAATCTAAGTTATTACGGTTAAATCGGATAAAACCAACAAAAACCCCCCAAAATCCCCCAAACTAGGATTTTCAGGAAACCTAACCTGATTCGCATGATCAAAGGATGTTATAGAAGAATTAATCAATGATATTAACTCCAGAACTTCATGGATTCATCGCCTGACAACATGCCTATGACCTCTCCAAACCTCCAGCCGCGGACAGAAAAGAAAGGAAGTGAAAAACGGGGGCAAACACATCTGATCGATCATATTTATACTTCCCAGTGTGTGCCGACAACTTACGACCGTAACTGGCACTCCTTACGGCTATAACCAGCCTTCTTCTGGAAGCTACCCAGTCCCTTACGGCCGTACCCGGTCACGCCTTACGGCCGTAACCGACATTCGTCCGGAAGCTGCCTGGCACTCGTACGACCGTAACTATCGGCCTTTACGGCCGTAACCGGCATTCGTCAGGCCATGCCTGCCGATCACTTATGGCCGTAACCGGCACCTTACGGCCGTAACTCGGCCAGGCCAGTACCTGCTCCAAAATGGGCGGCCGTGACTCGACCGTGGCCACTTCCGACGACCCGGACAACCCCGAAACCCAAACCTGAATATGAATCGAAGATACGGTTTCAAAGTACTCGCATAGACGAATACAAGCGCTAAGAGAACACACGATTCCGACCACCCGAAGGCTCGAAATTCGATAATGGAAAATAATTACCCCAAACTTTGGGAAATTAGGAAAACGACCCAAAACGTCCGAAATACACGATACGGGATCGAAACACCAAGCCAAAGCTTGCAACATGAATAATAACATTAAATGAACTTACGAGAAACTCGAAACAACAGATTCGGACGAGATTCGCAAGAATCGAACTCAAGTGCGGAAAAGCTGCTTAAGAACACGGAACTCAATTAAACGATACCGAAACGAATTCAGATGACAAAAAGTGCAGAATTAATCATTTTCAGAATGACTATACGTTCATGAGTGAGTCATCAAAATAGACTTCTGCCGAAAAAAAGATATTATCGGAAATCGAAAATGCGGATATTACAGTCACGACTGTCGACCGACTAGTCGACCCAGTCGGACCTAGTCGCTCGAAATCCTTACAGTGAGCTAGTCGGGCCATGATTTCATTCCTCCCTTGTCGACTGGTCAACTAGTCTATGACTAGTCGCGACTAGTCGATCGAAGTGATAATCATGAAAATTATTGCAACTGATGTGCAACCCGTACAAAATGAGCAAGTTACTACTCCCCTTTACATTGTCAGTAACCTTTGAAAAATTCATAGATCGTATCTATGTGGATTGAAAAAGTTACAGTTTTGGTCGTTGTTCTACATAAAAAAGACTGTTATACCCTTTATAATATATCTTTTCTTTTTCAGAAAGGGCAACATCGTGCTCATCTTTGGTGTAAAAAAATATACATAAAAATTTCAGATTTTACAATAAAGTATAACAATGTTGATACTTATCAGTAGAGAATAAAAATCTCAGAATTTTAACATATTTTTTTGCTTATACTGAAATAAATGTAAGAAAAAATAATTGTGAGACATAAGTTAAATAGCACAGAATCAAGATTAAGCGACCTCTGATTTAGTTTTTTTTATTGTGTGGCAACATAATCAAGAAGCGGATATAATGTCAATAATTGTAAAATGAGATTTGATTATACTACAGAATCAAGAAGCATATTACAGGTTTCAATAAGAGTATACTCCTTGCCAGTTTCTTTGTTAGCCCTGCATATCCACCTCGTCCCATCCGATGTTGATAATGGGAATTCGAATGCGCTATTTTAGTATTATTTGACATATCCTTCCAAAAAATGTAAGGATGTGATAAGTAATTTTTAACGTAAAAACATGGAAACAAAATGATGATGAAGATAACAAAAATGAATAAAACCTTGAATTTGTTCGATTGTGTATGTTACACAAACTTGTCCCAGTATTCTTGATTAAGTATTATTGTACGATACTGTCTGCGAATTTTGCAAGCTTGGTGGGTTTGCCTATGTACGGAAATATGTGATTTGCATACAATTTTCATATAAAGTTCCATAGAAGATTACCTAGCCGGTTCATTACAAGCTTTCTTCTACATTGCTCAATATCATAATAACGCTGCAATAATTATTAATAATATGTTACGAATGGAATGAAATTGTAATGTAGCATCGATGCAAGTACTTAAAAAAAATATGTTTACCATTATCTCTTTCCAAAGTTTTTCCTTAACTTCATTTGTCACCTTCTTCCAGGAAAGTCCACTGACTCCTACTTTCTCCCGTACTAGATCTCCCAAAAAACTAGCAAACGCTGACCTATACTTACCCGAAAACCGACCTAATTCATCAAAGGTTACTTTGCGTTTTCTTCCACCCGAAGAAGTATATGCAGTCCGCAACTTTGGCAACTGAGTCAAGCCCCTCTTAGTCTTTTTCTTACTAGTAACCATATTTTCCATTCTTTTTCTGCATCTGTCATGCTATCGGACTCGTTTGAACTGTTATCAGATTCATCTTCGAGGCTTGAATCTCCCTCGTTGGGTTCAACATCATCTTCCATTTCATATTCGGGCAAATCCTCAGTGAATGTCATTTCTCCATCCATGATGCTTCATTCCACATGAAACATTAACATACAAGTTTGATATGTATTACAATAAAGAATGAGGAACCAGAAAATAATATTTGATTAAAAAGGATATTAGATTAGTATCGTAGTTCTCTGGCACATATTGTTGTCGAAAGTATAATTTGCACCCGCGATTGGAAGTTTAATGAAAAAGGTAGTTGCATTTACTTATTAGAGCATATGCTGTTATGACTTCATACATTAGACAGACTTATGCAATTTTTATTACAGTTGTTCCAGGTTTAACTGGGGAAGATCTGTTTTTGCCATTTGTGACAGTTTTTGACAGTCACAAAATCATGATTCTAGTGTAGTGAGAAGATATTATGAACATTGCTCTTAGTGAGGATGCTCCTCCTCCTAGTCCACAAGGTAACAGCTCTGATATGTACGTGGCAACAGGAGTAAATGTTAATCTGCACTAATCTGCAATTTATGTACTTGGCAGCTGTAACACCCCCAAAACCATCCGGGATATTACAGCGCCGTGGGCCCCGCGCCGGAACCCACCAGGCTATAAACCATTTCAAAAACGCCAAAAGGCCGATGAAGGTAATATTTTAAATACTCAAATATATTCCAAAATATAGTTCTAAAATACCGCCATCAAATACTATTTGAAAATACAAGGCGAAATGCCAAAACTAAATAGTTTCAAAATGTACGTTTAGCCACCACTTAAACATACCGATAAAATAGTTAGGAAAAATGGTTTAACGAAATAACCCAAGTTACGAAATACCCAAAAATGCCATTTTGAAAGTACACACGAGTTGGTAAAGATACCGAAAAGCCCTTTTAAAACACATGCAGCGGATAAAAATGCAGTTCAAAAATACACAATTGCAGCGGAATAAAACAACCAGAAAAGAATATCCAATTCTCCGAAAACATGCCACAACCAGTATCACCCGGGAAGCTCATCCCTTCACGACCGCTACTAGCTCGATCTCCAAGTACCTAAAATAAAGCCCACGACGGGGTCAGCCACAATACTCAATAATGATATCGATCACATCATTATAAATAATTACATACCAATGTAATAATACTGTAAGAATACTACCAACATAATCTTACCGTCATAACCTTACCAATCCATGGCAATCCATAACAAATCAATCCTTACCATAATCCACATTTCGTATTCTCAAATGACGAAAATGAACTCAACAACAATCATCTGTACTGTATCACAACAATACTCAAAAATCATCAAAAGATCATCATAACTCATAAGTGTGGAATGAACCATCTGTGCCAAATCATGTCCGTCAGAGTTACAAAATCAAATCTCAACCTGGATAAACCAATAACACACAACATATCTGTAGATCAAATACCACAATCAATGATAACAAATACCGAACATCGACGTACAGTCCGAATGCTTGTACGATCAATAACAATGATCTACCAATAATTCAATCGAGAATATCATCGATATGATGAGCTCCAATACGACCAAGCCAAGGTCAAAGTACAACCGAAAATATCATCAACATGATAAATTCCAATATGATCGACAAAGGATCAACAATAACCGAGAATACCCTCATCATGGTAAACTCCAAACACGATCAACAAAGGATCAACAATAACCGAGAATACCATCAACAAGGTAAACTCCAAATGATCAACAATAATGGATCTCAAGGAAATAACTCTGACCGTCGAACATACCCTCAGGCGTATGAACAACCAGTCGCAAACCGTCGAACATTACATGGACTATGAACGACCAAACAAAATGGCTCAAAGATGGCCATCACAGTACACCCGATCCGGAAATGTGTAAGTGCACATGTCCACCCCGTATACGGAATCCAGAAGATATGTGGGACAATGTACCTAATTAGCCTCACGAACTACGTCTCGTGTGCACAGTTCAATGTGGAAATATCAACACATAACATAGTGTGCCCAGCTAAAAATCATACACAATAACCAATTGGAATGCAGATATGATACCAGATATGTCACTATGCAACATGACAACGAAACTCAAAGAATCACATATCCAATAAGGATCAAAAGACTCACTGAAGTGAACAAAGACAAACTGATAAAGAAAAGTCGACACGACTAATCAATATCCAAAACAACAATCCTGGGATCATCATCCCCGGCAAATGATCAACACGATCAACGATCTCAATACAATCAGCCATGGGATCATCATCCCTCAACAAAATAATCAATACGAATCCCAATATACGAAACATCATCGTACAATATATACAACAACTCAACATAATAATTATCTTCGTAACTGAACAATACTTAATTTACCTCAAAGCCGAAGACAATATCCTCTCCACGAACCAACATCCCTGAACAAATACACAATTATACGAACAATCCCGAAATAGGTATAGGCCATTTATACCAACAAACCAACGTCCCGACATCACAGTCGATATGGTAAACCAATCCTCGATATTAGACATTTCATATCCTTGACCAAAGATAACTCACTTCTTCCTTGAACACAATTAAATCATATACATTATGATTTAATCTAAAATAGAGCACGATATACAAACCATCATCCCGACAATTTACATTTATAATATCATTGCTATATGAATTATAAATGAAATGAAATCAAAATCATTCATTAAATATTATAAACTGAACAAGTATAACTTGCCTCGATACCGCTACCACGAAGTCGTTACCAAAATCCATTGCCTTCGTCTACGAGCTCCTCAGCCCCGACCAAAAGCAATCTATGAACTCTTCAACCTCGACCGCAACGCAACGGTCATAAACCACGATCAAACATATCAACCTATTGAAGTAATCAATCAACAACAATCCGATAACAATCAATAACCGACATAGCCAACCAATCAAATTCAACGGCTCAACAATACCTCAATCATATACACAAAACCAAATAATCCAACTCAACAAATACGCAGCCACAACTCGATAGTCAATATAACTGATCAATAAACCCAACGATTCCACAATATTCCGATTAAATACAAATCCAAACAACCCAAACCAATCAATCACGAATTCAAAACCACAATATGATTCCACAACCCAAAGATCATATCAATAATCAATTTAACCAAGTGTCTAAGCATTACCGATTCCAAATTCAATCTTAAATACGATTACAAGTTTCCTCCTTGTACATTCATAATAAAAACCAATTACCGATTATCATCATCAATCCGGACGATCCGATTAGTTCGACATATAGGTAATCATATTCCAAGGTGTCAAATAATTCCATTATCCGAATTAAACACTTGTTCAATACGTATGAATTCTCAAACTCAAAGGTGGATCATCATCTTATCAAACCCGGAACCATATTCGTATTCCTATACGAATATTGTACCAAAACACATAACTTAGTTCTAGATATGAATATTCCATATTCATATCCAAAATACCAACACCTCCTAAACATATTTATCAAATCATATAGTCCAAGTGTTCCTTAAGAACACAAATTATTCCGAAATCACATTCAAAATCCTCAAACGGCATAATCCGATGTGTTTTAACATCTAAACAATCTTCATTCTTAATTCAAGATGCATATTATCATATCCTCCAATATACGACCTTCCTAACATCAAGAATCGCAACATTATTACAAAGAACATCGAGAATACCATGAATCCATAATCATAACAACATAATCAAGACATTGATCATCAATTCATCATCTTCCCTTAACAAAATTCTCGTAAATACCAAGAATCATCACAACAACTCCACAAACTAGCACCATACGAATTAATCATCGACAACAACATCAAAAATCCGAATTCAAAGAGAGGAATATCCAACATACCTCTTAGAAAATGAAATACACAAGTAAACACTTGTCTTGATTAACACGGTCCGAAGAAATCGACGAAAGGAAAGGAGTCCCGATCCAACCTCCTTCAAAAAGTTCGCTCCTAAATCACAACGATATCAATTCAATCACAATTCTACGGAAATGTATAGAACTTTCCAAGTTCTACCCATTGAAACAATTTATCGGACACTTTGAGGGCATAGTCCAATTTAATCGATTAACGGAGGAATTCTCGAATTTGTTCCACAACTTCAAAAGTAATGAATTATTCCGAGAATAAAATGAAGTTCTATCAATAATCTGAATTAAAATGAATGAAATCAGCCACAACATCATCAAACTCCAAAAATCCCCAAAACCAAGAGTTCAATTGTTCTTAGCTTCGATCCGAGCGAAAGATGATGTTAGACATGAATCAAACTTCCAAAAAATGATGCTCCATGATGTTCCCAATCAAATCCATTAATTTCTGGTGAAGGATCGCGAAGAAATGAAGAGAAAATGTGAAAATGCCAAGTGACCAGTGCCCAGGCCCTTAAATAGCCGAGTCCTGCCGGTTCCTTACGGCCGTAACCGGCCATGGCTTATGGACGTAACCGGACATGGCTACCCTCCTGTCCAATTTGCCCGACACCCTTACTGGGAACACCCCTTAGGTACGGAATAAGCCTTACGGCCGTACCGGGCGACAACCTTACGGCCGTAATCGGCCAGTCTTTACGAGTCACTGTCGGCCGTAACCGGTCATCCCAGCGAGTCACTGTCGACCGTGATCGTCCATCATGCGAGTCACTGTCGGAACATGTGCGGCACTACAGGTCCTTACGGCCACGACTCAGCCAACTGCCTCCTAACGTACGTAACACTTAATCCAATACGTACGTTGACTTGCTACAATATATACTCGTATTACGTACGTAATACACCCTGTATAGCATACGTAATACATAGTTGACTTGCCCATGCACGTTCTCCGCCGAAAGCTACCGACACAGGGCCCCACCTGCCGACCACAACTCGGTCCTGTCCGATTCCCTCTATTACGTAGGTAATGCCTTATGCATAACGTACATAAAACATAAAATTTAGCGTACGTAAGTCCTTGAGCTTAACGTACGTAATGGCCTTCTGTACTTGGCCAAAATCCAACGGTTCCTGTCCGACGTCTCGACATACATAATACAACATACGTCATACTGAATATATATACTGTATCCAATAATATTCTCATATGATGTACCCGATATCGAAAATTAAAACAACCTGATATACGATATCCTCAAATGTAGTTGTCTACCAAATACGACAATTATACAAATACGACTGTCTCACTTCTCAATTTATTTTATCCATACTGTATAGACACCAAACTATACAATCTCAGATAAAATAACGCGAAAAATTTATACTGAAAATCTGGGTATTACATATTTCCCCCCTTAAAATAAGTTTCGTCCTCAAAACTTGCAACATGTCACCAACAACAGATCAACCCAAAATTTCCAACTCATCACAAAAACAATCAAGCGTCGCCACAAGCGAATAACCAAAACAATATACTTACAGGTGCGTGAAGCCGATGATCTCCCGTGATACTAGCACACGACTCTCATACGAAGTCCCAACACAATACCAACACACACCAATATCACAAATAGCAATTTGAAAAGATCTCAAAAATTTTGGAACCTCCAAAAATCGATATGACTCAAAAGTCAGAAAAATCATTTTCAAAAGCCATGCTACTACCGTACTGGTATAGCCACATAACACACACGCCCGGGTTTCACAAAACCCAAAGCTCCGATACCATCTTCTGTAACAACCCCAAAACCATCCGGGATATTACAGCGCTGTGGGCCCCGCGTCGGAACCCACCAGGCAAAAAACCATTTCAAAAACGTTTAAAAACGCCAAAAGGCCGATGACGGTAATATTTTAAATACTCAAATATTTTCCAAAATATAGTTCTCAAATACCGCCTTCAAATACTATTTCAAAATACACGGCGAAATGCCAAAACCCAACAGTTTCAAAATGTACATTAAGCCACCACTTAAACGTACCGATAAAATAGTTAGGAAAAAGGGTTTAACGAAATAACCCAAGTTACGAAATACCCAAAAATGCCATTTTGAAACTACACATGAGTTGGTAAAGATACCGAAACCATTTTAAAATACACACACAGCGGATAAAAATGCAGTTCAAAAATGCACAATTGCAGCGGAATAAAACTACCAAAAAAGAATACTCAATTCTCCGAAAACATGCCACAGTCAGTATCACCTGGGAAGCTCATCCCTTCACGACCGCTACTAGCTCGATCTCCGAGTATTTAAAAATAAAGCCCACGATGGGGTCAGCCACAAAACAATGATATCGATCACATCATCATAAATAATTACATACCAATGTAATAATACTGTAAGAATACTACCAACGCAATCTTACCATCATAACCTTACCAATCCATGGCAATCTATAACAAATCAATCCTTACCATAATCAACATTTCGCATTCTGAAATGACGAAAATGAACTCAACAACAATCATTTGTATTGTATCACAACAATACTCAAAAATCATCAAAACATCATCAGAACTCATAAGTGTGGAATGAACCATCTGTGCCAAATCCTGTCTGCCGGATTTACAAAATCAAATCTCAACCTCGATAAACCAATAACACACAACATATCTATAGATAAACTACCACAATCAATGATAACAAATACCGAACATCAACATGCAGTCCGAATGGTTATACGATCAATAACAATGATCAACCAATAAATCAATAGAGAATATCATCGATATGATGAGCTCCAATACGACCAACCCAAGGTCAAAGTACAACCAAAAATATCATCAACATGATAAATTCCAATACGATCGACAAACGATCAACAATAACCGAGAATACCCTCAACAAGATAAACTCCAAACACGATCAACAAAGGATAAACAATAACCGAGAATACTATCAACAAGGTAAACTCCAAATGATCAACAATAATGGATCTCAAGAAAATAACTCCGACTGTCGAACATATCCCTCAGGCGTATGAACAACCAGTCGCAAACCGTCGAACATATCCAATCATACATGGACTATGAATGAGCAAACAATATGGCTCAAAGATGGCCATCACAGTATGCCCGATCTGGAAATATGTCCGTGCACATGTCCACCCCGTATACGGAATCCAGAATATACGTGTGACAATGTACCTAATTAGCCTCACGAACTACGTCTCGTGTGCACGGTTCAATGTGGAAATATCAACATATAACCATAGTATGCCCAGCTAAAAATCCTACACAATAACCAATTGGAACGCAGATATTATTCCAGATATGTCACGATGCAACATGACAACGAAACTCAAAGAATCACATATCCAATAAGGATCAAAAGAATCACTGAAGTGAACAAAGACAAACTGATAAAGAAAAGTCGACACGACTAATCAATATCCAAAACAACAATCCTGGGATCATCATCCCCGACAAATGATCAACACGATCAACGATCTCAATACAATCAGCCCTAGGATCATCATCCCTCAACGAAATAATCAATACGAATCCCAATATATGAAACATCATCGTACAACATATACAACAACTCAACATAATAATTATCTTCATAACTGAACAATACTTAAATTACCTCAAAGCCGAAGACAATATTCTTTCCACGAACCAACATCCCTGAATGAATATACAGTTATACGAATAATCCCGAAATAGGTATAGGCCATTTATACCAACAAACTAACGTCCCGACATCACTGTCGATACGGTAAACCAATCCTCGATACTCGACATTTCATATCGTTGACCAAAGATAACTCACGTCTTCCTTGAACACAATTAAATCATATACATTATGATTTAATCCAAACTAGAGCACGATATACAAACCATCATCCCGACAATTTACATTTATAATATCATTGCTATATGAATTACAAATGAAATGAAATCAAAATCATTCATTAAATATTATAAACTGAACAAGTATAACTTGCCTCGATACCGCTACCACGAAGTCGTTACCAAAATCCATTGCCTTCGTCTACGAGCTCCTCGGCCCCGACCAAAAGCAATCTATGAACTCTTCAACCTCGACTGCAACACAACGGTCATAAACCATGATCAAACATATCAACCTATTGAAGTAATCAATCAACAACAATCCGATAACAATCAATAACCAACATAGCCAACCAATCAAATTCAACGGCTCAACAATGCCTCGATCATATACACAAAACCAAATAATCCAACACAATAAATACGTACTCATATCCACATTACAAGCCGCAACTCGATAGTCAATATAACTGATCAATAAACCCAACAGTTCCATAATATCCCGATTAAATACAAATCCAAACAACCCAAACCAATCAATCACGAATTCAAAACCACAATACGATTCCACAATCCGAAGATCATATCAATAATCAATTTAACCAAGTGTCTAAGCATTATCCATTCCAAATTCAATCTTAAATACGATTACAAGTTTCCTCCTTGTAGATTCATAATAAATACCAATTACTGATTATCATCATCAATCCGGACGATCCGATTAGTTCGACATATAGGTAATCATATTCCAAGGTGTCAAATAATTCCATTATCCGAATTGAACACTTGTTTAATACGTATGAATTCTCAAACTCAAAGGTGGATCATAATCATATCAAACCCGGAACCATATTCGTATTCCTATACGAATATTATACCAAAACACATAAGTTAGTTCTAGATATGAATATTCCATATTCATATCCAAAATACAAACACCTTCTAAACATATTCATCAAATCATATAGTACAAGAGTTCCTTAAGAACACAAATTATTCCGGAATCACATTCAAAATCCTCAAACGACATAATTCAATGTGTTCTAACATCTAAACAATCTTCATTCATAATTCAAGATGCATATTATCATATCCTCCAATATACGACCTTCCTAACATCAAGAATTGCAACATTATTACAAAGAACATCGAGAATACTGTGAATCCATAATCATAACAACATAATCAAGACATTGATCATCAATTCATTATTTTCCCTTAACAAAATTCCCGTAAATAAAAAGAATCATAACAACAACTCCATAAACTAGCACCATACGAATTAATCATCGACAACAACACCAAAAATCCGAATTCAAAGAGAGGATTATCCAACATACCTCCTAGAAGATGAAATACACAAGTAAACACTTGTCTTGATTAACACGGTGCGAAGAAATCGATGAAAGGAAAGGAGTCCCGATCCAACCTCCTTCAAAAAGTTCGCTCCTAAATCACAACGATATCAATTCAATCACAATTCTACGAAAATGTATAGAACTTCCCAAGTTATACCCATTGAAGCAATTTATCGGACACTTTGAGGGCATAGTCCAATTTAATAACGGAGGAATTCTTGAATTTGTTCCACAAAACTTCAAAAGTAATGAATGATTCCGAGAATACAATGGAGTTCTATCAATAATCTGAATTAAATCGAAAGAAATCAGCCACAACATCATGAAACTCCAAAAATCCCCAAAACCAAGAGTTCAAGTGTTCTTACCTTCCATCCGGGCGAAAGATGGTGTTAGACATGAATCAAACTTCCAAAAAATGATGCTCCATGATGTTCCCAATCAAATCCATCAATTTCTGATGAAGGATCACGAAGAAACGAAGAGAAAATGTGAAAATGCCAAGTGACCAGTGCCCAGGCCCTTAAGTAGCCGAGTCCTGCCGGTTCCTTACGGTCGTAACCGGTCATGGCTTACGGACGTAACCGACCATGGCTACCCTCCTGTCCAATTTGGCCGACACCCTTACGACCGTTACCAGAACACCTCTTACGTACATAATAGGCCTTACGGTCGTACCCGGCCACAACCTTACGGCCGTAATCGGCCAGTCCTTACAAGTCACTGTCGGCCGTAATCGGCCATCCCAGCGAGTCACTGCCGACCGCGATCGGCCATCCAGCGAGTCACTGTCGGAACACGTGCAGCACTACAGGTCTTTACGGCCACGACTCGGCCAGCTGCCTCTTAACGTACGTAACACTTAATCTAATACGTACGTAATACGTACGTTGACTTGCTATAGTATATGCTCATATTAGGTACGTAATACACCCTGTATAGCATACGTAATACGTAGTTGACTTGCCCATGCACGTTCTCCACCGAAAGCTACCGACACAGGGCCACACATGCCGACCACAGTCCTGTAATATCCGAAATTTCTTCTATTATTGTTTAATGTTATTTTATCCGAGTAATGTTGTACAGCGTGGAATCTGTACAGTATGGATAAAATAATTAAAGGACTAAGACATCTGTATTGGTATAATTGTCGTATTTGGTCAACAATTGTATTTGAGAATATTGTTGGAAGATGTATATGTATTCAGTATGCCGTATGTTCGTATTCTGCATGTCGAGACGTTGGATAAGAGTAGCTGAAAATGGCTAAGTGTAGCGTTATTAGCGCAAGCTAATATACATGCCTAGCGCACACTATCGTGCAGGTTTAGCGCACGCTAATGGTAAAGGATAGCGCATGCTAGTACAGACTAGATCAGAGGGAATCTACGCGTGGACCCAGTCACTTTCGGCGCATGTGCCGACAAAGTCAATGGATATTTGTTGAGAAGGGTTAGCGCACGCTAATGCATATTGTTAGCGCACGCTATGATCGGACACTAGCATACACTAAATAGAGGAGATTACGTACGCTATTTCAAGGACATTACGTACGTAACTCATTGTATGCAGTAAGGCAGTAGCCTCTGGACTGCGATTGCGCGCGCTAACAAAGACAGTAAGCGCACGCTAATAATAGTCAGTATAATGTGCAGTTGGCCACTATTCTTCATTTAGTCCATTCTTTCCTTGCAACCGATAGAGAGAGTTCTTAGAGAGATGTTTAGAGTTCCAAATACTGTATTATTGTGGAGTTAATCATCCATAACAATATTAAGCTTGTAATCGATTGGAAACGGATTGAAACTTGAGACTCAATCCATTCCTTCAAAAAGGTTATCACTCTTCATCTTTGGATTTCGTTTTGGATTGAATGTTGATGTTCTTGAGTTGAATATTATTACATAAACAAGTTGACAAGCATGATTATGAGATGGACTACAGGAGTATGATGATATTAATATGATTCGTGTGGTTTGAATTGTGTAGTTCGTTTTCTTGAGATAAGTTGGTTAATCCTTATGCTCCTTTGCGGATGTTGATGTTATTGTTGATGATTAATCTATGTAATGTTAGATTAGGGAAGTGTTGTTAAGGTTATTGGTGTTCATGATGTTGATATTTGAGGAAGAAGATGATATGTGAATATATGAATTGGATTAAGAGTTGGATGATTACCTATATGTTAAAGGATATCGGATTTCGTTGTTTTGATAGCTATTAACATGGTTTAGAATCACTTAGTGTTCTTGATAATCACCATATGTTGATCGGTATCTGAAATGCATGCAACTGCATGTCATTAGCGCACACTAGTGTATCTCTCTAGCACACGCTAACAGGAGCAACTTAGCGCACGCTACGTTAAGTGATTAATGTGCGCTAAGTAGGCAGTCAGTGCAGTATTTTCGTGTTGTGGTTGTGAATTCGTGCTGATTTGAGTTGGATTGATCAGCCTAGTGGTTAATCGGGATATTATTGAGCCGTTGGGTTTGTGAATTGGTTTTATCGATTGTTGATTGTTATCGAACTTGTTGTTTATCAATTTTTGTAATAGGTTGAGATTATTGATCGGTGAATAGAACTATGCTTTGTGGTCGTGTTCGAGAATGTTCGTGAATTGCATTGATCAGGGCCGAGGGACTTGTAGATGACGGCAATGGAGTTGGTAACGGCTTCATCATCATCGTGTCGGTATCGAGGCAAGTTATTACTTGCACAGTTTATAATATTTAATGAATGGTTCCCGTTTCATTCATTTATAATTCAAATAGCAATGTTTATAATCGTAATCACAGGAGATTTGGGATTATAAGTTATATTTGAGTTATGGGAATTACATCATGATGTATTTGACTTACTTTTGTTATTGGTATACTTGGGTATCGAGGATATATTGTGATAAAGACAAAGATATGAATTATCTGCAATCCGTGACATTTTGGATCGTCGAGTATTCAGAATAATGGTTGGTGATGGTTAGATATCAAGATTGCTCTCGAAGGACTCGGAGCAAGTATATTAATCATTGCCGTCTTTTGTGTCGATCATGTTATGGTACATTCCTGTATCGTTGTTGTCATGCATTTGTGCATTGTTGTTGTCGTACATTGTGTACTATTGTTTTGTGCAGTTGTGCATTGTTGTCATATGTCCACCATGTGTTGGCCCGACGGGATCAACATGGGATATCTATAGCTGTGTGTGCTAGATTATTGGACAGGTAATGCCACCATGCATTGGTCCGACGGGATCATCATGGGGATCTATCGCTATGTGCGCTGGATCGTTGGATTACCATATGTGTTGATTGTTATTGTGCATATGTATATTATGGGTTGCCATAAGTATACAATGTCGTTATTCATGTGAGCATATTGACGTTGTCATATGAGTATGCATTTGTAGGTCTTGTGTTAGGACTGTGTCCGTATGATGTATTGATCTGATCTCGAATTAGACTGATATGATTTCGTCGTGGCATTTCATATCTTGAGGTATGTTTCGTACTTCGTTTGGTATTTGTCTTTTCATGGATAACTGATTATCGAGTTGAGATTTGATGATGTTTATTCCGATGGATCGAATTGGTCAGAGTTGGTATAATTTGTAATAGTGAGTTATGATAATGTTTTGAGAACCTTGGGTATTGTTGAGATAACCTACAGATATTTCCATATTAACTTATTGTGTTGTTAAGGATACGAATCGTGGATTTTAGTAAAGTTATGGTGGTAAGATTACATTGGTCATATTCTTACTTAGTGATTTCATTGGTATGTAATTATCGACGTGATGTGATTGTTATCATTGTTGGATATTATGGCTGACCCCGTCGTGGGTTTTCTTTTTAGGTTCTTTGGATATAGGGCTTGTAGCGGTCGTGAAGAGATGAACATCCCGAAGGATACTGGCTAGAGCATTTATTTGTGTATCGAGTTTCCTGATCTGTTGTATTCCGCTGTTAGAGTATTTTTAATTGTTTGTCCTTTTCCGCCGCGTGAGTATTTTTAAATGGCCTTTTGGTTTTTGGTAACTTGAGTTACTTTAGCAAATCGTTTTCTAAACTATTGAGTTTCGGCTGTTTGGCCTTGTGGTTTCAAATGAGATTTTACTACAGTTTTGTTAAACGGGTTTTGTAAAGTTTTCGAATGTTTTAAAAGATATTACCGTCGTTAGACTCTTGGGTGTTTGTAAATATTTGCGAAAAATTCCTTCAGCCTTGTGGGTTCCATCTCGGGGCCCACGGCACTGTAATATTCCTGGATGGCTCTGGGGATGTTACAGAATATGGTATCAGAGCTTAGGTTGTGAAAGCCTAGGCAGTCGGGTCGAGTTGGGTCGTACTTTTGTCGTGTCATTCGAGTTGTCGGTTGACAAGTGTTTGAGCTCTGGGTTTTTGTTGTTCACTCGGGCTTGTATGTTATGTGATTTACCAGTGTAGTACTGGGGTTGTTGTAAACTTTTCCAAATGGTGTTAAGGTGTTTCTTCGGATAGAGCCATATTGTGTTCTCAAGTTGTGCTGAAGTTGCGAAATGTGTGTTTTGAGAATATCTGTGTCGAGTAATTTCTAGTGTTGAGACATGTGTCAATATCACGGGGAATCGTCGACTTCACGATCTGTAAGTATTTGGATTTTGTTTGATTTGCATTGAGATTTATTGCCGTTCCAAGTTGATATGCTTTGAGATTCAGCATAATATTATGTGTTACAGTATAAGGTGACAGAGTTGGTACATGATTGATGATCTTGAGAAGTTATGATTTTGGAAATCAATATGTCGGTTAAATTTTGGAAACAGAGTTGTGCATTTGGGAGAAATGTTGGGAATGGTTGAGAAGAACATGTAGTCATGTTAATTCATTTTGAGATATATGAACTGTTTTTGAGCATTTGAAAATGATACATTCAAAATGAATGTTTTACGAACGTTTTACCGTAAATGATTTTTGGGCCGAGACCCAATAGATTTTTGAAATAGTTTTATAACTTAGGACTTGGGGTCCGAAAAAGAGTTTCCTACTTTTTAAACTTCTTGTAATGCGGAACAGGATATGGGCTGAGACCCTAATATTTCAAAAGGCTTTTCTGTTTTGCTTAAAACTCCCGAGATTTGTAAAATAGTTTATCAATCGTTTATATGCTTTATCACTACCTTTCGGGGTTTTGATTTATTAGTTCAAATGAAACCTCTCGGGAAGTCTTTCGTTGTGTTGATTTGTTTCAATGCATTGTCATAGCATAATTGAGGTGATCCAGGATGGAAAATGGTTGACGTTGCGAGTCATATGTGGAAAAGGAGTTTTTGGTCGGAGTTTATATATTGAGATTTTGGAACTCTACCGTGTGGTTTTCCGATGGAATATCAGTGGATATTGGTGACGAACCGAATTGGTATACAGTAGTATGGATGTAGTCCAGCATTTGCATAGTTTTCATTTTAAACTTCGAAATCGTGTGGAATCGAAGGAAAATGTTATCGAATACTTGGCACCAGCGAGCCGATTTAATTTTTCAAAAATTGATTTTGTGATCTTACCAAAATTTATGTCTTGAGTTTTGAAATTTTTGAAAGAACTTTCGAAAATTTGTCTTCTTGACGAGACTATATGATTTCAAACTGGTTTTGAAAATATGATCGATATACATACGCATTTAGTGCATAATATCATGGTGAAGTTCTGAGTGAGACTCACTAACTGGATAAGACATCAGTATGGAACGATGAATACATATTCGAACTTCAGTATGGTAGTTTGGTTATCCAGGGATGATCGGTTGATTTATCGGATAAGAGAAATATGTTGCGTGTTGTAGATTCATGCACAGGATGTAATTTTGGAACATTGGATTTTGTGAAACCGGGACATATGTGCTATGTGATTCCATTGGTATGGTAGTAGCGCGATTTTACAATAATGATTTTTGAATGATTTCTTTGTAAGTGTAGATTTGGGGATGGTGACCCCATGCTGGTTGCTTTGGATATTGAGTGGTCGTTCCCACTCCACTTATGATTGGATATGTTCATCAGTTTGTGATTGGTTGTTCGTATGCCGAGGAGTATGTTCACCAGTCAGGTATGTTTATTGAGATCCATTGTATGCGATTGGTGTGTCATTTTGAGAATGTTATTCTTTCGTATATCTGTTTCTATGGTTCTGTGTTGATCGTGTTGGAGCTTACAGTGTGAAGACATTCTCAATTATCGCTGATCGTTCGTTGGTAATATTGGAGTTTATCATGTCGATGATATTCTCGACTGCGTTTTGACCTTTGGATTGGTCATATTATAGTTTATCATGTCGATAATATTCTCGGTTAATTTATTGGTTGATCATTGCTAGTGATCATCTGAGCGTTCAGATTTTGTGTCGATATTTCGGGATTCGTTGCCATTGTGTTGGGCAGTTGTTTCACAGATGTATCGTGTATTATTGATTTGTATCAGGATTTGGACTTGATTGTGTAAACAGGCAGACAGGATTTGACACGAATAGATTATTTCATCCGAAGATATATTTTGTTGAGACTCATGGAATTGTGATTGTAAACGCATTGAGGCTTTACAGTGAAGTCACTTGCTAGTATCTCAGGAGATCATCGACTTGGCGTATATGTAAGTCTAATGTGTTGGTTATTCGTTAATAATGATGACTGATCGTTGTCGTGATGGTTTCGGAATATTTTGGTTGAACGGTTTGTTGATTTTTCTATGACGGATTGCAAGTTTCGAGGACGAAACTTATTTTAAGTGGTGTAGTATGTAATATCCGGAATTTCTTCTACTATTGTTTAATGTTATTTTATCCGAGTAATGTTGTACAGCGTGGAATCTGTACAGTATGGCTAAAATAATTAAAGGACTAAGACATCTGTATTGGTATAATTGTCGTATTTGGTCAACAATTGTATTTGAGAATATTGTTGGAAGATGTATATGTATTCAGTATGTCGTATGTTCGTATTCTGCATGTTCAGACGTTGGATAAGAGTAGCTGAAAATGGCTAAGTGTAGCATTATTAGCGCACGCTAATATACATGCCTAGCGCACGCTATCGTGCAGGTTTAGCGCATGCTAATGGTAAACAATAGCGCACGCAAGTACAGACCAGAGCAGAGGGAATCTACGTGTGGACCCGGTCACTTTCGGCGCATGTGCTGACAAAGTCAACGGATATTTGTTGAGAAGGGTTAGCGCACGCTAATGCATATTGTTAGCGTACACTGACATCATATCGGTCCGAAAGGAATCGTCTCCTAGTTAGAGCTTTCGGCGTGTGGACCCGTCTTCGGAGTATACAGACAAGCGAGTCAACTATGAGTAGCGCACGCTACGATCGGACACTAGCGTATGCTAAATAGAGGATATTACGTACGCTATTTCATGGACATTACGTACGTAACTCATTGTATGCAGTAAGGCAGTAGCCTCTGGACTGCGATAGCGCGCACTAACAAAGACAGTTAGCGCACGCTAATAATAGTCAGTATATATATGTGCAGTTAGCCACTATTCTTCATTTTGTCCATTCTTTCCTTGCAACCGATAGAGAGAGTTCTTAGAGAGATGTTTGAAGTTCCAAACACTGGATTATGGTGGAGTTAATCATCCATAACAATATTAAGCTTGGAATCGATTGGAAATGGATTCAAACTTGAGACTCAATCCATTCCTTCAAAATAGTAATCACTATTCATCTTTGGATTTCATTTTGGATTGAATGTTGATGTTCTTGAGTTGATGATTTTACATAAACAAGTTGACAAGCATGATTATGAGATGGACTACCGGAGTATGATGATATTAATATGATTCATGTAGTTTGAATTGTGTAGTTCATTTTCTTGAGATAAGTTGGTTATTCCTTCTTCTTCTTTGCGGATGTTGATGTCATTATTGATGATTAATCTCTGTAATGTTAGATTAGGGAAGTGTTGTTAAGGTTCTTGGTGTTCATGATGTTGATATTTGAGGAAGGAGATGATATGTGAATATATGAATTGGATTAAGAGTTGGATGATTACTTATATGTTAAAGGATATCTGATTTCGTTGTTTTGATAGTTATGAACATGGTTTAGAATCACTTAGTGTTCTTGATAATCGCCATATGTTGATCGGTATCTGAAATGCATGCAACTGCATGTCCTTAGCGCACGCTAGTGTTACTCTCTAGCGCACGCTAACAGGAGCAACTTAGCGCACGCTACGTTAAGTGATTAACGTGCGCTAAGTAGGCAGTTAGTGCAGTATTTTCGTGTTGTGGCTGTGAATTCGTGCTGATTTGAGTTGGATTGATCAGCCTAGTGGTTAATCGGGATATTGTTGAGCCGTTGGGTTTGTGAATTGGTTTTATCGATTGTTGATTGTTATCGAACTTGTTGTTTATCTATTTTTGTAATAGGTTGAGATTATTGATCGGTGAATAGAACCATGCTTTGCGGTCGTGTTCGAGAATGTTCGTGAATTGCATTTATCAGGGCCGAGGGACTTGTAGATGACAGCAATGGAGTTGGTAATGGCTTCATCATCATCGTGTCGGTATCGAGGCAAGTTATTACTTGCACAGTTTATAATATTTAATGAATGGTTCCCGTTTCATTCGTTTATAATTCGTATAGCAATGTTTATAATAATAATCACAGGAGATTTGGGATTATAAGTTGTATTTGAGTTATGGGAATTACATCATGATATATGTGACTTACTTTTGTTCTTGGTAAACTTGGGTATCGAGGATATATTGTGATAAAGACATAGATATGAATTATCTGCAATCCGTGACATTTTGGATCGTCGAGTATTCAGAATAATGGTTGGTGATGGTTAGATATCAAGATTGCTCTCGAAGGACTCGGAGCAAGTATATTAATCATTGTTGTCTTTTGTGTCGATCATGTTATGGTACATTCCTGTATCGTTGTTGTCATGCATTTGTGCATTGTTGTTGTCGTACATTGTGTACTGTTGTTTTGTGCAGTTGTGCATTGTTGTCATATGTCCACCATGTAACACCCCAATTTCACTTTGGGTTATTACACGCCGCAGGACACACAAAGGTCCCACCAGGCTGACGAAACACAGGATTAAACCACAATCCAATACATAATAACCACGACATAACAGTCCAACAAAGGGTACAAAACACGAGTAAGGCCTCGACCGCGGCCAAAATAGTATAGTTAAACATCACTCACTGAACGCAAACATTACACGACAAAGTACAACGCAAAACCAACAATAATACAGTATATAAAACTGACTCAAACATCATAAACACAACGACTGATACGAGCTCTCTAACATCCAGTGTGCTTGTCAACTCCGTGTGCGCCACATGGGGGCTCCTGTCCCTCGAGAATACCTGAAATGTACAAAACATTCCACCCCAACGATGGGGTTAGCCTCAATTGCTAGTGCAAGTACAGTATTACAATTATTTTAATCCACAGGCATTTTCGAATTTTTTCAAAATCCAAAACAGTTCAATTTGCGATATTCCGGAATATCAATATCGATCATCAGTAAAAACACTCCTACGATCATCGTGACCCGGTCCGGCCCTCAAGCCACCAAGTCCCCGTGTGCCCCGTCGAGCAACCCCAGGTGAGGATGTCCACTCAAAGTATCTCTCTTGACCCGGTCCAGCCGCTAAGCCACCAAGTCCCCGTGTGACCCCGTCGAGTCAATCCCCGAGTGAGAGTACCCGAGAATAACCTTTCAACTCTCGTCATTCACTAAACCATCACAGAAATGCAAGCCTTAAACTAACGCAATAAAGTACTTGCCTGGACTTTCTTACTCTCAAAGGAATAACAACGAACAAGGCTATGGTCCGAACTATCTTCCAAATCCCGCTCCTAACAACCATTGAGGCTCAATCATTTACAATTGTGTTGGAAAACACTAAAATCCATCCTAAGTTCTACACTTAGGACCATTTAATCGAGCACTACGAGGGCATAATGGGTTTTGCTCGATTTACAAAAGAAGATTTGTGATCAATCCACAAAATCTTGAGGAAATCATGAAATCATACTTATGCAACTATTTTCAACTATAATCCATAATAAATTTGGAGTTAAAACGGTTGGAGAAACGAGATCCCCAAAACCCCCAAATTTCCCCAAAGTTAGGGTTCTACGGAAAGATTACCTCAATTCCTTGGTGAAGATGTTGTAGGATTGATAGATCTTTACTTGAAGTTGAAAAGATTTGAGTTTCAACCGTGCTCCACCGAAACCCTCGCCTACACAGCCTTGGAGTCGTCTAGAAGCCCGAAGAAGAGGAAACAAGGTGAAAAATGACAAGTGTTGACCGCAACACATGTATTTATATAAGTGCGTCCTAGCGCGCGCTACGCTTACCGAATAGCGTGCGCTATCGGCCTAGGTCTGCAGCCGAGACCCTTCTGCCCAGCCGAGCTGGTGTGCACCACATACGACAGCGTGCGCTACTCAATCGAGTTAGCGTGCGCTGTACCGCCGAGTTGGCGCGCGCAGCTTCCGCCTTAGCGTGCGCTATCTGGCGTCCAGTCTAGGTCTAGAACCCTATGCCCGGTTCAGAAACCCTTCTGTCCATCCCGGTAGCGTGCGTTACGACAAACTAGCTTGCGCTACGACCGACGAGTTAGCGCACGCAACGACCGTCTTAGCGCACGTTACCTGTTGGTCTGGACAAAGTCCAGGCCTCACTTTCCTTACTGTCCGGGCCACTTAGCGCGCGTTATCACCCGAGAGTGGTGTGCGCTACCTGTTCCCCTAGCGTGCGCTACTATGTTTCCTTACCGTGCGCTAGCTCGATCCTTGTCCCAGTCCAGTGCCCTCTGGACTATCCCATGCTGCCGGTTAGCGTGCGCTATCCTTCCTGCGGTAGCGTGCGCTACCCGCTCCTCTTGCGTGCATTAATAAAATGAATTAGCGTGCGCTAGCTCGATTTTTAGTCCCAGTCCAGTGTTCTCTGGACTGCCCCATCCTGCCGGTTAGTGTGCGCAACTTCCTGTTGTAGCGCGCGCTAGCCTACAACTTCCATTGCGTACGCTACCCATATAAATTAGCGTACGCGAATCCTGGGTTGCGGAAGCGATACAAGCGGTTCAACACAACGTTAATGAATATTAGCAGAATATGGGTAAAAACAAAACATACAGGCTCAATCTCGAATCAAACACATGATACCAATGTTCGAAAAATTACAAACCAAACCACAAAGTTCATGAATTCATAATTATAACCAGTAAAAGGTATGATTATTACATTCTCTCCCCCTAAGAATAAGTTTCGTCCCGAAACTTACGAAGTGAATAATTCGGGGTATCTAGACTTCATATGCTCTTCTGTGTCCCACGTGGCTTCTTCCGATCCATGTCTCGACCATTGTACTTTGACCAAAGGGATAGCTTTACGCTTAAGTTGTTTTACCCGACGCTCCAAAATCTGGATTGGTTTTTCCTCAAAGGTGATATCGGAATTCAATTCAATATCTCCAAAATCTATGATATGCTTAGGGTCTGGTACGTATTTCCTCAACTGCGAAAAATGAAATACATTATGCACATGACCCAGTGAAGGCAGAAGGCCCACGCGGTAAGCAAGTTCGCCAATTCGTTCTATAATCTCGAATGGCCCAACATATCTCGGACTGAGTTTACCCTTCTTCCTAAAGCGATAAACTCCCCGGGTTGGCGATACTTTTATCAACACATGATCACCGACTTCGAACTCTAGCGGTCGACGTTGATTATCGGCATATGACTTCTGTCGGCTTTGGGCAGCCAAAAGCCTCCTGCGAATCAAAGAAATCTTTTCCCGGGTCTCCACTAACATATCCGGCTCCATCCCAATCAGTTCAGAGGAATCATCCCAACACAATGGTGACTTAAATTTCCGTCCATATACAGCCTCAAACGGTGCCATCTTAATCGACGCATGCCAGCTATTATTGTAGGCAAATTCGATTAGTAGCAAGTGCGATTCCCAGTCATGCTTCCAATTTAGGGCACATGCTCGCAGCAATGCTCAAGGGTCTGAATTGTCCGTTAAGACTGCCCATCAGTCTGAAGATGGTACGATGTACTGAGCCTCAATTCCGTCCCTAAAGCTCGGTGAACGGATTGCCAAAAGTGCGACACAAATCTACCGTCTCGATCGGAAATAATGCTCTTAGGAGTCCCGTGTAATCTTACAATTTCCGCGATGAATACACGAGCTAGTTTCTCGGGGCCCCAATTATCCTTAATTCCCAGAAAGTGAGCTGAATTGGTTAGTCGATCGACAATAACCCAAATCATGTTCATCCCGGTTCGCGTGCTCGGCATATTGGTGACAAAATCCATCGTTATATCCTCCCGTTTCCATTCTGGGATTGGTAGCGATTTAAGCAACCCCGCTGGCCGTTGATGTTCAATCTTGACTTGTTGACACGTCAAGCATTTCGACACGAACTCTTCAACATCATTTTTCATATTGCTCCACCAATAGTTATTCTTCACGTCCTTATACATTTTGCTTGTATCGGGGTGAATAGAATACGGTGTAGTGTGCGCTTCCCTCAATATGGTCTGCTTAAGCTCGACGTCTGCAGGTATACAAAGTCTACCTCTAAACCTTAAAACACCATTGTCCTGAATCATAAATCCGGGAGCTTTTCCTCCCATCACATCCTTTCTTAGCTGGACTAGTAACGGATCCTCAAATTGCTTCGACTTGATTTCGTTGACCAAAGACGACGTGATCGCCAAAGTACATAATTGGCCTTGAACTTTCTGAAGCCAAATCTCTATATCTTGCCTAATTATGTCTCTACGGATCTCGTGTTGAGATGTTAGCATACTCAACATTTGGAGGGCTACGGGTTTTCGACTCAAGGCGTTCGCTACCACATTAGCTTTTCTAGGATGATATAATATTTCAAGATCGTAATCCTTAATAAGCTCTAACCATCGACGTTGACTCATATTTAGCTCCTTTTGGCTAAATATATATTTTAGACTTTTGTGGTCCGTGTAGATTTTACACGAAGAGCCATAAAGATAATGCCTCCAAATTTTTAGCATGAATACAACCGCCGATAACTCTAAATCATGGGTAGGGTAATTTATTTCATATGGTTTCAATTGTCGGGACGCATATGAAATTACTCTACCTCTCTGCATCAAAACACAACCCAATCCAAGTCCGGAAGCATCACTATACACTTCGAAATCATCGGTGCCCTGAGTTAACGATAACACAGGCGCCGAAGTTAACCATCGTTTAAGTTCATCAAAACTGTTTTGCCTCTCATCAGTCCACTCGAACTTCTGAGATTTCTGGAGCAATTGAGTAAGTGGTCGAGCGATTTTTAAAAATCCCTCGACGAATCTGCGATAATAGCTGGCAAGCCCTAGAAAACTTCGGGTCTCCTTCACACTCCTAGGCGGTTCCCACTCAACAATGGCCGCTATCTTTTGGGGATCCACCCGAACTCCATCAACCGAAATCACATGACCAAGAAATGTCACCTCTTTAAGCCAAAATTCGCACTTTGAGAATTTAGCGTAAAGTTTCTCCATTCTCAAAGTGTTCAACACCATTCGGAGATGTTCAGCATGATCTTCCTCATTCCGGGAGTAGACAAGAATATCATCAATGAAAACGACCACAAATTTATCAAGATAGTCAATGAAAACTTTGTTCATCAACTGCATAAACATGGCAGGAGCGTTGGTTAGACCAAATGGCATAACCACAAATTCGTAATGGCCGTACCGAGTACGAAAGGCAGTCTTCGGAATGTCAGAATCCCGAATCCTCAGCTGGTAATATCCCGATCGCAAGTCAATTTCAGAGAAAATTGTGGCACCCTGAAGTTGGTCGAACAAGTCATCTATCCGAGGTAAAGGATATTTGTTCTTAATGGTTAACTTATTCAATTCCCGATAATCAATGCATAGACGGAACGATCCGTCCTTCTTCTTAACGAAGATGACCGGCGCACCCCAAGGTGATGCACTAGGTCGAATGTACCCTTTATCCAGAAACTCGCCCAATTGTTTCTTCAGTTCTAACATCTCGGAGGGCGCCATACGATACGGCGCTCGGGAAACAGGTGCTGCGCTTGGCACAAGATCAATAGGAAACTCTACCTCTCTAGACGGAGGAAATCCCGGTAGATCATCCGGAAATACATCTGGGTATTCATTCACAACTGTAATTGACAATAAAGCGGCTTCACCGTCATTTGTGCTCATGGCATAACACCAATAACCAATACAGTCTTGTTTCAACAATTTTATCGCCTTAACGGCGGAAATCACCCCACCTGATGTAATATCCGGATAAATTGTTGGGTATTTTCGTCCGTAGTGGAACCCTGTATTACCTGAATTGGTGTTATCAATAATCGAAGTATGATCGTTTCCGTATTCATATCCTCATGCATGATAATATCAACTTTTAATACTTCGCATGCAACTACGTCGTAATGCACGCTAACCGGTAAGCATAACGTACGTTAAGAACTGGAGATAGCGTATGCTACGAGCTAGATGTAGCGTACGTAAGGAGGTCAATAATTGAACAGACTGGCTAGCACATGGACGGCTGGTGGTGGGGCTCGGAAAGATTCCCGCGGATGAACCTGGACAGTTTTGGGGTCAACGGGTGTTAACGTACGCTAAGGTTTGTAACTAGCGTACGCTAATGTGTGTAGCTTACGTACGTAATGCATAGGGAGTAACGTACGTAAGCTAGTACATAATGAGACAGTAAGCTATCAGTGAACGATAGCGTACGCTAAGATCGAATGGTAGCGTGCGCTAAGTCGATTACGTACGTAAATGGATACGGCTAACGTACGTAAAGCTCAAGATATTATATATATGGACAACACCCCATTTCATTTCACTTCGTCCCTTTCACTTGTACTTCGTTTTCCTTCATTTCTAGAGAGTCTCCAGCCCTCTAAAACACCTATAGATCACATTAACTCGATCATTTAAGTTACGAAACATCTTGGATTGATATTCAAACAATCGGAGTTGGATGCTACCTCTTGTCAATGCGTTTCTTTCATATTAAGGTATGTTAATGCTACCTCAACCTTGAATTCGTGTTCTTAAGGATGTTATGAACATACCACCGGGATTATTAAGCTCTATAGATGATTTTTATCCGAACATCATGTTTTTGGAAGTTGTAATGTTCATGCTTTAGTTACCCGAGTTAAGAACATTATAGTTCGATTCTTGTTATGATGATCAAGTAAGGTAAGTTTTCTGAGATTAATAAACCATATTGTATGGTGTTTCCATAATGATCATAGACTTAATGTTGATAACAACCTCAGATTTTCCGAACTACCTTTGAGGATCTATAATCGAGATTTGGAGTAAGTCTTATGATGGGAGGATTAACCGGGAATTCGTAGACATCAACACCATAGGGTCATTCTGATTCACATGAGTATGATATGTGTGAATATAACGTACGTTAAGCTCTATGCATTACGTACGTTATACCCTCAGGCAAGGCAGTCGTCTGAACTGGGTAGAACTGTCCAATGCATGCTTAGCGTGCGCTAATCCTTGTAGCTTACGTGCGCTAACGTGCAGACGTAACGTACGTTACGTATGTGTGTAACGTACGTTACGAAGAGAACAGTTAGGGTTCGGCCATCTCTTTATGCTTTTCCTCGTTTGATTGATTGTTTATTTAATTATAGGATATCAAGGATAAAATTCTTACGATAATCCAGTGTTGAGCCTTTCCGATCGTCGTTTTCGTTGGAGTTCCGGATTGTTCCAATCAACTGTATTTCCGGAGTATTCGCGAGAGATTACCAAGGCAAGTACCTTGATATACGAATTATAATTACGTGAAATCATTGTTGCTGAAGTATATGAATCATGTTATGAATATCTGCATTTATGTTATATATATATATAGATATGAGTGGATATATGTATAGATATATGTATATGTATATAAATATACATATGGAGATAAATGTTGGGTGATTCATACCAATATTAGTCGACGTACTCAACTTAGACTAAAGTACAAATGATGTTTATAGAGGTAATATGGTAATGTTTGTATTTTTGGTTGAGTTACGATATAAGGATATTTATGTAGTATTGATTGATAGTGTTGAAGGCCTAATGTGCTAAGTCTTGATGAATAACGTGCGAGTTATTGTTTATTTTGCGTAGTTGCGTATTGGCGAATAGATTATGTGAATTGAGGAACTGATTTGATAATTGTTGCAACGGTTGACTGTGTGCTTGGTGTTTGTAATAATGTGAATACTTGTTATGAGAGACGTCATATACGGGTACCTCTGAGGGCGGGGCGTGCACTCCGGCCTGATGTACGCTGCAATGAGCGGCTCCATATGATTGGTGAACACCGGTGTTACTTAATGCGCGAGCAAGGGGCGGCTCCTGTGGGAGTGAACGCCGGTGCGGTGACATGTGCAATGGTCGGCCAATATAGTGGAGTGAACGCCGGTATACAGGTGTGCAAGGGAGGCGCCTGGCAGGCTTATTGGTAACGGATATTTGAGTGATAGCTAAGACCCCGTTACCAAATGATTTTTTCGAAATTTAAATCGTTGCAACTTGTTTTAAATGTTGGTATCAGGGTTAATTAACCAAGGATATTTGACGAGATCTTTGAGGGTTAATTAATCAGGGGTCTTGAGCAGGTTTTGTCGAATGAGAGGTTGTGCCTTTGATTGTACTATGTCGATTATTCTGTGTATTGGGTTGAGGACCCCGTGAGATGTTGAGATTTGATCTCGTGATGATATCATTTGGATTGGGCGGAGAACCCCGTGAGATGTAGTAATGATTCGCTTGTGATAGTGCCTTACCATTTGGGTCGAGGACCCCAAATAACGTTGTAATGGTTTTCTTGCAAATTGTTTTCCACACGTTGTGTCAAGGACCCGAGAGCTTTTGAAGTATTTTCTAAAGTATTTCCATTTGATTTTCAAAACCCCAAGATGGCCCGAGTCAATATTAATGTTTTCGAACTTTCTTATCAAAATACTTTTCCTTTTATATAAAGGGATTTTTCTGACTCCTTGGGCTCGTTTAAAGTTTCATTGGTGTTATGTTTTGTAAGGAGAATATGACAATGTGATTATCTTTGACCTTGTGTATGTAATGCTATTCTGTGTTGACCATTTAAATGTGTGGTTTGTGTTAAGGTTTCACGACTGTTGATTTTTGTGTTGTTATTATTCATATATCTTGTATATTATGTACTTGCACTAGCAAAACTCTAGTTTGCTAACCCCCGAGTTTTCTTGGGGTGGGTGCCTGTTATGCGCTCAGGTTTTGGCAGCTCGGGAGCAGTCACCGGATTGGCTGGGAAGGAGATAAAGGACAATGATACTAATCACACCAGAGTCAGAGTCTTTTCTTTTGTTTCATTTGGTCGGTAATTCTCTGTCGTTCGAGTATTCACCCTTGCATGGGTGTAGTTTTTATTTATTAAATTGAGTTGTCGTTCTTTTCTGTGTTCAAGTTTATTTTTTTCATTGAGATGTAAAGTTCATTTGTTTCTGAATTGTTTAATGACCTTGTCGGTCTGCGTTGTATTTAGATTGACCCCGATCGGTCAATCATTTTGTATCTAGTAGAGTTTAGCCTTGTAGATCCTTGTAAGAAGGGCCTACGGCGTGTAACATTTACGGATGTATTCTGGGGGTGTTACAAATATGGTATCAGAGCTTAGGTTTGCGAAAAACCTAGGCCGTTGGGTCAAGTCCATGTCTTGTGTAAGTCGCGCGCGTCAGAGTTGTGATTAGTATCGTAGTTCCAACATCATCTTCAGGCAATCCGTGATGGTAAGCCTCCCGAATCGTAAGTCCACTTATATACGTATTTGATTATATTGTGCTTAACGTGAACCTAGGGTTTGAACTTGTTAGAGATTATATTGTTTTACGATATCACCTGCGTATACGGTTCGAGTGAGAATGGTTATGTAGTATACTTCGGTAGTCGAACGTATTTATCGATTTCTGCATTTCAGCAGGATAAATCTTTGAGTGTTAATTTTATCCGCTGCGTGAGTATTTTGAAATGACTCTTGACATTTTGGCATTTTAGTCTTGCACATTTTAACGGTATTTTTATGACGGTATTTAATATTTTACGAATGATTTTGTAAGTTTTGGAAAATGCTACCGTCATCGGCTTTTTGGCATATTTTGAAATGATTTTTAAATGGTTTTTAGCACAGTAGGTTCCAAGCATATTCCCGGCATGTAATATTTCCGGGCCGAATTACGAACATTTCAAAGTAGTGTTTTGAAATTTTTCCTAACATTGTGAACCTCATGATTTAATGTAGTCGTGTCGAATGGTCACATATTTTGGTGAAAAATTCTTTCGAATAAATATTTTGGTAGAAGAAGAAGGATTTTCAAAATTGTGGTATTTGGGACTCAACATTTTTGAAATATTTCAAACTAGTTATAATTTGATTTTCAATTTTCTTGTAGGCATTACTCGAAAATAAAATTTTTTTTTTTTAGAGTCATTGTATAAACTTCCTCTTACAACAAAGGACAGTATTTACAAGTTTTGAGCACAACGTGACTTGGCTTTCGTTTCAAAAATTTTTTTCATTAAAAGCATACGCATAATGATCATCCTAGACGAAGGATTGGAAGTTGATTTCAGAAAAATTTCATGCTTTACGATATTACCGTTATTCTAAGGATGCTAATTAAACCTTATGTTGATAATTGGGGTATATCGTACAACCGACTATGTGATAACAATAAGCGGTACTATCTGTATTAGCATGATGAGCCCTGGCAGATGTAGACGTAATATATGAAGCGGAAGCGGTGAGGTGGTTCGTACGACAACGATTCATGTTACGGTGAAGGAATATCAAGATCAGACGATAACCTATGAAACCTCCTCGGTGACCGAGCCAATGAGCGGAGAAAAAAGACCGAGGACATCTGGAAAATTTTTGGGCGGTGACGAGACTAAGGTTCTCAAACCCACACGTCGTTCGAATGCGTCGTCTTCGCGGTCGAGAATGAGCATTGGGAATCCCCAACCAGCATCGGTGACTCCCGCTAAGAAGAGATTGTGCTTCAACTGCAACCGTACGGGACACATCCGTGTAAACTGTCCCTCCCCACTCTTGACTTGTCATCGGTGCGGGTGTGAAGGCCATCGGGAGAAACATTGTGAGATAATTTCTGAATTGGCAAAGAATGCTACTCTGTCAGTGAGCAGAGCAAGTGGCCGGAGAATGTCCCGAAACCTTATGTCTTCTGCTGAAGAGCCTATCATAGGCGAATGAAGATTTTGTGCTGTGTTCTAGTCGTTGCTGTTTCCAACAATCGTGACTTTGATTGTTTTTCATTTTAATTGCTTTTCGTTTCCAACTCCTGCTGTTTTAAGTTTCGGGGCTGACATGTCTTCTTAGTACGGGGACACGTAGTACCCGTGCTCTTCTTAGTATTTTCGATGTTGGGAGACTTTCATTGTTGATGATTCATTTGTGATCCTCTTGACAATTTCAAACTACCATGTTCTACTGAACCTACCATCATTCGAACGAATTTCAGAACCGATTTGTTAGACTCCGTGAATTATTGTGGTCTATTCATATCTGAACTTAATCTTTGCAGAATTTTGTTCGAAACTATTTGTTCCCATTCGTGCGATTAATATTTCCAATGTGTTATGAACTTGAATACGGTGGGTCGAGCTCGACACGCGATTTTAGTACGTCTGAGCCGTTTGTGAATTTCCTTAATTCCGTGAGCTTCTACTTCTCCACTCTAACTTCTCATGTTCACGTGTAATTTATTGCCTCAATTGACGTGCCTGATGCTTCCTAGGTCCAATCATTGTGTTTTTAGAACCTTGCTTTCGCCCATCGCTCGTGATGTTTTGGGGCTGAACAAGTAGTTATTTTTCCTTGGTTGTTCCACCACTCTACTTTAAGTTTCGGGACGAAACTTCTTTTAAGAGGGATAGTATGTAATATCCGGATAAATTGTTGGGTATTTTCATCCGTAGTTGAACCCTGTATTACCTGAATTGGTGTTATCAATAATCGAAGTACGATCGTTTCCGTATTCATATCCTCATGCATGATAATATCAACTTTTAATACTTCGCATGTAACTACGTCGTAACGCACGCTAACCGGTAAGCATAACGTACGTTACGAACTGGAGATAGCGTACGCTACGAGCTAGACGTAGCGTACGTAAGGAGGTCAATAATTGAACAGACTAGCTAGCACATGGACGGCTGGTGGTGGGGCTCGGAAAGATTCCCGCGGATGAACCTGGACAGTTTTGGGGTCAACGGGTGTTAATGTACGCTAATGTGTGTAGCTTACGTACGTAATGCATAGGGAGTAACGTACGTAAGCTAGTACATAATGAGACAGTAAGCTATCAGTGAACGATAGCGTACGCTAAGATCGAATGGTAGCGTGCGCTAAGTCGATTACGTACGTAAATGGCTAAGGCTAACGTACGTAAAGCTCAAGATATTATATATATGGACAACACCCCATTTCATTTCACTTCGTCCCTTTCACTTGTACTTAGTTTTCCTTCATTTCTAGAGAGTCTCCAGCCCTCTAAAACACCTATAGATCACATTAACTCGATCATTTAAGTTATGAAACATCTTGGATTGATATTCAAACAATCGGAGTTGGATGCTACCTCTTGTCTCTGCGTTTCTTTCATATTAAGGTATGTTAATGCTACCTCAACCTTGAATTCGTGTTCTTAAGGATGTTATGAACATACCACCGGAATTATTAAGCTCCATAGATGATTTTTATCCGAACATCATGTTTTTGGAAGTTGTAATGTTCATGCTTTAGTTACCCGAGTTAAGAACATTATAGTTCGATTCTTGTTATGATGATCAAGTAAGGTAAGTTTTCTGAGATTAATAAACCATATTGTATGGTGTTTCCATAATGATCATAGACTTAATGTTGATAACAACCTCAGATTTTCCGAACTACCTTTGAGGATCTATAATCGAGATTTGGAGTAAGTCTTATGATGGGAGGATTAACCGGGAATTCGTAGAAATCAACACCATAGGGTCATTCTGATTCACATGAGTATGATATGTGTGAATATAACGTACGTTAAGCTCTATGCATTACGTACGTTATACCCTCAGGCAAGGCAGTCGTCTGAACTGGGTAGAAGTGTCCAATGCATGCTTAGCGTGCGCTAATCCTTGTAGCTTACGTGCGCTAACGTGCAGATGTAACATACGTTACGTATGTGTGTAACGTACGTTACGAAGAGAACAGTTAGGGTTCGGCCATCTCTTTATGCTTTTCCTCGTTTGATTGATTGTTTATTTAATGATAGGATATTAAGGATGAAATTCCTACGATAATCCAGTGTTGAGCCTTTCCGATCGTCGTTTCCGTTGGAGTTCCGGATTGTTCCAATCAACTGTATTTCCGGAGTATTCGCGAGAGATTACCAAGGCAAGTACCTTGATACACGAATTATAATTACGTGAAATCATTGTTGCTGAAGTATATGAATCATGTTATGAATATCTGCATTTATGATATATATATATATATAGATATGAGTGGATATATGTATAGATATATGTATATGTATATAAATATACATATGGAGATAAATGTTGGGTGATTCATACCAATATTAGTCGACGTACTCAACTTAGACTAAAGTACGAATGATGTTTATAGAGGTAATATGGTAATGTTTGTATTTTCGGTTGAGTTACGATATAAGGATATTTATGTAGTATTGATTGATAGTGTTGAAGGCCTAATGTGCTAAGTCTTGATGAATAACGTGTGAGTTATTGTTTATTTTGCGTAGTTGCGTATTGGCGAATAGATTATGTGAATTGAGGAACTGATTTGATAATTGTTGCAACGGTTGACTGTGTGCTTGGTGTTTGTAATAATGTGAATACTTGTTATGAGAGACGTCATATCCGGGTACCTCTGAGGGCGGGGCGTGCACTACGGCCTGATGTACGCTGCAATGAGTGGCTCCATATGATTGGTGAACACCGGTGTTACTTAATGCGCGAGCAAGGGGCGGCTCCTGTGGGAGTGAACGCCGGCGCGGTGACATGTGCAATGGGCGGCCAATATAGTGGAGTGAACGCCGGTATACAGGTGTGCAAGGGAGGCGCCTGGCAGGCTTATTGGTAACGGATATTTGAGTGATAGCTAAGACCCCGTTACCAAATGATTTTTTCGAAATTTAAATCGTTGCAACTTGTTTTAAATGTTGGTATCAGGGTTAATTAACCAAGGATATTTGACGAGATCTCTCAGAGTTAATTAATCAGGGGTCTTGAGCACGTTTTGTCGAATGAGAGGTTGTGCCTTTGATTGTACTGTGTCGATTATTCTGTGTATTGGGTCGAGGACCCCGTGAGATGTTGAGATTTGATCTCGTGATGATATCATTTGGATTGGGCCGAGAACCCCGTGAGATGTAGTAATGATTCGCTTGTGATAGTGCTTTACCATTTGGGTCGGGGACCCCAAATAACGTTCTAATGGTTTTCTTGCAAATTGTTTTCCACACGTTGGGTCAAGGACCCGAGAGCTTTTGAAGTATTTTCTAAAGTATTTCCATTTGATTTTCAAAACCCCAAGATGGCCCGAGTCAATATTAATGTTTTCAAACTTTCTTATCAAAATACTTTTACTTTTATATAAAGGGATTTTTCTGACTCCTTGGGCTCGTTTAAAGTTTCATTGGTGTTATGTTCTGTAAGGAGAATATGACAATGTGATTATCTTTCACCTTGTGTATGTAATGCTATTCTGTGTTGACCATTTAAATGTGTGGTTTGTGTTAAGGTTTCACGACTGTTGAGTTTTGTGTTGTTATTATTCGTATATCTTGTATATTATGTACTTGCACTAGCAAAACTCTAGTTTGCTAACCCCCGAGTTTTCGGGGGGTGGGTGCCTGTTATGCGCTCAGGTTTTGGCAGCTCGGGAGCAGTCACCGGATTGGCTGGGAAGGAGATGAAGGACAATGATACTAATCACACCAGAGTCAGAGTCTTTTCTTTTGTTTCATTTGGTCGGTAATTCTCTGTCGTTCGAGTATTCACCCTTGCATGGGTGTAGTTTTTATTTATTAAATTGAGTTGTCGTTCTTTTCTGTGTTCAAGTTTATTTTTGTCATTGAGATGTAAAGTTCATTTGTTTCTGAATTGTTTAATGACCTTGTCGGTCTGCGTTGTATTTAGATTGACCCCGGTCGGTCAATCATTTTGTAGTCTAGTAGAGTTTAGCCTTGTAGATCCTTGTAAGAAGGGCCTACGGCGTATAACATTTACGGATGTATTCTGAGGGTGTTACACCTGAACTACCCGGTTTACGACCCAAGAAAGTGTGCTCGACACCATCTTCCGCTATTATAGAAATAGTTCGCGTTCGGTAGTTCATGATAGTACCATGACGATTTAACCAATCATCTCCCAGAATTACTTCCTCTCCTTTCAGATCTACCACAATGAGGTCTGAAGGCCAATCTCGACTCCCGATATGCACGAGACAATTTTTTATCTCTTGGTTCCCAATCAAACGCTCTCCACTAGGGGTACTTACTACGAATGGTTCGCACTCAATCAAACACCCAAGACCCAAATGTTTCACACAATCAAGGGCAATGAATGAATGGGTAGCTCCCGAATCAAATAATACCGATACAGGTTGAGAAAGTATTTGCGTGATACCTGCAGCTACTGGAGCCTCTGTGTCGTACGCACGCCTCATCTGGTACACTCTTGGCTATACCGAACCCACACTCGATGCAGCTTGACGATCCAACCGGCCTCGACCTCTTCCACGTCCCAAAGTCTGTTGCGACTGATTAGATGTAGTCCCCAGGTTCACACTCGGAGTTGGTGCCGAACTCTGCTGTTTAACAAATCTGGTGGCAGCCTCGCAATGAGCCGCCCGATGACCGGCTTGACTGCATGTGAAACAAATAACGGGAGGAAGTGGACACTCTCGACACTGATGGCCTATTTGATTACAATTGAAACATTGTCCTCTACCAAAGACAGAAGACTGGCCCGGTCGTAAACTCGGAGCACTATTGGCTTGCTGAACAGACTTTCCGATAGCGGAGTGAGAAGCTTGAGATTTGTGAAATCCACCACTCTTACTTCCCGAAAAACCACCAGTCGTCTTCGGCTTCTTCATCTCGGTACCCGACCTTGACGCAGAAATGACCATCTCGATAGCCAAAGCACGATCCTGATATTTCTTCAACGTAACGCATCTGAAACCCGCCATAGCCTCACGAATCTTGGGCTTCATTCTCAAATCAAAGTAATGGATTTTATCCACTTCGGTCCTTACTTGCTCACGAACATGATTCAGTTGCTGATTATATGTAACAATGGCCTCGGTGACAGGTACATCTTGAGGTGTTGCCGTAAAGAAATCTGCAATTTGTTTTTCTTTAATAGGCCAAGGACAATACTCTTCCTCTATCACAGCTTTAAACTCGGCCCAAGTGGCCACACGATCCGTAGGTGTCGCAGCTTCCCACCAATGCGCAGCCTCCTTGTCAAGGAAATACTGCACAATAAGGACCCGTCTCTCTTCGGGGCACGCAACGGCGTCAAAAATTCTTCCAAACTGAAACAACCATCCTTCCCAGCCCAACGTATCAGACGCACCAGTAAAACGAGGAGGTTGCATTTTCATCACTCCCTGGAGCCATTTACTCTCATCTGTCGGTTGATCATGATGCCCGGACTCATTCAACTTAACTAATTGTGCTGCTACCTGCTGGAGTATAGCAGCTATGCTGGCATTCACATTAGTGTCAGCCGACAGTTCTTGACTTACAGTAGGATCTGGCTGACCGCTCGGATTCATAGAAGCGGTGTTCGGCTCTGTATGGGATGCCGAATCAGTTGCATCATTAGAATATGTGCCAGATTCATTAGCGGTACCACGACCACGGCCTCTACCGCGTCCACGTCCGCCACGTCCTCCATGGCCTCTCAACATACTGAGATATAGAAGGATTAAAATTATCAGAACAGTTCACAATCCAAGGAATTTAAATCTACACTACTATGAAAGCGACAAGGCACAAAGAGAGTTAAAGAGTCTTACCACCATGGGTCACACGGCTCGACAGCAACACACGGTGTTGAGCTCGATCAGTTTATACGACTCTTACGACTTGACAACCCAAATGACCAAAGGCCTAGGTACTCCCGAAACCTAGGCTCTGATACCATAAATGTAACACCCCAATTTCACTTTGGATTATTACACGCCGCAGGACACACAAAGGTCCCGCCAGGCTGACGACACACAGGATTAAACCACAATCCAATACATAATAACCACGACAAAACAGTCTAACAAAGGGTATAAAACACGAGTTAGGCCTCGGCCGCGGCCAAAATAGTATAGTTCAACATCAATCACTGAACACAAACATTACACGACAAAGTACAACGCAAAACCAACAATAATACAGTATATAAAACTGACTCAAACATCACAAATACAACGACTGATACGAGCTCTCTAACATCCAGTGTGTTTGTCAACTCCATGTGCGCCACATGGGGGATCCTGTCCCTCGAGAATACCTGAAATGTACAAAACATTCCACCCCAATGATGGGGTTAGCCACAACTGCTAGTGCAAGTACAGTATTACAATTATTTTAATCCACAGGCATTTTCGAATTATTTCAAAATCCCAAACAGTTCAATTCGCGATATTCCGGAATATCAATATCGATCATCAGTAAAAACACTCCGACGATCCTCGTGACCCGGTCCGGCCCTCAAGCCACCAAGTCCCTGTGTGCCCCGTCGAGCAACCCCAGGTGAGGATGTCCACTCAAAGTATCTCTCGTGACCCGGTCCAGCCGCTAAGCCACCAAGTCCCCGTATGACCCCGTCGAGTCAATCCCCAAGTGAGAGTACCCGAGAATAACCTTTCAACTCTCGTCATTCACTAAACAATCACATAAATGCATCCCTTAAACTAACGCAATAAAGTACTTGCCTGGACTTTCTTACTCTCAAAGGAACAATAACGAACAAGGCTACGGTCCGAACTATCTTCCAAATCCCGCTCCTAACAAACATTGAGGCTCAATCATTTCCAATTGTGTTGGAAAACACTAAAATTCATCCTAAGTTCTACCCTTAGGACCATTTAATCGAGCATTATGAGGGCATAACGGGTTTTGCTCGATTTACAAAAGAAGATTTGGAATCAATCCACAAAATCTTGAGGAAATCATGAAATCATACTTATGCAACTATTTTTAACTATAATCCATCATAAATTTGGAGTTAAAACGGTTGGAGAAACGAGATCCCCAAAACCCCCAAATTTCCCCAAAGTTAGGGTTCTATGGAAAGATTACCTCAATTCCTTGGTGAAGATGATGTAGGATTGATATATCTAAACTTGAAGTTGAAAATATTTGAGTTTCAACCATGTTCCGCCGAAACCCTCGCCTACACAGCCTTGGAGTCGTCTAGAAGCTCGAAGAAGAGGAAAGAAGGTGAAAAATGACAAGTATTGACCGCAACACATGTATTTATATAAGTGCGTCCTAGCGCGAGCTACGCTTAGTGAAAAGCGTGCGCTATCGGCCTAGGTCTGTAGCCCAGACCCTTCTACCCAACCGAGCTGGTGTGCACCACATCCGACAGCGTGCGCTACTCAATCGAGTTAGCGTGCGCTGTACCGCCGAGTTAGCGCGCGCAGCTTCCGCATTAGCGTGCGCTATCTGGTGTCCAGTCTAGGTCCAGAACCCTCTGCCCTGTTCAGAAACCCTTATGTCCATCCCAGTAGCGTGCGTTACGACATACTAGCGTGCGCTACGACCGACGAGTTAGCACACGCAATGACCGTCTTAGCGCACGTTACCTGTTGGTCTGGCCAAAGTCCAGGCCTCACTGTCCTTACTGTCCGGGCCACTTAGCGCATGTTATCACCTGAGAGTGGCATGCGCTACCTGTTCCCCTAGCGTGCGCTACTATATTTCCTTAGCGTGCGCTAGCTCGATCCTTGTCCCAGTCCAGTGCCCTCTGGACTGTCCCATGCTGCCGGTTAGCGTGCGCTATCCTTCCGGAGGTAGCGTGAGCTACCCGCTCCTCTAGCGTGCGTTAATAAAATGAATTAGCGTGCGCTAGCTCGATTTTTAGTCCCAGTCCAGTGTTCTGTGGACTACCCCATGCTGCCGGTTAGCGTGCGCAACTTCCTGTAGTAGCGCGCGCTAGCCTACAACTTCCGTTTCATATGCTACCCATATAAATTAGCGTACGCTAATCCTGGGTTACGAAAGCGATACAAGCGGTTCGACACAACGTTAATGAATATTAGCAGAATACTGGTAAAAACACAACATACAGGCTCAATATCGAATCAAACACATGAGACCAATGTTCGAAAAATTACAAACCAAACCACAAAGTTCATGAATTCATAATTATAACCAGTAAAAAGTACGATTATTACACACCATGTGTTGGCCCGACGGGATCAACATGGGATATCTATAGCTGTGTGCGCTGGATCGTTAGACAGGTAATGCCACCATGCGTTTGTCCGACGGGATCATCATGGGGATCTATAGTTGTGTGCGCTGGATCGTTGGATTACCATATGTGTTGATTGTTATTGTGCATATGTATATTATGGGTTGCCATAAGTATACAATGTCGTTATTGATGTGAGCATATTGATATTGTCATATGAGTATGCATTTGTAGGTCTTGTGTCCGGACAATGTCCGTATGATGTATTGATCTGATCTAGGATTAGACTGATATGATTTCGTCGTGGCATTTCATATCTTGTATGTTCCGTACTTCCTTTGGTATTTGTCTTTTGATGGATAACCGATTATCGAGTTGAGATTTGATGATGTTTATTCCGATGGATCGAATTCGTCAGAGTTGATATAATTCGTAACAGTGAGTTATGATAATGTTTTGAGAACCTTGGGTATTGTTGAGATACCGTACAGATATTTCCATATTAACTTATTGTGTTGTTAAGGATACGAATCGTGGATTTTCGTAAAGTTATGGTGGTAAGATTACATTGGTCGTATTCTTACTTAGTGATTTCATTGGTATGTAATTATCGACGTGATGTGATTGTTATCATTGTTGGATATTATGACTGACCCCATCGTGGGTTTTATTTTTAGGTTCTTTGGATATCGAGCTTGTAGCGGTCGTGAAGAGATGAGCTTCCCGGAGGATACTGGCTAGAGCATGTATTTGGGTATCGAGTTTCCTGATAGATTGTTGTATTCCGCTGCTAGAGTATTTTTAATTGTTTGTCCTTTTCCACCGTGTGAGTATTTTTAAATGGCCTTTTGGTTTCTGGTAACTTGAGTTACTTTGGCAAATCGTTTTCTAAACTATTGAGTTTCGTCTGTTTGGCCTTGTGGTTTCAAATGAGATTTTACGACAGTTTTGTTAAACGGGTTTTGTAAAGTTTTCAAATGTTTTTAAAAGATAGTACCGTCGTTAGACTCTTGGGCGTTTGTAAATACTTGCGAAAATTTCCTTCAGCCTTGTGGGTTCCATCTCGGGGCCCACGGCGATGTAATATTCCTGGATGGCTCTGGAGGTATTACAAGTCCGGTCCTGTCCGATTCCCTCTGTTACGTACGTAATGCCTTATGCATAACGTATATAAAACATAGAATTTAGCGTACGCAAGTCCTTGAGCTTATCGTACGTAATGGCCTTCTGTACTTGGCCAAAATACAACTATTCCTGTCCGACATCTTGATATACATAATACAACATACGACATACTGAATACATATATTGTATCCAATAATATTCTCATATGATATACCCGATATCAAAAATTAAAACAACCTGATATACGATATCCTCAAATGTAGTTGTCTACCAAATACGACAATTATACAAATACGACTGTCTCAGTTCTCAATTTATTTTATCCATACTGTATAGACACCAAAGGATACAATTTATCTCGGATAAAATAACGCGAAAAATTCATACCGAAAATCTGGGTATTACATCAGCAGGAGTACAAGTTAATCTGCACTAATCTGCAATTTTTAATACTTGTACAAGATATATGTTATTCTGCACTAATCTGCAATTTATGTCTAATCTACAATTTATGTTTCTATCTACAATTTTATAGGTCCAGTGATTAATGAAACTACAAGGACTATGTGATTATGTACAACTTATTTTAGTCTTAAGAAGGTATTCTGAATTTCTAATATTCTCAAAATTTTCAAAAAAATGACACAACAGGGTGTTTTTTATACATCTTCGTGGTCTGAATCTCCTTCATTGGGTTCAACATCATCTTCCATTTCATATTCGGGAAAATCCTCAGTGAATGTCATTTCTCCATCCATGATGCTTCATTTAACATGAAACATTAACATACAAGTTTGATATGTATTAAAATAAAGAATAAGGAACCAGAAAATAATATTTGACATAAACTTTTTCATGTAAGCATTCATCGAACAGTTGGTGTGCAACAAGCACACCCCCAACTATTAACAAAAATATCAGTTTTCTAAGGCATAATTCACCTCGTTATACAATCAATAACATGATCAATCATAATGAAATATCATACTAATGTTAACATTCATTTATATACTTACTTATTAATGTCAGATTGTTGTGGAGCACCTATGGCAGCCGGTTTGGTGTGACAATGGAGAGAACGATACAACTGGTGGAATATTTTCATCTCGTTTATATAGATGATAAGAATCAGTTCTTAATTTCATGGCACTTACCTAATATCTCGTAATACCTTTCTGGCATGGATTTGGTACTTTTTTGGTGGTGTGTCTAAGTCTCTATAACGACTTTCAAATCGTTTCTGTATCAGAAATCGTTACAGTCTTTAAATAATAAATTCCAAATCGTGTTGATTGAAAATATAACCAGAACGATTTACAAGTTGTTTCTATAAACATATAACGACTTCAAATTCAATTTGCTCCCTTGTAAAGATATTACCGAAAGATATCTATATCGTTTCTTTATAAATTATAAAAACTCCAGATCGTTCCATTTAAATGTGATGATAACGTGATGTATAAAAAATCCAGATTGTTCGCTAATATAACAATTTTGCTATCATTTTGTAAAAAAAACATTGATGATAATGTGATGTATATCGTTTTAGAAGAAATTTTACGAACCCAATATTATTTCAGTATGAAATATAATTATAACGAGTTACATATTATGTCTCATATAGAACACGATATGAATTTTGTTATGGCTTAATTTGATAATTCGATCATTGGTTGCCATCCGGAATGAGTCCTAAGTGTATACACAGATAAACGAGTATTATTATACAAGATGAATCTAGTACATTTGAAAATGGACGAAATTAAAGATATAAATGATTGATAACTTATCTAACATTGTAGAAGTTGTATTGTAGAAGACAGACTATATAATTTTTAAAAATAAAAAGATATGATCAATCATATCTATCTTTAAATTCTATACGAAATATCGGTTAGTAAATAAAACTAATTTTGGAGTCTAATAAAAAATCAAACTACTCTTCAAAAAAAGAGATAAATGAATATTTTGTAACATAACGATAAATTGTAGTTTGAGGCCTAAGAAAAAATCTCTAAGTTAAATATCAAATATAATTATTTGGTGTATAATTTGCCTCACATTCACAAATATGTAAAATCCATCGAATACCTTTTATAATGTCAAGTCATAGAAATTATTCTAGAAATTAAAAAATAGAGTTCTTCGAAAAAAATAATACCTAACTGATAATTTTTAAAGCTTAATATTTTTATTTACACTCTCCACCGGTATAGCGCTTCCTGTAATAACCTTAAAAATATTGACCAAAGATTATAATTGTAACACCCCCAAACCACTCGGGAATATTACAGCGCCGCAGACCCTCTCCGCGAGGATCTACCAGGCTAAATACAAAACAATGCATCACTTCACATCGCCGACATAGCTACATAAAGGACCATTAGACCGATATGGTCTTATATCACAACACACAGAACAATACATACAAGATCCTTGCCCAGAACACATACCCACGCAGGGGCTAGAATACAATATCACTTCCATAACTCGATAAAATAACACATCGGAGGAAAATCAACACGACTCTACCAAATACTCTATAATTGGTCTTCACGTGATTAGTGTCTTCGTTTCCCATCATCCTTCGTATCGATCCTGTGATTCGCTCCCCAGCTACCTGCAAGTACCTGGACGCAATACAGACATCCACCCCCCGAATACTCGGGGGTTAGCAAAACTCCACTGTTTTGCTAGTGCAAGTATAAAACCAAAAGTACAAGCCATACATAACGTGCTTCAAGAATATAAAATCTTGAATAAATTTCCCGAGATAAATCACTTAATCAAAATAGTTTGATTTATAAAAGGTAGGAAAAGAACCATGTGTCTCATACGAAATATTTTACGGTCTCGGGAGTTTGAAAACATTTGGAAATAAGGAATTCTCAAGTCTTTCGAAAACACTTGGGAACACGGCCCAAAGTCATCTTTCCAAAATACGATTCCAATAATAAAACGCGGTTTCACAACCCGACTCACAACACACGGGGTCCAAGACCCAAATCATAAGCCACAGGGTCCACGACCCGAATCACATAACACATGTTCCTAAGGATTATTCGCGTCCGTGCTAACAAGCCACGAACCTCGATGCTCCCGTAGAACATACCCGAGTGAATAACCCGATAGGAAACCATACCAAATCACATGTCCTCGTGACAACAAATACGGAACCATTCCATACCACAACCATAAGTTATCCCAGATCGGCTAACAAGCCACGAACCTCGGAGTCCCCGCAAGACATACCCGATGATAACCCCACAAGTTATCGGGCTAGCAAGCCCCGAACCTCGGAGTCCCCGCAAGACATACCCGAATTGGATAACCCTACGGTCACGCCCGACCCATACTAGCAAGTATGGATCCCGGAGATTCAACAATCCTACCCGGAGGCACATCACTTTCAGCAATCACATCACAATGAGCAGAATATCAAGCCAAGCAACACTTAAACATCACAACCTCCTTTCAAAGGAGTATCAACTAATATCACACCCAATACGTTCTTACCGAACAAATACACATAACAATACGTAATCCCCGGCAAAGGATTACAGTCTATTAAACTCACTCAAAGTGGTTATATCATCTTTTCAACATACAAAACCAACACACATATCCCGAGAATACATATATTCACGAAGTACACGAATTATCGTTGAAAGACAACATTTATCGAGAACATACCAATCCCTTTTTACGTTCATTAAACATTGGGTTTCGTATATAATCATTTATCAATAATTACGCCTACGAAACATGAAACGTATGGACAAGATACTTGCCTCGATATCACGAGCAACGAAACGACGAACGGGCACAATCGGGCAACCTTCGAACCTCCAAAAACGATCAAGACTTCGACAGCCCACGAATACTACGAAAATAGCATCACCACAATTCAATAACACTAATCGAAATCCGAAACGATCCTAAAAACAACAAGGATCTAAGTATTCTCAAAGAAATCAAGAATCGTTGATCCCGGCGATAAAAATCGATGAACGGTTAACAAAATCTGAAGATTACGGTCAAGACAAACAAGAACAAATAACCGATCGGATGAGATCAGTCAAGAATCACAAATCCAAGCAAAAACCCCAAATTTAAGAAAATAGGGTTCTAACAAGAGATTACCTTGATTTGGACCAAGAAGACGATTAGAAGTTGTTAAACATCTACAAATCCGCTCAAAGATGAAGCTAGAAGAAAAGGATCGGTCCTACTCGCCTCTGGATCTCACTCCCGTCGGAAGGGATGAAGAAAAGTGGGAAATGACGACTTAATGCTGCTGTCCAGTATTTATACTGGACAGTTATTAGCGTGCGCTAATCATCCTTCATTAGCGTGCGCTAACGGGGTCAACGCTCCAGAGAAACCGCGTATAACATAGTTAGCGTGCGCTAGCCCAAAAGACGTAGCGTGCGCTAGCCCAAAAGCCGTAGCGTGCGCTAACGGGTCACAAAACCAGTCCAGTAGCCCCTGGACAGAACTGCACCTACCGAGTAGCGTGCGCTAGAAAGAAGAGGGAGCGTGCGCTAAGCAGTCGATAGCGTGCGCTAGCTATCGGCCTTAGCGTGCGCTAACAAAGCTCGATCCCCAGCCCTAGCTACCGGATCGCTCGAATCGCCGATTAGCGTGCGCTACACATTCAGTAGCGTGCGCTAAACACCACGCAGTAGCGTGCGCTATGCTTTAAGCATTAGCGTGCGCTACACCACAAAATCTCAAAAACTCACAAAGTGATCCGAAATGCCTCCAAAAACATGTCCCAACAAGTCACAACCAAACATGGCACGAAATTCCTACGATGAGGGCCATGACAAACCGATAAAACCCAGAAAACCTAACGAATCCGGAATAAAGATCTCGGGTATTACATTCTACCCCTCTTAAAAGAAGTTTCGTCCTCGAAACTTGAAACATAAAACGAACGACGCAAAACAAACTCAGATAACACACGATATCCGTTGCCGAAATAACAAAACACGACGAACGAAAATCAATACGGTTGAACAATTCAACAGTACACCAATCACAATGCGATCTAATCGCTGAACAAATACGAAATTCCACAACACGAGGATTGGGAGGTCGAAAATGAAGCAAATTTCCTGAACTTAAGGAAATCACGAAGGAGTCCGAACGCTCAACAATTACGAAACGAGATCAACAAAAACTGAACCATCAAACGATTGAGTTACAACGATCGAGACAACAACAGTCGATCAATCATGTTCGAATCAAGACGAACAATAATACTCAAACAACAACCCCAAAGTTCACATCTCGACTCGAGACAATATACGATCCGGTGAAGACACAAGATATGTATTCACATAAGATCCACAGGAAGGGGAATAGCAATTGGAAAGTCATAGCGACAAACGGTTTATTCTGAAACAATACTACAACTCGTCTGATCAACCAAAAGCACAAGACAGGACAAGTTCAGAAAATATCAACAAACATAAACGATTCGACAGAGTCGAAAGTACAGAGTTCAAAATCCGATTCACTTCAAATAAAAGAAGTTAATCTCCGGAATATCAAAACAGCAAAACGAGGGAAATAACATAACAAACAACTGATAGGATAAGCCACTCAGGGGCTTCTCGGAGTCGATCCAGATGTCGGTGCTCAAGTCCGTGCCGGAAGGCTCGGTAACCATCTCGCAAAAGTCGAACTCGGTGTCCTCGAGTCCACACTGTAACACGTTATCGCGGAGAAGGACAATATGCACGAACATGTCCCGCCACATTACGGTTAAAACATCTCTGGCTTTACCAGAGTCGAATGAAGACTTGGAACTCTCGGGCCCACGCATCGAGCGATGGAGCTTCACAATGAAAGGCTACGACATTGAAAACTAGAAATACCAACTCCTGCACCGTCCACACGGTCATCGGACTTCCTCTGCTTCTTCGACTCGGGCACACGCGCTCGACGATAACGAAGCTAGTTCACGCTAATGCTCGATATTGAAAGTCCAACAACGAGGTGCAATTGAATCCAGAAATATACACGAGAATATCCGGCTTCATGCGTCTCACAAAGTGGAGGATTCTCTCTTCCTCGGTTCTCACCGGTCGCACATAATCGAGTTGTTTGCTATAATCAATTATAGCTTGCGACTCCGATATATCTTGCGGTTCTGCCAAGTAGAATTCGCGAATCCTCTGCTCTCTAATCGGTTTCGGACGAACTCGGCTTCCATAAGTGCTTGGAACTCCGCCCACGTGACATCACTATCACGAGGTTTAACGACTTCCCACCAATTAGCGGCATCTTTGTCGAGAAGGTGCGAGCGATAGGTACCTTCCGCTCTTCGGGACATCCGACACCTCGAAAATCTTTCCCAACTGGAAAATCCAACCATCCCATTAACGCATCCGCAGACCGCGAATCGAGGGGGATTCATACGAACTACCTCGCGAAGCCATTGATTTACACCAACGTTCTGACTCGCGTCAATGCTACGTTGAACCACCTGGGTCAACTGAGTCATCTGAGTCGCTACTTGTTGCAATATAGTAGCAACACCCAAACTAAAATCATTCCCAGCGACATTCTCTCGATTCCGCGCCTGATCCCCGTGGCCATCAGTGCCACGGTTACGACCACGACCTCTGCCCCTCGGCATACTAACAAACAACAACCTAAGGTAAAGAAAGATCATAACACATAGCAAGATATTCGAGTCTCTGTATTTAATCCAACATCATTAAATCATATACATATTACCATTTAATTCCAGCTAGAGCACAATATACAAACTATTATACCAACAATCTTCATTTATAATGCCGTTGTTATGCGATTTATAAATGCAATGAAATTGAAATCATCCATTATATCAAAATCACTTTCTGTACGGTTTCCGCTAGGAACTCACCAAGTTGAAAACCATTTTCGAAAACGTTCCAAAATGCCAGAAAGGCCGATGACGGTAATACTTTCCAAATACTCCCCAAAAGTCATTTTCCAAATACCAAATACCGTCACCAAGTACCGTTTGAAATTACAAGGCGTAGACGCGAAAACTCAATAGTTTCAAAATATATGTTAAATCGCCCGACAAAAGAGTTGGGAAAAAGGGTCAACGAAATAATTCAAATTTACAAATACGAAAGGTCATTTTGAAACACACACTATTTGGTAAAAGTACCCAAAAAGTCACTTTGAACTTTACACACGCAGCGGACAAGAACACAGTTCAAATTACACATAACCACACCCAACAGTTGTTATTCATGAACAACACACATGGAGTACCGTCTCAAACGGTCAGCCTAACAATCGCAAAAGTTAGACTTACGGCCAGAATGTAGTTTCCGAGCTTCTGCTCAGACCGGTTAGGGTATGATTCAACAGAGACTTAGCGTGCGCTAGCCATGCCACGTTAGTGCGCGCTAGTTATACTAATTCAGCAACACATTCATGAGCATATATCAAATAATGCCAAATGCCGAAGGTTACATATAAACAACAACATACGAATCCAAACGCCAACAATTTACATTCTCACTACATATCGTTTAATCGAAAAAAAAGTTGAAGGCGAAAGTCACGTCTCATGTAAACTATTGGTAGACCTCGTTTAAGCATTTAAAATCAAATTTTGAAAATTTTCAATGCAAGATGAAAATATAATATGTGTAGTTTGAATTCTCAAAATCTTTGGTCTCGAGGTCATCATACGAAAATCAAATTATTTTTCCTTCTCGAAGGATATTTTTAAATAGAATTTACGTGACTTCCCCACAACATTTGAAATTGAAATATCACATTGATAAACTTTTATTGAGTAACCAATCCAAAACATCACTCCTGTAAAAACGATTTCACACAAGGATGTATACATATATACATGGATACTGGTACTACTCTTTATTCCAACACAATACGAGAATCAAACAAGTATGGAATAAGTATTCACGAGGCATAATTAAACTCCACATAATAACACAGAATTACATAAAGTCGTATAGCACGAGACACAACAAAGTAGGGAGACTTACATCCACAGATCGCACGAAGATGATGGTTGCACCTCGATACTAATCACGACCGACAACTCAGACGACGCGTCGCGACACCACTCAGTCAGACCAAATCTGACAAGACAAGATCCGACAACACACAACTCAACCCGACAGCCTAGGTTTCCTCAACCTAAGCTCTGATACCATATTCTGTAACACCCCCAAACCACTCGGGAATATTACAGCGCCGCAGACCCTCTCCGCGAGGATCTACCAGGCTAAATACAAAACAATGCATCACTTCACATCGCCGACATAGCTACATAAAGGACCATTAGACCGATATGGTCTTATATCACAACACACAGAACAATACATACAAGATCATTGCCCAGAACACATACCCACGCAGGGGCTAGAATACAATATCACTTCCATAACTCGATAAAATAACACATCGGAGGAAAATCAACACGACTCTACCAAATACTCTATAATTGGTCTTCACGTGATTAGTATCTTCGTTTCCCATCATCCTTCGTATCGATCCTGTGATTCGCTCCCCAGCTACCTGCAAGTACCTGGACGCAATACAGACATCCACCCCCCGAATACTCGGGGGTTAGCAAAACTCCACTGTTTTGCTAGTGCAAGTATAAAACCAAAAGTACAAGCCATACATAACGTGCTTCAAGAATATAAAATCTTGAATAAATTTCCCGAGATAAATCACTTAATCAAAACAGTTTGATTTATAAAAGGTAGGAAAAGAACCATGTGTCTCATACGAAATATTTTACGGTCTCGGGAGTTTGAAAACATTTGGAAATAAGGAATTCTCAAGTCTTTCGAAAACACTTGGGAACACGGCCCAAAGTCATCTTTCCAAAATACGATTCCAATAATAAAACGCGGTTTCACAACCCGACTCACAACACACGGGGTCCAAGACCCAAATCATAAGCCACAGGGTCCACGACCCGAATCACATAACACATGTTCCTAAGGATTATTCGCGTCCCGTGCTAACAAGCCACGAACCTCAGATGCTCCCTTAGAACATACCCGAGTGAATAACCCGATAGGAAACCATACCAAATCACATGTCCTCGTGACAACAGTTACGGAACCATTCCATACCACAACCATAAGTTATCCCGGCATCGGGCTAACAAGCCACGAACCTCGGAGTCCCCGCAAGACATACCCGATGATAACCCCACAAGTTATCTCGGCATCGGGCTAGCAAGCCCCGAACCTCGGAGTCCCCGCAAGACATACCCGAATTGGATAACCCTACGGTCATGCCCGACCCATACTAGCAAGTATGGATCCCGGAGATTCAACAATCCTGCCCGGAGGCACATCACTTTCAGCAATCACATCACAATGAGCAGAATATCAAGCCAAGCAACACTTAAACATCACAACCTCCTTTCAAAGGAGTATCAACTAATATCACACCCAATACGTTCTTACCGAACAAATACACATAACAATACGTAATCCCCGACAAAGGATTACAGTCTATTAAACTCACTCAATGTGGTCATAGCATCTTTTCAACATACAAAACCAACACACATATCCCGAGAATACATATATTCACGAAGTACACGAATTATCGTTGAAAGACAACATTTATCGAGAACATACCAATCCCTTTTTACGTTCATTAAACATTGGGTTTCGTATATAATCATTTATCAATAATTACGCCTACGAAACATGAAACGTATGGACAAGATACTTGCCTCGATATCACGAGCAACGAAACGACGAACGGGCACAATCGGGCAACCTTCGAACCTCCAAAAACGATCAAGACTTCGACAGCCCACGAATACTACGAAAATAGCATCACCACAATTCAATAACACTAATCGAAATCCGAAACGATCCTAAAAACGACAAGGATCTAAGTATTCTCAAAGAAATCAAGAATCGTTGATCCGGGCGATAAAAATCGATGAACGGTTAACAAAATCTGAAGATTACGGTCAAGAAAAACAAGAACAAATAACCGATCGGATGAGATCGGTCAAGAATCACAAATCCAAGCAAAAACCCCAAATTTAAGAAAATAGGGTTCTAACAAGAGATTACCTTGATTTGGACCAAGAAGACGATTAGATGTTGTTAAACATCTACAAATCCGCTCAAAGATGAAGCTAGAAGAAAAGGATCGGTCCTACTCGCCTCTGGATCTCACTCCCGTCGGAAGGGATGAAGAAAAGTGGGAAATGACGACTTAATGCTGCTTTGTCGGTATTTATCTTCGATGATTATTAGCGTGCGCTAATCATCCTTCATTAGCGTGCGCTAACGGTCAACGCTCCAGAGAAACCGCGTATAACATAGTTAGTTAGCGTGCGCTTAGCGTAAAGCGCTAGCGGGCGCTAACGATCCGGTAGCCCTGACAAGGCGCACCTACCGAGTAGCGTGCGCTAGAAAGAAGAGGGAGCATGCGCTAAGCAGTCGATAGTGTGCGCTAGCTATCGGCCTTAGCGTGCGCTAACAAAGCTCCAGTCCCAGTCCAGTAGCTACTGGACTGCCTCTGAACTGCCAGTTAGCGTGCGCTACACATTCAGTAGCGTGCGCTAAACACCACGCAGTAGCGTGCGCTATGCTTTAAGCATTAGCGTGCGCTGCACCACAAAATCTAAAAAACTCACAAAGTGATCCGAAATGCCTCCAAAAACATGTCCCAACAAGTCACAACCAAACATGGGACGAAATTCCTACGATGAGGACCATGACAAACCGATAAAACCCAGAAAACCCAACGAATCCGGAATAAAGATCTCGGGTATTACAATAACGTGTTGTATATCATTTTAATGGAGATTTTACAAGCTTAATATCATTTCAGTATAACTTTTAGTTATAAAGAGATACATATCGTGTCCTTGTATGGAGCGCGAGTTGTTTTTCGTTATGGATTAAAATTGATTATTTGATTGCTCCGTGCCATCCTTCATGACTCCTACATGTGTATACAAGAAGAAATTATCATACAAGGTGATTCAAACGCATTTTAAAATGGTGGTCAAATATATAGACATGATTGATGATCAACTATTCAATGGAGAAGTTATGTAAATTGAAATTGAGAACTTGATTGATTGATCATCATTTTGAAACTATTTTGAATCACCTTGTATGATATTTTTGACTCGTTTACACATATAAGACTCATGAAGGATGGCACGGAACAACGAAATCATCAATTTTTATCCATGCGATAAACAACTCGTGCTACATATGAAGACACGATATGTATCTTGTTATAACTAAAAATTAAATCGTATTGTGTACACCGTAACGACTTTAAAAGTTCATATCCTAAAACAATTCAAAATTATTTTTTAATATTTTTACCTATAATGGATTTGAGATCGTTATGTGTATAGTAACGATTTCAATCTCGTTATTGTATTAAGTGTAAAAAATGTCATCTAAAATATTAATATATTTTTTCTTTGTATTTTATATTAATATTTTGGTCAAAGGTTATTTAAACAAATGTTTCATATGTGAAGACTATTCCAGTGGTGGAAAAAAATATCGAAATACCAAAAAATCGTCTTTACCGTACCGAAAATTTACCGAAAATATCGAAATTCTCGGTATACCATAATTTTTGGTACGATACGGTATGACACCGTACATGATCTGTAATATCTTTAATTTGTACTATGGTTGTTTAATGTTATTTTATTCGAGTTATACTGCACAGTATGGAATCTATACAGTATGGATAAACTAATTGAAGGACTAAGACATCTGTATTGGTATAATCGTCATACTTGGTCGACAATCGCATTTGAAGACATCATGTACCAAGTTGTTTTAATTCTGAGATCGGGTATATTATTGGGACGAGTATATGTATTCAGTATGTCGTGTATATGTATTCGGTATGTTGAGACGACGGGCAGGAGCAGATATTTTTGGCTAAGTTCAGAAGGCGTTACGTACGTTAAGCTGAGGAGCTTACGTAAGTTAAGTTGGTAAGCATAACGTTCGTTATGTATCATGCATTAGATACGTTAAAGTATCAGGTGAGATACAGTCGTCTGATTAGAGGACTTTGTCAATACAAATATATCGTATGTTAAGCGTAGGAGCTTACGTACGTTAAGACACAACACTAACATACGTTGCGTAGAGTACATAATGTACATTATGAAGAGAATTTGACACGATCAGGCTACGCCGACAAGTAGGTCCCATGGTCAACAACTTTCGGCTGGCGTGCAAAAGGCAAGTCAACAAAGAGGTTAACATACGCAACAGATTGCTCATTACGTACGTTAAATGGGTATAATACTGTAGCAAGTCAACTCTATGTTACGTACGCTATGGCACAAGTGTTACGTACGTAATGCAAGGTATGAAATGAGGCAGTAGATCTGGATGCTAATTACGTACGCTATGTAGGACATGTAGCATACGTTAGTAGTCTTACGTATGTTAGTGTTGGGTTGTTAACGTACGTAATGATCTTTACAGGTTATAAAATAAGGATCCGTATTTCATTTCTTCACGAGAAGAAACATATATCTTGTAATATCCGAGTGTATTTCTTCATCCTTACTGTTGTATTGTTCAGATAATTTTAATATCGTTGAATCATGTTGCATTTATTATATGACTAATGTCAAGATGTTACTGAATTGGGTTAGTTATCGTTGTTAATCACTTTATGTTTGTTGGTTTAATGTTAATTGGAGAGTTGCATTTTTGGACCTATTCTAGTGGTGTAGCGTACACTACATACTTTTATTAATGTACATTAAGCTTGTGCCTTAACGTACATTATTCGTTATCTGTTACGTACGTTAAGAGGGAATCTGACATCAGCTGACTTCCGCACGTGAGGCTGTTATCCGTAGTCATGCACGTGATGGGTGATTGGGCAGTCGTGTCAGTCAGAGTCAACCATATTTAGTGTATGTAATACCTTTTCTTTAGCGTATGTAAATGGCATGTGAAATCGAGACAGTAGTCCCTGTAAGTCGATTACGTACGTAACACCAACTGGTTAGCATATGTAACAGTGATAAGGTACGCTAAGTTTGTTGATAATGTTCATGTTTTTACAAATCAGACTCTTCCTACTAAGTTGTTAACATCACTAATACATGATAACCATCAACTTTTTCATAATTAAGTTTAATGGATGAAATGTTGTCTTAAAAATGTATAAGAACACCTTGTTGAATGTTAGAAGGTTAGTGTGGTGATCCTTGAACCTAAGCTAGGTGAATTCATAGATGATGTTAGTGAATCATCCAGGTTAGTGAGGGGATTGTAAGGATGGTGTTAATAATCTTCATGAATATGTTGTAATATTATAACTCATATAACCTTATTATAAGCTTACTATATCTCCATCTAGATGAGATGTAGTGATGAACCTAGTTGTGCATATTTTTACTTTCAACTTTGTGATGTTCTTAGAAAGTTTAATCAACGTACGATGATATTGACAACATAAGTGATTGTTTAACATGTTCTTGATAAATTCTTAGTTATAAAGAATCATGCTAATATTCGGTAATGTCTTGTGAACCGATTGTAAGGATGAGTTGAGGTATAAAGCGTTCTTGATATAAAACTTCGATATTTTGAGATAGTGAAACTATTCAAATGGAATGTAGGGTGTCGTCTTACTAAATTCAATATCGATAATTATATGGATGTGTTATTGAGTGAAATGTATTTCGTTCAAGGTTGATTGTTCGAGTAACCTATATTAGTCGAGGACCGTTCGTTCATTTCGACAAGGGAGGATTATTCTCGTCTCCGTATTGAGGCAAGTTATCTTGCTTGGTTATAATGATGATTAGATTCTTGTGATGTTTATACGTCTCATGTATATGAAATGTTTGTGGTTTTTTGACTCATAAATTGATATTGTCCTTGACGTTGGTCCGTTTTTCATCATGGGATTGCATTCCCAATTACGTCACTTTGAATCGTTGATCTCATTGGTCCTCGTGTCACTTCGGTGAGTTTTTCTTGATCCTTAATCAGATATGTGATTTCTTGAATTCGTTGTCATGTTGTATCATGACATATCTGGAATCATATCTGCGTGCCGATTGGTTATTGGGTAGGATTTTTAGCCGGGCACTTATATAGACATACGTGGATGTTTTTCGTATTGGACTTACACACGAGACGTAGTTCGTGAGGCTAATTAGGTACATTGTCACACGTATATTCTGGATTCCGTATATGGGGTGGACATGTACACGGACACATTTCCGGATCGGGCATACTGTGATGTCCATCTTGAGCCATATCCTTTAATCGTTCATAGTCCATGTATGATTGGATATGTTCGACGGTTTTGGGATTGATTGTTCATACGCTCGAGGGATATGTTCAATAGTCGGGATGTTTTCATTGAGATGTAATATATGTGAATTGTATAATTGTCGGGAGAATAATTTATCATGTATATCTGACCCTGTATTTCGGGCGAAATACTTGTGTTGTATTTTAGGTCGAGGTAAAGGCAAGGCACGGGAAGAGCACAGTGACGGCAAAGGGTTCGATGGATACTAGTTCGGAGGCCCCATGTCTTTTATGTCCGGTTATGTTCAAACTGTGTAATGTTATTTTAATTCCGCTTTATTTACATTATTGTCTGGTTGTATTGACATTTGAAGTATATTCCATCTCCATATGGTTTGTACTTGTATTTTGGATATTGTGTATCATAAGGCCGTTGGCCATACCATTAATAAACTCCTAATCGGAGTAATGACTATTTATTGTGGTTCGGTATCACAAAATAATACTTATTTAATCGGTATTTCGATATTGCCTCGTGGGTCCCAGTGTGGGGTCCACGGCACTGTAATAGCCGCCTTTTGGGGTGTTACAGAAGATAGTATCAGAGAGTGTTGTTTTCTCTTTAAGAGTCATTGTAGAATGAACTAGTATCAAAAGACCTTCGTGTCACGTGTGACCTGTGCAAGCGCCTGACCCTACGAGCCAAATACGGTATGTACTTTACGAGCCATGATTTAATTACTGGCATGATATTGGTATTGGAATGGATCTCTTTGTTGATCTTGTTATTTCGAGGATCTGTGGCAGGATTTATCTGATTGATAATTCGAGGTAAATCCTGGATTGATTTTATTATTGAAATTATTCGACTTGACGTCGATGTATTATTCTGTGTGACACTCGTGGTGTCGATAATTCATTGTGAACTGTTTTCTCGAATATGTAATTCCTTGTTGCTATTAACTTAACATGAATTTTGATTAGTATCTTGAATTGTACTTATGGTTATCATTATGATTGATTCTTTCAGTATGGAAAAAAATCTGAGAGGTCGTGGCAGAAGGGGACGAGGCCGCGTGACGGGCCAAATCTTGATACCTCGAGCCAACAGATGCGCGAATGTGGAGCATAGTTCCGCAGGCAGTGGTTCGCCTTCTAGGGACCAATCGCACCACACTAGGCGTGAGGATGCACGTGTCGATCCTTACGTTTTTATGCAGGGCATGATGGCTCAGATGACCCAGATGGGTCAATTAATGTAAGCCATGCAAAGGGCCACTACTGGCCAGCAACAAGGGCCTCATCCTCTACCTTCTGTGCTTGGCGGACCCGTGAGTCGGATCATCAGCGACATCTCTCGCCAGCGAACTCCGACCTTTGAAGGCTCCTCCGAGCCGGCTGACATTGTACATTAGATTGAACACTTTGAGAAATTGTTCGAGATGGTGGACTTTCCCGAAAAGAATCGTGTATCCGTAGCAGCTTACTATCTTAGCAAGGGCGCTCACACCTGGTGGCTTTCAGTGAGGCCAGCTGATGGTGTATATACTTGGGAGGAATTTAAAAAACTCATGCTAGACCGTTACTATCCAGGGACACTCCTTGAGGCCAAGCTATCAGAACTGCTGAATCCGGACCCGTCTAAAGACGATGATGTACTACCTGTTGCCGAGAAATTTCAGGCACTTCTTCATTTCGCCTCGTCGATTGTCCGAATGGAGGCTGATAAGATCTAATATTTTCTCAAGAGGATTAAACCCCGAATGGGAATGCAGCTGTTGAACCACCACTGTACGACCCTACCGGAGTTCATCGAGAAAGCTCTGGAAAAAGAACTTACCGCGAAGGACATTTCCAAGAAGCAACCAAAGTCCAACAACAAAAGATCCAGGAACCAGAACCAGACTGAGAGTAACCGGGGGACATTCATGAAGCCCCAGTCATTGCCAAACCCTTCTGATCGACCACCCATGGCGTCGAAGCCAGCCGGATCGCACTCTCGAGCGGTCCCCTCATCTGTTGTGTGCTATAACTGTGGATACCAGGGGCACGTCAGCTCCAAATGCCCAAAGCCAGCCCTCGCATGCCATACTTGTGGGAAGAATGGGCATCGTGCTCATTTTTGCAGGAATGGACCCGAACGTAAACCAGTAGCATCTCATGCTCCAGTTCAGTCTTCTATCTAGGACCATGTGCCTCCATCCGCTTCTTATCAGACTACCGGGGCAAACAGGGGAATGGGTCGTGGGAATCAAAGTGGTACACATGGTGCCAGAGCTACGAAACCCGGGATTTACGAGATGAAGAAAGCTGACGACCCCGAGGCCAGCATGATTACAGGTATACTCGAGATCCACTCTCAGCCGGTGTGTGTTCTTTTTGATACCGGTGCTTCACACTCCTTTATATCTACTTCTTGTTTAAGTTGTTTGCCTCTAGACCATGTTATCAATTGTGAGCCTTATGTAATTGGTGTAGGTCACAAGTCGTCCAGGTACAAGTCTAGAGGGGGGGGGGGGGGTGAATAGACTTGTAGAAACTCTTGAACTCTTTTTCCGAAGAGTGAGTTTCTTCAGCTGATAGTCAAACAAATGACTTGGAGTCGTTTGTTCTTGGATAAGTGCGGAAGTCAGCTGATGACGAATATAAATTAATCTAATGAAACACTTTAACAATGTATGCAGCAGTTAGAGTATGATGCAGTAAAACAGTAAATAACACAGGCAGTTATAGTGGTCTCAGAGGTGGGGTAATCCTCTACTAATCCACTTTTCTCCAAACCAGTTGGAGATGAATTCACTATAATTTTCAACCAGTGATAAAGATTACAGTGATTCACAACACACTACAACAGCTTCCAACCAGTGGAATTCCGTGCCGTTGTACACACAATTGACTGCCTTGCACCTCTTGATCCTCGATCCTCGGATGCCTTTACAGTCTCTTACTTCAACCAGTGAAGTACCCCGTACTCAAGATTTAAAGACAAGAGTGTTTGTCTTCTCCAACTTAAGAGCTTCCTTGAATATGAACTTTTTGGATCTGCTCTTTTTCACGATGCTATTTGATTGCTTGAGATTGCTTTGTTTGCTTTGATCGCTAGAGTATATGTTCGCACCGGTGTTTTCTCAGATTCAAATCTTCAGATATATATAGATCACGATCTCTGAGCTTCTTCCTTGTAGCCGTTGCAAATCTGAACAAATCCGTCCGTTGGAGGGAGACTTCATTGTTTAATCTTTTCTGAACGTTGCAAGGCTGGATTCCCATTATTTAATTTTATCTTCCGACCGTTGTGAGGACTTCTGCATGTGAGCGCCGAATCTTTTGAATATAAAAGGATTAAAGTCTTCACGGTGGGTCAGGATGATTTAAATAAATCATATCTCTTGCGGGAATCACTCCAATTTGTCTCTTCACGTTGCATGTGAGCTTTCCGTAATATTTGACTTTTCAAAGCATGCTGACGTGGACTTGGAGTACAGGCTGTAGTTGAGTAGACCGATGTGCGACTTACTTCTCTGCAGTAGGTCGTCTCACTGCTCACTGTTTGAGACTTGTCTGGTCGGGTGACTTCCCGAGGTTCCTCGGTGCAGCCTGGTCAAACTTCTCGATAAATTTTAGTTGACTGTGGCTACTCGATCGAGTTTGTCCTTCTCTGATGGACTAGGCTGTACTTTAGTACTTAGCCAATTTTCAGCCTAACTAACTTTGGCCTACAGAAGACACTCATTTGGTTCTTCTTTACATTTTGCCAATTAATAAACATTTGATTTTAAATTAATGACATCATCAAAATCTAACAAGTATTCCTAACAAATTCCCCCTATTTTGATGATGGCAAAACTAAGTAAGAAATCAAATGGCCAAGTCTGCACTTAAGTGCAAGACAAAACTGAAATCAGTCTAATATTGAGACAACTGGAAAATTGTCATTCAACAGACTGTTCATAAAATTTTCTGACTTATCATTGAAATTTTACAAGAATGTTTTAAGTACAGAAAATAAAATTACAAGTAAGAAAGTAACTAAAATCATCTGCCTCTTCCTCTGCCTCTTCTAACAGGCTGCTTGGCAGGCTTGAATGGTTTGGCTCCGATAGGTCTTACCTTGACTGGAGCAAGGCCATACTTTCTTTTCACCACAAGTGCTGCGAAATCCTGCTCCTGCTGAGATCTGAATTTGTTCTCAAGGCAGACTCGCTTGATTTCCTCCTGGAGTTGTAGTTCATCAAGTTCACCATCCATGCGGATTGGTGCTTCTTCATCTCTGAATGAAGGGATCATGGGAAAAGCTTTTTGCTCCTTAGCGTGCTTCTTTAGAACGGCCCAAAGCTTAGGATGAACTTCTTCCATCCAGTTTATGAAAATCTCCTGTGGGGAGAGTTTGTCATCTTGAAGTAGTTCCCAGACATAAAAGTCTCTGATGAACTTCTTCCTAGCAGCTCCCCACATTTCAAGAGCTTCAAATGGGCAGAAATCTTCAACAAACCATAGCTCCAACCCTTCCCATTCAAGAGTAGGTTCAAAGCCGCCTCTGGTCCTTCTGCGCTTCCTTCAGCCGGTCACCTTGTCTTACGGATCTACAGTTCCTTCCTCTTCGTGCTAGAGGGTCCTTCAACTGAGGGACATCCCGCTTTTCTTACTTCGATTTCCCTCTCTTCCCCTGAATCCTCTCTTCCCCTTTTTGCCAAAGATCAATGAGGGTTGTCAATTGTTGCTCCATGCGGCTCATCCAATCGACATGCCAAAAGGCATTCTGTTGTTTGTAGGAGGAGGAGGCCGAGGATCTCTCTCTGCAGGTGTCAATCTTGGCATTAATGGTGCAAGGTCGGGAGTGACTGTGTTGACAGCAGACTCCCAATGGTGTCTCGACAATTTGGTTGATCGGCTCGGTCATGGTAGGTGATAATCGAGCCGATGGGGAGTGCTCTCCGATCCTTCAAGAATGGAGCCACTAGGCTGCAGGCTCCCGGGGCAGCCGTAGGTCGATTGAGTCTTCTCCGGGGTCACGACTGAGTCCTCTGCCCGGCTCTGCGTCTAGGCTGGTGTACCGGGGAGGTACAACAATCCTATCTGCAGCTTCATTGGTAGGCTCTGGCTCCTCCTCTGGCTCCTTTTCTCTTTCTTCCTCTTTCCCTTCTTCTTCTTCAGATTTCTCTTTTTCTCCTTCTCCAGATTTTTCTTTTTCTTCTTCTCCAGATTTTTCTTTCTCTTTTTCCTCATCTTTTTCTTTTTCTTTTTCTGCTCCTCCTTCACCTCCATCATCATGATCATCATCATCATCATCATCCTTAGCATCGTCCTTCTCCTTCTCTTCTCCTTCATCATTCTCATCATCCTTATCCTCTTCATCTTTTTCCTGCTCCACTTCTTCTCCTTCTTCTTCATCTTCTTCATCATCCACTTCTTCTGTCTTCTCAATCTCCTCTGTCTCCTTTTCAACTGGTATGTTTTCTTCAAGTTCTTTTTCTTCTTCATCCTCTTCAACCAAATTGATAATTTCATTCTCTTCATCAACTTCTTCAATCCTAATTTCCTTTTCTACTTCCTCTTCTTCCTCCTCCTCTCCAAAACTACCATCAAAAATACTGAGCATTATAGAGTGGATAAAATGGTCCATGTTTGTCTCAAAATGTGACATGAACCAGTTATCCTGGAGGAGTAAAGCTAAATCTGACTCTTTGAAAAAATCAGTCAGAACATCCTCCGTGGCTTGGGGGTATTCCCAACCACTAGTTTCAACAAAAATTTGAAAATTTGTAAAGGACATGGTTTTGAGAGTTTTCCACTCTTTAAAAATATTTACAAAGGAATGTTTTTCTGCTTGTGGCTTGACAAGCTGAAGTTGTTCAATGGAGAGATTAAAAGTATTATTTTCTAAAAGATTGAATGTGTAATCTGCTTCAGGAATAGATATAACAAGACCTGCTTCCTCTTCTTCGGTCATGTACACTCGAGGAGTAATAACAGGTACAATTCGAGTTTCGGTATCTGGTGCAGGCTGGTCCGGATGAGCTGGTGACTGAACTGATGGGCTGGCATGGTGCTCAGACTGCTCTCCTTCGCTGAACTGCAGCTTCCTTGGCCTCTTTGGAGAGGGTTCAAGTGATGACTGCAGGTTGGAAGGTCCTTCTGGGGCTGGTCCCCTTCTCTTGAATCGGATGGCGATAGGTGTATCGTCAGACTCATTCTCGGACTCGACTGCAGTTTCGATCTCAGCTGCAGGTTGGTCCGAGTCTGATAAATCGTATCTTGGACAATAGCTTGAGTCTGGCAAATCCTTCAACAACTGGGCTGCTCTCCCAGTGATTCCAACCTTCTTCTTGTCATGGTCCATGTGACCTAGCCTCTTGTTTGGGTGGAAAGGGTCAATGTTTCCCTTGGCCACTCCAGTCTGCTCCAAGAACCAACTAAGATGCGTTCCGAACGCCAACTTAGTCTTGAACTTCTTCTCTCCTTCGAGCCATTCGACCTTGTTCACCTCGCGAACAAGTTGCCTAAAAATATAATCCGCCCAATCAACTTCCTCTCGTTGAATTAACGCACCCAACACCATGAATTTTGAAGATGACAGTTGGTCATAGCTTCCTGCCATTCCCATGACTATCTTGTTTGTGATGTCCAAAGCGACTCGATAAACCCTTTTCAACTCATTTCTCTTCGCTGTAAACTTCAATTTCTCTGGGATGTTTTCGAGCTTGATCGTCTTCCACGTTTCGGCGGGTGATTGTTTAAGAGCTTCGACCGCCAAACCGCGATGTTTCATCCCGAATACAGAGCGAATCTTCTCTGTATCTATGGTGACTGGTACTCCACCGACTTTGCTCTGAATCCCGTGCTGAATCAGGTAGGCATTTCGATAAAATTCAACCACATCTTCTTTGAACAAATGTTGAGGGTTGATGTCGAGAAACGGGTAGATTCCGTTCAGCTTCATCGCCCGGGTTAAGTCGAGCATATCGAAGTCCTCTAGGTTTGCTTCCAATAGACCTTCGAAGTCGACGACCATGGAGAAGATTACTTGGTCCTTCATCGCCTTCAAGTTTGCTCCTTCAAGAGATGCCATTTCTGCAACAAAGATTTTAGGATTTTTAGTGTGTATTTTGCTCTGTAAGTTCTGGGGTTTCTGAAAGCGTAAAGAGGAAAGTGAAAGGGTTTTCTTCCTTATAAAGAAGATGAAAAGACGTTTGGATTAGTTTATTATAAATTTAAACGGTGGTACGCCTTTTCATATTCTTTTGAATTTCAAATTTGAATCGGTGGCCCCATTTAAAATTTGACGGTTGATTCTGATTGGCCACCGTAGAGGTTAATTAAATAGGCGTGTGACGCGTGTATTTAAAATTGCCACTTGGCTCATAAAATGTATATTTTAAATGCCATTTCGTTTAGCCAAAATAATATTTTAAATATGACAGATAATAATTAAAAATTTAGAGATTAGTTTAGAGAACTTAGCTGGTCTGATTTTGTTGACTGTTGACCACTCTGCAGCAGGTGAGTTTGACTTTTCGCTTGGTATTCTGTACAGCTAAGTTGCTTCGTCTGGCCTTCGTCTTCGCCCGCATCACCAGCCGATTCTCGGGGTCCGTCCTTCCTTCAACTTGCTTCAGAACTAGATTCCCAATCTAGTAATCCAAGGTCTCTGCTCAGCTCTAGGAATCTTTCTTCGGCGGGGTTTGGTGAAGATGTCGGCTATTTGGTAGTCTGTCTTTGACTCTTTCAACTCTAACCCTTTTGTTAAGCACATCGTCTCGAATGAAATGGTGCTTAACGTCAATGTGCTTCGTCCTTGAGTGCAAAACCGGATTGTTGGTTATTGCAATAGCACTATTGTTGTCACACCATATTGGAACTTCGTTGGCAATAATATTGTAGTCCCTTAACTTGTCCGATCCATAGAATTTGTGCACAATGACTACGCAACTAGGTATTCGACTGTAGTGGAGATAGAGTTAGAAACTCGCTTCTTGCTAAACCAGATATCGATCTGGTTCCTAGGAATTGACACGTTCCACTAGTGCTCTTCCTGTTGATTTTGCATCCGGCGAAATCCGCATCTGAGTATCCTGATAGCTCGAAGTTGTCATCCTTGGGATACCATAGTCCAACATTAATGGTAGACTTTAGGTACTTGATTATTCTCTTGGCTGCATCTAGGTGTGATTGCTTTGGCTTGGACTGGAATCTTGCACAAACTCCAACTGCATATGATATGTCTGGCCTGCTTGCAGTTAGGTACAGAAGAGATCCGATGAGTCCTCTGTAGTGGGTTGAGTCCACTGATATTCCTGCCTCGTCTACATCCAGGTGAGTACTTGTGCTCATTGGAATTCTTGCGGGTTTGGCTGATTCCATTCCATATCTCTTGATGAGATCTCGGGTATATTTTGCTTGGTTGATGAAAATTCCTTTTTCCATCTGCTTAACTTGTAATCCGAGAAAGAAGTTAAGCTTTCCCATCATACTCATCTCAAATTCTCCTTGCATGAGGTTGGAGAATTTCTCGCATAGTTCTGGATTGGTTGACCCGAATATGATGTCATCCACATAAATCTGAACTATTAATATGTGGCCTACGTGCTCCACTCTGAATAGGGTCTTGTCCACTTTTCCTTTGCAAAATCCATTTTTCTCAAGAAACACAGACAGTGTTTCATACCATGCTCTCGGTGCTTGCTTGAGTCCATAAATAGCCTTCAACAGCTTATAGACTTTGTCTCCTTTGACAAAACCTGGGGGTTGCTCTACATAGACTTCTTCTTCTAGGATTCCATTAAGAAACGCACTTTTTACATCCATTTGGTAGACTTCAAAATCCTTGAATGCAGCATATGCGAGGAATAGTCTGATGGCTTCTAATCTTGCAACAGGTGCATAAGTTTCATCAAAATCTATTCCCTCACACTGTGCATAACCTTTTTCTACGAGTCTGGCTTTATTCCTAACAACAGCTCCGTCTTCATCACTCTTGTTTTTATACACCCATTTGGTGCCAATAACTTTCTTGTGATCAGGTCTGTCTGTTAGTTCCCAAACTTTGTTTCTTTCCATCTGCTCCAATTCCTCTTGCATGGCATTAATCCATGAATAATCTTCCAAGGCTTGTTCTGTGGTCTTGGGTTCAATTTGTGACATGAAACATGAGAACATCGCCATTCCTGCTGGTAGAGTTGACTGTCTTGTCTTGACTCCATCAGTCAACTTTCCGATGATTTGCTGAATTGGATGATCCTTAAGCCATTTGGGGATCTCGTCCTCTTCTGGGTTTGTTCCCCCTGTTGGATTGCTCTGGTGGTTATCTGCATCTGCTGGATTCTGGTCTGCAACTGGATCAGCTACCGCCTTGTCATCTGCAGCTTGGTTCTGAACTGCAGATGAGTCTTTGTCTGCTCCGGCTGGGTCTTCTTGGCAAAGAATCGGATCAGATAGGTTTGGTGATCCTGTCTGATCTGCAGTTGGGTCTTCATCAGCTGCAGTTGGGTCATCAGGCTGATCTGCAGGTGAGTCCACCATTCCAGTGTCATGTACAATGACTTCTTCAAGGTTTGCTGACTTGAGCTTGTTCTCAATTTGCTCAAGTTGTTTCCTGTACTCAACAGTAGATTCATCAAAAACAACATGGGGTGTTTCCTCCACAACTAAGGTTCTTTTGTTAAAAACTCTATATGCCTTGCTTCTTTGGGAATATCCCATAAATAGACCATCATCAGTTTTAGCATCAAAGGCATTTAGCTGTGTTTTACCGTTGTTGTGGATGAAACACTTACAACCAAAAACATGAAAGTAAGCAACAGTAGGAGTTCTATTATTCCAAACCTCATAGGGAGTTTTGCCATGTCTCCCTACTATCATACTCCTGTTCTGGGTGTGGCAGGCTGTGTTGACAGCTTCAGCCCAGAACCTCTTGGGTAGGTCTGCTTCTGCAATCATGGACCTTGCTGCTTCCTTCAGGGTTCTGTTCCTTCTTTCAGCAACACCATTCTGCTGGGGCGTCCTGGCTGCAGAGAGCTCGTGCTGGATCCCATTCTGATCGCTGAAATCAGTTATCGCCTTGTTGAGAAACTCTCCTCCTCTATCTGATCTGATCTTGATTATGGAGAGGGATTTCTCATTCTGGATCCTTCTCAGCAGCTCAGGTAACTTGGTCAAGGTTTCACTTTTCTTGTATAGAAAAATGATCCAAGTGTACCTTGAATAATCATCTACAATCACAAGAGCATGCTTTCTGCCGCTCAAAGTCCTTGGCTTGATAGGACCAAATAGATCCATGTGGAGTAGATCTAAGATCCTTGTTGTGAGCGTTGTAGGCTGCACTGGCTTGAACGACGCCTTGGTCTGCTTTCCCTTCTGACATGCATCACAGAGTGCTTCCTTCTTGAATGCTTCATTTGGAAGTCCTCTGACTAGCTTCTGAGAGCTAATCTTGTTGATGGCTTTGAAGTTCAGGTGACATAGTCTTTTATGCCACAGCCATCCATTCTCAGCTACAGTCTTGGATAGAAAACAGGAGTTAGGTGTTCCTGTGTTCCAATCAATCATGTATACATCTCTTCTTCGGAAACCTTGTAGCTTTATTTCTCCAGATAAGATGTCTATCACCATACACTTCAAGATGGTGAAGACTACTAGATTCTTCTCGTCGCAGAACTGGCTTATGCTCAGGAGGTTGTATTTGAGACCTTTGACATAATGGACTTTGGATATGACAATGTTTCCTCGGTGCAGCTCTCCAAAGCCTTTTGTTTGTCCTCTAGAGCTATCTCCAAAGGTTACATCGGGACCTCTTTCTTTGATGTATTTGGTCAGCATCTTCTTGTTCCCGGTCATGTGTCTTGAGCATCCAGAGTCTACAAACCATTCTTCTCCTCCAAAATTTGAGCTTGAGGAGATGTGGTTGTAGTCCTTCCACCTTTTCTGCAATTAAACAAGCAGTGATTTAGGTACCCAAATTTGTGTGGGTCCTTTGGGGTTAGTGGGTTTCCTGGAGAATTGATTTCTCCTTGGATTATAGGAATTATTATTATAACCCTTAAAAGGTGCCTGTGGTCGAGGTCTAAATCTCCTGGTTGGATTGTATACCGGATATTCCTCAAAATAGTGTGGGCCATTTCTAAATCTAGGCTGAGACCATTTATTAAACCTTTGTGGTCTCCACACTTGTTCGTTTTGGTAATTAGGGTAACCTTGAGGTTTCCATCTGCCCCTCCCATTGTGAAATCTATTTTTAGGGAGTTGTTGGTAATAGTGGGCATGTTGTGCAAGCTTTGCTTTTGCACAGGCCATTGCCTAGTCGCCTGTCTAGGTGGTCATGCAGTGTAACTCGATTGCAGCCTAGACATTTGACTTGGCTGTTGCCTGTTTTTGAAAGTCGGTTTATACACAGGCTCAGCGGTCGAGACCATTGTTTCTCCCTTGATAAACTTGGTTTCAGAACTAGAGGGAGTGTGAGAATCATATCCAAGGCCTGATTTGGTATATAATGACCTTTTATAAGTACACAATTCGCCCAGAGTTGAAGACGCCTTCAGGGAGGTTATTTCCTGCGCTGAGTTTTATTTAATCGTGCCTTAGTAAACTCGGCTTTGGCATGAGCAAGTGCGGTGACTTTTCTTTAAGTAAAATATTTAGCGGTCTATCTCGGTTGTATTGGCACTTGCAGTTTACAAAATCAACAGATTTGTCTCACCTTATTTAAATCTAAATTTGAGTTTTTCAAATCATTTTTCAAATTGCTATTCTCATCTTGTACTGAGTCTTCTCTCTTGATACTGACTTGGTGTGCGATTTAAGTGTTTCAAAATCTTTGAATAATTGATTTACCGATTCATGTAAATCCATATCTTGCGACATGGTGAGCTATTATTTGAACCGGTAGGTTTAGAGGTTACCTCTTCATCACCCAAGTTTGCCATCGTGCAATCATATTCCTCGTCGTCATCGAGAAAAGAATCCGCCGCTTGATTCGACATGCTCCTGGTCTTCTCCGATGAGAGCTTTTCTTCTGTCTTCCTTTACGCCCACCTCCTTCTTGGTTTCATCCTTCTTGAGCTCGGGACAATCCATTTGGATGTGTCCTATTTTATGACAAATTGTAGCATTCAACTTTCCGACTTCCAAATTTCTCGGTTCCTTCCGGGATTCTCCTTGTAGTTTTTCTTATACTTGGAGTAGTTCTTTCAAATTGCTGAACCTTTGCATAATGAAAGCCATTTCCTCCTCAAAATCTAGTGGGTTTGGAGGTTTCACATCGATAAGCTCTTAGCGGGGACTCGCCGCAAATGCGATTCCCTTCTCTGTGCTCGATTGAGGATGAGCTTGGAAGCTCGAACTCATAAGCCTTTAGATCGAGAACAGCTCTGAATCTTTATCTTATTCAGTCTTTGGACTCTCTCATAGCTCTGACCTTCATGCTCCATTCGGGATTGAGTGATCTGAGGACCTTGAGTGCCATTTCCCTGTTGCCATAAGTTTTGCCCAGGGAGTTGATCTCGTTGATAATTTCGGTGAACCTTGTGTCCACTTGGTCTATTGATTCACCATTCTTCATTTTAAAGTTGTCAAACTTTTGGATAGCTATTGACAACTTGTTCTCCTTGATCAGCTCCGTTCCTTCACACATTAGAGCTAATGTGTCCCAAATTTCTTTGGCATTCTTACAATTTTTGATCTTGACCATTGTGGATTTGTCAAGAGTTAGGTATGGCACATCTCTGGCCCTGTTGTCAAGATTGGCCAGCTTTCTCTCTTCGGGGGTCAGCTCCGTTCTCTTCTTGGGAATCTTTTCGGGCCTCCCAGCTGCGATCTCCTTGGCTGTGTTGTCCTTCTCGAAAATGAATGGACCGTCTTCAATGATGCACCACATGTCGTCATGGATTGAAGATAAATGTGCATGCATTCTTATCTTCCAGAGATCATACTCGTCAACTGAAAAGACAGGTAGTCTAGAGTGCATGTGTTCCATTATAACGTGAGAGATAAGATATATATCTTAATATAGATCAGTTCGTGAAAAAATGAACCAACCTCTCTCGATACCACTTGTAGGTCACAAGTCGTCTGTACAAGTCTAGAGGGGGTGAATAGACTTGTAGAAACTCTTGAACTCTTTTTCCGAAGAGTGAGTTTCTTCAGCTGATAGTCAAACAAATGACTTGGAGTCGTTTGTTCTTGGATAAGTGCGGAAGTCAGCTGATGACGAATATAAATTAATCTAATGAAACAGTTTAACAATGTATGCGGCGGTTAGAGTATGATGCAGAAAAGCAGAAATAACACAGCGATTATAGTGGTCTCGGGGGTGGGGTAATCCTCTACTAATCCACTTTTCTCCAAACTATTGGAGATGAATTCACTATAATTTTCAACCAAAGGATAAAGATTACGGTGATTCACAACACACTACAACAGACTTCCAACCGGTGGAATTCCGTGCCGTTGTACACACAATCGATCGCCTTGCACCTCTTGATCCTCGATCCTCGGATGCCTTCTGATCTCTTACTTCAACCAAAGAAGTACCCCGTACTCAAGATTTAAAGACAAGAGTGTTTGTCTTCTCCAACTAAAGAGCTTCCTTGAATATGAACTTTTTGGATCTGCTCTTTTCACGATGCTATTTGATTGCTTGAGATTGCTTTGTTTGCTTTGATCGCTAGAGTATATGTTCGCACCGGTGTTTTCTCGATTCAAATCTTCGGATATATATAGATCACGATCTCTGAGCTTCTTCCTTGTAGCCGTTGCAAATCTGAACAAATCCGTCCGTTGGAGGAGACTTCATTGTTTAATCTTTTCGAACGTTGCAAGGCCGGATTCCCATTATTTAATTTTATCTTCCGACCGTTGTGAGGACTTACGCATGTGAGCGCCGAATCTTTTGAATATAAAAGGATTAAAGTCTTCACGGTGGGTCGATGATTTAAATAAATCATATCTCTTGCGGGAATCACTCCAATTTGTCTCTTCACGTTGCATGTGAGCTTTCCGTAATATTTGACTTTTCAAAGCATGCCGACGTGGACTTGGAGTACTAGGCCGTAGTTGAGTAGACTGATGTGCGGCTTACTTCTCTGCAGTAGGTCGTCTCTACTGCTCACCGTTTGAGACTTGTCCAGTCGTGTGACTTCCCGAGGTTCCTCATTGCCGATCTGGTCAAACTTCTCTGATAAATTTTAGTTGACCAGGGCTACTCTGACTGGAGTCGGCTGTCCTTCTCTGATGGACTAGGCTGTACTTTAGTACTTAGCCAATTTTCAGCCTAACTAACTTTGGCCTACAGAAGACACTCATTTGGTTCTTCTTTACATTTTGCCAATTAATAAACATTTGATTTTAAATTAATGACATCATCAAAATCTAACAAGTATTCCTAACAATTGGTCTACCGATGGTAGAAGAATTGTTGGAAATCATGAAGTCCAGGACTGTCCGATTCGGATGAACGACCGTGAGTGGTTGTCAAATTTGATTGTAGTCGATTTACCTAAGGATGATATAATCATGGGTATCGATTGGATGGATCCTCATGATGCCATACTTAGTGTCCGCAAGCGGATGGTAACCGTCACTTTTGATGATGGTTTCGAGTGTATTTTTCGAGGTGATAATCCCAGCTGTTCCGGGAGAGTCATCAGCACTATGAAAGTAGTGAAACTGCTTAATCAATGGTGTATTGGTTATTGGTGATACATGACCAAAACAACAGATCGACCAGTCGAATTGGACGACATTTCGGTAGTCCGAGACTACCCAGACGTATTTCTAGACGAGTTGCCAGGTTTACCTCCACATCGTGAGGTGGAGTTTATCATTGAGTTAGAGTCAGGTACGTCCTCGCTTTCAAAAACGCCGTATCGTATGGCTCCAATTTAGATGCAGGAGTTGAAGAACCAACTTGAGGAGTTGACTGAAAAGGGCTATATTCGACCTAGTGCGTCCCCTTAGGGAGCACCAGTGTTATTTGTACGGAAGAAAGACGGATCTTTGCGTTTATGTATTAATTAGCGTGAGCTGAACAGGGTAACCATCAAGAACAAATATTCGTTGCCTTGTATTGATGATTTATTGGATCAACTTTAGAGAGCTGCTGTGTTTTCTAAGATCGATTTAAGGTCCGATTATCATCAGTTGAGGATTCGAGAGTCTGACATTTCGAAGACAGCCTTCCGTACTCGCTCAGGGCATTATGAGTTTGTGGTGATGCCATTTGGATTGACTAATGCACCAACTGTATTCATGGAGTTGATGAATCGATTTTTTATTAACTATCTCGATCGCTTTTTAGTCGTTTTTATTGATGACATTCTGATTTACTCTCGTGACCACGACGAGCATGAACGTCATCTCCACCAAGTTCTCGATGCGTTGGGGTGGGAACAACTTTATGGGAAGTTTTCTAAATGAGAAATATGGATGCCTGAGGTTATCTTTCTTGGGCATGTGATATCAGCCGAAGGAGTGAGAGTGGACCCACAGAAGACAGAAGTCATTCGAGATTGGCTACCTCAGAAGAACATGAAGGAAGTTCGTAGTTTCCTCGGCCTAGCAGGTCACTACCGACGGTTCGTAGAAGGATTTTCCAAAATTGTGCAACCGATGACTAACCTACTGAGGAAGGATAAGAAGTATTTGTGGTCAGAAGCATGTCAACAAAGTTTGGATGAGCTCAAGAGTCGATTGATTTCAGAACCTTTCTTGGTTCTACCAAAAGGAACGGAAGGATTCGTGGTGTATAGTGACGCGTCAAGGCAGGGCCTTGGATGTGTACTGATGCAGGAATGGAAAGTGATTGCCTTTGCATCGAGACAATTGCGACCCTATGAAGATAACTATCCGACCCATGACTTGGATCTAGTATCCGTGGTGTTTGCCTTGAAAATATGGCATCACTATCTGTATGGAGTTACCTGTCAGATCTTTACTGATCATAAGAGCCTGAAGTACATTTTTACTCAGAAGGAGTTGAACATGAGATAGAGAAGGTGGCTAGAATTAATCAAATATTATTATATCGAGATCCTTTATCATCCGGGCAAGGCAAATGTGGTTGTCGATGCCTTGAGCAGTAAGATAGTGCAGGAGCAGATGCTTAGCTGCTTGACAACTCAGATGGAATTGCAGTTAGATATCATGCGGTCGGAGATTGAAATTTGGTTACAGCGTGTTCAGGGACAACTTTGCACACTTGAGATTTCTTTGTCTCTTGATGATATAATCCGATCGAATCAGGTTAAGGACCCATTCTTATCTTGAGTTCAGGATGAAGTAACTCAAGGGAAAGCCCCTGGATTTGTGATCCACGAGGATGGATTCATACGCTTCAGGAATCGAGCGTGTGTACCCGCAGACGAAGAGTTGAGAAACTTTATCATGAGAGAGGCCCATGCTACCCTGTAAGATGTATAAGGATTTGAAACAATATTATTGGTGGGGGAATATGAAACGTGAGATTGCCGAATTCGTTTCAAGATGTATAACCTGTCAGCAGGTTAAAATTGAGCACCAGCGACCCGCAAGAATTCAGAAACCGCTCCTGATTCCCGAGTGGAAATGGTAGGACATATCGATGGATTTTATCACTAGCTTTCCGATGAGTCATCGAGGAATGAATACGATTTGGGTGATCGTGGACCGTCTAACCAAATCAGCCCACTTTTTGGAGATTAAGGACACGTGGGGTACCGAGAGATTGGCCCAGCTATTTATTAAAGAGATTGTAAGGTTACACGGTACCCCCGAGAGTATTGTATCGGATCGTAACGGGCGATTCGTGTCGCACTTCTGGAAGGTAGTTCATCATGCGATGGGCACGCAGTTGAATTTTAGTACGGCTTTTCATCCGCAGACCGATGGTCAGTCTGAAAGAACTATACAAACTCTACAGGACATGTTGAGGGCGTGTGCTCTTGATTGGAAGGACGATTGGGAAAACCAACTACCTTTGGTGGAGTTTACTTATAACAATATTTGGCATGCTTCAATTCAGATGGCTCCGTATGAGTCATTGTATGGCCGTCACTATAGATCCCCTTTGTGTTGGGACGAACTATCAGAATCTCTGGGTACGGAACCCGATATGTTGTTAGCAGCCAGTGAGAAGATCGCTCTGATTAGGAGTCGTTTGTTAACGGCTCAAAGACGACAGAAGTCCTACGCAGACCACTATCGACGACCACTTGAGTTCGAGGTTGGTGACCATGTACTAATGAAGGTGTTTTTCGTTTTGGGAAGAGAGGCAAGCTGAGCCCGAGGTACATTGGGCCGTTTGAGATTTTGGAGCGTGTAGGTGATCTAGCCTATCGACTAGCTTTGCCACCTGCTTTGAGTCGGATTCACAACGTGTTTCATGTATCCCAGTTGAGGAAGTATGTTGCTGATCCGAGTCATATACTTCAGTTCGAAGATATTGAAATAGCATAGGATCATTCATACGAGGAGCGTCCTATACAGATACTCGAGAGGAGGATCATACAGTTGCGGAACAAGATGATTCCCCTACTGAAGGTTCAGTGGTCATGACAAGGAGTCGAGGAGGCTATGTGGGAAACCAAGGATAGCATGCAAGTGAGATATTCCGAATTATTTACCCCTTAGTTTCGAGGACGAAACTCCTTTTAAGGGTGGAATATGTAATATCCAACTGTAATTCTTCATCCTTACTGTTGTATTGTTCAGATAATTTGAATATCATTGAATCATGTTGCATTTATTATATGACTAATGTCGAGATGTTACGGAATTGAGTTAGTTATCGTTGTTATTCACTTTATGTTTGTTGGTTTAATGTTAATTGGAGAGTTGCATTTTGGACCTATTCTGCTGGTGTAGCATACACTACATAGTTTTATTAATGTATGTTAAGCTTGTGCCTTAACGTACATTATTCATTATCTGTTGCATACATTAAGTGGGAATCTAACATCAGTTGACTTCCGCACGTGAGGCTGTTATCCGTTGCCATGCACGTGAAGGGTGATTGGGCTGTCGTGTCGGTCACAATCAACCATATTTAGCGTATGTAATAACTTTTCTTTAGCGTACGTAAATGGCAACGGATATTTTTAGGTCCAAATGAATACTTTTAACACATGGAAGTGTAGGGTGTCGTCTTACTAAATTCAATATCGTCTTCCATGCGTTCTTGATATAACACTTCGATATTTTGAGATAGTAAAACTATTCAAATGGAATGTAGGGTGTCGTCTTACTAAATTCAATATCGATAATTATATGGATGTGTTATTGAGTGAAATGTATATCATTCAAGGTTGATTGTTCGAGTAACCGATATTAGTCGAGGACCGTTCATTCGTTTCGACAAGGGAGGATTATTCTCAACTCTGTATTGAGGCAAGTTATCTTGCTTGGTTTTAATGATGATTAGATTTTTGTGATGTTTATACGTCTCATGTATATGAAATGTTTATGGTTTTTGTGACTCGTAAATTGATATTGTCCTTGACGTTGGTCCGTTTTTCATCATGGGATTGCATTCCCAATTATGTCACTTTGAATTGTTGATCTTGTTGGTCCTCATGTCACTTCGGTGAGTTTTCTTGATCCTTAATCGGATATGTGATTTGTTGAATTCGTTATCATGCTGTATCGTGACATATCTAGAATCATATATGCGTGCCGATTGGTTATTGTGTAGTATTTTTAGCCGGGCACTTATATAGTCATACGTGGATATTTTCCATATTGGACTGTGCACACGAGACGTAGTTTGTGAGGTTAATAAGGTACATTGTCACACGTATATTCTGGATTCCATATACGGGGTGGACATGTACACGGACACATTTCCGGATCGGGCGTACTATGATGTCCATCTTGAGCCATATCATTTAATCGTTCATAGTCCATGTATGATTGGATATGTTCGACGGTTTTGGGACTGATTGTTCATACGCCCGCGGGGTATGTTCAATAGTAGGGATGTTTTCTTTGAGATCTAATATATGTGAATTGTATAATGTCGGGAGAATCATTTATCATGTATATCTGACCCTGTATTCTGGGTGAAATACTTGTGTTGTATTTTAGGTCGAGGCAAAGACAAGACACGGAAAGAGCACGGTGACGGCGAAGAGTTCGAAGGATACTAGTTCGGGGGGGCCCATGTATTTTGTGTCCGGTTATGTTCAAACCGTGTAATGGTACTTTAATTCCGCTTTATTTACATTATTATCTGGTTGTATTGACATTTGAAGTATATTCCATCTCCATATGGTTTGTACTTGTATTTTGGATCCTGTGTATCATAAGGTCGGCCATATCATTAATAAACTCCTAATCGGAGTAATGACTATTTAATGTGGTTCGGTATCACAAAGTAATACTTATTTAATCTGTATTTTGATATCGCCTGGTGAGTCCCAGTGTGGGGTCCACAGCACTGTAATAGCCGCCTTTTATGGTGTTACATATCTTCCTCCCAAACTTTGTCCCTCTTCACTTCTAAGCCTATTCCAGACCCTTCCACCTTGGTTGAGACCTTGATGGTTCGATTAAAAGCTTGAGGTTTGAAATCCTTGATGTTTCTTGAAGTGTTTGAATGTTGTGGTTCTTCTTCAAGAGTTATGTTTGTAACACCCCCAGAATACGTTAGGAAATGTGACACGCCGTAGACCCTTATCACAAGGATCTACCAGGCTGAACTCAAAAAGACTACTCAATGATTGACCGACCAGGGTCAAAATTAATTACAAAGCAGACCGACAAGGTCATTAAAAAATTCAGAAACTAACTAAATTTACTTCTCAATGACATTAATAAACTTGAACACAGAAGGAATGACAACTTAATTTAATGAATGAAAACTACACCTATGCAAGGGTGGATACTCGACCGAAAGAGAAATACCAACCAAAATGAAACAAAAGAAAAAGACTCTGACTCTTGTGTTATTAGCATCGTCGTCTTTCATCTCCTTCCAAGTCAATCCCGTGACTGCTCCCGAGCTGCCAAAACCTGAGCGCATAATAGGCATCCACCCCCCGAAAACTCGGGGGTTAGCAAACTGGAATTTTACTAGTGCAAGTACATAATATACAAGATATACGGACAATAACAACACAAAACTCAACAGCCGCGAAGCCTTAACACAAACCACACATTCCCATAGTCAACACAGAATAGCACTCGCATACGCATGGTGAAAGATAATCACATAGTCATATTCTCTTTACGGAACATAACACCAATGAAACTTTAAACGAGCCCAAGGAGTCAAAAGATTTAATTTGAAAATCCCTTTTTATAAAAGGAAAATTATTTTGATAAGATAGTTTGAAACATTATTATTGACTCGGGCGGTCTTGGGGTTTTGAAAATCGAATGGGAATACTTTTAGAAAATAACTTCAAAAGCTCTCGGTTCCTCGACACAACATGTGGAAAACAATTTGCAAGAAAACCATTACAACATTATACGGGGTCCTCGACCCAATTTATAAAACACTATCACAAGCGAATCATTACAACATCTCACGGGGTTCTCTGCCCAATCCAAATAATATCATCACGAGATCAAATCTCAACATCCCACGGGGTCCCTGGCCCAATACACAGAATAATCATCACAGTACAATCAAAGGCACAGCCTCTCATTCGACAAATCCTGCTCAAGACCCATGATTAATTAACCCTCGGAGATCTCGTCAAATATCCTTGGTTAATTAACCCTGATACCAACATTTAAAATAAGTTGAAACAAACTTTCAGAAACAAGAATTGCGGTCTATATCAAGACCAACATTTTAAAGCGAGTTGGAAGAACTTTGAATTACGAAAATCATTTGGTAACGGGGTCTTAGCTATCACTCAAATATCCGTTACCAATAAGTCTGCCAGGCGCCTCCCTTAAACACATGTGTACCGGCGTTCACTCCACTATGTTGGCCGCCCCTTGAACATGTCATCGCACCGGCGATCACTCCCACAAGAGTCGCCCCTTGCACGCACATCAGGTAACACCAGTGTTCAACACTCATATGGAGCCGCACATTGCAGCGTACACCAGGTCGGAGTACACGCCCCGCCCTCATAGGTTCCCAGATACGACGTTTCTCACAACAAGTATCCACATTGATTCAAATAGCAAGCACATAGACAAACATTACAACAATTATCAACTCAGTACACCAAGTCACACAAATTATCCGTCAGTCCATAACCACACATCTAAACACTATCACGCACGTTATCAATCAAAACTCAATCACAATAAGCCTTCAGGCATAAGCAACTAACGTCGCACATATATCCCTATATTGCAACTCAACCGAATATATATATATATATATATATAACCTTACTATATTATATCTATAAGTATAGTTCATCCATCAATCCAAGTTTAGTACGTCAACTAGTGTTAGCATTCATCACTTGGCATTCACTGATATAGGCATATATATCAATATATGTATATACTTACATATATATATATATCCGTATAAATTCATACACTTCGACAACAATGATTTCACGTGGTTACAATTCGTATATCAAGGTACTTGCCTCAAATCCAAAGCACGCGAAGCAACGGGAAAGCTCGGTCGGAAACCCTCGGACACCTATAATCCCCTGGCCATAAACAACGAAGATACGATTACAATGAGAATCAAGACCAAAAAGAATGGAGATTGCAACAAACTATCGAAGGAAAGTTCATTCGAACATTTGATCGAACATCAAATGTTCACAACACCTCAAACACACTCAAATCACCCTTCAGGTTGAACCGAACCGAAGATATGGATATACAATCCATAAAACATGTTTAATAACAACATCTAACACCAATCAATTTATCAAAATCGGATGGAAAACGAAATCAAGAATAAAATCCCCAAAAGGTCAATTATAGGGAATCAAGAAAAATACTTTGATCCGGTGAAGAACAAAGGATTAAATGATGTTAAATACATGAATACTACTAATATTAATCATACCCATAATGAATTAATCAACGACACGGAACGAATCGAACACCTAGGGTCACAGCTTAAAGATTTACTCGGTTATCACAACTATTATATAACCACGGGTCATGCAAATCCATCAATAAAAGTATTATTCTTACTCATCAAGTAACGAATTCCAGAGGCCTCAAACGATCGTACCTTCCATCACACAAATACAATACGTACTCCTCAAGTAACGAACTCCAGAGGCCTCGTCAGACCCTACTGGGTACCCATATATAATGTTTGTACTCATCAAGTAATGAACTCCATAGGCCCCGTCGGACCCTGCCTGGTTCCACACAAATACCGTTCGTACTCATCAAGTAACAAACTCCAGAAGCCATGTCGGTCCCTACCTGGTTCCATAGATCAACACAACAATCCACAACACATATCAATAACACCACGTTCGCATACCACAAAGAGATATACTTCTCGAGCAACACCAAATAGCACTACCTCCTTATAAATGAGTTAGATAAACAATACAACCGATATCACACAACATCACAATACTCATTGATAAGTACACATATCCACACACACACACCTTGCCGAAAGGATATAACTTTAAGTCCACTAGCGATATAGTCGCACACAACAGTACCACACGAAAACAAGGCATTCCAATATACAACACTAAAATACATTCTCAGAATGATACATTCATTTACAAACACATGAGTTGATTTTGAAGAGAACCTTTATCGAGAAGATACCGATTCTCTTGAAGGTTCATTAAAACATTCAAATTGCACACATAATTAATCACCAACTACTATACCTACGAAATACAAAGTATATGGGCAAGATACTTGCCTCGAAAATCGAGACACAAATACTCCGGTGAACACGGCTTGATCGGTGAACCACGAAAACCGACAACCTCCGAAAAAACAACGGAAACACGATCACTACATATATAGAAACCAATTACAATGGTAAACGCACCCAACACCCGAAGGGAAAAACCATTGAGTCATTTAATTGAACATTAAATGTTCACGGTTCCTCAAGAACACCAAAATCATCAACCACGAATTGGAATTATGAATATACAATCCATAGAATGTGATTAATAACAATGTTTAATAATGATCGATTCATAAAAACCGGACTAGAAATGAGATCAAGAACAAAATCCCCCAAAAGGTCAACTTTAGGGAAATCAAGAAAATACCTCGATCCGACGAAGAACAATGGATTAAATGATGTTACAATCACCTAAGACCGTCCAAAAACACTATGGAATTAAGTAAAATCGACCAAGAATCCAAGGCCTTGCCTCACGCAACCGTAGACCGCGAGAAGAAGAGAAGAAAGGGAGAAATAGGGTGAAAACCCGTCGCCCAGATATTTAATAGCTGGACATGTTACGGCCATAACACATAGGGCATTACGGCGGTAACCCAGCTCTCGGGTTTTCTGCCCGAAATGCAGGGGTGTATTACGGCCGTTATCAATAATCCATTACGGCCGTAACACCAATCACCTTACGTCCGTAACATATTGCAGGTTGCGGCCGTAACCTGCATTCTGGCAGCAGATTCTATTCTGCTGTCCGAATAGCCCCGAACGACCTTGAAATGCAACGACTCGAAATATGCAACGTAACGCTTACAAAGAATTCTCAACAACGAACAAAAGCGTTAAACGAACATGCGATTCCAACAATCCGAAGGTAGGTAAAAATGAGTACGTAAGTGAGTATCCAAAACTTTGGGAAATTACAAAATGGCCCAAATGTCTGAAAAATCACGATACGAGATCGAATAATAATTCCGAAGTTCATAACACGACCATAAAAGTTAAATGAGATTGTAGTAACGTCAAAACAGCAGTTCCGAGAAAGACTCATACGAACCGAACCCAAATGCGGAAGAGTCGCCCTAATATGCTAATTAATCCGAAACAATATCAAAATATGCTCGAATGACAAAAGGTGCAGAACAAAACATGCTCAAAATATGTCAATAAACACAAGTAATTCGCTAGAATCTAAAATTACATAGTTGAAAAACACGGGTATTACATTCTAGCCCCTTAAAAGAAGTTTCGTCCCTGAAACTTGAAACAGCGAAAACCAGGCAACAACAAAGCAAGTAATCGATAGATAACATCTCTCAAGGACCTCTCAGAGTCGATCCCGATACTGGCGCTGAAGTTTGAGTCGTGATTGAACCAGATACCATCTCGTAGTACTGAACTCGATGTCCCTCGTGTCCACAATTATAACAAGTCATCGACAGTTTCTTACAATTCGCACGCTCGTGGCCCGAAACATTACAGTGAAAGCACCTAGGCAAGTTACCAACAATTAGCAATACTGGCCTGGATCTCTATGATCTTCCAACTGACCCAAAAGGCTCCACAACTGATTGATGCGACGGTTGAGGTCTAGGAATCCCAGTCCCCATACTTCCCGATGAATCATCAGAAATCTTCGGCTTCTTCGTCCCAGTTGTAGGCTCTACCGACAATAAAGCCATCTCAAATGCCAAGGCTCGATCTTGATAATCTTTTAGATTGGTACATATAAAAGGATCCATACACTACCGAACACGAGGTTTCATACGCATATCAAAATAACGAACCTTGTCCGCTTCACTTTTCACTTGATCCCGAACATAACATTGTTGCCGATTATAATCGACTATAGCCTAGACTATCGACACGTCTTGGGGCATAGCCGAGAAAAACTCAATAATTCTACGCTCTCGAACAGGCGATGGACAGTATTCGGGCCTCCATGATAGACTTGAACTTGACCCAAGTAGCTGCACGCTCATTAAGCGCTACAGCCTCCCACCAGTCTGCAGCTTCCTTGTCGAGGAGATACTGAGCAATGGGTACCCACCTTTCATTAGGACAGGTCACAGCATCAAAGGTTCTTTCCAACTGGACGAGCCAATTCTCCCAACCTATCAAATCTGAGGAACCTGCAAAACGAGGCGGATGCATTCTCATCACATCCTGAAGCCACGTACTAGCTCCGTCGATCCCATCTGAATGCTCACTCCGGTGCATACCTTGATTCATTTGTGCCAACTGGTTTTCTACCTGTTGAAGGATGGCGGCGGTGCAACATCAACATTTCCTCTAGTTGTTTGCCCCTGATCACGCGATTGGTCATCCTGACCATCGGTATTGGACGGATTGGCACTCGACAACGAACGGGTCACCTCAACACGCTCTTGATTATGTCCACAACTACGACCACTACCTCGGCCTCGGCCCCTCGACATACTAAACAGGCAACCGTTCAATACAATGAAACAAAACATTGCAAAACAACATATCTAAATGCCAACTCACTAAAAATATCCACGCAAGACAACAATATTAGCACAACAAAAATATTCGCTCCGGATATTGCACAAATTCAAGAAGTACTACCGCAACAAATAGAAATTATAGTCGTAACTAACAAATCACATGACCATATCAACAGAAAACTTACGGCCATTACTGTTAGGAGTATGCCCTCGAATGCCACTCAGAGGATGTTGAGTGAGGGCATTGTACTTGTAATTATGTAAATCATTAATATAATTCAATGGATGTTTCTTTATTTACTGGCAGTTACTGGCATTCCTAACACGTAAATATACATATAGAAACTAGTCCATGTATTTGGGAGCAAAACGTTCCACTCCTTATTGGATAAGGGGGTCGGAACTAGAAAGATTTATAGCTCAAATACTTAATCGTTTGCAAGTCGATGAAACTTGACTGGGCGTTAAGTTTATGTGAAGACTTGTATGACGTGTTCTTTAACTTGGAGAGTGCCTGTCGAACACTAATGGTTAGTGGGATCACACATTATAGGTATGCTAATTGGATTAGTATACTCGAACTGACTCATCCTCGATTCGTCACACGGATTTCACTCTGGGACAGTCAATGACGGAATTGAAAGGTTGTGATAGGTATTCATGAACCTTCGACTTGAGGATTTAGTAGGGATTGCTTGTGATGTTAAGATTTTCATTAGAGTAGTTCGACCCTATAAACCGAGAGGTGGGGGTCAACCTCGACGTGCATCTTAACGGGCAAGTAGCAGGTCCTACTAAATACCAAGATAGAATTCTTTCTCTCGTTAGTGAGCGGGTTAAATGTCTTATGCGGTTATTCAGATGAGATCATAAGTCTTTGACCAAAGCATTAGAGCTAGTTGTATTGGATACACTAGAGCTCAATGATCTCGATTTGCATTAACGCATGTATAGCGTCAACTACATATAGGGTTTGACTGATCGTGACCCTATAACTTGATCGGGACATTTGGAAGAAGGGTTTATATGTATACTGGTATTCACGACAGAATGGTTCTTGAATGATCCCAATCATTCGTTCTCAGTTGGGGTACGATGTAGGCCGCCAGGCTGGCTAGGTGGTACTACTACTCTTTGGTTCCTCCCATTGCTGACTGAGACGGACCTATCGAGTTGTGCATTAGGATTGACAACGGAATGAATCAAGCTTAATTCTCTCATTATGAATATCAGATATTGGATATCTAAATTTGGGACATTAGATGTCTAAATCGATTTATCAGATAAATTGATTTACGGCCTAATGAATTAAATATATCACTGGGTGATTAATTTAATTCATGAATATAATTATTTCTTGGAGAAATTAATTATGTTATTTTGTATTTGATATGTTTAATTAATTAGATTAATTAAACAATATAAATACATCGGAACGGAAGTGGAGTTTATCTGTTTGGACTCTCGGGAGTCCGAAACGAACCGAACTCGTCCGTTTTTGCATGGTGGCTGCCCCCCTTTAGTTCCACCCACCTTCTTTTTGTCTTGTTTTAATTTTATATGAAAGAACATGACTTTGTGGGGTTGGTATTCATGTGACATGAGTTGTTCACATGAGGGTTGAAATAGAATAAGTAGGGAAGACTTATATCTCGCACCTCACCTCATTCATCTTGAACGTGAGAATGGATAGAGAGAAAGAGAATAACATTTTCTTCAAGTCTTCTTCTTTTTCATTTTGTTCTTGAGAGTTTTCTTGAAGAAAATATCAAGACATAAAGAGAGAAATTGAGTTATACACTAAGAGTGTTGTAATCACAAAATCAATAGCTTCATCACTTAGCTCTATCCGTATCCTTGGAGGATAGCAAGGTGATCGTCATCCCGTTCGTTTCTCCGGCGCGTGGCAAGTAGAGGCGTTGTATCTTCGACGTTGGATCATTCAAGTGCTTGGAGTGCTTTGGATCGTAAGGATACACAAGTAAAGCTTGGGGAATAGCTCAAGAGAAGGAATCCATTTAATCTACGGACTTCAAGGGTGAGTTTCTTACAACTCTTGTTTTTCGTTTATATATTCGTATATACGTAGCTTGATCGATCCTCGTAGGGATTCGGATCGAATTAATTTTCGTTTTACCGCTTCCGCTGGGCATTCGTTTTAGGCACCGAATCCCAATAGTGGTATCGGAGCGTAGGTCTTGCGATCGTATATACGATATTAGCATTTGGAATGCTTGATTAGATGGTGAATGATTTGGAATCATTTTAGTCATAATCGTGGTATATGTTTTTATGTTCGTTGTAGTTATATTTTTCGTAAGTTTATGTCTAAATATAAATCTTAATTTCTTGGAAATATGATTTATATTGAAGATATGAATGTTGAAAAATATAGATATTGGATATCCGGTCGAAAAACTAGCCCCGAATCGCCGTTGGACGGTCCGGGAATGGTCCGGAAGAAGGGGGCCGCGACCCAGGGCTGCTGGGCAGCCCACTGATAGTTTCTGGACTGGGGGCCGCAGCCTGGCTGGGCAGCCACCGCTGCTGGCTCGTTTGGGCGCGGTCCAAATTTTTTCGGACCCGTTTCAGGCTTGTTTTCTTCGTGTATTCCTAAAAATGATTTCCCACCTTTTGAATTGGATTTAATATGATTAAAATGATTTATGGTATTTCATTTTATAAGGGAAAATTGATTAATTGGAATACTTGTGATCGACGGAATTATTTTGAACGTTTTCATATTACCGATTGTGTGAATCGATTGGATCGATTCGTATTGTTGATTGGATCAACGTATCTCTACGCTTTCCATTTATTTAGTATTTATTGGATGAATACTTTTGAATGGGGATGTGGTTCGTGGACTTAGTTTTTGAATCGTTCGTTTTATTCAATTGGGTTGAAAAGGCCGTTTTGAGCCTATTTATTTTACTAGAAATATTTGTATCTAGGATGCAATTTTCAATGTAAAATTTATATGTAATGACGAAGACCGGAGGAAGATACGTTTTGAGAAGATGAAGATTCAAGACGAAGACTTGTAATTAGATTACGGAATTTTTGTTTCCTAGGAACGGTCCATGAACCACATGTTGGTAGCAACTATGTTGTGAATGGTTGTTTCACATTATATGATTCAATTGTGAAACTGATTTGTGTCGATGGTATAAACTTAACTTGTTCACAAACCATAGAAACCGTATAGGTTGAGGGGAGTGAACAAGGGGAAAAAGAAGATCGAATAATCCATTAGATGGGTTGGTGTTGGACACCACTTTATGAAAATTAATATACTAGAAACCTGTTCGGTTGCCCTCTATTAAGATTTATAAAGAACTCGATCACCACTATGAAGTAGTGCAACGATACTTCCGGATTTCACATGGGAGTGTGTTGTTCCGATATAGTGGGAGCTGGGTAACAAGAATAGAAAAGACCTTAATTCTATACTCAGAACATAATTGAATGAGTCACTAATTAATCTGTTGTACTTAATGTAGACATAACTCTCAATATGACAATGAATCCACTCGCAATTCTACTCGAAAAGAACACCTTGATAGGACCTAACTTTGTGGATTGGCTCCGCAATCTGATGATTGTCCTCAGCATAGAGGCACTGGGATACGTCTTGGAGACGGACATTCCGGCACCTCCAGTGCGGACAAGAGCCAATCAGGAAGAGATTGAAAACCACGAAAAATGGATTAAGGATGACGTGAAAGTCCGTGCTTATATAATGGCTTCCATGTCTAATGAGCTTCAGAGAGCTCATGAGAAAATGACTTATGCTAGGTAGATTCTATCTCTCTTAACCGAGCTTTATGGTGAGCACAGCAGAACTGCTAGATATGAGATATCCAAGCAACTGTTCGGTGCAAGGATGAAGGAAGGTGAGAAGGTTGGGGAACACGTCCTCAAAATGATATCCATGATCGAGAGATTTTAGGCTCTTGATTTTAAAATGGATACTTATCTCCAAACCAACCTTATCCTTCAGTCTCTCCATGATTCCTTCTCACAGTTTGTTATGAACTTCAACTGCAATGAGATTGCATGTAACTTAGCTGGGCTAATGAACAAACTGGTGACCGCTCAGTCTCAGATGAAGACTCCGCAGATGAAGGAGTCTGCCCATGTGATTTCTTCTGGACTTCGGAAGTCTAAGAATAAGAAGAAAAAGACCAAGAAGCAGACTGGACCACAAGTTAAAGACCTTAAAGGAAAGGGCAAGGCCCCGATGGTTCCAAAAGGCAAGAAGAATAAAGATGCTTGTCTAAAGTGCGGTGAGCTGGGCCACTGGGCTAGAGACTGTCCGATTCTTCATGGCACTTCAGGTACAGAACTTTTAGTTTTGGAAACATATTGTTCTGCTACTGTATTTTCTACTTCCTGGATACTGGATTCTGGTGCTAGTTCTCATATTTGGACGTGAATCAGGATCTGGAACAAAGTAGGAAGCTTGGAGCTGGAGAAGTTATGATCACAGTCGGAAGCGGGCATAGTGTCGAGGCGACTGACCTAGAATCACTTCTTTTGGGTTTAGAATCCGGCTTTGTTTTGACTTTAGAAGATGTACTTGTTATGCCCAAGGGGCACAAAACATTGTATCCATTCTGGTCATGGACCGAAAAGGCTTTTCATTTTTCATTGGGGATGGTTCCTACAAAATTTATTTCAAAAATAAACTAGTGGGTACTGCTACATTGTTAAATGGATTGTATCATCTAAATCTCAGCAACAAAGTAGTTGTGAAAACTATGACTAGAAAACGTGGTAGGGATGAAACCAATCAAGTTTTGAAATGGCATCTTAGACTTGGTCATGTTGGTCGGACCAAGGTTTACAAGATGGAAAAAGATGGACTTATGGGTCCATTGGGATCGGATCCATTTTCTACTTGTGAATCTTGCCTTGAAGGCAAAATGACTAAGTCCCCCTTCACAGGGACTTTTGAAAGAGCCACTGATAAACTGGGATTAATCCATATTGATGTATGTGGTGCCTTGGAAGCAGCATGTGATAGATATAAATATTTCATTACGTTTACGGATGATCATACTAGGTATGGTTATGTATACTTAATGAAACATAAATCCGAAGCCTTTGAGAAATTCCAGGAATTCAAGGCCCTAGTCGAGAAACAAACTGGTAATCATATGAGTACGGAGTTTGACGAGTTCCTTAAGGAACATGGAATAGTTTCACAACTAACACCTCCAGGTACTCCTCAATTAAATGGTGTGTCAGAAAGAAGGAACCGGACCTTGTTGAACATGGTCCGTTCCATGCTGGGCTATACTGACTTACCGATTTACTTGTGGGAGTATGTACTCCTGACTGCCGCTTACATCTTGAACAGATGTCCTTCCAAATCCGTTCCTAAAACTCCACATGAGATGTGGGAGGGCAGGAAACCAAGTCTTAATCATATTAGGATTTGGTGATGTCCCACCTATGTCAAGAAGACTAAGGTGGAGAAGTTGGAAGCTAGGTCCGCGAAGGGACGTTTCATTAGATTTCCGTCTGGGACGATGGGATATCTATTCTACATGCCAGAAGATCGAAAGATCGTTGTTGCTTTACAAGCACACTTCCTAGAAGATGAGTTCATTCAGGAAGGCAGAGCAGGTAGAAGTATTTCTTTAGAAGAATACAATGAAACTCCTCGGGAGACACCTGTGCAAGAAACTGGAAACGAACCTTCTGAAACAAAAGTACAACCACCTCGTAGGTCTAGTAGGGTGTCTCATTTACCTGAGAGGTATGGGCTTGTGCACTTGGAGGAGCTAGGTCTCCATGAGGTTCCAAGTGATAGCCAAGAGACCGACCCAACAACCTATGACCAAGTGATGGTGGATGTAGACTCCGCGAAATGGCTTGAAGCTATGGAAGCTGAGATAGACTCGATGCATGTCAATTAGGTTTGGACTCTAGTAGACCGCCCCAAAGGCATAGTGTCTATTGGGAACAAGTGGATCTACAAGAGAAAGACTGATGGTGATGGCAAGGTTGACGCCTATAAGGCCAGGCTTGTGGCAAAGGGTTATACCCAGAAAGAAGGGATCGATTACCACGATACCTTCTCGCCCGTAGCCATGATCAAGTCTATTCGCATGATGCTTGCTATAGTTGCCTACCACGATTATGAGATATGGCAAATGGACGTAAATACGGCTTTCCTTAATGGATTCCTCGAGGAGGAAATCTATATGGAGCAGCCTAAAGGCTTTGTGTCCGAAGTCGATATTCATAAAGTGTGCAAGCTTCAGCGTTCCATTTATGGACTGAAGCAAGCGTCGCGTAGTTGGAACCTTCGTTTTGACGAGGCGGTCAAAGAGTTTGACTTCGTACAAAATGAAGAGGAACCTTGTGTATACAAGAGGGTTAGTGGGAGCAAAATCGCATTCTTAGTACTATATGTAGATGACATTCTACTAATAGGAAATGATGTGGGAATGCTCAGTTCTGTGAAAGCTTGGCTTCCGAGTAATTTATCCATGAAAGACTTGGGATAAGCTACCTATATTCTTGGTATTCGACTCTACCGGGATAGAGCGAAGAGAACAATAGGTCTTTCCCAAGCCCTTTATATAGATAAAATCTTAAAGCGATTTAAGATGGATGATTCTAAAAGAGGGTTCCTACCGATGCGACATGGAATAAAACTCTCCTTGAAGATGTGTCCTCAAAGTGAGGAACAACGAAAGGAAATGAGTAACATACCATATGCTTCGGCCGTGGGTATCCTTATGTATGATATGCTGTGTACGAGACCTGACATTGCGCATGCTGTAAGCGTGGTGAGTAGGTTTCAGGCAAACCCAGGTAGGGAACATTGGACTGCCGTAAAGAACATTCTCAAGTACTTAAGAAGGACTAGAGATATGGTTCTGATGTATGGCGGTGGAGAATTTGATGTGGTGGGATTCACTGATTCGGATTTCCAAGGACTGAAGGATGACTCGATGTCTACTTCTGGCTACATATTTACTCTTAATGAAGGAGCAGTATCTTGGCGTAGCGCCAAGCAAAGCGCAACTACTGATTCCACCTGTCAGGCTGAGTATCAAGCAGCCTTGGAGGCTTCCAAGGAAGGGTTCTGGGTTAAGAAGTTTCTAGGAGAACTTCAAGTGATACCATGTGCTGAGCTACCTATTCTCATCTTTGCGACAACGACGAGAGTAGCGCAGAAAAGGAGCCGAGGTTTCACAACAAAGACCAAACATATTGAGAGGAAGTATCATCTCGTAAGAGAATTTGTTCGCAAGGGATAAATTGTCTTTGCCTGAGTAGACTCGGCCGACAACGTCGCCGATCCACTGACCAAGCCACTTTCTCAGACTAGCTTGGAGCGTCATCTGGAGAATATGGGTATTAGATACCATAGTGTGTGGCATTGAGTACAAGTGGGAGATTGTTAGGAGTATGCCCTCGAATGCCACTCAGAGGATGTTGAGTGAGGACATTGTACTTGTAATTATGTAAATCATTAATATAAGGCAATAGATGTTTCTTTATTTACTGGCAGTTACTGGCATTCCTAACTCGTAAATATACATATAGAAACTAGTCTGTGTATTTGGGAGCAAAACGTTCCACTCCTTACTGGATAAGGGGGTCGGCACTGGAAAGGTTTATAGCTCAAATACCTAATCGTTCAAGTCGATGAAACTGGACTGGGCGTTAAGTTTATATGAAGACTTGTATGACGTGTTCTTTAACTTGGAGAATGCCTATCGAACACTAATGATTAGTGGGATCACACATTATAGGTATGCTAATTGGATTAGTATACTCGAACTGACTCACCCTCGATTCGTCACACGGATTTCACTCTGGGACAGTCAATGACGGAATTGAAAGGTTGTGATAGGTATTCATGAACCTTCGACTTGAGGATTTAGTAGGGATGTGCTTGTGATGTTAAGATTTTCATTAGAGTAGTTCGACCCTATAAACCGAGAGGTGGGGGTCAACCTCGACGTGCATCTTAACGGGCAAGTAGCAGGTCCTACTAAATACCAAGATAGAATTCTTTCTCTCGTTAGTGAGCTGGTTAAATGTCTTATGCGGTTATTCAGATGAGATCATAAGTCTTTGACCAAATCATTGGAGCTAGTTGTATTGGATACACTAGAGCTCAATGACCTCGATTTGCATTAACGCATGCATAGCATCAAGTACAGAAAGGGTTTGACTGACCGTGACCCTATAACTTGATCGGGACATTTGAAAGAAGGGTTTATACGTATACTAGTATTGATGACAGAATGGTTCTTGAATGATCCCAATCATTCGTTCTCATTTGGGGTACGGTGTAGGCCGCCAGGCTGGCTAGGTGGGGCTACTACTCTTTGGTTCCTCCCATTGCTGACTGAGACGGACCTACCGAGTCGCGCATTAGGATTGACGACGGAATGAATCAAGCTTAATTCTCTCATTATGAATATTAGATATTGGATATATAAATTTGGGATATTAGATGTCTAAATTAATTTATCGGATAAATTAATTTACGGCCTAATGAATTAAATATATCACTCGTGATTAATTTAATTCATGAATATAATTATTTCTTGAAGAAATTAATTATGTTAATTTGTATTTGATATGTTTAATTAATTGGATTAATTAAACGATATAAATACAACGGAACGGAATTGTTGTTTATCTGTTTGGACTTTCGGGAGTCCGAAACGAACCGAACTCGTCCGTTTTTGCATGGTGGCCGCCGCCCTTTAGTTCCACCCACCTTCCTTTTGTCTTGTTTTAATTTTATATGAAAGAACATGACTTTGTGGGGTTGGTATTCATGTGACACGAGTTGTTCACATGAGGGTTGAAATAGAATAAGTAGGGAAGACTTATATCTCGCACCTCACCTCATTCATCTTGAACGTGAGAAAGGATAGAGAGAGAGAATAACATTTTCTTCAAGTCTTCTTCTTGTTCATTTTGTTCTTGAAAGTTTTCTTGAAGAAAATATCAAGACATAAAGAGAGAAAGTGAGTTATACACTAAGAGTGTTGTAATCACAAAATCAATAGCTTCATCACTTAGCTCTAGCCGTATCCTTGGAGGATAACAAGGTGATCGTCATCCCGTTCGTTTCTCCGACGCGTGGCAAGTTGAGGCGTTGTATCTTCGATGTTGGATCATTCAAGTGCTTGGAGTACTTTGGATCGTAGGGATACACAAGTAAAGCTTGGGGAATAGCTCAAGAGAAGGAATCCATTTAATCAACGGACTTCAAGGGTGAGTTTTTTACAACTCTTGTTTTTCGTTTATATATTCGTATATACGTAGCTCGATCGATCCTCATAGGAATTCGGATCGAATTAATTTTCATTTTACCGCTTCCGCTGGGCCTTCGTTTTAGGCACCGAATCCCAACAATTACCGGTACAAATACGGCCGTAATAAACCACATCTAATAGTAGTTAATCATTGATAACATACTTTTTAAAACTCCATCAAGTATTTGTTTAAATAATAACATTTTATAACTCTTGAGTTCGTATGATTTTACAAAATAAGATTTGAAAATACTTTTGATACCTCGGTCTGTTTTACTAAAACTATAACCTATAGGTCGTAATCGTCTCGTTTTTTTTTTTTGAAATCATTTGCAAAATAATATTTCGGAATATCAAATTTACCCATAAACAACATTACCATAATAACCATGTCACTACTATCATCATCCCAAATAACAAAACACAAGGCAACAACATGTTACCACGCAACTTCGTCACAATTAGAAACACACACGACAATCCGCGGCTATGCTCCCTTGGCATCGATCCCCAGAGGTTTCCCCGAACCATCATCGGGTGGACAAACCATGCGTACATGTACTAACCATTTCCACCAATCAACAATCATATCAGGGTAACATTACACAAACTACAAGGCGTATCTAAACAATGTATAAAATGCTTGGGGGCATAACCCAAAATTTTCCAAATCCGAGTTTAAAGTTTAAGCCGAGTAAGATTTTTCATCTTTCACTATTTATTATTTTGAAAATAAAATTGTATTGTATTTTGAAATATAAAAATTTTATGGTGCGAAAGATTTTTAAAATCATGTACTTGGGTTATTTGAAAACAAAATGTTAGGCTAAAACCATTTCTAAAATCCTTTCAAATGTGACAAAGGATTAATGGCGGTATCATTTTACAAAATGCCTAAAACACTCCAAAACACGTCCTTTCAGATACCGTCATAGAGTTTCATTCGAGATTGCGAGGCTGGTTCGCCAAAATTCAAACAATTTTTAAAATCCACACGAAACCGCCGGTTAACCGCACTGTCAAAATATTTTCGAAATTAGTTTTCCACAAAGTTACTCAAGTCTATGAAATTTTCAGAAAAGCATTCTCAAACATACACACAAGACACACATAATTACCGATGTGAACATGTTTGTAGCATATAACAACAATTAGCTAATATAGTCAATTCTCAAACACATGCCTATACGGCATTCAAGATCACCAATTCATCAGACACAACTCATTACCACCAAATTTAGACACACGTCAACACCATCTATATGAGTTTCTCAACAAACTCTACTGTCAATACATTTCCTGGAGCACCTTAATATTCAAGGTTTCGTATCGCTCTACACCACTTGGTGTCCAGTCCATCAATATCCAGTTCGTTACACACATAATATATCACGAGTAGCAAATACAAATTCCATCTCCCGATACACATGTAAACAGAGTTATGAAACACAGATAATACACATAAAGAAGGAGACTTACATCCACAGGTCGTACGAAGATGATGGCTGCACCACGATACTAATCACGACCGACATCTCAGACGAAGCGTCGCGACACGACTCAGTCAGACAGAACCCGACAAGACAAGACTCGACAAACACAACTTGACCCGACATCCTAGGTTTCCACAACCTAAGCTCCGATACCATATTCTGTAACACCCCGAATCCGCTCGGGAATATTACAGTGCCGCAGACCCTCTCCGTGAGGACCTACCAGGCTAGACACAAAAATAATACATCATAACATATGACAACATGGCTAAATACGAATCAGTAGACCGATTTGACCTTTCATCAATACATACAACTTAAACTTCATATACACCACTCTATAAAAACCCATGCCCGCACAGGGGTGAAAATACAACAATTACTCCCACACGACGGGAGAACACTACAACGGAAAAAAAATAAAATACAACCACCAGTACCAAGTACTAGTTTGCTTGTGATTAGTATCATTTGTCTTCCATCATCCTTCGTAGGCCCCGTGGTTTGCTCCCCTATAACCTGCACGTACCTGAATGCAATACAGACATCCACCCTCCGAATTACTCGGGCGTTAGCAAAATTCCACTATTTTACTAGTGCACGTATAAAGTGAAAATACGAGTCATACACAATATATTCCAAGAATATAATAATATGAATAATCAACGGATCGAATATAGTGAAAGACTCCCCGAGATATTTCATTTGTGCAAAATTATCCGAAGCCATGAAAGGCAGTAATAAAGCAAGTAAACGAATTGTAAAGCATTTTACAGATCTCGGGAGTTTTTAGAGGAAAACATTTTGGGACTAAAGAGTCCTTATCTTTTCAAAAATTACCTAGGGTCACAGCCCAAAGATTAATCGGTTCTCACGACTATAATATAACCACGGGTCATGCAAATCCGGCAATAAAAATATTATTCGTACTCATCAAGTAACTATTTCCAGAGGCCTCAATCGACCGTACCTGGCATCACACAAATACGGTTCGTACTTCTCAAGTAACAAACTCCAGAGTCCTCGTCGGACCCTACCTGGTAACCACATATACTGTTCGTACTCATCAAGTAACGAAATCCAGAGGCCCCGTCGGACCTTACCTGGTTCCACACAAATACCGTTCGTACTCATCAAGTAACAAACTCCAGAGGCCACGTCGGACCCTACCTGGTTCCACAGATCAACACAACAATCCACAACACATATCAATAACACCACGTTCTCATACCACAAAGAGATATATACTTCTTGAGCAACACCAAATAGCACTACCTCCTTACAGAGGAGTCAGCAAACAATACAACCGATATCACACAACATCACAATACTCATCGATAAAGTACACATGTCCACACACACACACACCTTGCCGAAAGGATATAATTTTAAGTCCACTAGCAAGATAGTCGCACACAACGGTACCACATGAAAACATGGAATTCCAATATACAACAATAATATACATTCTCAGAACGATACATTCGTTTACAAACACACGAGTTGATTTTGAGGAGAACCTTTATCGAGAATATACCGATTCTTTTGAAGGTTCATTAAAACATTGAAATTGCACACATAACTAATCACCAACTACTATACCTATAAAATACGAAGTATATGGGCAAGATACTTGCCTCAAAAATCAACACATAAATACTCCGGTGAACATGATTTATCGGTGAACCACGACAACCTACAACCTCCGAAGAAACAATGGAAACACGATCACTACGTATATAGAAACCAATTACAACGATAAATGCACCCAACACATGAAGGGAAAAACCTTTGAGACATTTAATCGAACATTAAATGATCACTGTTCCTCAAGAACACCAAATCATCAACCTGGTTGAATGAATCGGAATTATGAATATACAATCCATAAAACGTGATCAATAACAATGTTTAATAATGATCGATTCATAAAAAGCGGATTAGAAACGAGATCAAGAACAAAATCCCCCCAAAATGCCAACTTTATGGAAATCAAGAAAATACCTCGATCCGATGAAGAACAACAGATTAGATGATGTTACAATCACCTAAGACCCCCCAAAACACTTTGGAATTAAGTAGAATCGACCAAGAATCCAAAGCCTTGCCTCACCCGACCGTCGACTGCGAGAAGAAGAGAAGAAAGGGAGAAATGGGGTGAAAACCCGTCGCCCAGATATTTAATAGTTGGACGTGTTACGGCCGTAACACATTGGGAATTACGGCCGTAACCCAGCTCTCGGGTTTTCTGCCCAAAATACAAGGGCGTATTACGGCCGTTATAAATAAGCCATTACGGCCGTAACACTAATCACCTTACGACCGTAACATATTGCAGGTTACAACCGTAACCTGCATTCTGGCAGCAGATTCCATTCTGCTGTCCGACCAGCCCTGAACGACCTCGAAATGCGACCGTAAGAAAAATGCAACTTAACGCTTACAAAGAATTCTCAACTAAAATCCGAAGGTAGGTAAACACGAGTATGTAAGTGAGTACCCAAAATTTTGGGAAATTACAAAACGGACCAAATATCTAAAAAATCACAATACGAGACGAATAATAATTCTGAAGTTCACAACACGACCACAAAAGTTAAATGAGCTTGTAGGAACGTCAAAACAGTAGTTCCGAGCCAGACTCATAAGAATCGGACCCAAATGTGGAAAAGTCACCCTAATATGCCAATTTATTCGAAATAATATCAAAACTCGCTCGAATGACAAAAGGTGCAGAACAAAACATGCTCAAAATATGTCAATGAACACAAGAAAGCCGCTAGAATCAAAAATTACAAATGAAAAACACGGGTATTACAGTCTTCCAACCCTTAAATTCATCTCCACTTATTTCTTTGTCGAACGACTTTATAACTTATTTCCTTGTTTGGTATTTATGTTGTGAATCTAGGTATTTGAATGCTTTGAATGTTACTAGTGGTATTTGAATGTCTTGATTAATGTTGTTTGTACTTGGTATTTTATGGCCTTTGATTGCATTAGTGAGGGGGAGGTAACTTTTTTGCTTATGACAAAAAGGGGGAGAAAATATGTATGCAAAATTCGTTATCAACATATTGCGACATTTTCCAGACTAACAAAAATCGAACAAAGTAAAAACTTTGATTCGAAATTTCATTTACAAACTTTTGCAGGAATTTTTACTAAGTATTTTGTCATCGTCAAAAAGGTGGAAATTGTTGAGCAAATATAGTTTCGATGATGATTGCAAAATCACTTAGTATCATATAACGCGCGCTATACCATTTAGTAGCGTACGTTAAGTACCTTGAACAGAGAACTGGACAGAATATTGACGGCAAGTTTAACGCACGCAACCACTATGATTAGAGCACGCTTCCGATACTACTAACGCACGTTATAGTCTCATGTAACGCACGTTAACGGACCAGGACAGTAAGCTCAACGTTGTCATTAGAAAATGATTAAAACAAGCTAATGGTGAAACAACGCATGCTATATAGATCTATTAATGCACGCAAATGTGTTCCTAGCACACGCTAAAGCCTCAAGACAGAGGGTTCTGGAATTCAGACATGAAAGCAGGAAATGCATGCTAATAGTGCAATAACACATGCTAAGCGAAGCTAGTAACGCATGTAAATGTGTTCATACCCCACCTAAAGCCTCAAGAAAGAGGGTTATGGAATTCAGACATGAAAGCAGGAAATGCAAGCTAATGGTACAACAACGCACGCTAAATGAAGCTAGTAATGCACGTAAATGTATTCATAGCGCACGCTAAAGCCTCAAGACAGAGGGTTCTGGAATTCAGACATGAAAGCAGGAAATGCAAGCTGATGGAGCAATGTACGCTAAGTGGAGGAAATAACTCACGCTACGTACAGAAATAGCGCACGTTATCAAGCATCTCCAGAGTAGTCCAAAAGGCAAGTCTAAAGACATCAACGTACGCTATAGTGAAAGTTAACGCACGCTAAATTCAAAATATGACCTTTAACCTATATGAACGTTGGAATTATATCTGTTACACCAAAGTACACGTGTATCCGGATGTTCAGGGTTGACTATCAGCTAATGCATGCTATGCATATCTGTAATGTACGCTAACGAGGACTTATGACTGTTATGTCCGAAAAGAAGATCGTTCCTTTTTTATTAGTCAAAAGTCACCGCTTTCGATAACGCACGCTAGAAGTAATATTAGCGCACGCTAATATCACTGTGCAGTAACGGCTCCAAGGATTTAAATGCTTATAAATACCATCACATTTGGTATGGATGAATACACAATTTGAAGCGAACTTGCATTACAATGAGCTGTGATTAAATTGCTATATTTCTTAAGGAGGGGATTTGAATCATGGATTCTAGCCATAGCAAGTTCGCCTCTTTTGATGAAGCAGGAGGTTTGAATAGTGGATGAAGTTTTTCGTAAAATAAAAAATAATAGCTTGCGGAAAGGTAAACAACATTGAGAGTTATAGAGGTTCGGTTCAAAACGTGACCTACGTCATCTCTCGTTCCATTTCTGTTGGCTTGGGAGAAACCACACACAACTTTGTCTCTTCTTATATAGGTCCGAGCACAGCCGTTACACCGCTTGTCTTCTATTGGTCCAAGTGTAACACCCCAAAAGGCGGCTATTACAGTGCCGTGGACCCCACATTGGGATCCACCAGGCGATACCAAAATATAGATTAATAATATATTACCTTGTGATACCAAACCACAATAAATAGTCATTACTCCAATTAGGAGTTTATAAATAGTATGGCCAATGGCCTTAAAGTACACAGGATCCAAATACAAGTATAAATCATATGAAGATGGAATATACTTCAAATAATAGTACAATGTCAGTAGTTTGAATGAAGCGGAAAATAAAATTACACGGTTTTGAGTATAACCGGACAACAAAAGACTTGAGGCCCCTGAACTAGTATCCTTCGAACCCTTCGATGTCACCATGCTCTTCCCGTGCCTTGCCTTTTCCTCGACCTAAAATATAACACAAGTATTTCGCCCAAACCACAGGGTCAGATATACATGATAATAATTCTCAAGACATTATACAATTCACATATACTAGATCTCAAGGAAACATCCCGACTATTGAACTTACCCCTCGGGCGTATGAACAATCATTCACAAACCTTCGAACATATCCAATCATACACAGACTATGAATGACCAAAAAATATGGCTCAAGATGGACATCACAGTACGACCAATCCGTAATGTGTCCGTGCACATGTCTACCACGTATACGGAATCTAGAATATACGTGTGACATGTACTTAATTAGCGTCGCGAACTACGTCTCGTGTGCACAGTCCAATACGGGAACATCCATGTATGACTATATATGTGCCTGGATAAAAATCCTACACAATAACCAATCGGCATGCAAATATGATTCCAGATATGTCACGATATAACATGACAACGAATTCAATAAATCACATATCCAATTAAGGATCAAGAAACTCACCGAAGCAAATATCAAGAACGGAAACATCATCAAAAACAATATCAAATTACGAATCACAGATTCACAAGTATTTCATATACACGAAACATATAACCATCACAAGAATTCGAATCATCATTATAACCAAGCAAGATAACTTGCCTCAATTCCGTAGGTGAAAGATAGTCCTTCTCCGAAATGATCAAATGGACGGTATCCTCGATTAAATACTCAATCGAACAAGCAACCTTGAATGAAAAGTAAATCATTCAATAATATATTCACATAATATTGATATCAATTCGTAAGAAACGACGCCCGAACCAACCCGAATAATTCATTCTATTCCAATGAACATTCTACCGATTATTGATGAATTTCAATACATATGGTTTGTCTTCCACAATCGGATTACTATACTAAAATGTCCTTTTAATACTCTTGTTATCACTATAAATAATTTTCTGCATTAAACACCTTCAATTCATCATTAACAATCGGACTAACCAAGTTCTTCAACATCTACGTTTTTTAATTACACAAGGATTGTTGTGAACTAACATTATCACCAATAATCAATAATATCTTCCAAGAACATTATCAACTTATTAATATGGTGATCAACACATACTTAAGGTATCAACACAACCGATTATCATGAATATATAAGAGTTATAGTTGTGTTCATCAATACCCTTTATCGACTCTCAAGACCTTGCCAAGCCGAAACAACAATGGTGTTACATCTTTTAAGATTTCTGAATCAAGAGAAACATCATCCTAATCTTCAACATTATCAAGTTTCTTCCCAAGGTAGGTAAATACCTAACATGGTGTTATAACACTTCTATGTTAACAATTCCATTGATTCAACATAACTACGATGAAGCTAAACGATTATCATTGTTCCAGTGATGTTAATACACCCAGAAAGATGAGTATCATTTTTATAAATATGATCATTATCATTAAAACATCAAGAACATCTTCATTCCAAACCTTTAATTACCATATTCATCAATAAGTGTTAAAAAACTTAACCACAAACATGTTTTACTTGATTAATTTAACACTAGGTGTAGTATACCATATCACTATCATCATAACTACGAAAATATAGAGTAGAATTGCACAACACACCTCCAGAAAGGAAGAACAGCCACCAAAACTACAAGAACACACTCCAAGCTTCAAGAACACCTTCTAAACTTCCAATCAATAAGCTCCCCTCCAAGATACAAGGCTCAAAGACAAGTTAGAGGAGGGTATAATTGGTCTAAGGAGTCAGGGGGACGATGGCTTGGAGAGAAATTGGGTTTGGGTTGTGAAGAAGTGAAAGACAGGTTGTGTCTTTAAATAGACTGCATAATCGTAGTGTACGTTACCGTAGGAAATTTTTGTACGTTAACCCTGTTACGTACGCTAACCCGTAAGTGTCACGTACGTAACCATCCTACAGAGGCTACTACCTCAATTCACATATGACATTACGTACGCTAAAAACTAAGCATTACGGACGTTAATGCCAGTTGATTTTGACCGTCTCGACAGTCCAACACCATTCACGTGCATGGCCATACACGTCGGAAGTCAACCGATACGATATGATTCCCTCTTAACGTTCGCAATGGATAATAGGCTACGTACATTAAGACACAGACTTAACGTACATTAATCTGACTACGTAGCGTATGCTAACATCACCAAAACAGGTTAAAAAAATGCAACTCTCCAATTAACATCTAACCATCAAACATAAAGTGAACAACAACAAAAAGTATAAGTAACTCAATTCTATAACATCTCAACACTATAATCATTATACTAAATGCAACGATCCACGACATTCAAATTATCCGAGTTATACAATAATAGGTAAAAATTATAGTTGGATATTATATACTCCCCCTTAAAAAGAGTTTCGTCTTCGAAACTAAGGGGTAAACAATTTGGGATACCTCTCTCGCATGCTATCCTCACTTTCCCACGTAGCTTCCTCGACTCCATGTCATGACCACTGAACCTTCAGTAGGGGAATCGTCTTGTTCTGCAACTATTTGATCCTTCTCTCAAGTATCTGTACGGGATGCTCCTCGTACGAATGATCCTCCGCTATCTCGATCTCATCGAACTGAAGTATATGACTCGGATCAGCAACATACTTCCTCAAATGGGAGATATGAAACACATTGTGAATCCGGCTTAAATCTGGTGGCAATGCCAGTCGATAGGCTAGATCACCTACACGCTCCAAAATCTCAAATGGCCCAATGTACCTCGGGCTCAGCTTACCTCTCTTCCTAAAACGAAAAACACCTCGGGTAGGAGACTCCTTCATTAGCACATGGTCGCCAACCTCGAACTCAAGCGGTCATCGACGGTTGTCTGCATAAGACTTCTGTCAGCTTTGAGCCATTAACAAATGACTCCTAATCAGAGCGATCTTCTCACGGGCTGCTAACAACATATCAGGTTCCGTACCCAAAGATTCAGTCAGTTCGTCCCAACACAAAGAGGACCTACAACGACGGCCATAAAATGCCTCATACAGGGCCATCTGAATTGAAGCATGCTAACTATTATTATAAGTGAATTCCACCAAAGGTAGTTGGGCTTCCCAATCGTCCTTCCAATCAAGAGCGCACTCCCTTAACATATCCTCTAGAGTTTAGATAGTCCTTTCAGATCGACCATCAGTCTGTGGATGAAATGTCGTACTGAAGTTCAACTGCGTACCCATCGCACGATGAACTGCTTTCCAAAAATGTGACACGAATTACGTGTCACGATCCGATACAATACGCCTGGGGGTACCATGTAACCTAACAATCTCTTTAATAAACAGCTGGGCCAATCTCTCGGGTCCCCATGTGTCTTTAATCTCCAAAAATTGGGCTGATTTGGTCAGACAATCCACAATCACCCAAATCGTATTCATCCCTCAATGACTCATCGGCAAGCTAGTGATAAAATCCATCGATATGTCCTCCCATTTCCACTCGGGAATCGGGAGCGGTTTCAGCATTCCTGCGGGTCGCTGATGCTCAATCTTAACATGTTGACAGGTTAAACATCTCGAAACAAACTCTGCAACTTCATGTTTCATTTTCCCCCACCAATAACATTGCTTCAAACCCTTATACATCTTGCTAGACCCCGGGTGAATGGAGTATGGGGTAGCATGAGCCTCTCTCAGGATAGAGTTCCTCAACTCTTCATCTGGGGGTACACAAACTCGATTCCTGAAGCGTATCAATCCATGTTCGTAGATTACAAATCTAGGGGCTTTCTCTTGAGTTACTTCATCCCAAACTCTAGATAAGAATGGGTCCGTAACCTGCTTCGATCTGATTATATCATCAAGGGATGATGAAATCTCATGTGTGCAGAGACCTGAATACGTTGTAACCAGACTTCAATTTCCGGCCTAAAGAACTCTAACTGCAATTCTCTCTGAACTGTCAAGCGAGCAAGCATTTGCTCCTGTACTATCTTATAACTCAAGGCATCGGCAACCACATTTGCTTTGCCTGGATGATAAAGGATCTCGATATCATAGTCTTTGATTAGTTCTAGTCGCCTTCTCTGCCTCATGTTCAACTCCTTCTGAGTAAAAATGTACTTCACGCTCTTGTGATAAGTAAAAATCTGATAGGTAACTCCATACAGATAGTGACGCCAGATTTTCAAAGCAAACATTATGGCTGCTAGCTCTAAATCATTTGTCCGATAGTTAACTTCATAGGTTTGCAACTGTCTCGATGCATAGGTAATCACTTTCCCTTCCTGCATCAACACACATCCAAGGCCCTATCTCGACGCGTCACTATACAACACGAATCCTTCTGTTCCTTTTGGTAGAACCAAAACAGGTGCTGAAATCAATTGACTCTTGAGTTCATCAAAACTTTTCTGACATGCCTCTGCCCACAAATACTTCTTATCCTTCCTCAACAGGTTAGTCATTGGTTGCACAATCTTGGAAAAACCTTGCATGAACCGTCGGTAATAACCTGCTAGACCCAGGAAAATGTGAACTTCCTTCACGTTCTTCGGAGGTAGCCAATCTCGGATAGCTTCTGTCTTTTGTGGGCCTACTCACCCCTTCGGATGATATCACATGCCCAAGAAAAATAACCTCAGGCATCCAGAACTCAAATTTGGAAAATTTCCCATAAAGTTGCTCTTGCCTCAACAACTCGAGAACCTAATGTAGATGACGCTCATGCTATTCATGGTCACGAGAGTAAATCAGAATGTCATCAATAAAAACAACTACAAAACAATCCAGATAATTTATGAAAACTCAATCAACTTCATGAATACCGCTGGTGCATTTTGTTGGGATAACAATCCCTATATCGAAAGATCTTGATAGAGTGTTTTGACAATGTGCCAATCCAGCATACAACAAGATGCTGTATCGATAGACTAATCGTAGTTGCTGATCCTGTATCGAAGAATTATCTTCATGCCATCATACAGCAACAAGAATCTAAAAGCGCCAAGTATGGAAGATGTCCCTCCATACAGCAAACATTCCATACAGCGACCTCTCCTTTATAGCCTACAGCACAAATGGATACAGCATTCAAGCTGTAAAGTATTGAGACCTTCAATACCCGTCGAAACAGGACTGAAGATCGTTTGGAAAGGAATCTTTGGTATTCGCTAAAGTGAAGTCCCATTTGATAAAGAAGTATTCAATACTGAAAGGATAAAGTATTTAAATAATGAAGCCGATAGAGATCTTCAAACCACACAAAATCCGGATCTTGGTCTATACAAGTCAACTATCTAGTTGTCACGGACTTTTGCTCAACGGATCTTTCACAACGGATCTATTCAGAAGATTATATATATATATCCCCCAGTGTTTGAAGATCAGTTACCAAGAATAACAAGCAACCAGAAGCGCTTACAAGAATATATCTGAGCAAATATATTTCTTCAAGTATACTGCATATTCTGAGAGAAGAAATATCCAAGTGCTCAACCTTGAACAACACACCATCAGCTAAAGATAAAGAAAGTCAATATGTTGTTCAAACCATCATTCTTTCATTGAACAAACCCATCAGCCCTGTGTGGACTGAGAAAGCATTGATTTTCCCGAACTGTGTGTAAAGAAGTTAGTTAAGTGAAAGCTTAAACCAATCTGTGTGAACGGTTGAAAGCTTCGATCATTGTATCAATCTGTGTGAACAATACATTGATAGGTTTGATTATAAATATGTAGTTGTGTACGTAGTATTTATAATAAATATTTTAACTCCTGTGTGGAGGACCAGTGGACATAGAGGGGTTTACCTCAAACCACTTTAATTACCGTGTCATTTACCTTATGAATTTACTGTTTTAATATCGGTGATTAATTTTAAGTATACACTTCATATCTAGTTGCTGTATTTACAGCAACTTACTTTAACAAGACTTCCGCTACGCACTCAGATTTGAAAATCGTACAGCTTGTTGTTTAAAACACTCTCCAAGCTGTATTGTGTTTACTTAGTGGCCAACACATTAGTCAGTCCAAATGGCATCACCACGAAATCGTAATGCCCATAGCGAGTATGAAAAGTTGTCTTCGAAATGTCGGACTCTAGAATCCTTAACTGATGATAACTGGACCTCAAGTCAATCTTAGAGAACACAGCAGCTCCCTGAAGTTGATCCAATAAATCATCAATATGAGGCAATGGATATTTGTTCTTGATGGTTACCCTGTTCAGCTCACGGTAATCAATACACAAACACAGAGATCCGTCTTTCTTCCGTACGAATAGCACTGGTGCTCCCCAAGGGGACGCACTAGGTCGAATATAGCCCTTCTCAGTCAACTCCTCAAGCTGGTTCTTCAACTCCTGCATCTCAGTCGGAGCCATACAATACAGTGCTTTCAAAAGTGGGGACGTACCTGGATCTAACTCAATAGTAAACTCTACCTCACGATGTGGAGGTAAGCCTGGCAACTCATCTGGAAATACATCTGGGTAGTCTCGTATTACCGAAATATCAGCCATTCAACTGGTCGATCTGTTGTTTTGGTCATGTAACACTGATAACCAATACACCCTTGCTTAAGCAGTTTTACTGCTTTCATAGCGCTGATGACTCTCCCAGAACGACTGGGATTATCACCCCAAAAAATAAACTTGAAACCATCATCAGAAGTGACGGTCACCATCTGCTTGTTGACACTAAGTATGGCATCATGACGATCCATCCAATCGATACCCAAGATTATATCATCCTTAGGTAAGTCGACAACAATCAAATCTGAAAACCACTCATGGTCGTTCATACGAATCGGACAGACCTGGACTTCACGATTCCCAATAATTATTCTACCATCGGGTAGACCGATAAGGCTCACAATTGATAACATGGTCTAATTGCAAACAACTTAAACAAGAAGCAAATATAAAGGAGTGTGAAGCACCCGTATCAAACAAAACACAAACAGGCTGAGATTGGATCTCGAGTATACCTGCAATCATGCTGGCCTCGGGATCGTCAGCCTTCTTCATCTCGTAAATCCTGGGTTTCACAGCTCCGGCACCAGGTGTACCACTTTGATTCCTGCAGCCCATTCCCCTATTTTCCCCTGTAGTCTGATAGGAGGTAGCTGGTGGTGCCCGGTCTTGTACTGGAGGTTGGACTGGAGCATGAGAGGATGTTGGGGTATGTCCTGGTCTATTTCAGCAGAAACGGGCACGGTGACCAGTAACCCCACATGTATGGAATGCAACCGCCGGCTTCGGACATTTGGACTTGATCTGCCCCTGATCTCCGCAGTTGTAACACACAAAGGACGAGTTGGCCGCTCGAGGATAAAAATTTTCTGATTTGGTCATCATGGGTGGCCACTCAGAAAAGGTCGGCATAGATTGGGCTTCTTGAATGTTCCTCGGCTACTGCTAGTCTAGTTCTGGTTCCTGGATCTCTTGTTGTTGGGCTTCGGCTGCTTTCTGGAAATCTCTTTCGTGGTAAGTTCATACTCAAGAGATTTTTCAATAAATTCCGGCAGAGTCGTGCAGTGGTGATTAATCAACTGCATTCTCATTTGGGGTTTAAGCCTCTTGAAAAAGTATTTGATCTTATCAGCTTCCGTTCGGACAATCGAAGAAGCAAAAGGAAGAAGTGCCTAAAATTTCTCGGCAACCGATAGCACATCATCATCTTCGGATGGGTCTGGGTTCAGCAATTCTGACAGCTTGGCCTCAAGGAGTGGACCTGGGTAGTAACAGTCTAACATGAGGTTTTTAAATTCCTCCCAGGTATATACACCATTAGCTGGCCGCACTAAAAGCCACCAACTGTGGGCGCCTTTGCTAAGATAGTAAGCTGCTACGGAGATGCGATTTCTTCTGGGAAGTCCACCATCTCGAATAATTTCTCAAAGTGTTCAATCCAATGCAAGCTATCAGCAGGCTCAGAGGAGCCTTCAAAAGTCGGGGGTCGCTGGCGAGAGATGTCGCTAATGATCCGACTCATGGGTCCTCCATTCACAGGAGATGGTGGATGAGGTCCCTGCTGCTGGCCAGTAGTAGCTCTCTGCATAGCTTCCATCAACTGACCCATCTGGGTCATCTAGGCCATCATGCCCTGCATAACAATGTAAGGATCGACACGTGCATTCTCGTGTTCAGTGTGATGCGATTGGTCCCTAGGAGGTGAATCACTGCCTGAAAAACTCTGCTCCACATTCAAACGCGTGTTGGCTCGTGGTCTCGGGATTCAGCCCCTTCCGCGGCCTCGTGCCCCACTGCCATTGCCTCTCAGATTTCTTTCCATGCTGAAAGAATCAAACAATAATAATAACCATAAGCACAGTTCATGACCGTCTTTATGACCAATCAAAAATTCATGCTAAGTTAATAGCAACAAAGGAACTACATAATCAAGAAAACAATTCGTAATGAATTATCGGCACTACGAGTGACACACAGAATATCATATCGAGTCGAAACAATTTTAATCACATAATCAATCCAGAACTTTCCTCGAAATATCAATATCAACAAAGAGATCCATTCCGATATCAATATCATGCTAGTAATTAAATCATGGCTCATAAAGAACATACCATATTTGGCTCGTAGGGTCAGATGTTTGCACAGGTCACACGTGACACGAAGGTCTCTTGATACTAGTTCATTTCACAACGACTCTTAAAGAGAAACGACTCTCTGATACCATCTTCTGTAACACCCCAAAAGGCGGCTATTACAGTGCCATGGACCCCACACTGGGATCCACCAGGCGATACCAAAATATAGATTAATCATATATTACCTTGTGATACCGAACCACAATAAATAGTCATTACTCCGATTAGGAGTTTATAAATAGTATGGCCAATGGACTTAAAGTACACAGGATCCAAATACAAGTATAAACCATATGAAGATGGAATATACTTCAAATAACATTACAATCGGTCAATAAATTGAATGAAGCGGAAAATAACATTACACGGTTTTGAGTATAACCAGACAACAAAAGACTTGGGCCCCCCGAACTAGTATCCTTCGAACCCGTCGCCGTCACCATGCTCTCCCGTGCCTTGCCTTTTCCTCGACCTAAAATACAACATAAGTATTTCGCCCAAACCAAATGGTCAGATATACATGATAATAATTCTCAAGACATTATACAATTCACATATACTAGATCTCAAGGAAACATCCTGACTATTGAACATACCCCTCGGGCCTATGAACAATAAGTCACAAACCGGTCGAACATATCCAATCATATACGGACTATGAACGACCAAACAATATGGGTCAAGATGGACATCACGGTATGCCCGATCCAGAAATGTGTCCGTGCACATATCTTTAACACCCCCAAAACCATCTGGGATATTACAGCGTCGTGGGTTCCGCGCCAGAACCCACCAGGCTAAAAATCATTTCAAAAATGTTTAAAAACGTCAAAAGACCTATGACGGTAATATTTTAAATACCCAAATATTTTCCAAAATATAGTTCTCAAATACCGTCATAAAATACCATTTGAAAATACAAGGCGAAATGTCAAATCTCGACAGTTCAAAATGTACGTTAAGCCACCCTTTAAACGTACCGACAAAATAGTTGGGAAAAAGAGTTTAACGAAATAACCCTAAGTTCGCAAAATATCAAAAGGCCATTTTAAAGTTAAACATGAGCTGGTAAAAATAACGGAAAACCATTTTGAAATACACACAAGTTGGTAAAGATACCAAAAAGCCATTTTGAAATATACACATGCAGCGGATAAAATGCAGTTCAAAAATACACAATTGCAGCGGAATAAAACAACCAGAAAAGAATACTCGATACTCAAAACCATGCCACAGCCAGTATCACCCGGGAAGCTCATCCCTTCACGACCGCTACTAGCTCGATCTCCGAGTACCTAAAAATAAAGCCCCACGACGGGGTCAGCCACAATACTCAATAATGATATCGATCACATCATCATAAATAATTACATACCAATGTAATAATACTGTAAGAATACTACCAACGTAATCTTACCATCATAACCTTACCAATCCATAGCAATCTATAACAAATCAATCCTTACCATGATCCACATTTCGCATTCTCAAATGATGAAATGAACTCAGCAACAATCATCTGTACTGTATTCCATAGATACCAAAAATCCTCAAAACATCATCATAACTTATAATCATGAAGTAATTCATCCGTGCCAAATCCTGTCCGTCGGATTACACAATCAAATCTCAATCTAGATAAGCCAATAACACGCAAATATCTGTAGATCAACTACCACAAAATAATGAATACAAGACCCGAAACATCGACGTACAGTCTGAATGCTCATACGATCAATAACAATGATCAACCAATACATCACTGAGAATATCATCGACATGATAACTCTAAATGATCAACAAGGGATTAATAACGACCGAGAATACCATCAACAAAGGTAAACTCCAAACGATCAACAATAATGGATCTCAAGAAATAACCCCGACTGTCGGACATACCCCTCGGGCGTATGAACAACCAGTCGCAAACTGTCGAACATACCCAACCATAAATAGAGGATGAATGACCAAACAATATGGCTCAAAGATGGACGTCATAGTACGCCCGATCCGGAAATGTGTCCGTGCACATGTCCACCCCGTATACGGAATCCAAGATATACGTGGGACATGTACCTAATTAGCCTCACGAACTACATCTCGTATGCACGGTTCAATGTGGAAATATCAACACATAACCATAGTGTGCCGAGCTAAAAATCCTACACAATAACCAATCGGCACGCAGATATGACACCAGATATGTCACGATGCAACATGACAATGAAACTGAAAGAATCACATATCCAATAAGGATCAAAAGACTCACTGAAGTGAACAAAGACAAACTGACAAAAAAAAGTCGACACGACTAATCAATATCCAAAACAACAATCCTGGGATCATCATCCCCGACAAATGATCAACACGATCGACGATCTCAATACAATCAGCCCTAAAATCATCATCCCTCATTGGAATAATCAATATGAATCCTAATATACAAAACATCATCGTACAACATATACAATAACTCAACATAATAATTATCTTCATAACTGAACAATACTTAAATTACCTCAAAGCCGAAGACAATATCCTTTCCACGAACCAACATTCCTGAACGAATACACAGTTATACGAATAATCCCGAAATAGGTATAGTCCATTTATACCAACAAACCACCGTCCCGACATCAATATCGCCACAGTAAATCAGCCTCGATATCCGACAGTCCATATCACTGACCAAATATAACTCACATCTCCGTATTCACCAACACATTTAAACCATATATATTATGATTTAATCCAAATCAAGGCACAATATACAAACCATCATCCCGACAATTTACATCTATAATAACATTGCTATATGTATTATAAATGAAATGAAAGCGAAACCATTCATCAAATATTATAAACTGAACAAGTATAAACTTGCCTCAATATCGATACCACGAAGTCGTTACCAAAAATCTATTGCCTTCGTCTACGAGCTCCTCAGCCCCGACCAAGAGCAATCTACGAACTCTTCACCCTTAACCGCAACACAACGATCATAATCCACGATCAAAACATCACAACCTATTGCAATAACCGATTAACACACATTCGATAAAAATCAATAACCGACATACCCAACCAACAAACTCAACGGTTCAACAAAACCTCGATCATACACAAAACCGAACAATACATTCGAGAGTTTTTAGTGAGGTTGTTCTTGAGCCCGGAAATCAAGAAATTGTAAGAGTTGGCACTAACCTAGAAAGTGCATTATAAGTTTCTAAGAAAAGTCCTAGTCGATAAAAGTAGGTAGGGGACGTAGGCTTCGTTAATAGCCGAACCTCTCGAATAGTTTCTTGTGTTATTTCTTTTTCGCATTTTACTTACTCCGATATTTTAGCTTCCGCACAAAAAGAGTTCAAAACTCTTATCCACACTATTCATCCCCCCTTCTAGTGGCGGTATCAATCTAACAATTGGTATCGGAGCGGTCTCTTTATCACCGGATTAACATCCACTAGAGAAAAGATCCAGAAATGGCCTTTATCCACTCCTCTCTTGAAGGCAATGCTCTCAATCGCCCTCCCTTCTTCGATGGCTCAAACTTTATGACATGGAAGAAGAAAATGTCCATCTTCATCCGAGTTCATGACATTGAAATATGGAAGGTCATTTCTCTTGGACCTAGCATCCCTAAGAAGCCAGATGGCTCGATCAAAAGCTTTGAAGAATACAACGATGCTGATTGGAAGAACGATCACTTCAATAGTAAAGCTACTCAATTGCTTTAATGTGCTCTCAACCCAGAGGATCACAACAGGATATCTTCTTGCCAGATGGCTAAAGAGATCTGGAAAATGCTCGAAATTACACATGAAGGTACGAGTCAAGTGAAGGAAACAAAAATCAATATGCTTCTTCACGATTATGAACTCTTCACTATGAAAGAAGAAGAAAGCATTACTACTATGCTTGACCGGTCCTCGGCTATCACAAATGGGTTAGATTCTTTCGGGAAACCTATATCAAGCAGTGATAAAGCCAAGAAAATCATTCGATCTCTACCAGGAGAATGGGATGCTACCATTACGGCTATCATGGAGTCGAAAGATCTCAACACCATTGAATTCAGCGCTCTCATTGGATCTCTCATCAATTACGAGATTATCATTAAATCTCGAAGTTCGAAACCAAAGCCCAAAGAGAGAGAAAGTACGATCGCCTTCAAAGCAAAAGAAGATAGCGATCTTAAAGATGAACCTATCGAAGAAGAGGATGAAGAAACCGCCTTTTATGCCAAAAACATAAAGAAATTCAAAAATCTTCTTCAAAGGCGCCAGAGGGACATCAAACAAGTACCAAGGGATGAATCCAAGAAGACTCACTTCCCACAAAACAAAAGGTTTGACAATACTTGTCGTAGGTGCGGCGTTCCATGCCATTTTTCTAAAGATTATCGTGCTGCTGCTCCAATGAGTTCATCTAAACCACCTCACGAAAAGTTCAAAAAGAAGGAAGTCTATGTCGCTACATGGAGCGATGATGATGAGGATGATGAACCTCAAGTTCAAACAAATCTTGCTCTAATGGCTCGCGCATCCGAAGATAGCGATGAAGAAGTCGAGGTTAGTGATTCTTCTCATGTAGAACTTCTTGATGCTTTCGAATCTTTAAACAACGAATACGAAAAAGTTTGCAATAGTAATAAAGATTTGAAAAAGAAAATAAAATCTCTTGAAAGTGAAAATTCAAAATTATTGAAAAACAAGGATGTATCAATTGACCATACAAATTGTTTGGAAACCGAGAAAATTCTGAGAGATGATTTACACAAAACTCAGAAAGAATTGAAACTTTACGTTAGAAAATTCTTGTGTGGTAATGACAAATTCGAGCAACTATTATTTGGTCAAAAATTTTCTCTTTCAAAACAAGGACTTGGGTATAATTCATTTCCAATGAAAAAGTCCTTAGAAATTACCACGAAAGATTCAGACACTTTAAAAATGGGAATTCCATCATGTCCAAAATGTTTAAAACCAGGACATACCGAAACATACTGTAGAAGTTCTAGACGAACTATAAGGGTCAAACAAATTTGGGTACCAAAAAGGACCGTTGTTAAAAATCAAGTTTTTGTATCTAACTACTCAGGACCCAAATTAGCCTGGGTACCTATAAAACGAAAGAAAATTGTTTTTGTAGGTACAAGCAAGGAAGACAACATTATCAAATAAATGGTATGTTGATAGTGGATGTTCAAATCACATGAGTGGGAATGAACATCTCTTCATGGAGCTGAAAAAGGAAGATCGTGGCTGTGTAACCTTTGGCGATAATAAAAGGGCCAAATAAAAGGGACAGGTAAAATCGGTAAGAAACCTTTAACTACCATTGAAAATGTTCTATTTGTTGATGGTCTTTGCCATAATCTTCTAAGTGTTTCCCAACTTTGTGACACTGGTCTTAAATTAATTTTTGAAAGTACGCATTGCACTGCAATGAGAAAAGACCAAATCGTTTTTATTGGATTACGTTATGGAAATATTTACATTGTTGATCTCCAAGATGAATCTTCTTTCAACGAAAAATGTTTACTTTCATACGACGAAAATGCCGTTATTTGGCACCGGAAATTAGGACATGCCTCTTTACCACTTCTTTCAAAATTGGCCAAAAACAATATTGTCCGTGGTCTACCAAAATTAAATTTCAGAAAAGACCACATTTGTGAGGCCTGTATTAAAGGTAAACATACTAGAGGCTTGTTTAAACCGAAAATGGAAATTTCCACTAGCCGCATTCTTGAATTAATTCATATGGATTTAATTGGTCTGTCTCAACATGCCAGTTTAACAGGTAAACTTTATACTTTAGTTCTTGTCGATGATTTTTTGAGATTTACTTGGGTAAAATTCTTAGCAAATAAAGATGATACATTTAACGAGTTTGTTAAGTGGTGTAAGGTTACCCAGAAGGAAAAAGAGTTACCAATTATCGCCATCCAAACCGATCATGGTGGAGAATTTGATTCTAATATCTTTGAAGATTGGTGCGATAATTATGGTATTGGGCACAACTTTTCGGCACCTCGGACACCTCAACAAAATGGAGTTGTCGATAGGAAGAATTGCTCTCTAGAAGAAATGAGCCGGACAATGCTCAATGAATATGGTCTTGCTAAATATTTCTGGGCCGAAGCCGTTAACACCGCCTGTTATGTTATTAATCGAGTCCATCTCAGGAGAAATAAAATGATGACTCCATATGAGATATTTAAAGGTAAAAAGCCCAATTTATCTTATTTCCATCCATTTGGTTGTAAAGTATTTATTCATAATAATGGCAAGGATAATTTGGGTAAATTTGATTCAAAATTAGATATTGGAATATTTCTTGGTTATTCAACTAACAGTAAAGCGTATCGTGTATTTAATTATAGAAGAGGCTCGGTAGAAGAGTCAATTCATGTAAAATTCGATGATACAATTTTACCCCCGAGAAAGGTTGTTTTTGATGATGATGCAGGTATGGTTCCAGCTAAAGAAGTGTCAGAAGTATCAAAGGAGTTCGAGAAGCTCGACGTAAGCTCGGACAAGCAGGAGGAGAATACTAACAACCTTCTTAAAGATTGGGCAAATGTGAAAGACCATCCGATGGAACAAATTCTCGGAAAAATCGATGAAGGTGTACGAACTAAGAGAAATATAAATGATTGTATTAACAATATTGCGTTTATTTCTCTTACAGAACCAAAGAATATCGATGAGGCCATAAATGACGAGAATTGGGGCTATTGCTATGCAAGAAGAGCTAAACCAATTCGAAAGAAATAATGTTTGGGAATTAGTTCTGGCACCTATAGACAAATCAATCATTGGTACCAAATGGGTTCATAAAATTAAAACCGATGATGATGGTCTCCCAATTAAAAATAAATCGAGGTTGGTCGCCCAAGGTTATAATCAAGAAAAAGGCTTGGATTATGAAGAAACGTTTGCTCCTGTTGCTCGTCTTGAAGCTATTCGTCTTCTCTGTGCCTTTTCCGCATACAAGAAAATCAAACTCTATCAAATGGATGTAAAAAGTGCGTTGCTAAATGGAATCATCCAGGAGGAAGTGTATGTCAAGCAACCGCCAGGTTTTGAAGATTATGATCATCCAAATCATGTGTACAAGCTCCATAAAGCTCTCTATGGATTAAAACAAGCTCCGAGAGCATGGTATGATTGTTTAAGCACTTTTCTTATTTCAAATAGGTATAAAAGAGGTAATGTTGATAATACCCTATTTATTAAGAATTTAGGTGATGATATGCTTATTTGTCAAATTTATGTAGACGACATTGTTTTTGATGCAACTAACGAATCTTTGTCCCAAGAATTTTCAAATCTTATGAAGGGAGAGTTCGAAATGAGCATGATGGGAGAGTTGAAAACTTTCTCGAACTCCAAATTAGGCAATTCAATGACGGAATATTCATTCACCAATCCAAGTACGTCAATGAGCTCCTAAAGAAATTTAAGATGGAAGATTGCAAAGAAATATCTACTCCTATGTCTTCCACTCTTAAACTCGATAAAGATGAAAAAGGTAAGTCTGTTGACCAAAAACAGTATCGAGGTATGATCGGCTCTTTACTTTATTTAACTGCATCTAGACCCGATATAATGTTTGCTACTTGCTTATGTGCTCTTTTTCAAGTGAATCCTAAAGAATCACATTTCATTGCATGCAAAAGGATTTTTCGGTATTTAAAATATACTGCTGGATTAGGTCTGTGGTATCCTTCTACCATTGATTTTCAACTTTTTGCATATAGTGATGCCGATTTCGGTGGATGTAAAATTGATAGAAAAAGCACCACCGGAACTTATCATTTTATGAGTTCATGTTTGATATCATGAGGGAGTAAGAAACAGACTAGTGTCGCTACTTCCACAGCTAAAGCAGAATATGTGGCTGCGGGAAGTGCATGTGCACAAGTCCTTTGGATCAAAAATCAATTACTCGATTATGGCATTGAACTTAAAAATACTCCTATTTTTTGTGACAATACAAGTGCCATTAATTTAAGCAAAAATCCCATTTTGCATGGTAGGACAAAACAAATAGAAATTCGTCACCATTTTATTCGTGACCATGTCCAAAACGGGAATGTACGTCTCCAATTTTTTGGTACTAATGAACAATTGGCAGATATTTTTACAAAACCATTATCCGAAGAAGCTTTCAATTTTATACGCATAAATTTAGGAATGGGACATGTTGATCATTTTTAAGTGTTGCATATTCATCATAGTTACATTAAATGGTCATTAAAATTGGGACATCATCGAAAGAAAAACACTGCTCATTTGGTCATGCTTACGGATGTTAAGGCTGGTTTATTACGTACGTAATAGGACCTTATGTACGTAACAGGCATTCAGGCTACGTACGTAACGATATGCAGGTTTTAGTACAGGGGATTCGGGATTTTTCACTACGTACATTACCAAAAGGGTATAATGTACGTAATCAGCTATTTACCCTGCTACTTAAATACCCAATTCGTCAATCCCTTTTCATTTCTTCCTAAATCCCTAATCGGCTACGACGAACTCAACTCCTCTCCACACAAAATCCGACCAAACTCCCATAACCTCCGTCCATCTTCATCAATGGCGTCCAAAATCAGCAAGAAACGTAGAGGCGAGACCTCTCAATCAGCTTCCTCGCCTTCAGGAGAACCTACCTTTCGTAATGCTCAAGCTTGCAAAATTTTCAATGAAGTGCTCATCGATGAAGAGGTAACTCCAAGCCATCACTTCGATTTTGAATCTCTAAATTCTATCGGTATTGGAATCGAAGAATTTTCCGATATTCTTGGTATTAACCATTTTGTTAGTCTCGCCCGTCATGTCTTTGTGGATTGTGTAAAAGAATTTTACGCGAATTTCTTCGTGACTTATGATTCCGATGGATTAGCCGTAGTTAATTCACTAGTCCGTGGAAAACCAATTTCATTTGATGCCGCTAAATTATCGGAACTTTTTGGTCTCCCTAACGAGGGATTTTGTTGTAAAGGAGTATTTGCCGCTCCTGATGAGGTTGTTGACTATTCTCTTTATAGCGATGAAAATCATGATGTCCATGAGTCTGAGGTGCGTGATTTTTTGTCGAACAAAGCCGTAATTGATGTTCATTCGGGACGCTTTGAAAATAATGATTTCGGGATAAATATTCGCCTGCTTCACGATGCTATCACTCGTTGCCTCATGCCTAAAGTGAATGCTCAGCATCGTTTGGTAAACATTGACATGGAAATCATTTATCATGTCTGGAAGGATCATCAGGTTAACTTTGCTTCTATCGTGCTTAAGTGGTTTGTGGAAAAAGGACAAATCTTCCACAAAAAGAGTTATGCCAAGGTCGATCGCCAAAGGAAATCTGGAATGCCATTTGGATCAATTTTGACTGAAATATTTGAGAATGTCGGAGACGATCTCACAGGGCTTCATGGGGTTCCCATCTCGAGGGGGAGCTTAGTTACCGAATGGACCATTCGAACTATGAGGTATCTCCGTACAAGAAACCGTGGGTGGATCTACTTTGCGTACATCAAGGATGACGATCATCTTGTTGATGGTGGTGCCCTTCTGAGACCGGAGGAGAGGATCTCGTCTCGAGGGATTGATCATACTCGACCTCGTCCTTCGTCTCAGCTCGGTACTTCTCGCCCGCAACAAGAAAGCTCCTCATCCCAGATGGTTGCTCGGATAGATAAATTTGAGAAAGAGATGAGCGAGATAAAAATTATGGTCAAAAGTATTTGCACTCATTTCGGAATCCAGCCGACACCTCCGGAAGCGGACCTTGATTAGCCGTTTTTTCTTTCCTATGATGATGTTTCCATTTTGTTAGACCAAACATTTCATCCATTTTTATCATGATCTATTACTCTCTTTATTTTCTAATGAATGTTTGTTTTTTGACTATCTCTATTCCTATGTATTATTATTCGTGGTTATTCGTTGTCTTAAAATTTGTTGACTATTTTGTGTTTCGTTGGCCTTTACAGGATCTCTCGACTTTTTGTTAATGACAAAAAGGGGGAGAAAAATATGTCTTGTTTTTCAAATAACCCTTACTCGATTCAGGGGGAGTCTTACTCGGGGGGAAAGTTTCTTAATTTTTTTTTCCGATCCTCCAAAACTCATATTTTTTTCAAAAACTCCCATACTTAAATTTTGTCATCATCAAAAAGGGGGAGATTGTTGGAACAATATTTTTTAAATCATTTTATATATTTTGATGATGCGTTATTTAACCAAAATTTACTTAACATATTTTTTCTTCAGTTAACGTACGTAAATGAACCTTTTATAACATACGTAACACTCACAGTTTTTGCAAGATATTTTATACAAGTAACGTACGTAACTCATTCAATATAACATACGTAACGTTTGAACATTCTGACCATTGCAAAAAGTCATTAGCCATTACAACAAGTCGTCACATTTAACGGATCTCTGACTGGAAGTTAACGTACGTAAGCCTATCTTGCGTAATGTACATAATGTATTTTATCGGATGTCTCTGGACCATTTTTCCCAGTTCGTTACGGCTGCTACACAAGACATATAACGTACGTAATCGAGGCCGCATAACGTACGTAAGTTGTGCAACTGTTCCAACGGGAAATTCAGCTCATGAAGGCTATAAATAGCACACTTCAAGGATTTGGAAATCATACAAGTTATCTGAGCTTACAAGCATACTCAAGCTATTCCAAGCAAATATTTCGAGAGTTATACATATTCCATACTGTGATACGAGAAGATTTGCTCTATTATTTATAATCTATATTCTTGTATCAAAGAGCGATATATCATGTAAAGTCGAGTTCCTACTCGCATTTGTTTTACTGTAAAGGTTATCTTGTACCCGGAAAAATAAGAGAGTTTTTAGTGAGGTTGTTCTTGAGCCCGGAAATCAACAAATTGTAAGAGTTGGCACTAAACTAGAAAGTGCATTCTAAGTTTCTAAGAAAAGTCCTAGTCGATAAAACTAGGTAGGGGACGTAGGCTTCGTTAATAGCCGAACCTCTCGAACAATTTCTTGTGTTATTTCTTTTCCGCATTTTACTTACTTCGATATTTTAGCTTCCGCACAAAAAGAGTTCAAAACTCTTATCCGCACTATTCAACCCCCCTTCTAGTGGCGGTACCAATCTAACAAGGATTACCCAACATACCGCTTAGAAGATGAAATACACAAGTAAACACTTGTCTTGATTAACACGGTGCGAAGAAATCGACGAAAGGAAAGAGTCCCGACCAACATCCTTCAAAAAGTTCGTTCCTAAATCACAACGATATCAATTCAATCACAATTCTACGAAAACGTATAGAACTTCCCAAGTTCTACCCATTGAAGCATTTTATCGGATACTTTGAGGGCATAGACCAATTTAATCGATTAACGGAGAAATTCTAGAATTTGTTCCACAAAACTTCAAGAGTAATGAATGATTCTGAGATTACAACAAAGTTCTATCAACAATCTGATTTAAAACGAATGAAATCGGCCAAAACACCATGAAACCTCAAAACCAAGAGTTCAAGTATTCTTACCTTCGATCCGGGCAAAAGATGATGTTAGACATGAATCAAACTTCCAAAACATGTTGCTCTATGATGTTCCCAATCAAATGGATCAATCTCTGATGAAGAATCGCGAAAAAATGAAAAAAGGGTGAAAATGGCCAAGTGACCCGGTCCAGGCCCTTAAATAGCCGGGACCTGTCGGTACCTTACGGCCGTTACCGGCCATGGCTTACGGCCGTAACCGGCCATGGCTACCCTCCTGTCAAATTTGGCCGACACCCTTACAGCCGTAACCGGCACCAGCTTACGTGCGTAATAGGCCCTTACGGCCGTAACCGGCCACAACCTTACGGCCGTTATCGGCCAGTCCTTACGCCCAGCGAGTCACTGCCGACCATGATCGGACATCCCTGCGAGTCACTTCCGATCGTGATCGGCCATCCAGTGAGTCACTGCCGACCGTGATCGGCCATCCAGCGAGTCCTCGGTCACGACTCCGCCAGCTGCCTCCTAATGTACGTAACACTTAATCCATTGCGTACGTAATATGTACGTTGACTTGCTACAGTAATATACTCGTATTACGTACGTAATACACTCTGTATAGCATACGTAAATCCATCAGTTAATTCACCTGTCCACATCCGCCGCCGAAAGCTGCCGACACAGGGCCCCACCTGCCGACCACAGCTCGGTCCTGTCCGATTCCCTTTGTTACGTACGTAATGCTTTATGCATAGCTTACGTAAAGCGTAGTATTTAGCGTACATAAGTCCTTGAGCTTAGCGTACGTAATGGCCTTCTGTACTTGGCCAAAATCCAACTGTTCATGTCCGACGTCTCTACGTACATAATATAAACATACGGCATACTGAATACAGATACTGGATCCAATAACATTCTCATATGATATACCTGATATCAAAAATTAAAACAACCTGATATACGATATCTTCAAATGTAGTTGTCTACCAAATACAACAATTATACAAATACGACTGTCTCAGTTCTCAATTTATTTTATCCATACTGTATAGACACCAAGCTATACAATATACCTCAGATACAATAACGCGAAAAAATTATACTGAAAATCCGGGTATTACATACTACCCCCCTTAAAATAAGTTTCGTCCTCGAAACTTGCAACCTGCCACAAACAACAGATCAACCCAAAATTTTCAACTCATCACGAAAACAATAAATCGTCGCCACAAGTGAATAACCAAACCAATATACTTACAGGTGCGTGAAGCCGATGGTCTCCCGTGATACTAGCACACGACTCCCATACGAAGTCTCAACACAACCAACACACACCAATATCACAATTAGCAATTTGAAAAGATCTCAAAAATTTTAGAAACTCCAAAAATCGATTTGACTCAAAAGTCAGAAAAATCATTTTCAAAACTCACGCCACTACCGTACCGATAGAGCCACATAACACACACGCCTGGATTTCACAAAACACAAGCTCTGATACCATCTTCTGTAACACCCCCAAAACCATCCAGGATATTACAGCGCCGTGGGTCCCGGGCCAGAACCCACCAGGCTAAAAACCATTTCAAAAATGTTTAAAAACGTCAAAAGGCCTATGACGGTAATATTTTAATACCCAAATATTTTTCAAAATAGTTCTCAAATACCGTCATAAAATACCATTTGAAAGTACGAGGCGAAATGTCAAATCTCGATAGTTCAAAATGTACGTTAAGCCACCCTTTAAACATACCGACAAAATAGTTGGGAAAAAGAGTTTAACGAAATAACCCTAAGTTCGCAAAATTCCAAAAGGCCATTTTAAAGTTAAACACGAGCTGGTAAAAATACCAAAAAAACATTTTGAAATACACACGAGTTGGTAAAGATACCGAAAAGCCATTTTGAAATATACACACGCAGCGGATAAAATGCAGTTCAAAAATACACAATTGCAGCGGAATAAAACAACCAGAAAAGAATACTCGATACTCAAAACCATGCCACAACTAGTATCACCCGGGAAGATCATCCCTTCACGACCGCTACTAGCTCGATCTCCGAGTACCTAAAAATAAAGCCCACGACGGGGTCAGCCACAATACTCAATAATGATATCGATCACATCATCATAAATAATTACATAACAATGTAATAATACTGTAAGAATACTACCAACGTAATCTTACCGTCATAACCTTACCAATCCATAGCAATCTATAACAAATCAATCATTACCATGATCCACATTTCGCATTCTCAAATGACGAAATGAACTCAGCAACAATCATTTGTACTGTATTCCAAAGATACCAAAAATCCTCAAAACATCATCATAACTCATAATCATGAAGTAATTCATCCGTGCCAAATCCTGTCCGTCGGATTACACAATCAAATCTCAACCTGGATAAGCCAATAACACGCAACATATCTGTAGATCAACTACCACAAAATAATGAATACAAGACCCGAAACATCGACGTACAGTCCGAATGCTCATACGATCAATAACAATGATCAACCAATACATCACTGAGAATATCATCGACATGATAACTCTAAATGATCAAAAAAGGATCAATAACAATCGAGAATACCATCGACAAATGTAAACTCCAAACGATCAACAATAATGGATCTCAAGAAATAACCCCGACTATCGGACATACCCCTCGGGCGTATGAACAAGCAGTCGCAAACTGTCGAACATACCCAAACATAAATGGAGGATGAACGACCAAACAATATGGCTCAAAGATAGACGTCATAGTACGCCCAATCCGGAAATGTGTCCGTACACATGTCCACCCCGTATACGGAATCCAAGATATACGTGGGACATGTACCTAATTAGCCTCACGAACTACACCTCATGTGCACGGTTTAATGTGGAAATATCAACACATAACCAAAGTGTGCCGAGCTAAAATCCTACACAATAACCAATCGGCACTCAGATATGACTCCATATATGTCACGATGCAACATGACAACAAAACTCAAAGAATCATATATCCAATAAGGATCAAAAGACTCACTGAAGTGAACAAAGACAAACTGATAAAGAAAAGTCGACACGTAATCAATATCCAAAACAACAATCCGGGGATCATCATCCCTGACAAATGATCAACACGATCAACGATCTCAATACAATCAGCCCTGGAATCATCATCCCTCAATGGAATGATCAATACGAATCCCAATATACGAAACATCATCATACAACATATACAACAACTCAACATAATAATTATCTTCATAACTGAACAATACTTAAATTACCTCAAAGCCGAAGATAATATCCTTTCCACGAATCAACATTTCTGAACGAATACACAGTTATACGAATAATCCCAAAATAGGTATAGTCCATTTATACCAACAAACCACCGACAACAAACCACCGTCCCGACATCAATGTCGACACGGTAAACCAGCCTCGATATCCGACATTCCATTTCACTGACCAAATATAACTCACATCTTCGTATTCACCAACACATTTAAACCATATACTATGATTTAATTCAAATCAAGGCATAATATACAAACCATCATCCCGAAAATTTACATCTATAATAGCATTGCTATATGAATTATAATGTAATGAAAGCGAAACCATTCATCAAATATTATAAACTGAACAAGTATAAACTTGCCTCGATACCGATACCACGAAGCCGTTACCAAAAATCCATTGCCTTCGTCTACGAGCTCCTCATCCCCGACCAAGAGCAATCTACGAACTCTTCACCCTTAACCGCAACACAACGATCATAATCCACGATTAAAACATCACAACCTGTTGCAATAACTGATTAACACACATTCGATAAAAATCAATAACCGACATACCCAACAAACTCAACAGTTCAACGAAACCTCGATCATACACAAAACCAAACAATACAATTCAAACAATTTCGAACTCATATCCACGATACAAGCCGTAACTCGATGATCACAAATAACAATCAATAACCGCTCAACAAACACAACGGTTCTACAATATCGCGATTAAACACAATCCGAACAACCAACTCAATCGATCATGAATTCAAAACCACAACACGATTCACGGTCCGAAAATCATATCAACGATCAATTTAAACCAATAGCAAAAGTGTCTCAACATTACCGATTCCAAATTCAATCTTAGATACGAATACAAGTTTCCTTCTTGTAAATTCATAATAAAAACCAATTACCGATTATCATCATCAATCCGGACAATCCGATTAGTTCGACATTATAGATAATCATATTCCAAAGGTTTCAAATAATTTCATTATCCAAATTGAACACTTGTTTAATACGTATGAATTCTCAAACTCAAAAGTGAATCATAATCTTATCAAACCCGGAACCATATTCGTATTCCTATACGAATATTGTATCGAAACACATAACTTATTTCTATACATGAATATTCCATATTCATATCCAAAACACCAACACCTCTTAAACATGTTCATCAATTCATATAATCCAAGAGTTCCTTAAGAACACAACTTATTCCGACATCACATTCAAAATCCTCAAATGACATAATCCGATGTGTTCTAACATCTAAACAATCCTTATTCATAATTCAAGATGCATATTATCATATTCTCCAATATACGATTCTCCTAACATCAAAATCGCAACATTATTACAAAGAACATCGAGAATACTATGATTCCATAATCATAACAACATAATCAAGATATTGATCATCAATTCATTATCTTCCCTTAAAAATTCCCGTAAATACCAAGAATCATCACAATAATTCCATAAACTAGCACCATACGAATTAATCATCGACAACAACATCAAAAATCCAAATTCAAAGAGAGGATTACCCAACATACCTCTTAGAAGATGAAATACACAAGTAAACACTTGTCTTGATTAACACGGTGCGAAGAAATCGACGAAAGTAAAGGGTCCCGACCAACACCCTTCAAAAAGTTTGTTTCTAAATCACAACAATATCAATTCAATCATAATTCTACGAAAACATATAGAACTTTCCAAGTTCTACCCATTGAAGCACTTTATCGGACACTTTGAGGGCATAGACCAATTTAATCGATTAACGAAGAAATTCTCGAATTTGCTCCACAAAACTTCAAGAGTAATGAATGATTCTGAGATTACAACAAAGTTCTATCAATAATCTGATTTAAAACGAATGAAATTGGCCAAAACACCATGAAAATTCAAAAATCCTCAAAACCAAGAGTTCAAGTATTCTTACCTTCGATCCGGGCAAAAGATGATGTTAGACAAGAATCAAACTTCCAAAACATGTTGCTCCATGATGTTCCGAATCAAATCCATCAATCTCTGATGAAGAATCGCGAAGAAATGAAGAAAAAGGTGAAAATGGCCAAGTGACCCGGTCCAGGCCCTTAAATAGCCGGGACTTGTCGGTACCTTACGACCGTAACCGACCATAGCTTACGGCCGTAACCGGCCATGGCTTATGGCCATAATCGGTTATGGCTACCCTCCTATCCAATTTGGCCGACACCCTTATGGCCGTAACCGGCACCAGCTTACGTATGTAATATGCCCTTACGGCCGTAACCGGCCACAACCTTACGGCTGTTATCGGCCAGTCCTTACGCCTAGCGAGTCACTGCCGACCGTGATCGGCCATCCCTGCGAGTCACTGCCGATCGTGATCGGCCATCCAGCGAGTCATTACCGACCGTGATCGGCCATCCAGCGAGTCCTCGGTCACGACTCGGCCAGCTGCCTCCTAACGTACATAACACTTAATCCATTGCGTACGTAATACGTACGTTGACTTGCTACAGTAATATACTCGTATTACGTACGTAATACACCCTGTATAGCGTACGTAAATCCATCCGTTGACTCACCTGTCCACATCCGCCGCCGAAAGCTGCCGACACAGGGTCCCACCTGCCGACCCCAGCTCGGTCCTGTCCGATTCCCTTTGTTACATACGTAATGCCTTATGCATAACGTACGTAAAGCGTATAATTTAGCGTATGTAAGTCCTTGAGCTTAGCATACGTAATGGCCTTCTGTACTTGGCCAAAATCCAACTGTTCCTGTCCGACGTCTCGACATACATAATACAAACATACGGCATACTGAATACAGATACTGGATCCAATAACATTTTCATATGATATACCTGATCAAAAATTAAAACAACCTGATATACGATATCTTCAAATGTAGTTATCTACCAAATACGACAATTATACAAATACGACTGTCTCAGTTCTCAATTTATTTTATCCATACTGTATAGACACCAAGATATACAATATACCTCAGATAAAATAACGCGAAAAATTTATACTGGAAATTTAGGTATTACAATATCCACCCCGTATATGGAATTCAGAATATACGTGTGACAATGTACCTAATTAGCCTCACGAACTACGTCTCGTGTGCACATTCTAATACGAAAACATCCACGTATGACTATATATGTGCCTGGCTAAAAATCCTACACAATAACCAATCGGAACGCAGATATGATTCCAGATATGTCACGATACAACATGATAATGAATTCAATAAATCACATATCTAATTAAGGATCAAGAAACTCACCGAAGCGACAATAAGGATCAACGATATCAACGATTCAAAGGTGATGAACTTGGGAATACAATCCCACGATGAAAAAATGGAAACATCATCAATAACAATATCAAATTACGAATCACAGATTCATAAGTGTTTCATATACACGAAACGTATAACCATCACAAGAATTCAATCATCATTATAACTAAGCAAGATAACTTGCCTCAATTCCGTAGGTGAAAGATAGTCCTTCTCCAAATGATCAAACGGCCGGCATCCTCGATTAAATACTCAATCTAACAAGCAACCTTGAATGAAACATAATTCATTCAATAATACATTCACATAATATTGATATCAATTCGTAGGAAATGACTCCCCAACCAATCTGAATAATTCATTCTATTCCAATGAACATTCTACCGATTATTGATGAATTTTAACACATATTGTTTGTCTTCCACAATCGGATTACTATACTAAAATATCCTTTTAATACTCTTGTTATCACTATAAACAAGTTTATGCACTAAACACCTTCAATTCATCATTAACAATCGGACTAACCAAGTTCTTCAACATCTACGTTTTTTTATTACACAAGGATCGTTGTGAACTAACATTATCACCAATAATCAATTATATCTTCATAAGAACATTATCAACTTATTAATATGGTGACCAACACATACCTAAGGTATCAACACAACCGATTATCATGAATATATAAGAGTTATAGTTGTGTTCATCAATACCCTTTATCAACTCTCAAGACCTTGTCAAGCCGAAACAACAATGGTGTTACATCTTTTAAGATTTTTGAATCAAGAGAAACATCATCCTAATCTTCAACATTATCAAGTTTCTTCCCAAGGTAGGTAAATACCTAACATGGTGTTCTAACACTTCTATGTTAACAATGCCATTGATTAAACTTAACTATGATGAAGCTAAATGATTATCATTGTTCCACTGATGTTAATACACCCAGAAAGATGAGTATGATTTTTATAAACATGATCATTATCATTAAAACATCAAGAACATCTTCATTCCAAACCTTTAATTACCATATTCATCAATAAGTGTTAAAAATCTTAACCACAAACATGTTTTACTTGATTAATTCAACACTATGTGCAGTATACCATATCATTATCATCATAACTACAAATATATAGAGTAGAATCGCACAACATACCTTCAAGAACACCTTCTAAACTTCCTATCAATAAGCTCCCTTCCAAGATACAAGGCTCAAAGACAAGTTGGAAGAGGGTATAATCGGTCTAGGGAGTCAGGGGGGACGATGGCTTGGAGAGAAATCGGGTTTGGGTTGTGAAGAAATTAAAGACAGGTTGTGTCTTTAAATAGACTGCATAATCGTAGCGTACGTTACCGTAAGAAATTAACGTACGCTAACCCTGTTACGTACATTAACCCGTAAGTGTCATACGTAACCATCCTACAGAGGCTACTGCCTCAATTCACACAAGACATTACGTACGCTAAAAACTAAGCATTACGTATGTTAATGCCAGTTGACTTTGACTGTCTCGACAGTCCAAACCCTTCACGTGCATGGCCATATACGGGCGGAAGTCAACCGATATACGCAACGGATAATAGTCTACATACGTTAAGATAAAGACTTAACATACGTTAATCTGACTACGTAGCGTATGCTAACATCACCAGAATAGGTAAAAAAATGCAACTCTCCAATTAACATCTAACCATCAAACATAAAGTGAACAACAACAAAAAGTATAAGTAACTCAATTCTATAACATCTCAACACTATAATCATTATACTAAATGCAACGATCCACGACATTCAAATTATTCGAGTAATACAACAATAGGTAAAAATTATAGTTGGATATTACACCAAGCACAACCAATCACTCAAAAATAATTTTCGTTCTAGTATTCTATAGGAACTAGAAAATCCTCACTTACGATCGTTGGAGTTTAATCCTAATAATGCCGGATCAATGGTCTTAATAACACTGGATTAAAACTCTTTGAATGGTTTCTCTCAAGCTTTGTGGAGGAGTGATGCAACACTCACAAAAAATGAAGAAAATATGAAGTATATGAAATATTATAATATAAGAACAACACTCCTAGTTCGGTAACAAACTTCTTGATCCATACGGCTTTTTAGATGCATCTGATGCTGTCAGGTACTCAGCTTCTGTTATAGAATCAGCAATCGTGCTTTGCTTGGAACTTTTCCAACTCATAGCACCTTCATTCAATACAAACACATAACCAGTTTGGGATTTAAAATCGTCTCTTTTGGTTTCGAAACTTGCATCGGCCTAACCATTTACAGCCAGCTCATTTCCCGCACCTCCATAAATTAAGAACACATCCTTAGTTCTTCGTAAGTACTTTAGGATGGTTTTCACCGCTGTCCACTGACTCTCACCTGAATTTGCTTGGTATCAGCTTGTCATGGTAAGTACAAACGTTACATCTGGTCGAGTACAAATCATGGCATACATGATCGATCCAATTGCCGAAGCATATGGAATCTTGCTCATGCGGGTTCGCTCATCAGGAGTCGAAGGACTCTGAGTCGTACTCAGATGAATGCCATGTGACATTGGCAAGAGTTCTTTCTTGGAGTCCTGCATATTGAACATCTTCAATATTTTGTTAATGTAGGTACTTTGACTCAGACCAATCATTCTCTTTGATCTATCTCTATAAATTTTTATCCCAATTATGTAAGCAGCTTCTCCTAAGTCTTTGATTGAGAAACAACTTCCCAACCAAGTTTTGACTGTGTGCAAGGTGGGTATGTCATTTCCAATGAGTAATATGTCATCTACATATAAGACTAAGAAAACAACTATGCTCCCACTAACCTTCTTGTACACACATGGTTCATCTTTATTTTGAATAAACCCATACTCTTTGGCAGTTTTATCAAAGTGAAGATTCCAACTCCGAGAAGCCTTCTTTATATAATATTAAATATCGGATTAAATATTTTGGAATTCTCAAATCTCGTGGATTAATTGCTCTTTGTGGAATGTTCACATTTCGCCTTTTTAGTTTTTGGAAGGTTTTAAATTTTTTCAGATTTTTTTTATTTTTGTGTTTTTTAGATTCTTTATATAAATTTTTAATCTTTCTAATTTTAGTAAAGGAGATGAAAAAAGAAATATCAAAAGTTAGCCATATATTTTTGTTTTTTAAATTTTCATCCTTTTTTTGGATGATTTTTTCCAAAAAAAAAGTTGTTTTTTCCGATTTTTATTTAGTTATTTTCGAAATAGGGAATAAATTTTTTTACATTCCATAATTTTTTATATTTTTGAAAAGCGTCACAAAAGTATCACGTAGATTCAGCTCAGCGATTGAGTCCGGATACCCTCAATTTTAGAGTATCTATGGACAAAAGCAATGTTGCTTTGATAATTTCCGACTGAAATATAATTTGGGATGTAAGTTTCACAGGTAGCACTACCAATGTTTATACTTTAGCCGACAGCAAAAAGTCGTCGGCTAAAGTCGAAAATCATCGGCTAAAGTGGCCAGTTGTCGGCTAAAAGCCGGTCAGCCGAGGTCGGTCGGCTAAAGTTTAGCCGACAGCAAATAGGGACGGTAGTCGGCTAAAGTTCGAGTTTAGCCGACGGTTAGACAGTCGTCGACTAAAATAGTTCCAGGTTTAGCCGACGGATACATAGTTGTCGGCTAAAGTTCTCCAGTTTTAGCCGACGGGTACATAGTTGTCGGCTAAAATGTAAATGTTTTAGCCGACGGCTACATAGTCGTCGGCTAAAGTGTTTTTTATTTTTTTTAAATAAATACCTTAGCCGACAGTTACATAGTTGTCGGCTAAAGTTTTTTATTTTATTTTTTTAAATAAATACTTTAGCCGACGGTCTGTTGCAAATGCCGTCGGCTAAAGTCCAGTAAAAAAAAATCAGATTTCGAAATCACCAAACCTGTTCAGATAAACTGTTATTCCAAATGTACAATATACCACCATACATCACAATCAACATAAATCAATTACGAAAAGCATAATTTAAAAACAAACCATATCAACATGTCATGTAGCAACATCAACAAAATCACTATAAACACCAACGTTAACGAACACGATTCTAAATAAAAAATATTTAGCAAAAGAACTACTACAATGACAACTAAAATCCTCAAAGATCCGTCAAATTCTTAAAAATAGAAGAAGGATTACTACCGTCTTGCATGTCGTCGTCCCGATGCTGTGAAGAAGAGGGGGGTGTTTGTGAATTGAAGAATTGAGGTGGTGGTGGTACCGAAATTCCCGATTGACACACGGTCTGACTCAATGACATCATATACTGCATCATGCCCTGCTGCTGAGCTAACATCTCTTGTTGAACCTTCCTTTGTTCCTCTTGGAATTTCTGGAACTGGTCTTGAGACTTCCTTTGCTCCTCATCTCGGAGCTCCCTCTCGATCCTCAATTGCTCCTCCAAATAGGCCTTTTGAGTGTCGCCCCTTTGATTGCGCTGAAACCCTGTAGTGTTCTTCAATAATCCGGTGCCTTCAGCTCCCATCATCGACGTCCGGTGATGACTCCCTTTAGCAGGGTAAATGTTAGCCTACACCCTTGCCCTAATGTAGGGATTGCCCTAAATGTTAGCCCACACCCTTTAGGAGGGTAAATGTTCGGCCGACCGTCGGTCGTTCTCCGGCTAGTCGTCAGCTAAAGTGTTATTTTTGGTAGTGTAGCTAAATTTGGGATTAGGGATGACAAGAAAACCCGAACCCGACAGGAAAACCCGAAACCAGATCTGAACGGGTAGGGGCGGGGCAGGCATTATCGGATTACGGGGCGGGGATCGGGACATTAACGGGGATTTTTCGGTGTTCGTGTAGTGACTGGGGTGACCGTGCCCACCCCATTATATATATTTTTTATATATATGTAAAATTTATATATATATATATTCTCCGGTATGCATCTTTATTTTTAGCTACATATTGTGTTTAGATTTTGATAATTGATACCTAGCAATTTCAAGTTTCGGGGCAAAAACGGAAAACGGGGCGGAGTTCGGGGTAAGTTGTAGCCCCAATGGGCGCCCCGATAAGATTCCCGACGGGGAACGGAGCGAGAACGGGATAGATTTTAGATTTCGGGTTCGAGGACGGGATCGCCCCGAACCCACCCCATTGCCATTCCTATTTGGGATATAATGGAAGATATTGATTTTATGAGATATTCTTAGAAAAGATAAAAATATGGGACATCAAAAGTTTATTCCTTGTTTACTTCTTATTTTAACTTTTATTTAATTTAAAAAAAAAATCCACTGAGGATGTTTCAGCGACTTCCTTATGAATATGGATAAGTTCATTGACAAAAAAAAAAAAAAAAAAAATGATACTCTACATCCCATATGACGCACATAAAATTATGTGCACCTTCAGCAAGATCATAATCGGATCCATTCAGATCCATCAATGAAGGTGAGGGAAATAAAAGGCTTAGCCTCTTCTTCAGTAAGTTCTCTTGACCAAGATACTCGTCCTGCAAAACTTGCCCCTGCTCCTGTGCACTTGTATTGCCCATAGTATACAGTCCTGCAACCCAAAACAGTATTTATTAATTTATAATTACCCGTTTAAAAATTTAATTTTTTTTTGGTTGGTGTTTAAAAATTTAAGTTGATGTTAAAAAATATTTAATATTTAATCTCTAAGACAGCTTTTATGTAAGAGGAATGCTACATCCACAAACAAACTCCCACAAAAACACTCACAAAATGACTTGTCAGCGGGTGATTGGTGTATTTTGTGGCAATTTCTCTCTCCTTTATCTGATTACACCAATCACCCACCGACACATCATTTTGTGGGTGTTTTTGTGGAAGTTTGTTTGTGGGTATAGCATTCCTTTTTATGTAATACCACGCGATTCCCTTCATGTTGTTCAAATTCAACTCGTTTCTAACAGTAATTATTGTCTTGCTTTCGACCGGCTAAACTTTTATGCTAAAATGTTTTTCTAACAACATAATGATACAGGAGTAGATCATTGCCACAATTTAGAAGTTTTTCTCCTTTTGCATTTATCTACAAACTAGTCCACAAAGTCATTTATTTAAATATACATTAATCTATGGACCATGAGGATCATGAAGAACATTTACGAGATTCACTATTCCCATGAATAGTAATGTATATTATATTTTGATTGTAGTGAATAGCTATTATGCTTCAAATCTAATTATATAATTATGATCGTGACATTTGGAGATTTTTACAAGTAACATGCATTATTATGAAAATTCATCCTAAGATATTTTATGCCATCTAATTTTCTTTTTTATCTATGTAATTCTATATTAATGCAATGATTTTTAGAGGAATTTCTTATTTTTTCTACTTCCGAGCAAAAAAAATATTATTTTGCAGCATTTATAGAAAAATAACAGTTCTTGAAAACAAGAGATCGTAGTACTATTATATATAGGTTGGTGGTGCCTATACCTATATATAGTGAAGGGGTGGTAGGCATCAATGTAAAGGTAAGGTTTTTCAGTCGTGGACGCGGAATACATCGGTGACCGCCCTACGCCCAATGAGACAGTTGAAGTTCTATCTTAATATTTTTTTATAAGACAGATTTTATTAAGGAGAACAAAAAGTATACTCACAGTATAACACCTTGAGTAAAAAAAAGTTACCTTCACTACATATTATACTCTCTCTGTCCTATTTTAGGAGGTACGATATATTTTTTTTTACTCAGGTTGAATTCTGGGGGTCGTAGTTCTGGTCCCTCTTCCCTACCATCGGTTAAATCACTGAATATGCCTTAGTAACCAGAGTCTAAGAATAGGTCAACTGATAATACATGCAAATTACTATTATTTTTACTATACAATCTTCACTTTCCATCCCACGTATCTACTTTATATATAAATTAATATTATTTCACTTTTTATTCCCTTCACTTTCCATTTCATCTATCTACACAAAACTATTATTATTTCTTGAAACCCACGACAAAAGTTTTGAACCTCATTTTTCGGAAGGAGGAAGTAAGTATATATTTGTGTGTTGCTTCCGCGCATAAAATGATGGGATTCTGATATAGTACCTAATATAGCATGCGTATCTATAAATAAAATACACATAGTGAAATAAATAAATGTGTATGTATTAGCTATATAGAGAGGAAATTAAAATACCACTTACATTTCTCGAGAAGGGTCACCCCAGTTATACCAACCCTTTGGGATGACGATATTGTCCATGTAAGTGTAGGCAAACACCACCGTTGAGAAAGGACCCCATGCCCTCCCAAGGTACAATGTCCCTGATCCAGTGACCTTACAATTTACAAACGAGAATCCAGTATCATCTTAGAATGCTGTTTCTCCCTTGAGCTGTTACTGCTCCTATTATTGGTGCTATTGCATGCACGTGACACTTCTGCGCACATATGTATATATTCAGTATATATATATATATAAACTACAGAGATACTTATTATATAAATGAACAATTTTGGAGACATATTGAAATATAAATAAAAATATTATTAAAGACAAATAAAGTTTAGCTAGAAAATGAATAATATGAATTATGATTATTGGGCTCATTAAGAGCTTTGAATCTAGACATTGATTAATCTTTAGATCCAAATATGAATCAATTTTACAATAAATTATTACAAATACAACTTTTAGATGTTATTCTCTTCTGGTAACTAAGGGATTAAAATCATGTAATCAAACCATATATATGTAACACCTAAATTTAATTTAATTTTTTTGACAATAACACCTAAATTTAATGATAGCTGATATTTTAAACTAATAGAAGTGTGATTCGAATAAAACATATTTTACTTACTATGGTGATAAACTCTTGAGCCTCGATGTCTACTTCCAAATTTGTGAATGATAGAAAAATTAATATTGATATAGCTATAGCATGTTGGGATAATTACTGTTGATTTTGATAAATGCAGCAAACTACAACGCATATCCTACAACTTACTACATAAAGCATTGATCCAACAGTATTCATCATACAGAGTACTGAATTTCAAGATGTCGTTAGCAAAGCTCCCGGTTGGCTACAGTAGTAATGTTGTATGCACTTTACTTAGGAAAAATAAAGTGTAGAATCCAATAAAAAATACTTATATTTCAAACCATTGTGAGATAAGTCTTATTACATTCACAAAGTATTCATGATTTTGAAGTGCATGTAATGATGATGGAGATGATATTTAAGCCGGCAGAAGACTGTGGCTCACAGAGTATTTAATTAAGGGTAAAAGAATGTCTAAAGCATTTAATGCTGATAAGATGGATTACTCTAATTCAAACATATCAGAAAGCCGCCAATCTGAAGTGTTCACATCCCACCAACCGGTCAACGACTACATTTATAATGGATCTATTTATGAGGTTATAAACAGCCTAATCAGGGGACTTGCCAAACTATTGAAACTACTGATCTTGCAATCCAAACAATAACAAGAGCAAACTCACTCTTCAAGCCTACAATGATATTCTTACCGAAGAGTTTGACAGTCCTCGATGAAAGAGAACAATACACTACCACAAACATGTAAGCCTACAACTACTGTTCAAAGACTTGATCTGTTTTAATCAAGTAAACAAAAGAGTTTGCTTTAAGATTGTTGAATAATTTTGATAATGATTACTTGAAAAATAACAGAATATATATATATATATATATATATATGTATTGAATATATATAATATATAAGCCCTGCAGAAAATTTGTTAGCAAAACGAAATCCGCCGATCACGTATATGAAAAACGAAAGATTCGCTGTTGAGTCCAGATAATCTGTCTCCTTAAAGCAAATTCGTCCTCACCACGGTGTATGACGTCTGCCTCCCAGGATAAAACAACAGCTCGATATAACGAATCTGTGATCCGCTGCACCCTCAACGAACTAGAACAAAATCTGTCTACTATCACCGACCGAAGAAGAAAAAAAACGAAGAAGAAAATTATCTGACTGTGAGGCTTTGGAAATTTCGTACATTTTTTGGTGTGTAAAAACGAGCCCCTCAAGTCGGGTATTTATAGGTGAAGGCTGGAGGAGGTTGTGTGCTGGAGGAACTCTATACTGACCGAAATTGGTATCTGGAGGAACTCTAAATCGATCAGGATTAGTATCTCAATACGTATCCAGATCTGTTTAATTCGATTTTATCCGGATCCGAAAAATTCGGAATTTATGAATTGAGGTATTTTTGGTAAAATAAAATTTTACCGAATAAAATTGCAGTAAAAAGATAACTTCGAGACGCCGAGATATTTCGCCCAAATCGCCCTTCGACCGAGACCGACCCGAACCGAGCCGAGCCGGACGGACGGACGGACGGACGGCGGCGGCGCGCGTGTGTGTGTGTGTGCGCGAGGGGCGCCTAGTCATACATCCACACATGTCTCACTTTTTGAACATTCCTTTATCCACATCTCCTTATATACTCACAATTTCTCCCTTGTTTTTCCAATGTGGGATAGCATCCCAAACCCATTTCTAAAGGATTCACTTTGGAACATTATATCTCATTCATACCTCAATCATTTTGAGTGTTCTTACATGTTTTGGAAACTTCTTACGGAGTACTACGTATTCCAACTAAGTCCCGACTTTAACTCGTAGTCGAGCCAACTCAAAATTTCCTTTCAAATGGGCTGCTCAAAACATCCCATTTCCTCCATTTTATCTAATATTTCCAACAATCTCCCACATGAATGAGATTGATGGTCTAGCAGCACATGTCAGACACGGAGTTGACTTGGTGATAGTTACAACGGTTAGGCATTGCATAGGATTGGTAGAGTATCCTCCTTGAACCTTCCCTCGAAAAGATATATTCTCCTTACTGGCTAGACAGTGTGACTAGATGCCTTTGAACTGTCCGACCGCTTGTGTAAGTGATCGTATATCCTTCACAAGTGCCCTTCCTGATTTGTTCTGTTCTCATTATTGTGCCCATTTTGGCCGTGGACACCGTCCTGGTTCTGCGAGAGTTTCTAAAGAATTGTGCCTTTGCAATTCTCCTTTGAAGCGGCCCCTCTTCTCTCTAACATAGGTGATTCTCTTTAAGTATTTTGAGTAAACCCGTATTTTACTCCACCTGACTATACGTTGTCGACTTAAGAATCATTAAAAGCATAATCTTAACCTCTCCTTACGGGTATCACTGTTTTCATCCTAGGAATGGTCGGTTCGGGGTAACCCCCACAGTGATCGTGCCCAGTTTTATGGATTGGTTGTCCCATTGAACCTAGATCTTGGGATCTCCCGTCAGCTTAGGTTGGGTATCCTCCATAAAACCATTAGCTCAAGGCAATAGACCCATTCCTCTTGATGATTTATCAACAAGGTCTCTTGATAACCCTTTGGTTAGCGGATCCGCAATGTTATCCTTTGATGACACATAATCAATAGTGATAACTCCTGTTGATATCAATTGTCTAATGGTATTATGTCTCCTCCTTATGTGACGAGACTTACCATTGTACATTACGCTCTGTGCCTTTCCAATCGCAGATTGACTATCGCAATGAATACATATTGCGGTCACAGGCTTTGCCCATCTTGGAATATCTTCTAGAAAATGGTGTAGCCATTCTCCCTCTTCTACACATTTATATAAGGCTATAAACTCGAATTCCATCGTTGACCGAGATATAAGTGTCTGTTTCGAAGATTTCCATACCACTGCTGCACCGGCTAGTGTGAATACATATCCGCTTGTAGACTTGGAGTCTTTTATATCACATATCCAATTTGCATCACTATATCCTTCAAGTACAACAACAACAACAACAACATCTAAGCCTTAGTCCCAAAATGATTTGGGGTCGGCTAACATGAATCAAACTTTGAAACCGTCAATAATCGTTACATAAATAACATAAAAGGAAAAAAGAGGGAAAAAGTAGAGAAAAAAGCAAATAAAAAAAGAGAGTGGAAAAAAAAAAAAGAAAAAAAAAAAAAGATAACATGAAATAAAAGAAAATAGGAATTAAAAAAAAAAAAAAAAGAATCAGACTCCATCCACCATCCGTATTCTTTCCCGCCACATTTGCCTCTCCATCGCCATACTTTCTCCAATTCCAAGAAACCGCATATCATTTTCAATCATCTTTATCCAAGTTTTCTTGGGTCTTCCTCTACCTTTCACAACATTACTTGCTCCCCAACTTTCTAGCCTCCTCACTGGGGCATCAATAGGTCTTCTTCTCACATGACCAAACCATCGTAATCGATTCTCCATCATCTTGTACTGCTGGATATTTGGTATAGTGCAACCCATACTCACGAGTACCCCTTAAGTATCTTAGTACTGTTATGATCGCCTTCCAGTGATCCTTTCCGGGGTTGCTCGTGTATCTACTTAGTCTACTAACTGAGTAGGCTATATTTGGTCTTGTACAGCTCATCAAGTACATCAGACTTCCTATTATGCGTGAGTACTCAAGTTGAGATACTCCTTCACCCTTATTCTTGGATAGTCTTAACGTCATATCCACCGGGGTTTTGACTGTGCCAGAGTCATCTTTATTAAATCTTTCAAGGATTTTGTCCACATAGTGGGCTTGACTCAGCATGAGACCTTCCGACATTCGTGTGATTTTAATCCCTAAAATTACATCTGCGAGTCCCATATCCTTCATATCAAATCTCGACCTCAGCATGTCTTTGGTTGATTTGATTATTCTTTCATTACTGCCGGTAATGAGCAAGTCATCTACATATAGACACAAAATGACATAGCCATCTTCTGTGTCTTTCACATATACATATTTGTCGGATTCATTAATTTTGAAGCCACCGCTTATCATGACATGATCAAATTTTTCATGCCACTATTTTGGTGTCTGCTTCAATCCGTATAAAGATTTTACCAGCTTGCAGACTTTCCTTTCTTTTCCAGGAGCAGAGAACCCCTCGGGTTGTTCCATGTAGATTTCCTCTTCTAAGTCTCCATTAAGAAAGGCAGTCTTAACATCCATTTGATGAACTTCTAAGCCTCGTAATGCTGCGATGGCAAGTATCATCCTGATGGAAATTATTCTCGTCACAAGAGAGTAAGTATCAAAATAGTCTAGGCCTTCACGTTGGTTATATCCCTTCGCTACGAGCCTAGCCTTATATTTATCAACTGCTCCATCTTTCAATTTCTTCTTGAAAATCCACTTATTTCCTAATGGTTTACACTTAGGAGGTAATTCCACTAGTTCCCAAGTATGATTCTGTAATATAGAATCAATCTCTTCTTTGATAGCCTCCTTCCATACAGGTCCATCCATCGAGCTTACAGCTTCTTTGTAAGTCTGAGGAGCCTTTTCGAGCAAGTAGGTGATGAAATCTGGTTCGTAAGATTTCTCCGTCCTTTGTCGTTTGCTTCTTCTAGGTTCGTCCTCATTATCCATTGCTTGGTCTTCATTATCTTCATCCATTAGTTCAGAAGTCTGTTCAGATGAGATAAGGGGTTCACTTGCAGTCTTGCAAGGAAAGATATTCACAAAGAATGACGCATTCCTTGATTCCATAATCGTATTCTTGTGAATCTCAGGCACTTTGGATTCATGCACAAGAAATCGGTAAGCATTGCTGTTGTGTGCATATCCAATGAAAATGCAGTCAACTATTTTTGGGCCTATTTTAACTTTCTTAGGAGTAGGTATCAGCACCTTTGCTAGACACTCACACACTTTCATGTAATTGTAGGAAGGCTTGACTCCTTTCCATAATTCATAAGGAGTTTTGTCTCCGTTCTTACGGCATATCTTATTTAAGAGATAATTTGTCGTTAAGATGGCTTCTCCCCACATATTTTGCGGCAGACCTGAATTTAGTAATATCGCGTTCATCATCTCTTTCAGAGTGCGATTCTTACGTTCCGCCACGCCATTTGACTGTGGTGCATATGGGGCAGTGACTTCATGAATAATCCCATGTTGCGAGCAAAATTCGCCAAATGGTTCCACATATTCACCTCCGCGGTCACTTCTCAAGATTTTTATCTTAGCATTCAATTGATTCTCAACTTCCGTTTTATAGAGAACGAATTTCTCTATGGCTTCATCTTTGCTTTTAAGCAAGTATACATAGCAATATTTAGTACAATTATCCACGAAAGTAATAAAATATTTGTTTCCACCTCTAGTTTGAACAAACTTCAAATCACATAGGTCGCTATGTATTAATTCTAAAGATTTGGTGTTTCTTTCCACTTGTCGGAATGGAGATCGAGTTAATTTTGCCTCTACACAAGTTTCACACTTGTGGTTTAAATCAATTTTAAACTTTGGTATGTGATTTAATGCAATTAGTCTACGCATTGCATTAAAATTAACATGTCCTAATCTAGCATGCCATAAATTAGGAGACTCAAGCAAGTAAGCAGAAGAATTCTCCATTTCATTATTTTTGATAGTTATTACATTGAGCTTAACTAGCCCATCACATTCATATCCCTTGCCTATAAACATACCATTTTTCGACAAAATAACTTTATCGGACTCGAAAACTGTTCTAAAGCCATGCTTCATCAACAAGGTACCAGAAATAAGGTTCCTTCGAATATCAGGCACATATAACACACGTTTAAGAGTCACTTCCTTTTCAGACGTCATCTTTAAGATCACCGTACCTTCACCCAAGATAGTTGAGGTTGCAGAGTTTCCCATATACAGTATATCACCGGCATCAGTTTCTATCAATGAGGAGAACATTGATTTGTTGGCACATATATGCCTAGTTGCTCCAGTGTCAATCCACCACTCTTTGGTATTTGATTCAACTAAGTTCACTTCGGTGATCATAGCACATAAGTCAAGATTTTCCACTTGCTTGGTAATCAGATGTGCTGCATTACCTTCCTTTTTCTTTGGTTTCTTTGGCAGCCTGCAATCAGCCACCCTATGACCCATCTTTTCACAGTTGTAGCATTTACCAAGGAATTTTTCCTTCTTTTCCCCAATTCCTCCTTTAGGTCCCAGCTTCGTTCCCTTTCCATTGTTGCCTTTCTTGGATGTCAGTCCAGTTTCCACAACATTGGCCTTTGCCACAACAGCATTTACCTTCTTCTCTGATCCTCGGTTGTCTTCCTCTATGCGAAGTCTAACGATCAGATCTTCCATGCTCATCTCCTTGTGCTTGTGCTTGAGATAATTCTTGAAATACTTTCCAAGTCGAGGGCAGTTTTTCGATCACAGCAGCCACTTGGAAGGATTCGCTAATGATCATTCCTTCAGCATGGATTTCGTGAATGATCACTTGTAGCTCTTGTACCTGACTCACTACTGTCTTGGAGTCGATCATCTTGTAATCGAGAAACCGTCCAACAATCCACTTCTTGGCACCGGCGTCCTCGATCTTGTACTTATGGTCTAGTGAGTCCCATAACGCCTTAGCTGATTTAGCACTGCTGTACACGTTGTACAATGAATCGGCAAGGCCATTCATCACATAGTTCCGACACAGATAGTCGGAAGTTTTCCAAGCATCAATGGCCATCAGAGTTTGTTGGTCACTGTCTTCGTCATATTTTGGCGCATCCTCCTTGAGGAATTGAGACAAGCCTAGAGTGGTCAGATAGAACATCATCTTCTGCTGCCATCTCTTGAAATTCTGCCCGTTGAATTTCTCTGGTTTGTCGGCATGGTTGACCGGAACCGAAACCGAATTAGTAATCGGAATCGAAGCTGTACCCGATCCAGTTATCAGAGGCGCACCTCCAGTTGCTGAACCCGAGCCGATTTTCTAAGGCGCACCTCCAGAAACGTCCGTAGACAGTGTTTGGTTTTCGAAAGTAGATCTGTTTTAATCAAGTAAACAAAAGAGTTTGCTTTAAGATTGTTGAATAATTTTGAAAATGATTACTCGAAAAATAACAGAATATATATATATATAATATCTAAGCCCTGCAGAAAATTTGTTAGCAAAACGAAATCCGCCGATCACATATATGAAAAACGGAAGATTCGCTGTTGAGTCCAGATAATTTGTCTCCTTAAAGCAAATTCGTCCTCACCACGGTGTATGACGTCTGCCTCCCAGGATAAAACAACAGCTCGATGTAACGAATTTGTGATCCGCTGCACCCTCAACGAACTCGAACAAAATCTGTCTACTATCACCGACCGAAGAAGAAAAAAACGAAGAAAAAAATTATCTGACTGTGAGGCTTTGGAAATTTCATACGTTTTTGGTGTGTAAAAATGAGCCCCTCAAGCCGGGTATTTATAGGTGAAAGCTGGAGGAGGTTGTGTGCTGGAGGAACCCTATACCGACCGAAATTGGTATCTGGAGGAACTCTAAACCGATCAGATCTGTTTAATTCGATTTTAACCGAATCCGAAAAATTCGGAATTTATTAATTGAGGTATTTTCGATAAAATAAAATTTTACCGAATAAAATTGCAGTAAAAAGATAACTTCGAGACGCCGACATTTCGCCCAAATCGCCCTTCGACCGAGACCGACCGACCGACCCGAGCCGAGCCGACCGGACGGCGGCGCGCGTGTGTGTGTGCGCGAGGGGCGCCTAGTCACACATCCACACATGTCTCACTTTTTAAACACGCCTTTGTCCACATCTCCTTATATACTCACAATTTCTCCCTTCTTTTTCCATTGTGGGATAGCATCCCAAACCCATTTTTAAAGGGTTCACTTTGGAACATTATATCTCATTCATACCTCAATCATTTTGAGTGTTCTTACATGATTTAGAAACCTCGTACGGAGTACTATGTATTCCAACTAAGTCCCGACTTTAACTCGTAGTCGAGTCAACTCAAAATTTTCTCTTAAATGGGCTGCTCAAAACATTCCATTTCCTCCATTTTATTTAATATTTCCAACAGTGGCGGTCAATTTCTTCTTTCTGCTTTTCAAAGATGGCAGCTCCACATGGGTGGAATATTCAACACTTGGTCCTCATATTGAATACACATAATTTATATTCTCCATGATATTATCTCTTCTCTCCAGCTTACAAGACATTATCAGCACAATTGTTTTACCTTGTGGTTGTTCTACCTCCTCCATTTGATCCTACAAAAGTTAGATTACCCAGAAGGTACGAAACTTTAAGTCCAAAATCTCAATCCTATTATTTTTGTAATCATACCAACCTATGGACAATATATTCCCGCGAACTTGAAAAAAAAAAACTTCTTAAATCTTTCAAATAGTTTTATTTGATAAAATCGAGGCAAATTTATCATGTTCCCGTGGCTTTGTAAAGAGAATATAAAAGTTATTACTTTCATGTTCGAACTAATCCATAGTTAAAAAGGAGTTATTGTTTGTTGCACATCTCCAAAGGGATTTGAGCAATTTCACTGGAAATAAAGTTTTCGTGAAATTAATTGTTATCATTTTTGGTGCATATCTCACTTATATTATGCTTTGATTTCTATACTTGATGGATATATTATGTTTATATTGAATTGGTATAATAATTGTGGTTTCACAAAGAGACACGATTATGAAGTTTATAATAATATATTGTTGCTCATGAAGTAGCACAATTGATATTTCAAAGGAACATAACATGCTCTGAAGAGCAAATTAAATCTAGTAAATTAAACTTATTTATTTATATGCTTGTGATACATTATACTACGAGACACATGTATGATATATTATGTCGGTATTTCTTATTTGTTATGATAATGGATCTTTTTCGATATAATCTTGAAAATATTATTTGATTCTATTCAAGCAGCACAAGTAGTATTCCTGAAGAATATTATATTCAAGATCATAAATTGATGCTATTAAAGTAGCACAAGTAATATTCGTGAAGAATATTACATGCTCTGAGAGCAAGTAAATTAAACATATGGATAATATATCCTTGATTCTTTTATGCAAAACTGCACGAACGGCAAACATAACCAAACTTGAGTTCATCGCCCTTGACATCTTGGGCAAGAATTATACGTCATGGACTCTTGATGATGATATTCACCTGATCTCAAGGGATCTAGGTGAGACAATAAAAGAAAGAAAGAAAGCATCCGAACAGGATCGCGCTAAGGCACTAATTTTCCTTCGTCATCACCTTCATGATGACCTAAAGACAGAGTATTTGACTGTCAAAGATCCAGGGGAATTGTGGACGAATCTAGAAGAAAGATTTGATCATCAAAAAACTGTCGTCCTTCCTAAAGCTCGTTACGAGTGGATGCATCTTAGACTACAAGACTTTAAGTCTGTAAGTGCTTATAATTCTGAACTATTTAGAATTATTTCTAAACTGGAACTTTGTGGAGAGAAAATCAGTGATGCTGATATGCTTGAGAAGACATTCTCCACTTTTCATGCTTCTAATGTGCTGTTACAACAACAATATAAGGAGCGTGGTTTCAAAAAGTACTCTGAACTAATATCTTGTTTGTTGGTTGCCGAGCAAAATAATGAATTGCTCCTTAAAAACCATGAACTCTGCCCCACTAGTTCCGCTGCATTGCCTAAAGCCAATGCAACTTTCAACCATGACAATGGATGTGGTCGTGGGAACCAACATGGACGTGGACGTGGACGTGTATATGGTCGCGGTCGTGGTCGCGGTAAACCAAATGATGCAACCTCTAGCAACAAAAGGCATAAAACATCCAACGAGCACAATTTATCCAAAAAGGAAGCCTCATGTCATAGATGTGGCATGACAGGACATTGGGCGCGTACTTTCCGAACGCAAAACATTGCGGATACATATCAAGATTCGATCAATGGAAAAGAGAGTAAGGAGACCAATAACATTTACTTTGACGGCCCAATCGATATTACTCACTTAGATGTCTCTGACTTCTTTGATGACCCGAAAGGGGATAATATAGAAATGTTGATTGGTGGTGGTGTGCTTGAAGACAATAATATGGATATTATTTAGTCCTTTATCATTTATTTCTAGTTGATAAGAAGATATTGCTTATTTCAGTTATTTACTTTCACATCATTGTTTTTCCACTATAAACGGTTGCTTATTTTTCCTTGAATGCTTATTCAATAAAATTGATCTTTTTTTTTTTAAAATGTCTCACAAATTCAAATGGAATCTTGTGATATATGTCTTGATGATAGTGTAATACCCGTACTTTTCATGAATTTTTGGCTTTGATGTTCTTCCACTTTTGTTGCTCTTGTAAGCGCTTATCAAGATGTTGTTGATATTAGAGTTTCGTATCTTTCGGAATATGTTCGTGTTGATCGGACTTCGCAGTGGTATTATTGAGTGAAGCAGTTATCGCATGCTAGGCGTGAGCTACGCACGCTATTTGTGTTTGGTAGCGCGTGCTAGCTTCGCCAGTAGTACACGCTAACGGTTCGAGTTTGGCAGAGGCAGTAGCTGGGTTATGTTCTCTGGGCAAACAGTTAGCGCACGTTAGGCGTGAGCTAACACACACTATTGGTGTTGAGTAACGCGCGCTAGCATCGCCAGTAGCGCACGCTAATTACTCGGGTTTGGCAGTAGCAGTAGGTTGGTTTCTATTCTCTGGACTAATAGTTAACGCACGCTAGGCGTGAGCTAACGCACGCAATTGGTGTTTAGTAACGTGCTCTAGCATCGCTTATAGCGCACGCTAATGAGTTGGGCAGTGTTCGGAATTTCTACATGGTAACAGTTAGCACGCAATGCCGTTGGTAGCGCACGCTAACCACGCAGGTCAGAAGCTACTGGACTACTGGGTGACCCTATTTGCGCGTGCTATCCTAATGAATTAGCGCACGCTAATTAGACCCAGTATATAAGGTTGGTCAGCCGTGTTCTTTGTCATTTTCTTCTCATTTCTTACACTTCCGACGAGAGCACGCAAGAGAGGCGATCTTGAGGCGAGTGGGACAACCTTTCATCATCCATCATCATCTTTGGTTGGATAACAAGGATTATACAACATCTAATCTGTTTCTTCTCACCGAATCGAAGTAAACTCCATAGAACCCTAGTTTGGGGAATTTTTGGGGAGTTTTCTTAGATTCGTCCGCTTAATCCATTTTGAAGTTTGAAATCCTTGAGATTATGATGTATCTACCCCGTATCCATGTTTTCCTCACGATTATACGAACGTTTGGTATATTACTTGAAGTGGAGAGGGTTTGGATGATTTCCAAACTCTATGTGAATACTTTGAAGCTTTATGAATCGTAGAAAATGGGGGTTTCGGGAGTCTTCCTTGAGAATTGAGTATGATGATTGATTATCGTATTTCCTCACGAGTCGTTTAGGCCCAGAAGTAGAGGTGGCATTCGGGCCGGGCCGGGCTGCTAAAGCCCGCTCCATTTAAGGGCCGAACCGTGCCGGTCCTTCCTTTTGGGTGGGCCGGGATGGGCCGGTCTTTTTTACAAACACAAGGCCTGGCACGGCCCACAACCCACTGTGTTCATGGGCCGGGCGGGCCTGTTCACGAGCCGGGTCGAGTCGGGCTGAACATTTTTTTTTTTCATTTTAAGACATAATAAACCTACCTGAATGTTAAACCTACTGAACTTAATAATAAAAACATAATCCTCAAAAATATAAAACAAATTTCCGGACGCACTAAAACAACTTTCCAAAGCTACACTGGACATTTGTGAAGCCAATAGATCACGGGCTATACACCTCAATACAGGAAATGATTTTGTATCGTCTCTCCACCAATTAAGAATATTGAAACCGGTTGTGTCGGGATGTTGATCTCCTCCAAAGAAATAGACCACTTCATTTACAGTTGATTTACTTGATGTTGTTGATGTCGTTGGATTTTTCAATTGGACTTATGGTATGGACTATAAATCTAAAATTAACATTTAGATGAAACGGTCTTTAGGCGGGCTAAACGGATCGGGCCTTCCCGTTTCACGAGCTAACAAGGGCTTGGGTCGGTTCGTGCCGGGCCAGCGGTTTTAGGCGTTCACGGTCCGGTCCAGGCCGGGCCTCTAAAACAAAAGCCCCTAAGGCCAACATAACTTAAATGTACATGGGCCGGGCCGGGCCAAATAGTATATGAGCCGGTCCGGGCGGGTTTTTAAGCATGCCGGGACATGTCGGGCTATTCTGCGACCGGCCCGGATACCACCTCTATCCGGAAGTGCGTTCTTGGACTTCCCGAGCTTGAATACCATTTTCACTTCGGCTCTAATGTCTCAAAGGCAAGTATATATTTATGATTGTACATTCTGGACTTTGAAAGTGAGGTATATGAATTGTTTGATTGTATATATTCACTCTGGGACGGACCGACGGGTCCTCAGATGGTTCTGTTTCCTTTGATGCGGTTCCACGAATATTTTGTGGGTTAACCACTCTGGGAGGGTCCGACGGGGACTCAGAGGGTTTCATTGTCTTTGGTGCGGTTTCATGGTTAATCACGTATGTATTGGAATGAAATGCTATGAGATTAAGTTATTCCGGAATACTAGTCTTGATTTGGATGAAATGAGGATTACGTTTACTTTATTGTCAAGAAGTATTGTGTCTCATATTCGATATTCTTGTACTAGTTATTCGATGGCTAACCCCTTTTGGGGAAAATACCTTTCATGTATTTCAGGATCCAAGAGAGTGGATAGGCATATACCGGGTCGGCACGAAGATGATGGGCAAAAGTGATATTGTGTCTTGTCTCTATCTGTATTTTGTACTTTATCCATTCGGTATTGTTGTACTTGGAATGGTTTGTGAACACTCGAGTAGTGCTTCCGATGTTCTTGATGTTTTGGCCTGTGTTGCCCTGGGTTTTAATTCCTGATGTATTGTATTATGTCGAATTGATTATTACCTTGGTGTCATTTTTATTGCCTTCTACTGGATTATGTTTAGACCTTATCGGTTGAAATCTATGGTTCCGCGTATGTATAGCCTTATGGGTCCCACAGAGGGGCTTACGGCGCTGTAATATATCCTGAGTAACTTGGGAGTATTACAGATAGTTTCACTACACACACCATCCTTCAAAAGAAGTATTTTTTTTAAGTTGACATTAGCTGAGGATAATGTTAACACGATATCAGGTGCATCAAACATCATTGAAGGCTCCGGAAGAGCTTGTATCATTTTGCCAAATGATACTAAATTAGATATTATAAATGCCCTGTATTCTAGTAAGTCTAAGAGAAACTTACTAAGTTTCAAGGATATCCGACGTAATGGATACCACATCGAGACTATTACAGAAGGTGGCAATGAATATCTTTGCATAAATTCTTTTGTGTCTGGCAATAAGGTGACAAAAGAAAAATTATCAGCACTACCTTCTGGAATATATTACACATTCATTAAGCCAATTGAGACAAACCATAACATGAACCTGAAGTTCAATGATATAAAAAGCTTTATGCTTTGGCATGATAGCTTTGGACATCCTGGAACAACTATGATGCGCCAAATAATCAATAATTCATATGGACACAACATAAAAAATCAAAAGGTTCTTTCTACAAATGAATTCCCATGTGATGCTTGTGCACAAGGCAAGTTAGTCATTAGACCTTCATATACTACGGTTAATATTGAATCTCCATCTTTCTTAGAAAGAATTCAAGGGGATATTTTTGGACCTATACATCCACCATCTGGACCTTTTCGATACTTCATGGTATTGATTGATACCTCTTCTAGATGGTCACATGTATGCTTGCTTTCGACTAGAAATGCAGCATTTGCTAGACTACTTGTTCAAATTATAAATTAAGAGCTCAATTCCCAAACCATTCAATTAAAAGTATTCGTCTCGATAATGCTAGTGAGTTTACATCTCAAACATTTGAAAATTATTATATGGCTATTGGAATTGAGATTGAACATTCAATAGCTCATGTCCATACTCAAAATAGTTTAGCAGAATCATTTATTAGACGTCTCTAATTTATTGCTAGACCATTACTTATGAAGTCAAAACTCCCAACTACTGCTTGGGGTCATGCCATATTACACGCTGCAATATTAGTTCAAATAAGGCCATCAGCCAATCATGAATTGTAATACCTGGTTGTAATTCATTCATTATCATTCAGTAATTATCAGCCAGTAATTGTCACTCAGTAATTTTTCACTCATTAATAATCAGTCATCATTCACGATTCATTCATTTGTGTTCATCGTTGGCATATTGTAACCGTGTATCAGTTACCGATCGTCATTCATCTCCGTTTGAGGATCGAGACGAGAGTATTATCATAATCATCGTGAATGGTAGTCGTGTGTTGGAAGTATCATCTATCACGTGTTATTGGACTTAATTTCATTCATACAAGTATTGTATATCGGATCATTCACCGTTTGTAGCGAGTAGACGGAGTTGTCGCATTTTTGTCACTTCCAGCAATGAGTTACGGCCGTAACTAATCATGCATTACGGCCGTAACATGCATTCGTTGGCTTAAGGTTGTTTTGGCCGAAGGTGAGATATGGTTGTACGGTAGGCAGGCTACGGCGGTAATGTTTGTTCGTAGTTTTCAGGAATTGTCGGACGAAGAGGGCTTACGGCCGTAAGGGTTGCGGCATACGGCCGTAAGTTGAGGCAGGTACGGCCGTAAGGCTTGGCCGGTTACGGTCGTACGATTCGAGCAGGGTGCCCGATCAGTTTCGGTGAAAGTTTCTTACGCCCGTAAGTCATGCCGAGTACGGCCGTAACAGTCTAGTTACGCCCGTAAGGCATGTGCAGGTACGGCCGTATGACTGTCGGCAGATGTCTGGACGAGATGGCTGGTTACGGCCGTAAGGCCGTTGACTTGGGTTGTTACGGCCGTACTTAAGGACTTGGATGGGACTTTGAGCTCATTTTTATCATTTCTTCACCTTGTTTCCGAGAGAGAGAGAGCTTGAGGGTGAGATTTTTCATCATCAATCACTTGAGTTTTCGGTTTTCATCATCTTCATTCGTTTGTGAAGCTTGGATAGTTGATTTAACACGTGTTCATCGGATCAAAGTGTTTGGATCTTCAAAGGTAATATTTTTCAACATCTTGGATTTCAATTTTGTGTTGAGATATGATGTTTTAGACGTTATAATCATGTTGTATGAAGAGATATACATATGATTATGAGTTTGTATGAATATTCATTGGATTATTGAAGGATTATTCAAGAACACTTTGAATATTGAGTTGGATTTGGGGGTTTTCAATTAATTGTTGTTGAAATCACGAATTGGATATTCATAATGGATTATTGATTGTATTGAAGATGTTTTGTTGGTTTGAAACACTCCTTGGGAATTTGATATTGGTATAATTAAGGATTGGTTGTAAACAATCGAAGATTGGTTACAACGTGTTTGATATAATGCCCCAATGAACTTGGTTTAATCGTATCGACGTTTTGAGTTTGTTATAATCGTGCTTGTTGCGTATATTGAGCGGATTGTTGGTAATTATGTTATTCAAGGTTGTTCGAGCGACCGACATCTCATTGTAAGACGTTTGTTCGAGGAAGGACATTTTTCACCGGTATTGTGTAAGTTAATTCTTACTCGGTTAAAAGGATATTCATTCCTTTCGTTGTTGTTCATTCATAATCATAATTCATTCATAACGTATTAACTGTATTGAAACTTGTAATTGTCAAATAATCACTTCATTCACGAGGAACGACGGTTCCAATCATTCATTGAGCTATCATTCACTTCACTATTATTTCATGTCGGTGAGTCACTCTTGACTTCGTCGGATTGTTATTCATTAATATTTCATCATGGTCATTCTCGTTCATGTGACCTTCTGGGTTCGTATTACATGGTCGGGTGGTGATGTGTGGGATTTTTAGTCGGGCATATGATGGTCATGTGTTCGGGTTCACCGACACAATGGACTGTGCACACGGTAACGTACCTCCGTGAGACTAATTAGGTACAAGGACGGGTGTGTCCGGTCACTCGTCTTGTGTACATGCACATACCATTACGGGCGTACTACGATGCCCCTCTTCAGCTTAATTTCATAATTAAGATATATCATGATTGTGTATATTCAACCCTTGAGGATTGTTGTTCTCAGAATCGATTCGTTGGGGATATTGTTTTTCAGGTCATGGCAAGGCAAAAGCACGAGAAGAGAACGTTGACGGCGAGGAGTCCCAGTGATACTAGTAGGGGGCCCCACTCCTTTCAGTCATTCATGTTGTCGTCATTTTATTTTTCGCTGCAGATTTCCGTTTGGATACTCCGTTTCATTCAGTGTTGTATATTTTATCTTCATATAAAATATACATGTATTCTGTATTATCTTGGGTGTGTTGTACTTGAAACTCCTTATCGGATTAATGAATGATATAATGTGGTTCGGTACTACGATTATATTATCTAAGTTATTAATTTTCATTCGCCTAGTGGGTCCTAGTCGGGGGTCCACGGCACTGTAATAGTCACTTAGTTTGGGGTGTTACAGAGTTGGTATTAGAGCGTGGTTTTGAATACCACCTTCCGAGTCATGTATCATTTGAAATCATCGTCATCAGACTAGTATCATTGGACTTTCATGTCACGTGTGACCTGTGCAAATGCCGAGCCCCTCAGACCGAAAGAACTGTAAGATTTCTAACGCCATAGTATAATTTCTGGCAATAAGAATCACTCATTCATCATTCAACAGTCAACAATCCTCATCATCATTCATTTTGATCATGTCGATCATGTTAACTCATTAATCACTCAGTTCATTTCACTGTTCAGTTGTTGATCTTGAGGATCATATCATTAATCTTGTTAACTTGTTCAAGATAATCATTTCAAGAATTTCATCAGATAATCATGTCACCTCAGTTAATCATTCATGCAATCACTGTGTTAGAGCGCGTATGCTCATTTTCATCATTTTATGACGTAATCATAAGGTGATATTCATACGAGAGCTATAATTATCATGTGACTTTCCTACTTCAATATGGAGAGAGCAGGCAGAGGACGCGGGGGACGAGGCCGCGGTGCGGGCCGAAACCCGAGAGCTCGTGTGAATACACGCGCGAACGCGAGGAACAACGCTAATTCATCGAGCAGCGACGCTGCCACTCATTCACCCAGAAATGATCATTCACTGTCGGGGAGTCGTGCCCGGGACACAGCTCAATCAGAAGGTGTTCGGGTTGATCGATTCGCTTTTATGCAGGGTATGATGGCCCAGATGACATAGATGGCACGCCTCATGGAGACGATGCAGAACTCAACGGCTCAGTATCAGCAGGCTCCTCCGCCGCCACCACAGGGGCAAGAGAGGGGTGTAAGCAGTATTATTAGCGACATCTCTCGCCAAAGGCCACCTAGTTTTGAGGGTTCATCTGAGTCGGCACTGGCTCGAGCATTTCGAGAAGTTATTTGCTATGGTAGAGTGTCCCGAAGGACACAAAGTCTCAGTTGCGACTTACTATCTAGGTAAGAGCGCTCATTCATGGTGGTTATCGTTGAAACCCACCGACGGATCATGTACTTGGGATCAATTCAAGACTCTCATGATGGAGAGGTATTATCCGGCCCCACTCAGAGAGGCCAAGTTATTAGAATTACTCACTCCCGACCCCTCAGCGGAAGATGATGTTCTCGCCATCACTGAGAAATTTCAGGAACTTCTTCCTTTCGCCTCATCTATCATTCACTCCGAGGTGGATAAAATCAAGTATTTCAGCAAGAGGCTGAAACCCCGTATGCGGATGCAGTTACTTAATCACAATTGCACCACTCTGGCCGAATTCATCGAGAAAGCTCTTACTTATGAGCTTACTGGTAAGGAGATTGCTAAGCAGCAACCTTCATCTGCTAGCAAGAAGTCAAAGAATCGTAATCAGTTTGAAGGCGGTCAGGCAACCTTCAAGAAGCCTCGTGCGGGCTCTACTTTCTCTGAGCGACCTCCTGTGGCGTCCAGATCCACGGAATCGCAGTCCCGAGCGGCTAGTTCGGCCATCACCTGTTTCAACTGTGGAGAACTTTGTCATGTCAGCACCAAGTGTCCAAGGCAGACTATCACATGCCATAACTGTGGGATTGCTGGGCATAAGGCCCGTTTTTGCCGAAGGGACTCCAAACCTACTCCTGGCCATCTCGGACTCCCTAAGCGACACTGCTCATAATCAAAGCCACTCGGTCTCGCTGCTCAAGACAACGGTAGAAAACAAAGGCGGAGCAAAGAGCTATCAGACGGGAGCGTCCGGTTCGGGGGCCGACAAGCCCCGAATTTATGAGATGAATAAGAGCGACGATCCGGAGGCCCGGATGATCTCAGGTACACTCGATATTCTATCTCAACCTGTGTGTACCCTTTTTGATACTGGTGCATCGCATTCATTCATTTCCGAGTCATGTTTGAGTAGACTACGTCTGGGTAGTGCTACTAGTTGTGAGCCGTATGGCATTGGTTTACCTGATGGTAGACAAATTATCGGGAATCGTGAGATTAAGAATTGTCCGATTCAACTTCATGGCCTTGATTGGTTCGCATACCTAATCGTGATAGATTTATCGAGAGACGACGTCATCTTGGGTATTGATTGGATGAATCGTCACGATGCCATCATTAGTGTCCTTAAGCATATGGTCACTATCATTTCAGACGATGGGTCAAATGTGTTTTTCAGGGAGATAATCCCAGTTGTTCCGGGAGAGTCATCAACTTGATGAAAGCAGTGAAATTACTCAGTCAGGGGTGTGTTGGTTATTGGTGCTATATGACCAAGACCGAGAAATCATCAATAATGTTGGCAGATATTCGGGTAGTGAGAGAATATGTCAATGTATTTCCAGACGAGTTACCTGGTTTACCTCCACAGAGAGATGTGGAATTCACGATTGAGTTGGAGCCTGGTACGTCTCCAATATCGAAGGCACCGTATCGGATGGCCCCGACCGAAATGCAGGAGTTGAAGAATCAATTTGAGGAATTGTTCGAGAAAGGTTATATCCGACCGAGTGCGTCCCCGTGGGGAGCACCAGTATTATTTGTCAAGAAGAAGGACGGTTCTTTTCGTTTGTGTATCGATTATCGGGAGTTAAACAGGGTGACGATCAAGAATAAGTATCCTCTACCCAGTATTGATGATCTCTTAGATCAACTTTAGGGAGCTTCAGTATTTTCCAAGATCGACTTAAGATCTGGATATCATCAGTTGCGAATTCGAGAGTCGGATATCGCGAGCACGGCGTTCCGAACACGCTATGGTCATTATGAATTTGTGGTAATGCCGTTTGGATTAACTAATGCACCTGCAGTGTTCATAGAATTAATGAATCGGGTTTTCATTAAATTTCTGGATCAGCTCGTGGTTGTCTTCATTGATGACATTTTGATTTATTCTCGTGACCGAGAGGAGCACGAGGTTCACCTTCATCAGGTTCTCGACGTGTTCAGATTGGAGCAACTCTATGGAAAGTTTTCCAAATATGAGTTCTGGATGTCCGAAGTGACATTTCTCGGACATGTAATTTCATCAGACGGTATACGTGTTGATCCTCAGAAGACGGAGGCTATCCGAGATTGGCTACCTCCGAAGAATGTTAAGGAAATCCGAAGCTTTCTCGGATTAGCCGGTTAGCGGTTTGTGGAAGGATTTTCTAAAATCGCTCAACCCATGACGAACCTTTTGAGGAAGGATAAGAAGTACACGTGGTCCGACGCGTGTCAGCGGAGTTTTGAGGAACTCAAGAGTCGGTTAATATCAGCACTTGTCCTTTCCTTTCCACAAGGGACGGAAGGATTTGTGGTTTATAGTGACGCGTCCGGACACGGTCTTCGATGTGTATTAATGCAGAATGGAAAGGTTATTGCCTATGCTTCACGGCAACTGAGACCTTACGAGGTCAATTATCCGACCCACGACCTGGAGCTAGCAGCTGTGGTGTTCGCATTGAAGATTTGGCGTCATTATCTTTATGGCGTTACCTGTCAGATATTCACCGATCATAAGAGTTTGAAGTACATATTTACTCAGAAGGAGTTGAATATGCAACAGAGGCGGTGGTTGGAGCTAATCAAATATTATGATAGTGAGATCCTGTACCACCCGGGCAAGGCGAACGTGGTCGCCGATGCCTTGAGTCGTAAGTCCATTCAGGAGCAAATGCTTGCTCATTTAACAGTTCAGAATGAGCTTCAGCAGAAATTCCTTAGACCCAAGATCGAGGTCTGGCTACAGCGAGTGTAAGGGCAGCTTTGCATATTAGATATTTCATCACCACTTGAGGAGGCAATCAGAGAGAATCAAGGTTCAGACCCATCATTGTTGCGCATCCGAGAGGATGTGGCTCAGGGGAAAGCCCTTGGATTTCTGGTCCACGAGAATGGACTTTTGCGATTTAAGAATCGGTTATGCATACCGGCGAATGATGAGTTAAAAAACTCGATTTTGAGAGAAGCTCATGCTATCCCTTAGTCCATTCATCCGGGGTCTAGCAAGATGTATAATGACTTGAAACAAAATTACTGGTGGAGTAATATGAAGCGAGAAGTCGCAGAATTTGTTTCGAGATGTTTAACCTGTCAGCAAGTCAAGATAGAACATCAGCGACCGGCGGGTATGCTGAAAACTCTCCCTATTCCAGAGTGGAAGTGGGAAGACATTTCTATGGATTCATCACGAGTTTGCCGACGAGTCGTCGTGGCATGAATACAATTTGGGTAGTTGTGGACCGTTTAACTAAGTCAGCTCATTTCCTCGAGATTAAGGATACGTGGGGTCCCGAGAGACTTGCCCAGTTGTTCATCAAAGAGATAGTGAGATTGTATGGTACTCCTAAGAGTATCGTTTCTGATTGTGACGGGCGATTCGTGTCACATTTTTGGAAATCAGTTCATCGTGCCATGGGAACTCAGCTTAATTTCAGCATAGCTTTTCAGCCTCAGTCCGACGGACAATCAGAGAGGACTATTCAGACATTGGAGGACATGTTGAGGGCATGCGTCCTCGATTGGAAAGACGATTGGGAACCCCAACTACCATTGATTGAGTTCACGTACAATAATAGTTGGCATGCTTCGATTAAGATGGCACCTTACGAGGCCTTGTACGGTCGTCGTTGTCGATCTCCTATGTGTTGGGATGACTTATCAGAATCAATTGGCACCGAGCCTAATATGCTTATAGCCGCCCGTGAGAAGGTAGCTTTGATCAGGAGTCATTTGTTGACCGCACAGAGTCGACAGAAATCATATGCAGATAATCGTCGTCAACCACTAGAGTTCGAGGCAGGTGACCACGTTTTGGTCAAGGTATCCCCGAGTCGAGATATCTTCCGTTTCGGGAAGCGGAGAAAGTTGAGTCCGAGATTCATTGGACCATTTGAGATTTTGGATCGAGTAGGTAGTCTGGCTTATCGATTAGCTTTACCTCCAGCGTTGAGCCGAATTCATCATGTGTTTCACATCTCTCAGTTGCGGAAGTATGTTTCCGACCCGAGTCACATACTTCAGTTCGACGAAATCGAGATCGCGGATGATCATTCGTATGAGGAGCTTCCTATACGAGTTTTAGAGCGGCGAATCAAACAGTTGAGGAACAAGACGATTCCTTTGGTCAAGATTCAGTGATCTAGACACGAAGTCGAAGAGGCTACTTGGGAAACCTAAGATAGTATGCGGGAGAGTTATCCCGAGTTGTTTGACCCTTAGTTTCGAGGACGAAACTCTTTTTAAGGGGGAGAGTATGTAATACCCGGTTGTAATTCATTTATTATCATTCAGTAATTACCAGTCAGTAATTGTCACTCAGTAATTTTTCACTCATTAATAATCAGTCATCATTCATGATTCATTCATTTGTGTTCATCGTTGGCATATTACCGTGTATCAGTTACCGATCGTCATTCATCTCCGTTTGAGGATCGAGACGAGAGTATTATCATAATCATCATGAATGGTAGTCGTGTGTTGGAAGTATCATCTATCACGTGCTATGTTGCACAGGTGCGGGGGGGCGGGTGCGGGTGCGGGCAGATACGGGTGCGGGGATACGGTTTTTTGAAAATGTTAGGGTGCGATACGGCAAGGATACGTCTGTTTATTTTATATTTTATTATATATAACACTTGTTAAATATAAAAAAACAACAATTCAAATATCACCATAAAATCAATTCAAATACATAAAACAAGTCATACAAAAAACAATTCAAAATGGCTTTGAGCAATGAGCTTTCTAATGTTGTCCGTGAATACTGCTAAAGGTAAAAGTAATTACTTATTAAATGATTTACTTTTTGTATTTTAATTTATTTGATTTACTTTTTAAAAATTATAAAAAATCTAAAAAAAAAAAAAAAAATTCGGACTCGCGTATCCTGGCATAGGATACGCGTATCTCTCTGCGTATCTGTGCCGGGATACGCGAGTCCTAATTTTTTTTTTGCCATTCGCCACGTGGCGAATCCGTCACGAATCCCACGCGAATCGCACCCGCACTCCATGCGATCCGACATCGCATGCTGATTTTGAAGAATCCGTGCATTATAGATCACGTGTTATTGGACTTAATTTCATTCATACAAGTATTGTATATTGGATTATTCACCGTTTGTAGCGAGTAGACGGAGTTGTCGCATTTTCGTCACTTCCAGCAATGAGTTACGGCCGTAACTAATCATGCATTACGGCGGTAACATGCATTCGTTGGCTTAAAGTTGTTTTGGCCGAAGGTGAGATATGGCCGTAAGGTAGGCAGGCTACGGCCGTAATGTGTGTTCGTGGTTTTCAGGAATTGTCGGATGAAGAGGGCTTATGGCCGTAAGGGTTGCGGCATACGGCCGTAAGTTGAGGCAGGTACGGCCATAAGGCTTGGCCGGTTACGGCCGTACGATTCGAGCAGGGTGCCCGGTCAGTTTCGACGAAAGTTTCTTACGCCCGTAAGTCATGCCGAGTACGGCCGTAACAGTCTAGTTACACCCGTAAGGCATGTGCGGGTACGGCCGTATGACTGTCGGCAGATGTCTGGACGAGGGCGAGTTACGCCCATATGAGATGGCTGGTTACGGCCGTAAGGCCGTTGACTTGGGTTGTTACGGCCGTAAGGCCGTTGACTTGGGTTGTTACGGCCGTAAGTAGGCCGAGTTACAGCCGTAACCATGGCAGTACTTAAGGACTTGGACGGGACTTTGAGCTCATTTTTATCATTTCTTCACCTTGTTTCCGAGAGAGAGAGCTTAAGGGAGAGATTTTTCATCATCAATCACTTGAATGTTCGGTTTTCATCATCTTCATTCGTTTGTGAAGTTTGGATAGTTGATTTAACACGTGTTCATCGGATCAAAGTGTTTGAATCTTCAAAGGTAATATTCTTCAACATCTTTGATTTCGATTTTGTGTTGAGATATGATGTTTTGGACATTATAATCATGTTGTATGAAGAGATATACATATGATTATCAGTTTGTATGAATATTCATTGGATTATTGAAGGATTATTCAAGAACACTTTGAATATTGAGTTGGATTTGGGGGTTTTCGATTAATTGTTGTTGAAATCATGAATTGGATATTCATATTGGATTATTGATTGTATTGAAGATGTTTTGTTGGTTTGAAACACTCCTTGGAGATTTGATATTGGTATAATTAAGGATTGGTTGTAAACAATCGAAGATTGGTTACAACGTGTTTGATATAATGCCCCAATGAACTTGGTTTAGTCGTATCGACGTTTTGAGTTTGTTATAATCGTGCTTGTTGCGTATATTGAGCGGATTGTTGGTAATTATGTTATTCAAGGTAGTTCGAGCGACCGACATCTCATTGTAGGATGTTTGTTCGAGGAAGGACATTCTTCACCGGTATTGTGTAAGTTAATTCTTACTCGGTTAAAAGGATATTCATTCCTTTCGTTGTTGTTCATTCATAATCATAATTCATTCATAACGTATTAACTGTATTGAGACTTGTAATTGTCAAATAATCACTACATTCACGAGGAACGACGGTTCCAATCATTCATTGAGCTATCATTCACTTCACTATTATTTCATGTCGGTGAGTCACTCTTGACTTCGTCGGATTGTTATTCATTAATATTTCTTCATGGTCATTCTCGTTCATGTGACCTTCTGGGTTCGTATTACATGGTCGGGTGGTGATGTGTGGGATTTTTAGTCGGCATATGATGGTCATGTGTTCGGGTTCACCGACACAATGGATTGTGCATACGGTAACGTACCTCCGTGAGACTAATTAGGTACAAGGACGGGTGTGTCCGGTCACTCGTCTTGTGCACAAGCACATACCATTACGGGCGTACTACGATGCCCCTCTTCAGCTAAGTTTCATAATTAAGATATATCATGATTGTGTATATTCAACCCTTGAGGATTGTTGTTCTGTGTAACTGACCCCGTTGGGGGATATTGTTTTTCAGGTCATGGCAACGCAAAAGCACGAGAAGAGAACGTTGACGGCGAGGAGTCCCAGTGATACTAGTAGGGGGCCTCAATCCTTTCAGTCATTCATGTTGTCATCATTTTATTTTCCGCTGCAGATTTCCGTTTGGATACTCCGTTTCATTCAGTGTTGTATATTTTATCTTCATATAAAATATACATGTATTCTGTATTATCTTGGGTGTGTTGTACTTGAAACTCCTTATCGGAGTAGTGGATGATATAATGTGGTTCGGTACTACGATTATATTATCTAAGTCATTAATTTTCATTCGTATGGTGGGTCCCAGTCGGGGGTCCACGGCACTATAATAGTCGCTTAGTTTGGGGTGTTACATGAATACTCCCCAATGCAAATTATTTTTGGTCGAGAACCTGATGTTTCTCACTTATGAACTTTCGATTGTGCGATTCAAGTCCTAGTTGCACCCCACAACGAACAAAAATGGGCCCCCAACGTAGGCTTGGGATATATGTTGGATTCGATTCACCCTCGATTATAAGGTATATTGAACCTTTGACGGGCAATTTATTTACTACACGTTTTGCAAATTGTCATTTGATGAAATGACATTCCCAACATTAGGTGAAACAAATCTACATCCAGAAAATCACAAGGAAATTTCATTGAATGAGAAAAACTTGTAACATTTTGATCCTAGAAGTAATCAATGTGAACAAGAAATTGAAAAGATCATTCATTTGCAAAAAATTACAAATGAACTTCTCGATGCTTTGTAGATACAAGAAAAGTGACAATCTCACATACATGCGGCAAATACTCCAGCTAAAATTGATGTCCCTGAAGGACAAATAGCTTAGCAGAAAATGAATCTAAAATTCGTCAAAAACGTGGTTGACCAATAGGTTCCAAAGATTTTGTGCCTAGGAAAATAAAGAGGCAAGACGGAAACCAAACAATGACGAGAATGAGTAATCAATCAAGTGAAAGTGATGTAATTACTGAAGAATTACAAGTGTCTGAAAATCATGAGATTTCAATAAATTATTTATCTTCTAATCAGATACTGAAGAGAGAAAATATCATCGTGGATGATATATTTGCCTTTCATATAGCTCATAAAATTTTAAATGAGGATCTTGAACCAAAATCTGTTGCAGAATGTAAACAGAGAAATGATTGACCAATGTGGAAAGGAGCTATAGAAGGGGATTTAAATTCACGTGATAATCGGAAAGTATTTGGACCTATAGTCCTAACTCCAAAATCTGAAATCCCTGTTGGATACAGATGGATTTTTGTTAGAAAGAGAAACGAGAAAAATAAAGTTACGAGATATAGAGAAAGACTCGTAGCACAAGGTTTCTTCCAAAGACCAGGAACTGATTATGAGGAAACATACTCTCCAGTAATGGATGCGATTACTTTCAGAATTTTGATTAGTCTGGCTGCGTCACAAAGGCTTGATATGCACCTTATGGATGTAGTAACTGCCTATCTATATGGGTCATTATATAATAACATATATATAAAAATTCCCAAAGGATTTAAAATGCCTGAAGGGTTAAAGTCAAAACCCAGAAGCATGTATTCAATTAAACTGCAAAAATTGTTGTATGTGCTAAAACACTCTGGACGTATCTGGTATAATAGACTGAGCGAGTATATTTTTTGAAAGAAAGATACAAGAATATTATATCTGCCCTTGTGTTTTCATCAAGTAAACCGAAAGTGGATTTGCAATACTAGTAGTTTATGTTGCTGATTTAAATTTAACTGGGACTCCTTCACTTACAGCAGTAAAGGGATAGATACCAGAACCCCCGAAGGCTATGAAGATCTCAATAAAACTGCTGAATATTTGAAGAAAGAGTTTGAGATGAAAGATTTAGGAAAGACAAAATCTTGTCTTGATTTGCAAATTAAACGTATCCATAGAGGAATGTTTATTCATCAATCCACATTTACATAAAAAGTGTTAAAATGCTTTTACATGGATAATGCACATCCATTAGCGTCACCAATGGTCGTTAGATCTCTTGATACGAAGAAAGATCCATTTCGACCTACTGAAAATGGTAAAACAATACTTGGTCTTGAAGTACCATATCTAGGTGCAATTGGAGCATTGACTTATCTGGCAAATAATACTAGACCGGGTATAGCTTTTTCTGTCAATCTTCTCGCAAGATATAGCTCTGCACCCACTTTAAGACATTAGAATGGTGTTAAACACATTCTACGTTACCTAAAGGGTACCATTGACCTTGGGTTACATTATTCAGAAAAATCTGATAATTCTCTAATGGGATATTCAGATGCAAGATTTTTATCCGATCCACATAAAGGCAAGTCACAAACTGGCTATATTTTCACATATGGTGGAACTGCTATATCATGAAAGTCAGTGAAGCAAACCTTAACTGCAATATCCTCAAATCATTCTGAAATAATTGCAATCCATGAAGCTGGTCGAGATTATGTATTGTTGAGAAATATGACAAGTCACATCCAAGAGTCGTGCGGATTAGCTTCATCAAAGGACAACCCAACTATTTTGTATAAAGACAATGTTGCTTGCATCGCGCAACTTAAAGAAGGATACATCAAAGGCGATAGGACGAAACATATTTCTCCCAAGCTCTTCTACACACACGATCTTCAAAAAGATGGCGATATCAATGTTCAACAAATTCGGTCAAGTGATAATTTGGCGGACTTATTCAACAAGGCATTACCAACTTCAACATTCAGAAAGTTGGTACACGAGATCGGCATGCGCCGACTCAAAGATATACAATAATCTCAAGTTCAAGGGGAGCCATTGTACTCTTTTTCCTTCGATTAGGTTTTGTCCCATTGGGTTTTTCTAGCAAGATTTTAATGAGGCAACATATGTTTTAGGGATTGGTCAATCAAGGGGGAGTGTTGTAAATATATCTTCTAGATATATCTTATGAGTATTGACCAAGAAATCTAACCTTAAAACCCTAGCTCCCATTAGTATAAATAGAGGCATTTGGTCCTCATATTGAAAACACAGAATTTATATTCTCTACGATATTATAACTTCTCTCTCTAGCTTACAACATATACATAGAAATTTGTTTAAATGAGAATCAGTCTTTAAAATAAGAACGTAGGCCAAATCACAACCATTGACGGTGAAATTTAATGGTTATAGATAAAAGCCTTAATTTAGTTTCCTAAATTAATATTATAATAATAATTAATTTTGATCATTCATTGTTGTTCATCAACGATTTTGATTTGGTCCTACATTTCCATTTTAAGGATTGGTTCCCATTTGAACCAATCTCCATATATATGTATTGTTTTAAGTTTCTTATTTTTCTTTTTGGTTTTCTCTTTAATTTTTAAAATGGAGCTCGAGGTTAATTAGTCTAATTAAGAAAAAAAAAAAATCAACTATTCTTTTTAATATCAGAGAGCAATTAATGAGGTACCATGACCTCAAACAATGAGAGACCATTCCCAAAGATGAAATCCACTGAGCCCTCAATGTAGCAATCCTTATAGTAATGCCTACCCAAGTGATCGTACAGTGTGTCCTGTGCACCCAAAAACTTACAGCCCACAAATGCTGCCGTGTCTGCTGATATTCGAAATGCCACTGCTTGCTTCCCAATTGCTCCTGGTGGTGGCACCGGGGTTGTGTTCTGCATACATGTGCCGCATATATAATTACAAATGGATAATCAGTGCCACAATAGCACGGTAATAGCGCAAAAACTGAAGCAAAATTATCAAATTGCAAGATTATCTTGTTAGAAACAAAAATAATCGATCGAGGTTCGCTGACGGTCCTAAAATAACTGTTCAATCGACACTTCGACAGAGGTCCGCTGACAATCACCAGGCAGCTGCCAGAGAATAAGTCGGCGGGCGGCCGAAAAAAAAAAAAAAAAAAAAAAACTGCCCGGTCGTCATAGGTCCGGCAAGCGACCGATCTGGAGGCGGCTCTACTGGAGAATAAACCGCCAGTCGGTCACAAAAAAAAAAAAAAAAAAACTGCCCATCGATAGAGATTTTGTGGACGGAAGCGGGAGGTTCTTTGGCGGACTTCGGAGGCCCGTCGGAGAACAGACAGGCAGGTGGCTGAAAAAAAAAATGTCAGACCGTCGGAGGTCTGTCGGCCCCGCCGAAGCACAAACCAGCAGGCCACCGCAAAAACAAATTCGGTCGGTCGTCGGAAGTCCGCCGACAGCAGGCCATCGACCCGCTGGAAGTCCGCCGACAGCTGGTTATCGACCCGTCGGAGGTCTGCCGATGAACCGTCAAGAATGAAAAAATTAGAATACTAGTTGTCCCCATAATATATTTGGTATTATATTTAACACGCAGGGGCACAATGGTCTTTTTAGGTGCATACTATGACGACAAAAAAGACCAATGTCATTTATGTTGTAGGCTAGTGGATGACTCATGCAATAATGACACGATGCAGTGCCATAATTGGATTAGAATTATCAAATAACAATATTACCTTGTTAGAAAAAACCATGTTAACCGCCGAAGACCAAAAAAAAGAGAACAGTCTAGTCGTCGTAGGTCAGCCAATGGCCGGCAAGCGTCTTTGCTTGAAACGACCGACAGACATCCGCCAAAAGAAAATTATCTAGTCGCTAGAGTACGACCAGCGGCCCCCAAATGGCCCGCCGGAGAATAGGGTGGCAGGGGGCTGCCAAAAGAAAATACCCGGTCGTTGGAGGTCCCGTATGTGAACATTCCAGCAGGCGACCGCAAAAACAAAAATTATTACTAGACATCCACTGACAGTCGGCCGGCTACTCGCCGGAGGATTGTCAGGAGCGAAAAATTAGAAGATTAATTGTCTATTTAATTTAATATTCTAAGGTTTTTTGGAAGTTTAATTTTTTTATTCTAAATTTAACACAAAGGGATACAAAGGTCTTTTCAGGTGAACCCAATGACGATAAAAATACAACTGTCCGTATTCTTTATATTATAAACTAGTAGATAACAAGTGTCATGATGACATGTGACGACGTCATATCTGAATTAAACGAATCAAACTATCATATTATCTTGCTATAGAAAAGACATGTTGGTCCACGGCCGGTGGCGGCCTCGCCAAGAAAAGGCCGACAGGCCCGCCATAGAAAAAATAAAAAGGAAATTGGTACCAATGGAGATCTGCCGGTGACGGTCCCGCCAGAAAGCAAGTTGACAAGTCGGCCGTAAAAAAAATAAGAAAATAAACTGACGGACCGCACCAAAAAAAATATAAATTAAAAAATTTGGCTAGCTGCCGAAAAACAAGTCGGCAGCAGGCTTCAAAAAATGAAGGAATTGATGTCCAACGGGGGTCTGCAGGTAGCGGCCCTACCACCAAAAACGATTTTTTTTAAGATTACTTGTCCTTTAAATTTAATATTCTAAGAGTGATTTTAAAAATTTATTATTATTGAAGATTTGATATTACTAGATTAACAAAGAGGGGAGGAAATGAGTACAATGGTCTTTCTAAGTGCGGACTAGACAACCGAGAAATAACATTATCCCTTATATTATAGACTAGAGATAACATGTGTAATATTCGTAATTTTTCCGTTCCATATTTCTCGACTTTTCCTAATATTTGAACTTCATATCAAATGATGTTAAATTATCGCGTACCTTTCACATTGTGCATTATGTGGTTCGTGTGAAATCTTGGATGAAATACGTACTCTTATTGTTCCTTCAATTTTCTCAGGTTAAGTACGCTAATATTGGAATTTCTAAGAGTAATTTTAAAAATTTATTATTATTGAATATTTGATATTACTAGCTTAACAAAGAGGGGAGAAAATGAGTACAATGGTCTTTCTAAGTGCGGACTAGATGACCGAGAAATACCATTATCCCTTATATTATAGACTAGAGATAACATGTGTAATATTCGTAATTTTTCCGTTCCATATTTCTCGACTCTTCCTAATATTTAAACTTCATATCAAATGATGTTAAATTATCGTGTACATTTTACATTGTGCATTATGTGGTTCGTGTGAAATCTTGGATGAAATACGTACTCTTATTCTTCCTTCAATTTTCTCAGGTTACGTACGCTAATATTAGAATTTAACGTACGTTATAAGTCATTAACGTACGTTATGTGTTATTCATCACGTACGTAATCGGCCTGACGATTTGAGGCAGTAGCCTCTGGAGACAGTGTTACGTATGCTAGCATGGGGGATATAGCGTACGCTAGAACCCATAACGTACGTTAGGGGATCCGCATTACGTACGTAATGCCTTTGTTTGTTCAAGGCAGTGGTCTCTGCCCAGGCCGTAACATACGAAATACTTCGAGCGTAGCGTATGTTAATGGTCTTACGTACGTTAACATGTGCATGTTACGTACGTAACGCGAGTCAAACTATATATTAGCGGGGGACAGGTTTTGAACCTCATTTCTCATCCTCCTTCTTCCTCTCCGGCGATTTGAGCGATCCCAAGGCAAAAGGTTGTCGAGAATTCACCAGTCATCAACATTTTCGGATTTCTAACGGGGTTAAATTATCACCCATCCGTCTTTCCTCCTGTGATTCGAGGTAAATTCCTTAGAACTCCGGTTTCGGGATTTTGCGGTTTTTTTCTTAGATTCGTCTGGTAAATCCGTTTTGAAGCTTGAAATCCTTGAGATTATGATGTATCTACCCCGTACCCATATTTCCCTTACGATTATACGAATGTCTTATGTGTTACTTGAAGTGGAGGGGGTTTGGATGATTTCCAAACCCTATGGGAATACTTTGAAGATTTATGAATCATAAAAAGGGGGGTTTCGGGAGTCCTCCTTCAGAATTGAGTATTGATGATTGATTATCATATTTACTTATGAATCGTTTAGGCCCGGAAGTGCGTTCTTGGACCCCGAGCTTGAATACCATTTTCATTGCGGTTCTAATATCTCAAAGGCAAGTATATGTTTATGATTGTACGTTCTCGATTATGAAAGTGAGGTATATGAATTGTGTGATTGTATATATTCATTCTGACGGACCGAAGGGTCCTCGGAGAGTTTCGTTGCCTTTGGTGTGGTTCCACGAATATTTTTGAGTTGACCACTCTGGGAGGATCCGACGGGGCCTTAGAGGGTTCTGTTGCATTTGGTGCGGTTCTATTTTTAATCACGTATGTATTAAAATGAAATCCTATGATATTTAGCTATTCCGAAATACTAGTCTTGAGTTTGATGAAATGAGGATTACGTTTACTTTATTGTCGAGAAGTATTGTGCTTCATATTCGATGGCTAACCCCTTTTAGGGGAAATATCTTTCATATATTTCAGGATCCAGGAGAGTGGATAGGCATGTATCGGGTCTGTATTTTGTACTTTATCCATTCGGTACTGTTGTACTTGGAATGGTTATGAACACTCGAGTAGTGCTTCAGATGTTCTTGATGTTTTGGCCTGTGTTGTCCTCGGTTTTAATTCTCGATGTATTGTATTCTGTTGAATTGATTATTACCTTGGTGTCATCTTTATTGCCTTCTATTGGATTATGTTTGGACCTTATCGATTAAAATTAATGGTTCCACGTATGTATAGCCTTGTGGGTTCCGCGGAGGGGCTCATGGCACTGTAATATACCCTGAATAACTTGGGGTGTTACAGAATATGGTATCAGAGCTTAGGTTTATGGATACCTAGTTTGCCGGTCTTTTTGGGTCGAATTGAGTTATTGTTCGAATATAGTATCACTATATTAACATCATCTCGTTGCGACCGGTACTAGTAAGTCCTTTTACTCTTCTTGTATATTTTCTAATCTCTCCATTTTTTATTTGGTATTCTTGAGAATCGGTCACCTCGATGACAGGCGATTTGAATTGTACTTATGTACTTTGTGTGTCCTTCAGAATGTCTGCTGACAGGGGACGAGGACGAGAATATGGTCGTGGACGCGGGCGAGGACGAGGTGCAACCGCTTCCCTCAGTTCCGTTGCGAGGTCGGCTACCCCTAGTTTATCTAACTCAGTGCATCCCGATACCGAAAGTCAACATGACCAGTCGACCGGTCAATGGAATAATGCAGATGTTGGGGTTACGAATGTTCTTCAAAAATTGTAGAATCAGATGAGTATCCTGGCCCAAGCTGTTCAAATAAATAATCTAATCCGACAGCAGATGTTTTGCTCCAAAATGTGGTCCGTATGCATCCTCCGCAGTTCAGCGGTGCTACCGACCCAACAGGTTGGGAAAGTTGGCTATTTGAATTGGAGAAAGTGTTTGAAGCGGTTGACTGTCCAGAAACGAGGAAGGTACTTATTGCTCAGTACTTCCTTGCTAAGGAAGTCGCGACTTGGTGGAAAGCTATTAACCGCAAGATCATGCTGCTACATGGGACGAATTTAAGGATCTACTGGAGGCTGAGTTTTGTCCTTGGCCAGTGCAAGAAAGCAGGATCCGAGCCTTTTTCGAAGCTAAGCCGCAGAACATTCCAGTCTCACAGGCGATAGTAGAATACAACCAACAACTGATTCATGTGAAGGATCAGGTGCATGATGAGCGTGACAAGATCCGCCATTTCGACATGCGAATGAATATGGATTTGAGGCGTTATATGGCCGGGTTTGCTTGCACTAATCTGAAGGAATACCAAGACAGGACTTTGGCATATGACATGTTGTGTTCCAACAATAACACCACAGACGAGCCGAAGAAGCAAAAGGCCACCGGTAATTTTTCTGGCGCTAAGGGCGGCAACTTTTAGAGACCTCAGTCAGCTAACCATTCTGCCGCGCAGTCGCCGCGTTCTTTTAAAGGGAAGAAGAGTTTTCGTTCTGCTTCGGGCACCTCAACTCTCCCGGTGACCTATTTTAATTGTGGTCATCCAGACCACCTGGAGTGCAACTTTCCACCTCTGAAATATCACACTTGTGGTCAGATGGGACACATGGCAGTTCATTGTCCTGAACAAGATCAGACTTTGGATACTCGGGCTTCTGCCCCAGCACATAGAGATCAGAGTATGAACCAGCAACAATCAGTTAGCCAGATTGGGTACCAACTAATAATGTTAAGAAAGTTCGTAGCTTCTTGAGTCTTGCTGGGTATTACCGCCGGTTTGTCGAGGGGTTCTCGAAACTCGCTCGGCCGCTTACGCAATTACTTCAGAAGACAAAAAAGTTTGTTTGGGCTGCTGAGAGACAACAGAGCTTCGATGAACTGAAGAGACATTTGACTTCAGCGCCGATCTTAGCTTTACCACAGGGTGGTGAAGGATTTGCAGTTTATAGTGACGCTTCAGGACAGGGGCTTGGATGTGTGCTTATGCAGCATGATAAAATGATAGTTTTTGCATCACGGCAGTTGAAGCCGTATGAGATGAACAATCCTACTCATGATTTAGAATTGACCGCAATTATTTTCGCACTTAAGATTTGGCGGCATTATTTGTATGGATCCTCGTGTCGGATTTATACCGATCACAAGAGTTTGAAGTACATTTTCAGTCAGAAAGAGTTGAATATGAGGCAACGACGTTGGTTGGAATTGATTAAGGATTATGATCTGGAAATTCTTTACCATCCGGGGAAGGCCAATGTCGTCTCGGACGCTTTGAGCCTCAAAACGGCATCACTTCAGATGCTCGAGGTTCTTACACCCCAGACCAAGATTCGTCAGGATTTGATCGAGCAAGGTATAGAAGTTTGACTTCAAAGAGTGCAGGGACAGTTGTGTACCCTCGAAATTACTTCGTCCTTGGTTGATGACAACAAAGGGAAACAGTGGAGTGATCCGATGATTTCTCAATTGAAAGAAGATGTAATTAAAGGAAAAGCCCCTGGCATTATGGTCCGCGGGGACAGTATTTTGAGATTTCAGGGCAGGCTTTGTATCCCGAATAATCTGGAGTTGAGATAGAGAATTATTCGAGAAGCCCATGCTACGCCTTACTCATTCCACCCAGGAACGAGTAAGATGTACCAGGATTTGAAGCAAAATTTTTGGTGGAATAATATGAAGAAAGACGTCGCGGAGTTCGATGTTTGACGTGTCAACAAGTCAAGATCGAACATCAACGGCCAGTGGGGTTGTTGAAACTGCTTCCCATTCCCGAGTGGAAGTGTGAAGACATCTACATGGACTTTATCACGGGGATGTCGAGATCTAGAGCCAGAATGAATATGATTTGGGTAATCGTCGATCAATTAACCAAGTCTGCATATTTTCTTGGTATTAAGGATACTTGGGGACCGGAGAGTTGGCTCGAACCTTCATAGCTGAGATTGTGAGATTGCATGGTGCCCCTAAAACTATTGTTTCTGATCGGGATGGTCGTTTCGTGGCACATTTCTGGAAGCGGTCCATCAGGCCTTAGGCACCGAATTGAAGTTGAGTACGTATTTTCATCCTCAGTCAGACGGCCAGATCGAGCGAACAATTCAGACATTGGAAGATATGTTGCGGGCTTGTGCCCTAGATTGGAGTAGTGATTAGGAACTTCATTTACCTTTGATCGAATTTGCCTACAATAATAGTTGGCATGCGTCGATCAAAATGGCACCTTTAGAAGCACTGTATGGTAGGTGATGTAGGTCGCCGTTATGTTGGGATGAGGCTTCGGAGCTAGTGGGGACGGAACCGAATAATTGATGAAAACTAAGGAGAAGATTTCTATCATTCAGGATCGGTTGTTGACTGCCCAAAGTCGATAGAAATCTTACACCGATACGCATCGTCGGACCTTAGAGTTCGAAGTGGGAGACCATGTTCTACTCAAGGTGTCGCCGACAAAAGGAGTTTTCCGCTTCGGGGAAAAGGGGAAACTTAGTCCGAGGTATATCAGACCGTTTGAAATTCTGGATAGGATTGGGGATTTAGCTTATCGCTTGGCGTTGCCTCCAGCTTTGAGTCATGTCCATAGCGTTTTTCATGTTTCTCAGGTGAGAAAGTACGTGGCGACTCCAAGTCATATTATCGACTATAGTGAGATTGATGTAGTCGAGGATGTTACCTTTCTGTAGAGACCGGTGAAGATCCTTGAACGTCGTGAGAAGCAACTTCGGCGCAAAACCATTCCATTGGTTAAGGTGCAATGGTCGAGATATGGAGTCGAGGAATCGACTTGAGAGACGGAAGAGAAGATATGGGCGAGTTACCCCAAACATTTTATTTCTTAAGCTTCGGGACTAAACTTTCTTTTAGAGGGGGAGAATGTAATATCCTTAATTTTTCCATTCCGTATTTCTCGACTTTTCCTAATATTTGAACTTCATATCAAATGATGTTAAATTGCCGCGTACCTTTCACATTGTGCATTATGTGGTTCGAGTGAAATCTTGAATGAAATACATACTCCTATCCTTCCTTCAATTTTCTCAAGTTATGTACGCTAACATTGGAATTTAATGTACGTTATAAGTCATTAACATACGTTATGTGTTATTCATAACATACGTAATCGGCCTGATGATTTGAGGCAGTAGCCTCTGGAGACAGTGTTACGTATGCTAGCATGGGGGATATAATGTACGCTAGAACCCATAACGTACGTTAGGGGATCTGTACGTACGTAATGCCTTTGTTTGTTCGAGGCAGTGGCCTCTGCCCAGGCCGTAACGTACGCAATACTTCGAGCGTAGTGCATGTTACGTACGTAACGCGAGTCAAACAATATATTCGTGGGGGACGAGTTTTGGACCTCATTTATCATCCTCCTTCTTCCTCTCTGGCGATTTGAGCGATCCCAAGGCAAAGGGTTATCGAGAATTCATCAGTCATCAATGTTTTTGGATTTTTAACGCGGTTAAATAATCACTTATCCGTCTTTCCTCATGTGTTTCGATATAAATTCCTTAGAAGTCTGGTTTGGGAATTTTTGGGGGTTTTTTTCTTAGATTCGTCCGGCTAATCCGTTTTGAAGCATGAAATCCTTGAGATTATGACGTATCTACCTCGTACCCACGTTTCTGATTATACGAATGTCTTGTGTGTTACTTGAAGTGAAGGGGGTTTGGATGATTTCTAAACCCTATGTGAATACTTTGAAGATTTATGAACCGTAACAAGGGGGTTTCGGGAGTCCTCCTTGAGAATTGAGTATTAATCATTGATTATCATATTTTCTTACGAATCGTTTAGGCCTGGAAGTGCGTTCTTAGACCCCCGAGCTTGAATACCATTTTCACTTTGGTTCTAATGTCTCAAAGGCAAGTCTATGTTTATGATTGTACGTTGTCGACTTTGAAAGTGAGGTATATGAATTGTGTGATTGTATATATTCACTCCAGGACGGACAGACGGGTCCTCAGAGGGTTCCGTTGCCTTTGGTGTGGTTCCACGAATATTTTTGGGTTGACCACTCTGGGAGGGTCTGAAGGGGCCTCAGAGGGTTCTGTTGCCTTTGGTGCGGTTCCATGGTTAATCACGTATGTATTAAAATGAAATGCTATGAGATTTAGTTATTCCCGAATAATAGTCTTGAGTTTGATGAAATGAGGATTACGTTTACTTTATTGTCGAGAAGTATTGTGCTTCATATTCGATGGCTAACCCCTTTTGAGGGAAATACCTTTCATATATTTCAGGATCCAGGAGAGTGGATTGGCATGTACCGGGTCAGCATGAAGATGATGGGCAAGAGTGATGCTGTGTCTCGTCTCTGTCCGTATTTTGTACTTTATCCATTCGGTATTGTTGTACTTGGAATGGTTGAACACTCGAGTAGTGCTTCAGATGTTCTTGATGTTTTAGCCTGTGTTGCCCTAGGTTTTAATTTCCCGATGTATTTTATTATGTTGAATTGATTATTACCTTGGTGTCATTTTTATTGCCTTCTATTGGATTATGTTTAGACCTTATCGGTCGAAATTCATGGTTCCGCGTATGTATAGCCTTGTGGGTTCCACGGAGGGGCTCACGGCGCTGTAATATACCTTGAATAACTCGGGAGTGTTACAACATATGCCATAATGGCACGGTGTCGGTGCTATAATTGGATTAAATAATTAAATTATCAGATCACCTTATTAGAAAAAAAACATGTCAGTTCCCGAAGGTCTACCAACTGCGTCGCCACCAGAAACCAGATCGGTAGGTTTGCCGGAAAAAATAATTGATCGGCCGGTGGTGGCTCCAGCAGAAAGCAGACCGACTGTAAAAAAATGGCTAGCCGATGGAAAAACTATCCGGCAGTCGGACGGCAACCCATCGGAGTCGTTGAAGAACCCCGTCAACGAAAAAAACATTAGAAGATTAACTATCCCTTTAGTTCAATATTGTAAGTATAACTTTAGAAATTTATTATTGCTGAACATTTGATATTATTAAACTTAACAGGGAGTGGACTACGAGTAAATTGGTTGACCACCAGAGCTCCACTGATTGGCGGTTAGCGACTCGCTGGAGAACAGCGCGGCAGTCGGCGAAAAAAAAATTGATCGGCCGCCGGAGTTCCGGCGTCTGGCAGCAGGTGACTCGCCGGAAAATAGTCCGACGGTCGGATAAAAAAAATGTTGGTCGCAGGAGCTCTAGCGGACAGCGACCTCAGAAAAAATAAAGGTTTAGTTCTCATTTAATTTAATTTAATTTTATAAGATTTTTTAGAAGTTTATTATTGTCGAACATTTGGTATTATTATTAAATTCAATATAACCGGTGACGAGAGGGGTAAAATTTCACATGCACACTACCAAAAAACTCCACTGCTTTTTTTTATATTGTAGGTAGTATCATATACTTCCTTTTTCTAGCTAGTACATAAATCTATATATGTTGAAATTAATTAGCATATTGTATGTTGAAGGACTGATGAGATGAGGAGCAGTTTTTATCTAAGTATATACGTACCTTGAATGTAATATTCTTGGCTATAAAGTATGGGGAATTGACAGCAAAAGTGGCAGAACCATATGTGCCGAGTGGCTGCCCTCTAGGTCCAGCTGTCTGGGCTGTATCTCCCCATTGAACAATTGTCTTGTCTGCTCCTACTCCTTCTACTGTTATGAATGATTTTAATGGAGGTATTGTCACCTTCTCCCTGGAAATTCATGATTAATTAGAAGTTTATTGTTATGGCAAATGATTATTAATTAGGAGTTCATTATGGCAGATGCAAATAACCAGCACAAAAGTTTAATTAATTATAACACTAATTTCATCCCACAACATCATTCATCTTTATTATTCATTTGGTCAAAGTTGGTTAAATTTGACTATTAAATCCTATTGACATTAACATAGAAGTAAGAATATTATCATACAAGATTTTGTTAGCTCCATCTTAATATATAAATAATGATGGTAGATGTCTGGTGGTAATAAAGTAAAAAGTATCTATGGTGAATGTATGATGGAAATGAAAAAGTAAAATGTGGTTATTTGATTTAATCGTATATAAGTGATAAATATAAAACTTTTGAGGGAACCAAAAAATAAATAAATGTAAAGTTGAATTGAGCATGTGAAGTATATTTTTACGAAATAACAAGGTAGTTACAAACACATATTTATTTCCTCCTCCACCACCGTTATATTTTTACTTATATATTACAACTCAATCAAAATCAAACGCATATATTAAATTTGATACATCCATATCTTCGGAAACCGATATTGAATCTACTTATTAAAATCTTTCATAAAAAAATATAATTTTTAATTTTTTGTTAGGGAGTAATGTGGTGCACTTGTGTTATTTTTCGCACCGCATAGGTACTTAATTCTAATTCCAACATGGTGCAGTTTTAGTTTCTATATGGTGCAGGTTCAGTTGTATATATGGTGCACTTGTTTCTATACGGTGTGCAGTTTTGTGATACTGGTGGTGCAGCTGAATTTGTTACGGTAGCAAAATTTCTGGATAAAAAAAATTGTATATGGGACAGTTGAAATTATATCTAATGTACCACATTAAAAAATTAAAGTTGGGGTTTTCGAAAGATGAATTTTAATATGGTGAGAGCTAGAGTTTTCAAAAAAGTTAATTCTCGATGCAGTTAAACTGGAGTTTCTAAAAGATATTCAATTTGTCCCGCTCAAGTCTTAACAGATAGTGTATATTTAGTGAATTTTAATTAATAATTGATGTAAGTAATGATGATAAATATATGATGGAAATTAAAAAGTAAAAAAAATACTGATTGTTTGATTTGATTGTGTAAAATTAATAAATATAAAAAATTTAAAGGGACAAAAAAATGAGTAAGTATAAAGCTTTGAGCCGGATAATACGTTGAAAAATTGTACTCCTATGAAGACTGCTCCAAAAAATGACAAATTAAAAAAGAAAAGGCAAAAAGTCATAGAAATACATGAACTTTTTTTTTACATCACTTTTAAATTTTTGTCCATAAAAACATCAACTTTTAATTTTGTTCATTTTTCCCTAATTTTAAAAGCCTAAATTGAATCTTACTAATTGGCGCTTATGTGGCAATCGGATATATGCCGACCTCTTACGTCCGCCAAATTTAACGAGATTATTTTTAGAAGTTCTGTACGACGTCGTTTGATACCTTAATTACATTCTTCCAATTTTTCCTCCCATATGAATTCGCGAAACCTATGACAATTTTATGGCGAAATAAAGCAAAATTCTTCATGTTGTCATCTTGATCTATAAAGTTATGATTCAACAATAAATGAGATTTGGTCGAAAATTTTCGGATTAGGGAGAAAATGAACAACATCAAAAATTGATAATTTTATGAGAAAAAATCAAAAATCAAGTGCAAAATAAAAGACACGGTGAAATTCATGTATTTATGTGCATTTTACCAAAAAAAAAAAAAAAAAAAAAAAAAAAGACATTTCCGTGAACCACGCGACACTTCTTAATTTATTATTAGTTAATTCAGAAGGATATACACACAGTCACACACACTAATAATTTCTAGCATTGTTTAGCAGAAACAGTATGCAAACAAGGAAACAAAACAATGGAAACAACATTTTGTATGCAACGGAATGGACATCTGAACTAAGAAGCAAGCGCCTTGGCACTCCCACCCCTCCCCTGTCCAACTTTTCTATTCCACGTTTTTATTCCTATATCCATACTTAATAATAAAAGAGAGTCGCAAGAAAATTTAAAAGACATGTGTCATCACCACATTATTTCTTTTTTTAAAAATCTTAAAAAAATGGATATTTAATTTGGGAGGGAAGTTAGAGGGTTATTCCATATATAATATCTATCAATTAAAAAAATTTCTCTCATTTTATTCCTTTTATTTTTAACTTAATAGTTTAAACAATTATAACTTTTTCGTATCAATTTTATTTTTGATAAAAAATATATCAAATTAATTCTTAATTCGTACTCTTTAATTTGACATCCATATAGTATATATAAAAAGTAATTTAAATATAATAATAATATATTAGATGATTAAAATATTATCATATAAAAATATAAGAATATTGAAAAAATATATATTTTTAGTTTATTTTCGCACTTTTGTACTTCAATGATTATTTGATTTTTCAATTATTTTGTTACGATTGTAAAATAATTATTATAATGCCAAATTAAAAAATTTATATTAGTAAGAATATGTGTTGGATACTTTTAATGAAAGTTGATAATAATAAATATAATTTAATTTATTAATTTATAAAATTAGATAGAAAACTCATATTGCCCTTCATGAAAAATAAGCCTATGCTTAATTAACTTATAGTTTTCCTATCATGTGCCCTTAAATTATAAAGTAAAGTAAATCAAATAATAGTTTATGTGTATGTGTGTGTATATTGGCTAATATATATTTTCTAATAATTTTACAATATTATTGAAATTCACGTATTACTAATATAATAAAATATTTAATATTTTAGTTAGATGAAGATGAATAAAATCTTCTTCTACACGCGTCAATCACCCAATACAGTAAAATGGATAATTGACCAAGAATGTGGTGGAACCGCCGGAAATCTCAATACACCCAAAGCGCTTTGGCCTTTGGCCAAATAAAAGACAATTAAGCGAAACGTGTGTGTGTGTTGTGTAATTTCAACAAGATACAAGTACTAACACAAAGACATACATGGGTAATTGATTAAATTGCAAAAGAATGACTCACTTGTAAACCCCTGCATGAACTTTGATGACAACCCTCACAAGATTGACTAAAGGGAGAGAGTCAATTGCATCTTGAATGGATGTGAAGTCTCCATAAACAGGATTTCTGTCCACTGTAAGTGTGTAAGAAGGGAAAACCTTATTGTCTGCTGTTCGGAAGAGGGAATGCTTTAGGCTGCCCATAAAATCAACCCACTTCATGAATTGCTGTTCGGAGTATTGAACTTGAGTCCTATTCACTGACAATTGCTTCCCTGCAGCTGCAGCTGAACTTCTCTTTGGTCTGATGTTGATAGCTTTGGTGTGGCCGCATGTTACATTGCTTGCATTAATTCGCAGGACGAAAAGTAATGCAACTTGGAAAATGAGTCGGTTTCGAGGGCGCATATTGTCTGCAATTAAGAGAGAACGGGGGAGTCGAGAATTAATCGTGTCTTGGGGAGAGAATATATAAGAATATTATTATTAATATATTATGATTCGAGTTTTAGAACGAGCGAATTATCTAGAGATGTTAAATGAGCTAGCTCTAGCTGTTTCGGGTTAGTTTTAGTGGGCTTCGGGCTAAATTATTTGGGCAAAAAAAACTCGAATTTAAACGGGCTAGGAAATATCGCCTTAATTCTAATCTTAGCGGACTTCGGGCTAAATAGACTAAATATTTAAAAAATCTAATTTTTATTTTTTATAAGCCATAAACAAACTATATATTACATATATAATAACGAATATACTATAATAAATTCATACTAACAAAAAGTGCACTCTTATGTATATATATACATATATATATATATAATATTGATATATGTTATATATAGTATTAATATAAGTTAAAATTAACAATATATTAATATATTATATATAATATAGTAATATGGTTTATAATCTTTTTTTTCTGGCCGCGGGCCAGCGTGCCAGCCCGGGCATCCCGTCCTAATCGGTCCGGGTAAAAAAGGCCCGAATTTAAACGGACTCCGAATTAACGGCCCTAACCCTGTTTTTTAGCGGGTTAAACGGGCTGGCTCGGCAGGCCCGGGCCCGTTTAACATCTCTAAAATTAGCAACTTGCTTAATAGCTTGGCAATATAGTACACTGTATGATGAGCCCCTCCAGTTCCTTTATGTAACATCCCCAAAACCATCAGGGAATATTACAGCGCCATGGGCCCCGCGCCGGACCCACAAGGCTAAAAATTATTTTCACAATCAATTCAAACACGGCAAAAAGGCAACGGCAGTAATATTTTACGAATAATTAAATATTTTCCAAAATATAGTTCTTAAATACCGTCATAAAATTTCATTTGAAAGTACAAGGCAAAAAAAATGCTAAAACTCGACAGCTTCAAAATGTACGTTAAGCCACCGCTTACACGTACAGATAAAATAGTTTAAGGAAAAATGTTTTACAAATTAACAAATTTACGAAATACCCAAAAGGTCATTTCAAAGTATACACGAGTTGGTAAAATATCGGAAAGATATTTTAAAATACACACGCAGCGAACATAGACATAGTTAAAAATACATTTGCAGCAGAATATAACGAATAGTAAAATACTCGGTTCCCAAATACATGTCGTAGCCAGTATCACCTGGGAAGCTCATCCCTTCACGACCGCTACTAGCTCGATCTCCGAGTACCTAAAAATAAAGTCCACGACGGGGTCAGCCACAATACTCAACAATGATATTGATCACATCATCTTAAATAATTACATATCAATGTAATAACATAGTAAGAATACTACCAACGTAATCTTACCGTCATAACCTCACTAACCCATATCAATCCATATCAAATCAATCCTTACCATAATCCACATTTCGTATTCTCAAATGACGAAATGAACTCAACTACAACAATCTATACTGTATTTAATCAATACCAAGAATTCTCAAAACATCATCATAACTCATAAGTGTGGAATAATCCATCCGTGCCAAATCCTGTCCGTCGGATCGCATAATCAGATACCAATCCTGATAAGAACCAAATATACACAATACATCTGTAGACCAATGACAACAAAATCCCAACACATTGACACAAAGTCCGAACACTCATACGATCAACAACAATGATCAACCAAAACATCAACCGAGAATATCATCAACATGATAAACTCCAATACGACCAATCAAATGTCAAAACACAATCGAGAATATCATCAACATGATAAACTCCAAACAAGACCAACGAAGAACCACGGTGACAGATATTTGAGAGAATAGAATTCTCAAAATGACATACAAATCACATACAATGGATCTCAAAGAAACAAACCCGACTGTCGAACATACCCCTTAGGCGTAAGAACAACCAGTCGCAAACCATCGAACATACACAATCATGCATGGAGTATGAACAACCAATCATTATGGCTCAAGATGGACATCACAGTACGCCCGATCCGGAAATGTGTCCGTGCACAAGACACCAAGGGCATCGATCGAATACACATGTGGTCTTCTACCTAATCAGTCTCACGAAGTACGTCTCGTGCAGCTCAATGTGAAGGTAATGAACCTACACATGACTATACGTGCCCGCCCTAAAAATCCTACACAACCGATCGGCACCCAGATATGACTCTGGATATGTCACGATGCAACATGACAACGAAACTCAAGGAAAACACATATCCAATAAGGATCAAAAGTGTAACACCCCAAACTAGGCGACTATTACAGTGCCGTGGACCCCCGACTGGGACCCACCAGGCGAATGAAAATTAATGACTTAAATAATATAATTGTAGTACCGAACCACATTATATCATCAATTACTCCGATGAGGAGTTTCAAGTACAACACACCCAAGATAATACAGAATACATGTATATTTTATAAGAAGATAAAATATACAACACTGAATAAAAATGAATATCCAAACGGAATCTGCAGCGGAAATAAAATGAAGAAACATGAATGACTGAAAAAGGACTGGGCCACCCTACTAGTATCACTGGGACTCCTCGCTGTCAACGTTCTCTTCCCGTGCTTTAGCCTTGCCATGATCTGAAAACAACATTCCCCAACGGGGTCAGTTACACAGAACAACAATCCTCAAGAGTTGAATAAACACAATCATGATATAACTTAGTTATGAAATTAAGCTGAAGAGGGGCATCATAGTACGCCCGTAATGGTATGTGCAAGTGCACAAGACGATTGTCCGGACACACCCGCCCTTGTACTTAATTAGTATCACGGAGGTACGTTACCGTGTGCACAATCCATTGTGTCGGTGAACCCGAACACATGACTATCATGTGCCCGACTAAAAATTCCACACATCCCCACCCGGCCACGCAATATGAACCCAGAAGGCCACAAGAACAAAAGTGACCAATGAACATTAATGAATAACAATCCGACAAGGGTCAAGAATGACTCACCGAGATGAGATAATAATGAAATGAATGGTAGCTCATTGAAATGATTGGAACCGTCGTTCCTCGTGAATTGAATGATTAGTTTTATAATTAAAAATCTCAACATGATTATTACACCATGAATGAATTATGATTATGAATGCACAACAACGAAAGGAGTGAGTATCATTTTAACCGAGTAACAATTAACTTACTCAACACCATTGAAGAATGTCCTTCCTCGAACAACGTCCTACAATGAGATGTCGGTTGCTCGAACAACCTTGTATAAGACAAATACCAACAATCCACTCAATAGACGTATCAAGTGTTAGGAGTATGCCCTCGAATGCCACTCAGAGGATGTTGAGTGAGGGCATTGTACTTGTAATTATGTAAATCATTAATATAAGGCAATGGTTGTTTCTTTATTTACTGGAAGGTACTGGCGTTCCTGACTCGTAAATATATATATAAAGAAACTAGTCTGTGTATTTGAGAGCAAAACATTCCACTACTTATTGGATAAGGAGGTCGGCACTGGAAAGGTTTATAGTTCAAATACTTAATCGTTCGCAAGTCGATGAAACTTGGTCGGGCTTTAAGTTTATGTGAAGACTTGTATGACGTGTTCTTTGACATGGAGAGTGCCCGTCGAACACTAATGGTTAGTGGGAGCACACGTTATAGGTATGCTAATTGGATTAGTATACTCGAACTGACTCACCCTCGATTCGTCATATGGATTTCACTCCGGGACAGTCAATGATGGAATCGAAAGGTTGTGATAGGTATTCGTGAACCTTTGACTTGAGGATTTAGTAGGGATGTGCTTGTGACATCAAGATTTTCATTCGAGTAGTTCGACCCTGTAAACCGGAAGGTGGGGGTCAACCTCGACGTGCATCTTGACGGGCAAGTAGCAGGTCCTACTGAATACAAAGATAGAATTCTTTCTCCCGTTAGTGAGCGGGTTACATGTCCTATGCGGTTACTGGCCGATGAGATCATAAGTCTTTGGCCAAAGCATTGGAGCTAGCTGTATTAGATACACGAGAGCTCGACGATCTCGATTTACATTAACGCATGCATAGAGTCAAGTACAGATAGGGTTTGACTGACTGTGACCCTATAACTTGATCGGGACATTTGAAAGAAGGGTTTATACGTATACTGATATTCACGACAGAATGGTTCTTGAATGATCCCATCATTCATTTTCAGTTGGGGTACAGTGTAGGCCGCCAGGCTGGCTAGGTGGTGCTATTACTCTTTGGTTCCTCCCATTGCTGACTGAGACGGACCTACCGAGTCGCGCATTAGGATTAATGACGGAATGAATTAAGCTTAATTCTCTCATTATGAATATTAGATATTGGATATCTACTTTGGGACATTGGATGTCTAAATTGATTTATTGGATAAATTAATTTACGGCCTAATTAATTAAATAAATTACCGGGTAATTAATTTAATTCATGAATATAATTATTTCTTGGAGAAATTAATTATGTTATTATGTATTAATTAACTGGATTAATTAATCGATATAAATACATCGGAACGGTATCAGAGTTTATCTGTTTGGACTCACGGGAGTCCGAAACGAACCGAACTCGTCCGGTTTCTACATGGGCCGCCCCCCATTTCAAGCCACCTTTCTTTTTTGGACTCTTGTCTCCATTCTTTAATGGATGATAATTGTATAGGTGGGGTTGATTCTCATTAGCATGAGTTGTTACATGTGGGGAGTTGAATAAAAAGGAAAAAGAAGACAATCACTCACCACCCATTTTGATTCCAACATGAGAGAGAGTGAGGGAGAGAGAGAAAACTTTTCTCAAAGTCTTCATCATCTTCTCCAAGTCGTCTTCCATTTTTCTTCACAAATTCTTTATTTCTTAGAGGAAAATTGAGAAATAAAAGAGAGATTGTGAGTTATACACTTAGAGTGCTATAATTTCATATTGGAAGCTTCATCACATAGCTCTAGCCGTATCCTCGGAGGATAGCAAGGTGATCGTCGTTCCGGTCGTTTCTCCGACGCGTGGCAAGTAGAGACGCGGTGCTTTCGGCGTTGGATTATTCAAGAGCTTGGAGCGGATTGAATTGCAGGGAGATCGCCTAAAGCTTGGGGAATAGCTCAAGAGAAGGAATCCATCTAATCAACGGACTACAAGGGTGAGTTTCTATATCTCTTGTGAATTCATTTTGATATTCGTATATACATTGCTCGATTGATCCTCGTAGGGATTCGGATCGAATTAATTTTTATTTTACCGCTTCCGCTGGGCCTTCATTTTAGGCACCGAATCCCAACAGTGGTATCAGAGCGCAGGTCTTGCAATCGTATATACGATATTAGCATTTGGAATGCTTGATTAGATGGTGTATGATTTGGAATCATAATCGCATTAATCGTTGATTTTCTATTGTTCATCTAAAAATTAATTTTTCATGATTTTATGTTACAATATAAATCTATTTTTCTTTTGAAAAACTGATTTAAATGAGTAATATAAAGATTAGAAAGATATTATTGTTGGAATCGGGGCGAAAAAGCAGGCAACGTAAACGAACCGGCGGCTTGGAGTGCCGAGCCTTACCTCATGATGCACTGTATGGACATGATGCAGCGGCAGAGCGAGTCTGATCGGCAGACCTTCCGGCCGTGCTCGGCGGCTGTGCGAGCCTACTCGGTAACTGTTGGCGATGTCCGAGCTTGGCCCGACCGTGTTTTCCGACTCCATTTTTTATATTTCGTTCGATAATTAATTTCCCACAAATTAAATTGGATTTAATTTGACTAAGATTTAATTATGGTAATTTTATTCTTAGGGGAATTAATTTAATGAAATATTTTCTCATTCGGAACAAGTTAAAATTGACGGTTGTTTGAATTAATTGGATTAATTCATTTTGGATGGATTATTTTATATTGATTGGATCAATATTCAGATTCATTATGAATGCCATTTATTTAATGTGTTGGATGCATTATTTTTGAATGGTGATGTGGTTCATGGACCTAGTTTTTGAATCGTTCGGTTTTATTCGATTGGGTTGTAAAGGCCGTTTTGAGCCTATTTATTTTACTAGAAATATTTGTATCTAGGATGCAATTTTCAATGTAAAATTTATATGTAATGACGAAGACCGGAGGAAGATCCGTTTCGAGAAGACGAAGATTCAAGATGAAGACTTGTAATTAGATTACGGAGTTTTTGTTTTCTAGGAACGGTCCATGAACCACATGTTGGTAGCAACTAGGTTGTGAATGGTTGTTTCATATTGTATGAATGCCATAAACGCACTTAAATGAATTAATGTTCCATGTGTAACATTAATCGCGAAAATTCTCCCACAACAAATTATTAAGTTTATAAGATTTCAAGGTTTTCCTTCCCTCCATCGAGCTTTCGGGAAATTGAAATCCAAACCGGATGTGCTATGCTTCCGAGTTATCGGGGTAGTTGTTCGGGGAGGACGGATAAATTACCGGTAGCGCATTGGATGCCTTCGGTTGGGGCAAATTTTATCCCTAGAAACCTGATAGGTTGCCGGATAAGATTCAATTATGAAACTGATTTGCGTCGATGGTATAAACTTAACTTGTTCACGAACCATAGAAACCGTATAGGTTCAGGGGAGTGAATAAGGGGAAGAAGAAGATCGAATCATCTATTAGATGGGTTGGTGTTGGACACAACTTTATGAAAATTAATAGACTAGAAACCTGCACTAGTAGAAACAGTCCCTTCCTTGACCCTTTTTTTATGACCAACAGTCGAAGATGACTCGCAAATAGTTTAGTCACATAATCAGAGTCATAACGCGTAAAATTTTCATTAGCGATGACGCGAGTTTACATGTGTCAAAAAGTGGCAGTCATAAAGGGATTAATATATTCTCTCTATATACTAAGGGCGGAGGAATGCACTGTGCCTTAATAAAAAAATGAATAAACCCAAATCCACCGCCATAGAATTCGTCTTCTAGATCTGCCAAGGTTAGTTGTTCTTGTCGAAAACCAGATTCAACAACTCACACAATTCTTCAGTTCTTCTTCCCGAATCTTCATCCGTTAACAATAACCCAAATCCAAATCCACAAATTTCTTGAACAATACTCAAGAGACGAATCGGAGAAGTAGAGAAATTAATTGTGTAAGTTTATCAACACTAATTGGTGATTTTATCTTCAATATTGTCAAAAAAATAAATACACAAAGAATATACTTAGTGGTGAAGATGGTTTTGGTTTTACTGTGTGGCCGTTCATGGTTTTTGTTTTTGTTTTGCAGGTAACTGACGGAGCTGAAGACGATTATGGGTTTCAATACCAGGATGAGGTATAATATTTTTTATTTTGGCTGTTGCTATGAAATCGAGTCGTTCGTGCAGAAATGTTACTTTATCTGCCGTTGTTTGTTTAACTTTATTTTCGCAATTATCAGGTAATTTGCATTGGGTTATATTTCATGAATTCAATTTCTGGTAAAACATTTGTTCCTTAATAATGGTTAAACCACATTTTCTTAAGATGTCAAACACATCCCTGTGTGTCACGAAAGCAATACAACATCAGTAGGTTTGGGGAATAAGTGAGAGGGAGTTATACAACATCCCTGTGTGTCACGAAAGCAAAATTTGAATTTGCAGTTTCGATGGTATAAAGGGAGTTATAGTTTCAAAGTAGCTGATGTGACGGAGCGGAACGGATGCCGCGTTGGGGAGTGAAACACCCAAGTACATCGCATGAAGTTCAAACCTAGCAAAAGGATTTAGATCAAAGTATTGAGACTGGCTTTTGTAATTTGATTCAACCTATTTGAGATTATAACTAAGTTCTCAGGAGTTTTGCTAATCTGAGGTGATGATGTTTCTAATTTTGTAGAGGAATGGTGTTAAAATTTATAAGGATGCAATATTAAATTTTGTAGGCAATAGTACGTTTATACGTACTCTGTTAACAGTTGTTTATAAGCACCAATATGAATAATTTGTTTTTTTCTTTTGCAGATATTGCTTGAGGAGTAGATGCTCATATGGTGGTGTTGATGGATGCAAAAGCCTCTACAGTGGAAAACCAAGCGGTGAATCTTGGTATAGTGGGAGTGTCGGTGACCCAAAAGAGGTATGAAATTTCTGCCAAATATTATTACTCTAGCACATTAAATGGGGCATATAATAATATCACATTCTGTATGTAATGCTTAGGAAGACTAAGATCCGCATTGAGTTGTTTCTTTGGATAATAATATCATTTTTAAGCTTTTATGATCTTGTTATTTGATGATTTAGGTGTCTAAAGGTTTCTCATTTAAAAATCCATATTAAAAGGATTAAAGAAATGATTGTGTTTGCTCAAAAGCCTTTGACTTAAATTATTTGATTCGATAAAATAGGCTTATTCTCAGACATTAACAATTTCACACTCAAACCGTGTTGCGTGTGCTATTTAGCCGGGTCTTCAACGATTAAAGGATTATCCCCAACCCTTTTGGTTGGCTTTTTCTCGGAGGAGCTTGGTTTACTCACCCAACAACTTTTGGCAACTCAATAATACGCATCTTCAAATGGGCTTCCTGTTCCCAAAATTGTCCTAATTCCGCGAACAAAGGTTACACATCTTTCTAAAATGATGGGATAACGATTCTTTCTTGGTTTGTTGTTTTAATTCTTTTTAGCTTTTCGGTCTTACCATATAGTTATAGTGTTCATATAGTTCATAATATGCCAAAATATTGTATAATTATTACTTGATTATATATGGGAATCATCGGGTTTTGTGAGATTGACGAAGGTATTAATAATTCTAATTTCTTAACGAGGCCAAATAAATTTGACGTTTTGGTGGTCTAGATACTACCGACGGGCATCAACAAAGTAGCATGAACTTTAAAATTCATAATTTAGGTTCACTAAAAAGTTAACCAATCGATACGGGAATAATTTCGCTTTTGAGCGAACGAGCAGTACGAAAAAATATATATATTTCCTGTATTTTACTAATACGGATGAAAAGCATATAAAGCCAAGAAGCTTTTATAGGTAATGTGAGTTTACTTCATCGGTTGACATGTTAGATTGGTTTTATCAACTTCATTTTGTTAGTAACGGTCCACCTATCAACCCTCCCCAAAATTGGAATTACACCAATAGTGGTTTCTCGAGATTCATGTCAATTTTATGTTATTTAGATAAAAGTATTGTCTCATTATGTTGTCTTTGTTGCATACTTATTTTAGTGTCATTTTGTATTGCAATAGGGTTACGAAAATCAACATTACATTCTCGACAAAGCGGGATGGGTGTATGAACTGAGGGGAAGATGAGAGTGCGGAATTCTATAGTGTTGGGAGTCGGCCGGGAATATCGGGCAATTTGGATGGGAAGGATTTGGTGGGGTATAGTGCGATGAAGTGGGTGTCTGGAGGTGACTTTGGTACGCGTCTTAAACTCGACTAATTTGTTTCCTTACTTTTATGTACCTTGGATTATCATTTTCTTTAAAAACAAGAAGATATTATATTTTTGTATATGGATTGTACTATAGTTTACAAGATTATATAATTTGCATGCTCATTTTGCCATTTTGGGTTTTTATGAAATATTGATATAGGGTTCTTTGTGGTTCGGTGTTCTGGAGGCCGAGTTACCTTTCACCAACAAAAGAATGCCTCCACGAGTTTAGACGCATTGAAAGGGTTTCATGTCTTTGTTGTTTTTACTATTCTTTGCGGAGATGCTACTTTCTGGTACATGAACACCAAATAAAATAGACATGTAATATTAATTTATGAATTGATAGATTTGTCATTGTCGGCGCAGGCTGGTGGCCCGTATTGACATGTTCCGGTACGAAGAAAAGACTCAAGAACAGGTAGCTTTGCCCACGTGGAAACAAATGTACGTGGTACAAATGAGGAATTGTTATCCTTGATCGATAAATCGATGTACTGACGATTTCTTTGTCACCGACATGGTTGAACTTTTAGGTAATACAAATATTGAAGAGTGTATTGAAATTTAAGTTGTGATACGTAGACTATTAGTCTTAAGAGCACATCTAACCACCCTTTACCTGGTGGGATTGCAGGTTTGTTTGTTATTCATAAGCACATATGCAATCTTAAACAATATTAGTAAGAGCAACGACGGCCAGAGGTATTATAAAAAGATTAGGAGGTAATATTTTTTGTTTTCAGTTACAAAATCTGCTAGGCTCTTGAGAATGAAAAATCAGTGACATCTAACAGCTCTTAGATGCTCAAAAGCTACGAAAGACGCGGCGAATAGCGAGCCTTGATGTTCAAAGAATTATCAATGAACCTACTGCAGCTGCACTTTCTTATGGTTTGAACAACAAAGAAGGTCTTGTTGATGTTTTTGAATCTCAGTTTTGTGACTGTGAATTGGCAGCTGGTTTTAGAGTTTAGATGCCGTTTCTCGGTTGTCCCTGTTATTGGCTAGTTAACTTGTCTAATTGTGCTTGTTTTACTGTTTCGTAACTTGTAAGTGAAGGTTGTTTTACTGCTTGGTAATTGAATCTCAGTTTGTGTAGGTTATTGCCTAGTTAATTGGTCATCTTGTTTTACTTGTAAGTGTAGGTTATTTGTTTTGTTAATATGAATTGGCAGCTGGTTTTAGTTGTAAGTGTAGGTTATTGCCGGCTCTCGGTTGTCCTTGTTATTGCCTAGTTTGTGGTATGAATTGTGGTACATTGGTGATAATGAGCGGTCTAGATTGTCTTGTAGTTGGTCTTAGTTGTCTTATTTAAATTGTGAATTGTGAATTGTGGTTGTTGGTCTTAGTTGTCTTATTTAAGCGTGAATTGAAGTTGTATTTGTGAATTGAAATTGTCACGTGAATTGTGTACTGAATTGTGGTTTTGTGGTGGTCTTAGTTGTCTAGCTTAGTTAGTCCGCGGATCCTATTTAAACTGCTTTTAACTTGTTGTTTTATTTGACTAGATTGGAGGTGAAAGCAACGACTACATCGATGCGGATTTCGCGACATTCGAGAAGAATGGTGTACTTATGTGTCGAATTTTATTTTTAGGGAGTAAAACTGTTTGTAAGGATTAGGTACAGTTGGTAGAAATGGGTACAATTGGTAGTAATCGTAAACTAGATAATATTGATCCGATTTTGACATGATCGAGTTTACTCGAGTCATGTAATGAATTAACGCATGGTTTTGCGATATATATGAAATGCGTTAATTTTGTACAATTGATCGGCGAGGTTTTGTAATGAATTGGGTACAATTGGTATATAATTGCGAGTTTAGCGGGGGTCATAAAAGCCGAGAAAAAATAAAAATTTTGAAGTTATGACACGCAAAGCGAAATCGAGAAAAGGGTCATAACTTTTATGACACGCATATATAGTTGTCAGAAAAGGGCGTCATAAAGTGGGTGTCATAAGTGCGTGTCATTGTACAATGACGAACAAATGCGAGTCATAATGAGTTATGACTGGTCCTTCTATGACCAGCATTTGCGCGTCATAAAGGCCCTTTATGATGCCAAATGCGCGTCAAGAAAGACTCTTTTTCTACTAGTGCTGTTCGGTTGCCCTCTATTAAGATTTATAAAGAACTCGATCACCATTATGAAGTAGTGCGACGATACTTCCGGATTTCACATGGGAGTGTGTTGTTCCGATAAAAATAGGGGGAGCTGGCTAACAAGAATAGAAAAGGCCTTAATTCTATACTCAGAACATAATATAACAAGTCACTAATTAATCTGTTATACTTAATGCAGACATAACTCTCAATATGACAATGAATCCACTCGCAATTCTAGTCGAAAAGAACACCCTGATTGGACCTAACTTTGTGGACTGGCTCTGCAATGTGATGATTGTCCTCGGTATAGAGGCACTGGGATACGTCTTGGAGACGGACATTCCGACGCCTCCTGTGCGGACCAGAGCCAATCAGGAAGAGATTGAAAACCACGAAAAGTGGGTTAAGGATGACATAAAAGTCCGTGCATACATGATGGCTTCTATGTCTAATGAGCTTCAGAGAGCTCATGAGAAAATGACTTCTGCTAGGCAAATTCTATCTCACTTAACCGAACTTTATGGTGAGCACAGCAGAACTGCTAGATATGAGATATCCAAGCAACTGTTCGGTGCAAGGATGAAGGAAGGTGAGAAGGTTGGGAAACACATCCTCAAAATGATATCCATGATCGAGAGATTGGAAGCTCTTGATTTTAAAATGGATACTTCTCTCTAAACCGACCTTATCATACAGTCTCTCCCCGATTCATTCTCACAGTTTGTTATGAACTTCAACTGCAATGAGATTGCATGTAACTTAGCTGGGCTAATGAACAAACTAGTGACTGCTCAGTCTCAGATGAAGACCCCGCGGATAAAGGAGTCTGCCCTTGTGATTTCTTCTTAACCTCGGAGGTCTAAGAACAAGAAGAAAAAGACTAAGAAGCAAACTGGAGCACATGTCAAGGACCTCAAGGGCAAGGGCAAGGGCAAGGCCCCAACGGTTCCGAAGAACAAGAAGAAGAAGGATGCTTGTCTCAAGTGCGGTGAGCTGGGCCACTGGGCTAGAGATTGTCCAATTCTTCATGGCACTTCAGGTACAGAACTTTTAGTTTTGGAAACAAATTGTTCTGCTACTGTATTTTCTACTTCCTGGATACTGGATTCTGGTGCTAGTTCTCATATTTGTACCATGAATCAGGATCTGGAACAAAGTAGGAAGCTTGGAGCTGGAGAAGTTATGATCACAGTCGAAAGCGGGCATACTGTCGAGGCGACCGATATAGGATCACTTTTTTTGGGTTTAGAATCCGGCTTTGTTTTGACTTTAGAAGATGTACTTGTTTTGCCCAAGGGGCAAAAACATTGAATCCATTTCGGTCATGGACCGAAAGGGCTTTTCATTTTTCATTGGTGATGGTTCCTGTAAAATTTATTTCAGAAATAAACTAGTGGGTACTGCTACATTGTTAAATGGATTGTATCATCTAAATCTCAGCAACAAAGTAGTTGTGAATACTGTGACTAGAAAACGTGGTAGGGATGAAACCAATCAAGTTTTGAAATGGCATCTTAGACTTGGTCATGTTGGTCAGACCAAGGTTTACAAGATGGAAAAGGATGGACTTATGGGTCCATTGGGATCGGATCCCTTTCATACTTGTGAATCTTGCCTTAAAGGCAAAATGACTAAGTCCCCCTTCACAGGGACTTTTGAAAGAGCCGCTGATAAACTGGGATTAATTTATACCGACGTATGTGGTGCTTTGGAAGCAGCACGTGACGGATATCAATATTTCATTACGTTTACGGATGATCATACTAGGTATGGTTATATATACTTAATGAAACATAAATCCGAGGCCTTTGAGAAATTCCTGGAATTCAAGGCCCTAGTCGAGAAACAAACTGGTAATCATATCAAAGCACTTCAGTCGGACCGAGGTGGCAAGTATATGAGTACGGAGTTTGACGAGTTCCTTAAAGAACATGGAATAGTTTTACAACTAACATCTCCAGGTACTCAGTTAAATGGTGTGTCAGAAAGAAGGAACCCGGACCTTGTTGAACATGGTCCGTTCCATGCTGGGATATATTGACTTACCGATTTACTTCTGGGGGTATGCACTCCTGATTTCCGCCTACATCTTGAACAGATGTCCTTCTAAATTCATTCCTAAAACTCCACATGAGATGTGGGAGGGCAGGAAACCAAGTCTTAATCATATTAGGATTTGGGGATGTCCCACCTATGTCAAGAAGAATAAGGTGGAGAAGTTGGAAGCTAGGTCCGCGAAGGGATGTTTCATTGGATTCCCATCTGGGACGATGGGATATCTATTCTACATGTCCGAAGATCGAAAGATCATTGTTGCTTTACAAGCACACTTCCTGGAAGAAGAGATTCATTCAGGAAGGTGGAACAGGTAGAAATATTTCTTTGGAATAATACAATGAAACTCCTCAGGAGACACCTATGTAAGAAAATGAAACCGAGCCTTCTGAAACACAAGTACAACCACCTTGTAGGTCTAGTAGGGTATCTCATTTACCTGAGAGGTATAGTTTTATGCACTTGGAGGAACTGTGTTTCCACGAGGTTCCAGGTGATAAACAAGAGATCGTCCCACGACCAATGACCTAGCAATGGTGGATGTAGACTCCATGAAATAGACTGTAGCAGTCTTCATGTAGTTGGTACATTCGTTTTGACAAGGCAGTCAAATATTTTGACTTCGTGCAAAATGAAGAGTAACATTGTGTATACAAGAGGGTTAGTGGGAGCTAGATCGCATCCTTAGTACTATATGTAGATGACATTCTACTAATAGAAAATGATGTGGGAATGCTCAGTTCTGGGAAAGCTTGGCTTTCGAGTAATTTCTCCATGAAGGGCTTGGGAGAAGAAACCTATATTCTTGGGATTAGACTCTACTGGGATAGATCGAAGAGAATGATAAGCTTTTCCCAAGCCCTCTATATAGATTAGATCTTAAAGAGGGTTCCTAAAGATACGACATGGAATAAAACTCACCTTGAAGATGTGTCCTCATAGTGAGGAACAATGAAAGGAAATGAGTTAGATACCATATGCTTCGGCAGTGGGTAGCCTTACATATACTTTATTGTGTACAAGACCTGACATTGCGCATACTGGAAGTGTGGTAAGTAGGTTTCGGGCTAACCCAGTCAGGGAATATTAGACCGCCGTAAAGAATGTTCTCAAGTACTTTAGAAGTACTAAGAGATCTGATTCTTATATATGGTGGTGGAGAACTGAATGTAATGAGATTCACTGTATTGGACTTATAAGGACAGAAAGACGATTCTATATCTACTTCGGGCTACATTTACTCTTAATGGAAGAGCAGTATCTGGCATAGTGCCAAGTATAGCGCCACTACTGATTCCACCAGTTAGGCTGAGTATAAAGCGGCCTCGGAGGCCTCCAAAGGAAGGGTTAAGAAGTTACTAGGTAAACTTCTTGTGACACTTTGTGCTACGCTGCTTGAGCGGTAGCACAGGCCTAGGAGCCGAGGTTTCACAATAGTACAAAACATATTGAGATAGAGTATCATCTCGTAAGAGAATTTGTTCACATAGAGATACATTGTGCTGCATAGAGTAGAGTCATCCGCCTACGTCGCTGATCCACTTACCAAGCCACATTCTCAGATTAGCTTGGAGCATATTCTGGAGAACATGGGTATTAGATACCATAGTGTGTGGCATTGAGTGCAAGTGGGAGATTGTTAGGAGTATGCCCTCGAATGCCACTCAGAGGATGTTGAGTGAGGGTATTGTACTTGTAATTATGTAAATCATTAATATAAGGCAATGGTTGTTTCTTTATTTACTGGAAGTTACTGGCGTTCCTGATTCGTAAATATATATAAAGAAACTAGTTTGGGTATTTGAGAGCAAAACATTACACTCCTTATTGGATAAGGGGGTCGGCACTGGAAAGGTTTATAGCTCAAATACTTAATCGTTCGCAAGTGGATGAAACTTGACTAGGCTTTAAGTTTGTGTGAAGACTTGTATGACGTGTTCTTTGACATGGAGAGTGCCCGTTGAACACTAATGGTTAGTGGGAGCATGCATTATAGGTATGCTAATTAGATTAGTATACTCGAACCGACTCACCCTCGATTCGTCACACGGATTTCACTCCGGGACAGTCAATGATGGAATCGAAAGGTTATGGTAGGTATTCGTGAACCTTCGACTTGAGGATTTAGTAGGGATGTGCTTGTGACGACAAGATTTTCATTAGAGTAGTTCGACCCTATAAATCGGAAGGTGGGGGTCAACCTTGACGTGCATCTTGACGGGCAAGTAGCAGGTCCTACTGAATACCAAGATAGAATTCTTTCTCCCGTTAGTGAGCGGGTTACATGTCCTATGCGGTTACTGGCCGATGAGATCATAAGTCTTTGGCCAAAGCATTGGAGCTAGCTGTATTAGATACACGAGAGCTAGACGATCTGGATTTGCATTAACACATGCATAGAGTCAAGTATAGATAGGGTTTGACTGACTGTGACCCTATAACTTGATCGGGACATTTGAAAGAAGGGTTGATACGTATACTAGTATTCAAGACAGAATGGTTCTTGAATGATTCCATCATTCGTTTTCAGTTGGGGTACAGTGTAGGCCGCCAGGCTGGCTAGGTTGTGCTACTACTCTTTGGTTCCTCCTAGACCCGGCAATTTAGCACACGACACGAAAACACGACACGAAAATTTAGTGTTTGGGTTTGCATTTTGAGTACACGACACGAAAATACACAAACACGAAAGTACACGACCGAGATTTAGTGTCGGGTTTGTGTTTACCCTTTGGGTACACGACACGACACGAGGTACACGAAATAAATAAATAAATATATATAATATTTTATATTTAATTTAATAAAAATATTTATTTTACGAATTCTGTTTATACTAAACTTTAAAATTTGAAAATATAATATGAACTTTCATAAATTTCGTATAAATATTCGTGTTTTCATTGCCATTCGTTTAATTTTGTCTACTAAACCTATAAAAATAATATTATAAAATTAAAATAATTATTTTTTATAATATTTTAATATTTATTTTATATTATGTGCCTGACACGAAAACACGACACGAAACGACACGAATTTGCGCGGTACACGACATGACATGACACGAATTCATTTAGTGTCGTGTATGGGTTTGAACTTTTGGTACACGAAATACGAAAGTACACGACACGAAAATACACGACACGAACGAATTGCCAGGTCTAGTTCCTCCCATTGCTGACTGAGACGGACCTACCGAGTCGCGCATTAGGATTGACGACGGAATAAATCAAGCTTAATTCTCTCATTATGAATATTAGATATTGGATATCTAATTTGAGACATTGGATGTCTAAATTGATTTATTGGATAAATTAATTTACGGCCTAATTAATTAAATAAATTACTGGGTGATTAATTTAATTCATGAATATATTTATTTCTTGGAGAAATTAATTATGTTATTATGTGTTTAATATGACTAATTAATTGGATTAATTAATCGATATAAATACATCGAAACGGAATCGGAGTTTATCTGTTTGGACTCACGGTAGTCCGAAACGAACCGAACTCGTCCGGTTTCTACATGGGCCGCCCCCCATTTCAGGCCACCTTCCTTTTTTTGACTCTTGTCTCCATTCTTTAATGGATGATAATTGTATAGATGGGGTTGATTCTCATTAGCATGAGTTGTTACATGTGGGGAGTTGAATAAAAAGGAAAAAGAAGACAATCACTCACCACCCATTTTGATTCCAACGTGAGAGAGAGTGAGGGAGAGAGAGAAAACTTTTCTCAAAGTCTTCATCATCTTCTCCAAGTCTTCTTCCATTTTTCTTCACAAATTCTTGATTTTTCTTGGAGAAAAATTGAGAAATAAAAGAGAGATTGTGACTTATACACTTAGAGTGTTATAATTTCATATTGGAAGTTTCATCACTTAGCTCTAGCCGTATCCTCGGAGGATAGCAAGGTGATCGTCGTTCCGGTCCTTTCTCCGGTGCATGGCAAGTAGAGATGCGGTGCTTTCGGTGTTGGATCATTCAAGAGCTTGGAGCGGATTGAATTGCAGGGAGATCGCCTAAAGCTTGGGGAATAGCTCAAGAGAAGGAATCCATCTAATCAACGGACTACAAGGGTGAGTTTCTATATCTCTTGTGAATTCATTTTGATATTCGTATATACGTTGCTCGATTGATCCTCGTAGGGATTCGGATCGAATTAATTTTCGTTTTACCGCTTCCGCTGGGCCTTCGTTTTAGGCACCGAATCCCAACATCAAGCACGATTATAACTAACTCAAAACGTCGATACGACTAAACCAAGTTCATTGGGGCATTATAACAAACACGTTGTAACCAATCTTCGATTGTTTACAATCAACCTCAATTATATCCATATCAAACCTCCAAGGAGTGTTTCAATCCAACAAAACATCTTCAACACAATCAATAATCCAAAATGAATACCCAATTCGAGATTTCAACAACATCTAATCGGCAACCCCCAAATCCAAATCAATATTCAAAGTGTTCTTGAATAAACCCAAATAATCCGATGATAATCCTCAACAATTCATAATCACAAGTATATCACTTCATATATCATGATTATCACATCTAAAACATCATATCCCAAATCAAAATCGAAATCTAAGATGTTGAAGAATTTACTTTTGAAGATTCAAACACTTCGATCCGGTGAATTCGTGTTAAATTGACTATCCAAGCTTCCCAATCTAAGATATATGCTTAGAGCACTCCTACCCAAGTGATGTGATGAATAAAATATCCCCCAAGAACTTCTCTCTCGGAACTCAAGTGAAGAAATGAGAAAAATGAGCTCAAAACCCCGACCAGGTACTTAAGTACTGCCATTGTTACGGCTGAAACTCGGCCTACTTACGGACATAACATCTCCAAGTCAACGGACATATGGCCATAACCAGACATATCGTACGGGCATAACTCGACTTCATCGAAAGTCTACCGACAGTCATACGGCCGTAACTGCACATGCCTTACGGGCGTAACTCAACTGATACGGCCGTACTCGGCAAAACTTACGGGCGTATGAAGCCTTCGTCGAAACTGACTGGACACCCTGCTCGAAACGTACGGCCGTAACCGGCCAAGCCTTACGACCGTACCTGTCCCAACTTACGGCCGTATGCCGCAACCCCTACGGCCGTATGTCCCCTTCATCCGACATGTCCTGAAAACAACGAATGCATGTTACGGCCATAATGTAAGCAGGTTACGGCCGTAATTCGCTGTTGGGCCTTGGGCGTCAACGAAATGACAAATCCATCTACTCGACACACATCACTGAATGACCGACGAACCATACTTGTATCAATATAATTGATTCCAATAACATGCGATAGATGATACTTCTACCAATCACGATGATTATGATAATACTCTCGTCTCGATTCTCAAACGGAGATGAATGACGATCGGTAACTGATACACGGCTAAAATATGCCAACGAAGAATACAATTGAATGAATCATGAATGATGAATAATTTTTAATGGGTGAATAATCCGGTAGTGACAATTACTGAATAATAATTACCAAATGATAATGAATGAATTTACAACCGAGTATTACATACTCCCCCTTAAAAAGAGTTTCGTCCCCAAAACTAAGGGTCAAACAACTCGGGATAACTCTCCCGCATACTATCCTCAGTTTCTTGAGTAGCCTCTTCGACTTCGTGTCTAGACCACTGAATTTTAACCAAAGAAATCGTCTTGTTCCTCAATTGTTTGATTCGCCGCTCTAAGACTCGTATAGGACGCTCTTCATATGAATGATCATCCGCGATCTCAATTTCATCGAACTGAAGTATGTGACCCGGGTCGGCAACATACTTCCGTAACTGAGAGACGTGAAACACATTATGAATTCGGCTCAATGCCGGAGGTAAAGCCAATCGATAGGCTAGCTCGCCTACTCGATCCAAAATCTCAAACGGTCCAATGAATCTCGGACTCAACTTTCCCCACTTCACGAAATGGAAGATACCTCGACTCGGGGATACCTTGACCAAAACATGGTCACCTGCCTCGAACTCTAATGGTCAACGACGATTATCTGCATAAGATTTTTGTCGACTCTGAGCGGTCAACAAATGACTCCTGATCAAAGCTACCTTCTCGCGGGCGGCTATAAGCATATCGGGCACAGTGCCGATTGATTCTGACAAGTCATCCCAACACAAAGGAGATCGACAACGACAACCGTACAAGGCCTCGTAAGGTGCCATCTTAACCGAAGCATGCAAACTGTTATTGTACGTGAACTCGATCAACGGTAGTTGGGCTTCCCAATCATCTTTCCAATCGAGGACGCATGCCCTAAACATATCCTCCAATGTCTGAATAGTCCTCTCTGATTTTCCGTCGGACTGAGGATGAAAAGTTGTGCTGAAATTAAGCTGAGAGTTCCCATGGCACGATGGACTGATTTCTAAAAATGTGACACGAATCGCCCGTCATGATCAGAAATGATACTCTTAGGAGTACCGTGCAGTCTCACTATCTCTTTGAGGAACAACTGGGCAAGTCTCTCGGGACCCCACGTATCCTTTATCTCAAGGAAATGAGCTGACTTAGTTAAACGGTCCACAATTACCCAAATTGTATTCATGCGGCGATGACTCGTCGGCATCCACTCTGGAATAGGGAGCGGTTTCCACATACCCGTCGGTCGCTGATGTTCTATCTTGACTTGCTGACAGGTTAAATATCTCGAAACAAATTCTGCGACTTCTCATTTCATATTACTCCACCAGTAATTTTGTTTCAAGTCTTTGTACATCTTGCTAGACCCCGGATGAATGGAATAAGGGATAGCATGAGCTTCTCTCAAAATTTAGTTTTTCAACTCGTCATCCGCCGGTATGCATAACCGATTCTTAAATCGCAAAAGTCCATCCTCGTGGACCACAAATCCAGGGGCTTTCCCCTGAGCCACATCATCTCGGAGCGCAACAAAGATGGGTCTGAACCCTGATTCACTCTAATCGCCTCCTCGAGTGGGGATGAAATATCTAACATGCAAAGTTGCCCTTGCACTCGCTGTAACCAGACGTCAATCTCGGGTCTCAGAAATTCCTACTGAAGCTCCTTCCGAACTGTTAAACGAGCAAGTATTTGCTCCTGAACGGACTTACGACTCAAGGCATCGGCGACCACGTTCGCCTTGCCCGGGTGGTACAGGATCTCAATATTATAATCTTTGATTAGTTCTAACCACCGCCTCTGTCGCATATTTAATTCCTTCTAAGTAAATATATACTTCAGACTCTTATGATCGGTGAAAATCTGACAGGTGATGCTATAAATATAATGACGCCAAATCTTCAACACGAATAGCACGGCCACTAGCTCTAGGTCGTGGGTTGGATAGTTGACCTCGTAAGGTCTCAGTTTCCGTGAAGCATAGTCAAAATCTTCCCATTCTGCACTAGTACACATCCGAGACCGTGTCCGGACGCGTCACTATAAACCACAAATCCTTCCGTCCCTTGCGGTAAGGAAAGGACATGTGCTGACATTAAACGACTCTTGAGATCTTCAAAACTCTGCTGACACGCATCGGACCACGTGTATTTCTTATCCTTCCGCAAAAGGTTCGTCATGGGTGGAGCAATTTTAGAAAAATCCTTCCACAAATCGCCAGTAATATCTTGATAATCCGATAAAGCTTTGGATTTCCTTAACATTCCTTGGAGGTTGCCAATCTCGGATCGCCTCCCTCTTCTAATAGTCGACACGCACACCGTCTGATGAAATTACATGTCCGAGAAACGCACTTTGGACATCCAGAACTCATATTTGGAAAACTTTCCATAGAGTTGCTCTCGTCTTAACACGTCGAGAACCTGATGAAGGTGAACTTCGTGCTCCTCTCGGTCACGAGAATAAATCAAAATGTCATCAATGAAGACAATCACGAACTGATCCAAATAGTTGATGAAAACTCGATTCATTAACTCCATGAACACTGCAGGTGCATTAGTTAACCCAAATGGCATTACCACAAACTCATAATGACCATAGCGTGTTCGAAACGCCGTCCTAGCGATATCCGACTCTCGAATTCGCAACTGATGATACCCAGATCTTAAATCGATTTTGGAAAATATGGAAGCTCCCTGCAGTTGATCTAATAGATCATCAATATGGGGTAGGGTAAATTTATTCTTGATCTTCACCCTGTTCAACTCCCGATAATAGATACACAAACGAAATGAACCATCCTTCTTATTGACAAATAACACTGGTGCTCCCCACGGGGATGCACTCGGTCGAATATAACCCTTCTCGGTCAAATCCTCTAATTAATTCTTTAGTTCCAACATTTGGTCGGGGCCACCTGATACGGTGTCTTCGATATTGGAGACGTACCAGGCTACAACTCAATCATGAATTTCACATCTCTTTGTGGAGGCAAACCAGGTAACTCGTCTGGGAATACATCGGCATATTCTCTCACTACAGGAATATCCGTCAACATCATTGATGATTTCTCGGTGTTGGTCATATAGCACCAATAACCAACACATCCCTGATTGAGTAATTTCACTGCTTTCATCATATTAATGACTCTACCGGAACAGCCAGGATTACCTCCCTGGAATACACATTCGACTCCATCGTCTGAAATGATAGTGACCATACGCTTGCGGACACTAATGATGGCATCGTGACGATCCATCCAGTCAATACCCAAGATAATGTCGTCTCCCGGTAAATATACCATGATCAGGTTCGCCAACCAAACACGGCCATTAAGCTGAATCGGACAATTCTTAATCTCAAGATCTATGATAATTCTTCTACCGTCAAGTAGACCAATGATATAAGGTTCACAACTAGTATCACTATCCAGATGAAGTCTACTCAAGCATGACTCGGAAATGAATGAATGCGATGCACCAGTATCAAAAAGGGTACACACAGGTTGAGATAGAATTTCGAGTGTACCTGAGATCATTCGGGCCTCCGGATCGTCAGTCTTCTTCATCTCATAAAGTCGGGGCTTGCCGGTCCCCGAACCGGATGCTCCCATCTAATATCTTTTGGCTCCGCCTTTGTTTGCTCCCATCGTCTTGAACGATGCGGACTGAGTGGCCTGATTCTGAATAGCTGACTACTTTGGGGCCTGAGATGACACCGGAGTAAGTTTGGATTCTCTTCGGCAAAAACGGGCCTTGTGCCCAGCAATCCCACAGTTATGGTACGTGATAGTCTGCCTCGGACACTTGGTGCTGAAATGACCCTGTTCTTCACAGTTGAAACAGGTGATGGCCAAACTGGCCGCTCAGGACTGTGATTCCGTAGGTCTGGGCACCATAGGAGGTTGCTCAGAGAAAGTAGAGCCCGCACGAGGCTTTTTGAAGGTTGCCTGACTGCCTTCAGACTGATTACGGTTCTTAGAATTCTTGCTAGCAGATGAAGGTTGCTGCTTAGCAATCTCCTTAGCAGTAAGCTCATAAGTAAGAGCTTTCTCGATGAATTCGGCCAGGGTGGGGCAATTGTGATTAAGCAACTGCATCCTCATACGAGGTTTCAACCTCTTGCTGAAATACTTGATCTTTTCCGCCTCGGAGTGAATAATAGATGAGGCGAAAGGAAGTAGCTCCTGAAATTTCTCGGCGATGGCGAGAACATCATTGTCCGTTGAGAGGTCGGGAATGAGTAATTATGATAACTTGGCCTCTCTGAGCGGGGCCGGATAATACCTCTCCATCATGAGAGTCTTGAATTGATCCCAAGTACAAGATCCGTTGGTGGGCTTCAACGATAACCACCATGAATGAGCGCTCTTACCCAGATAGTAAGCCGCAACTGAAACTTTATGCCCTTCGGGACACTTTACCATAGCAAATAACTTCTCTAAATGCTCAAGCCAGTGAACAATATCCACCGGCTCAGATGAACCATCAAAAGTAGGTGGTCTTTGGCGAGAGATGTCGCCCCCCTCTCTTGACCCTGAGGTGGCGGCGGAGGAGCCTGTTGATTCTGAGCAGTTGAGTTCTGCATCGTCTCCATGACGCGTTCCATCTGAGTCATCTGGGCCATCATGCCCTGCATAAAAGCGAGTGGATCAACCCGAACACCTTCTGATTGAGTTGTGTCCCGGGTACGACTCCATGACAGTGAATGATCATTTCTGGGTGAATGAGTGGCAGCGTCCCTGCTCGATGAATTAGCATTATTCCTCGCGTTCGCGGGTGTATTCACACGAGCTCCTGGGTTTCGGCCCGTAACACGACCTCTTCCCCTTCGTCCTCTGACAGCTCTTTCCATACTGAAGTAGGAAAGTCACATGATAATTATAGATCTCGCATGAATGTCACATTATGATTACGCTATGAAATGATGATAATGAGCATACGCGCTCTAACACAATGATTACATGAATTATCAACTGAGATGACATGATTACCTGATGAAATTCTTGAAATGATTATCTTGAACAAGTTAACAAAATTAATGATACGATCCTTACGATCAACAACTGAGCAATGAAATGAACTGAGTGATTAATGAGTTAACATGATCGATATGATCAAAATGAAAATGATGATTGAGATTGTTGACTGTTGAATGATAAATGAGTGATTCTTATTTCCAGAAATTATACCATGGCGTCAGAAATCTTACTGTTCTTTGGTCTGAGGGGCTTGGCTCTTGCACATGTCACACGTGACGTGAAAGTCCAATGATACTAGTATAATGAACGATGATTTCAATAAGACATGACTCGGAAGGTAGTATTCAAAACCACGCTCCGATACCAACTCTGTAACACCCCAAACTAGGCGACTATTACAGTACCGTGGACCCCCGACTGGGACCCACCAGGCGAATGAAAATTAATGACTTGAATAATATAATTGTAGTACCGAACCCCATTATATCATCAATTACTCCGGTGAGGAGTTTCAAGTACAACACACCCAAGATAATACAGAATACATGTATTTTATATGAAGATAAAATATACAACACTGAATAAAAATAAATATCCAAACGGAATCTGCAGTGGAAATAAAACGAAGAAACATGAATGACTGAAAAAGGACTGGGCCCCCCTACTAGTATCACTGGGACTCCTCGCCGTCAACGTTCTCTTCCCGTGATTTAGCCTTGCCATGACCTGAAAACAACATTCCCCAACGGGGTCAGTTACACAGAACAACAATCCTCAAGAGTTGAATAAACACAATCATGATATAACTTAGTTATGAAATTAAGCTGAAGAGGGGCATCATAGTATGCCCGTAATGGTATGTGCAAGTGCACAAGACGAGTGTCCGGACACACCCGCCCTTGTACCTAATTAGTCTCACGGAGGTACGTTACCGTGTTCAGAGTCCATTGTGTCGGTGAACCCGAACACATGACTATCATGTGTCCGACTAAAAATTCCACACATCCCCACCCGACCACACAATATGAACCCAGAAGGCCACAAGAACAAAAGTGACCAATGAACATTAATGAATAACAATTCGACAAGGGTCAAGAATGACTCACCGAGATGAGATAATAATGAAATGAATGGTAGTTCATTGAAATGATTGGAACTGTCATTCCTCGTGAATTGAATGATTAGTTTTATAATTAAAAGTCTCAACATGATTATTACACCATGAATGAATTATGCTTATGAATGCACAACAACGAAAGGAGTGAGTATCCTTTTAACCGAGTAAGAATTAACTTATTCAACACCGGTGAAGAATGTCTTTCCTTGAACAACGTCCTACAATGAGATGTCGGTCGCTCGAACAACCTTGAATAACACAAATACCAACAATCCGCTCAATAGACGTATCAAGCACGATTATAACTAACTCAAAACTTCGATAAGACTAATTCATTGGGGCATTATAACAAACACGTTGTAACCAATCTTCGATTGTTTACAATCAACCTCAATTATATCCATATCAAACCTCCAAGGAGTGTTTCAATCCAACAAAACATCTTCAACATAATCAATAATCTAAAATGAATACCCAATTCGAGATTTCAACATCTAATCGAAAACCCCCAAATCCAAATCAATATTCAAAGTGTTCTTGAATAAACCCAAATAATCCGATGATAATCTTCAACAATTCATAACCACAAGTATATCGCTTCATATATCATGATTATCACATCCAAAACATCATATCCCAACTACAAATCGAAATCTAAGATGTTGAAGAATTTACCTTTGAAGATTCAAACACTTCGATCCGGTGAATTCGTGTTAAATCAACTATCCAAGCTTCCCAATCCAAGATATATGCTTAGAGCACTCCTACCCAAGTGATTTGATGAAGAAAATCTCCCCCAAGAACTTCTCTCTCGGAACTTAAGTGAAGAAATGAGAAAAATGAGCTCAAAACCCCGACCAGGTACTTAAGTACTGCCATTGTTACGGCTGAAACTCGGCCTACTTACGGCCGTAACATCTCCAAGTCAACGGCCTTACGGCCGTAACCAGCCATATCGTACGGGCGTAACTCGACTTCGTCGAAAGTCTGCCGACAGTCATACGGCCGTAACCACACATGCCTTACGGGCGTAACTCGACTGATACGGCCATACTCGGCAAAACTTACGAGCGTATGAAGCCTTCGTCGAAACTGACCGGACACCCTGCTCGAATCGTACGGCCGTAACTGGCCAAGCCTTATGGCCGTACCTATCCCAACTTACGGCCGTATGCCGCAACCCCTAAGGCCGTATGTCCCCTTCGTCCGACATGTCCTGAAAACAACGAACGCATGTTATGGCCGTAATGCAAGCAGGTTACGGCCGTAATGCAAGCAGGTTACGGCCGTAACTCGCTGTTGGACGTCAAGGAAACGACAAATCCGTCTACTCGACACACATTGCTGAATGATCTGACAAAACATACTTGTATGAATATAATTGACTCCAATAACATGCGATAGATGTTACTTCTACCAATCACGATGATTATGATAATACTCTCGTCTCGATTCTCAAACGGAGATGAATGACGATCGGTAACTGATACACGGCTAAAATATGCCAACGAAGAATACAATTGAATGAATCATGAATGATGAATGATTATTAATGAGTGAATAATCCGACAGTGCCAATTACTGAATAATAATTACTGAATGATAATGAATGAATTTACAACCGGGTATTACAAAAAGACTCACCAAAGTGAACAAAGACACACGGATAATGAAAGATCGACACGACCAACAATATCCAAAAAACCATCTTGAGATCACCATCCCCAAAGAATGATCAACACGATCAACAATCTCAACACAACAGTCCTGGAATTATCATTCCTCAACGATCGATCAACACAACCATCAATACCAAACAATGGCCCTGGGATCAACATCCCTCGACGAACAGTTAATACGAATGTCATTATACAAAACCTCAACATACAACATATACAACAATTCAACAAAATAATTACCCTCATAACTGAACAATACTTAAATTACCTCAAAGCCGAAGACAATATCTTTTCTACGAACAAACATCCCTGAACGAATACACAGTTATTGGAATAATCTCGAATGAGGTACATTCCATTAATATCAATAAACCACCATCCCGACATCAATATCGACAGGATAAACTATCCTCGATATCCGATATTCCATATCACAGACCAAAGATAACTCACATCTCCATCTTTACCAACACATTTAAATCATATGCATTATGATTTCATCCAAACCAAAGCACAATATACCAACCATCATCCCGACAGTTTACATTATAATATCATTGATATATGAATTATAAATGAAATGAAATCAAAATCATTTATTAAATATTGTGAGCTAAAAAGTATAAACTTGCCTCAAATACCGACACGCCAACAAGTCAATTCGGGTACAGAAGTACTCCAACTTGATAGTTCTTCAGTCACGACCTAAACAATATCCATCAATCCAAATATCAATAAACATGAAATCAGTATCCTTGAATATATCAATACCGAATTCAAACAACAACATCCAAATTACTACGAACAATTAACAAGAATAATCCCACGGTTTATTCAACCTACACTTCTTTCCAATTTTCCCACAATTTCGCAAAACTCATATATCAATTCAATAAACCGAATATACAAACTTAACCAAAATATTCCAATCAATATCTCTCTCAAATCTTTAATCAAACACTTTGAAGGCTTAATTCGAAGGTATATTCGAATCATCAATTAATAAACACCAACCACATCAAGAACACGAAGAATACCATCACAACCATATATATCCTTCAACGTAATATGATTCTAACAATCGATATGAACTAAACAACCCCAATATACAAAGACAGCTTCAATCATTCAAAAATGTGGAAATTCAAACCAATTACCTCAATCCGGCAAAAGAATCAAGAAAGATGTTAGAATCCTTGTTCCAAGCTTTTCTAGATGTGAACACTTGATAAATCAACTCAAAATATGATATTTAGGGGTTAAATATCGAGTTTGGGTGCCTTGGGGTGAAGGGGGTCGGGTAGGAAGGGTTGGGAAGTGAAATTCCCGATTGTTGAACATATATACGTCCAGGCATGTTAACGTACGTAACTTAATACATAACGTACGTAATATTTTCTTTAAATACAAACAGTATAGGTTTAGCCATTCTGGTCATAACTCACTAATCCGGACTCCGATTAACTCACGATTTGAACCATTAGAAAACTAACTCGATGATCTGTCACACGGTTGTGTTTCAGAATCTTTAAAGTTTTTAAGAATCCATGGTAATTTTTCAAAGTCGAACCTTATACACGAGACTTTTCAAAAAAATGTCCAAATCTTATTTCCTCTAACACTTCAACATATAATCATCTTAATCATGTAATATACACCAAGAACTTATTCAAGAATATGAGTTAATCCATAACCACGTTCAATTAACATTACTTTGTTCATATTCATCAAAACAACATAATTCAATATGTGTTTTAACATCTAAACCATCATCTTAACTCATAGTCATCATTTTCTCAACACGAACACCATGAAAAACCAATAATATTAATAATACTTCCACAATCTATCATCATACGAAGGAAACATCAACAACAACATCAAGAATCCGAAGGTAAAGGGAGGGATAAGCCAACATACCTCTTGAAGATGAACAACACAATCCAACACCATAAGAATCAATAGTAACTCCATATCTCAAGCTGCAAATCCTTGCCATCAAGCTCATAATCAAGTTAGAAGAGCCAAAAATCAATCTTGGAGGGTTGAAGGATGGAAAACGAAGTGAACACCTCAAAAATGCCGAAGTGACGGAGCCCTCACATTTATAATAACTTCAGTCGTTACGTAGGTAACCTGATCCACCCAACGTACGTAACGCACCTTACGTACCTTATCCGACCTTGATAGTGTACATAATACTAATGAGGCACTGCCTGAATTCGTACCATACCTTACGTACGTGAGGCCTATGCCATAGCGCACGTAATACATACGTTGACTTGCTACCGGACACACCCTTAACATACATAATCTCACAACAATAACGTACATAATCCATAATTCAGAAGTTACGGTCCTTATCAACATATACTCTTACGTACGTACACAACATGTATAACGTACGTAATTTTCATGCTCAAATACGTATGTAACTTCATCAACGTAACGTACGTTAAGTCCTTCATTGACTCTCCTATCCACATTCGCGCCGAAAGTTGCAGACACCGGGCCCACTCGTCGATCATAGCTCGGATCTTGTCTGATTCTTCTCATAACGTACGTAAAGTGTGCTACATAACGTATGTTACACTTGTATCTTAACGTACGTAAGCTTCTCTACTTAACGTACGTTATGGATTCTATACTTAGATATTTACATCTGCTCCTGCCTGTCGTCTCAACATACCGTATTCGCATACTCGTCCCAATAATATTCTCATATGATAAACCTGATATCAAAATTAAGACAACTTGATACACGATATTCTGAGATATGATTGTCGACCAATTACGTTAATTGTACCAATACGATTGTCCCAGTCCTCAAATTATTTTATCCATACCGTATAGATACCACACTATCCAATATATCTCCGATAAAATAATGCGAAAAATTTATACTGAAAATCCAGGATATTACACACTACCCCCCTTAAAAAAAGTTTCATCCACGAAACTTGCAATTCTGTCACAAACAATATATCAACCAAAATTTTCAAACTCATCACGAAAGCAGTCAATCGTCGCCACAAGCGAATAACCAAAACAATATACTTAAAGGTACGTGAAGCTGATGATCTCCCTTGATACTAGCATACGACTCTCATGCGAAGTCTCAACACAATACCAATATAAACCAGAATCGCAATTATAACAATTTTAAAAATATCTTAAAAATTTTGGAACCTCCAAAAATCGATTTGACTCAAAAGTCAGAAAAATAATTTTTCAAAAGTCACTCCACTATCGTACTCGTAAAGCCCCATAACACACATGCCCGGGTTTCACAAAACCCAAACTCCGATACCATCTTCTGTAACACCCCCAAAACCATCCGGAGATATTACATCTAAAAATCATTTTCACAATCGTTTCAAACACGCCAAAGAGGCAAAGAAGGTAATATTTTACGAATAATTAACTATTTTCCAAAATATAGTTCTCAAATACCATCATAAAATTTCATTTGAAAGTACAAGGGAAAAAATGCCAAAACTCGACAGCTTCAAAATGTACGTTAAGTCACCGCTTACTCATAGAGATAAAATAGTTTAAGGAAAAAGATTTTACAAATTAAACCAAATTTACGAAATACCCAAAAGGCCATTTCAAAGTATACAAGAGTTGGTAAAATACCGGAAAGCTATTTTAAAAATACACACCCAGCGAACATAGACATAGTTAAGAATACATTTGTAGTGAAAAATAACGAACAGTAAAATACTCGGTTCCCAAATACATGTCATAGCCAGTATCACCTGGGAAGCTCATCCCTTCACGATCGCTATTACGATCTCCGAGTACCTAAAAGTAAAGCCCACGACGGGGTCAACCACAATACTCAACAATGATATCGATCACATTATCATAAATAATTACATATCAATGTAATAACATAGTAAGAATACTACCAACGTAATCTTACCGTCATAACCTCACTAACCCATATCAATCTATATCAAATCAATCTTTACCATAATCCACATTTCGCATTCTCAAATGATGAAATGAACTCAACTACAACAATCTGTACTGTATTCAATCAATACCAAGAATTCTTAAAACATCATCATAACTCATAAGTGTGGAATATTCCATCCGTGCCAAATCATGTCCGTCGGATCGCATAATCAGATACCAATCCTGATAAGAACCAAATATACACAATACATCTGTAGACCAATGACAGCAAAATCCCAAAACATCGACACAAAGTCCGAACACTCATACGATCAACAACAATGATCAACCAAAATATCAACCGAGAATATCATCAACATGATAAACTCCAATACGACCAATCAAAGGTCAAAACACAACCGAGAATATCATCAACATGATAAATTCCAAACAAGACCAACGAAGAACTACGGTGATAGATATTCGAGAGAATAAAATTCTCAAAATGACATACAAATCACATACAATAAATCTCAAAGAAACAAACCCAATTGTCGAACATAAGCCTCGGGCATATGAATAACCAGTCGCAAACCATCAAACATACCCAATCATACATGGAGTATGAACGACCAATCATTATCGCTCAAGATGGACATCACAGTACCCCGATCCAGAAATGTGTCCGTGCACAAGCCACCAAGGGAATGGATCGAATACACGTGCGGTCTTCTACCTAATCAGTATCACAAAGTAAGTCTCGTGTGCATAGCTCAATGTGAAGGTAATGAACCTACACATGACTATACGTGCCCGCCCTGAAAATCCTACACAACCGATCGGCACGCAGATATGACTATGGATATGTCACGATGCAACATGACAACAAAACTCAAGGAAAACACATATCCAATAAGGATCAAAATACTCACCAAAGTGAACAACGACACACGGATAATGAAAGATCGATACGACCAACAATATCCAAAACAACCATCCTGAGATCACCATCCCCAAAGAATGATCAACACGATCAACAATCTCAACAAAACAGTCCTGGAATTATCATTCCTCAACGATCGATCAACACAACCATCAATACCAAACAATGGCCCTGGGATCAACATCCCTCGACGAACAGTCAATACGAATGTCATTATACAAAACCTCAACATACAACATATACAACAATTCAACAGAATAATTACCCTCACAACTGAACAATACTTAAATTACCTCAAAGTCGAAGACAACATCATTTTTATGAACAAACATCCCTGAATGAATACACAATTATTCGAATAATCTCGAATGAGGTACATTCCATTAATATCAATAAACCACCATCCCGACATCAATATCGACACGATAAACTATCATCGATATCTGACATTCCATATCACAGACTAAAGATAACTCACATCTCCATCTTCACCAACATATTTAAATCATATACATTATGACTTAATCTAAACCAAAGCACAATATACAAACCATCATCCTGACAATTTACATTTATAATATCATTGCTATATGAATTATAAATGAAATGAAATCAAAATCATTTATTAAATAATATGAACTGAACAAGTATAAACTTGCCTCAAATACCAACCCGCCAACAAGTCAATTCGGGTACACAAGTACTCCAACTTGGTAGTTCTTCAGTCACGACCAAAACAATATCAATATATCCAAATATCAATAAACATGAAATCAATATCCTCTAATATATCAATACCGAATTCAAACAACAACATCCAAATTACTACGAATAATTAACAAGAATAATCCCACGATTTATTCAACCCACACTTCTTTTCAATTTCCCCACAATTCCGCAAAACCCATATATCAATTCAATAAACTGAACATACAAACTTAACCAAAATATTCCAATCAATATCTCTCTCAAATATTTAATCAAACACTTTGAAGGCTTAATTCAAAGGTATATTCGAATCATCAATTAATAAACACCAACCACATCAAGAATACGAAGAACACCATCACAACCATATATATCCTTCAACGTAATACGATTCTAGCCATCGATATGAACTAAACAACCCCAATATACCAAGACATCATCAAACATTCAAAATTGTATAAATTCAAACCAATTACCTCAATCCGGCAAAAAGAATCAAGAAAGATGTTAGAATCCTTGTTCCAAGCTTTTCTAGATGTAAACACTTGATAAACCAACTCAAAATCTGAGATTTAGGGGTTAAATATCGAGTTTGGGTGCCTTGGGGTGAAGGGGGGTCGGGTAGGAAGGGTTGGGAAGTGAAATTCCCGATTGTTAAATATATTTTTACGTCCAGGCATGTTTACGTACATAACTTAAATCATAACGTACGTAATATTTTCTCCAAATACAGATAGTATAGGTTTAGCAATTCTGGTCATAACTCACTCATCCGGACTCCGATTAACTAACCGTTTGAACCATTAAAAAGCTAACTCGATGACCTATCATACTGTTATGTTTTAGAATTTTTGAAGTTTTCAAGAATCCATGGTAATTTTTCAAAGTCGAACCTTATACACGAGACTTTACAAAAAATGTCCAAATCTTATTTCTTCTAACACTTCAACATATAATCATCATAATAATGTCATATACACCAAGAACTTATTCAAGAACATGAGTTAATCTATAACCACGTTCAACTAACATTACTTTGTTCATATTCATCAAAACAACATAATCCAATATGTATTTTAACATCTAAACCACCATCTTAACTCATAGTCCAACATATATCATCATTTTATCAACACGAACTCCATGAAAAACAAATAATATTAACAATAGTTCCATAATCTATCATCATACAAAGGAAACATCAACAACAACATCAAGAATCCGAAGGTAAAGGGAGGGATAAACCAACATACCTCTTGAAGATGAACAACACAATCGAACAACATAAGAATTAATAGTAACTCCATATATCAAGCTCCAAATCCTTGCCATCAAGCTGATAATCAAGATAGAAGAGCCAAAAGTCCATCTTGGAGGGTTCAAGGGCGGAAAACGAAGTGAAAACCTCAAAAATGCTGAAGTGATGGAGCCCTCACATTTATAATAACTTCAGTCGTTACGTAGGTTACCTGATCCACCCAACGTACGTAACACACCTTACGTACCTTATCCGACCTTGATAGCATACGTAATACTAATCCAGAGGACATTGCCTCAATTCGTACCATGTCTTATGTATGTAAGGCCTAGGCCATAGCGCACGTAATACGGACATTGACTTGCTACAGGTGTAATACCCGGTTGTAATTCAGTCATTATCATTCAGTAATTATCATTCAGTAATTGTCACTCAGTAATTTCTCACTCATTAATGATCATTCATCGTTCATATTCATTTATTGTATTCACCGATCAGAATAATTGTATCGTACATCAGTTATTATCCGTCGTCCTACCTGGTTGGAGAATCGAACCGTGGTCATCATCATTGTCATCTTCATAATGGGCTGTGTGTGAGGAGTAGCGCACGCTACGTACTCTCTTTAGCACGCGCTAATTGAGTACGGATAGCGCACGCTACCTCTCAGTATTAGCGCACGCTAATATGGTTCAGGCCTGTAGTCCAGAAGGAACTGGACTGCAGTCGAGTCGATGTAGAGCACGCTACCAATGGTAAGTAGCGCATGCTAATAAGCTTGGATAGCGCACGCTATGCAATCCATGTAGCGGGTGCTAAGGCCGATCAGGCAGAGTCCAGGGGGTACTGGACTGATTTTAGAATAATTCCTAGCGCACGCTATGAGTGGATTTTAGCGTATGCTAATGGGGTAGTAGCACACGCTGGTTATTGGATGTAGCGCGCGCGATCGCGAGCAGGTCAGAGGAAAGGAGGTTCTGGACTTCAGTTACTGAGTATCAGATATTCAGTTAGCGCGCGCTAACACAAGGTTAACGCACACTAAGTATATAGTTGTAGTGCACGCTACAAAAGGTACGTAGAGCAGGCTACCGTTTCGGACAGAGAGTACTGGACTACCCATAATTCCCATTAACGCACGCTAAATATCAGGACTTAGCGTGCGCTAAACTGGAATTTCTATAAATAGGACAGTCCGGCTCAGATTCATCATTTCACTTCTCACTTCGATTCCGGCCGATTTTGGGCGATTCAGAGAGATCTTTTCGAGCTGCACTCATCCATCATCATCTTCAAGCTTATCATTTAGATTTATCATCATTTTATCATCTCCATCACATCAAATCAAGGTAATAATTTCTTGGATCTATAATATCGGATTTTGGGTATTTTCCTTCCGATTTCTTCGTCTAAGCTTGGATTGTTGTTGGAATATGTTATATATGGGTTATGTACCTTGTATGAATGTATTCCTACGGATTTATTGGCATATATTTCGGATTTCATGAATATTGGGGTTAATTCAAGAATACTTTTTGGTTGACTTTGATATTTTTGGGGGGTTTCGATTATATGTTGTCGTTAACTCGAGTTGTGGATTCCTATGGGATTATTGATATCATTGAAGGTGTTTTGTGGTTTGAAATACTCATTTTTGTGTTTGGTTTCGATATATTCGGGATTGAATATTATCAAAAGATGTATGTTTGCTAAGTATTCGTTAGAATGCCTCAATGAGTTTGGATATTGTTGTATCGACCTTTGAGTTAGTCGTAATTCATGCTTGATACGTATATTGTGCGGATTATTGGTAATTGTGTTATTCATGGTTATTCGAGCGACCGACATCTCTTTTTAGGACGTTGTTCGAGGAAAGACATTTCAACACCGGTATTGTGTAAGTAAATTCTTACTCGGTTAAAAGGATATTCATTCCTTACATTGTTGTTCATTCATACATGTAATTCACTCATAATATATCGTTCATGTCGAGACTCGTATTTATCAACTCACCATGTAACTCACGAGGAACGACGGTTCCAAAATCATTCCATTGAAGCTATCACACGTTGTATCATTATTTCATCTCGGTGAGTCGTTCTTGATCCTTATCAGATTCTATTCATCACTCCTTACCTTGGTCATTTTTGTTCTGGTGATCTTCCGGAATTATATTATATGGCCGGTTGGCGCATGTGTGGAATTTTAGTCGGGCACACTATGGTCATGTGTATATGCGGGACTCCGGACACATTGGACTTTGCGCACGGTGATGTGTATACGCGGGATTCCGGACACATTGGACCGTGAGACTAATTAGGCCAATAGTGGGTGTATATGCGTGGCTCCAGACCCTCGGCTATTTGTGCTCTCACGCTTTTTATTCGGGCGTACATTGATGCTCATCATTCAACTTAATTCATTAATTCATTTATGTGATTTTTGTATATTGTTCAACTCTTGAGGATTGTTGTTCTGTGTAACTGACCCCGTTGGGGGTTGTTGTTTTCAGGTCATGGCAAGGCTAAGGCACATAAAAAGGACGTTGACGATGAGGAGTCCCAGTGATACTAGTAGGGCCCCCTAGTCTTTTCAGTCTTCATGTTTTCTTCATTTTTATTTCCGCTGCAGACTTCCATTTGAATACTCATTTATTCCGTGTTGTATATTTTATCTTCATATAAAGTATACATGTATTATGTATTTGTCTTGGGTGTGTTGTAACAAAACTCCTCATCGGAGTAATTTAATGATATAATGTGGTTCGGTACTACAATTATATTATTTAAGTCATTAATTTTCATCCGCCTGGTGGATCCCAGTCGGGGTCCACGGCACTTTAATATCCGCCTAGTTTGGGGTGTTATAGAGTTGGTATCGGAGCTTGGTTTTGAATACTACCTTACGAGTCATGTCTCATTGAAATCATCATTCATCAGACTAGTACCATTGGACTTTCGCGTCACGTGTGACCCGTGCAAGAGTCGAGCCCCTCAGACCAAAGAACAGTAAGATTTCTGATGCCATGGTATAATTTCTAGTAATAAGAATCACTCATTCATCATTCAACAGTCAACAATCACTCATTTGTGATCATGTCGATCATATTAACTCATTAATCACTCAGTTCATTTCACTGTTCAGTTGTTGATCTTGAGGATCGAATCATTAATCTTGTCAAGATAATCATTTCAAGAATTTCATCAGATAATCTCGCCACTTCAGTTGATCATTCATGTAATCATTGTGTTTGAGCGCGTGTGCTCATTTTCATCATCTCGGTGCAGGCCGAACCCCGAGAACTCGTGTGAACAGACGTGCGAACGCGAGGAATAATGTTAATTCATCGAGCAGCGCCGCCACCACTCATACTCCTGAAAATGATCATTCACTGTCAGGGAGTCGTACCCGGGACACAGCTCATTCAGAGGGTGTTCGGGTTGACCCACTCGCTTTTATGCAGGGCATGATGGCCCAGATGACTCAAATGGCACGCCTCATGGAGACGATGCAGAACTCGGCTAATCAGAATCAACAGGCTCCTCCGCCGCGACCTCAGGGGCAGGAGAGGGGTGTGAGCAGTATTATTAGTGACATCTCTCGCCAAAGAACACCTACCTTTGAGGGCTCGTCTGAGCCGGCAGATATTGTTCATTGGCTTGAGCATTTTGAGAAGTTATTTGCTATGGTGGATTGCCCCGAAGGGCATAAAGTTTCAGTTGCGGCTTACTATCTGGGTAAGAGCGCTCATTCATGCTGGTTATCATTGAAGCCCACCGATGGATCATGTACTTGGGATCAATTCAAGACTCTCATGATGGAGACGTATTATCCGGCCCCACTCAGAGAGTCCAAGTTATCGGAATTACTCACCCCCGACCTCTCAGCGGACGATGATGTTCTCGCCATCACCGAGAAATTTCAGGAGCTTCTTCCTTCGCCTCGTCTATTATTCACTCTGAGGCGGACAAGATCAAGTACTTCAGCAAGAGGTTGAAACCTCGTATGCGAATGCAGTTGCTTAACCACAATTGCACCACTGTGGCCGAATTCATCGAGAAAGCTCTTACTTATGAGCTTACTGCTAAGGAAATTGCTAAGAATCAAACTCCATCATCTGGCAAGAAGTCGAAGAATCAAAATCAGCCTGCAGGCAGTCAGGCAACTTTCAAGAAGCCTCGAGCGGGCTCTACTTTCACTGAGCGACCTCATATGGCGCCCAAACCCGCGGAATCTCAGTCACGAGCAGCCAGTTCGGCCATTACCTGTTTCAACTGTGGAAAACAGGGTCATTACAGCACGAAGTGTTTGAGGCAAAACTGTCACGTGCAATAACTGTGGAATGGCGGGGCATAAAGACCGTTTTTGCCGAAAAGGACTCCAAAATTACTCCGGCATCATCTCAGGACCCAAAATATTCAGCCGTCCTGAATCAGGGTACTCAGTCCGCATCGTTTAAGACGACAAGAGCTAACAAAGGCGGAGCCCACAACTATCAGATGGGAGCATCCGGTTCCGGGGCTGGCAAGCCCCGAATTTATGAGATAAAGAGATCCGATGATCCGGAAGTTCGAATGATCTCAGGTACACTCGAAATTCTATCTCAACCTGTGTGTACCCTTTTTGATACTGGTGCATCGCATTCATTCATTTCCGAGTCATGTTTGAGTAGACTACGTCTGGGTAGTGCTACTAGTTGTGAGTCTTATGTCATTGGTCTACCTGATGGTAGAAGAATTATCGGGGATCGTGAGATTAAGGATTGTCCGATTCAGTTTAATGGCCGTGATTGGTTAGCAAAACTAATCGTGGTAGATTTACCAAGAGACGACGTCATCTTGGGCATTGATTGGATAGATCGTCACGATGCCACCATTAGTTTCCGTAAGCATATGGTCACTATCATTTCAGATGATGGAGTCGAATGTGTTTTTCAGGGAGGTAATCCCAGCTGTTCTGGTAGGGTCATCAACTTGATGAAAGCAGTGAAATTACTCAATCAGGGGTGTGTCGGTTATTGGTGCTATATAACCAAGACCGAGAAACCATCAGTAATGTTGATGAATATTCCTCTAGTGAGAGAATATGCCGATGTATTTCCAGACGAGTTACCTGGTTTGCGTCCACAGAGAGATGTGGAATTCACGATTGAGTTGGAGCCTGGTACGTCCCCAATATCGAAGGCACTGTACCGGATGGCCCCGACCGAAATGCAGGAGTTGAAGAATCAATTAGAGAATCTAACTGAGAAGGGTTATATCCAGCCGAGTGCGTCCCCGTGGGGAGCACTTGTATTGTTTGTAAGAAGAAGGATGGTTCGTTTCACTTGTGTATTGATTATCGGGAATTGAACCGGGCGACGATCAAGAATAAATATCCTCTAACCCGTATCGATGATCTTTTGGATCAACTTCAGGGAGCTTCAGTATTTTCCAAGATCGACTTAAGATCTGGATATCATCAGTTGCGAATTCAAGAGTCGGATATCGCAAGGACATCGTTTCGAACACGCTATGGTCATTATGAGTTCTTGGTAATGCCGTTTGGGTTAACTAATGCACCTGCGGTATTCATGGAGTTAATGAGTCGGGTTTTCATCGACTATTTGGATCAGTTCATGGTTGTCGTTATTGATGACATTATAATTTATTCTCGTGACTGGGAGGAACACGAGTTTCACCTTCATCAGGTGCTCGACATGTTGAGACGAGAGCAACTTTATGGAAAGTTTTCCAAATGTGAGTTCTAGATGTCCGAGGTGACGTTTCTCGGACATGTAATTTCATCAGATGGAGTTCGTGTTGACCCTCAGAAGACGGAGGCTATCCGAGATTGGCAACCTCCGAAGAATGTTAAGGAAATCCGAAGCTTTCTCGGATTAGATGGATATTCCCGGCGATTTGTGGAGGGATTTTCTAAGATTGCTCAACCCATGACGAACCTTTTACGAAAGGATAAGAAATACACGTGGTCCGACGCGTGCCAACAGAGTTTTGAGGAACTCAAGAGCCAATTAATTTCAGCACCTGTCCTTTCTTTACCGCAAGGGACGGAAGGATTTGTGGTTTATAGTGATGCGTCTGGACAGGGTCTCAGATGTGTACTAATGAAGAACGGGAAAGTTATTGCTTATGCTTCACGGCAATTGAGACCTTACGAGGTCAATTATCCGACGATTCTATACCACCCGGGCAAGGCGAACGTGGTCGCCGATGCCTTAAGTCGTAAGTCCATTCAGGAGCAAATGCTTGCTCGATTAACAGTTCATAAGGAACTTCAGCAGGAATTTCTGAGGCTCGAGATCAAGGTCTGGTTACAACGAGTACAAGGGCAACTTTGTATGTTAGAGATTTCCTCGCCACTTGAGAAGATCAGGGAGAATCAGGGTTCGGACCCATTTTTGTTACGCATTCGAGATGATGTGACTCAGGGGAAGGCCCCTGGATTTGTGGTCCACGAGGATGGACTTTTGCGATTTAAGAATCGGTTATACGTACCGGCAAATGACGAGTTGAAAAACTCGATTTTAAGAGAGGCTCATGCTACCCCTTATTCCATTCATCCGGGGTCTAGCAAGATATACAAATACTTGAAACAAAATTACTGGTGGAGTAATATGAAGCGAGAAGTCGCGGAATTCGTTTCAAGATGTTTAACCTATCAGCAAGTCAAGATAGAACATCAGTGACCGGCGGGTATGCTGAAACCTATCTCTATTGTAGAGTGGAAGTGGGAAGATATTTCAATGCACTTCATCACGAGTTTGCCGACGAGTCGTCGTGGCATGAATATAATTTCGGTGATTGTGGATTGTCTAACTAATTCAGCCCATTTCCTTGAGATTAAGGATACGTGGGGTCCCGAGAGGCTTGCCCAGTTGTTCATCAAAGAGATAGTGAGACTGCACGGTACTCCTAAGAGTATCGTTTCTGATCGTGACGGGCGATTCGTGTCACATTTTTGGAAATCAGTTCATCATGCTATGAGAACTCAGCTTAATCTCAGCATAACTTTTCATCCTCAGTCCCGACGGACAATCAGAGAGGACTATTCATACATTGGAGGACATGTTGAGAGCATGTGTCCTCGATTGGAAATATGATTGGGAAGCCCAACTACCGTTGATTGAGTTCACGTATAATAATAGTTGACATGCTTCGATCAAGATGGCACCTTACGAGGCCTTGAGATGGCATCGTTGTCGATCTCCTTTGTGTTGGGATGACTTATCAGAATCAATCGGAACCGTGCCCGATATGCTTATAACCGCCCGTGAGAAGGTAGCTTTGATCAGGAGTCGTTTGTTGACCGCTCAGAGTCAACAAAAATCATACGCAGATAACCGTCGTCGGCCATTAGAGTTCGAGGCGGGTAACCATGTTTTGGTCAAGGTATCCCCGAGTTGAGGTATCTTCCGTTTTGGGAAGAGGGGAAAGTTGAGTCCGAGATTCATTGGACCGTTTGAGATTTTGGATCGAGTAGGCGAGCTAGCTTATCGATTGGCCTTACCTCCGACGTTGAGCCGAATTCATAATGTGTTTCACGTCTCTCAGTTGCGGAAGTATGTTGCCGATCCGAGTCACATACTTCAGTTCGACGAGATCGAGATCGCAGACGATCATTCGTATGAGGAGCATCCCGTACGAGTCTTAGAGTGGCGAATCAAACAGTTGAGGAACAAGACGATTCCTTTGGTTAAAATTCAGTGGTCTAGACACGAGCGACCAGTTCAGCCATTACCTGTTTCAACTGTTACAGCACGAAGTGTTTGACGCAAACCGTCACGTGCAATAACTGTGGAATGGCGGGGCATAAGGCCCATTTTTGCCGAAAGGACACCAAACTTACTCCGGCGTCATCTCAGGCCCCAAAACAGTCAACCGTCCCGAATCAAGCTACTCAGTCCACGTCGTTTAAGATGACGGGAGCTAACAAAGGCGGAGCCCACAGCTATCAGATGGGAGCATCCGGTTCCGGGGATCGTGAGATTAAGGATTATCCGATTCAGTTTCATGGCGGTGATTGGTTAGCAAACCTAATCGTGGTAGATTTACCGAGAGACGACGTCATCTTGGGTATTGATTGGATGGATCATCACGATGCCACCATTAGTGTCCGTAATCGAATGGTCACTATCATTTCAGACGATGGAGTCGAATGTGTTTTTCAGGGAGCTAATCCCAGCTGTTCCGGTAGGGTCATCAACTTGATGAAAGCAGCGAAATTACTCAATCAGGGGTGTGTCGATTATTGGTTCTATATGTCCAAGACCGAGAAACCATCAGTAATGTTGACGGATATTCCTCTAGTGAGAGAATATGCCGATGTATTTCCAGACGAGTTACCTGGTTTGCCTCCACAGAGAGATGTGGAATTCACGATTGAGTTGGAGCCTGGTACGTCCCCAATATCGAAGGCATCATACCAGATGGCCCCGACCGAAATGCAGGAGTTGAAGAATCAATTAGAGGATCTAACCGAGAAGGGATATATCCGGCCGAGTGCGTCCCCGTGGGGAGCGCTTGTATTGGTTGTCAAGAAGAAGGATGGTTCATTTCACTTGTGTATTGATTATTGGGAATTGAACCGGGCAACGATCAAGAATAAATATCCTCTAACCCGTATCGATGATCTTTTGGATCAACTTCAGGGAGCTTCAGTATTTTCTAAGATCGACTTAAGATCTGGATATCATCAGTTGCGAATTCAAGAGTCAGATATCGCAAGGACAGCGTTTTGAACACGCTATGGTCATTATGAGTTCGTGGTAATGCCGTTTGGGTTAACTAATGCACCTGCGGTATTCATGGAGTTAATGAATCGGGTTTTTATCGACTATTTGGATCAGTTCATGGTTGTCTTTATTGATGACATTATAATTTATTCTCGTGACTGGGAGGAACACGAGTTTCACCTTCATCAGGTGCTCGACATGTTGAGACGAGAGCAACTTTATGGAAAGTTTTCCAAATGTGAGTTCTGGATGTCCGAGGTGACATTTCTCGAACATGTAATTTCATCAGACGGAGTTCGTGTTGACCCTCAGAAGACAGAGGCTATCCGAGATTGGCAACCTCCGAAGAATGTTAAGGAAATCCGAAGCTTTCTCGGATTAAATAGATATTACCGGCGATTTGTGGAGGGATTTTCTAAGATTGCTCAACCCATGACGAACCCTTTACGAAAGGATAAGAAATACACATGGTCCTACGCGTGCCAACAGAGTTTTGAGTAACTCAAGAGCCAATTAATTTCAGCACCTGTCCTTTCTTTACCGCAAGGGACGGAAGGACTTGTGGTTTATAGTGATGCATCCGGATAGGGTCTCAGATGTGTACTAATGCAGAAAGGGAAAGTTATTGCTTATGCTTCACGGCAATTAAGACCTTACGAGGTCAATTATCCGACCCACGACCTGGAGCTAGCAGCCTGGTGTTCGCATTGAAGATTTGGCGCCATTATCTTTATGGCGTTACCTGTCAGATATTCACCGATCATAAGAGTCTGAAGTATATATTTACTCAGATGGAGTTAAATATGCGACAGAGGCGCTGGTTGGAACTAATCAAAGATTATGATATTGAGTTCTGTACCAACCGGGAAAGGCGAACGTGGTCGCCGATGCCTTAAGTCGTAAGTCCATTCAGGAGCAAATGCTTGCCCGATTACAGTTCATAAGGTACTTCAGCAGGAATTTCTGAGGCTCGAGATCGAGGTCTACTTACAGCGAGTACAAGGGCAACTTTGTATGTTGGAGATTTCCTCGCCACTTGAGGAGGCGATAAGGGAGAATCAGGGTTCGGACCCATTTTTGTTACGCATTCAAGATGATGTGACTCAGGGGAAAGCCCCTGGATTTGTAGTCCACGAGGATGGACTTTTGCGAATTAAGAATCGGTTATGCGTACCGGCGAATGACGAGTTGAAAAACTCGATTTTGAGAGAGGCTCATGCTACCCCTTATTCCATTAATCCGGGGTCTAGCAAGATGTACAACTACTTGAAACAAAATTACTGGTGGAGTAATATGAAGCGAGAAGTCGCGGAATTTATTTTGAGATGTTTAACCTGTCAGCAAGTCAAGATAGAACATCAGCGACCGGCGGGTATGCTGAAACCTCTCCCTATTCCAGAGTGGAAGTGGGAAGATATTTCAATGGACTTCATCACGAGTTTGCCGACGAGTCGTCGTGGCATGAATACAATTTCTGTGATTGTGGATCGTCTAACTAAGTCAGCCCATTTCCTTGAGATTAAGGATACATGGGGTCCCGAGAGACTTGCCCAGTTGTTCATCAAAGAGATAGTGAGACTGCACGGTACTCATAAGAGTATCATTTCTGATCATGACCGGCGATTCGTGTCACATTTTTGGAAATAAGTTCATCGTGCTATGGGAACTCATCTTAATCTCAGCACAACTTTACATCCTCAGTCCTACGGACAATCAGAGAGGACTATTCAGACATTGGAGGACATGTTGAAAGCATGTGTCCTCGATTGGAAAGATGATTGGGAAGCCCAACTATCGTTGATTGAGTTCACGTATAATAATAGTTGGCATGCTTCGATCAAGATGGCACCTTACGAGGCCTTGTACAGTCGTCGTTGTCGATCTCCTTTGTATTGGGATGACTTATCAGAATCAATCGGCACCATGACTGATATGCTTATAGCCGCCCGTGAGAAGGTAGCTTTGATCAGGAGTCGTTTGTTGACCGCTCAGAGTCGACAAAAATCATACGCAGATAACCGTCGTCGTCCATTATAGTTCGAGGTGGATAACCATGTTTTGGTCAAGGTATCCCCGAGTCGAGGTATCTTCCGTTTTGGGAAGAGTGGAAAGTTGAGTCCGAGATTCATTGGACCATTTGAGATTTTGGATCGAGTAGGCGAGCTAGCTTATCGATTGGCCTTACCTTCGGCGTTGAGCCGAATTCATAATGTGTTTCACATCTCTCAGTTGCGGAAGTATGTTGCCGATCACATACTTCAGTTCGATGAGATCGAGATCGCAGATGATCATTCGTATGAGGAGCATCCCGTATGAGTCTTAGAGCGGCGAATCAAATAGTTGAGGAACAAGACAATTCCTTTGGTTAAAATTCAGTGGTCTAGACACGGAGTCGAAGAGGCTACTTGGGAAACCGAGGATAGTATGCGGGAGAGTTATCCCGAGTTGTTTGACCCTTAGTTTCGGGGACGAAACTCTTTTAAGGGGGGGTGTATGTAACTCGGTTGTAATTCAGTCATTATCATTCAGTAATTGTCACTCAGTAATTTTTCACTCATTAATGATCATTTATCGTTCATATTCATTCTTTGTATTCACCGATCAGAATAATTATATCGTACATCAGTTATTATCCGTCGTCCTACCTGGTTGGAGGATCGAACCGTGGTCATCATCATTGTCATCTTGATAATAGACTATTTGTGAGGAGTAGCACACGCTACGTACTCTCTTTAGCGTGTGCTAATTGAGTACGGTTAGCGCACGCTACCTCTCAGTATTAGCGCACGCTAATGTGGTTTAGGGCTGCAGTCCAGAAGGCACTGGACTGCAGTCGAGTTGATGTAGCACATGCTACCAATGGTAAGTAGCGCACGCAAATAAGTTTGGATAGCGCACGCTATGCAATCTGTATAGCCGGCGCTAAGGCCGATCAGCAGAGTCCAGTGGGTACTGGACTGATTTTGGAATAATTCCTAGCACACGCTATGAGTGGATTTTAGCGTACGCTAATGGGGTGGTAGCGCACGCTGATTATTGGATGTAGCGCGCGCTATCACGAGCAGGTCAGAGGACAGGAGGTTCTGGACTTCAGTTACTGAGCATCAGATATCTAACACAAGGTTAACGCATGCTAAGTATATGGTTGTAGTGCACGCTACAAAAGGTACGTAGTGCACGCTACCGTTTCGGACAGAGGGTACTGGACTACCCAGAATTCCCGTTAACTCACGCTAAATATCAGGATTTAGCGTGCGCTAAACTGGAATTTCTATAAATAGGACAGTCCGGCTCAGATTCATCATTTCACTTCTCACTTCGATTTCGGGCAATTTTGGGCGATTCAGAGAGATATTTTCGAGCTGCATGTATCCATCATCATCTTCAAGCTTATCATTTGGATTTATCATCATTTCATCATCTCCATCACATCAAATCAAGGTAATAATTTCTTCGATCTAGAATTTCGGAATTTGGGTATTTTCCTTCCAATTTCTTCGTGTAAGCTTGGATTGTTGTTGGAATATGTTAGATATGGGTTATCTACCTTGGATGAATGTATTTATACAGATTTATTGGCATATATTTCGGATTTCATGAATATTGGGGTTAATTCAAGAACACTTTTTGGTTGACTTTGATATTTTTGGGGGTTTTCGATTAGATTTTGTCGTTAACTCGAGTTGTGGATTCCTATGGGATTATTGATATCATTGAAGGTGTTTTGTGGTTTGAAATACTCATTTTGAAGTTTGGTTTCGATATATTCCGGATTGAATATTATCAAAGGATGTATGTTTGTTAAGTATTCGTTAGAATGCCTCAATGAGTTTGGATATTGTTGTATCGACCTTTGAGTTAGTCGTAATTCATGCTTGATATGTATATTGAGCGTATTATTGGTAATTGTGTTATTCAAGGTTGTTCGAGCGACCGATATCTCTTTTTAGGACGTTGTTCGAGGAAGGACATTTCAACACTGGTATTGTGTAAGTAAATTCTTACTCGGTTAAAATGATATTCATTCCTTACGTTGTTGTTCATTCATACATGTAATTCACTCATAATATATCGTTCATGTCGAGACTCGTATTTATCAACTCATCATGTAACTCACGAGGAACGATGGTTCCAAAATCATTTCATTGAAGCTATCACACGTTGTATCATTATTTCATCTCGGTGAGTCGTTCTTGATCCTTATCGGATTCTATTCATCACTCCTCACCTTGGTCATTTTTGTTCTGGTGATCTTCCGGAATTATATTGCATGGCCGTTTGGCGCATGTATGAAATTTTAGTCGGGCACATTATGGTCATGTGTATATGCGGGACTCCGGACACATTGGACTGTGCGCACAGTGATGTGTATACGCGGGATTCCGTGAGATTAATTAGGCCAATAGTGGGTCTATATGCGGGGCTCCGGACACTCGGCTATTTTTGCTCTCACGTTTTTCATTCGGGCGTACATTGATGCTCATCATTCAACTTAATTCATTAATTCATTTATGTGATTGTTGTATATTGTTCAACTCTTGAGGATTGTTGTTCTGTGTAACTGACCCTGTTGGGGGATGTTGTTTTCAGGTCATGGCAAGGCTAAGGCACGGGAAGAGAATGTTGACGGCGAGGAGTCCCAGTCATACTAGTAGGGGGCCCCAGTCTTTCCAGTCTTCATGTTTTCTTCATTTTTATTTCCGCTGCAGACTTCCATTTGAATAGTAATTTATTCTGTGTTGTATATTTTATCTTCATATAAAGTATACATTTATTCTGTATTTGTCTTGGGTGTGTTGTAATGAAACTCCTCATCGAAGTAATTTAATGATATCATGTGGTTCGGTACTACAATTATATTATTTAAGTCAATAATTTTCATCTGCCTGGTGGGTCCCAGTCGGGGGTCCACGACACTGTAATATCTGCCTAGTTTGGGGTGTTATAACAGGACACACCCTTAACGTACGTAATCTCACAACAATAACGTAAGTAATCCATAATCCAGAAGTTACGGTCCTTATCAACATATACTCTTACGTACGTAACACAATAGGTATCATGTACGACATCTTCATGCTCAAATAACGTACGTAACATCATCAACTTAATGTACGTTAAGTCTTTCGTTGACTCTCCTGTCCAAATCCGCATTGCAAGCTACCGACACCGGTCCCACTCGTCGATCATAGCTCGGATCATGTCCCATTCTTCTCATAACATACATAACGTGTGCTACATAACGTACGTTACACTTGTATCTTAATGTACGTAATCTTCTCTACTTAACGTACGTTATGGCTTCTATACTTGGCTATTTACATTTGCTCATGTCTGTCGTCTCAACATACCGTATTCGCATACTCATCCCAATAATATTCTCATACGATAAAGCTGATATCAAAATTAAGACAACCTGATACATGATATTCTGAAATATTATTGTCGACCAATTACGTCAATTATACCAATACAACTGTCTCATTCCTCAAATTATTTTATCCATAGTGTATAGATATCACACTATCCAATATGTCTCCGATAAAATAACGCGAAAAATTATACTGAAAATCCAGGATATTACACTTTAATCATAGGGGTAATTACAAATATAACTCCCTCTGTCTTGTTTAGACCTTTGAACTTGCTCTTTTTTTCGTCCCTTAATTTTTTTTTTACATTTATCATTTTTGCACAATCAAACCAAACAACCACCTTTTAATTTTTAATCACTACCAGACACTTATCATCAATACTTTTTACTTTTCAATCTCCACCATATATTTACCATCATGACTTACACCAATCATTACCTAAAATATACCAAAAATACACCATCTGTCAAACTTTGAGGGGGACAGAGAGAGTACCTGTTACTATAGAAAACACATTTGCTACAGTTCGTTCAAATATTTAACATTGATTTACTAACCGATGTAAAATGGACCGTTGTAAAATACAATGCAAATCTGAATCGATTTAGAACCGATGTAAATTTTCAATTTTACATCGTTTTGATGTCACCGTAGTAAAATACCGTCGTAAAATGGTCAAATCTACATCCATTTTTTGTAGGAACCGATGTTAACCATCGGTATTTTTTACTGTTGTTACATCGGTTATATTTATAACCGATATAAAAGTGTAACTTTACATCGGTTCGTTGTTGAAGTGATGTAAAAAATCGGTATTATTGGTCATGTTTACATTGATTGTGTCTATAACCTCTGTAAAATTACACATTTTATTTCGGGTTTCTAGGAAACGATGTAAGAGGTTGGTACTTTTGACCATATTTACATCGATAATTAAAATTACACGATTTACATGGATTCTGCAGTAATCGATATAAACGATCGATACTTTTGAGCATTCTTAACATCGGTTATAATCATAACCGATGTAAAATCTGCAATTTTACATAGTTCCTTTTAAGACCGGAGCAAAATATGAACTTTCAATATCGATTAGTAAAACCGATGTAAATGTTTTTTAATATTTCTGTCTATTTTATATATCAGCCCCTGTAATATGAAAATTCTTTTAAAACACATTCCACAACTTATTTACCATCATATTGCTAATCCACAATACAAAATTTATTGAACATAACTCTCCCAGGAATTTCACAGTCAACCAAAATTCCAACTAAAACAATATCAAAACTTCAAAGCTTACACAAAATAGTCATAACACAACCATTTTTGCCCAATAGTTTCACCAGTACAAATCTAACTTACATTGAATAAGGACACCACAAGCATTGTGAAAATCTCACCATATTATCTCCAACAACAAAAAAACAAAATATATACCCATTACATATAATTCAAAAATTATCTGACCCACTGAGTACGGATTTCTTCAATACTTGTTCCAGAAAGCACTAGTGTCATTAAAGATCTAGAACATATAATAAAAAAGACTTATCAAGAATAGTACAATCACCCAAAAATGGACTATCAAAGTCTATGTGTACTTTTAAAAAAAATTACCTCATGTCAGCTGTTCTTGACACCCGCTCGAGTAAAGGTTAACATCTAATGCATAACGTAATATCCACACTCACAAGATCTGAGTCGTTTATTACACTAGAAAATTATAAAGATTTAAAATTAATTTTAAAACAATTACAACAATCATGTAAAACTATTTAAATTGAATCTAACATGACTTACTCTCGGATAAAGCCAAATAAGATTATGTTTTGATTTGCTGATGTGTATACTATCCAGCACTTTAGAAGGGGACCACGACACCATTGTTAGATGACGACTCTCATTATGTTTGTACTTAAAAGTAATTTAGAAATACACAAAGATTAAAATAAAATTACTAATATATATATTAATCTTACCTCTGTACTATGGCTTTCATAGTGACATCCGACCTAGAATGTAGTGAACAAAACCATACATCAACCACTACTTTAGGAATATTACATCATTTTTGGATGAATCGATGTAAATTGAACCTTTAAGAACCGATGTAATTTTTTTTTTTAAAAAGTAATAATCTTATATCGATTTTGTAATAACCCATGTAAATTTACCGCATTTTTAATTTTTTACATAGATTATTTTGAAAACCAATGTAAATTACAGTATTATCAATTTTTAAATCGATTTTCGTTCAAGCGATATCTATCGATTCGTAAAAAGCGAATTTTGTGGTAGTAATTTCAAGTGTCAATTATTAATAAAAAAAGATCACAAAATTTCTACGAAATAAACCTTCACTTCAAATTCAACTTATGAGGTCCGATAATAAGTTTCAAATTAATTTCTATTGACCAACATGAACAACTCGGACTAGTATTGCTCGAATGCCTCGTCGCCATCGTCATGCCCCTGTCTATCAACTCTCTCCTCGCAAGCACCTAAAACATGAAAACTTGTTCCGCCCCCACGGGGTTAGTCATCCAGATAATGAACATCAAATATATGTATAACATGATATGCATCCTGTTGTGCGGCGTTTAAATTCGCCACGATAGGCGATCGGCGACCTCCCAGAAAAGTCAACCATAGAAGACAAACTCCGGACAAACGCCTAGAGTTCGGCATAATGCAGCTATCGTCTTTTGGTAACCAGCGATCGCCTTTTGGTAGCCATCAATCGTCTTTTGGTAACCAGCGATCGTATTTTGATACCTGGCGATCGTCTTTGGAGAACAGACCAGAGGCGATCGTCTCATGCCACGTGGGGACCCAGCATCCGTCAAAGTCGTCGAAGACCGAATCTTGGACGATGGCCCACCCGCGTATCTTCATAGGATACCGTCAGATAGGATCATTGACCCCAGCCTGTCACCTACCACACCTACCGACAAGGCCGCCGAAAGGTACGAAGTGGGCCCTCCTCAGACAGCGACTTGCAACACGTGCTGGCTTCCCATTGGTTCACCCGGCTGGCCTTCAACTGCGACCTCGGACCTCAAGGGAACAGGCCCACATGACGGGACGATCGGCCGTTTATTTTAATATAGAAAACGGCGATGGCCCGCGATCGCCTGAGGGATCCCAACTACCTTGTCCCCTATAAATAGAGGACTCACTGTTGCAGCCGAAGGGAGAAGACATACACTGCGAATTAAGTGCAAAAACACACACCAAAGAGAGAATAAAAGGCTCCTTTGGCAAACACTAACACATTCATAGTGATATTCATACACATTCATCATATATCCCAAGCAAGAACTCACAGATTCATCTATCTGGTTCTTCCGGCAATCTACGCGCTCTAAAGCCTAGATAACTAGAAGTCTTTACACTCCTTGTATTAGATTCTAACATTAATACTTGTACTCGACAGTATATTTATTAATAACATCTCGCGAGAGCATTCAAGCCCGGGATTAACAACCCCGGCAAATCTTGTGTTATCTATTTTCTCACGGAAGTGTTCTCGCATTTGTTTGTTACTCGATCATTCCAGCAATACTATCTCCGGATAATATTTTGGGTAACAACAATTGGCGCTAGAGGAAGGGGAACCTTCGTTTTTACTCCTACCGTCTCAAAGAACACTCACTGTTCTCCGGACATATACTTGAAGAAACACTCACTGTTCTTCAATAGAAAAACCTTCAGAAAATGACATCAGCAACAACCTCCAAGAGGGCCACCCTGAGATCTGCCGGAAATCTTATTCCGGCGAGGACCGAATCCCAGCCCACGGCGGAAGGCGACCGTGGCGACGCTAGGCTCTCACTCCCGCCCCCGAGGGATGGTTCTAGCCTCTCACTCGATCAGTTCCAGACATCGGAACAGATTGAGGAGGCTATAGCCATCCTCAGGGAACGGCAGAGGGCCCACGATACGCCCACCATCACCCCGTCAGCTAACCGCCGGGCAAGCAAACGGAAGCTCAAGGGGATCTATGTTGAGAAATCGACAGAAAGCCCCGAGCCGCAGGGGAAGGCTCTCGTAAGGCGGGACGATTCCGTCTTCAGCCGTCTAGGGAGCGATCCCTCATGGCGACCTGGGCACTCAGGCCCCAGCCGGGAGACATCGGTATCTGAATCCTTTACCAGGAGTTCGGCGTATCCGACTCCCAAGAGACAGAACGGTCAACGAGCCCCTGCTCGCCCAAGAAGGGAACCCTCTGGCAGGGAGATCGTCATTCACCACGGAGCTAGGGGATCAGTACACGATCGCCTTGGTTCGCATTCTGAGAGCCAATCGGCGAGCAGTCAGGCAACGGCGATCGCCGCTATGCAACGCCAGCTCGACGAGATGAAGACGCTCCTAGAAATTGGGGCAAATGCCAGGAGACCGATCGCTTGGCTAAATGAGCCACTCGCGGTCCAGATCGAGATCGCTCCAGTCCAATCAACGATCAATCCCCCACAAACACCTCTATATGAGGGGAGAACGGATCCGGGAACCCACTTAAGCAAATTCCGGATCTACATGACTGGATGCGGAGCTTCAGATGCGACGAAATGTCGTATGTTCCCGTTAACTCTGGGCGATATCGCCCACAGGTGGTACACCTTACTACCATCTCGCTCAATCAATTGCTTTGAGAAGCTGGCGAACGACTTCACGTCGTACTTCGCCGCCAAAGTCGCTCGCCCGGAAGGTCCCCACCGCATGATGAAAATCAGGCAGGGAAAGGACGAATCGGATGAGGATTACATCGACCGGGTGGATGAGATAGTTCTCACCGGTGAGCCCGTTAGCGACGAGATCGCTCACCACGCAGTCCTGAACGGATTCCACGGACGCTCGCCCATGTTCAGGCACCTCACAAAGGATTTGCCTCCGACCTATACAGCGTTCCGCGTCAGAGCCGCCGATTATCTGGCCAGGCAGAGGATGCTCTCACTCCGCTTGGACGAGGGACAGTCCGGAGAAGGAAAAGCACCTTCCCATGTCCAGAAGAAGACGGTCTCCAAGCCCAGAAAGGCGGTCGCCAAGCCGCCTGGCGAGTTCAAAGCCTTCGAGGATGTAGAGGTCCACCTTCTTCACAACCTCAACTTATCTCCGGCCCACATCTTCAACGCAATCAAGGGTCGCGAGTGGCTTTCCAAGCCAAAGACAATAAGGGACCACGGTCACCTAGACCGTAGCAAATTCTGTGCCTATCATAAGAGTCCCGGCCACAACACTAGTTAATGCCGCGACCTCCTCAGACAGCTCTGGCGACTGTTTGAAGAAGGCAAACTGGACAATCTGATCACCAAGCCAGAACCCAGGACGGAAAGAGCCGGAGGGCGCGAGCGCCGACCAAGCGAAAGAATTCCTCCCAATCCGATCGCCAGGATCGAGCATGAGCCGGAGTATTCCGATGAGTCGATCCCTCCGATCAACCCTGGCGGTCGGATCAACATGCTTCAGGCCGGAGGTGGGAGCCTCGGGGGCCTTTCCCCGGTTTCCACCCTGTCAAACAGGAAGCGAAAAGCCGAGCTGAGGGCTTTCGCCGAAGTCCATGTTGTAGTACCTCCGGAGCCGACCATCTCTAGAGACGCGCTCATCACCTTTTCCAACAAGGACAGGGAGGGAGTGCAATGTCCCAAAGAAGATGCACTAGTAATCTCCGCGTGCATCCTTGGGAAGACGGTCGATCGCGTGTTGGTCGACAATGGGAGTTTTTGCAACATCATATTCAAATCCGCCCTAGACCAACTCGGCAACCTAATCAAATTCATCAAGCCTTTCGACACCGTGCTCCAAGGGTTCGGCGACAACACCGTCCAAGCCTACGGGAGGATCAAGCTCTCCGTTGAGCTAGTATGCTTTTATGATCCCAAGGTTAGGATTACTAGGAACCTAAGCTTTGTAATCATAGATAGGCCCAGCATCTATATTGGGTTCCTAGGTCGCCACTTTTTAGAAAGATTTGAGGCGTTCGAATCATCTTTCTTTTCTTGTATCAAATTCCCCACCGCCGATGGGACGGTCGGTCTTGTAAAAGGAGATCAGCTAATGGCAAAGAGATGTTTGAGTTACTCCTATGTTGTTAATTCTTTCAATACTTCCCATACTATTTGTAACATTGAAGCGACCGACGATCAACCCATGGAGATCGTCGAGCCTAACACTTCGTACCAACCCGACTCAGGGGACGCCATCTCTCATCAATTGACGGACGACATCGAGCCAAGGATCGGTTTCGAGCCAAGCCTCGACATCGATCCTAGGACCGAGTCCGGAGATCGTACCAAACGAGAGGCGACCGTTCCTGTCGAAGAGTTGGAAAGTATTGCGATGGATCCGGATCATCCAGAACGGGAAGTACAGATCGGCGCAAGCATCAACCACGAATTAAAGGGGGAGCTGATCAACTTGCTACGTAGGAACATCGGAGTCTTTGCCTGGTCGCATCAAGATATGGTTGGCATAAGTCCCGAACACGCTTGCCATTATCTGAAGATCGACCGGGCGATGAAGCCTGTTCACCAGAAGCGTAGGAAGTTCGGTCCCGAGAAATACGCGGCGCTCGACATAGAAGTCCAGAAGTTACTCAACAACAAATTGATCGGAGTGGCCACAGACGAACCCCAGTGGGTCGCCAACGCGGTGCTCGTAAAAAAGCCAACTGGCTCCTGGAGATTATGCATTGACTTCACCGACCTCAACGCGGCATGTCCAAAAGATCACTTCCCGATGCCCCATATCGATAACCTGGTCGATAGCACGGCAGGTTGCGAAATGATGTCGTTTATGGACGCCTTCGCCGGATATCCTCAAATCCCAATGGCGGAGGAAGACATAAAACACACATCTTTCCTCACAGAAAAAGACATATACTTTTGGGTCAGAATGCCGTTCGGCTTGAAAAACGCAGGGGCGACCTACCAGCGATTAGTCAACAGGATGTTCGCCGATCAGATCGGCAAGACCATGGAGGTCTACATTGACGATATCGTAGTCAAAAGCCTCAAGAAGGAAGATCACCTCAGCGATCTCGCCGAGACGTTCGCCATCCTTGAGAAGTTTAACATGAAGCTGAACCCCAAGAAATGCAACTTCGGGGTGGGCTCAGGAAGTTCTGGGGCACATAGTGAGCGAAGGGGATCGAGGCGAACCCCACCAAGATACAGGCGATCCTTGACATGCAGGAACCGCGAAACATCAAGCAGGTGCAACGCCTCACAGGTTGTCTAGCCGCCCTCAACCGTTTCATATCACGGCTCGGCGATAAAAGCAAGCCTTTCTTTACGACCATCAAGAACAAGAAATTCGCGTGGACGAAAGAAAGCCAGGTAGCATTCGCCAAAATAAAGGAATATCTATCTAACCCCCAGATCCTGGCAAAGCCGATCCCCGGGGAAAAATTATTCCTTTACTTGGCAGCCTCGGAGGTCGCGCTGAGTGCCGTTCTGGTGCGAGCAGAGGGGCAAGCCCACTTGCCGATATACTATGTTATCCAGGCGCTCCACGACGCTGATACACGTTATACGCCATTAGAGAAGATCGCCTACGCCCTTGTCATGAGTGTACGTAAGCTGAGGGCTTACTTCTTCGATCACCAAGTGGAGGTCCTAACCACTCTACCTCTGAGACAAGTCCTGCACCGACCGGACACCAACGGGCGACTCCTCAAGTGGTCGCTGGAGATCGCCCAATACGGTATCACTTACGCTCCTCGCACGGTGATCAAAGGCCAAGCTCTGGCGGACTTCGTGGTGGAATTAACGTTCCCTCACAGTCCGACTCAGGTCGGCCGACTCCGCTGAAATTATACGTGGATGGCTCGGCGACCAATGCGAGAGCAGCGCGAGATTGTCCTCATTAGCCCCGACGACGAGTTTCACAAATGCATGCGTTTCGGTTTTCGTGCGACCAACAATGAAGCTGAATACGAAGCTTTGGTAGGCGGGCTTGATCTAGCCCTCGCCCTGGATGTTCGTCGCCTCCATATCTTCATGGACTCCCTTTTGGTCGTAAACCAAGTCAAGGGAGAGTATGAGGCACGCGGCGAACAGATGGTCAAATACCAAGAGCTGGTCGCCGAAATGTGCACAAAATTTGAAGAAGTTCTAATCGAACAAATCCCGAGAGAGCACAACTCCCAGGCCGATGCTCTTTCCAAGTTGGCATCATCAGATGGGGCAGCCGACTTCTCCAATATCCAAATCACAAAGTCAGCAACGCCGGCGATCGACAGGAATTTGGTTACCACGGTCGCCATCGCCGAAGAGAATTGGATGACCCCGTTCATCAAATACTTAAAGGACGGAACGGTCCCTGACGACCGTGTTAAAGCTCGCCAACTCCAGCTTCGTGCGACCAGATATACCCTATTAGACGATCGGCTTTACAAGCGAGCCTTCAGCCTTCCCCTCCTCAAGTGTATTACACTGGAGGAAGGTCGGCTCGTTTTAGCTGAGATCCATGACGGAATTTGTGGAAACCACGCGGGCGGGCGAGCCCTCATCCATAAGGCAACCAGACAAGGATTTTTCTGGCCATCACTTCAGAGAGACGCGATCGCTTATGCCAGATCGTGTCATAGATGTCAAATAATGGGCCCCAACATTAAACTATCACCCGAACAGCTCACCTCCATGTATAGCCCTTGGCCATTTGCGCAATGGGGCATCGACCTAATAGGTCCCTTGCCGACGGCTCCAGGAGGCTGTAAGTTCGCCATCGTTGGGGTCGACTATTTCACCAAATGGGCTGAGGCCGAACCGCTCAACAAGATCGGCCAAGAGCAAGTGATCAAGTTTATATGGAAAAACATCGTATGCCGATTCGGTCTGCCCCAGGCCATCATCTCTGACAACGGGAAACAGTTCGACGGTTTAGAAGTCATGCAATTCTGTGAAAAGTGGGGAATCAAAAGGTTATTCTCAGCGCCCTATCACCCTCAGACGAACGGGCAGGTAGAGGCAGTGAATAAGATCCTCAAACACACGATCAAAGCACGACTCCAATCCCGGCAAGGACGATGGGCGAGCGAGCTCCCAGACGTTTTGTGGTCCTACCGAACGACGACCCGCAATTCAACCGGCGAAACCCCATTCGCCCTTACCTTCGGAACAGAAGCGGTGATTCCTTCGGAGATCGCCGTCCTCAGCCATCGAACCGAACAGGAGATGACGACCGACAACGATGTAGCCCGACGAATCGACCTAGACATGCTTGAAGAAAGACGACTGACCTCAGAAATGAAGAACACAATCCACAAAAGGAGAGCCGAGAAGTTCTTCAATTCAAAGGTCAGAGAAAGAAGATTTCAAGTGGGCAATCTCGTCCTTAAGAAGATCCAATCCCACACAGGCGTCTTGTAATATCCGCAATTTTCGATTTTTGGTAAATTTCTTTTTCGGCCGGAGTCCGTTTTGACGGCTCGCTCATGACCGTTTCTTCATTCTGAGAATGATTAATTCTACACTTTTTGTCATCCGAGTTCGTTTGGGTGTTGTTTTGTTGAGTTCTGTGCTTTTTAGCGACTTTTTCGCACTTGAGTTCGATTCTTGCGAATCTCGTCCGAAACTGCTGTTTCGAATTTCCCGCAAGTCCGCTTAACTTTGTTAGACGTGTTATGAACTTCGGTTTGGTTATTCGATCATGTATCGTGATTTCCGGGCGTTTTGGGCCATTTTGTAATTTCTTGAAAGTTACGGGTATCCATATCTGTATTTGTCATCTTGACCCTTTTCTTGGTCGCGTGTGATTAATTATTGCATTACGTTTTCATATCGAGTCGTTGATGTCGTCTGCGAACTTTTCGTCGTGTTCGTTAGTGCGTTTTGAAATCGAGGCATCGGGTCGTGGCGGGTGGCGGTGGCCGGACGGTGCGGCCTTGTCGGAAGTCTTTGAGCACCGGCAAAGCAGCCAGTGTATTATGTCGAACAAAGCATGCGTGTGCCGCGGCACACCTATCCGTGCCGCGGCACGGTGCGAGCCGATCTGCGGCACACCTATCCGTGCGCGGCACACTCGTGTGTCTGCTGCGACCTAAACTTGCTGTCTGGTGCCGCGGCACACGCAGTATCTTGCGGCACCTTGCCGAAACACAGGCGTATTTTCTTGGCTCAGTGCGCGGCACACTTGGTATGCCGCGGCTGCGAAGCGGTCAACTGTGCAGTTCGTCTTTATTAGACGAAATCGGCCGATTCCTCCCCCATTTTCACCTGCATCGCGAGAGAGAGTGGGAGAGAGGGGAAGGGTTCTTCATCTATATCCAGTGGGGGGTTGATTTTCACCATTTTTCTTGATTTGTGAGGCTCGGGCAATCAATCTAACGCGTGTTCTACGGATCTTGGTACTCGAATCTCCTAAGGTAATATTCTAAAACCCTATTTTCGATTAATTTGGGGTTTTTGGGTTTTTCTTTCGATTCGTCCCGTTTTGTTGGTAGATTCATGATGTATACGATTGATATTGTTAGTATCTTTAGTTTTCCTACGGATTCATGGATATTTTGTGGATTTTTACGGAATCGAGAGGGTTTGGTTGTGGTCCGCCCTCGTTGTTGTTTTTGTATGAGTATACATGAATCGTAGGCGGGTTTCCGGTGTATTCCATTTCCATAATCGTTTAGAAGTGGTTGTGATTGTGCTATTCGAATCGTTAGGTTCATTTTCGCGGTTCCTCGCGGTCGTGCTTGATTCTTCCGTTCCGTTCATTGTCGTCTTCCTTTTCGTTAGCATCGGGCGTTCCGAAGCTTCCCGGTTGAGCCGTATCCGTTCGTGGTTCAGTGCTCGTGGTATCGAGGCAAGTATCTTGCCCATACATTACATGTTTTGTGGATATTATGGTTGTTAATCGTCGATATGTGCTAAATAAATATTAATAACCATTTTTCAAAAGAATCGGAATATTTACCATCATGCTTTTTGTAAAGGTGACCCGTGTGTGTCGGGAATTAATGTGCTTAGTTGGATATGCGAGCTAGTGTCGAGTATAGAATCACCTTACTTTCTTGTGATGTCATTGCGTATGATTATGTCGTTGGTAAATGTAAAGTGTAATTCTTTTGTCAAATTATGTACTTGGAGTCACGTGTTTATGGATGAATATGTGAGTTTGAGTGATATTAGTTGTGTCGTTCGGTCTTTGTTGAAATCTTGTGCTTCCTTGTGAATCGTATCATTACTTGGTCGTGAGTATATGTTGGATGAATCGCCATTCTAGTAAGGTACCTCGACTATATATCTTGTGATTGACCTTCGAGGCTTGTGGTTTGCAAGCTGTGATTTTGGAATATGTGTGTGTGTGTTGTTCCTTCCACCGGAGTGTCCGACGGGATGTCCGGGGTCGATACTAAGGGTACGGCCACGGAAGTAGACTTGGGTGCGTGTGTGGATGAACTTCCACCGGAGTGTCGACGGGATGTCCGGGGTCGATACTAAGGGTACGGCCGCGGAAGTGGTTTCCCACCGGAGTGTCCGACGGATGTCCGGGTCGATACTAAGGGTACGGCCGCGGGTTACCGATTGTGGTTTTCATCTTGAGGATGATGTTGATGTTTTCGTTGATTGTGATATTGTCAGGAGTATCACAATGCTTTGTGCTCGGGTCGAGAGACATTATATATCGAGTCTTGGTGCTTGACTAGAATGGCATAAGATTAATGTGTTATGTGTAATGTGTCCTTGTAAGTGAATTGAAGTGGATGATCGGGTCGTGGACCTGTGTTTTGTGACCGGAATGGTTGGGTCGTGGACCCGTGTTTTGTTAAACGGATTTGTATTTTGAAAAAATGAACTTTGGGGTGTGACCACTAAATGGCTTTCGAGGAATTAAGAACATTTTCAATTTTTGATGTTTTCAAAACTCCGAGATTTGGAAATGTTTTCAAAATGCTTACTTGCTTCGTTTACCTTTCAAGACTTGAACTATTTTTAACTAAATATATCTCGGGAAGTCCTTCGTTATATTCTCGGAATGTGTTGTGTATGGCTCGTATTTGCACTTTATACTTGCACTAGCGAAACAAAGGAGTTTTGCTAACCCCAGTAATCGGGGGTGGATATCTGTGTGTGTCAGTGTACATGCGGGTTTTCGGGAGCAAGACACGGGATCGGCACGAGGGATGATGAAAGACGAATGATACTAATCACACGAAGGCGATTTTGGGTTCGATTAGTGAGTCCATTGTATTGTCTTTTCCATTGTCTTATTGTTCGTTGTTGCAAGTGTTTTACCCTTGTGTGGGTATGAGTCTGGATGAGTTTATGTATTTTGATTTGTAAGTCGGTGACGAAAGACCAAACCGTCTATTGGTCCGTTATTTTGATTCGTTGGTATGTAATGTAATGTGTTGTTTTGATGTCTAGCTGGTGGATCCTCACGGAGAGGGTGCGGCGTGTAATATTCCGGTTTGATGCGGGGTGTTACATTTATGGTATCGAGCTTAGGTTGCGGAAACCTAGGCCGTCGGGTCGATCATGTATTGTTGGGTCTTGTCTTGTCAGTTGAGTCGGATCGATGTCGTGTCGCGACGCGTCGTGCAGGATGTCGGCCGTGATTAGTATCAGGGTGCAGCCATCATCTTCGTGCGATCTGTGGATGTAAGTCTCCCTACTACGGGTTGTACCACGAGCTATACGAGCCTGTGTGATTTTGTGTTATGTAGTTAATATTTGAAGGTGCATCGTGAGTAAGTGACATATATTTGTTGATTCTCGTCTTGCGCTAAAATGTAGAATGATATTGCCGAATGTATCCTTGTATAAATCATTTTTCTTGCAAGAGTATAAACCTTGGAATTTTAAGATTTCGAATCCTTTCGGAGTCACGTAAAATTTTTAAAATGCCCTCGAGGAGGAAAAAGTTGATTTTCGTATGTTGACCACAAGGTGAAAGTTCAAAACTCGAATTATTGATAATTCTTTTCACTGTACTATAAGTTTTCAAAACACGAGTTTTGAACTCAAATGAGTTCTACAAAATATACTCAAGACGTGATCCTTGCTTTTAATTTTTCGGTTTTGAATGACAATTGCCTTTTGATGGTTGCTCATGATGTGTTGTAATTATGTGAATCGATGGCTTTGAGATTCGAATATTGTTGTTGTTTAATTGTGACCTTCGATTCCAGTAATGTCGTATATATGTTCGCAATCATGTCGCTAAAATAGAACCGTTAGCGCACGCTAAGTGTAAGGCTAGCGCGCGCTAATGCAGCATGGGTAGCGCACGCTAAATATGTGTTGTAGCGAGCGTTAGTCGATGCAGGCGGAGGCTATGGAACCGCATTATAGCCGTTAGGTCTAACTTTTGCGGCCAATCACCTGTAGTTGTATTCTCTACGTGGTGTCTAGTGATAACAACTGTTGTGCGTGAATGTGTGTTAAGACTTTTTGTATTGCTAGGTGATATTTGATTGTGTTTGATGAATTGATAAATTATGTCTGCTTCGAGTTTGTTCGAACACGCTTTTCTAAAACGTTCATAAGTTTGTGCAAGTGCGATTAGCCGGCGGCTTCGTATGAACTTTGGAAATTGTTTGAAATTTGCGAGTCGGCCTAGGATTCTCAAATAAAACCTCGACGGTATTTGAAAGAGTTGTTTTAAAGTACCTTGAACATTTTGAAAAATTTTACCGTCGTTGATGTTTGTGAAGTGTTGGGAGAATTTTCGAAAATGATTTTAACGTATTGTTGCATTTTCAAATAATTCGAGTGAATGATTTTCAAAATCTTTCACACCATAAAAATATCTTATTTCAAAAACCAATGCGATTTTTATTTTCAAAAATATATAGTGAAAGATGAGAAATCTCACTCGATGTAAAGTTCAAACTCGGATTCGGAAATGTTAGAGTATGTAAGAATGATTTGATGATCTGGCATGGTTAACTTGTTAGTTGTTAACGGCGATGATGATACGTAGAGGCATGATGACTTCAGATGATTTCAAATGAGACGATTTTTGTTTTCAAAACCTATCATTCCTAATTGTGGTCCGGGAAGATATGTGTGATGTTCGTGCTCTCGTTAGGGTGTTAACCCCCCGAGTTGTTGTTGAATTGGTGGTGTGAGCGTTGAGTCGTTCGCCACACAGTTGTCGTGGTAGACTCAGCGAGGGGTGTGATATTGGTATTGGATGTTGTCGCCTCGTAGCGGTTTATGCGTTATCACATATATGCGAGCTGTTAGAGATCGGGTTGGTATGATTGTGTGCATCGGTGATTGTTCCGTCGTGTCGATTGCTTGTTATATTGTTACCTTGGTTCCGTTGTTGTGAGTTTCGGGAGCGAGGTCAAAGGTAATACCGTACTATTTTGACTTCTATATCTTCTCTTCCTCCGAGTCTATCGATTCGCTCGTGTTCATTGATACCTTCTGAACTTGTTCTGTATCTTGGTTTCATCGTTCGAACGAGCTGTAATCTGATTTGAGTCGATCTGGTTATCGCTGTGACTTTTCCGAATTCGGTTCGATTCTTGTGAACCTTGTTCGGAAGTAACATCTTTTGGTTCTAATAGTTCTTTTATTCAAGTGGATCGGACTTTGAACTTCTGTATATTCTACTTTGTCGACTCATTTATGCTCGTTGACATTTCTGAGCTTGTCCTGCCCCTTGTTTTCGTTTATCGAACGAGTGTGGCATCATTTCGGAATAACTTGGTTGTCGTTGTGACTTTTCAATTTCTATTTCCCTTTCATGTGGATCTTATGTATATGCATACGTTGTTGTTTTCGCCGGATCATATATTGTCTCGAGTCGAGATGTGAACCTCGGAGTTGTTGTTTGAATTTTATTGTTCTTCGTGATTCGAACATGATTGTTCGCTTTTAGTTGTCTCGACCGTTGTGGTTCGGTCGTTTGTTTGTTCGGTTTTTGTCCTCGTGTCGTGATCGTTGAGCATTCGGGCTCCTTCCTAATTCCCTTAAGCTCGGGAAATTAGTCTCGTTTTCGATCTTCCAATCTTTAGGCGGTGGAATTCCGTATTTGTTCAGCGTTTGGCTCGCATTTTGATTGATGAACCGTTGGGTTGGTCAGTCATATTGATTTTCGTTCGTTGTGTTTTGTGATTGCTCGGATAATTGACTTGATTGTATTATCCGTTTAATGATGCTTATCACTCGTTGATTTTATTATGTCTCTACCGGTGACGTCGTGTTAGTCGCCACTAGAGCGTATTTTCTCGCCATATGTCTCTTTGCGTTCCTTGCGGCGTTTCACCGTCGGGCGCGAGTCTTCGGTTTTTGTATTTCGTCGAGTTTTCTTGGCATGGGATATTGCTTCTCCTACTTATTTTAAGTTTGGACGAAACTTCTTTTAAGGAGGGTAGAATGTAATATCCGCAATTTTCGATTTTTGGTAAATTTCTTTTTCGGCCGAGTCCGTTTTGGCTCGCTCATGACCGTTTCTTCATTCGAGAATGATTAATTCTACACTTTTGTCATCCGAGTTCGTTTGGGTGTTGTTTTGTTGAGTTCTGTGCTTTTTAGCGACTTTTCGCACTTGAGTTCGATTCTTGCGAATCTCGTCGAAGCTATGTTTGAATTTCCCGCAAGTCCGCTTAACTTTGTTAGACGTGTTATGAACTTCGGTTTGGTTATTCGATCACGTATCGTGATTTCCGGGCGTTTTGGGCCATTTTGTAATTTCTTGAAAGTTACGGGTATCCATATCTGTATTTGTCATCTTGACCCTTTTCTTGGTCGCGTGTGATTAATTATTGCATTACGTTTTCATATCGAGTCGTTGATGTCGTCTGCGAACTTTTCGTCGTGTTCGTTCCGTGCGTTTTCGGAAATCGAGGCATCGGGTCGTGGCGGCTGAGCAGCTGGCCGGACCGGTGCGGCACTGTCGGAAGTCTTTGAGCGGCCAAAGCGAGCCAGTGTATTATGTCGAACAAACTGTACTGTGTGCCGCGGCACACCTATCCGGTGCCGCGGCACAGTGCCAGGCCAGTGCCGCGGCACACCTATCCGGTGCCGCGGCACACTCGTGTGTCTGCTGCGACCTAAACTTACTGTCTGGGTGCCGCGGCTGCGCAGCCGTTGCGCACACCGCCGAAACTCAGGCGTATTTTCTTGGCTCATGCGCGGCACACTTCGGTGTGCGCGGCACACGGTTAATCAGTGCGATTCGTCTTTATTAGACGAAATCGGCCGATTCCTCCCCCATTTTCACCTGCATCGCGAGAGAGAGTGGGAGAGAGGGGAAGGGTTCTTCATCTATATCCAGTGGGGGGTTGATTTTCACCATTTTTCTTCGGTTGTGAGGCTCGGGCAATCAATCTAACGCGTGTTCTACGGATCTTGGTACTCGAATCTCCTAAGGTAATATTCTAAAACCCTATTTTCGATTAATTTGGGGTTTTGGGTTTTCTTTCGATTCGTCCCGTTTTGTTGGTAGATTCATGATGTATACGATTGATATTGTTAGTATCTTTAGTTTTCCTACGGATTCATGGATATTTTGTGGATTTTTACGGAATCGAGAGGGTTTGGTTGTGGTCCGCCCTCGTTGTTGTTTTCGGTATGAGTATACATGAATCGTAGGCGGGTTTCCGGGTGTATTCCATTTCCATAATCGTTTAGAAGTGGTTGTGATTGTGCTATTCGAATCGTTAGGTTCATTTTCGTCGGTTCCTCGCGGTCGTGCTTGATTCTTCCGTTCCGTTCATTGTCGTCTTCCTTTTCGTTAGCATCGGGCGTTCCGAAGCTTCCCGGTTGAGCCGTATCCGTTCGTGGTTCAGTGCTCGTGGTATCGAGGCAAGTATCTTGCCCATACATTACATGTTTTGTGGATATTATGGTTGTTAATCGTCGATATGTGCTAAATAAATATTAATAACCATTTTTCAAAAGAATCGGAATATTTACCATCATGCTTTTTGTAAAGGTGACCCGTGTGTGTCGGGAATTAATGTGCTTAGTTGGATATGCGAGCTAGTGTCGAGTATAGAATCACCTTACTTTCTTGTGATGTCATTGCGTATGATTATGTCGTTGGTAAATGTAAAGTGTAATTCTTTTGTCAAATTATGTACTTGGAGTCACGTGTTTATGGATGAATATGTGAGTTTGAGTGATATTAGTTGTGTCGTTCGGTGCTGTTGAAATCTTGTGCTTCCTTGTGAATCGTATCATTACTTGGTCGTGAGTATATGTTGGATGAACTGGCCATTCTAGTAAGGTACCTCGACTATATATACTGTGATTGACCTTCGAGGCTTGTGGTTTGCAACTGTGATTTTGGAATATGTGTGTGTGTGTTGTTCCTTCCACCCGGAGTGTCCGACGGGATGTCTGGGGGTCGATACTAAGGGGTACGGCCACGGAAGTAGACTTGGGTGCGTGTGTGGATGAACTTCCACCCGGAGTGTCCGACGGGATGTCTGGGGGTCGATACTAAGGGGTACGGCCGCGGAAGTGGTTTCCCACCCGGAGTGTCCGACGGGATGTCTGGGGTCGATACTAAGGGGTACGGCCGCGGGTTACGATTGTGGTTTTCATCTTGAGGATGATGTTGATGTTTTCGTTGATTGTGATATTGTCCGGAGTATCACAATGCTTTGTGCTCGGGGTCGAGAGACATTATATATCGAGTCTTGGTGCTTGACTAGAATGGCATAAGATTAATGTGTTATGTGTAATGTGTCCTTGTAAGTGAATTGAAGTGGATGATCGGGTCGTGGACCCTGTGTTTTGTGACCAGGAATGGTTGGGTCGTGGACCCGTGTTTTGTTAAACGGATTTGTATTTTGAAAAAATGAACTTTGGAAATGTGACCACTAAATGGCTTTCGAGGAATTAAGAACATTTTCAATTTTTGATGTTTTCAAAACTCCGAGATTTGGAAATGTTTTCAAAATGCTTACTTGCTTCGTTTACGCTTTCAAGACTTGAACTATTTTTAACTAAATATATCTCGGGAAGTCCTTCGTTATATTCTCGGAATGTGTTGTGTATGGCTCGTATTTGCACTTTATACTTGCACTAGCGAAGCAGTGGAGTTTGCTAACCCCAGTAATCGGGGGTGGATATCAGATTGTGTCCAGTACATGCGAGGTTTTCGGGAGCAAGACACGGGATCGGCACGAGGATGATGAAAGACGAATGATACTAATCACACGAAGGCCGCTTTGGGTTCGATTAGTCGAGTCCATTGTATTGTCTTTTCCGCTGTCTTATTGTTCGTTGTTGCAAGTGTTTTACCCTTGTGTGGGTATGAGTCTGGATGAGTTTATGTATTTTGATTTGTAAGTCAGTGACGAAAGACCAAACCGGTCTATTGGTCCGTTATTTTGATTCGTTGGTATGTAATGTAATGTGTTGTTTTGATGTCTAGCCTGGTGGATCCTCACGGAGAGGGTCTGCGGCGTGTAATATTCCCGGTTTGATCTGGGGGTGTTACACGTCTTTGGTCCGAACTGGGAGGGACCTTTCAGAATATCCAGATGGCTAACTAAAGGAGCCTACGAACTGGAACATCCTGACGTGCATCTGAAAAAATACTATCAGTGATAAATTTGTATTCGATTTCAATGATGTACAAGGAATATAATGAGATTTTTTCCTATCCCATCTATTACGGCGATCGCCCCACCAGGCATCGCATATCGCCGACGATCGCTGATCACGACGATCCTAGGTAAAATTAATGCAGCCATGGTCCTGGAGGTCGATGGAACCGACAGCTTCGCCCATGCAAGGTTCCTTTGGGCTGAGATCGTCCTCCCTTCGTTTAAATACGAGGCCGACGTAGCCTAAGGATCCTCCAAAATAATCAGTAGGCACGATCGCACGTCCTCAAGGTACATCATCTAACATGGTGAACCCGAACAATGCGACGGGCCGTTACCCCCATCTCAACGTACACCGTCGAGGATCGCCTTCTTCATGGCGGGCCGAGGTGGAAGCAGAGCTGACAAGCCGCGGACGTGGTGTCGAATAAGCTGACAACACTCCGCGCAAGGACTCCTCCAGACCGAGATCGCCCGCCTTTCGTTTTAACACAAGGCAGGCGTAGCCTAACGGAGGACCCTCACAAAAAGTGAGTCGCAGGATACTCAATATCCCGCGCACACGAAGACACGATTGGGGAGATCGGTCCATCGAACACCCCAACCACACATGACTCTTCAGAATCGGAAAAATGAAGATAGCTCGCCAGACAGACTAGTCTTTGTTTCCTTACTTACTATAAGTGAACAAAGACAAGGGGGCAGGGATAGGTCGAGCTAATCTCAAATACGATCGAACAAAGAGGAACCATACTCGATCGGCGTCGCTCAAAAACATGCAGGGCGATCGAGGTTGTCCGACGAAAATTACAAGTAAGAATTCCAATTCAAAACATGCCAACACTTTCAACACTCAGACGATCGGCCAAACGAACAAAAAGTCGAAAGCAAATATACACGTAATCGTAAAAATTGCACGCAAACAGTCAAAGGCGATCGCATGTAATACATCACGCAGAATGAAAAAAGGAGTATTTTATTCATAAACACAAGCTTCATACATTTCGAGGCCCGAAGGCATTACAACAAAAAGTACAAGTAACGGAGGAAAAATAAAAATGCCCCTCAAGGCCCCGCCTGCTGGTCTTCGCCCTCGGGTTGCGGATCAGCTTGGGCACCCCCATCGGCCTCGGGATGAATGAGTTTGCCGGTATACCAACTCAAGTCGATCCCGAGGTCGACAAGGTCAAGGATCGGCAGAGAGAATTCTGGATGCAGAGGATGCTTGAGGACATAGGATCTGAAGCTATCCATCAGGGGACCGATCTCGACCCCTGCCTTTTTGGCGGCTCGAACAGCATCGGCATAGGCCAAGTAGTAAGCAAACTCGCCGACGTGCTCGACGTTAAGGTAGGGATCGACCTCGATCGCCTTCAGCTGCCCCTTCAGATCCGCCGCCGTCTTCTCGACCTCCGCCATTTCGGCCGCCTTGGCAATATTCTCGCCCCTGGCTTTCTCCAGCTCTCTCTTCGCTGCCTCCAGCTCACCACTGAGCCGATCCACCGCAGCCTTCAGCCCGGTCGCCTCCTCCTGCGAAGCCTCGAGCTTCTGGCGAGTTTCCTTCTCCTTATTACATGACCGATCGGCAGCCTCCTTGGAGCGGCTCAGCTCCTGCCCGGTCGATCCACGTCACCTTAGCCCGTTTGGCGGTCTCCTCATACTCTTTCTCCATGGGCGGATCCGGTTGGCATCCTCGATATTTCTATTCCGGGCGGTCTCGAGTTCGCGATGGAGATGAGCGGTGGAGGGTCGCCTCAAAATCCCGGCGGCTTGGATGGCCATCGTCGCCGTCGAAGAGCTGTGGCAACGGCCGCCGCATGGCGTCTCGGATCGCCGACGAGCGATCGCATCAAGGTCGGTCGTCAAGCCTTGGGCGGAGAAGTGATTGCCTGGCGAACGTAGCGTGGATTTCGAGAGAACCTTGCGGAGCCTTGCTCGGCAGAAAGTCGGCACCATGGGGGCGACGTCCGGTCGGCGAGACAGACCTGCAGCGCAAACCAAGGAAATCAAGGAGTTAGCCCACACCATGCTCGAATGCCTAACTCGAAAATTTTTGACCCACTCTTACCTATTGACCACTCGGGGTCGCGTCCGAAAAGGCTTGCCCCGTGATGTTTCCGCATCGGCGATCGCCACCTTCTTCGCCGAGCCGCCGGATGATCGGGGCCGAGACCGTGGGCTTGGGGCCAGATCGCTCCATCATCGGGATGGCGGAAATCGGAGCCGCAGCGACCGGAGTCTCAAGAATCGATTCGTCCGCCTCAGAGATCGACGGGGACTCCTCCGACCTCCGCTTCTTGCGGCGTTTGAGCTGTTCCTCTCCTCGACCACCGGCTTGGCGACAGGCGCCTCGGCGGGTCTCTTCACCGGGCAGGGTGAGACGTCGTCGCAGAACGCGACACATGCCTTGCCCAACTTAAGGCGACCAAGAACTCCCATGTCCGACATAGCTATCTCTGGCGGAGGTTCGGCAATTCGGGGAAAATAAGCCTCTGTCAAGGAAAAGATACAAACAAGTTAGACAAAACAAAACGACCTCTTGGAGACGATCGTCAAAGAAAGGAAGCACCACTTAGACTCATACCTTGAACTTTCAAGTGACGGGGATAGCAAAACAAACGAGCCCCCAACCGATGAGCTTCGGTACCAAGCGATCGAACGTCAATAAAGGAGTTCGGCAAGGCACGGATCCGCTCCCAAACGATCAAGAAATCAAATGGGAGGTCGCTGATCGCTGGAACGAAAGGTCCTGCAAAAATAAAACAAAATTAGATCAGTCCAAGACAAGCTCAATCAAGGGGAGAGTTTAAATCTTTACTCGGATTCCTCTCCCGGAAAATGGTGGGAATCTCCAACTCCTCATTCGGCATATCACTCGACGCCGATCGCCATGCCCCGCCGACCCAACACCATTTAGCCAGATCGCCCTTGGTCTTATTCGGCACGCCGAGGACCACTCTCAGTCGGCCACTGGATATGATGGCCGCCGATTGACCCTTCTGCGCAACCAATTTAAACAAATAATTCATCTCCGGTAGCAGAAGGTGGCGGAATAACCGGTGACCGCCAAACAAGGTCGGCGTGAGATGATCTGCACAAGCATTCGGCGTCGATTGAAGGCGCCAAATTCCGAGCGATCGGCAAGTAGGAGACGGCGAAAGGCAACGGGAATCGCAGACCCGCCTCCATGATCATCTCGCTGACGGCGACCATATCCTTGGGCGGTTGGTCGGCGCGCTCATTCTCCAAAGGCACGTGAAGGGAAACGTCAGAGGGGATGTGATATTTGGCCCTCCAGCGACTCAGGTCCTTCTTGGTCGCCGTACTCGGATCGCCGAGAGTCCACGGAGACGGGACGGCGGCCTGAAAGACCGTCCGATTCACATGTTCGTAAGGGTGAGCGGCGGTGTAGGCCTCGAAATCGAATTCCGGGCAAGGTCCAGCGATCGATTCCATCATCTGAGCAAAAGCCACATAGGCGGGGCCGAATCTGCTCTCTCTTTCCCAGGCCTCCCGCACCAAATCGTCTTCATCCACCGGCGAGCCCCCTGCTCGCCGTCGCCGCCGTCCTCGCCACCTCGGCCTCGTTGAAAAGTTTTTCGAGTTCTTCGGTGCAATCCCCGCTCGAATAGCTTCAGCGGCCGTCTCCATATCCACTCTAACGGGAACCTCCTCCCGTTCAGGCAACGCGGCGGCAGCAGAAGAGCTTCTGGTCTCGAAGGTTTTCGATCCTCCCGACATATTAGAAAGCAAAGAGAGGGAGAAGGTTAATTTTTTCTTACCTAGAAAAAAGAAGGAGATCGGCACAAAAGCTCCAGAAATTTCTGCAGAAATTCGGCTATGGATACTAAGGGCGCGTAAAAAGTGAAGGAGAAGAAGCCCTCCCCTTTTTATAGATGGGGACGAGGGCCTAAATGCAGTTAGGGGAAACCTCGGGGGCTGAATCGCAACCGTCAAGTGGGGACGCATTAAATGCGTCCCTCGAATCCCGCATACGCGTCTTTTCGAGGGCATGCCAGCCGACAGGTCTGACAAACCGTCGGATTCCCCCAACAACGGCACGACGCGTGTCCCAGCCACTTTTGGAAGGCCCGCCTTCTTTTCCCGCTGCTCCCGACGCGAAAGAAGGTCGTCCATATTTGAATTCAGATCGGCTGGTCGTTTAAACATCGGCGATCGCCAACAGTGCCACCTCACCCCGTGTTTTCAACATCGAAGCGAGCTGGGGGGCAATTGTTGTGCGGCGTTTAAATTCGCCACGATAGGCGATCGGCGACCTCCCAGAAAAGTCAACCATAGAAGACAAACTCCGGACAAACGCCTAGAGTTCGGCATAATGCAGCGATCGTCTTTTGGTAACCAGCGATCGCCTTTTGGTAGCCAGCGATCGTCTTTTGGTAACCAGCGATCGTCTTTTGATACCTGGCGATCGTCTTTGGAGAACGGACCAGAGGCGATCGTCTCATGCCACGTGGGGATCCAGCATCCATCAAAGTCGTCGAAGACCGAATCTTGGACGATGGCCCACCCGCGTATCTTCATAGGATACCGTCAGATAGGATCATTGACCCCAGCCTGTCACCTACCACACCTACCGACAAGGCCGCCGAAAGGTACGAAGTGGGCCCTCCTCAGACAGCGACTTGCAACACGTGCTGGCTTCCCATTGGTTCACCCGGCTGGCCTCCAACTGCGACCTCGGACCTCAAGGGAACAGGCCCACATGACGGGACGATCGGCCGTTTATTTTAATATAGAAAACGGCGATCGCCCGCGATCGCCTGAGGGATCCCAACTACCTTGTCCCCTATAAATAGAAGACTCATTGTTGCAGCCGAAGGGAGAAGACATACACTGCGAATTAAGTGCAAAAACACACACCAAAGAGAGAATAAAAGGCTCCTTTGGCAAACACTAACACATTCATAGTGATATTCATACACATTCATCATATATCCCAAGCAAGAACTCACAGATTCATCTATCTGGTTCTTCCGGCAATCTACGCGCTCTAACTAGAAGTCTTTACACTCCTTGTATTAGATTCTAACATTAATACTTGTACTCGACAGTATATTTATTAATAACATCTCTCGAGAGCATTCAAGCCCGGGATTAACAACCCCGGCAAATCTTGTGTTATCTATTTTCTCACGGAAGTGTTCTCGCATTTGTTTGTTACTCGATCATTCCAGCAATACTATCTCCGGATAATATTTTGGGTAACAACACATCCAAAGGCAGAATGAAACGGTACGATAATGATAATGATACGAGATGCTCACAAACCAATGTAAGAACCGAGCATTCGTGAAATACTATGCCCACGACATACTATTAATACCAATTCGACAGGTTAGAATGTAAATGCCCAACGACGAATCATAATTATAGAACACCACAATGAATTATACGAATCTGAACTAAATCGGAACTGAAAAAATATGAATCACAATGCCCGAAGGCTCCAACGGAAATACCAAGAAATCACAACGGCCTAAAATCCACTCAGCTGAAGCTGTCAATTATCACAATCACCTGAAAGTCAAAACATCCCGAAGCTGTATCAATGAGGGCCGAAGCCACGGCACGAAGCCGTATCACAATGAGACCATCTGATGGCCGTGACCTACTGAACTGTAGGTGTTGGGAAACCAACCGCGAAGGTTCAAGCCCCAAACTTACCCATGATGAAATCATGAACATGACCGTGACCTACTGAGCTGTAGGTGTTGGGAAACCAACCGCGAAGGTTCAAGCCCCAAACTTACCCATAATGAGATCACCCAGTTGTTAGGAATATGCCCTCGAATGCCACTCAGGGGATGAGAGAGTAAGGGCATTATACTTGTAATTATGGAATAATTAATAAAAAGGCAATACGATTCATTCACTGTTTATTGTATTTCAATTGCATTCTTGACTTGGTAAACATTGAAGTGAAGTCCATGTAAATAAATCGAACATTCCATTCTCGTTATGGGATAAGAGAAAATGTACTGGAAGTGTTTAAATTTTATTTACGTAAATTGTTCGCAAGTCAATAAACTTAAAATGGGCATTAAGTTTTAATATGACTTGTATAACTGATGCTAGGATGTGTGCACGTCTTGATAGCATAGTTATAAGTATATTGGTGGGGCCAATATACTCGAACACGACTCATACTCGATTCAGTCACACGGTATTCACTCTCGGAGAGTCGATGACGAATCGAAAGGTTGTGATAGTATACGTGGACCTTTGACTTGAGGGTTCAGTAGAAGATGTGCCTGTGACGTTTAGTTTGTCATTAGAGTAGTTAGACTCATTTGCTTAATTGTTGAGTCGACCTCGAAGTGCGGACTATACGGGCAGGTAGCAGTCTTTACTGTACGCCAAGAAAGGATTCTATCTCCTGTTAGTGAGCAGGCGAATGTCCTATACGGTTAATGGCAAATAAGATCATAAGTCTTTGGCCAAAGCATTCTGATATAGTCGTATTAGATACACTATTAATCAGTCGGTCTTGATTTGCATTAACACATGTATAGAGTTTAGTCAACAGTAGGGTTTGACTTTACCGTGACCCGAAGACTTGACCGGGACATCTGATGAAGGGTCTATACGTATATAGTATTCACGACATAATGGTTATGGAATGATCCCTTCATTCGTTCTCAGTCGGGGTTTACAGTGCGGCCCGCTAGGCTGGCTAAGTGCTGCCCGCACTCATTGGTTCCTCCCAATGCCGGCTGAGACGGACCTACGGAGTCGCGCATCAGGAGCGTTGACGGATAAATGTGAATTTATTATCTCTCTATTAATATTAGATATTGGATATCTAATTATGATTTATTGGATAAATCAAATATCGGTCTTATGAATTTAAATTAAGTTACCGGGTAATTAATTTATTTCATAACTTATATTTCTTAGAGAAATATATATTTGTATTTGATATAATTAATTAATTAGATTAATTAATTAATATAAATACATTGATGATTAAAAGGAGTGTATTTAACGGAGTCGTTTGATTTAACGTCAGTACACGAGCCGAGTGGCTCGGCTCGTTTTCTAGGAAACTTCCTTGTGGCCACCCACTCCTCATGGCATGGCATGATCTTGCATGTGTGTGGGAACTCACTTAGAGTTGAGATTCCCACATAATTGTGAATGATAGTTGTAAAGGAATAATTATTCCTTTATAATATATATATCATTACATTATAAATGATAAGAAGAGATAACTACAAACAACTCATACTCATTCATGTGAGCTGCTGCCGTGAGTTTTTTTAGTGAGGAGAGAGAGAAAAATTTTCCTTCTTCATTTTGTTCATCTTTGAGGTGAAAAGAAGTAAGAAAAATTAAGAGAGAAAAAATTCCTACAACACTTCCTAGCCGTGTTCTTCATAGAACGGAGTATTGTAGATTTTTCCGGGCAACTTCCGACGCGTGTGAAGTAGAGGCTTCGAATTTTCGGTGCTTGGAACGAAGGGATTTCGTGTTCGGGACGGGATCGTGATCATCGTCTACACTTTACGAAGATTTATTTCAAAGGCTTCAAGGGTATGAATCTTTATCTTTGTATTTTTCTTTTTGTATATACGTTACTTGATCGATCCTGTTTGGGATTCGTATTTTTTCCGCTGCGTATTTCGTTTTATTTTCGGAATCCCAACAGTGGTATCGGAGCGAGGTCAATGTTTCCGTATATACGATTATTTGTGCATTTTGAATGCTTTTGGATGATGATTATGATTTAGAATCATGTTTGGAATAATTGTAGATTTTAAATTGTTCGTTGTAGCATCACGTTTTTTGAAACGGGCCGAAAAACGAAGAAACGGGGCTGCCGGCAGTGGTGCTGGCAGAACTGCCTGGGCTGCCTGCCCAGGCTGCCGAGCATGCTCGGCCATGATCGGCCATGTCTCGGCCACAGCGGCCGAGAATGATCGGCCAGCCTGCCGAGCAGTGGCTCGGCCAGGCAGCCCTCGGGTTTTTGGCCCGATTTTGAATCGGGCCGCGGGCTGGGCCTAAAACCGGATTATCCGGGACTCCGTTTTAAGTTTATATTTTGTTGTAATTATTTCCCAAAATTTAAATTGGATTTTAATTTGACTAAATTAATATTTGGAATATTTTTTTTTGTTAAGGGAAATAAATTAAACGAAAATATTATTTTGGCCGGATTACTTCGAACGAATTAAAATGACAATTATTAGTATTAATTGGATTAATACCATTAAAATTGAATAGATTAATTTTATATTGATTGGATTAATATATTAATTGATTATTTAATTTTAATGCCACTTTATATTAATTGGATTAATATAGTAGAAATTGAATAGATTAATTTATAGATTAATTAGATTAATTTATATTAAAGATTAATTGTTTAATTTCGTTGCCATTACATGTTGTATGGAATCCTTATGTGATGGTGATATAGCTCGTGGACTTAGTTTTTTGATTTGTTCGGTTCGATTGAGTTGTAAAGGCCGTTTTGAGCCTATTTATATTTACTAGAAAAATTTGTATAGGATGCAATTTTTCAATTATGTAATTATTATTTTGGGTATGAAGAAGACCGAAGACAACCGACCGAGAAGACGAAGAATCGAAGATTTTTTTTTTTATTGGGGTCAATCAAGAATTATATGCGAGATTAGATACTAAAGAAGGGGAAAAAGATATCTATAAACTTGCTCGAATGAGAGAGAAGAAGACGCGAGATATTGGAAATGTTAAATGTATAAAAGATACTGACCAAAAAGTTTTGGTTCAAGATAAAGAGATAAAAGAGAGATGGAGGTCATACTTTGATACCCTATTCAATTGCCATCAAGAACAAGATATTGGAAATTTAAACATCCCCTCAAGTATGGTTAACCGAGAGTTTAAGAGAAGAATCCAAAAGGGTGAAGTGACAATTGCATTGAAGAAGATGGGGTCAAAGAAAGCAGAAGGACCAGATGGTATACCTATTGAAGTTTGGAGGTGTTTGGGGGAGAGAGGGATCGAATGGGTAACTATGCTTTTCAATAAGATTTGGAGAAGCAATAAGATGCCATCAGCATGGAGGAAAAGTATTCTCGTCCCTTTGTATAAGAACAAAGGTGATGTTCAAGATTGTTCTAATTATCGCGGAATTAAACTAATGAGTCATACCATGAAGTTGTGGGAACGAGTGATTGAACAAAGGATCGTGAAATGTGTGAAGATAACGAGAAAATCAGTTTGGATTTATGCCTGGAAGATCGACCATGGAATCAATTTATATTATCCGTCAGTTGATGGAATATTATCGAGATAAAAAGAAAGATCTGCATATGGTTTTTATTGATTTAGAGAAGGCATATGATAAAGTACCAAGAGAAGTACTTTGGTGGGCCTTAGCAAAGAAGGGTGTATCGCGGAAATATATTGACATTATAAAGGACATGTATGAGGGAGCTAGTACAAGTGTACGTACTAATGTTGTGAGGACAAGAATTCCCTATTACGAGTGGGGTGCATCAAGGATCTGCTCTTAGTCCTTTTCTCTTTGCCATAGTCATGGACGAATTGACAAGAGAAATTCAAAATGACGTTCGGTGGTGTATGATGTTCGCAGATGATATTGTGTTGATTGATGAAACGAAGGTTGGAGTGCAACAGAAATTGGAACTTTGGAGGGATACTTTGAAAGCTCGAGGCTTTAGGCTGAGCAGAAGTAAGGCGAATATATGGAGTGTAGGTTTAGCAGGATAGAGAGGCGGGGATGATCACATTTGATGGGAAAGTTGTTCATGGATCCACTTTCTTTCGGTATCTTGGATCTATTATCCAAAAGGATGGAGAGCTAGATGGCGATGTGGCTCACGAATAAAGGCGGGGTGGTTGAAGTGGAAGAGTGCCACAGGGGTTTTATGTGATCCGGCATGCCTCATAGATTAAAGGGTAAATTTTACCGCACGGCAATTAGGCTGCTTGTTGTTATATATGGCACCGAGTGTTGGGGTCAGAAAAGCAGTGTCACGTTCAAAAGATGAATGTGGCGTAGATGCATATGCTACGATGGATGTGTGGTCATACAAAAAAGGATCGGCTCAGAAATGAGGTGATCAGAGAGAAGGTAAGAGTTGCGTCTATAGAAGACAAGATGATGGAGAATCGATTACGATGGTTTGGTCATGTGAGAAGAAGACCTATTGATGCCCCAGTGAGGAGGCTAGAAAGTTGGGGAGCAAGTAATGTTGTGAAAGGTAGAGGAAGACCCAAGAAAACTTGGATAAAGATGATTGAAAATGATATGCGGTTTCTTGGAATTGGAGAAAGTATGGCGATGGAGAGGCAAATGTGGCGGGAAAGAATACGGATGGTGGATGGAGTCTGATTCTTTTTTTTTTTTTTTTAATTCCTATTTTCTTTTATTTCATGTTATCTTTTTTTTTTTTTTCTTTTTTTTCTTTTTTTTTTTTCACTCTCTTTTTTTATTTGCTTTTTTCTCTACTTTTTCCCTCTTTTTTCCTTTTATGTTATTTATGTAACGATTATTGACGGTTTCAAAGTTTGATTCATGTTAGCTGACCCCAAATCATTTTGGGACTAAGGCTTAGATGTTGTTGTTGTTGTTGGGTCATTCGTTTGGCCCAGTACTTAGGAATTAGGTCCATGAGCTATATGTTGGTAGTAACTAGGTTACTGTTTTCTGTTTTTCATTTTGAATGATTGACAAACCAACAAACGCGCGTATAATTGAATTAATGTGCAAAGTGTAACATTAATCGCGAAATTCTCCCGACTACAAACAGACTAAGTTTGAAAAAGGTTACGAGGTTTCCTACCCTCCATCAAACTCGTAGAAAATTGATACCCGAGCTGGTGTGCTATGCTTCCGAGTTATCGGGGTAGTACATTTGGTAGAGGTTGAAAAATTCTTGAGTGCATTAGATGCCTTCCGTTGGTGATAAATTTCGCCCCTAGAAACCTGATAGGTTGCCGGGTGAGATTCAATAGTCAAACTGATAGACGTTGATGGTCAACAACTTAGATAGTCTGGATTGCCAAGAAACCTGATAGGTTGAGGGCATGAAGACTAGGGGTAAAAGAAGATCAAATCATCCGTTAGACGGGTTGGTGTTAGATACCACTTTACAGAAATTAATTGGCAAGAAACCTGATAGGTTGCGTCTGTTAAAATTTGTAAAGAACTTGATCACCACTAAGAAGTCGATCTAACCATGATTTCCGGATTATAACATGGGAGTGTATAATTCCGATAAAATTAGTGGGAGACGAGACAAGAATTATACAAGCCCTTAAGTTCTATACTCGGTCATAATTAAACAAGTCACTAATTTAATCTTGTCTAACTCTTTGCAGAAAACGAAATTGAATCTCTCTAAAATGGCTAAAAACCCACTTGCAATACTACTTGAAAAGAATCTCCTAACTGGCCCTAACTTTGTTGACTGGTTGCGGAATCTGATGATTGTACTCAGTATGGAGTCTCTGGGATACGTCTTGGAGGCGGACATTCCACCGACTCCAATCCGGACTAGGGGTAATCAGGAAGACATTGACGTCCATGAAAAATGGGTCAAGGATGATGTGCTAGTCCGTGGTTTTATGATGGGCTCAATGACTAATGAGCTGCAGAGAGCGCACGAGAAAATGACTTCTTCTAGGCAGATTCTCGCACACTTGACCGAACTTTATGGAGAGCACAGTGGGAGGCTAGATATGAGATATCAAAGCGGTTGTTCGGTCTAGGATGAAAGAAGGGGAGAAAGTGGGAGACCACGTCCTCAAGATGATCTCTATGATTGAGAGGCTCGAGGTGCTCAACTTTAATATGGATTTATCCCTTCAAATTGATCTCATCCTTCAATCTCTACGACTCTTTCACGCGGTTTGTAATGAATTTCAACCGTAATGAAATTACATGCACATTAGCCGGGCTAATGAATAAGCTGGTGACGGCACGATCTAACATGAAGACTAACCGAGAGAGGTGCTCTTGTGATTTCTTACGGGCCTAAGAGGTCCAAGAACAAGAAGAAAAAGACCTACGAGCGGTCTGACAAACCCAAGAAAGGGTGCAAAAGGAAAGGGCAAGGCCGAAAGGTTCAAAAGGTAGGCGGTCCAAAACCTACGGACAAATGCCTTGAATGCGGTGAGTGGGCCCTTTGGCGAAGGACTTGTCCCAAGATTAATGGCGCATCAGTACGGAACTTTTTGTTTTTGAAACTAATTGTTCCGCTCTGTATATTACGCTTCATGGATTACGGATTCGGTGCCACTTCTCACATTTGTACTACGAATCGGGATCCGGAACGAAGTAGAAAACTTGAAGTCGGGAAATAATGATCACCGTTGGAAGCGGACAAAGTGTCGAGGCAACCGATATTGGATCAATCCTTCGGGTTTAGAATCTGGTTTTATTTTGACATTAGATGAAGTACTTGTTTTGCCCGAGGGCATAAAAACATTATCCATTCCAGTCTTGGACCGGAAAGGATTTTGTTTCTTCATTGGCAATGGCGGTTGTAAAATTTATTTTGAAATAAATTGGTTGGAGCAGCTACATTGTTGAATGGTTTATATCATCCGAACATGCAAAATAAAGCGGTGAACACTATAACTAGGAAACGTGGTAGGCAAGATACTAATCAAGCTCTTAAATGGCACCTTAGACTTGGTCATGTTGGTCGACCAAGGTTCGAAAATGGAGAAAGATGGACTTTTAAGTCCATTAGGTGTAGAACCCTATCCAACTTGTGAATCTTGCCTTAGAGGCAAAATGACTAAGTTCCCCTTCACAGGACTTTTGAAAGAGTGCCGATAAACTTGGATTGGTGCATACCGATGTTTGTGGTGCTTTAGAAGTAGCCCGAGATGGATATCAATATTTCATAACGTTCGAGATGATCATACTAGGTATGGGATTGTGTACTTAATGAAACATAAATCAAGCCTTTGCTAAATTCAAACAATTTAAGGCCCTAGTTGAAAAACAAACTGGATGTCATATCAAAGCACTTGGTCGGATGAGGTGGCGAATATATGAGCACCGAGTTTGATGAGTTCCTTAAGGAACATGGAATAGTTTCACAATTCACGCCTCCAGAACCCCACGGTTAAATGGTGTTTCGAAAGGAGAAATCGGACTTTGTTGGACATGGTTCGCTCCATGTTAAATTACACTGATTTACCTATTTACCTGTGGGGGTATGCCTTACTAACCGCTGCCTATATCCTAAATAGATGTCCTTCCAAATCTGTTCCTATCACTCCGCATGAGATGTGGAAGGGTAAGAAACCAAGCCTTAATCACATAAGGATCTGGGGATGTCCAGCCTATGTCAAAAAGGCTAAGGTGGACAAATTGGAAGCGAGGTCCATAAAAGGACGTTACATAGGATACCCAGAGGACTCGATGGGTTATCTATTCTACATGCCAGAAGACCATAGGGTCGTTGTGGCATTACAAGCGCACTTCCTTGAGGATGAATTCATTCAGGAAGGTGGGTCGGGTAGAAATATCTCTTTGGAAGAGCATAATGAAAGTCCTAAGGAGACATCTGATCAGGGATCAAGAACCAAACCTATTGTAACACAGCCTCCATTTCGAAGGTCTGATAGGGTATCTCACTTACCTGAGAGGTATGGCTATACACATGTCGAGGAACCGGTATCCGACACACGATAGCGATGAAAACGACCCTGTCACCTATGACCAAGCGATAGTAGATGTAGACTCCGATAAATGGCAAGAAGCAATGGAAGCTGAGATAGACTCGATGCATACCAATCAGGTCTGGACTCTAGTAGATCTTCCAACTGGCATGAGGACTATTAGAAATAAATGGATCTATAAGAGAAAGGCGATGGGGATGGCAAGGTTGATGCCTATAAGGCCGGGCTTGTGGCAAAGGGTTATACCCGAAGGAAGGAATCGATTATCATGATACCTTCTCACCCGTAGCTATGATAAAGTCGATTCGTATGATGCTTGCCATTCGCCTATTATGATTATGAAATATGGCAAATGGACGTCAAAACGGCTTTTCTAAATGGATACCTCGAGGAGAAAATCTATATGGAGCGACTAAGGGTTTTGTGTCCAAAGATAATATTCATAAAGTGTGTAAGCCGCAACGAGCCATTTATGGTCTCAAGCAAGCTTCTCGGAGTTGGAACCTTCAATTTGACGGCGATCAAGGACTTTGACTTCGTGCGAAATGAGGAGGAACCGTGTGTTTACAAAAGGTCGATGGGAGCAACATTGTGTTCTTAGTACTATATGTAGATGATATTCTACTTATAGGAAATAACATAGCAATGCTCGGCCTTTGTGAAAGCTTGGCTTTCTAAAGCGTTCTCCATGAAAGACTTGGGAGAAGCTTCTATATTCTAGGGATACGTCTTTACGAGAGATAGACCGCGAAGAATGATAGGACTTTCCCAAGCCCTTTATATCGATAAAATCTGAGAAGATTCAAGATGGATGAATCTAAAGAGGGTTCCTTCCCATGCGACATGGAATTCATCTCACCACGAAAATGTGTCCTCAAAGTGAGGAAGACAAGAGAGAGATGAGTAAGGTACCCTATGCCTCGGCGATGGGTAGCCTCATGTACGCTATGTTGTGTACGAGACCGAGACTTAGCCTACGCTGTGAGTATGGTAAGTCGATTTCAAGCAAACCGGAAGGGAACATTGGTGCCGTAAAGAACATTCTTAAGTACTTAAGAAGAACTAGAGATTTAGTTCTTACTTATGGTGGTGGAGAAGCGAAGGTGATTGGATTCACCGATTCGATTTTCAAGGAGACAATGACGACTCTAAGTCGACATCGGGTATTTATTTACTCTCAATGGAGGAGCGGTATCTTGGAGAAGCTCCAAGCAAACCGCTCTGCAGATTCCACACCAGCGAGTATCAAGCTGCCTCGGAGGCTAGCAAAGAAGCATTTTGGATGCGAAGTTTATACAAGAACTTCAAGTGGTGCCTAACGGAGTTGCCTATATCACTATTCTGTGATAATGATGGAGTATCGCCCAAGCCAAGGGCCGAGGGCTCACCACAACACCAAGCATATAGAGAGAAAGTACCACATCGTTCGAGATGGTGGAAAAAGGATATGTTTCATTGGAAAGAGTAGACTCGGAAGACAATGTCTCGACCCCGACTAAGCCATTATCTCAGCCGTCTTAGAAAGACATCTGAAGAACATGGGTATTGGATACCATGATGTGTGGCATTGAGTGCAAGTGGGAGATTGTTAGGAATATGCCCTCGAATGCCACTCAGGGGATGAGAGAGTAAGGGCATTATACTTGTAATTATGGAATAATTAATAAAAAGGCAATACGATTCATTCACTGTTTATTGTATTTCAATTGCATTCTTGACTTGGTAAACATTGAAGTGAAGTCCATGTAAATAAATCGAACATTCCATTCTCGTTATGGGATAAGAGAAAATGTACTGGAAGTGTTTAAATTTTATTTACGTAAATTGTTCGCAAGTCAATAAACTTAAAATGGGCATTAAGTTTTAATATGACTTGTATAACTGATGCTAGGATGTGTGCACGTCTTGATAGCATAGTTATAAGTATATTGGTGGGGCCAATATACTCGAACACGACTCATACTCGATTCAGTCACACGGTATTCACTCTCGGAGAGTCGATGACGAATCGAAAGGTTGTGATAGTATACGTGGACCTTTGACTTGAGGGTTCAGTAGAAGATGTGCCTGTGACGTTTAGTTTGTCATTAGAGTAGTTAGACTCATTTGCTTAATTGCTGAGTCGACCTCGAAGTGCGGACTATACGGGCAGGTAGCGCCTTTACTGTACGCCAAGAAAGGATTCTATCTCCTGTTAGTGAGCAGGCGAATGTCCTATACGGTTAATGGCAAATAAGATCATTAGTCTTTGGCCAAAGCATTATGATATAGTCGTACTAGATACACTATTAATCAGTCGGTCTTCATTTGCATTAACACATGTATAGAGTCTAGTCAACATGATGAGGTTTGACTTTACCGTGACCGAAGACTTGACCGACATCGATGAAGGGTCTATACGTATATAGTATTCACGACATAATGGTTATGGAATGATCCCTTCATTCGTTCTCGATCGGGGTTTCTGATGCGGCCCGCTAAGTGGCTAAGTCTTTGCCGCACTCATTAGTTCCTCCCAATGCCGGGTGAGACGGACCTCTGAGTCGCGCATCAGGAGCGTTGACGGATAAATGTGAATTTATTATCTCTCTATTAATATTAGATATTGGATATCTAATTATGATTTATTGGATAAATCAAATATCGGTCTTATGAATTTAAATTAAGTTACCGGGTAATTAATTTATTTCATAACTTATATTTCTTAGAGAAATATATATTTGTATTTGATATAATTAATTAATTAGATTAATTAATTAATATAAATACATTGATGATTAAAAGGAGTGTATTTAACGAAGTCGTTTGTGAGCGTCCAGTACGAGCCGAGTGGCTCGACTCGTTTTCTAGGAAACTTCCTTGTGGCCACCCACTCCTCATGGCATGGCATGATCTTGCATGTGTGTGGGAACTCACTTAGAGTTGAGATTCCCACATAATTGTGAATGATAGTTGTAAAGGAATAATTATTCCTTTATAATATATATATCATTACATTATAAATGATAAGAAGAGATAACTACAAACAACTCATACTCATTCATGTGAGTCTGCCGTGAGTTTTTTTAGTGAGGAGAGAGAGAAAAATTTTCCTTCTTCATTTTGTTCATCTTTGAGGTGAAAAGAAGTAAGAAAAATTAAGAGAGAAAAAATTCCTACAACACTTCCTAGCCGTGTTCTTCATAGAACGGAGTATTGTAGATTTTTCCGGGCAACTTCCGACGCGTGTGAAGTAGAGGCTTCGAATTTTCGGTGCTTGGAACGAAGGGATTTCGTGTTCGGGACGGGATCGTGATCATCGTCTACACTTTACGAAGATTTATTTCAAAGGCTTCAAGGGTATGAATCTTTATCTTTGTATTTTTTTTTTGTATATACGTTACTTGATCGATCCTGTTTGGGATTCGTATTTTTTCCGCTGCGTATTTCATTTTATTTTCGGAATCCCAACACCAGTGACCGTGACCTGCTGAATTGCAGGTGCTGGGAAACCAACCGCGAAGGTTCAAGCCCAAGACTTACCCATAATGAGATAATCAACATGACCATGACCTACCGAGGTGTAGGTGTTGGGAAACCAACCGCGAAGGTTCAAGCCCCAAACTTACTCGTAGTAAGATCATAAGCACAATTAACCACAAACGGCAACGATTCAAAGATGGCCAGATTCACAAGGATGATAGTGTGCTGCCTTGAGTCGGCCAACACGACAACAGAAATTCACAGATGGGCACCGTCCTCAACAGTCCCAATTCAATACCTCGATTACCTTAGAATAGCCAACCGATCACAATGATGCAGCGGATGATTCAATACCTCGATTGCCTTAGAATGGCCAATCGATCACAATGATGCAGTGGATGATTTAATACCTCGATTGCCTTAGAACGGCCAATCGATAACAATAATATAATGAATGATTGAACACATCGATCGCCTTGAAACAGCCAACCGATAACAATGATACAATGAATGATTGAACACCTCGATTGCCTTAGAACAGCCAATCGATAACAATGATACAATGAATGCCTCGGCACCTTTAATCGGTTACCGACGACGAAGACGAGAACGAATACGACAATGCCTTCAATAGGCCAATACAACATGAATGATAGGACGCCAACGTTAATAACAATGATTACGACAATGTCTTAGATCGACATCAATATTAACAACAACAATCGATACATCGATACCGCGAGCCGGCTATCGACAATAACATTAACAACGAGTACACCAATGCCTTGAACTGGCCATTAATGAATAATAATAATAAACAATTGGCATAATTGCCGAAGAGTATCGTATCGAACGATCCCTTTAATATCAACGAATCCATGAAGAGACCAAGTCTCGGAATGGTACAACACATTCATACACATATATGATAACATTAATCTCATTGACTAGTACAAGTATAAAACTTGCCTCAAACCGACGGCGAGAAAGTCCTTCCACGAACAACGTCCTTGAAGTGATTATTGGTCCTCAAAATAACCTTGAATAACACAATTACCAATGATTCACTTAATATACGAATCAAGCATGATCACAACCAACTCAAAAGTCGATACAACAATACCCAAACTCATTGAAGCAATTCAACAAACACGTTGTAGACAACCTCCAATTGTTTACAACCTCCAAACCTCCAATGAATGATTCAATCCAACAAAACATCTTATATACAATCAATATTCTCATAGGAATACACAATTTTAGGTTACGACAACATCAAATTGAAACCCCCAAATTCCAAAATCAACATTCGAAATGTTCTTGAATAATCCAAATTAATCCGATGATAATCCATAACAATTCATAATCACAAGTATATCACTTCATATATCATGATTATAACATCCAAAACATTATATCCCTCAAAATCGAAAATCCAAGATGTTGAAGAATTTACCTTTGAAGATCCAAACACTTCGATCCAGTGAATTCGTGTTTAAATGACTATCCAAGCTTCCCAATCAAAGATGTATGCTTAGAACACTACTACACAAGTGTTGTGATGAAGAAAATCTCTCCCAAGAACTCTCCCTCTCGGCCAAAAGTGAAGAAATGAAGAAATGAAGATGAAAGATCCGTCCCGGCCATTATATACTGCGCATAGTTATGGCCGTAACTCGGCCACCTTATGGCCGTAACACTCCAAGGTCAATGGCCTTACGTCCGTAACATCATATTCTTGCAGGTGTAACTTTGCTTCGTCCAAAAGTCTGCTGATAGAGATACGGCCGTAACCGCAACTGCCTTACGGGCGTAACTCGACTCATACGGCCGTACTCGACAAATTCTTACGGGCGTATGAAGCCTACGTCGAAACTGACCGGACACACTGCTCGATCGTACGACCGTAACCATCCAAGCCTTACGGTCGTACCTGCCTCAACTTACGGTCGTATGCCGCAATCCTTACGGCCTTAAGTCCTCTTCATCCGACATGACCTGAAAACAACGAACGTATGTTACGTCCGTAATGCAAGCATGTTACGGCCGTAACTCGCTGTTGGACGTCAACAAAACGACAACTCCATCTAATCGACATAAATCGCTAAATGATCCGACATACCATACTTGTATGAATATAATTAAGTCCAATCATACGCAATAATGATACTCCCTACACAAGGCTACCAATCACGATGATGATGAAAATATTCTCGTCTCGATCTCAAATAGTGATGAATGACGAACAACAACTGATACATGATTCTAAAGTACGCTGAACGGTGAACACAAATGAATGAATATGAATGGTGAATGCTTATTACTGAGTGTAAAATTTCTGAGTGGCAATTACTGAATGATAATTAATGAATTCACAACCAGGTATTACAATATATAATTATAATATTTAAAATTTTTCCTTATTTGTTAGATTATATTACATCTATATGTTAATTATTGATGTAATTTTATTTTTTTATGGGACTTTGTGATTACTTTGTAGTATCTCATATCAATAATAATATTATTTATGATTTTTATAAGAAAGTAGTACTGATAAATGATATGATGATCAAATAAAAATATTTGTATGTTTGTCTTTTGATTGTAGTAGTGTAGTAAATAATGTAATTATCAAATAAAAATAATTGTACATTTATTTATCTGATTGTGATAGTATAGTGAATAATATAATAATTAAGGATCGAAAAATATTTCTATATTTATTCAGAAATAATATTCCAAAAAAAAAAAAGAATTGAGGCCCGCGGGACGGGCCGAGCCCGCCCGTTTGCCAGGTCTACCATGTGTCAAGCAACCTCAAGATTCAAACAACATTTCTTTAATTCATCATCTTTCAATTTGACCAACTATGACGCATCAAACAAGAACCCAAATATAGACTCAAAATATTTCATCTGTTCAAATCTACTTCTTAACTGAGAAAGTGCCATATCCACTAAAACTAGAAAATAATCGGTCCTAAATGATTCTTGTGCAGATTGTTGTTCTCTTTCACTATTTGGGATCTCATCAAAATGTTTTTTTTCTACAAGCATAATATTTTAGAGGAAATTCGGGTTCAACTCCAATGTTTTCTATAATTTCTTTAGCCTCAATAATAGCTAAGTCAAATCCATTGTCCCTATATTTTTCAAATAAACAACCAATCCTTCTATGTTTTTTACCGCAATATCTAGAAGCATATCTTTTGATTGTAATTTTTTACTAACCAAGTTGATTCGATATAAAATTTCATGCCAAATGACCAAACTTAAAACAAATTCAAAACTTGAAAGTTCACCATTTATAAAAGATTCAACATCTCTACTCACTTTTCCATCTTCACATACGTTGGCTAATTTTATTAAAGTATCTTTTATTTGGCCAAGTTGAGATTTTATTGCTCTGAAGATTTCAACATGACTTTCCCAACGAGTAGCACATAAAGACTTTAAAGTCAAATCATCAACATATTCAAGTAAAATGCTCCGCCGTTTTGTAGAATTAGAGAATACAGTATAAATCGTTTGACATGTACCAAAAAAAGTTTTTGCTTTGTGACGAGAGTTTGCCATATCACACAAAACTAAATTAAGACAGTGGCATCCACATGGCATGTAAAAATCTCTAGGATTTATATCAAGTAATCTTCTTTGAACACCTTGATGCTTTCCTTTCATATTAGCTCCATTATCATAACCCTGTCCTCGTATGCAATCAATATCCAAATTAAGAGATTTGAAAACACCTTGTAGCACATCAAAGATACCTTTACCGGATGTATCTTCTACAACCAAAAACTCTAAAAAAAACTCTTCTACTTAATAGGAACACTCAAGACATCAACACATCTTACAATCAAAGTCATTTGTTCTTTATGACTTGCATCAGGAGTACAATCAAGAATGACAGAAAAATATTTTGCCTCTTTGATTTTTGAACTAATTGCACATTTTACATTGGATGCCAACATTTCAATCAACTCATTTTGAATTTTATGACTAAGATAATGATAATGAGTTTCTTTTTCTTTAATCATATGAAAATGGTGTTGCATGATGGGATCAAACTCAGCAATTATTTGAAGAACACCTAAAAAGTTAACATTTGTGTAATATCCGCCATTTTTATAATATAATATTATTATTTATAATAATATTAATAATGCGTTTCATTTTATTTAATCTCATTTTATTACCGAGTGAGTAATTGTTGTACAATTACTTTCACTACACATACAAGTCAAATTCATGTAATTTCATTTAATAAGATCATAGACATTTTCATGATATCTCATACGTTCTAACCTCGAGTCGATTTCTCAATTTAATTTCAGAAACATTTAATATTAGACATTGTTATTAATATTATAATTATTAAAGGTATTATTATTATTAATATTTATAATAGGGAAAATATTAATATTAACAGTATTAATATTTTTATCTTTATCATTTCTATATCATCATTTATATTATTCTCAATATTATTATTAGTATCGGTATTATTAATATTATTACTACTGTTATTATTATTATTAATATTATCATCATTGTCCCAAATATATTGTAATGACTCAAATTAATAATTAAAGCCCATAATTACCCTAATCCTAATTTTTATATAGCATAAATACATTCTGCAGTACACACAGAAATACATCTGTGTTTCCTGCTGATCGGTCCAGGCTTCCATCCGCCTCCAGTCCCTTTTTCAAATACTGATCTTTCATCCTCATCGAGTTGTTCTCAAAGAATTTCTAGCGAAGGTAAAGATCCGATTCTTTTTCTTTTCTTCCATGTACGTTTTTCTTTGCTTTATATCTATTCTATTGAACATATTCAACAGCAAAAAAAAGAAAGAAAAAGAAATAACTAATCCCAATTCAGATTCACAGACTAAAAGTCTGATTAGAAATCCTTAATCTCATAAATCACATATTCAGACCCGAAACTCGACCCAAAATACTGCCCAAATCTCAAACTCGAACCTGCAAATCACGTCACATACTCCTTCAAACATCTCCATCTCAGAAAACCCATATCCAAAAATTACAAAATCAGAAACCCTTCGACCCTTCCAAACCCGAAAATCCAGATCAAGTCCGACCCTTCAACACGAACCAGATTCGAAGCACCCTCAGCCCAGTTCAGCCCTGAATACGAATCACCAAATCAAAACAAATCCGAGCCCAGTCCGAATCCAACTCGGCTTTCCGACCCAAACCAAACACAGAAACCTTATCCCCAAAATCAAGCCCTCACCTTCTCAACACGGCAATGGCCGCACGCTGCACCGCAGCCTTCGAATTCCAGGACTGTGCGGCCGGAGGTGTGATAAACATCCAAGTTTAAGTCGAGCGCCTCCTTCGAACTTCCGACTACCTCCTCCAGTCCGATTGCAGCAAGTCTTCTAAATCGAGAGGGTCTGTGTGTGTTTCTGTATTTGCAGACTGAGGGAATTTTCGAATCGGAAGCCATCTTGCCGCCGCACCGCGGCCACTTTGCCGGTCGCTTCCTCTTTCCAATTCGTGCGGAGCTCCTTCATGTGTATGTGCAGAATCGTTTCTGCATGAATGTAGGTATTTCGGTGTGTGTTTTGTGCTATTTGAGAAGAAACGTAGAAAGAGAGAGAGGCCGAGGAGAATGTTAGAGAGAGAGAGAGTAGAGGAGGGAGAGAAAGAGTGACGGGGGGAATGGGCTTTTATACCCGCAAATTTGTAAGCTTTTGCAATTTAGTCCTCACTTTTTTCAGCAACTTTCAATTTAACCCCAAAAACTTTTAATTACTTTGATTCTTAACCTCAGTCAACTTTAAAACCTTCAATTCAGTCATATTTTGACCAAGACATTAAAATATTGCCTTTTCAATTAATATTAATAATTAGTCCGATTTTATGCCTATACATTTTAATTTCAGTCAATATATCATAATATTTGTAATGATTAAATTATTATTATATGTAGACATTAACGAGGATTTACGGGCTTAGGACTGTGAGTCGAGTATCTTTATATTCAAGTTCAAGCAGCATTATTTATTCATGTAGGAATTTTCACTATCACTTTAATTGCTTTAATTGGATTGTATATGTGATATTCTATTCATGTTTGAAATTTATGATACACGTTGTAAATCAGGCTCACCTGTCTATGTGTAAGAGGCCATCTTAAGATATATGTCGTGTGGGGACACCTGTACAACCTTAATATTCACATGCGTGCTCGATTCATGTTATATGTGGTATTGTGTGTATGTATTCATATTGAGGAAAATGTTATTGGTAGAATAATCATTTAATGCTTTCCATGAGATTGTATATTACTGTGATATGTGTGATTTCCACGAGCTGAATGAAGCTCACCCCCACCTATATTGATCCCACAGGTTAAACCGAGCTGGATGGATGAAGGAGCGAGCCTAGAGGGCATATGAATGATATTATTAAACGATGTTTTTCTTTACATCTCATGTTTTTGAAAATATATGGGGAAACTTTGATTAGAAATTAACAATTTATAATTTATTCTTTCGCCGCAATTAGTATCTCGTATCCATGATGTATTGTTGCCTTAATTAAAGGCACTTATTTTTAGTCAGTGTAGCGACTCGACTTTATAGGCGAGGATTTAAATATTCTCAAAAGAAATTATTTTTGTCAAAATTTACTTTTTATTTATTTCCCCCTATAATTATCCCTAGAAAGTCGGGGCATTACATAGTGGTATCAGAGCGGGTTTTACCTTTCTGTAGACTTGCGGAAATGTAAAAGTATCATATGCTCTCAGCTTCACCACTTCGTCACTCCGTCCAAGGTACCCAATTTAGTCATTATTAATGCATATATCATTCCATTTTATTTACATGATTGTATATGGATATGTGAATTGTTAGAATGGCTAAACCTGGGATGACGCCACGTAAGTGGGTTCCTGCTGCATTTGACTCGCGTCTTCTGGCACGCAAAGATTTGTGGGATGATCCGAGTTTACCAAAAAATGCACCACACTATGTCATCAACAGGCTGAGCAAGTGGTTGCAGTCTGGGAAATGAGGTTCCGTCACGCAACAGCTGGAACACCTAATGGGGAAGTTACCCGATGATTGGAATTACTGCATCTTCCGGATTTGGGAAGAATCCATCAAGAGATCACCAGAAGAGCGAGAGACTGCAGATGATTTCCAGTTCGTAGCTGGACGTTTATTGGATAGGTACGGTCGAGAGGCGATACCAGCTGCAAATTGGAGTTCCGACTCTACGGATGAAGAAGACTCAGAAGAGGATCCGGAAAAAGACCCTGAGGAGGATCTTGAAGAAGACCACTGAAGAAGATCGTGAAGAAGATCCAGAGGAAGCACCCAAAGAGGAGCTAGAACCAGAGGAAGAGTTGGATGTGGGGCAGATGGGAGACTCGAATGATGCTGAGATGGCTGATAGTGAGTCCAGTAGCAAGGACAAGGAGATGGTCATGGATAAGTACTACCCGAGGGTGTACAAGGCTAATATATAGAGGGAGTTCTTAGACTTGACGCATGGTAGCATAATTGTGACGGATTACGAGAGAAAATTCAACCACATGTGCTGTTTTACACTGCATATGGTTAAGACCGATGGGATGAAGCTGCAGAAGTTTTGTGATGGACTTCGTGACTGGATCCATCACAATCTGCTGGCTATGGGAGGATGTCCTACACCGAGGAAGAGAAAGAGATTGAACCCCAAACCATGTCAAGTATGTTGTCAGTTTCTAACATTCCTGCTATGGTGTTGTTTGATACGGATGCATCTCATCCATTCATCTCTAGGAATCTTTGCAATATGATTGGTTGTAGTAGTAGTAAAGTCCCTACATCTCTGTTAGTTAGCATGCCTGTGGGGGGAGTAGTGCGTGTAGACTTTATAACTAACAATGTGAAGATATAGGTTAACGAGCATAGCTTCTTAGCCGACTTGCACATAGTTGAACTTAGTGATTTTGATGTTATTTTGGGTATGGATTGGTTGGACAAACATAGAGATATAGTTTAATGCTCCGAAAGGAGGGTAACCTTATGTTCGTCTGTTGATGTTAAGACCGTATTCGAGGGAGTAAGACACAGTAGTACCCCGAATTTCAGCCATGAAAGCTGTGAAGATGTTGAAGAAGCATAGTTGCCAAGGATTCCTGGTGAATGTGACGGGGAAAACAACTTCGGAGAAGACGGTAGCTGATGTGCCTATCGTCAAGGAGTATCCAGATGTCTTTCCCGAAGACTTGCCCGGAGTTCCGCCGAGTCGTCAAGTTGAGTTCTCGATTGATTTAGTGCCAGGAGCGGCACCAATATCGAAAGCTCCTTATAGAATGGCGCCCAAGGAATTACAAAATTTGAAAGTGCAACTTCAGGAGCTGCTTGACTCTGGATTTATCCGACCAAGTGTTTCGCCATGGGGTGCGTAGTACTCTTCATGAAGAAAAAGGATGACAGTTTGAGGATATGCATAGACTATTGTGAACTTAATCGACTCACGATAAAGAATAAATACCCACTTCTGAGAATAGAGGACCTATTCAATCACCTTGGAGGATCAGGAGTGTTCTTGAAAATAGATTTGAGATCCGGATATTACCAACTGAGGATTAAGGATGACAATATCCCGAAAGCAGCATTTCGAACTCGATATAGACACTATGAGTTTATAGTGATGCCATTTGGTTTGACTAATGCGCCAGCGGTATTTATGGACCTCATGAACCATGTATTTCAACCTTATTTGGATAAGTTTGTCATTGTCTTCATAGATGACATATTTGTGTATTCAAAGAGCAAGGTTGAACATAAGCAGCATCTTAGAACAGTATTGGGAATACTGCGAAAGGAGAAGTTGTATGCGAAGTTCAATAAGTGTGAATTTTGGCTTAACCTAGTTGCATTTTTGGGACATGTGTCCACTTCTAGAGGAATTGAGATTGACCCGATTAAGGTAGAAGCAGTCAATGATTGGAAAGTACCGAGTAATGCAAATGAAGTTCGCAGCTTCTTGGGATTAGCCAGTTATTATCGAATATTTTTCGAGGGATTTTTGAAGATAGCTGCACCTATGAATAGATTGACTAGGAAGGGAGAAGTTTTCTTATGGAATGAGAAGTGCGAAAAGAGTTTCCAAGAACTTAAGCGAGGGTTGACTGCAGCACCAGTTTTGACGATTCTCGATCCGAAGAGAGAATTCGTCATCTATAGTAATCCATCCAAGCAAGGCTTGGGATATGTATTGATGCAGGAGGGCAAGGTAGTTGCCTATGCTTCGAGATAGTTAAAGCCACACGAGCTGAAGTACCCCTACTCATGATTTGGAATTAGCAGCGGTAGTTCATGCCTTGAAGATTTGGAGACATTACATGTATGGAGGTAAGTGTGAAATTTATATAGACCACAAAAGTCTGAAATATATTTTCACAAAAAAGGAATTGAATATGAGGCAGCACAGATGGCTAGAGTTGGTCAATGACTGTAATACCCGGTTGTAATTCAGTCATTAACATTCAGTAATTATCGTTCAGTAATTGTCACTCAGTAATTTTCACTCATTAATGATTATTTGTCACTCATATGCAATCATTGTATTCACCATTCAGAGTAATTGTATCGTGTATCAACCGTCATTCATCATCAATCTAGTTGGAGAATCATGCTGTGTTTATCACCATTGTCATCTTCATAGTGGGCTGGGTGTGAGGAGTAGCACACGCTACGTACTCTCTTTAGCGCATGCTAATTGAGTTCATGTAGCGCACGCTACCGCTCAACACTAGCACACGCTAAGGTAGTTCAAGCAGGCAGTCCAGAAGGCATTGGACTACAGTTGGGTTGTAAGTAGCGCACGCTACAAATGGTAAGTAGCGCGCGCTAGTAGGTCGGAGTAGCGCACGCTATGCAGTCTGTGTAGCGCGCGCTGAGGTCAGATCAGGCAGAGTCCAGTGGGTACTGGACTGAATTAGATATATTCCTAGCGCACGCTACGAGTATAGATTATCGTACGCTAATCGGGGTCAGTAGCGCACGCTGAATTTTGTGTGTAGCACGCGCTACTGCGAACAGATCAGAGAACAGGAGGTTCTGGACTTCAGTACTGGGCAACAGATAAATTATTAGCGCATGCTAACATTTTGAGTTAACGCACGCTAAGTATATGGTTGTAGTGCACGCTTCAAAAGGTACGTAGCGCACGCTACCATTGTGGACAAAGGGTACTGGACGACCCAGCACACCCATTAGCGCACGCTACGCACAGGGGCTAGCGCACGCTAAACTGGGGTTGCTATAAATAGGACAGTTCACTTTTCTCTTCGTCATTCTTCATTTCTTTTCATTCCTTCGTCGGTTCCGGGCGATTTGGAGCTTCTTGAGAAGTGTTCTTCGAGGTGCAATCATCTATCAACATCTCCAAGCTTATAATTCGGAGTAATCATCATTTCATCATCTCCATCACATCTAATCAAGGTAATAACTTCTTGGATCTAGAATTTTGGATTTTTGGGTTTTTCCTTCCGATTTCTTCGTGTAAGCTTGTATTGTTGTTGGAATATGTTAGATATGGATTATCTACCTTGGATAAATGTATTCATACGGATTTAATGGCATATATTTTGAATTTCATGAATTGTTGAGGTTTGATTCAAGAACATATTAGAGTTGACTTTGATATTTGGCGGTTTTCAATTAGATGTTGTCGTTAACTCTATTTGTGGATTCCTATGGGATTATTGATATCTTTGAAGGTGTTTTGTTGTTTTGGAATACTCATTTTGGAGTTGGTTTCGATATATTCGGGATTGGATATTATCTAAGGATGTATGTTTATTAAGTATTCGTTAGAATGCCTCAATGAGTTTGGATATTGTTGTATCGATGCTTGAGTTGGTTATAATCGTGTTTGATACGTATATTGAGCATTTGTTGGTAATTGTCATTCAAGGTTGCTCGTGCGACCGACATCCCTTTTAGGACGTTGTTCGAGGAAGGACATTCTTCACCGGTGTTGAGTAAGTTAATTCTTACTCGGTTAAAAGGATATTCATTCCTTTCGTTGTTGTTCATTCATAATCATAATTCATTCATAATGTATTAACTGTATTGAGATTTGTAATTGTCAAATAATCACTTCGTTCACGAGGAACGACGGTTCCAATCATTTCATTGAGCTATCATTCATTTCACTATCATTTCATCTCAGTGAGTCGTTCTTGACTTTGTCGGATTGTTATTCATTATTATTCTTCATGGCCATTTCTTGTCCATATGACTTTCTGGGTTCATATTTCGTGGCCGGGTGGGGATGTATGGAATTTTTAGTCGGGCACGTGTTGGTCATGTGTTGGGTTCACTGACACATTGGACTGTGCACACGGTAACGTACCTCCGTGAGACTAAATAGGTACGAGGACGGATGTATCCGACACTCGTCTTGTTCACTTGCACATACCATTACGGGCGTACTTTGATGCCCCTATTCAGCTTAATTTCATAATTGAGATATATCATGATTGTGTTTATTCAACTCTTGAGAATTGTTGTTCTGTGTAACTGACCCCGTTGGGGAATGTTGTTTTCAGGTCATGGCTAGGCTAAGGCACGGGAAGAGAACATTGACGGCGAGGAGTCCCAGTGATACTAGTAGGGGCCCCCAGTCCTTTCAGTCTTCATGTTTTCTTCATTTGTATTCCGCTGCAGACTTCTATTTAAATACTCATTTTAATTGGTTGTATATTTTATCTTCATATAAAATATACATGTGTTCTTTTTTATCCTGGGTGTGTTGTACTTAAAACTCCTCATCGGAGTAATTATTGATATACTGTGGTTCGGTACTACAATTATATCACTTAATTCATTAATTTTCATTCGCATAGTGGGTCCCAGTCGGGGGTCCACGGCACTATAATGTTCGCCTACTTTGGGGTGTTACAGGGTTGGTATCGGAGCGTAGTTTTGAATACTACCTTCCGAGTCATGTCTTATTTGAAATCATCGTACATCAGACCAGTATCATTGAACTTTCGCGTCACGTGTGACCTGTGCAAGAGAAGAGCCCCTCAGACCAAAGAATAGTTAGATTTCTGATGCCATAGTATAATTTCTGCCAATAAGAATCACTCATTCATCATTCAACAGTCAACAATCCTCTTTCATCATTTTCATTTTTGATCAAGTCGATCATGTTAATTCATTAATCACTCAATTCACTTCATTGTTCAGTTGTTGATCTTGAGGATCATATCATTAATCTTGTTAACTTGTTCAAGATAATCATTTCAAGAATTTCATAAGATAATCACGTCACTTCAGTTGATCATTCATGTAATCATTGTGTTTGAGCGCGTATGCTCATTTTCATCATTTCATAACGTAATCATAATGTGATATTCATGCGAGATATATAATTATCATATGACTTTCCACTTCAGTATGGAAAGAGCGGGCAGAAGACGTGGGGGAAGAGGCCGTGGTGCGGGCCGAAACCCGAGAGCTCGTGTGAATACACGCGTGAACGCGAGGAATAATGCGAATGCATCGAGCAGCGATGCTGCCACTCATTCACCCAGAAATGATTACTCACTGTCAGGGAGTCGTACCCGGGACACAACTCAATCAGAAGGTGTTCGGGTTGATCCACTCGCTTTTATGCAGGGCATGATGACCCAGATGACTCAAATGGCACACCTCATGGAGACGATGCAGAACTCAGCTACTCAGAATCAGCAGGCTCCTCCGTCGCCTCCTCAAGGGCAAGAGAGAGGTGTAAGCAGTATCATTGGCGACATCTCTCGCCAGAGGCCACCTACTTTTGAGGGCTCATCTGAGCCAAGTTGTCAGAATCACTCACTCCCGACCTCTCAGCGGACGATGATGTTCTCGCCATCGCCGAGAAATTCCAGGAGCTACTTCCTTTCGCCTCATCCATTATTCACTCTGAGGCGGACAAGATCAAATATTTTAGCAAGAGGTTGAAGCCTCGCATGTGGATGCAGTTGCTTAATCACAATTGCACCACTCTGGCTGAATTCATCGAGAAAGCTCTTACTTATGAGCTTACCGCTAAGGAGATTGCTGAGAAACAACCTTCATCTGCTGGCAAGAAATCTAAGAATCGTAATCAGTCTTAAGGCAGTCAGGCCACTTTCAAGAAGCCTCGTGCGGGCTCTATTTTTTCTTAGCGACCTTCTATGGCGCCTAGACCCACGGAATCTCAGTCACGAGCGGCCAGTTCGGCCATCACCTATTTTAACTGTGAAGAATAGGGTCATTTCAGCACCAAGTGCCCGAGGCAGACTGTCACGTGCCATAACTGTGGGATTGCTAGGCATAAGGCCCGTTTTTGCCAAAGAGACTCTAAACCTACTCCGGCGTCATCTCAAGCCCCGAGACATTCAGCGGTGCAGAACCAGGCCACTCAGTCTGCGTCGTTCAAGACGACAGGAGCAAATAAAGGTGGAGCCAAGAGGTATCAGACGGGAGCATCCGATTCGGGGCCCGGCAAGCCCCCAATTTATGAGATGAAGAAGACCGATGATCCAGAGGACCGGATGATCTTAGGTACACTCGATATTCTACCTCATCCTGTGTGTACCCTTTTTGATACTGGTGTATCGCATTCATTCATTTTCGAGTCATGTTTGAGTAGACTACGGTTGGGTAGTGCTACTAGTTGTGAGCCTTATGTCATTGGTCTACTTGATGGTAGAAGAATTATTGGGAATCGTGAGATTAAGGATTGTCCGATTCAGCTTCATGGCCGTGATTGGTTAGCAGACCTAATCGTGGTAGATCTACCGAGAGACGACGTCATCCTGGGTATTGATTGGATGGATCGTCACGATGCCGTCATTAGTGTCCGTAAGCATATGGTCACTATCATTTCAGACGATGGGGTCGAATGTGTATTTCAGGGAGGTAATCCCAGCTGTTCTAGAAGAGTCATCAACTTGATGAAAGCAGTGAAATTACTCAATCAGGGGTGTGTCGGTTATTGGTGCTATATGACCAAGACCGAGAAACCATCAGTAATGTTGACGGATATTCCTATAGTGAGAGAATATGCCGATGTATTTCCAGACGAGTTACCTGGTTTGCCTCCACAGAGAGATGTGGAATTCACGATTGAGTTGGAGCCTGGTACGTCTCCAATATCGAAGGCACCGTACCGGATGGCCCCGACTGAGAAGGGTTATATTCGACCGAGTGCGTCCCCGTGGGGAGCACCAGTTTGTCAAGAAGAAGGATGGTTCATTCCGCTTGTGTATTGATTACCGGGAATTGAACCGGGTGACGATCAAGAATAAATATCCTCTACCCCGTATCGATGATCTTTTGGATCAACTTCAGGGAGCTTCAGTATTTTCTAAGATCGACTTAAGATCTGGATATCATCAGCTGCGAATTCGAGAGTCGGATATCGCAAGGACGGCACTCCGAACACGCTATGGTCATTATGAGTTTGTGGTAATGTCGTTTGGGTTAACTAATGCACCTGCGGTATTCATGGAGTTAATGAATCGGGTATTCATCGACTATTTGGATCAGTTCGTGGTTGTCTTTATTGATGACATTTTAATTTATTCTCGTGACCGGGAGGAGCACGAGTTTTACCTTCATCAGGTGCTCGACGTGTTGAGACGAGAGCAACTTTATGGAAAGTTTTCCAAATGTGAGTTCTGGATGTCCGAAGTGACGTTTCTCGGACATCTAATTTCATCAGACGGAGTTCGTGTCGACCCGCAGAAGATGGAGGCTATCCGAGATTGGCAACCTCCGAAGAATGTTAAGGAAATCCGAAGTTTCCTCGGATTAGCTGGTTATTATCGGCGATTTGTGGAAGGATTTTCTAAAATCTCTCAACCCATGACAAACCTTTTAAGAAAAGATAAGAAATACATGTGGTCCGACGCGTGTCAACAGAGTTTTGAGGAACTCAAGAGCCGGTTAATTTCAGCACCTGTCCTTTCTTTACCGCAAGGGACGGAAGATTTGTGGTTTATAGTGATGCGTCCGAACAGGGTCTCGGATGTGTACTAATGCAGAACGGGAAAGTTATTGCTTATGCTTCACGGCAATTGATACCTTACGAGGTTAATTATCCGACCCACGACCTGGAACTAGCAGCCGTGGTATTCACATTGAAGATTTGGCGTCATTATCTTTATGGCGTTACCTGTCAGATATTCACCGACCATATGAGTTTAAAGTATATATTTACCCAGAAGGAGTTAAATATGCGACAGAGACGGTGGTTGGAACTAATCAAAGATTATGATATTGAGATACTTTACCACCCGGGCAAGGCGAATGTTGTCGCCGACGCCTTGAGTCGTAAGTCCGTTCAAGAGCAGATGCTTGCTCGATTAACAGTTCAGAAGGAACTTCAGCAGGAATTTATGAGACCCGAGATCGAGGTCTGGTTACAGCGAGTATAAGGGAAAAATTGTACGTTAGAGATTTCATCGCCACTTGAGGAGGCGATCAGGGAGAATCAGGATTCAGACCCATTTTTGTTACGCACTCGAGATGATGTGACTCAGGGGAAAGCCCCTGGGTTTGTGGTCCACGAGGATGGAGTTTTGCGATTTAAGAATCGGTTGTGCGTACCGGAAAATGACGAGTTGAAAAACTCGATTTTGAGAGAAGCTCATGCTACCCCATATTCCATTCATCCGGGGTCCAGCAAGATGTACAAAGACTTGAAACAAAATTACTGGTGGAGTAATATGAAGCGAGAAGTCGCGGAATTTGTTTCGACATGCTTAACTTGTCAGCAAGTCAAGATAGAACATCAGCGATTGGGGGGTATGCTGAAACCTCTCCCTATTCCAGAGTGGAAGTGGGAAGATATTTCAATGGACTTCATCACGAGTTTGCTGACGAGTCGTCGTGGCATGAATACAGTTTGGGTAATTGTGGATTGTCTAACTAAGTCAGCTCATTTCCTTGAGATTAAGGATACGTGGGGTCCCGAGAGACTTGCCCAGTTGTTCATCAAAGAGATAGTGAGACTACACGGCACTTCTAAGAGTATCGTTTACGATTGTGACGGACGATTCGTGTCTCATTTTTGGAAATCAGTTCATCGTGCTATGGGAACTCAGTTTAATCTCAGTACAACTTTTCATCCTCAGTCCGACGGACAATCAGAGAGGACTATTCATACTTTGGAGGACATGTTTGTAATACCCGAGATTTCTGATATGTATTTGGAACTTGTGATATTGTAATTATTGTATTTTGATCTGAGTATTATTCTCCGTATTTCATAATCCGGTGTTGTTGAGCGTATGATTTCATGAATGTGATTTAAAATTGTGATCCTGCGCATGTAGCACACGCTATCGACTAAGTGTAGCGTACGCTAACTTGGATCCATAGCGCACGCTGTGAAGGAACCTTAGCGCACGCTATACGTGGTCAATATGATTGAGACGTGTTGGTAGGTGAGATCAGGCCGGGGATCTTGGTCGGATTGTGTCGGGATGAACCTGGACGGCTTTCGGGAAAAAGCCAAGTCAACGCGCTAGCGCACGCTACTCATATGAGGATAGCGCACGCCAAAGGCTGAGTACAGTGAAATCAGTAAGTTTCAAATAGCCGTTAGCGCACGCTATGAATATGGACTAGCGCGCGCTAATAACCATTTTCTATAAATAGGACAGCATCCTTTTTCGCATTTTCAGTCTTTTCACTTCCCACATCCGAATCATTGGACTTAGAGTATTACTCTCTTCATCCTAAACACTTCATATCAGCATCCTAGCTCGAGTTGAAGATTGTAGATCATTGGGGATTTGTGTTCAAGACTTCGGCGTTGGATTGCTTCGAATTCCTCCTTGTTCTTCACTACTTTGAGGTAGGTGATTCTTCACCAATATTAAGTACTAGTATGAAGGACGTTTTGATCATGGTTATCTAGTCAGTTAAATTCGTTAGTAGTCGAACATCATGTGTTAGAAGGATATTTTTGACGTTTCGGCACTTATTCATCGTATAATCCATTGAACCTTTTTAGTATTTGGACTCCTAAGCATATCCATGTATCTTCAAACCGATTATGACCAGTATATGGAGATTACCTAGTTCTTATGTTTACGTAAAGAATCATATGTTTTGGGACTTGGAATGAATTGAACTTAGGATATTTTCTTGAAGATCAAGATGAATTATGGTGTAGTATGATGATACGTATCCTTGTGTCTCGTAGTCATTTTATTCATGAAGATCTTTCATAAACCGTATGAGCATGATATGCACGGAGTTGGCATGTGTTAACACTAAGGATTTCATGAGTTTTCATCACCTTTAGCTCAAGTTTTTACCCAGTAGTGACTGCCATGCACGGTTAGCGCACGCTAAGATGTATATATTAACGTGTGCTATCGGGAATGAGTAACGTACGCTACTTTGGGTACGTAACGTACGTTATGTCATCAGGCAGGGCAGTCGGCTGTTCAGAGAGGATTGTCAGTATACAACTAGCACACGCTAAGCTTGGTCATTTGCGTACGTTAACGGGCAGGCTTAGCGCACGTTACGTAGAATACGTAGTGCGCGCTAAGTAGTTCAGGCAGAATTCATTTTTTTGAGCTTGCGGCCGTAAACCGGATTGTTAGACACTCGTACGACTTGAGAGGAATTCTTTATTATTTCTTAGGTCCGAGCCTTGCATAGGGGACGATCGAGGGGCGGTGGTATACGGACGCGTGTCATTTGTTGGAGTATTTCATTCTTGCCATTTTCGAGGCAAGTATCATATGTTGAGTTTGATGTATATTGGAACTTTGATCATGCATATGGTTTTGTTCATGTTGTCGAATATGAGATTTATTTCTTTAATTTCTCGTGGTATTCGTTGTTAATTGTTCGTATTGATGAACATATTGAAATGCATATATGTATGCTTAATTGATCGATTTATGGTATAAATGATCCGAGGGGGGGTCATGAGGATCTATGCTGAGGGCGCTGGATCGAATGTCCACCATGCGTTGGTCCGATGGGATCATCATGGGGATCTATGCTGAGGCCCGGATCGGCCGGACGGGTTTTCCACCATGCGTTGGTCCGACAGATCATCATGGGGATCTATACCAAGGAGCCGGATCATTTGGATTACCCTGTATTGTGTTGATGGAATCGTGAGGATTCACATCGTTGGATTCCGATGACGGAAGTCCGTTTTGCATGTTTTATGATGCACTGATGATTTATGTATTATGATACTTGTACTAGCATTGTTTTGCTAACCCCTTTGGGGGTGGACATTGTTTTGATGTTCAGGTAGCCGAGGAGCGGGGAAGCGACCCACGATGCAAGCGGGGACGATGAAATGGCTCAGTGATGTGGTTGATGTTTATTATTATTGCGATTGTCTTCTTGGTTCACTTTAGTACTCGAGTACTTGTGTTTTAATAATGTCATTTTCGATATGGTTGTATAAGTTTACCCTTTGGATCAGTTGAACCAGTTCTGTATTTTGAACTTCAGTTGTAAGATTGAATTATATTTACATTTCTTTTATTTAGCCTTGTAAATCCTTACTAAAAGGGTTTACGGCGCTGTAATTATTCCGAATATCTCGGGGTGTTACAGAATATGGTATCAGAGCTAAGATTCACGGATATCTTGGCAGTCAGGTCAGTTGGGTCTATTTACGTTATTTGATTATTGGTCGTTTGTAACATCACTGCTGAGCCAGCATCGTCGTGTGGACCGTGGTTGTATGTTTTCTAATCTCGAATACTACCGTTTTATTTAATTCATGTTTTTGCGAACATTGATGGACCTTCTTTTAGAAAGTTTGCCCTGGATATTGAGTATTTGTATTTACAGTATGTTGAGAGGAGGTCGTGGACGCGGACGTGGTCATGGACGCGGACGTGGAAATGCGAGACAGGAAGATTCGGTGTCTACACCAGAAATAACCGCTAGTCGAACGGATTCCCATTCCGGAGGACAACAGGGATCAGCAAATAATAATGCAGATCTTAATGTGCCGGGAGTGCTTCAGCAGGTAGTTGCTCAGATAAACCAGTTTGCTCAAGTTGTGGATCGCATGCAGACGGCGATGGGGCAAGAGCATAACGTGGATAATCGGGGAGATAAATGGCTTACTGAGGTGATCAAATTGCATCCTCCAAAATTTGACGGTTATGCTGAGACGCTTTCTTGGGATCACTGGCTGAAGGAGTTAGAGAAGATTTTTGCGGGAATTAACTGTCCCAACGAAAGAAAGGTTCCGGTCGCCCAGTATCTTCTGACGGGGGAGGCATTCGACTGGTGGGAGGCCATTCGACCTGAGGAGCATAATGTCGACTGGACGGAGTTCAAATTAATGATGGAAGCGCAGTATTGTCCTCGCCCAGTTAGAGAGGCCCGAGTCCGGGAGTTTTTCTCACAACAAAATTCAGAGGCATCTGTGACAGACGTGATTAAGACCTTTAATCACCAGCTGACTTATGTGCGCCACTTGGTCAGGACCGAGGCGGAGAGGATTTTCCATTTTGACATGCGAATGAAGCCGAAAATTCAGCAGTATATGTCCGGATTTGAATGTACCACCCTGCGACAGTATCAGGACAAGGCGCTAGCCTATGATATGAAAGAGGCGGCAGTAGAGAAATCAACGGAAGCAAAGAAACAAAAGGTGTCTGGCAACTTCACGGAGAATAAGAGTAGTGGGCCTCGCAGGGGCCAGTCCTCTTTTCATTCATCTAGGAGGCCCCCGCATCCTTCTCGAGGTGGAAAGAAGTTCCGGGCAGCACCAACTGTTTCAGACGCAGGGAAGAAATGTTATAACTGTGGCAAAGCGGGGCATGTTCGACGTGGATCTTTCGCGCTTTCGTGACTGTTTTAGTGTGGACAGAAGGGCATCGCGCAACATTTTGTGGAAATGCGACTCGATCTTTGGTACTCGCACTCTGTGCATTCGAAGGACACTAGTGTAAACGAGACGCAGCAAAGCGGTTTCCAGCAGCAGAATGTTGGGAAAAGAGAGACATCCAGAGCTGGGTCCGTTCCTCCGCGTATTTACGAGATGAAGAAGTCAGACGATCAGAACACAGCTGTTGCATCAGGTACGATTCAGATCCTTTTGCAACCAGTTAGTGTCTTATTCGATTCAGGAGCTACGCATTCTTTTATATCTTTGAACTGTGTTAATCGTTTGAAAATCTTGTGCTTGTATGATTGTGAACCTTATGTTGTGGGATTACCGAGCGGAGAGAAAATTGTGGGAACCCTAGAAGCTAGAAATTTTCCAGTGTCTATAGGAGGGAGAGATTGGCCATCAAATCTTATTGTAGTTGACATACATGGTGACGACTTAATTCTTGGGGATGATTGGCTCAACCATTATGGAGCTATTCTGAATTACCGAAAGAGAGTTATTTCTATCATTGCTGATGACGGACCTGAACACTTATTCCGAGGATGGAGACCGGGAAGCTCGGGAAAATTGATCAAAGCAATGAAAGCCGTGAAATTATTGAAGCAGAGATGTCATGGACTTTAGTGCTATGCCATGAGGAAAGAGGAAGGAGTAGAGCTCTCATCTATTCCAGTTGTTAATGAATTCTCAGATGTATTTCCTGACGAACTACCTGGGTTACCTCCACGGACAGAGGTGGAGTTCACTATCGAATTAGAGCCTGGAGCCCCTCCTATTTCCAGAGCACCATACCGCATGGCGCCAACCGAGATGTATGAGCTAAAGAAGCAACTGGAGGAATTATTACAGAAGGGTTATATTCAACCTAGCGTTTCTCCTTGGGGAGCGCCCGTTCTCTTTGTCCGGAAGAAAGATGGATCCCTCCGACTGTGTATTGATTACAGGGAGCTCAACAAAGTGACAATCAAGAATAAGTATCCTATACCTCGGATCGACGACTTGTTTGATCAACTGCAAGGGGCAAGGGTATTCTCGAAGATTGACTTGCGATCAGGATACCATCAGTTGAGAATTAAGGAATCGGATATACCAAAGTCTGCTTTCAGGTCCCGGTACAGGCATTATGAATTTGTAGTGATGCCATTTGGACTTACCAATGCTCCTGTGGTATTCATGCAATTGATGAATCGGGTATTCTTAGAATACTTGGATAAATTTGTGGTCGTCTTCATCGATGACATCTTGATATATTCGAAAGACACAGAGGAGCACGCCGAGCATTTGCGTGTGGTTTTGAGCATCTTGAGGAAGGAACAGCTGTATGCAAAGCTTTCCAAATGCGAGTTCTGGCTTAAGGAAGTAACTTTCCTTGGGCATATGATATCAGCTGACGGAGTTCAGGTGGACCCGAAGAAAGTCGAAGCAATCTTGGAATGGGAAGCTCCTAATAACGTGAAAGAAGTCCGGAGTTTCTTAGGACTGGCTGGATATTATCGCCGTTTTGTAGAGGTATTTTCCAAAATTGCTCGTCCGCTCACTCACCATTACGTAAAACTCAAAAGTTCACGTGGGATGAGAAATGCCAGTGGTTTGTGAACTTAAGAGGAGACTGACGACACCTATATTAGCGTTACAGAGGGAACGGATGGATTCATAGTATACGGACGCTTCAAATCGAGTGCAGGATGTGTGTTGATGCAAAAGGATAAGATGATTGCCTATGCTTCTCGGCAGTTGAAACCGTACGAGGTTAATTACCCGACTCATGATCTGGAGCTAGCAGCTGTAGTCTTTGCATTGAAAATTTGGAGACATTATTTGTACGGCACTCATTGTCAGATCTTTACAGATCATAAGAGCCTCAAGTACATTTTCAAATTAAAGAATTAAACATGAGGCAGAGAAGGTGGCTGGAATTGATCAAGGATTACGACTTGGAGATTCTCTATCATCCGGGTAAAGCAAACGTAGTAGCCGGTGCATTGAGCCGTAAACCTGTTTCTCTTCGAGTGTTGGAAGCACTTACATCCCAAACCAGTATTCAGCGGGAACTGATCCGTGAAGGGATTGAAGTATGGGCACCAGGAATCCAAGGGCAACTATACGTGATGGAACTGACTTCATCACTAGTCGAGGAGATCAAATCTAAGCAGTTGAACGATTCTATGATCCTTCGGTTATGTGACGAAGTAAAGAAAGGAAAGGCCCCAGGATTCGTGATACAAGATTATGGAGTTCTGAGATTTCAGAGTCGACTTTGCGTTCCCAATGCTGATGATTTGAGACGGACAATTCTGAAGGAAGCTCATAGCGCGCCTTATTCTATTCACTCGGGCAGCAGTAAGATGTATAAGGATCTAAAACAAAACTTCTGGTGGGGGAATATGAAGAAGGACGTAGCAGAATACGTTTCAAAGTGTTTGACTTGTCAGCAGGTTAAGATTGAACATCAGCGACCTGCCGAACTGTTGAAGCCGCTTCCGATCCCTGAGTGGAGGTGGGAAGATATCTCGATGGATTTCATCACCAATATGCCGAGGACCAAAACGGGAATGAACATGATTTAGGTTATAGTTGATCGACTAACCAAGTCGGCTCATTTCCTAGGAATTAAAGATTCTTGGGGACCCGAGAGATTGGCGCGAGTATTCATTGCAGAAGTAGTCAGATTGCATGGGACGCCGAAGACCATTATTTCAGATCGAGATGGTCGTTTCGTGTCGCACTTCTGGAAGGTAGTTCACAGGGCTTTGGGGACTGAGCTCAACTTTAGCACGACTTATCATCCCCAAACGGACGGTCAGTCCGAAAGGACTATACAAACAGTAGAAGACATGCTTAGAGCTTGTGCCTTAGATTGTTCGACTGATTGGGAAGTTCATTTGCCGTTGATTGAATTCACCTACAATAATAGTTGGCATGCTTCTATTAAGATGGCACCATTTGAAGCTTTGTACGGGAGAAGATGCCGATCACCCTTGTGTTGGGATGATTCTTCGGATTTGATCGGGACGGAACCAGAATTGATAGTTCAGACTCAAGAGAAGATAGCTTTGATTTGAGAAAGACTGTTGACTGCCCAGAGTCGACATAAGTCTTATGCAGATGTGCGTCGTCGCCCTCTAGAGTTCGACGTTGGGGACCATGTACTATTGAAGGTGTCTCCTACACGAGGGATTTTCTGTTTTGGGAGGAAAAGTAAGCTAAGTCCGAGATATATCGGGCCATTTGAGATCCTCGAGAGGGTTGGGGATTTAGCATACAGGTTGGCCTTACCGCCATCGCTGAGTCACGTTCACAATGTGTTTAACGTATCCCAACTGCGGAAGTATGTACCGGACTCCAGTCATATCATTGAGTTCGATGAGATCGAGATAGCGAATGACGGCACCTTCGAGGAGAGACCAATCAAGATACTTGAGAGTCGGATCAAACAATTGAGGAATAAACCAATACACTTGGTTAAAGTACAATGGTCACGACACGGAGTTGAAGAGGCCACTTGGGAAACAGAGGACAATATGAAGGCTAGATATCCAGAGTTGTTTTCATCTTAAGTTTCGGGACGAAACTTCTTTTTAGGGAGGAAGGATGTAATACCCGAGATTTCTGATATGTATTTGGAACTTGTGATATTGTAATTATTGTATTTTGATATGAGTATTATTCTCCGTATTTCATAATTCGGTGTTGTTGAGCGTATGATTTCATGAATGTGATTTAAAATTGTGATTCTGCGCATGTAGCGCACGCTATCGACTAAGTGTAGCGTACGCTAACTTGGATCCATAGCGCACGCTGTGAAGGAACCTTACACTACTACAAAACAGACATTTAACATCGGTTTTTTTGGACATTTAACATAGGTTTTGGAACCGATGTTGAATGTCGCGATGTTAAAATTAACATCGGTTTTTAATAACCGATGTTAAACTTCGATTTTAACATCGGTTGTTATAACAACCGATGTTAATTTTAATATCGCGATATTTAACATCGGTTCTGGACAACCGATGTTAAATTTCGTGATTTTAAAATTTTATCGCATCACGCCAACCCAAATAGCCCAACCCAAATCCCAACCTGCACACTCGCCCCAACCACCCGCACTACCGCACATTTCCCCACCAACCTACAACAAATACCATTAAATTTCGTTGTTGGTGGGTTTCGAACTCACCACCTCTTGCTTATGGAAGTGTGGTATTACCACTTCGCCAGATGAACTTCTTGTCTATTTTTTGCTATGTGATATATTTATATACTATATACATTTATAAATTTATATAAATATAGAAAATTTAATATATATATATATATATTAATAAATCGAAAATTTATATTTTAAAAAAATCTAGAATATTAATATTAAAAGTCGGATGTTTTTATTTAAAGCTCGAAAATTAAAAAAAAATAAAAAATATGGATCTGATTTATAATTAATATTTAATCTGTTTTTTTTTTATTTTTAGATTTTTTGTAAAAATATAAAATAGTTTTTTATAAAAATTAAAAAAATTACAAAAACAAAAACTAGCATGTTTTTAAAAATATATATAATAATTCAGTTTTTATTTATTTATGAAAAATAATATTCCACTTTTTTTTCAAAACTTTAAATAAAAATATCCGATTTTTATTTTCTATTTTCGAACTTTAAATAAAAACATCCGATTTTTATTTTTTATTTTCGAACTAATGTTTATTTTTTATTTTCAATCTTTAAATAAAAACTTCCAATTTTTACCTTTTATTTTTGAACAATAAATATAAACATCCAATTTTTAATATTAATATTCCGGATTTTTTTTAAAAAAATAAAGTTTCGATTTTTTTAAAAAAAGTTCCAGATTTTTTTAAAAATTTTAACATCGGTTATACTACAACCGATGTTAAATTACAAATTAACATCGGTTTTTCTAAAAACCGATGTTAAATTAAAAATTAACATTGTTTAACATCGGTTTCGAACTAATGTTTATTTTTTATTTTCAAACTTTAAATAAAAACTTCCAATTTTTACCTTTTATTTTTGAACAATAAATATAAACATCCAATTTTTAATATTAATATTCCGGATTTTTTTTAAAAAAATAAAGTTTCGATTTTTTTAAAAAAAGTTCCAGATTTTTTAAAAATTTTAACATCGGTTATACTACAACCGATGTTAAATTAAAAATTAACATTGTTTAACATCGGTTTTTTTAAAAACCGATGTTAATTTGTAATTTAACATCGGTTATACTAAAATCGATGTTAAAATTTTTAAAAAATCTGGAACTTTTTTTAAAAAAATGGAAACTTTATTTAAAAATTAACATCGGTTTTTCTAAAAACCGATGTTAAATTAAAAATTAACATCGGTTTTTCTAAAAACCGATGTTAAGTTAAAAATTAACATCGGTTTTTCTAAACCGATGTTAATTTGTTTTAAAATTTTCAATTATGCCACCGCGTCTTTTTTAACATCGGTTTTTACAAAACCGATGTTAAACGAGCGATGTTGAATGTCTTTTTTGTAGTAGTGTTAGCGCACGCTATACGTGGTCAATATGATTGAGACGTGTTGGTAGGTGAGATCAGGCCGTGGATCTTGGTCGGATTGTGTCGGGATGATCCTGGACGGCTTTCAGGAAAAAGCCAAGTCAACGCGCTAGCGCACGCTACTCATATGAGGATAGCGCACGCCAAAGGCTGAGTACAGTGAAATCAGTAAGTTTCAAATAGCCGTTAGCGCACGCTATGAATATGGACTAGCGCGCGCTAATAACCATTTTCTATAAATAGGACAGCATCCCTTTTCGCATTTTCAGTCTTTTCACTTCCCACATCCGAATCATTGGACTTAGAGTATTACTCTCTTCATCCTAAACACTTCATATCAGCATCCTAGCTCGAGTTGAAGATTGTAGATCATTGGGGATTTGTGTTCAAGCCTACGACGTTGGATTGCTTCGAATTCGTCCTTGTTCTTCACTAGTTTGAGGTAGGTGATTCTTCACCAATATTAAGTACTAGTATGAAGGACGTTTTGATCATGGTTATCTAGTCAGTTAAATTCGTTAGTAGTCGAACATCATGTGTTAGAAGGATATTTTTGACGTTTCGGCACTTATTCATCGTATAATCCATTGAACCTTTTTAGTATTTGGACTCCTAAGCATATCTATGTATCTTCAAACCGATTATGACCAGTATATGGAGATTACCTAGTTCTTATGTTTACGTAAAGAATCATATGTTTTGGGACTTGGAATGAATTGAACTTAGGATATTTTCTTGAAGATCAAGATGAAATATGGTGTAGTAATGATGATACGTATCCTTGTGTCTCGTAGTCATTTTATTCATGAAGATCTTTCATAAACCGTATGAGCATGATATGCACGGAGTTGGCATGTGTTAACACTAAGGATTTCATGAGTTTTCATCACCTTTAGATCAAGTTTTTACCCAGTAGTGACTGCCATGCACGGTTAGCGCACGCTAAGATGTATATATTAACGTGCGCTATCGGGAATGAGTAACGTACGCTACTTTGGGTACGTAACGTACGTTATGTCATCAGGCAGGGCAGTCGGGTGTTCAGAGAGGACTGTCAGTACACAGCTAGCGCACGCTAAGCTTGGTTATTTGCATACGTTAACGGGCAGGCTTAGCGCACGTTACGTAGAATACGTAGCGCGCGCTATGTAGTTCAGGCAGAATTCATTTTTTTGAGCTTGCGGCCGTAAACCAGATTGTTAGACACTCGTACCACTTGAGAGGAATTCTTTATTATTTCTTAGGTCCGAGCCTTGCATAGGGGACGATCGAGGGGCGGTGGCATACGGACGCATGTCATTTGTTGGAGTATTTCATTCTTGCCATTTTCGAGGCAAGTATCATATGTTGAAGTGTAAACACCATCAGCTGGCCTTACTGAAAGCCACCAGGTGTGAGCGCCTTTGCTAAGATAATACGCGACTACCGAGACGCGGTTCTCTTCCAGGCAGTCCACCATCTGGAAAAGTTTCTCAAAATGCTCGATCCAATGCACAATGTCAGCAGGCTCAGAGGAGCCTTCAAAGGTCGGTGGTCGCTGGCGAGAGATGTCGCTGATAATCCGACTCACGGGTCCGCCAATCACAGGAGGAGGATGAGGCCCCTGTTGCTGGCCATTAGTTGACCCATCTGGGTCATCTATGTCATCATGCCCTGCATCACGACGTAAGGATCGACACGCGCATCCCCGCGCCCACTGTGGTGCGATTGTTCCCTAGAAGGTGAACCACTATCTGCGGAACTCTGATCCGCATTCGCGCGTCTGTTGGCTCGAGGTATCGGGATTCGGCCCCTTCCGCGGCCTCGTCCCCCTCTGCCACGACCTCTCAGGTTTCTTTCCATACTGAAAGAATCAATCGAGTGCAGGACAGGATTGTGCGTTATTGCAATTGCACTCGTGCTATCACACATGATTGGCGTTTCCTTGGCTTCAATCCCATAATCTGACAATTGTTGCTGCATCCACAGGATCTGCATACAGCAACTTCCAGCAGCATAGTATTCTGATTCGGCCGTGGAAAGTGAGTTTGCCAATTGCTTCTTACTTAACCAAGAAACAAGTCTAGGTCCAAGAAAGTGACAAGTTCCACTTGTACTCTTCCTATCTAGCTTGCAGCCTCCGAGATCCGAGTCGCTGTATCCAACTAAATCGAATCTGCCTTCTTTAGGATACCACAGTCCTACATCGACTATTCCTTTAATGTACTTCAGGATTCGTTTAGCTGTATTGAAGTGTGATTCATTGGGTGCTACTTGATATCTCGCACACACTCCTACAGCAAACTAGATATCGGTCCTGCTAGCTGTTGGGTACATGATCGAGCTAATAAGCTTCCTGTAGAGTGATTGGTCAACCGACTTTCCGGCTTCATCATCACTTATTTGCACGGAAGTGCTCATGGGAGTTGGCGATGATTTGGAAGTGTTCATTCCAAATTTGTTGAGAAGATCCTTGCTGTATTTTTCCTAGTTGATGAAGATCCCTGTAGGCAACTGCTTTACCTGCAAACCTAGGAAATAACTAACTTCTCCCATCATACTCATTTCAAATTTACTTTGCATGAGATGAGAGAACCTTTGACACAAAGCAAGGTTAGTTGAACCAAAAATTATATCATCTACAAAGATTTGCACCATTAGAAGGTTATCACCTTCCTGTATTTTGAGCAAGGTTTTGTCCACGGCACCTTTCTCAAATCCATTATTGGCTAGATACTGGGACAGGGTTTCATACCAAGCTCTAGGGGCTTGCTTAAGTCCATACAGTGCTTTCCTCAGCCTGTATACTAGATCGATGCCGTCTGTGTTGGCAAACCCTGGTGGTTGTTCAACATAAACTTCTTCGGCAAGGTCTCCATTTAGGAATGCACTTTTGACGTCCGTTTGATATATAATGAAGCTCTTATGGGCGTCAAAGGCTAAGAATATCCTAATGGCTTCTAGTCTGGCTACAGGAGCAAATGTTTCATCATATTATATGCCTTCTTCCTGCCTATAGCCTTGTGCGACTAGTATTGATTTATTCCTTATAATAAGTCCATTTCGATCCTTTTTGTTTCTAAATACCCATTTGGTTCCTATAACCGATTCGTGCGTAGGTCTGGGTACAAGATACCATACATTGTTTCTTTCGAAACCGTTAAGCTCTTCTTCCATAGATGTTATCCAATGAGAATTATTAAGAGCGTCTATGGTAGAAACAGGTTCGGACTGGGCTAAGAATACATAAATAGTGCACATGTTGAGTCTTCTAAGCTCGGATTGAGATTTCCATTCAGGAAATGGTGATTTTTCAGTATCTAGTTCTTCTTGTGCACATAGTACATTTCCTTGTGTACTATATATTCTCATTCGAGTAGAAACACCAGCATCAATGTTTCCAATGATCAGCTCTTGCGGGTGATCTTTAAACCATCTTCGGTCGGGTTCTAATTCAGGGTCCCGTACTGTATCTAGAGTTTCTGTAGATACAGCTTCAGCTTGTATAGCATCGGTTTCATCTGCGTCGATTCTTACAGTTGCGGGGTTGATTTCTAGGTCAACAACAGGTTCTATGGGAGCTGGTAGATCTAAGATGGAGAGTTGTTGGATGTTCTGAGTGACATCTTCTACTCCTGTAGGGTCATGGTGAGGTTCGTCGAGCACTACATGAACTGATTCCTCGATCGTCAGCTTCCTTTTATTAAAGATCCTGTAAGCTTTGCTGACGGAGGAGTATCCTACAAATATTCCTTCATCCGACTTCTCATCAAAGGTTCTAAAGTTGATCCTTCCCATTATTCAACACATAGCACCTGCATCCAAAAATGTGAAAATATGAAACTAATGGAGTTTTGTTGTTCCATACCTCGTATGCTGTTTTGTTGTGGTGTTTGTTGACGATACAGCGGTTTTGAGTGTAGCATGCTGTATTAGTTGCTTCACCCCAGAAACGCTGTGGCAACTTGCTTGCGGCAATCATTGTCCTTGTAGCTTCTTTCAGCGTCCTGTTCTTTCGCTCTGCAACACCATTTTGTTGAGGTTTACGGGCAGCTGAGTATTCGTGCTGTATCCCATTCTCCGAACAGTACTGCTCTATGAAGCGATTAGTAAATTGCAGATCTGTCGGAACGAATGGACACGATACTCAATGTCTTTTCATTTTGAAGCTTTCCCAGGAGCTCGGGCTGCTTTGATGTTGTTTCCTTCTTCTTGCTTAGGAAAATCGTCCAAGCATACCTGGAGTAATCATCAACAACAAGGCAGTATTTTTTACCTCCCAAACTTACAGGGTCTACAGGACCGTAGAGATCCATGTGTAGCATTTCCAACACTCTTTGGGTTGAAAGATAGAATTTGCTCTTCAGGGTTGACTTGTTTTGCTTGCCTTTCTGACATGGTCTGCAGACGCTGTCCTTTTTTAATGACACATTTGGCAATCCTCTTACCATTTCCTGTCTTGAGAGCTTGTTGATCGTCTTGAAGTTGACATGAGACATCCTCTTGTGCCATAACCAGCTTAGATCTGCAGTGCCTTTGGCAACAAATCATGGAATTGAGGAGCTCATAGGCTTCCAGTCAGCAATATACATGTTACCTCATCTGCTTCCTGTAAGCACAACTTCTTTGGTTTGGATGTTCTTGACTCTACAGTGATCTATATAGAATTTCACCGAGAACTATTTGTCACAGAACTGGCTGATACTAAGTAGATTGAACTGTAAGCCTTCAACATAAGCTACATCGGTGACTTTGAATTTTCCGACAAGAAGGTTTCCCTTCCCTCTTGTTCTTCCTTTAGATTTATCACCGAAGCGCACTTTTGGACCGCGACCTTCTACGAAATCTGATAGCTTGCTTCTATCTCCGGTCATGTGCCGAGAGCATCCACTATCGTAGTACCAGATGTCTTCTTCTAGGATGTCCTGTATGCAAAGAGATTAAGTAGATTTAGGTCTCCTTTGATTGTTGGGTCCATGAATGTTAGTGCCTTTAGGTACCCAAATTTTCCTGACAGCAATTGGTTTACTGTAGGTCATATTCAGTATAGTGTTGCGGTATCTACGTGGGGAATTTATGTAGTCGCTATAACCATGATAAGTATTATGCATGTAAAATTCAGGGTTATTATTATTAGTCCAGTACGAGTGCCGTCTTGGAGGTGGAGCTATTTTCTTTGGCCTAACAGCTTGCCTTCTGGGTCTCCAGTTGGATTTCCAACGCTGTGGTTGATACTGTGCGGACACTTGCTGTCTCGATGGATAATGCGGCTCCTGTATCCAATACCTAGGCGTGCTGTACTAATAGTACTGCCGTGTGGGCCTTTGATATTTGGATACAGCCTTCCTTCTGAATGACTGTTTTCGCTGTTGATATGCTCGGGGAGCATGCTGTTGAGTGCGCTTTATAGGTTGGAATGGCTTATGATTCCGCTGTCTGGAATAGGATTGCGGGGACGGAATGGCAGCCTTCGGTTTTCGTGGTGCAGTAGGTTCCTTCACAGGACTAGGGGTATCTTTCGACACAGGAATGGGTTCCACACCCCTGACAAACACTGTACTAGTTTTCCCTTTGTTTGAATATGAGTTGTATCCTAATCCACTTTTATCATGAGCATGTTGCCCAGTGCTCAGAATTTCTTCCATTATTTTGGACGATTTCTCGAACGATTTCAGAATGGTCTCAAGTTCATCTTCTCGTTTTTCGAGAGTTTTGACTTTGGCTTAAAGTAGAACGAAATCATTTGTCTTGCTATCATTGTGAGTTTTAACCTCACTTAGTTCATGAGAAAGTTGATGATTGCTCTCCATGAGTTTTTCGTAATCGACTTTGCTGGTTTCACAATCAATAGACATATTTTCATAATTTATTTTCAGCAAGTCATTTTCATCTTTCAGCTCTATATTGGACAGTTGGAGCTGTATATTCTCATTTTTCAGTGTCTCATGGTCCTTTTGAATGTTTTTAAACTCATTCTTCATGTTTTCAAAAGTATGATATGCATTGGCAGGAGTGATTGAGGTTGAGCTTACCTCAGCGTCGCTATCTTCACCTTCCAGAATGTCTTTGGCCATAAAGCACATATATGCTTTATCATCGAACTCATCGTCAGATGAATCACTTTCAGTGACCACCTGAAGACATTCTTTGGATTTGGATAGTGTGGGGGAGGCTTTTGATTCTCCGATCAGGGCCTTGAGCTTGTTTTTCCAAGCACATCTTCGTTCATCCCTCTCTTGTTGCTCGGCTTCCGGTAACCTTTGAACTTTGAGATGAAGACATTTGTTTGCATAATGTCCTAGTTTCCTGCAATTATAGCATAGGTTAGCGTCACCAGATGAAGTTTCGGTACTTACCTTGTGGACAGGTTTGGGCCTGTAGGGAGTCTTTCCAGACTGTTTGATGTACTTCTTGAACTTCTGCATGAGAAGCGCCATTTCATCTTGAGACAGGATATCGTCGTCACTGTCAACATTCTTGTGACTAGGCTTTGACGAGCTGGGCATGCTGTGTCAACGATTCGATACAGCGGCTAGTGCTGTAACCTTTGAAGGAGATTCTTCAGCTTTCTCTCTCCTATCAATATCATACTCAAAAGCTTTGAGGTCAGAGAAGAGATCAAAGGTAGATATTTCATTTGGATTACAAGACACACGCATAGCTGTGGTCTTAATGTCCCATCGGGCAGGGAGAGATCTGAAAATTTTTAAATTCTTCTCCTTTTGGGTATAAATTTTGCCCAAAGCTTCAAGTTCACCAACAATTCCAGTGAATCTGAGGTCAAGTTACTCAAGTGTTTCGGTTGATTTCATTTCAAAAGATTCAAATTGCTGAGTCAATTTTAAAATTTTGTTTTCTTTTGAGAGCTCAGTTCCCTCACAAATCAACTTGAGTTTATCCCAGATTTCCTTCGCTGTTTTACAGCTCTTTACCTTCGAGAATGTGCCTTTGTCTAGGGTGACAAATAACGCATTCTTCGCAACATTGTCGAGATTGGCGCGCTTCCTTTCGTCTGTAGTCCATTGCTCGCGCTCCTTCTCGAGCATCTCAGCATGGGCTTGGCCTTCAATCCTTGCGGCCCTGTTTACCTTCATTATCTTGATGGGACCATCATGTATAACAAAAATCATCTCTTCGTGCATTGCTGCAAGATGAGCATCCATCCTGATTCTCCAATCATCAAATTCATTAATAGAGAACATAGGTACTTTGTTGATCATAGATGTATCCATGTGAGAAAGTTGGAATGAAAAAGACTGTTTTAAAAAAGATAAGAGATTTTGGATCTGATTCGGTTAAAAATACGACTGATTCTTTTTAGAATCAACTGATCCGATACCACTTGTTGGCCACTAAGTATACTGGATACAGCTTGGAAGGTTTTTTAAACAACAATGTCAGATCGATTTTAAATCTGAGTGCGTAGCGGAAGTCTTAAATAGTAAGTTGTTATGGATACAGCAACTCGATGTGCAGTGTATACTTAAATAATCATATTTTAATAAAACAGTAAAGTCAAAAGGTAAATAACACAGTATTTAAAGTGGTTCGAGGTAAACCCCTCTACGTCCACTGGTCCTCCACACAGGAGTAAAAATTTTATTATAATTACTGCGTACACCTACATAATTATAACAACACGTAATCAATATATCGTTCACACAGATTGATATAAAGATCTTAGCTTCAACCGTTGACACAGATTGGTTTGAGCTAACACTTGACTGGCTTCTTCACACACAGTTCTGAAGCTTCGTCTTCTTCGATGCAATTCCTTCACACACAGTTCCGGAGTAGCAAAGATTCTCAGTCCACACAGGGCTAATTGGTTTGTTCAAGGATTAGAACAATGTATGAACAACAGCTTTGACTTTCTGAGCTTCTAGTTGATGGTGTGTTGTTCAATGTTTGAGAACTGTATATCTCTTAGATCTGAGTTGCAGTGAGCTTCTGGAGATATGTTTTGCTCTGATGTATATAATAATAACTTCGTCACTTAGTTACTGATCTTCAATGCCTTTATGAGATATATATAGTCTTCTGAAAATATATCCATTGAGATAAATCCGTTGAGCATGATTCCGTTCCAACGGGATGATGTGTTTGAATAAAACACGTTCCGATTTTTGTGGGATTTGAAGATCTGTTGACTTACAGTATTTAAATACTTTATCCTTTAGTATTTAAATACTTCTTTATCAACGGGACTTGACTTCTAGTGAGTACTGAAGATTCCTTCTTTGTCCTGTTGAGAGCTGTATGGAAGATCACTGTATTGTTAATTCGAGACAGCTTCTATACATAGTCTTTATGAGACTTCTTTGCTGTAGGATAGGTTCCACCGTATGCTGGATCTACGAGAGGTCTTCGATATAGGTAGACATAAGTGATCAGCTGTCGATACAGTTTCCTTACTGTATGCAGGATTGGCATATTGTCAAAACGTCTTTATCCTCACTGATCGATACAGGGATTGTTTATCCTGACTGTTTCGATACCGGGTATTTGTTATCCAACAATTTCAGATAAGGAATGTTATCCCAACAAGAGTTAGTAAGAAAAATTGGTAAGCGTTTTATCTTGTGAGATAGGAATATACTCCTAGGAATTAGGTGGCCGTCGATGATTTTGTACTTTTTGCCTATCGTTGAATTAATTCACCTAGGAATAGAGTGATTTGTTCACCTTAGAAAATTCTACTGACCTCGGGAGAGGCATTAGAGTATCTCAGAAATCTTCGCCTTCAATAAATTGGGAGATTACTTAATTTATATAAATCAAGAGTAATTCGGATTAATCGAGGCGGATTCTCAATCCTAGATTATTCTCCAATTTGATCGTCTTTCTTCGAATAATCGATTTTATTAATTGTTTTTAGTTTATCACTTTATTAGTTTTCTTTAATATTCCTTGCACCACTAAATTCGATCGTTCACATAAAATTAGAATACAAATAAATTGGTAATTAGTAAGTCAGTCCTCGAGGGAACGATATCTTACTTATCACTTTATTACTTTCTTACGACAACGTGCACTCGCGTTCACCGAAATACGTAACATTATTTCACCATTAGCGTGTGTTTCCTTCTTTCATGTCTGAATTCCAGAACCCTCTGTCTTAAGGCTTTAGCGTGCGCTAGGAACACATTTGCGTGCGTTAATAGATCCATATAGCATGCGTTGTTTCACCATTAGCGTGCGTTAATCATTTTCTGATGACAATGTTGAGCGTACTGTCCTGGTCCGTTAACGTGCGTTATATGAGACTGTAACGTGCGTTAGTAGTATCGGTAGCGTGCGCTAATCATAGCGGTTGCGTGCGTTAAGCTTGCCGTCAATATTCTGTCCAGTTCTCTATTCAAGTTACTTAACGTACGCTACTAAATGGTATAGCGCGTATTATATGATACTAAGTGATTTTGAAATCATCATCAAAACTATATTTGCTCAACAAAAAGTAGCAACGGAAGAGAATGTTGCTGATCCACTTACCAAGCCTCTCTCACAAGGAAAGCGTGTTGAGCATGGTAGATCGATAGGACTAAAAGTCATGAATGAATGGTCTTAGTGCAAGTGGTAGATTATTGGGAATAGTGCCCTAGGAGATTGGATGTGCCTAAATTTGTAATTGTCACATTTAAATAAAGTTATTTGATATCATTTATTTCTCGTTGAATATTATAATTTGTGCATATTTTAATATTATAATAATCAAATAATGGTTATTCATGAATAATAAGATTATACAAATGTCCCTAGTCCAATCACGTAGAGTAGAAACTCACGTGATTAATATACTATTATAAGTTTGTTGGATAGTTATTGGATGATTATGCGTATGGTACGAATCAAACTTATGGCTATTGATTGGAGAACCAATAATGGATAGAGCATTGAGATCACTGCATGGAGCTATCATAAGTGAATCTCAATATAACAGTATGTCAATAAATCATTGAACCTGAGATTATCATAGAGTCCAACATGATAACTGCTATGCCTTGATTTAAATCCAACGTCATCTCAAACATGATGATCATAAAGGTTAGCGTTCGGGATTAGTGGGAGTCATGTAGAGGGCAATGAATAATCAAGATGGGATTTGTCCCTCTCTTTAGGGAGAAAGATATCTGTTGGGGCCTCGATAAGTAGGATCAAGGAAATGATAGCCACGCTCAAATGAAGAGTCATTTGATTCAATCACTACTTAAGATCGAGAAAGATTTGAACATAATAAGTATGACAATTTCCATGACTTAGTTCAAATATGATATCGCGCGACAAAGGAATCGACACGTTAAATGGTTTAATAGACTATAAATTTATATTATTTGGGTAGTCATAAAGTCTTCTAGAGACCACATGACTTATTATTTAATGAAGTATTAAATACTTGTAACATAATATGCGCTTTCGCGCACACATACGACAATTAAAGACAAACAAAAATAATTAATAGATATAATATTGGATATTATATTTATTTAAAAAATTAAATAATGAGTAATATATAATATAGTGTTAAAGTAAATACATAGTGTGTGCCTTAGTCTACATTGGGCTATCCTAACTAAGAAATTTGGCGCATTAGAATGTTCCAGAATATATAATCTCTCCCTATTTAAAGGGACCCTATGAATGAGAATATACATCTTCTTCTGCCCTAATTCTTGTCTTGTTTGCTTTTACTACAACACGTTATCAGCACGTAGTCTACCAACTAAGAGCAAGAATTTTTTTCCGATTTCTGAAAATTCCAAAAAAAAATGAGCAAGAAAAAAAAACGTCCGTAAATTCTAAAAAAAAAAACTATTTTTTTCGAAAAATCCTAGATGCAGCCCAGCGGCCGTCCGTCAGCTGCCACCACACCGATCAATCCTGTCCGTGACCCAGAACAGATCTGCCGCCTCCCCACCGCGGTCAACCCCCTTATGCCCGTTCACATCGAATTCGTAATCTAGCGCCTTGGACACGGACAATGGCCAAAACCCTACTCCCCATCGCAGAAAACCCGCGGCCATAGCCATCCTCTCCCAGATCCGCAAACCATCGTCTCCTGCTCCGACTTCAGTCAGCCCAACCCGCCGCGCACCACCGCGAAATCGGAATATAAAAAAATCACAAAAACACTACCACCGCCCGCTGCACAGGAACCTCCGAAACCCTAGCCAGCCATTGCCACTGCCTCGTCCACCGTTAGCGCAGCTCTGCACCAGATATCTGAGAACCACCTTGCGATCTAAAGTAGCAGACCTGTTCACGGGTAATTAACCATGAAGGAAAGAGAAAAGTGTGGTCCCCGCTGAAGTTACATCTGTCCTACATTTCATTCCTGTCGTTGTAGCAATAAAGGCGAAATTCCTCGCCCCCAGGGCCCCCACCCCCCAGTCTGAAAGGTATTGGTGGAGGAATTAAATCATGGTGACTCAACTACCACTAGGTGAGAGAGCAGTGCAGTGCCATGCGAGCCTATCCCCATATCGGAGGATAAAACTCCCACACCGCACCGCTGGACTCGAACTCGCGTCCTCAGTAGCAATCGCCACCCAAACTGTTGGCTGCCCACGCGACATTTCATTCCTGTTGTTAGTGCAACTAACGGAAGTTGCTCACATCATCAAATATTTTTGAAGTTACATCCGTCAAGTTAAAGGGAATAAACCATGAAGAAATATAATTAAATTAAAGGGAATCCCTCAAGTTAACTTTGGAGTGGAATCAAGAGTATCTTCAAGGATAAAAATTATGACTAATGACTCGAATGAGGAACACGATTTTATCTAAGAGAAATTGAAGGTATGTCCTAGGAAAGAGTCGTGTCTTTCCCGCAAGATAATTCGTAAAACCCTATTATTTGCAACATGCGCCATTTTACATGCTTTAATATATTTTTTTGCATATCTATATTTCATAAATTTGTTATATTTATGTCGAATTAAATCAATTAAAGCATCCGCTGCACTACAACTAATCATAATTGCGCCATAAGAAACTTATGTGGCTGCATAATGTGTATATAGATATATACTAGGATTATGTGTCTATATTTATAAATATACATATATTTTGCATGCATCTATATATATTGCATGTAATTAGGCTGCATAATTAGTATATATTAATGCCTAATTTCTATTACCTACAAAGTACCATGATAACGAAACTTCATGTGTATTTCTAATCGCATCGAATCATGACTATATCTTGGTTTTAAACTAAATAATCCCAATATTGAATAATTTATCATGGACGAACTCATGATTATGTGAAACGTATTCGCTTCCTTCTCTTATTTACGAATATGGCCAATCCAACTCCATCGAAACTCGGCATCTTGGACTCGGAAGGACTTGAATGCCATAGATGAGATTATGATATTAAGACATTAGCGCCACACTTTCTGTTCATACAGACGACGAACCATTTTAAAAGGTGAAATAAAGTACGATGATGTTCTTAGGCGAAATCTCGACCCCAACTTGTGGTAGAAATATATTTAGATGATATCCCCAACGAATTGTGGGATGCCCTTAAGGGCTATTTTCAGAATATTGTTTCTCGAGTTGACCATGCAGTGGGACGAAATCCACTTGCTTTATTATAACAAGTCAACAACTTTTCAATAAAAGATATGTTCTGCCTTAAGGCATGTCTCATTTTTTTGTGAAAAGAAATTCATAGAAGACGACATGATCCAGAGAAAACTTTCCAATTTCCCAACTTAAGCACTTATACTAGCGAATCTGTATATGCTGGAGTACGATTATGCCAGGCCTATAGGGACGAAGCAAATTCCCGAGTCCAGTAATGGCAAAATAAAATGTGGAAAGAACTCCGACGAATAGGGGACTGGACATGCCAATCCCAAACCACATGGAATGAAGCTCGCATATTGGTGGAAATGGATGTGGCAGTCATAGACGTGTTCGTGGTCATGGAGGCTCTTGCAATGTAATGAGAAGAGACAACGCTTCTGGCTCCCAAGAAACGAGTTAACTCCTAATGTGAGATTGCTGCCATTGGTATACGAACTATCATGCAAGCAAATATTTCACAGTCAGTCATAAGAGATATTGAGATTCCGACAAATAGGAAACTCACTATATAGAGAAAGACGATCATGACATGACCCCCAATGTGTAATACCCGGTTGTAATTCAGTCACTATCATTCTGTAATTTCATTCGGTAATTGTCACTATGTAATTTTTCACTTGTTAATAATCATTCATCCGTGTTCACTGTTCGGAACAACTTCGAGTTGTGTATCGATATTGTTCATTGTTTCAACCTTATTCGGGAAACGAAACAAGAGTATTATCTTGGTTGTTGTAATTGATTCATTAGTCGATGTTGTCGTTGGAGTTCATGTCATTTCAAATCTCTTCATTGTTCAAATCATGTTTTTGTTGGACGAACCCTTGTAATCATTGCTTGGAACCACTGTTTTGGGGTTTCCACACTTCCATTTCGTGTTATTGTTTCCCAAATATTGATTCCTATTGCTTTTATTCCCTTCCCGGGTCATTTTTCATCATTTTAGGACCCAAGGGGGTATGGGCCGCAGCACACACATTTTCCAGTTTTTGGCCGAGCAGTCTGTACCGTGGGCCGTAGCACACTGCCGAGTCACTGCCTCGGCACACTCGTCCGGGCCGCGGCACACTCGTGTTGCAATTTCGGCCAACCCGTCAGTACCATGGGCCGCGGCACATGCCAACGGGGCCGCTGACATCGCCGAGTCATCGCCGCGGACACTCGTCCGTCTTTGCGGCACGCTTCGATCACCGGAGGCGATTTGGCCTGTCCGCGGCACACAGCGGATCAAGACTATAATTGCGATTTTGTGCGATTCAACTCATTTTTTTCATCACTTCTTCACCTTCATACGAGAGAGAGAGCTTGAGGGGAGAAACTTTTCATCATCCATCACTTGAGGGTTTGATTTTCTTCATTTCCTTTCGATCGTGAAGCCCGGATAGTCGATCTAACGCGTGTTCTTCGGATCAAAGTGCTTGGATCTTCAAGAGGTAATTTCTTCAACATCTTGGATTTCAATTTTGTATTGAGATATGATGTTTTGGATGTTAAGATCATGTTGTATGAAGTGATATACGCATGATTATGGATATGTTTGATTATTCATTGGATTATTGAAGGATTATTCAAGAACACTTTGAATATTGAGTTGGATTTGGGGGGTTTTCGATTAATCGTTGTTGTAATCGCGAATTTGGTTATTCATATTAGATTATTGATCGTATTGAAGATGTTTTGTTGGTTTGAAACACTTCTTGGGGATTTGATGTTGGTATTATTGAAGTTTGGTTGTAAACAATCGAAGTTTGGCCACAAAGTGTTCGATATAATGCCCCAATGAACTTGATTTAGTCGTATCGACGTTTTGAGTTCGTTATATTCGTGTTTGATTCGTATGTTGAACGGATTGTTGGTGATTGTGTTATTCAAGGTTGTTCGAGCGACCGATATCTCAATTAGGACGTTGTTCGTGGAAGGATAATTGTCACCGGTGTTGTGTAAGTTGATTCTTACTCGGTTAAAAGGATATTCATTCCTATTGTTGTTGTTCATTCATAATCATACTCATTCATCATTGTATTAACCGTATTGAGACTTGTAATTGTCGAATAATCACTTCATTCACGAGGAACGACGGTTCCAATCATTTCATTGAGTTATCAATCACGTCACTATTATTTTCATCTCGGTGAGTCATTCTTGGCCTTGTTGAATTATTATTCATTGATATTCATTGTCGTCATTCTCGTTCATATGACCTTCTGGGTTCATATTGCGTGGCCGGGTGTGGTTGTGTGGAATTTTTAGTCGGGCACACGATGGTCATGTATTGGGTTCACCGATACATTGGACCGTGCACACGGTAAAGCTTAACTCCGTGAGACTAATTAGGTACAAGGACGGGTGTGTCCGGTCATTCGTCTTGTACACTTGCACAGAACATTACGGGCGTACTATGATACTCCTGTTCAGCGTAATTCATAACTAAGGATATTTCATAACTTCAGATATATCATGAATGTGTATTTTTAACCCTTGAGGATTGTTGTTCTGTGTAACTGACCCCGTTGGGGTGTTTTGTTTTCAGGTCACGGCAAGGCAAAGTCACGGGAAGAGCATGTTGACGGCGAGGAGTCTCAGTGATACTAGTAGGGGCCCCCAGTCATTCCGGTTATTTTAGTCATTTCAGTCATTTCAGTCATTTCCGTCATTTGTATTTCCGCTGCAAATTCCGTTTGAGATGTTTATTTATTCAGGGTGGTGTATTTTATCTTCACATAAAATATACTAGTATTCTGTATTGTCCTGGTGTATTGTACTTAAGCTCCTCATCGGAGTATTCGGTAATATAATGTGGTTCGGTACTACAATTATATTATTTAATTCATCAGCTTTCATTCGCCTGGTGGATCCCAGTCGGGGGTCCACGGCACTGTAATATCCGCCTAGTTTGGGGTGTTACAGAGTTGGTATCGGAGCATGGTTTTGAATACTACCTTCCGAGTCATGTCTCATTTGAAATCATTGTCATCGGACTAGTATCATTGGACTTTCGCGTCACGTGTGACCTGTGCAAATGCCGAGCCAATCAGACCAAGAACTGTATGATTTCTAACGCCATGGTATAATTTCTGGCAATAACCATTCATTCATAATTCATCAGTTAACAATCCTCGACCATCATTTTCATTTTGACCAGGACGGTCATGTTAACTCATTAATCACTCAATTTATTTCATTACTCGGTTGTTGATCTAGAAGATCATATCATTAATCTTGTTAACTTGTTCAAGATAATCATTTCAATAATTTCATCAGATAATCATGTCACCTCAGTTAATCATTCATGTAATCACTGTGTTAGAGCGTGTATGCTCATTTTCATCATCTCATGTCATAATCATAACGTGATATTCATGCGGGAAATATAATTATCATGTGACTTTCCTACTTCAGTATGGAGAGAGCAAGAAGAGGACGAGGAGGACGAGGCCGTGGTGCGAGCCGAATCCCGAGAGCTCGTGTGAATACACGTGCGAACGCGAGAAATAATGCTAATTCATCGAGCAGCGACGCTGCTACTCATTCACCTGGACGTGATCATTCACTATCGGGGAGTCGTACCCGGGGCACAGCTCAGTCAGAGGGTGTTCGGGTTGACCCACTCGCTTTTATGCAGGGCATGATGGCCCAAATGACTCATATGGCACAAATGATGGAGACGATGCATAATTCAGCTAATCAAAATCAACAGGCTCCTCCGCCGCCACCTCAGAGGCAAGAGAGGAATGTGAGCAGTATCATCGGCGACATCCCTCGCCAAAGGCCACCTACTTTTGAAGGCTCATCTGAGCCGGCGGATATTGTTCATTGGCTCGAACATTTCGAGAAGTTATTTGCGAAGGTGGAGTGTCCCGAAGGACATAAAGTTTTAGTTGCGGCTTACTACCTGGGTAAGAGCGCTCATTCTTGGTGGTTATCATTGAAGCCCACCGACGGATCATGTACTTGTGATCAATTCAAGACTCTCATGATGGAGAGGTATTATCCGACCCCACTCAGAGAGGCCAAGCTGTCAGAATTACTCACTCCCGACCCCTCAGCAGACGAGGATGTTCTCACCATTGCCGAGAAATTTCAGGAACTTCTTCCGTTCGCCTCATCTATCATTCACTCCGAGGCGGATAAGATTAAGTATTTCAGCAAGAGGCTGAAACCTCGTATGAGACTACAGTTGCTTAATCATCATTGCACTACTCTGGCCGAATTCATCGAGAAAGCTCTTACGTATGAGCTTACCGCTAAGGAGATTGCTACGCAACAACCTTCATCTGCTAGCAAGAAGTCCAAGAACCGAAATCAGTCTGACGGCATTCAGGCCACTTTCAAGAAACCTCGTGCGGGCTCTACTTTTTCTGAGCGACCTCTTGTGACGCCTAAACCCGCGGAATCTCAGTCACGAGCGGCCAGTTCGGCCATCACCAGTTTTAACTGTGGGGATCTTGGTCATCTCAGCACCAAATGTTCAAGACAGACTATCACATGTCATAACTGTGGGATTGCTGGGCATAAGGCCCGTTTTTGCCGTAGGGACTCCAAACCTACTCCGGCGTCATCTCAGGCCCCGAAGCAATCAGCTGTTCAAAATCAGGCCACTCAGTCTGCGTCGTTCAAGACGACAGGAGCGAATAAAGGTGGAGCCTTTAGCCATCATACGGGAGCGTCTGGTGCCGGGACTAGCAATCCCCAGATTTATGAGATGAAGAAGACCGATGATCCAGAGGCCCGAATGATCTCAGGTACACTCGATATTCTATCTCAACCTGTGTGTACCCTTTTTGATACTGGTGCATCGCATTCATTCATTTCCGAATCATGTTTGAGTAGACTACGTTTGGGTAGTGCTACTAGTTGTGAGCCTTATGTCATTGGTCTACCTGATGGTAGACGAATTACCGGAAATCGTGAGATTCAGAATTATCCGATTCAGCTTCATGGCCGTGTGTGGTCAGCGGACCTAATCGTGGTAGATTTGCCGAGAGACGACGTCATCTTGGGTATTGATGGGATGGATCGCCATGATGCCATCATTAGTGTCCGTAAGCGTATGGTCACTATCATTTCAGACGATGGGGTCGAATGTGTGTTTCAGGGAGGTAATCCCAACTGTTCTGGAAGAGTTATTAATTTGATGAAAGCAGTGAGATTACTCAATCATGGGTGTATTGGTTATTGGTGCTATATGACTAAAACCGAGAAATCATCAATAATGTTGGCAGATATTCTGGTAGTGAGAGAATATGCCGACGTATTTCCAAACGAGTTACCTGGTTTGCCTCCACAGAGAGATCCGAAGCAGCAGCTGTGTTAAGACGAGAGCAACTTTATGGAAATTTTTTCAAGTGTGAGTTCTGGATGTCCGAAGTGAATTTTCTTGGGCATGTAATTTCATCAGATGGAGTGCGTGTTGATCCTCAGAAGACGGAGGCTATCCAAGATTGGTTACCTCCGAAGAATGTTAAGGAAATCTAAAGCTTTCTCGGATTAGCCGGTTATTATCGACGGTTTGTGGAAGGATTTTCTAAAATCACTCAACCTATGACGAACCTTTTGCGAAAGGATAAGAAATACACGTGGTTCGACGCCTGTCAACGGAGTTTTGAGGAACTCAAGAGCCGGTTAATTTCAGCTCCTGTACTTTCCTTGCCGCAAGGGACGGAAGGATTTGTGGTTTATAGTGATGCGTCCGGACAGGGTCTCAGATGTGTACTCATGCAGAATGGGAAGGTTATTGCCTATGCTTCACGGCAATTGAGACCTTACGAGGTTAATTATCTGACCCACGACCTGGAGCTAGCAGCTGTGGTTTTCGCGTTGAAGATTTGGCGTCATTACCTTTATGGCGTCACCTGTCAGATCTTCACCGATCACAAGAGTTTGAAGTATATATTTACTCAAAAGGAGTTAAATATGCGACAGAGACGGTGGTTGGAATTAATCAAAGATTATGATATCGAGATCCTTTACCACCCGGGCAAGGCGAACGTTGTCACTGACGCTTTGAGTTGTAAGTCTGTTCAGGAGCAGATGCTTGCTCGTTTAACAATTCAGAAGGAGCTTCAATAGGAATTCCTTAGACCCGAGATCGAGGTCTGGCTTCAGCGAGTACAAGGGCAACTTTGCATGTTAGAGATTTCATCGCCACTTGAGGAGGCAATCAGAGAGAATTAGGGTTCAGATCCATCATTGTTGCGCATCCGCGAGGATGTGGCTCAGGGGAAAGCCCCTGGATTCGTGGTCCACGAGGATGGACTTTTGAGATTTAAGAATCGGTTGTGCGTACTGGCGAATGACGTGTTGAAAAACTCAATTTTGAGAGAAGCTCATGCTACCCCTTATTCTGTTCATCCAGGGTCTAGCAAGATGTACAAGGACTTGAAATAAAATTACTGGTGGAGTAATATGAAGCGAGAAGTCGCAGAATTTGTTTCAAGATGCTTAACCTGTCAATAAGTCAAGATAGAACATCAGCGACCGGCAGGTATGCTGAAACCGCTCCCTATTCCGGAGTGGAAATGGGAGGATATTTCAATGGATTTATCACGAGTTTGCCGACGAGTCGTCATGTCATGAATACGATCTGGGTAATTGTGGATCGTCTAACTAAATCAGCTCATTTCCTTGAGATTAAGGATACGTGGGGTCCCGAGAGACTTGCCCAGTTATTCAGCAAAGAGATAGTGAGACTGCACGGTACTCCTAAAAGTATCGTTTCCGATCGTGACGGACGGTTTGTGTCTCATTTTTGGAAATCAGTTCATCATGCTATGGGAACTCAGCTTAATCTCAGTACCGCCTTTCATCCTCAGTCCGACGGGCAATCAGAGAGAACTATTCAGACATTAGAGGACATGTTGAGGGCATGCGTCCTCGATTGGAAAGACGATTGGGAAGCCCAACTACCATTGATCGAGTTCACGTATAATAATAGTTGGCATGATTCGATTAAGATGGCACCTTACGAGGCCTTGTAAGGTCGTCATTGTCGATCTCCCTTGTGTTGGGATGACACATCCGAATCAATCGGCACCGAGCCCGATATGCTTATAGCCGCCCGTGAGAAGGTAGCTTTGATCAGGAGTCATTTGTTGACCGCTCAGAGTCGACAGAAATCTTATGCAGACAATCGTCGTCGACCACTAGAGTTTGAGACGGGTGACCACGTTTTGGTCAAGGTATCCCCGAGTCGAGGTGTTTTCCGTTTCGGAAAGCGGGGAAAGTTGAGTCAAAGATTTATTGGACCGTTTGAGATTTTGGAATGAGTAGGCGAGCTAGCTTATCGATTGGCCTTACCTCCGGCATTAAGCCGAATTCATAATGTGTTCATGTCTCTCAACTACGGAAGTATGTTGCCGACCCGAGTCACATACTTCAGTTCGACGAAATCGAGATCGCGGATGATCATTCGTATGAGGAGCGTCCCATACGAGTCTTAGAGCGGCGAATCAAACAGTTGAGGAATAAGGCGATTCCTTTGGTTAAAATTCGGTGGTCTAGACACGGAGTCGAAGAGGCTACTTGGGAAACCGAGGATAGTATGCGGGAGAGTTATCCCGAGTTGTTTGACCCTTAGTTTTGGGGACAAAATTCTTTTAAGGGGGGGTGTATGTAATACCCGGTTGTAATTCAGTCACTATCATTCTGTAATTTCATTCGGTAATTGTCACTATGTAATTTTTCACTTGTTAATAATCATTCATCCGTGTTCACTGTTCAGAATAACTTCGAGTTGTGTATCGATATTGTTCATTGTTTCAACCTTATTCAGGAAACGAAACAAGAGTATTATCTTGATTGTTGTAATTGATTCATTAGTCGATGTTGTCGTTGGAGTTCATGTCATTTCAAATCTCTTCATTGTTCAAATCGTGTTTTTGTTGGACGAACCCTTGTAATCATTGCTTGGAACCACCGTTTTGGGGTTTCCGCACTTCCATTTCGTGTTATTGTTTCCCAAATATTGATTCCTATTGCTTTTATTCCCTTCCCGGGTCATTTTTCATCATTTTAGGACCCAAGGGGTGTGGGCAGCGGCACAAGGAGTGTGCGCGCGGCACACATTTTCCGATTTTGGCGGCGATGCATGCCGTGGCGCGGCACATGCGGCGGGGCGCGGCACCTGAAGTCACTGCCGCGGCACACTCGTCCGGGCCGCGGCACACTCGTGTTGCAATTTCGGCCAACCCGTCTGTACCATGGGCCGCGGCACACTCATCCGTTCCGCGGCACGCTGCCGATCACTGGGGAAATATTTGGCCCTGTGCCGCGGCACACTTCGGCCGGGCCGCGGCACATAGTGCAGTCAGCACTATAATTGCGATTTTTGTGCGATTCAACTCATTTTTTTCATCACTTCTTCACCTTCATACGAGAGAGAGAGCTTGAGGGGAGAAACTTTTCATCATCCATCACTTGAGGGTTTGATTTTCTTCATTTCCTTTCGACCGTGAGGCCCGAATAGTCGATCTAACGCGTGTTCTTCGGATCAAAGTGCTTGGATCTTCAAGAGGTAATTTCTTCAACATCTTGGATTTCGATTTTGTATTGAGATATGATGTTTTGGATGTTAAGATCATGTTGTATGAAGTGATATACGCATGATTATGGATATGTTTGATTATTCATTGGATTATTGAAGAATTATTCAAGAACACTTTGAATATTGAGTTGGATTTGGGGGTTTTCGATTAATCCTTGTTGTAATCACGAATTTGGTTATTCATATTGGATTATTGATCGTATTGAAGATGTTTTGTTGGTTTGAAACACTTCTTGGGGATTTGATGTTGGTATTATTGAAGTTTGGTTGTAAACAATCGAAGTTTGGCCACAAAGTGTTCGATATAATGCCACAAAGTGTTTGATTCAAGGTTGTTCGAGCGACCGATATCTCAATTAGGACGTTGTTCGTGGAAGGATAATTGTTACCGGTGTTGTGTAATTTGATTTTTACTCGGTTAAAAGGATATTCATTCCTTTTGTTGTTGTTCATTCATAATCATACTCATTCATCATTGTATTAACCATATTGAGACTTGTAATTGTCGATTAATCACTTCATTCACGAGGAACGACGGTTCCAGTCATTTCATTGAGTTATCAATCACGTCACTATTATTTTCATCTCGGTGAGTCATTCTTGGACTTGTTGAATTATTATTCATTGATATTCATTGTGGTCATTCTCGTTCATATGACCTTCTGGGTTCATATTGCGTGGCCGGGTGTGGTTGTGTGGAATTTTTAGTCGGGCACACGATGGTCATGTATTGGGTTCATCGATACATTGGACCGTGCACACGGTAAAGCTTAACTCCGTGAGACTAATTAGGTACAAGGACGGGTGTGTCCGGTCATTCGTCTTGTACACTTGCACAGAACATTACGGGCGTACTATGATACTCCTGTTCATCGTAATTCATAACTAAGGATATTTCATAACTTCAGATATATCATGATTGTGTATTTTCAACCCATGAGGATTGTTGTTCTGTGTAACGGACCCCGTTGGGGGATTTTGTTTTCAGGTCACGGCAAGGCAAAGGCACGGGAAGAGTATGTTGACGGCGAGGAGTCCCAGTGATACTAGTAGGGGGCCCCAGTCATTCCGGTTATTTTAGTCATTTCAGTCATTTCAGTCATTTCCGTCATTTGTATTTCCGCTGCAAATTCCGTTTGAGATGTCTATTTATTCAGGGTGGTGTATTTTATCTTCACATAAAATATACTAGTATTCTGTATTGTCCTGGTGTATTGTACTTAAGCTCCTCATCGGAGTATTCGGTAATATAATGTGGTTCGGTACTACAATTATATTATTTAATTCATCAGCTTTCATTCGCCTGGTGGGTCCCAGTCGGGGGTCCACGGCACTGTAATATCTGCCTAGTTTGGGGTGTTACACAATGTCACTTTTACATTTACCGATGGCAGTATCGCACCATACATGCCAAAGTCATTAGACGCCCCCTCTATGAGTAATTTTATCGGTAGACGTTATAATATTTTTCAATAATGGTCTGATGTATTTTGGTTTCGAACAAGATATTATTGTTGCTTACGTATACAAGTGGTTGACTTTATTCAAAGTATCGAATATTGTTCCTAAGCTTATGGTTTAGAGTTTTTATTACTCGTGTTCTCGTTTGACGAATGAATCGAGGAACACTCGAGTGATAGGGTGATGGTAATAACCTATAACGTATCAGTGACTAGGATGATTCGATCATCCCACTTCATCCATGGATGTTGCACCCCCGGTTCTTGGTGCCTAACGGCACAATTTTATACTCACCGACACTCTATATGCATTGAGAGTGACTAACTCAAACCTTACAAAGCTTCAAGGATATACGTTTCAACGAATTTCATGTTGAAACTCATTGTGAGAATGGAGTAGAGTATCTTTATATCATCTCTAATGAATGCGGGTTAGAGAAACTTATGAGTCAATCAAGTGGACTGAACGTCACTTTGATTAGGATTGTTGAATCTTATGCACCTATAATGAACATTGGGACGTGACTCGTACAGGCTTTGGCATGAACGACTAGGGCATCCAGGTCGTGAAATGATGACCCACATTCTTAAGAATATGAAAGGACATCCTTTCTTACGCATGCAAAGTAGAAGCGGGCAACGAACCCACATAACGAATTTTGTTGGTGTTCCTCAGGCTATGTCATTCAAAGCATCGAAAACATCCATCTATTCTACACGTTTGACCCTATCGAATGCACATCGTTTCTTGTGCAAAGCCTGCGCTTTAGCCAAAGTAGGAGCGAGACCTTCCTACGCTAAAGATGTGAAAATTCCATTCTTACATATGATTCAAATAGATATTTATGGACCGATTCAACTAGACTGCGGACCATTTAGATGTTTTATGGTTCTGGTTGATGTTTCGATATGCTGGTCACATGTCGCCCTCTTGTCCACTAAAGATGCTGCTTTTGCAAAGCTTCTAGCACGGATTATCTGTCTAAGGGCTCACCACCCTGACCGCCATGTTTGGTCTGTAAGACTTGATAATGCTGGAGAGTTCACATCTAAAGTACTTGATGAATACTGCATGTCGATCGGGAGCGACAAAAAGCATCAAATACCCCACGAGCATACGCAAAATGGTCTCGCGAAGGAAACCATCAAACGTATCATATGGTAGCCTGGGAATTAGTTATGCACACTAATTTGCCTATTTCTGTCTGGGGTTATGTAGTCTTGCATGCAGCTTTACTTATTCGCTCATTTTAGACCCTCTGCTAACCAAACGATTTATGCGTACTAGTTGGTAACTCGATAAGTCCTGATTTTTACATTCTGGACTCAGACGAGCTTGAGTGCCAATTGTGCATATTTGGTTATGTAGTATTGTGCCTTATGCACCCCCACAGTTCATGTGTCTTTAAAGATGATTAAGTAGTTATATTGGATACGAATTTCCAATAGTATTCTGCTATATAGAACCTTTGACAGGTGATCCCTTTATCGCTCGATTGCGGTTTGTCACTTTGATGATACAATGGAGTGCGTTTGTAGTTATACCTCGAATACATAATGTGCCCGATGGCATTTCATTACCCAAGTCAAGTGACTCTAGACCACAGAGTGCGTTTGCAGTACGATTGAAACGATTACTTTACGGATTAAAACAATCCGGGTGGATCTGGTATACACGCCTAAGTGACTACTTGATTGGAAGGAGATATAAGAACAACGAACTGTGTCCCTGCGTGTTTATTAAGAAAACATGTTCCGGATTAGGGATTGTAGGTGTATATGTCGACAATATGAACATAATAGGTACTCTTGACGAATTAAGAGAAACCGCAGCTATCTAAAATCCGGATTTGAGATGATGATCTGGGAAGACTCGGTCTTATCTAGGCATTGAGCTAGAACATCGAGCTAGTGGAATCCTCATCCACCCGTCTGCCTATGTCCAGAAGAAAATCAGGCATTTTAACATGGACAAGGCACATACGGTTAGCACTCCCATGATCGGTTGTAGTTTGCACTTGAAGAAAGATCCATTTCGTCTGAAGGAATGTGACGAAGAGCTTTTGGGAGACGAAATTCCCTATGTAAAGTGCAACAGGTGCATTATTGTACTTGGCTCAGTATACTCGACCTTATGTAGCCTTCTCAATGAACTTGTTGGCTAAATATAGTTCTGAGCCCACGCAACGTCATTAGAATGGTATCAAGAACATCTTTTGATACCTTAAAGGAACTATTGACTCGGGATTTTTCTTTCCTTATCAAAGCTAACGAAACTGCCGATGAATGTGCAATCACTAAAGTAAGTGTGAATGCCGAGGAAACTACCCCGACAAATGTGTTGGTAGGATTTTCTGATGTTGGGTACATCTTGGACCCATATAAAGATCGCTCCCAGATTGGTTATGATTTTATCATTAGGAACACCGCGATGTATAGAGATCAACTAAGCAAACCCTTGTTGCTACCTCCTCGAATCACGCTAAGATTATCGCTCTACATGAGGCAGCACGCGAGTGTATATGATTGAGAATCATCGTTATACATATTCGAGGTAACAATGGACTAAGTAACGTCACTGATGCGCCCACATGCATATATGAAAATAATGCCGCTTACATCGAACAGATGAAGCTTGGGTATATCAAGGAGGATAATACGAAGCATATCTCTCCAAAGTTTTCTGCAATCAGCAACAACGGGCCCTACTCAACATCCAAGTTAAGCAAGTGAAGTCTAAGAAGAATGTGGCTGGTTTATTCACTAAATCATTGCCCAAGGCCGTATTTGAAAAACATGTGAGAAACATCAGAATGGGTAGGATTTCCGAACTCCCGAGATCGAAGTAAAGATCAGATGGGAGGGTGAGGTATAACGAGTTTTACCCACCAATGTTTTACTCTTTTCTTTGATCAACGTTTATTTTGTCCCAATGGGTTTTGTTACTTGGCAAAGTTTTTAACGAGGCAACGACACATGCACTGTTTTTCAGATTCCTTGATTTACGAACTAATCAGGGGGAGATGCAGACTTGAGGGGGAGTCTTACATCCACGTCGCAAGTTACATTCTTTTCCTTAATCGAGGATCCTTTTTTCCCACTATTTTTTATCACTTGGAAAGGTTTTTGACGAGGTAACTAGACGTTTAGCTCATTGATTGACGAATTGATCACGTTCTTAGGCACATTGATCGACGAAATGATCAATAGAGGTTTTGTCTTAACAAAATTAGCATAACCTATATGTCTGGATGTTGTACTCTTTTTCCTACGATCAAGACATTTTTCCTATGTGGTTTTTGCTTGACGAGGTTTTAACGAGGCAACTTGACATGCGTTGGAGACTCGGCACAAGGGGGAATGTTAAAGTAAATATACATTGTGTGCCTTAGTCTACAGCCTATTGGGTTTCTCCCAACTAGTATAGGGCTAGGCCTGTTAGAATGTTCCAGAATATGTAATCTCTCCCTATTTAAAGGGACCCTACGAATGAGAATATACATCTTCTTCTGCCCTAATTCTTGTCTTGTTTACTTTTACTACAACATATAGGATATTATTTATTATATTATTTATTTACATCAACTGGGAAAGATAAATATAATATTAGTTATTATATTTATTATAGGATTAAATAATAAGTAATATATAATAGAAGATATTATATGTATTGTATTTTTGATAAGTTGAGGGGCAACTAAGCAAATACTAGAGTTTGACTCTAGGGTTTACTTAATACAAATAAAGGGTCTTGGATAAGGAGTTGTCATAAGATAAAAATTACACAACCCTAATTGTGTGAGATAAAATTTGGCCCTCTCTCTTCAAATCGGCCGAACAGTTTTTCTGTCCGGGAAGTTTGTTTCGGCAATCTCCGTCTTCTTCTCTTAGTTGATTTTGATCAACAGTACAAATCCTTCTAGCAAGGAATTATTTGTTGTACTATTTATTAATGTTATTCGTAAGGATCTAGCAATCCAGCTTGTACCGGTTGTTTGTACGTGGATCACCGAAAGAGGAAGAGGATTTTAATCCGCTTCTGGTCTGGGTTCAGATCTGTTCTTCGATTTAAGATAATTCGACGAACCCTTTATAAATCAATTAAATTAATGCATGAAGATCCATGTCTGAGTTTTTTGTTTATTTATTCAACTCTGTCTTGCTCATATTTATTGTATTTGATACACGTAAAATCCAACACTAACAACATAGCATAGGGTGAAAAGTCATTAATAGTCCACATCAGAGCCGCACGCATCGAGAAATTTCTTGCCTTACACAGGCCAATGTTATATCCCCATATCTCATCAAACTTTTTAGCTTGTAGATCAAGGGTCGGAACATCACATCTATGTTCATGTTCGGCCCTTTAGGACCAGATATAATAAGACTTAAGAAAATAAACATCTGACACATGCAAGTGGTAAATTATATAGAGTTACGAGGTTGGACAACAAGAGTATTGAGTACTTGTTCCTCGAAACGGGTTAAGACCATCAGTACAAAGACCAAGCCTGACATTTTGAGGATCTGTCGCGAACGAAGGATGTATACTATCAAAGTGCCGCCAAGCTTCAGCGCCGGCAGGATGAAATACTCTTTCTCTCTCACCATGGCACTTTGTGTGCCATGTCATGTGTTCAGTAGTTTTGGGTGACATATACAGCCGTTTGAACCTATCTGTGACTGGAAAGTACCATAATTTCTTTTGTGCACTCGATTTACCTTTCTCATACTGTGGTGCTGCACAACTCGAACAAAATTTCAAACTCTCGCCTTCGCCGTAGTACAGAAAACAATTATCGATACAAACATCATACTTGATCACTCGGAGACCAAGTTTCGACATGATATTTTTTTACTTCGGAATAATTGTGCGGAATTTGGCTCTGATATTGCTCTGGTGTCATGCCTTTGTTGCTTTTGATGAAATAGTCCATTGCTTTTTTTGATGTATTATACGTCATCTTGAAATTCATTACCTCCGTAACTCACAGCAGCAACAACTTACTATGCAACTTATACAAAGGCCAATTAGTGTACTCTAAAAGATCATAAAATAATTTTGCTTGAGGATTTAGCTCTGCCGGCTCAATATCAGTGTAATTGCGAAATTAGGGAAAACTATCCATGATCATATCTCTTTGTAATGTAAAGTAATTTTCTACAAGTGTAGAATACGATCCTCCTATATTGTAATCATTGAATCCGCAATTTTTATAATCTTCACCATGGCATATCCAAGCACAATAACATGCTGCAAATTTGCACTGATAAATGTTGCATGATTGTATTGCGACCGCGTTTACGCCAACTCTTGCACCTTTTATACGGACATAATAACTTATTGCCAACTACTACACGAGGGAAGCCAAAATCCAGAAATATATTGTCACCATCAATAAATTCTCTAGTAATCATACAGTCAAGACCACGACGTTTTTCGTACATCCAATCTCTAAAAATTGACATTTTTTATCACTGCATACAAAATAAATAATTTTCAAATATAAAAATATTTTCAATACATTCCAAAATAATATAATATAAACATCACACCACAAACTAACGTAAACATATATTTTAAATTACACAATATTATCAACTAGAAACTTAATTGATGAATTAAATAATACTTCAAAATATAAATAATCGTTCGAATTTAATCTAACATTTAGAATTAGTTTAGAACTACAACTAAATTATCGAATAAAATAAATTTATTTTGTATTATCAAGAAGAAAACAAGTATATATCAACACTAAAATTATCCACAAATAATTTTTTTCGAATTATTAATAGAAAAGTAACTAATTTTCATCAAACTAAAAAATAAGTATATACTAATCTTGCAGAAGAAAGTAATATATGTATGGAGTGCATATTAAATTTCAACTGCTCCATTCTGCATATCTTATATTATCGATGAATATTGCTTTAAAATATTCAATTATCCTTGAATATATTTAGAAAAATAAATTTAAGAAAAAAATATTGCTCCAAAAAAATGATAAAGTTTTGAGACAACTCTTTCTCCGTATCGACCAAAGTATCAATGTTATAATATTATACTTAAATATATGGCTTCACATATATGAAGCAAATAAAGCTGAGTATAATGACCCATTTGGCAGGTGGCGCACGCAGTAGATGTGGCAATTGATATGTTTAGCTTCACATATGTTAAGCCATTTTCACTGTGAAAAAAAATTAAAGTTTAAAGGCGTCATGAACTAAAGTTTAAAGGCGTCACGTATGTGACCCAATATGAAAATTTTCAAAAAATTTGACGGAAGTTTGAAAATTTTTGCGGAAACGAAGGGGAATTTTGAATTTTAATTTCACCCCACTCTCTTCAATCTTCATCTCCGGAGGTAATTTGTAAAATATAATAATTGTTTTAATAATTTTACTTATATTATTTTTTGTTTATATCAACCCCTAAATACTTGTTGTTTTTCCTGGTGTTGTAGGATATTAATTTATTTAAATATAATTGAATTATATTTTCTCAATGATTAACTATAACATAATGTGATTTATCCCTTTTTAAAATTAATTTTACAAAAATGATGACATTTGTTTACTAATTAAAATAAATATCCTTTTAATATAATATAATATAGTTTATTTTTGTAATAGCAACCAAAAGTGTAGTTTTTGATATTTATTTTTTAATTAAATTATATATTTTTATTAAGAATATATTTCTAATTAATTTAATATACCTGAAATTAGCCAAAAAATACTCTTTTTTGTTAATTTCAATTTTTTTAAAAGAAATTACTTTAGCGCACATATGTGACGCTAATAGAGTTTGAGAAATAAGAGTAAAATAATATGATTTACTGTTTTATTTTAAAACTTTGACATCACAAAATTAATATAAGAAATATATAGTAATTTATTAATTATTTTGGAGTCACATTGTTGACGCGGATAAATTTATCGATTTAAAAATATTGGTCTGTTTTGAAGACACATATATGATGCCAAATTTAAATATAGTATAATATTTATTCGGCTTTAACTTCACATACTTGAAACTAATATTACTGACACAACTGAAGCCCTATTTATTTAGTTTCATTTAATCAAACATTGAAGCTAAATTTTTTTTAACTTCAAGTTCTTTAGCGGCATATATTCACATACGTTTTAAAAAAACAAAGGCTTCAATGTCAACTTCAATATCTTTCGCTTTCTTTAAGTCAATGTGGGTATTTTTGAGTAACGTGCACTCACCACCGCCGCCACCACCGTCACCCGATACACAATAGTTACGCACATGCCCGAACCTGACCGCGACCCAAAACTTACAGCCCATCAGTCGACTCTAGTCAGCGTCGGAAACTCAAAAACAAGACGCCTCCTTTCAGCCCGTCTGACTCATGGTCAGAGTCAACCTCCGGCCACTGAATCTAGTCCAAGCCTACTGTCACACTTTGACTTTGGAAGCTTCTAGAAGGGTCGAGATTCTTCTCCAGATTTCTTGTGTTTACTTGATAGATGTTGTAACATTCCGAAAGCCCTCCGGAATGATCATAGAAAGAATTAGAAGGATGTAGATTGACTTGTAATCTCTTGTATGTTCTAGATACTTGTCGATTATTGTAGATTCTAGAAGATATAGATGGAGACCTATATAAGGAGCTCCAAGCCCCTCATTTGTACATCATCCGAAGTTTGAGCAATAAAAGTTCCTTTCTAAAGAGCAGTTTCTCTCTCTAACTTTCTCTCGCTAAAATACTTCAATCTTCCGCACTTAACCGGCAAAGGTTGGGAAAGCCTGCCTTAGTGGCCGAAAGACTGAGTTGCTAAGGGGCGCACGGCATAACTCGACGGACTGAAGTTTGCCCGTGACACGTGGTATCGGAGCCCGATTTGTTGGTAAAGTGAGAGAATGAGCGGAAACAGCAGCATGGTCGAAGGGAACAATGCTGGCGATGATGGTCGCAAGACCAAGAAAGGTGGTAGGGACAAGTCCAGAGATCTTGCATCCTCGATGGAAGCAAGGATGACTAAGATCGATGTGGCTGTTGGAGAAACCATCGAACGGATGGATGTCCTTGAAGAAAATGTCGGCGAAATTGAGGACAAGGTGTTTCTTGCTCTCAACGAGTTAAAGTCTACACTTCTTGGCGAGGTAGCCAAATTACGGGAAGAGCTGACTGCACGGTTAGAAAAGACCGAGGAGGATTGTGCATTGTGCAAGGCAGCCGTGGCAGGTGGTACCATGGCAAGGGAAACGCCGCGCATTCGGGCACCAGAACCTCCGAAGTACTTGGGTAAGCGGAATGCTAAAGAACTTGATCATTTCTTTTGGTCTCTCGAAACCTATATGGATGCAGTACGTATAAAGGATGACGAGGACAAGATCAAGTCGGCGATCTTGTACCTAAGTGATGACGGTGCCTTATGGTGGAGACGGCGCCATCAAGACATTGCACGAGGGACATGTCGGATAGATACTTGGGAATAATTCAAGACGGACTTGAAAAAACAGTTCTATCCGGAGAATGCCGAGAGCCTGGCCATGAAGAAGCTGCGTGGCCTGCATCAATTGGGGAGTGTGAAGGATTATGTCAATGAGTTCTCCTCACTCATGTTGGAACTTCCCAAAATGTCGGACAAAGACCGATTGTTTTATTTCTTGGACGGGTTGCAGTCGTGGGCAGCCCTTAAACTGAGAAGGCAGAAGGTCCAAGATCTGTCGGAAGCAATTGCTGCGGCCGGAGAAATTATAGAGTTCCGAAAGGACTTCGCGCAGCGAAAGGACAAGAAGGGAGGCAAGGAAAAAGGTGGGGGAGACAGGCCTCACAAGATGGAATACAAGCCAACCTTCAAAGGGAAAGAAAAGACCCATGAATTCAAGAAGAGAGAGTGCTTCTTATGCGGGGGTCCACACTTCATCCAGGAGTGCCCGAAGAAGAAAGCACTAAATGCCATAATAAGCCAACAAGAGGAACGGGCCGAAGAAATGCAGATGGGGTCGATGCAACTCCTCAATGCAATGAAGGCGAAGGAAGAAAACGTGATGGTACCCAAGGCGGAAAAGGTCAGGAATGGTCTCATGTATGTTGAGGCAAAGATAAATAAGGGAGTCACAAAGGCCTTAGTAGACACGGGAGCCACTCACAACTTCTTAGCTGAGGACGAGGCGGTCCGATTGGGTGTAAGAGTTACTAAGGAAATGGGATAGATGAAAACAGTGAACACACCATCAAGACCCATAATTGGCATGGCTAAGCAAGTCCCGGTCTAACTGGCAGATTGGCAGGGCAAGCTTGACTTGACAGTGGTCCGAATGGATGATTATCGGATGGTGCTAGGCATGGAATTCTTGGAAAGGATGAAGACGGTAACCATCCAAGATGCCCAAATTCTGAGTATGTAATATCCGACAGAAATTCTTACTTGCTGTTGTACTATTCGGATAATTTAATACTGTTGTACTCTTGTTGCATTTGTGTATGGTTATTGGAATATATCATAAATAAACATAATAATAATGATCACTCGCATTATGTTCGAATTCTCAGTGTTATAGAGATAAGTGCTTATTGAACTATTAAAAACCTGAGCCTAACGTACGTTAATCGTTAGGCATAGCGTACGTTATTTTGAGGCCTTTACGTACGTAAAGGGGGTACCTGTTACGTACGTAACCAGTGCAATCGTATCCGATCCCAACTTTCGGCGTGTGGGGCCGGGTAAGATTTGAATATCTGATCTTTTGGAGCCAATCTAGTTGACCTATCTTACGTACGTAATGCTACGATAGGTAACGTACGTAACGAAGTTCGTATTTCATCCAAGAGCCTCGGACTTATCTTACGTCGTAATACTTTCCTCATAAGCGTCGTAAAGCGCTTAACGACGTTATCCTCTTGTGATAACGTACGTAACGAATGTCTTTATTATAAAAAGAGAGCTTGTGTCTTTCATTTTGCACGACCAAACTCTGAATTTTCACCTAGATAATCATCCTCCTGCACCCCTAGATCAAATTACCTTCTTCCAATTTGTGGTTGAGCTTTACATTTCGATTTTGGAGCTTGTTGTTTGGAACTTGGAGACATTCTTGAAGCTTATATTGTGTTCTTGTGGTTTGGTGTATTGTTCTTCATTTCTGAAGGTATGTTCTACGATTTAACCCTATAATCTCATAGTTATAATGATAGTGATTAAGTATAATCCACCTAGTGATGATTTAATCAAGCTAAACATGTTCATAGTTAGACTTCCAACAAACGTAATGATGAATATGATAGTTAAGGGTTTGTAAGGTTGTGTTTTTTTGTATCTTCAAAGATGATGATCATGTTTAGCTAAACCAAACTCTTACTTCTGGACTAATAACACCAATAGACTATTAATAATCTTTGTTTCATTATGATGTAAATAACTTCTTAGAATAATTACCATAAAATGTTTTGAGAACCCTTGTTGATCATTAGAAGTTTGGAATAACCTTCTTGAACCTAAGCTAAGTGAATCCAGAGGATTAATGCTTGAACCTCCAAGTTAATTAAAAGATTATAAAGAAGGTGTTGAACTTGTAGTGGTCTTCATAATCATAATATGGAATTGCAACTACTTAACTCAACATAAGTAGTTGATGGAAGTGCAGATTTTCTTTTTGATGTCCTTGATGAGTTTAAGGAGTAGGAAATTATTGTTAACACATCTTAATCCGACAAACAGTTGGTAAACATCTTGTAATCAATTGTAAGATTAGAATGGCATTGAATAGGATTCTTGGAGTAAACCCTCAACATTCTTAATAAGTTGAACTACTCAAATGAGAATTAGGATGTTGTCTCGTTGAAGTTTGGTATAGATGATTATATGAACGTATTATTAAGTGAAATATACTTCATTCAAGGTTGATTGTCCGAGTAACCGATTTTGAATCGAGGGCCTATGCTCGTTCGACAAAGAAGGACTTTACTCGCCTCCGTATTGAGGCAAGTTATCTTGCTTGGTTATAATGATGTGTGGATTCTTATGATGATTATGCATTTGTGTATATGAAACACTTATAAACTTGTGTCTTGTGATGTTACTCTTAATGATGTCCCGTTTTCATCGTGGGATTGTATTCCCAAGTTCGTTACCTTTGGTCCCTTGATATTGTTGATCTTGTTGTCATCTCGGTGAGTCCTCGATCCTTATTCGGATTTTGTGAAATTCTTGAATTCGTTGTCATGTTGCATCGTGACATATCCGGAGTCATATCTACGTTCCGATTGGATATTGTGTAGGATTTTTAGCCGGGCACATATATAGTCATGCGTGAATATTTTCCGTGAAAGGCTGTGCACACGAGACGTAGTTCGTTGAGGCTAATTAGGTACATTGTCCCGCGTATATCCTGGATTCCGTATACGGGGTGGACATGTGCACTGACACATATTCGGATCGGGCGTACTGTGATGTCCCTCTTGAGCCGTACCATCTTAGTCGCTCACAGTCCATTTTTATACTTGGATGTGTTCGACGTTTTGCGACTAAGCGTTCATACGCGCGAGGGGTATGTTCGTTAGTCAGGGCATTATTCTTGAAATCTCATATGCGTGAATTGTATACTATCTTGAGAATCATTTATCATGTATATCTGACCCTGTGTTGGGCGAAATACTTGTGTTGTATTTTAGGTCGAGGAAAAGGCAAGGCACGGGAAGATCAAGGTGATGACGAAGGGTTCGAAGGATACTAGTTCGGGGGCCCCAAGTCTTTCGTGTCGGTCATGTTAAATCGTGTAATGTTATCTTTTCGCTTTATTTTAAGTTTGAACAAATGTATTGTTATTTTAAGGTATAATTCATCTCCATATGGATTATACTCATGTTTTGGATCCTGTGTGTAATAAGGCCGTAGGCCATACTGTTGTAAACTCCAGATCGGAGTAAGTACCTTGTTTTGTGGTTCGGCATCACATGTTTTGCGTATTTAATCTGTACTTTGGGTATCGCCTGGTGGATCCTAGTGTGGGGTCCACGGCACTGTAATGGCCGACTTATCGGGGTGTTACAGAAGATGGTATCAGAGAGGAAAAAAAATTTTTTTTTTTTTTTTTTTTTTTTGCTAGAGGTCGTTTTCTTTCTTTTTGAGTCTTTGTGTATTGAACTAGTATCAAGAGACCTTCGTGTCACGTGTGACCCGTGCGAGCGCCTGATCCTACGAGCCAAATGCGGTACGTACTTTATGAACCATGAATAAATTATTGACATGATATTGATCTCTGAATAGATCTCCTTGTTGATCTTGGTATTTTAAGGGTTTGTGGCAGGAATTATCTGATTGATGATTCAAATAAAATTCTGGATTGATTATATGATTGAAATCATTTGACTCAAATATCGATCTGATATTCTGTGTGACTTTCGTAGTAACGATAATTCATTACAAACTGCTCTCTTGAATATGTAATTTCTTACTGCCATTAACTTAGCATGAATTCTGATTTGTATTATGAACTGTACTTATGATTATCATCTCAAAATTGATTCTTTCAGTATGGAAAGAAATTTGAGAGGCCGTGGAAGAGGGGGACGAGGCCGCGGAAGGGGCCGAATCCCGATACCGCGAGCCAACAGACGTGCAAACGCAGAGCATAGTTCCGCAGGCAGTGATTCGCCTTCTAGGGACCAATCGCACCACAATGGACACGAGGATGCTCGTGTCGATCCTTACACTGTAATGCAGGGCATGATGGCTCAGATGACCCAAATGGGTCAGTTAATGGAAGCAATGCAGAGAGCTGCTACCGACCAAAGATCGTGGGCCACCTCCGTACATGGCGGGCGGTGAATCGGATCATCGCCGACATCTCGCGCCAACGACCCCGATTTTGAAGGTTCCTCTGAGCCGGCTGATATCGTGCATTGGATCGAACACTTGAGAAGTTGTTCGATATGGTAAACTGTCCGATGAGAATCGCGTCTCCGTAGTGACTTACTACTTGGGCAAGGGCGCCCACACTTGGTGGCTTTCGGTGAGGCCGGTGATGGCGTATGCACTTGGGAAGAATTTAAAAATCTCATGCTAGATCGTTACTATCCGTGTCCTCTCCGCGAGGCCAAATTATCGAATTGCTGAATCCGGAGCCGTCCAAGATGATGACGTACTATCTATCGCCGAGAAATTTCAGCACTCCTCCCTTTTGCTGCGACGATTGTCCACACGGAAGCCGATAAGATTAAATACTTTCTCAAAAGGCTTAAACCCCGAATGAGAATGCATTGTTGAACCATCATTGTGTGACCCTACCGAGTTCATCGAGAAAGCTCGAGTACGAATTGACCGTGAAGAAAATTTCCAAGAAGCAACCGCATCTAACAACAAGAAATTCAGAACCGTAACGGTCGGGACGGAACCGGGAACATTCAAGAGACCCCACCAAGCAAATCCTTCTGAACGGCAACCTATGGCATCGAAGCCAACCGGATCGCAACCTCGAGCGGTCAGCCTATCTGTTGTATGCTATAATTGTGGAGACCCGGGGCACATCAATTCGAAATGTCCTAGGCCAGCCGTGTCATGCCATACATGTGGGAAGAGCGGACATCGTGCTCGTTATTGTAGGAGTGGACTAGGACGTATTCCCGCAGCATCTCATGCTCCAGTACAATCTTCAGTTCAAGACCGAGTACCTCCATCCGCTTCTTATCAGACTACCGGGGCAAACAAAGGGATGGGACGTGGAAATCAAGCAGGTACATCTGGTACAGGGACTGCAAAACCTAGAGTTTACGAGATGAAGAGGGCTGAAGATCCCGAAGCCAGCATGATTGCAGGTACTCTCGAGATCCAATCTCAGCCTATCTGTGTCCTTTTTGATACTGGTGCTTCACACTCCTTTTTATCTACTTCTTGTTTGAGTCGTTTGCAATTAGAGCATGTTATCAATTGTGAACCTTATATAATTGGTCTACCCGATGGTAGAAGAATTGTTGGGAATCGTGAAGTTCAGGACTGCTCGATTCGAATGAACGACCGTGAGTGGTTGTCAAATTTAATCGTGGTCGATTTACCTAACGATGATGTGATCTTGGGAATCGATTGGATGGACCGTCATGATGCCATAATTAGTGTCCGCAAGCGAACAGTGACTGTCACATCTGACGATGGTGTTGAGTGTACCTTCCAGGGTGATAATCCCAGCCGTTCCGGGAGAATCATCAGCGCTATGAAAACGGTGAAACTGCTTAATCAAGGATGTATTGGCTATTGGTGTTACATGACCAAAACAATGGATCGACCAGTTGAATTGATCGATATTCCGGTAGTCCGAGACTACCCAGACGTATTTCCAGATGAGTTGCCAGGCTTACCTCCACATCGTGATGTAGAGTTCAATATTGAGTTAGAGCCTGGTACGTCCCCACTTTCAAAAGCACCGTATCATATGGCTCCGACTGAGATGCGGGAGTCAAGAGCCAACTTGAGGATTTGACCGAGAAAGGCTACATCAGACCTAGCGCGTCCCCTTGGGGAGCACCAGTACTATTTGTACGGAAGAAGGACGGATCCCTACGTCTGTGTATTGATTATCGTGAGCTGAACAGGGTAACCATTAAGAACAAATACCCATTGCCGCGTATTGACGATTTATTGGATCAGCTTCAAGGGGCTGCTGTGTTTTCTAAGATAGACCTGAGGTCTGGTTACCATCAGTTGAGGATTAGAGAGTCTGACATTTCAAAGACAGCATTCCGTACTCGTTATGGGCATTATGAGTTTGTGGTGATGCCTTTTGGACTGACAAATGCACCGGCAGTATTCATGGAGCTGATGAATCGAGTGTTTATTAATTATCTGGATCGCTTTGTAGTCATTTTTATTGACGACATCCTGATCTATTCTCGTGACCATGAAGAGCACGAGCGTCATCTCCATCTAGTTCTCGAGGCGTTAAGGCGGGAGCAGCTTTATGGAAAATTTTCTAAATGTGAGTTCTGGATGCGTGAAGTTATCTTTCTCGGACATGTGATATCAGCTGATGGGGTCCGAGTAGACCCACAGAAGACAGAAGCTATCCGAGATTGGTTACCACCAAAGAACGTCAAGGAAGTACGCAGTTTCTTGGGACTAGCAGGCTATTACCGACGGTTCGTAGAGGGTTTTTCCAGAATTGCCCAACCAATGACCAATTTGTTGAGAAAGGATAAGAAGTATTTATGGTCAGAGGCATGTCAGCGGAGCTTTGATGAACTTAAGAGTCGATTGATTTCGGCGCCTATTTTAGTCCTACCAAAAGGAACGGAAGGTTTTGTAGTGTATAGTGACGCATCTAAACAGGGCCTTGGATGTGTACTAATGCAGAACGGGAAGGTGATCTCCTATGCATCGAGACAGCTACGACCTTACGAGGTCAACTATCCCACCCATGATTTAGAACTCGCAGCTGTGGTGTTTGCTTTAAAGATCTGGCGTCATTATCTGTATGGAGTTACCTGTCAGATTTTTACGGATCACAAGAGCTTGAAATACATTTTTACTCAGAAGGAGTTAAACATGAGGCAGAGAAGGTGGCTAGAACTCATCAAAGACTATGATATCGAGATCCTTTATCATCCGGGCAAAGCAAATGTAGTTGCTGACGCTTTGAGTCGTAAAACTGTACAGGAGCAGATGCTTGCCCGCCTAACAACTCAGAGGGTATTGCAGTTAGAATTGATGAGGCCGGAAATTGAAGTCTAGTTACAGCATATTCAAGGGCAACTCTGTACACTTGAGATTTCATCGTCCCTTGAGGATATAATTAGATCGAAGCAAGTTACGGACCCATTCTTATCTCGAATTCGCGATGAAATAACCCAAGGGAAAGCTCCTGGCTTTGTAATACACGAGGATGGATTAATACGTTTCAGAAACCGAGTTTGTGTACCCGCTGATGATGAGTTAAGGAGTTCTATCCTGAAAGAAGCCCATGCTAGCCCGTACTCTATCCACCCGGGGTCTAGCAAAATGTATAAGGATTTGAAGCAGAACTATTGGTGGGGAAATATGAAACGTGAGGTTGCCGAATTTGTTTCGAGATGTTTAACCTGTCAGCAGGTTAAAATTGAGCACCAATGACCGCAGAATGCGAAACCGCTCCCGATTCCCGAGTGGAAATGGGAGGACATATCAATGGATTTTATTACTAGATTGCCGACGAGTCGCCGAGGAATGAATACGATTTGGGTGATTGTGGATCGTTTAACCAAATCAGCCCACTTTCTGGAAATTAAGGATACTTGGGGACCCGAGAGATTGGCCCAACTATTTATTAAGGAAATTGTGAGATTGCACGGTACCCCAAGGGTATTGTATCGACCGTGACGGGCGATTCGTGTCACACTTCCGGAAAGCAGCTTCATCGTGCGATGGGTACGCATTTGAACTTGATGACATTTCACCCGCATACGGATGGCCGGCGAGAGAACTATCCAAACTTTAGAGGATATCTTTGAGGGCATGCGTTCTCGATTGGAAGGATGATTGGGAGGCCCACTACCCTTGGTGGAATTCACTTATAATAATAGTTGGCACGCTTCGATTCGGATGGCACCGTATGAGGCATTATATGGCCGTCGCCGTAGGTCCCCTTTGTCTTTGGGACGAACTATCGTAATCTCTGGTACGGAACCCGACATGTTGCTAGCAGCCCGTGAGAAGATCGCTCCGATCGAGTCGTTTGTTGACGGCTCAAAGCCGGCGAAGTCCTACGCAGACAACCGCCGGCGGCCGCTTGAGTTCGAGGTCGGCGACCATGTACTAATGAAGGTGTCACCTACCCGAGGAGTCTTTCGTTTTGGAAAACGAGGCAAGCTGAGCCCGAGGTATATCGGGCCGTTTGAGGTTTTGGAACGAGTAGGCGATTTGGCTTATCGCTTGGCTTTACCACCAGCCCTGAGCCGGATCCATAACGTGTTCCATGTCTCCCAGCTAAGGAAATACGTTGCTGATCCGAGTCATGTACTTCAGTTCGATGAGATCGACTTAGCGGAGGATCATTCGTATGAGGAGCGCCCCGTACGAATACTTGAGAGGAGGATCAAACAACTGCGTAATAAGACGATTCCCCTACTGAAGGTTCAGTGGTCACGACACGGGGTCGAGGAAGCCACGTGGGAGACGGAGCACAGCATTCAAGAGAGGTATCCCGAATTGCTTACCCCTTAGTTTCGAGGACGAAACCCTTTTAAGGGGGGGAGTATGTAATATCCGACAGAAATTCTTACTTGCTGTTGTACTATTCGGATAATTTAATACTGTTGTACTCTTGTTGCATTTGTGTATGGTTATTGGAATATATCATAAATAAACATAATAATAATGATCACTCGCATTATGTTCGAATTCTCAGTGTTATAGAGATAAGTGCTTATTGAACTATTAAAAACCTGAGCCTAACGTACGTTAATCGTTAGGCATAGCGTACGTTATTTTGAGGCCTTTACGTACGTAAAGGGGGTACCTGTTACGTACGTAACCAGTGCAATCGTATCCGATCCCAACTTTCGGCGTGTGGGGCCGGGTAAGATTTGAATATCTGATCTTTTGGAGCCAATCTAGTTGACCTATCTTACGTACGTAATGCTACGATAGGTAACGTACGTAACGGTTCGTATTTCATCCAAAGCCTCTGGACTTATCTTCCGTCGTAATACTTTCCTCATAGCGTCGTAAAGCGCTTAACGTCGTTATCCTCTTGTGATAACGCACGTAACGAATCGTGTTATAAAAAGAGAGCATGTGTCTTACATTAAGCACTACCAAACACTGAATTAAAACCTAGATAATTATCCTCCTGCACCCCTAGATCAAATTACCTTCTTCCAATTTGTGGTTGAGCTTTACATTTCGATTTTGGAGCTTGTTGTTTGGAACTTGGAGACATTCTTGAAGCTTATATTGTGTTCTTGTGGTTTGGTGTATTGTTCTTCATTTCTGAAGGTATGTTCTACGATTTAACCCTATAATCTCATAGTTATAATGATAGTGATTAAGTATAATCCACCTAGTGATGATTTAATCAAGCTAAACATGTTCATAGTTAGACTTCCAACAAACTTAATGATGAATATGATAGTTAAGGGTTTGTAAGGTTGTGTTTTTTTGTATCTTCAAAGATGATGATCATGTTTAGCTAAACCAAACTCTTACTTCTGGACTAATAACACCAATAGACTATTAATAATCTTTGTTTCATTATGATGTAAATAACTTCTTAGAATAATTACCATAAAATGTTTTGAGAACCCTTGTTGATCATTAGAAGTTTGGAATAACCTTCTTGAACCTAAGCTAAGTGAATCCAGAGGATTAATGCTTGAACCTCCAAGTTAATTAAAAGATTATAAAGAAGGTGTTGAACTTGTAGTGGTCTTCATAATCATAATATGGAATTGCAACTACTTAACTCAACATAAGTAGTTGATGGAAGTGCATTTTCTTTTGATGTCCTTGATGAGTTTAAGGAGTAGGAAATTATTGTTAACACATCTTAATCCGACAAACAGTTGGTAAACATCTTGTAATCAATTGTAAGATTAGAATGGCATTGAATAGGATTCTTGGAGTAAACCCTCAACATTCTTAATAAGTTGAACTACTCAAATGAGAATTAGGATGTTGTCTCGTTGAAGTTTGGTATAGATGATTATATGAACGTATTATTAAGTGAAATATACTTCATTCAAGGTTGATTGTCCGAGTAACCGATTTTGAATCGAGGGCCGGCTGTTCGTTCGACAAAGAAGGACTTTACTCGCCTCCGTATTGAGGCAAGTTATCTTGCTTGGTTATAATGATGTGTGGATTCTTATGATGATTATGCATTTGTGTATATGAAACACTTATAAACTTGTGTCTTGTGATGTTACTCTTAATGATGTCCCGTTTTCATCGTGGGATTGTATTCCCAAGTTCGTTACCTTTGGTCCCTTGATATTGTTGATCTTGTTGTCATCTCGGTGAGTCCTCGATCCTTATTCGGATTTTGTGAAATTCTTGAATTCGTTGTCATGTTGCATCGTGACATATCCGGAGTCATATCTACGTTCCGATTGGATATTGTGTAGGATTTTTAGCCGGGCACATATATAGTCATGCGTGAATATTTTCCGTGAAAGGCTGTGCACACGAGACGTAGTTCATTGAGGCTAATTAGGTACATTGTCCCGCGTATATCCTGGATTCCGTATACGGGGTGGACATGTGCACTGACACATATTCGGATCGGGCGTACTGTGATGTCCCTCTTGAGCCGTACCATCTTAGTCGCTCACAGTCCATTTTTATACTTGGATGTGTTCGACGTTTTGCGACTAAGCGTTCATACGCCCGAGGGGTATGTTCGTTAGTCAGGGCATTATTCTTGAAATCTCATATGCGTGAATTGTATACTATCTTGAGAATCATTTATCATGTATATCTGACCCTGTGTTGGGCGAAATACTTGTGTTGTATTTTAGGTCGAGGAAAAGGCAAGGCACGGGAAGATCAAGGTGATGACGAAGGGTTCGAAGGATACTAGTTCGGGGGCCCCAAGTCTTTCGTGTCCGGTCATGTTAAATGCAGTGTAATGTTATCTTTTCGCTTTATTTTAAGTTTGAACAAATGTATTGTTATTTTAAGGTATAATTCATCTCCATATGGATTATACTCATGTTTTGGATCCTGTGTGTAATAAGGCCGTAGGCCATACTGTTGTAAACTCCAGATCGGAGTAAGTACCTTGTTTTGTGGTTCGGCATCACATGTTTTGCGTATTTAATCTGTACTTTGGGTATCGCCTGGTGGATCCTAGTGTGGGGTCCACGGCACTGTAATGGCCGACTTATCGGGGTGTTACAGAGTATCACTCCAAACAAGGTAACATTCGATATTCCATTACTCCGTGGAAAGATCGAGTCCCGTATGTTGTCGGCCATGCAGGTCTCGAAAGGGTATAAGAAGGGGCAAGAGACATACCTTGCTGCCCTAAAGATGGACGACCCAATTGTCGGCAAAGAAGTCCCAACGGAGATTGAAGAAGTGCTGGCCAAATTTAAGGACGTGATGCCTCCCGAGTTACCCAAAAAGTTACCACCGAGGCGGGAGGTGGATCACGAAATTGAGCTGGAACAGGGGGCCAAGCCTCCTGCAATGGGGCCATACCGGATGGCTCCGCCAGAGTTGGAAGAACTTCGAAGGCAGTTGAAGGATTTACTTGATACTGGCTATATTCGTCCTTCCAAAGCTCCTTATGGCGCTTCGGTGTTATTCCAGAAGAAACAAGACGGTAGCTTGCGGATGTGCATTGACTACCGGGCGCTTAACAAGGTTACTATTAAGAACAAATACCCAATACCTTTGGTGGCTGACCTATTCGATCACTTGGGGAAGGCAAAATGGTTCTCAAAACTAGACTTGCGGTCGGGGTATTGGCAAGTCCGTATCGCAGAAGGAGATGAGCCAAAGACCACCTGCGTGACGAGGTATGGTTCCTTTGAGTTATTGGTTATGCCCTTTGGCTTGACTAATGCACCTGCGACTTTCTGTACTCTCATGAATAAGATATTTCACCCATTCTTGGACAAGTTTGTTGTTGTGTATCTGGATGACATAGTAATATACAGCGAGTCCTTGAATGAACATGCTGAACATCTACGGAAAGTGTTCCGAGTCCTGAGGGATAACAAATTATACGTAAAACTGGAGAAATGTACGTTCGCCCAAATGGAGGTAATGTTCTTGGGGCACAAGGTGAAACAAGGAATGATCTTAATGGACACAAAGAAAGTGCAGGCTATTGCCGAGTGGGAGCCTCCTCAGAACGTCTCTGAACTTCGGTCGTTCTTAGGCTTGGTAAACTACTATCGGCGATTTATTGACGGATATTCTGCGAGGGCAACGCCATTAACTAATTTACTCAAGAAGAAGGTTGTGTGGGAATGGACGGATGAGTGCCAAGCATCATTCGAGGATCTGAAGGTGGCAGTCATGAATGACCCAGTGCTGAAACTTTCGGACTACACAAAGCCTTTTGAGTTACACTCGGATGCCTCCGACTATGCCATTGGAGGAGTCCTAATGCAGGATGGGCATCCTATTGCATACGAGTCCCGGAAGTTAAACGAGACGGAACGGCGGTAACCAGTCCATGACAAGGAAATGACAGCGATAATCCATTGTCTTCGTACGTGGAGACATTACTTGCTCGGGAGTCACTTCGTGATCAAGACGGACAATGTGGCGACTGGCTATTTCCAAAATCAGAAGAAGATCACCCCGAAGCAAGCACGGTGGCAAGACTTCTTGGCTGAATTTGATTATACTATGGAGTATAAGCCAGGAAAAACAAACATTGTTGCGGATGCTCTAAGTCGGAAGGCCTCACTAGCATCTATCACCCAAGTGCAGTGTGACCTTGCCGACCGGATAAGAGACGGTATTGCCAAAGACCCCTTGGCCAAAAATCTGGTGGAACTGGCAAAGGAGGGCAAGACAAGGAAGTTCTGGAAAGAGAATGGCTTACTTTTTTCTCTTAGAGATAGGTTGTATGTACCCCGATGGGACAACCTTAGAAGGGAAGTGCTGAAGGAGTTCCATGACTCGAAATGGGCGCTACACCCAGGTACTCTTCGTACTAAAGCGCTTGTTGAGCAGTCATTTTACTGGCCTAACTTGCAGGATGATGTGAATGCCTACGTAAAGACCTGCTTGGTCTGCCAACAAGACAAGGTCGAACAAAGTAATCCAGCAGGACTGCTAGAGCCACTGCCTATTGCCGAACGTCCGTGGGACAGTCTTACGATGGACTTCATATCGGCACTACCAAGGTCGGAAGGATGCGGGTCTATCGTGGTAGTAATTGACCGGTTCTCCAAGTATGGGACATTCATACCGGCAACAAAGGATTGTAAGGCCGAGGAAGCTGCCCGACTATTCTTAAAACATGTGGTGAAGTATTGGGGAGTTCCTCGGAGTATCATAAGCGACCGAGACCCGCGATTCACTGGAAAGTTTTGGAGGGAGCTGTTTAAGTTGATTGGGTCAAACATCCACTTCTCGACGAGCTTTCACCCCCAAATGGATGGCCAAAGTGAACGCATAAATCATTTGCTGGATATTTATCTCCGACACTTTGTAAGTGCCAACCAGTCCGACTAGGCTCGTTTACTTGATGTTGCGCAATTCTCTTATAACTTGCAGCAGAACGAGTCCACCCAACGAAGTCCATTTGAACTAGTGATGGGGCAACAATCAACGACACCCCAGGAACTAGTCCGGAAATACGAAGGTGCGAGTCCGGCAGCGTACAAACTTGCTAAAGGTTGGAATGAGGAACATGACATAGCAAGGGCGTATCTAACTAAGGCTGCCAAACGAATGAAGAAGTGGGCGGACGACAAGCGCCGTCCGAGGGAATTTCAAGTAGGGGACCAAGTGTTGGTCCGAATGATCGGAAGAAATGTTAAGGCGATCCGTCAAGTACACAAAGGCTTGACACGGCGATATGAAGGACCCTTTGAGGTAGTAAAGAAGGTCGGAACGCGGTCCTATCGGCTCAATCTTCCTAATGACTTCAAAATTCATCCGGTCTTCCATGTGAGTCTTTTGAAATCATACTACAAGGACGAGGAAGACCCAACCCGAAATAAGTCAGATCGAGCCCCGCCTGCCCACACGGTGTCCTTTGAGAAGGAAATCGAAGAAATCTTAGCGGATCGACAAGTTGGAAAACGGGGAACACCCCGATGGACGGAGTACTTAGTACGCTGGAGAGGTTTACCAGACAGCGAAGCTTCGTGGGAAAAGGAACAAGACTTGTGGCAATTCAAAACCAAAATTGAAGCATACAAGGCAAAACCTTGACGGGGACGTCAAGACTCAGGTGGGGGAGAGTTGTCACACTTTGACTTTGGAAGCTTCTAGAAGGGTCGAGATTCTTCTCCAGATTTCTTGTGTTTACTTGATAGATGTTGTAACATTCCGGAAGCCCTCCGGAATGATCATAGAAAGAATTAGAAGGATGTAGATTGACTTGTAATCTCTTGTATGTTCTAGATACTTGTAGATTATTGTACATTCTAGAAGATATAGATGGAGACCTATATAAGGAGCTCCAAGCCCCTCATTTGTACATCATCCGAAGTTTGAGCAATAAAAGTTCCTTTCTAAAGAACAGTTCTCTCTCTAACTTTCTCTCTAAAATACTTCAATCTTCCGCACTTAACCGGCAAAGATTGGGAAAGCCTGCCTTAGTGGCCGAAGGACTGAGTTGCTAAGGGGCGCACGACATAACTCGACGGACTGAAGTTTTCCCGTGACACTACTCCCTACTCCTTTGTCATTCCCGCTCGCGCAGCTATCCGAACCAACATTTATACACCTTCGCTAGATCCATTGCCTCCACGCAACCGGAACCAGATCCAGAAATTCACGGTCAGACCCTTCCCGCTCTCCGTGGTACCCGATGGAAATCAACATGAAGCAGCCGGAAGGACTTGACCCAAGTAGTTGACCTTCGTCAAAGCCATGTCCAGTCCAGCTAGCCTCTCGTTCGAACCCACAACCTGGACGACAAACCAAACATCCGAACTGCTACACTCTGGTCTGGATTGCGCCCGAGATGCGAGGTCCTCGTCTGCTCGTTACCGACCGTCTTTCGCCGCTGCCTTGAAGAACCCCCTTCGCCTGTTGAATAAAAAAGAAAGGATGATGCAGGCAGGGTGTTTGGCCGTGTAGGGATGGGGGTAGGTGGGAAGGAAATGAGAAAGAGAGGAGAGAGGACGAGGAACGAGAGGAGTGGTGACAACTGACAAATGAGGTGATCACTACATCTCATGTTCAAGGTGGGTATGTATTAACATGGGCCTATTTATTATAAATAGAATCCACTACCTCATAATTAAATTCCTCATTAATAATATTATATCTTCATCTCGAGTCTATGTTATTTGTTCCATGATTTCGTAAGAAAATAAACTTCTATCAGGTTCTCGATTCTCTGTTTTGATTATAAGATTAATTTCCAAAATTATATAATACTCACCGTCGACCACTCCATAATTTTTTGTACAATAATGCATTGAGTCATTTTGATCCGTACTTAATCTACTGATTAAAATAATATATATTAATTCCACCAAAATTCTAATTTCAAATTCTCGGATATTACAGCAGCGGTCCCCGAAGGTTTTCTAGCGAACGGCAGCGGCCCGAGTAAAACCAACCGGCGAATGAATGGCCGGTGCCGCAAGTTTACCGGGTCGACGGCAACACTTCTGAAAACGGGTCGTTGGCACCGCAAAAAAGAAAATTGTACGGACGGCACCCAGCGACCCATCAAAAAACCCCGTTAGGGTCGCATTATTATTTTGGAAGATTAGATCAATATTTTAAGGTTACTTTTGAAAAATTTATTAATATTATTATTGAATATTTAATATTATTAAATTTAATATAGAGGGAGATGAGGGAGCAATAATTAAGAGAGACACTGACAGGTGTAAGTGTTGCTTTAAGAGAAACATTGACTAGTATAAGTTGTTGGCCACTAAGTATACTGGATACAGCGTGGAAAGTATTTTAAACAACAAGATGTACAGTTTTTAAATCTGAGTGCGTAGCGAAAATCTTAAATACAGTAAGTTGTTGAGGATACAGCAACTCGATGTGCAGTGTATACTTAAATAATCACAGTTAATAAAACAATAAAGGCAGAAGGTAAATAACACAGTATTTAAAGTGGTTCGAGGTAAACCCCTATACGTCCACTGGTCCTCCACATAGGAGTGAAAAGTTTATTATAATTACTGCGTACACAACTACGTAATTATAACAACACTTAATCAATATATCGTTCACACATATTGATATAAAGATCTTACCTTTCAACCGTTCACACAGATTGGTTTGAGCTAACACTTTGACCGGCTTCTTCACACACAGTTCTGAAGCTTCGTCTTCTTCAATGCAAGTCTTCGATACATGTTTGATACTTGATCAGCTTTTCGATACAGCTAGAGGCGGTATCCAGGATTTGGCATATTGTCAAAATATTCTAACAATACGATCGATACAGGGTTTGTTTATTCAAAAAGCATCGATACAGGGTTATTGTTATCCCAACATAAGTGTTCCTCACCGAGAGAGGTGTGTATACATCATAAAATTATGTGTTTGAAAAGATTTTTGGGAAATTATTGGTGTAGAGCCCATTGAATTTCAATTGAAATTTAGTTTATGTTATAATTTATAAATTAGAAACTTAAAATTATATTCACACTTGCTAGGATTCAACCATATAGAGTAGGGGTGCGAAGGGTTCTAAAAATGTCATTTTTAGTAGATTCAGAACCGGAATCAAAACAACCAGTTCGGTTCTTTTTAGGTTAAATTGTAAGGAACAAAAAGAACCATAACATTATGATTCCTTTTGGGAATAATAAATAGAGAATGAAGTCCCTAAATTATTGTTATTTATCTAATTATGTAAATTAAGAAATCACTTATATAAATTCAAACTTACATAGAGAAGTAAGTGGCAAATTCCAAACCCCCAACTAAAACTTGAAATTTACATAAATTTAAACAAAAATGAACAGGATTCATACTTATACACAAACACAAAACTGAAAAAAAAAACTAAAGAAAATAAAACACAAATCGGCAAATGAGAGTAGGGATAATTAGGTTTAGTTTGAGTATATATTAGGTCAAAATCCAGTTCTTATGGATCTTGCCACTTCAAAATAGGAGATCCAGATCGAGAACCGGAACTAAAAAATGGATTTGGATCTTAAAAATAACAAGTTTTTATACTAAGGACCAGAACCGAACCATTTTTTTCGGTTCAGTCCACCGGTTCCTTCGGTTCTTCGGATATAAATCCCAGCCCTAATACGGAGTTATTCACCACAAAGGAACACAACGATGAACCAAAATGATAAGGCAAGGATTCAGCCATTCAGACCCATTTATAACTTATATAACCGTATCCGTCTGGATTTCGATTAAAATGTGGTTTTACTATCCATTTTCATCTCAGACTCACATAGTAATATCCAAAACGATGAGGCTAAGGTTCAGTCATTGGACCAGTTTAGAAATTGTATACTCGTACCATCCCAAACCCTGATTAAATGTGACACTAATAGTTTTCCGTCCCAAAACAGTACCCACTAATTACCCAAACCCAGTTACATTTATAGAATTTAAATAATCAAATATATTCAAATATGATAAATAGATAGTATATATATCAAAAATTTAAAAAATTAATAAATTTGTAACTTATGCAATCCACAATATATGTTTAACAAATTTATATACATATACCCATTTCAAGTCCTAATAAAAAGTAATTTTATAATCCCGTCCCATCCTAAACTCATATAATCATATCCACTAATCACCTAAACTCATTTAAATATATAAAATATTTAAATAATTAAATACAAGTTGTTATAATAGTTAGTTATCCATTATAATAAACACTCGAATATTACAAAGTAAGCCTTATGAATAAATAGTACAAATGATAAAAAAATTACCATTAATTCTAATTATAAATTATAAAGTATAATTTATTAAACTCATTTAAAATTAGGATCTCTCTTTTTTAGTATCAAAGCATAAAACTAATAATTTATCTATCCCCATTCATAAAACTATAAGTTTTTGATACCAAAATGTGTTAAAAGGCATTATTACCCTTAAAGTCTACCACTAAAAGATAAAAAACATAAAAAAGAGAAAATTATTAAAAGCAAACAACAATAATCTAAACAGTCCCACAACTCAATATTTATCTCTCTTGCAAAAAAAATCTCTCGCTGCATCTCTCGTAGAACCAAAAATCCTCGTCGTGGAACCCTTTTGCCGGCCAGAAGATGTCGAACTCCGACTACAACAGAGAAGCTGAAGACGCCAGAAGTTCCTCACACGCTAGTGACACTCCATCTGAAGAGGAATTCGTCAATGAGCCACTGGTTAGTTGTAACACTCCCAAATTTCCCGAGGTATTACAGTGCCGTGAATCCCGTGTGGGACCCACAAGGCTAGTTTAGGAAATAGAAAGTTTAAAAAAATTGCAATAATACAATAAGTCCATGGTTACATATCATGAGCCGAAAGGTTTTAAGAAGAAACACAATTCAAAGTTCGATTATTACATAACGGAGGTTTTAAAGATCAAATTTAATTGAAGTAGCGGCAAGAGTTTATTTCAACACCGTTCAAGTCTGACCGGACCCCTCGAGGATGTCCTGCACATGATCAATAAATTTATCTGGCACGACAATTCATGCCAGGTAACCAGGGCCAGAGAATGCATACCAATAACAATTACTAGCATCGATATACTTAAATTTTACCAAACACAGTGCCACATAACCAACATAAATTATTTCACCACACGACCGATATTGTCTTTCTCTTTTTATCACATAAACTACAAGGTCGCAACCAAGGGTCACGAAAGAATCCACACGGGAATACCCCGGAACGTAGGTACCCAATTTGGGTCTTATCCCTTAACACATTTCCATACGGGTACCATACAGGTTTTATCCCCAACACATCGGGCCATTTATAACACATTTTTATAGAAAGACAACAGTCGGCATTTATCAACAATGGCACATTCATGAATATAAACATTTCAATAATATTAGTGTTTCTCGAGCAAGATTTCACTTGACTTAGATCCGACTGTAGGTGCCTTATGATAACTAGGATCTCCACGCCCGATCGAGCTTGACCTAGTCATGTGATATCCGATTAACACCTCATACGAATCTTGATGAATAGAACTAGTCTCCCTTCCCTTCCTTAACTGGGTTCCTAACGTAGTCTTAATTGCCAACACTAGTATCGTGCTTCTAAGTTCACAAGCAATACGTGTAACACCCCAAACTAGATGGATATTACAGTGCCGTGGACCCCCAACTAGGACCCACCAGGCAAATGAAACTTAATGAATTAAATAATATAAGTATAGTACCAAACCACATTATATCATTAATTACTCCGATGAGGAGTTTCAAGTACAACACACCCAGTAGAATACATAATACATGTATATTTTATATGAAGATAAAATATACAACACAGAATGAAAATGAATATCCAAAACGGAAATCTGCAGTGGAATATAAATAAAGAAACATGAATGACTGAAAAAGGACTGGGCCCCCCTACTAGTATCACTGGGACTCCTCGCCGTCAACGTTCTCTTCCCGTGCTTTACCCTTGCCATGACCTGAAAACAACATCCTCCAACGGGGTCGGTTACACAGAACAACAATCCTCAAGAGTTGAATAAACACAATCATGATATATCTTAATTATGAAATTAAGCTGAAGAGGAGCATCATAGTACACCCGTAGTGGTATGTGCAAGTGCACAAGACGAGTGTCCGGACACACCCGCCCTTGTACCTAATTAGTCTCACGGAGGTACGTTACCGTGTGCACAGTCCATTGTGTCGGTGAACCCGAGCACATGACCATCATGTGCCCGACTAAAAATTGCATACATCCCCACCCGGCCATGCAATATGAACCCAGAAGGTCATATGAAAAAGAATGACCATGAAGAACAATCCGACAAAGTCAAGAATGACTCACCGAGATGAAATAATAGTGAAATGAATGATAGCTCACTGAAATGATTGGAACCGTCGTTCCTCGTGAATGAAGTGATTATTTGTTAATTACAAGTCTCAATACGGTTAATACATTATGAATGAGTTATGATTATGAATGAACAACAACGTAAGGAATGAATATCCTTTTAACCGAGTAAGAATTTACTTATACAATACCGGTGTTGAAATGTCCTTCCTCGAACAACGTCCTAAAAGAGATGTCGGTCGCTCGAACAACCTTGAATAACACAATTACCAATAATCCGCTCAATATACGTATCAAGCATGAATTACGACTAACTCAAAGGTCGATACAACAATATCCAAACTCATTGAGGCATTCAAACAACCACTTAGCGAACATCAACCCTTGATTATAACCAAAACCCTAATATAACGAAACTAACTCCAAAATGAGTACTTCAATCCAACAAAACACCTTCAATGATATCAATAATCTAATAGGAACCCACAATTCACGGTTACGACAACCATAATCGAAAACCCCCCAAAATAACCAAAGTCAGCATCAAGGGTTCTTGATTAATTCTCCAAATATTCATCAAATCCGAAAAACATATCACTAAATCCGTAGGAATACATGTATCCAAGGTATATAATCCATGTCTAATATATTCCAACATAATAGCAAGCTTACACGAAGAGATCGGAGGGAAAAATACTCAAATCCGAAATTCTAGATCCAAAAGATCATTACCTTGATTTGATGTATTGGAGAGGATGAAATGATGATTAATCCAAATGATAATCCTGAAGATGATGATAGATGGATTCAGCTCGAAGAAATCTCTCCAAAACGCCCGAAATCGCCCAAAACCGACGAAGGAATGAAGTGGAATGAAAAAAATGACGAATCCGGACTGCACTGTCCAATATATACTGGTCCCAGCTTAGCGCACGCTATGACCTGATATGTAGCATGTGCTAACGGGTTAACCGGATAGTCCAGTGAGCTCTGATTGCCTCGTTAGTGTACGCTACGAATTTGGTAGCGTGCGCTAACGTCCTCCCGATAGCGTGCGTTAACCTAAAAAGTTAGCGTGCGCTAACTGATATCCGATGCCCAGTGACAGAAGTCCAGAACCTCCTGTTCTATAATCTGCTCGCGATACCATACGCTACACCCAAAACTCTGCGTGCGCTACTATATCATTAGTGTATGCTAATATCCACTCATAGCGTACGCTATGAATTATTCCGAATCAGTCCAGAACCCACTGGACTCTGCCAGATCGACCTTAGCGTGCGCTACACTGCTAGCCTAGCGTGCGCTATCCGAACTCACTAGCTTGCGCTACTTACCATTCGTAGAGTGCGCTACTACAACTCAACTGCAGTCCAGTGCCTTCTGAGAGGTAGCGTGCGCTACCCGTACTCAATCAGTGCGCGCTAAAGAGAGTACGTAGCGTGCGCTACTCCTCACACACAGCCCATTACGACGATGACAAAGATGATAATCACGGTCCTATCCTCCAACTAGGTAGGAAGACAAATAATAACTGATACACAATACAAATACTCTGAACGGTTAATACAATGATTGACTATGAATGATGAATGATTATTAATGAGTGAAAAATACTGAGTAACAATTACTGAATGATAATGACTGAATTACAACCGGGTATTACATACACCCCCCTTAAAAGAGTTTCGTCCCCGAAACTAAGGGTCAAACAACTCGGGATAACTCTCCCGCGTACTATCCTCGGTTTCCCAAGTAGCCTCTTCGACTCCGTGTCTAGACCATTGAATTTTAACCAAAGGAATCGTCTTGTTCCTCAACTATTTGATTCACCGCTCTAAAACTCGTATAGGACGCACCTCATACGAATGATCATCCACGATCTCGATTTCATCGAACTGGAGTATGTGGCTCGGGTCGCAACATACTTCCTCAATTGAGAGACGTGAAACACATTACGAATTCGGCTCAACGCCGGAGATAAGGCCAATCGATAAGCCAGATTGCCTACTCGATCTAGAATCTCAAACGGTCCAATGAATCTCAGACTCAAGTTCCCCCATTTCCCGAAATGGAAGATACCTTGACTCGGGGATACCTTGACCAAAACGTGGTCACCCGCCTCGAACTCTAATGGCTGACGACGGTTATCTGTATATGATTTATGTCGATTCTGAGCGATCAACAAATGACTCCTGATCAAGGCTACCTTCTCATGGGAGGCTATAAGCATATCGGGATCGGTGCCGATTGATTCTGATAAGTCATCCCAACACAAAGGATATCGACAACGACGACCGTACAAGGCCTCGTAAGGTGCCATCTTAATCGAAGCATGCCAACTATTATTGTACATGAACTCGATCAATGGTAGTTGGGCTTCCCAATCATCTTTCCAATCTAGGACGCATGCTCTCAACATGTCCTCCAATGTCTGGATAGTTCGCTCTGATTATCCGTCGGACTGAGGATGAAAAGCTGTGCTGAGATTAAGCTGAGTTCCCATTGCACGATGAACTGATTTCCAAAAATGCGACACGAATCGCCCGTCACGATCAGAAACTATACTCTTAGGGGTACCGTGCAGTCTCACTATCTCTTTGATGAACAACTGGGAAAGTCTCTCAGGACCCCACGTATCTATAATCTCAAGAAAATGAGCTGACTTAGTTAGACGATCCACAATTACCCAAATTGTATTCATGCCACGATGACTCGTCGGCAAACTCGTGATGAAGTCCATTGAAATATCCTCCCACTTCCACTCTGGAATAGGGAGCGGTTTCAGCATACCCGCCGGTCGCTGATGTGTAGGTCACAAGTCGTCCAGGAATAAGTCTAGAGGGGGGGTGAATAGACTTATTGAAACTCTTAAACTCTTTTTCTCAAAGAGTGAGTTTCTTCAGTTGATAGGTAAACAAATAACTTGGAGTCGTTTGTTCTTAATATGTGCGGAAGTCAGCTGATGACGAATATAAAACAACTAATGAAACACTTAACAATGAATGCAGCAGTTAAAGTATGATGCTATAAAACAGTAAAGTACGCAGGCAATTATAGTGGTCTCAGAGGTGGGGTAATCCTCTACTAATCCACTTTTCTCCAAACCAGTTGGAGATGAATTCACTATAATTTTCAACCAGTGATAAATATTACAGTGATTCAACCAAACTTCAACAGCTTCCAACCAGTGGAAATTCGTGCCGTTGTAACACACTTGACTGCCTTGCACCTCTTGATCCTCGATCCTTGGATGCCTTTACAGTCTCGAACTTCAACCAGTGAAGTACCCCGAACTCAGGATTTAAGACACGAGTTTTTGTCTTCTCCAGCTAAGAGCTTCTTCAAGTATGAACTTTTTAGAACCGCTCTTTTCACGATACTGTATTTCGCTTTTAGATTGCTTGAATGCTTTGATCGCTTGAAAGTATGTTCGCACCGGGGTTTGCTCAACTTCAAATCTTCGGATATATATAGGTGTTGATCCATGAGCATTCCTTCATAGCCGTTGCAAATCTGTAACAAATCAGTCCGTTGGAGGGAGACTTCTTTGTTTATTCTTTTCTGAACGTTGCAAGGCTGGATTCCCATATTTTAATCTATCTTCCGACCGTTGTGAAGAATCTGCATGTGATGCGCCGAATCTTTTGAATATAATACGATTAAAGTCTTCAAGGTGGGTCTGGATAGACTTTTTAATTCATATCATTTGCGGGAATCACTTCAATTTGTCTCTTCACGTTGCATGTGACTTTCCGTAATATTTGACTTTTCAACGCATGCTGACGTAGACTTGGAGTACATGGCTGATCTTGACTAGGCTGATGTGCAGTTAACTTCTCTGCAGTCTGGACCTCTCTGATGTACACTGTTTAGGACTTGTCTGATCAGATGACTTGTCTGAGGTATCTTGACTGCAGTCTGGTCAAACATCCCTGATGATTTTTGTTGACCAGAACTACTCTGACTTAACTCGGCTGTTCCTCTCAGATGAACTCAGCTGATCTTTAGTACTTAGCCGGTTTTCAACCTAACTTATTTTTGGCCTATAGAAGATACTCATTTGGTTCTTCTTTACATTTTCCCAAGTTTTATACTTAACATTTGAATTTATATTAATGACATCATCAAAATCTAACAAGTATTCCTAACAAATTCCCCCTATTTTGATGATGGCAAAACTTTAAACAAGTAATCAAATGTACAAGTCTGCACTTCGGTGCAAGACACAAACTCAAAATCAGTCTTGTTTTGAGACAACTAGGAATTGTCATTCAAAAGACTGTTATAAGGTTTTTCTGTTGATTAGAAGTACATGGCTTGAATAGAATAAATACAGAAAAATTAATCAATTACAAAAGTTACAATTACATCCACAAACTATCTGCCCCTTCCTCTGCGAACAGTTTGCTTGGGAGGTCTAAATAGTTTTGCACCGATTGGTCTACTTTTGATGGGTGCAAGACCATATTTCCTCCTTATGACTAGGGCATCAAAGTCTTGGTCTTCTTTTGAAGAGAACTTGTGCTCTTCACATAGCTTTCTAATTTCTTCTTGAAGCTCTAGCTCATCAAGCTCATTATCCAAACGGGTCGGCGCTTCCACTGCTCTGAATGGAGGAATCATAGGATAAGCATTCCATTTGGCTGCATATTTAAGCATTATCTTCCACAGAGTAGGCCATCTAGCATCCATGTAGTTGATGAATGACTATTGGGGCGAGCATTCTTTATCTTGAAGAATCTCCAAGAGGTAGAACTGCTCTGTGAATTGTTTCTTGGCATCCGCCCAATTGGTCATGAATTCTGTTGGTAAGAATTCTTCAACATACCACAACTGTTTGCCTTCCCATTCGAATCTTTGTTCATCTTTCTCTCTTGTTCTTCTCTTCTTCTTCACAGACTGCTCTTCAGGTTGGCTGGGGGCAGATATCTCCTTTCTTTTCAGACTTGATGGTCCTCCTTCAATTTGAAGAATATCTTACCTCTTCTTTGATCTTAGCTCTTCCCTTATTTCTCCTTGAGTACTTCCTTCCCCCTGTATTCTATCTTCCCCCTTTTTGCCAGCATCAGCTAAAGTAGTCAACTGCTGCTCTATTCTGCACATCCAGTCAGACATGCCAAATGGCATTCTGTTGTTGGTAGGGGGAGGAGGCTGAGGTACTTCCCTCTGCAGCAAAGTGTCAATCTTGGCATTGATGGTTTGAAGGTCAGGGGTGACCTGGGATGCAAGCAGCTCTCCAATCGTGTCTTTCACTATCTGCCTTATCAGCTCAGTCATCGCAGGTGAGATCTGAGCTGGTGGAGAGTGCTCGCCTGAGCCTTCTGCAAATGAGCCACTGGACTGCAGGCTCCTATCTGCAGCTGGTACTCCAGATGGGGTCTTTTATGGGGTCCCTGATCTGGAGTCCTCAGCCAACTCGGCGTCCAGGCTGGTGTACCGGGCAGGTGCCCCAGCCCTGTCTGCAGCTTCTTCTTCCGGCTCTTTCTCTGGCTCCTTTTCCTTCTCCTCTTCTTCTTTTTCTTTTTCTTTTTCTTCTTCATCTTTTTCTTTTTCTTTCTCTTCTTCATCTTTTTCTTTTTCTTTCTCTTCTTCATCTTTTTCTTTTTCTTCTTCATCTTTTTCTTTTTCTTTCTCAGCTCCTTGATCTCCTCCCTCATCCTTATCATCATCCTCATCATCATTATTATTATCATCATCCTTTTTCCCATCTTTTTCTCCTTCATTGTCATCATCTTTTTCACCTTCATCATCATCCTTCTATCCTTCATCATCTTCCTGTTCGACTTCTTCACCTTCTTCTTCTCCTTCATCAATTAACTCTTCTATTTTCTCAACTTCCTCAGATTGTTTTTCAACTAAAATGTTTTCTTCTTCTCTTTTGTCTTCTTGCTCCCCTTCTTCGTCATTTAGGACAATGACTTCCTCATTTTCTTCTCCATTTACCTCTTCAATTCTAATTTCTCTCTCTTCTTCCTCCTCTTCTTCTTTTCCAAATGAACCATAAAAAATACTATACATAATGGAATGGATGAATTGGTCCATGTTGGTTTTAAAATGAGACATGAACCAATTCTCTTGGAGGATTAAAACTAAGTCTGATTCTTTACAAAAATAAATCAGTATATCCTTTGTGGCTTGGGGATACTCCCAACCACTGGTTTCAATATAAGACTGAAGTTCCGTAAATGACAGAGATTTGAAAAACTTCCACTCTTCGAAAATATTGACAAAAGAGTGTTTTAAGGCTTGTGGTTTAACAAGCTGTAATTGTTCAATGGACAGGTTGAAAACATTATTTTCCAGTAGGTTAAAGATATAATTGGCTTCAGGGATTAAGATGATTAAACCTGCTTCTTCTTCCTCTGGAATGTATGCTGGGGTGAGGACAGCCACAATCTGAGTTTCCAGGCTGCCTGGAGCAGGCTGGTCTTCCAGGTGAGTAGGTGCCCTGGCTGCTGGACTGGCATAATGATCTGACTGCTCCTCCTGACTAAACTGTAGTCGCCTGGGCCTTTTGGGAGAGGGTTCTGGGGATGACTGCATGATGGATGGTTCTCCAGGGGCTGGTCCCCTTCTCTTGAATCGGACAGCTATTGGAGTGTTGTCTGACTCGGAGTCTGACTCGGCTGCAGTTGGGTTGTCGGCTACAGGTCGGTCCGACTCGCCTGATGAATAATATCTAGGGTAAGTCCTTGTGTCAGGCACCTCCTTCAACATCTGGGCTGCTCTCCTGTTGTTCCCTAACTTCCTCAAAGTTTCTTGGTCCAGATGACCAAGTCTCTTGTTGGTGTGGAAGGGGTCAATACTTCCCTTCGCCACACCTGTCTTCTCAAGGATCCAACTCAGCTGCGTTCCGAACGCCAGCTTGGACCTGAATCTTTTTTCATCAGTAAGCCATTCGGCTTTGTTGACTTCTCGAATACGCTGCCTAAAGATATAGTCAGCCCAATCAATTTCCTCATCTTGAATCAGTGCTCCCAGCACTGTAAACTTCGCCGACGACAGTTGGTCATAACTGCCGGCCATACGCATAATGATTTTGTTGGTTATATCCAACGCAAAACGATAGACCTTCTTAATCTCACTCCTTTTAGCAGTGAGTTTCAGCTTTTCCGGTTGATTGTCCGCCTTGATTTTCTTCCAGGTTTTGGCTGCTGACTATTTGAGTGCCTCGACATCTATTCCGAGGTGTTTCATACCAAAAACTGTACGAATCGACTCCCGCGATATGTCGACTTGTCTTCCACCAACAGTGCTCCGAATTCCATCCTGAATCAAATGGGCCACGCGGTAGAATGCGATAACATCTTCCTTGTACAAATGTTGAGGGATGATATCCAGGAATGGGTAGATCCCATTTAGCTTCATCGTACGGATTAGGTCAAGCACGTCGTAATTCTCCAGATTTGCTTCCAACAGGCCTTCGAAATCAACAACCAGAGAGAAGATAATCTGGTCCTTAACCGCCTTCATGTTAAAGCCTTCGAAATACGTTTCCATTTCTGCAAACAAAGGATTTTTAGTGTATTTGGAGTTCAAGAATTTTTGCTCTGTAAATCTAGGGTTTCTGGTAAGCGTAAAAGGTAAAGTGAAGAGTTTCTTTCCTTATAAAGAAGATGAAAAGACGTTGGATTAAAATATTTATTTTGAAACGGTGGTACGCCTTTTGAGATTCTATTTAAATTTCAAATTCGAAACGGTGGTCCAGGTGTAGTTTTTTAAAATTTGACGGTTGGTTTTAATTGGCCACCGTGGAGGTAGATTTATCAAGTGATTGCCACATGTATTTAAAATGGCACTTGTAAACCAAAATTAATATAATATTATTATATATATAGCAGATAATAATTAAATATTCAGAGGTCGGTTGAGTTTAGAAAACTTAGCTGGTTTGACTGTTGACTGTTGACCGCTCTGCATCAGGTGAGTTGACTCCTTGGACTTCTCGCCTGAGATTCTGATCAGCTAGGTTCTTTTGTCCGTCCTTCGTCCTCTGGTCTGCATCAGCTAGGATCTGATTTCTTTAGTCAGCTGGGTCCGTCCTTCCTCTGAGATGTTTTAGCTTGCTTCTGTACTAGATTCCCAATCTAGTAGACCAAGATCTCTGCTCAGCTCCAAAAACCTTTCTTCTGGCAAAGGTTTGGTAAAGATGTCAGCTATCTGGTAGTCTATGCTGACTCTTTCAACTCTAACTCTTTTGTTAAGCACATGGTCTCTGATGAAGTGGTGCTTAACATTAATGTGCTTGGTCCTCGAATGCAAAACCGGATTGTTGGTTATTGCAATAGCACTATTGTTGTCACACCAGATAGGAACTTCATTGGCAATGATATTATAATCCCTCAGCTGTTGTCTGATCCATAAGATCTGTGCACAACAGCTACCTGCCGCTAGGTATTCTGACTCTGTGGTGGAGATAGAGTTAAAAACCTGCTTCTTGCTAAACCAGGATATCAGTCTGGTTCCTAGGAATTGGCACATTCTACTAGTGCTTTTCCTATTGATTTTGCATTCTGCGAAATCTGCATCTGAGTATCTTGACAGCTCGAAGTTATCATCCTTGGGATACCATAGTCCAACATTGACTGTAGACTTAAGGTACTTAATTATTCTCTCTGCTGCATCTAGATGTGACTGCTTGGGCTTAGATTGAAATCGCGCACAAACTCCTACGGCATAGGATATGTCTGGCCTGCTTGCAGTGGTAAAGCAATGATCCAATGAGTCCTCTGTAGTGGGTTGAGTCCACTGATATGCCTCCCTCATCTGCATCTAAGTGAGTACTTGTGCTCATAGGAATTCTTGCTGGCTTGGCTGATTCCATTCCATATCTCTTGATTAGATCGTTGGTATACTTAGCTTGGTTGATGAAAATTCCTTTTTCCATCTACTTAACTTGTAGTCCGAGGAAGAAGTTAAGCTTTCCCATCATACTCATCTCAAATTCTCCTTGCATGAGGTTGGAGAATTTCTCACATAACTCTGGATTGGTTGAGCCGAATATGATGTCATCCACATATATCTGGACTATCAATATGTGGCCTTCATGCTCCACTCTGAATAGGGTATTGTCCACCTTTCCTTTTCAAAAACCATTTTTCTCAAGAAACACAGACAGTGTTTCATACCACGCTCTTGGTGCTTGCTTAAGTCCATAGAGAGCCTTTAACAGCTTATAGACTTTGTCACCTTTGACAAAACCTGGGGGTTGCTCTACATAGACTTTTTCTTCTAGGATGCCATTTAGAAAAGCACTCTTTACATCCATCTGATAGACTTCAAAATCTTTGAATGCAGCATATGCGAGGAATAGTCTGATGGCCTCTAATCTTGCAACTGGTGCATAGGTTTCATCAAAATCTATTCCTTCACACTGTGCATACCCTTTTGAAACGAGTCTGGCTTTATTCCTAACAACAGCTCCGTCTTCATCACTCTTGTTTTTGTACACCCATTTGGTGCCAATAACCTTCTTGTGATCAGGTCTGTCTGTTAGTTCCCAAACTTTGTTTCTTTCCATCTGCTCCAGTTCTTCTTACATGGCATTTATCCAAGAATAATATTCTAAGGCTTGTTCTATTGTTTTAGGTTCTATCTGTGACATAAAGCATGAGAACATAGCCATTCCTACTGGTAGGGTTGACTGTCTTGTCTTAACTCCATCGATCGACTTCAGATGATTTCTTTGGATTGGATGATCTTTGAGCCAATTGGGGATATCATCTTCTTCTGGGTTTGTTCCCCCTGTTGAATTGCTCTGGTGGATTTCTGCATCAGCTGGGTTCTGGTCTCCTTGGTCTGCAGCTGGATCAGCTACCGTATTGTCATCTGCAGGTTGGGTCTGATCTGCAGATGAGTCTTTATCAGCGACAGCTGGGTCTTCATCAGCAGCAACTGGATCAGATAGGTTTGGTGATCCTGTCTGATCTGCAGTTGGGTCTACAACGACTCTGATTGAATCTTCAGGCTGGTCTGCAGGTGAGTCCACCATTCCAGTGTCATGTACAATGACTTCTTCAAGGGATGCTGATTTGAGCTTGTTCTCAATTAGCTCAACTTGCTTCATGTACTCAACAGTAGATTCATCAAAAACAACATGGGGTGTTTCCTCCACAACTAAGGTTCTTTTATTAAAAACTCTATATGCCTTGCTTCTTTGTGAGTATCCCATAAAGAGACCGTCATCAGTTTTAGCATCAAAGACATTTAGTTGTGTTTTGCCGTTGTTGTAGATGAAACACTTACAACCAAAAACATGAAAGTAAGCAACAGTAGGAGTTCTATTATTCCAAACCTCATAGGGAGTTTTTCCATGTCTCCCTACTATCATACTCCTGTTCTGAGTATGGCAAGCTGTGTTGACAGCTTCAGCCCAGAACCTCTTGGGCAAGTACGCTTATGCAATCATGGACCTTGCTGCTTCCTTCAGGGTTCTGTTTCTTCTTTCAGCAACGCCATTCTGTGGGAGTCTGGCCGAGAGAGCTCATCTTTGGATCCCATTCGATCGCTATAATCAGTGATCACCTTGTTGAGAAACTCTCCTCCTCTATCTGATCTGATCTTGATGATGGATAGGGATTTCTCATTCTGGATCCTTCTCAGCAGCTCAGGTAGCTTGGTCAAGGTTTCACTTTTCTTATACAAGAAGATAATCCAAATGTACCTTGAATAATCATCTACTACAACAAGTGCATGCTTTCGACCGCTTAGAGTCCTTGGCTTGATAGGGCCAAATAGATCCATGTGGAGTAGATCTAAGATCCTTGTTGTGAGAGTTGTAGGTGGTGGCTTGAATGATGCTGCAGTGCCTTTCCTTTCTGACATGCATCACAAAGTGCTTCCTTCTTGAACGCTTCATCTGGAAGTCCTTTGACCAGCTTCTGAGAACTAATCTTTTTGATGGCTTTGAAGTTCAGGTGACATAATCTTTTGTGCCACAGCCATCTATTCTCAGCTACTGTCTTGGATAGAAAATAGGAGTTAGGTGTTCCTGGGTTCCAATCTATCATGTAGGCATCTCTCCTTCTGAATCCTTGTAGCTTCACCTCTCCAGATAGGATATCTATCACCATGCATTTCCAAATGGTGAAGACTACTAGATTCTTCTCATCGCAAAACTGGCTTATGCTCAGGAGATTATACTTGAGCCCTTTGACATAATGAACTTTAGATATTACAATATTTCCTCGGTGCAGCTCTCCAAAGCCATTTGTTTGTCCTCTAGAGCTATCTCCAAAGGTTACATCAGGACCTCTTTCTTTGGTGTATTTGGACAACATCTTTTTGTTCCCGGTCATGTGCCTTGAGCATCCAGAATCTACAAACCATTTTTCACCTCCAAAGTTTGAATTTGTGGAGATGTGGTTGTAGTCCTTCCACCTTTTCTGCAATCAAACAAGCAGAGATTTAGGTACCCAAATCTGTGTGGGTCCTCTCGGGTTAGCTGGTTTCCTGGAGAATTGATTTCTCCTTGGATTATAAAAATTATTATTATTACCCTTATATGGTGTGTAAGGTCGAGGTCTGAATCTCCTGTTGGCATTGTATACCGGATATTCCTCAAAATACTGATAGTGTGGGCCATTTGTAAACCTTGGCTGAGACCATTTATTAAATCTTTGAGGTCTCCACACTTGTTCATTTTGGAAATTAGGATAACCTTGAGGTTTCCATCTGCCCCTCCCATTTTGAAATCTGTTTTTGGGGAGTTGTTGATAATAGTGGGCATGTTGTCTGGGCTGCTGCTTTTGCCTGGGCCATTGCCTAGTCGCTTGTCTAGGTGGCTGCCTTGTGTAACCTGGCTGCATCCTAGATTTGTGACTTGGCTGTTGCCTATTTTTAAATATCAGTTTATATGTAGGCTCAGCAGTCGAGACAATTGTTTCTCCCTTGATAAAAGTGATTTTAGAACTAGAGGGAGTATGAGGATCATATCCAAGGCCTGATCTGGAATATAGTGGCCTTTTATTGGTACACAATTCTTCCAGGGTTGAAGACGCCTTCAGGGAGGTTATTTCCTGCGCCTGAGTCTTATTTGCCTGAGTAAGCTTAGTAAATTCAGCTTTGACATGAGCAAGTGCAGGTGATTTTTCTTTAATTAAAACAGTTAGTCGATTTATCTCTGCTGTATTAACATCAGTCTGGTTTTTCAAGTCAGCTGCAGTTATCTCAACCTTATTCAGTTCTAGGCTGAGTTTGTCAAAATCATTTGTCAGCTGCCTATTCTCATCTTGCAGCTGGGTCTTCTCAGCTGATACAGCTAGGTGTGCAGATTTAAGTGTCTCAAAATCTTTAAATAGCTGATTTACAGATTCATGTAGATCCGTATCTTGTGACATGGCTGAACTATTATTTGAACCAGAGGGTTTTGATGTTACCTCTTCATCAGCTAAGTTGGCCATCAGGCAGTCATACTCTTCATCATCATCAGAGAAGAATCCGCTGTTTGATTGTACATGCTCCTGATCTTATCCGATGAGGGCCTTCCTTCTGTCTTCTTTTCTGCCCACCTCCTTCTTGCTCTCGTCCTTCTTGAGAGCAGGACAGTCGATTTGGATGTGTCATGTCTTGTGACAATTGTAGCACTCCACCTTCCAGCTTCCAGCTTTCTGATTTCTCCTGGGATTCTCCTTATAATTTTTCTTGTATTTGGAGTAATTCTTTCTGAAGTTGCTGAACCTTTGCATTATAAATGTCATTTCTTCCTCAAAATCTAATGGATTTGGAGGCTTTACATCAGATAAGCTCTTGGCGGGGGACTCGGCTGCAAAGGCTATTCCCTTATCGGCAGGCTCAGTTGAGGATGAACTTGGAAGCTCGAACTCATAAGCCTTCAGATCATAGAACAGCTCTTGGATCTTTATTTTATTAAGGTCCTTGGACTCTCTCATGGCCACTACCTTCATACTCCATTCCGGATTGAGAGATCTTAGTACCTTCAGTGCCATTTCCCTGTTGCCATAGGTTTTGCCGAGGGAGTTGATCTCATTGATAATCTCAGTGAACCTTGTGTACACTTGGTCTATGGATTCGCCATTCTTCATTTTGAAGTTGTCAAATTTTTGAATGGCAATTGACAACTTTTTTTCCTTGATCAGCTCCGTTCCTTCACACATTAGGGCTAATGTGTCCCAGATTTCTTTGGCATTCTTGCAGCTCTTGATCTTGACCATGGTGGATTTGTCAAGAGTTTGATATAGCACATCTCTGGCTCGGTTATCAAGATTGGCCAGCTTTCTTTCTTCAGGAGTCATCTCTGTCCTCTTCTTTGGGATCTTCTCTGGCTTCCCTGCTGCGATCTCCTCTGCAGTGTTGTCCTTCTCGAAGATGAATGGACCATCCTCTATGATGCACCACATGTCATCATGGATTGAAGATAAATGTGCCTGCATCCTTATCTTCCAAAGATCATACTCGTCAACTGAAAACACAGGGAGTCTAGAATGCATGTGTTCTATTATAAAATGAGAGTAAAGATATATCTCTGATATAGATCTGGTTCATGAAATAAATGAACCAACCTCTCCGATACCACTTGTAGGTCATAAGTCGTCCAGGAATAAGTCTAGAGGGGGGGTGAATAGACTTATTGAAACTCTTAAACTCTTTTTCTCAAAGAGTGAGTTTCTTCAGCTGATAGGTAAACAAATGAATTGGAGTCGTTTGTTCTTAATACGTGCGGAAGTCAGCTGACGACGAATATAACAACTAATGAAACACTTAACAATGAATGGAGCAGTTAAAGTATGATGCTATAAAACAGTAAAGTACGCAGGCAATTATAGTGGTCTCAGAGGTGGGGTAATCCTCTACTAATCCACTTTTCTCCAAACCAGTTGGAGATGTATTCACTATAATTTTCAACCAGTGATAAATATTACAGTGATTCAACCAAAGTACAACAGCTTCCAACCAGTGGAAATTCGTGCCGTTGTAACACACTTGACTGCCTTGCACCTCTTGATCCTCGATCCTTGGATGCCTTTACAGTCTCGAACTTCAACCAGTGAAGTACCCCGAACTCAGGATTTAAGACACGAGTTTTTGTCTTCTCCAACTAAGAGCTTCTTCAAGTATGAACTTTTTAGAACCGCTCTTTTCACGATGCTATAATTCGCTTTTAGATTGCTTGAATGTTTTGATCGCTTGAAAGTATGTTCGCACCGGGGTTTGCTCAACTTCAAATCTTCGGATATATATAGGTGTTGATCCATGAACATTCCTTCATAGCCGTTGCAAATCTGTAACAAATCAGTCCGTTGAAGGGAGACTTCTTTGTTTATTCTTTTCTGAACGTTGCAAGGCTGGATTCCCATATTTTAATCTATCTTCCGACCGTTGTGAAGAATCTGCATGTGATGCACCGAATCTTTTGAATATAATATGATTAAAGTCTTCAAGGTGGGTCTGGATAGACTTTTTAATTCATATCTTTTGCGGGAATCACTCCAATTTGTCTCTTCACGTTGCATGTGACTTTCCGTAATATTTGACTTTTCAACGCATGCTGATGTGGACTTGGAGTACTTGGCTGATCTTGACTAGGCTGATGTGCAGTTAACTTCTCTGCAGTCTGGACCTCTCTCATGTACACTGTTTAGGACTTGTCTGATCAGATGACTTGTCTGAGGTATCTTGACTGCAGTCTGGTCAAACATACCTGATGATTTTTGTTGACCAGAACTACTCTGACTTAACTCGGCTATTCCTCTCAGATGAACTCAACTAATCTTTAGTACTTAGCTGGTTTTCAGCCTAACTTATTTTTGGCCTATAGAAGATACTCATTTGGTTCTTCTTTACATTTTGACAAGTTTTATACTTAACATTTGAATTTATATTAATGACATCATCAAAATCTAACAAGTATTCCTAACATGATGTTCTATCTTGACTTGCTGACAAGTTAAACATCTCGAAACAAATTCTGCGACTTCTCACTTCATATTACTCCACCAGTAATTTTGTTTCAAGTCTTTGTACATCTTGTAAGACCTCGGATGAATGGAATAAGGGGTAGCATGAGCTTCTCTCAAAATCGAGTTTTTTAACTCGTCATTCGCCGGTACGCATAACAGATTTTTAAATCGCAAAAGTCCATCCTCGTGGACCACAAATCCAGGGGCTTTCCCCTGAGTCATATCATCTCGAATGTGCAACAAAAATGGGTTCGAACCCTGCTTCTCCCTGATCACCTCCTCAAGTGGCGATGAAATCTCTCTAACATACAAATTTTCCCTTGTACTCGCTGTAACCAGACCTCGACCTCAGATCTTAGGAATTCCTATTGAAGCTCCTTCTGAACTGTTAAACGAGCAAGCATCTGCTCCTAAACGGACTTACGACTCAAGGCATCGGCGACAACGTTCGCCTTACCCGGGTGGTATAGTATCTCAATATCATAATCTTTGATTAGTTCCAACCACCACCTCTGTCGCATATTTAACTCCTTCTGAGTAAATATATACTTCAAACTCTTATGATTGGTGAATATATAATAGGTGACGCCATCAAGATAATGACGCCAAATCTTCAACGCGAAAACCACGGATGCTAGCTCCAGGTCGTGGGTCAGATAATTAACCTCGCAAGGTCTCAATTGCAGTGAAGCATAAGCAATAAATTTCCCATTCTGCATTAATACACATCCAAGACCGTGTCCTTACGCGTCACTATAAACCACAAATCCTTCCGTCCCTTGCGGCAAGGAAAGGGCAGGTGCTGAAATCAAACGACTCTTGAGTTCCTCAAAACTCCGCTGACATGCGTCAGATCACATGTATTTCTTATCCTTCCACAAAATGTTCGTCATGGGTTGAGCAATTTTAGAAAATCCTTCCACAAATCGCCGATAATAACCAGCTAATCCGAGAAAACTTCGGATTTCCTTTACATTCTTCGGAGGTTGCCAATCTCGGATCACCTTCGTCTTCTGAGGGTCAACACGAACTCCGTCTGATGAAATTACATGTCCGAGAAACATCACTTTGGACATCTAGAACTCACATTTGGAAAAGTTTCCATAAAGTTGCTCTCGTCTCAACACGTCGAGAACCTGATGAAGGTGAAATTCATGCTCCTCACGGTCACGAGAATAAATTAAAATGTCATCAATGAAGACAACCACGAACTGATTCAAATAGTCGATGAAAACTCGATTCATTAATTCCATGAATACCGCAGGTGCATTAGTTAACCCAAACGGCATTACCACGAACTTATAATGACCATAGCGTGTTCAAAACGCCATCCTTGCGATATCCGACTCTCGAATTTGCAACTGATGATATCCAGATCTTAAGTCGATCTTAGAAAATACTGAAGCTCCCTGAAGTTGATCCAAAAGATCATCAATACGGGGTAGAGGATATTTATTCTTGATCATCACCTTGTTCAACTCCCGATAATCAATACACAAACGAAATGAACCATCCTTCTTCTTGACAAATAACACTGGTTCTCCCCACGGGGACGCACTCGGTCGGATATAACCTTTCTCGATCAAATCCTCCAATTGATTCTTCAGTTCCTGCATTTCGGTCGGGGCCATCCGATACGGTGCCTTCGATATTGGGGACGTACCAGGCTCCAACTCAATCGTGAATTCCACATCTCTTTGTGGAGGCAAACCAGGTAACTCATCTAGAAATACATCAGCATATTCTGTCACTATTGGAATATCCTCCAACATTATTGATGATTTCTTGGTTTTGGTCATATAGCACCAATAACCAACACACCCCTGACTGAGTAATTTCACTGCTTTCATCAATTTGATGACTCTCCCGGAACAGCTGGGATTACCTCCTTGAAATACACATTCGACCCCATCGTCTGAAATGATAGTGACCATATGCTTACGGACACTAATGATGGCATCGGGACGATCCATCCAATCAATACCCAAGATGACATCGTCTCTCGGAAAATCTACAACGATTAGGTCTGCTAACCAATCACGGCGATGAAACTTAATCGCATAATCCTTAATCTCCCGATTCCTGATAATTTTTCTACCATCAGGTAGACCAATGACATAAGGCTCACAACTAGTAGCACTACGACGTACTCTACTCAAACATGACTCGGAAATGAATGAATGCGATGCACCAATATCAAAAAGGATACACACAGGTTTAGATAGAATTTCGAGTGTACCTGAGATCATCCGGGCCTCCGGATCATCAGTCCTCTTCATCTCATAAATTCAGGGCTTGCTAGTCCCTGCACCGGACGCTCCTGTCTGATGACTATGGGCTCCGCCTTTGTTTGCTCCTGTCATCTTAAACGACACAGACTGAATGGCCTGATTAGGTTTGGAGTCCCTTCGGAAAAAACGGGCCTTATGCTCAGCGATCCCACAGTTATTGCACGTGATAGTCTGCCTCGGACACTTGGTGCTGAAATGACCAAGTTCTCCACAGTTGAAACAGGTGATGGCCGAACTGGTCGCTCGGGACTGAGATTCCGCGGGTCTAGGCACCATAGGAGGTCGCTCAGAGAGAGTAGAGCCCGCACAATGCTTCTTGAAAGTCGCTTGACTGCCTTCAGACTGATTACGATTCTTTGACTTCTTGCTAGCAGATGAAGGTTGCTGCTTAGCAATCTCCTTAGCAGTAAGCTCATAAGTAAGAGCTTTCTCGATGAGCTAGGCCAGATTGGTACAATTGTGATTAAGAAACTGCATCCGCATACGAGGTTTCAACCTCTTGCTGAAATACTTGATCTTGTCTGCCTCGGAGTGAATAATAGATGAGGCAAAAGGAAGTAGCTCTTGAAATTTGTCGGCGATGGCGAGAACATCATCGTCTGCTGAGGGGTCAGGAGTGAGTAATTCCGATAACTTGGCCTCTCTGAGTGGGTCCGGATAATACCTCTCCATTATGAGAGTCTTGAATTGATCCCAAGTACATGATCCGTCGGTGGGCTTCAACGATGGCCACCATGAATGAGCGCTCTTACCCAGATAGTAAGCCGCAACTGAAACTTTGTGCCCTTCGGGACACTCCACCATCGCAAACAACTTCTCGAATTGCTCAAGCCAGTGAACAATATCCGCCGGCTCAGACGAGCCCTCAAAAGTAGGTGGTCTCTGGCGAGAGATGTCGCCAATAATACTACTTACACCCCCTCTTTCCCCTGGGGTGGCGGCGGAGGAGCCTGCTGATTCTGAGCTGTGGAGTTCTGCATTGTCTCTATTATGCGTGCCATCTGGGCCATCATGCCCTGCATAAAAGCGAGTGGATCAACCCAAACACCTTCTGATTGAGCTGTGTCCCGGCTACGACTCCCTGACAGTGAATGATCATTTCCGGGTGAATGAGTGGCAGCGTCGCTGCTCGATGAGTTTGCATTTTTCCTCGCATTCGCGCGTGTATTCCCATGAGCTCTTGGGTTTCGGCCTGCACCGCAGCCTCTTCCCCCGCGTCCTCTGCCTGCTCTCTCCATACTGAAGTAGGAAAGTCACAAGATAATTATAGATCTCGCATGAATATCGCATCATGATTACGTCATGAATTGATGAAAATGAGCATACGTGATCTAACACCGTGATTACATGAATGATTAACTGAGGTGACATGATTATCTGATGAAATTCTTGAAATGATTATCTTGAACAAGTTAACAAGATTAATGATACGATGCTCAAGATCAACAACTTAACAGTGAAATGAACTGAGTGATTAATGAGTTAACATGATCGACAAGATCAAAAATGAAAATGATGATTGAGGACTGTTGACTGTTGAATGATGAAGAGTGATTCTTATTGCCAGAAACTATGCCATGGCGTCATAATCTTACTGTTCTTTGGTCTGAGGGGCTCGGCTTTTGCACAGGTCACACGTGACGTGAAAGTCCAATTACTAGCCTGATGAACGATGATTTCAAATGAGACATGACTCGGAAGGTAGTATTCAAAACCAGGCTCCGATACCAACTCTGTAACACCCCAAACTAGGCGGATATTACAGTGCCGTGGACCCCCAACTAGGACCCACCAGGCAAATGAAACTTAATGAATTAAATAATATAATTGTAATACTGAACCACATTGTATCATTAATTACTCCAATGAGGAGTTTCAAGTACAACACACCCAGGAGAATACAGAATACATGTATATTTGATATGAAGATAAAATATACAACATGGAATGAAAATGAATATCCAAAACGGAAATCTGCAGCGGAATATAAATAAAGAAACATGAATAACTAAAAAAGGACTGGGGCCCCCTACTAGTACCACTGGGACTCCTCGCCGTCAATGTTCTCTTCCCATGCTTTAGCCTTGCCATGACCTGAAAATAACATCCCCCAACGGGGTCAGTTACACAGAACAACAATCCTCAAGAGTTGAATAAACACAATCATGATATATCTTAATTATGAAATTAAGCTGAAGAGGAGAATCATAGTACGCCCGTAGTGGTATGTGCAAGTGCACAAGATGAGTGTCCGAAAACACCCATCCTTGTACCTAATTAGTCTCACGGAGGTACGTTACCGTGTGCACAGTCCATTGTGTCGGTGAACCCGAACACATGATCATCATGTGCCTGACTAAAATTCCACACATCCCCACCCGGCCACGCAATATAAACCCAGAAGGTCATATGAACAAGAATGACCATGAAGAATATTAATGAATAACAATCCGACGAAGTCAAGAATGACTCACCGAGATGAAATAAGAGTGAAATGAATGATAGCTCACTGAAATGATTTGAACCGTCGTTCCTCGTGAATGAAGTGATTATTTGATAATCACAATTCTCAATACGGTTAATACATTATGAATGAGTTATGATTATGAATGAACAACAACGAAAGGAATGAGTATCCTTTTAACCGAGTAAGAATTAACTTACACAAAACCGGTGAAGAATGTCCTTCCTAGAACAAACGTCCTAAAATGAGATGTCGGTCGCTCGAACAACCTTGAATAACACAATTACCAATAATCCGCTTAATATACGTATCAAGCATGAATCATGACCAACTCAAAGGTCGACACAACAATATCCAAACTCATTGAGGTATTCAAACAAACACTTAACGAACATCATCATTTGATTAAAACCAATCCCAAATATATCGAAACCAAACTCCAAAATGAGTAGTTCAATCCAACAAAACACCTTCAATGATATCAATAATCTAATAGGAACCCACAATTCACGGTTATGACAACCATAATCGGAAACCCCCAAAAATAACCAAAGTCAACATCAAGGGTTCTTGATTAATTCTCCAAATATTCATTAAATCCGAAAAACATATCAATAATTCCGTAGGAATATATGTATCCATGGTAGATAATCTATATCTAACATATTCCAACATAATAGCAAGCTTACACGAATAGATCGAAGGGAAAAATACTCAAATCCGAAATTCTAGATCTAAGAGATCATTATCTTGATTTGATGTGTTGGAGAGGATGAAATGATGATTAATCCGAATGATAAGCTTGAAGATTATGATAGATGGATTTAGCTCGAAGAAATCTCTCCAAAATGCCCAAAATTGCCCAAAACCGACGAAGGAATGAAGTGGAATGAAAAAAAATGACGAATCCGGACTGCACTGTCCAATATATACTGGTCCCAGCTTAGTGCACGCTATAACCTGATATGTAGCGTGCGCTAATGGGTTAACCGGACAGTCCAGTGACTTCTGACTATCTCGTTAGCGTATGCTACGAACTTGGTAGCATGTGCTAACGTCCTCCCGATAGCATGCGTTAACCCAAAAAGTTAGCGTGCACTAACTGATATCCGATGCCCAATGACTGAAGTCCAGAACCTCATGTTCTTTGATCTGCTCGCGATAGCGTACGCTACTACACCATTAGCGTACGCTAATATCCACTCATAGCGTACGCTATGAATGATTCCGAATCAGTCCAGTACCCACTGGACTCTGCCTCATCGACCTTAGCGCGCGCTACACTGCTAGCCTAGCGTGCACTATCCGAACTCACTAGCGCACACTACATACCATTCGTAGCATGCGCTACTACAACTCAACTGCAGTCCAGTGCGATGGTTAACGTACGTAAAGGCTGTCCATAGGCCACTGACTAAAATGTGCCCATCTTTCACGTACATAAGCCTTTCTTACGTACGTAAGGCTCAGGCCTAGCGTACGCTACGTTTGGCGGATAGCGTACATAATGAGGAGTTGACTCGTTTGTCTTCTAGCCCGCCGAAAGTAGCTCAATCCGCGTCAAAAGGAAGATTCCGCTCGGGAGACCAAACCGTTACGTACATAACAGAGCTACATTAATGTACGTAATACATCAATTTAGCGTACGTTATGAATATACTATAAAGTGCATTAGACATTCAATCCCTTAGCCACATATCACATTTTAACCATCTCGGAGTGACCATCCTTCCCACTCGTCAACAATTATCGGGGAACAAGGCGTTGGCCACCGTCATATTCGCACCGACGATTGCCTAACGGCGTCAAGGCGTGTCACCTCCATTTCATCCACATCGCACAATGTATAACATTTAATGAAATGAATAAATAAAGAAAAACAACATCACATTATAAGAAATCACATAGTACAAGGTAATTAAGCATGAAATACCGATGGTAATACATATCACCCCCCTTAAAAATAGTTTCGTCCCGAAACTAAGAAAATAACTCGGGATGACTCTCCTTCATGCTAGACTCGGTTTCCCAAGTCGCTTATTCCATGACGTGGTGCGACCACTGAACCTTCACTAGGGGTATGACTTTATTTCGCAATATCTTCATACACCGATCCAAGATGGCGATCGATACCTCTCTAAAGGTAGCATCATCAGAAATTTCCACTTCTTCGAAATTGAGTTTGTGACTCGGATCATAGACATACTTCCTTAACTGGGAGACGTGGAAGACGTTATGCACTCCATCCAGATGCGGCGGCAGAGCTAATCGATACGCAAGCTTCCCTACCCGGTCCAATATCTCAAACGGGCCTATAAACCTCGGGCTTAACTTGCCCTTTTGGCCGAAATGCCGGATACCTCACATAGGTGATACTTTGACCCAAACATGATCCCCAACTGTAAATTCTAACGGTAGCTGTCGGTTTTCGGTATAAGATTTCTGCCGGCTCTGTGCTGCTAGCATGTGTTTTCGAAAGATAGAGATCTTCTTAATGGACTCCTGGATCAGGTCTAACTCGGTAACTACGGTGTCAGAAGCATCATACCAACATAACGGTGACTTGTATCTTCGCCCATACAGGGCCTCAAACGGTGCCATGCCTATGCTTGCATGCCAGCTGTTGTTGTACGAAAACTTCACCAATCCCAGATGCCTCGCCCAATCCTTACCCCAATCGAGCACACATGCCCTCAACACATCTTCCAAGGTTTAAATCATACATTCGATATGTCCATCCGTCTGAGGGTGATAAGCCGTGATAAAATGTATTTGGGTCCCCATAGCTTTATGGACGACTTTCCAAAAACGAGACACATATCTGGTGTCCCTATCCGAAATGATAGATGAGGGAACGCCATGCAGCCTCACGATTGCACGTAATTCGGGATCCTCCATCTGTGCTAGATGTATCTCGTCTAGTAAGGACAAATGTATATTGATTGAGAACAATTGTCCTTGCGTACGTTGTATCCATACTTCGGTACTGCTTCTCTTGATGTCTTGCTGTAGTTCGGGATGAACTGTTATGCTTGATACCATCACTTATTGTGTAGTTTTCCAACTAAGAGCATCGGCCACCACATTAGCTTTCCCACGGTGATAGGAGATTTCCACATCGTAATCCTTGATTAGCTCCAACCAGTGCCTCTGCCTCATGTTTAATTCTCTCTGAGTGAAGATATACTTCAAACTCTTATGATCTGTGAAAATCTTGGAAGTAACTCCGTAAAGATAGTGTCTCCAAATCTTGATGGCATGCACCACTGCGGCTAGCTCCAAGTCGTGTGTCAGGTAGTTCACTTCGTACGTCTTCAGTTGTCGGGATGCATACACAATGACTCTGTCATTCTGCATGAAGACACACCCCAGCCCATGCTTAGATGCATCCGGATATATAATGAATCCTTCCGTTCCCTGCGGTAGCACTAGCACTGGAGCAGTAGTCAGTCTACTCTTGAGCTCATCAAAGCTCTTATGATAGTCTATAGTCCATACAAATTTGGTGCTCTTCCTCAGTAGGTTTGTTAATGGTCGAGCGATACAGGAAAAAGCCTCGATGAATCTTCGATAGTAACCCGCCAATCCTAGGAAACTCCTTACCCCCTTGACATTCTTCGGCAGTTCCAAACTCATTATTGTATCGATCTTTTGTGGATTGACCTTGACGCCTTCTGCCGAGACAACATGTCCGAGGAAAATTACCTCTGGCATCCAGAATTCGCACTTGGAAAGTTTTGCATAAAGTTGGTGTTGCCTCAACACGCTCATCACTTGCCTCAAATGTTCCTCGTGTTCCTGTCAGCTTCTAGAATAGATCAGGATGTCGTCAATAAAAACCACCACACACTTATTGAGGAAATCAATCAAAACTCTGTTCCTCAGTTCCATGAAAATGGCTGGGGCATTAGTCAACCCGAATGATACCACGATATACTCATAATGTCCATACATCGATCGAAATGCAGTCTTGGGTATATCTTCCTCCCGAATCCTCAATTGGTGATATCCAGACCGTAGATCGATCTTTGTAAACACAACTGTCCCTTGTAATTGATCCAAGAGGTCATCGATTCTTGGAAGTGGATAACGATTCTTGATAGTAACCTTATTTAGTTCCCTATAGTCAATGCACAAGCATAGAGAGTTGTCTTTCTTCTTAACAAAAAGTACCAGCGCGCCCCACGGTGAGGTGCCCGGGCGGATCAATCCTTTCTCCAGCAAATCTTTGAGCTGTATCTTTAATTCTTTCATCTAGGCTGGTGCCATCCTGTAAGGAGCTTTGGAAATCGGTCTCGTCCCCGGATCGAGTTCATTGGAGAGGTCAACTTCTCGGTGCGGTGGCAGCCCTGGTAGTTCATCGGGAAAGACGTCTGGAAATTCATTCACCACCAGAATGTTTGCGACCGTAAGTTGTGAAGTATCCTCCTAAATAACATAACACCAATAGTACTTCCTTCTAGAGTTACAGGAGACTTACGATGCGAGAAGGATGAGAGACCCTTTCGTACTAAAGTGTTCTCGTCCTGTGATGACATGTGTGGTACCGTCATGAGCCGTGATGGAAATAGTCAAGTGGTAAGAATCCAAGACCGTCCTGTGCAATGGCATCCAGTCCATTCCTAATATGATATCTTTATTCTGAAGTGGGAAGACCATAAGATTAGCAGTCTAACTATGATCGTTGATGTAGATCTGACAGTCTCGAACCTTTAGATCGCTGCCTATTCTACTACCCTCGGGTAGTTTAACGGTAATTTCACAAGGCACACAAGCAAGATTTAAACGTTTAACACATTCCACATATATAAACGAATGTGTGGCTCCGGTGTCAAATAGTACATGCACTGGCTGAGAATTAACAAGAAGAGTATATGAGATAGCTGGCGCGGACTGACCATCCCTAGCCCTCAGCTCAAATACACGGGACGGCACTGACTCCAAAAAGGATGAAGTACCACCGCAGCGCCCACGACCTCGTCCGACACAGTGTAGCGGTGGTTGAGTCTGATGGGATGGAGCTCGGTAGTTGGAAATGGTAGGCATCTTGTAGGATTGCATAGAGCCTTGTTGACTCGATTGAGAAGCTGAGTTCTGAGTTGGATTGGCTCGCCAGCAGTAACAAGACATGTGCCCACTCTTTTCGCAAGTGAAACATTTGGCAGCCGTCTTCTAGCACCGATCCTTAGTATGTCCAGACATGCCACATTTGAGGCAGTCCCTACGGTAAGCCCGATCAGATGCACCCTTCTGTTGGTACGAAACTGCTGACTTAAAAGACGATGCAGGTCCCGAGTTTGTTTTGTTGCTACTCCATGACTGAGATGATGTCTTTTGCTTCTTCGAGTTATGTCCAGTTTCGATATTAACAATAGTACCGGCGTATGCTGTGACCACGTCTTCGTAGACCCTCAGAGTCATGTAGTGGAATTCGGGAGCATAGCGTTGTACATCCTCCGGCAACCTCTGTGCAAGGTGGCATATTTGTTGATCTTATGATGGAACCATCTGTGACATATAACTTAGCTCGGTTCGGTAGGCCCGAATGATCTCTGGTACTGGCATATTCTGTGGTCCGGCATTGAAAAAGTCTCGCGCACGAGCGGTTCGGGTTGATCTGGGACAGTACTCGCTCCGCAGTAATCGGGCAAATTCGGTCCACCCGACCACTCGGTCCTCTGGCCTATAAGTCCTCTACCAGTGGGCAGCAGTGTCACGAAGTTGATTAACCCCGAGCAGCACCTTCCGGTTCTCTGGACATCCGATCACTTCGAAAGCAGTCTCCATTTTAGAAACCCAGTCGTCCACGTGTTTCTCCCCCGCCCCGTCAAACAATGGAGGCCTAGCCTTCAGCATCTCTCCCAACCATCGGTCTCTTCCTGCGTTTTCCTCCACATTGATGACCGGTATCCGTTCCACCTGGTTGACCTGAGAAATTCCCATGGCGATAGCTTGGGCAAGGGCCTGAACGAAAGCCGCGTCTATGCATTCCGCCTCCTGATCGTTTTGATTAATTGGTGGCGGCTGGTCCCCAGCAGGATGGGTCTCGGCAGTGTTCCTGTCTCCATCGTGGTTTGCGGCGGAACCCTGAGCATCATTCACCACCCTCCTAGCTCCTCGGCGTGCCATTACTGACAGTATTAATCTTAAGCCAGTTCCACACACAGTTTACAATTAAACGTAGTATCCAGACAGAAAACACACATATCACTTACTTTGAATTCCCACGAGGAGTTACGGTCGCTTGGGATGTTGGACTGGAATAACTTTGAAAATTAGGAGAAATTTTATTTAAACCAGGAGTTGTCGCTCTGATACCATTTTCTGTAACACCCCCAAAATTTCTCGAGGTATTACAGTGCCGTGAATCCCATATGGGACCCACAAGGCTAGTTTAGGAAATAGACATTTTAAAGAAATTGCAATAAAACGATAAGTCCACGGTTACATTTCATGAGCCGAAAGGTTTTAAGAAGAAACACAATTCAAAGTTCAATTATTACATAATGGAGGTTTCAAAGATCAAATTTAATTTAAGCAGCGGGAAGAGTTTATTCCAACACCGTTCAAGTCTGACCGGATCCCTCGGGAATGTCCTGCACTTGATCAACAAATTTACCTGCCACGACAATTCATTCCAGGTAACCAGGGTCGGAGAATGCATACTAATAAGAATTACTAGCAACGATATACTTAAATTTTACCAAACACAGTGCCACATAACCAATAGAAATTATTTCACCACATGACCGACGTTGTCTTTCTCTTTTTATCACATAAACCCCAAGGTCGCAACCAAGAGTCACGAAAGTATCCACATGGGAATACCTCGGAACGTAGGTGCCCAATTTGGGTCTTATCCCCTAACACATTTCCATATGGGTACCATACAAGTTTTATCCCCAACACATCGGCCCATTTATAACATATTTTTAGAGAAAGACAACCGTCGGCATTTATCAACAATGACACATTCATGTATATGAACATTTCAATAATATTAGCATTTCTCGAGAAAGATTTCACTTGACTTAGATCCGAAGGTAGGTGCCTTATGATAACTGGGATCTCCACGCCCGATCGAGCTTAATCTAGTCACGTAATATCCGATTAACACCTCGTACGAATCATAATGAATAAAACTAGTCTCCTTTCCCTTCCCTAACCGGGTTCCTAACCTAGTCTTAATTGCCAACACTAGTATCGTGCTTCTAAGTTCACAAGCAATATGTACCAATATGTCATTCAATTCTACGATTATCGTTAGCTATATCGATTTATTCAACAAGATTATCTCAATCATCATTCGGTTGCAACAAACAACTATAGCATAATCGAATCCCATAACTTCTAATTCAATTCTCTATTTCGAGTACTTCAATCGGTGGAATACCATTTTACACAATGATTTCGGCATTTGATTCTCAATGACATTAATATTATCGAATTAATTCCCCTAGTTAATTTAACGTTGATAATCATATGGCAAGAGTAGGTTACGACTAGTTTATCGAACGGTGATGGATTCCTACGAAATCCTTATATAATTGATTCGTCGAGTTTATATAATCCAAATGTAAATTGAGATGGAAGTCCTCACATGTGATTTTTACAACGAGTTGTACGAAAACAAAATATACGAATAATGATAACCCCGATTACTACAAGTTCGTCCGTTTAGATTGTCTACGAGATTTAGTAAAATCTATCCAAGTACTCGTAATATAACAAGTAATAATCAACAACATTGAAGAGATTACCCCTAGGATTGATAGGCTTACCTTAATAGATGAAGAACAATGAGGAGAGATGACAAATCAACAAGAGCCACGAGGAGAAACGAGGAATGGGTCGAATGACTTGGATAATCTTCACCGGATCTTACGAAATCACCTTCTCTATGTTAATTCGAGTGTATGAGAGGCCAAGAATCGAGTATAAGGCTGTGGAAAAGCTTCAAGAGTGCTTCACTTCAAGTGCTGGGTCGGGAGAAATGACGATGAGAGTGTTATTTTATAACACTCGATCTCGTTAACATACGTTAACTTTCCAGGATTTACGTACATAAAGCATATTACGTATGCTATGTGCGATGGTTAACGTTAACGTATGTAATACATTAATTTAGCGTATGTTATGAATATACTATAACGTGCGTTAGTCATTCAATCCCTTAGCCACATATCACATTTTAACCATCTCGGAGTGACCATCATTCCCACTCGTCAACATTTATCGGGGAACAAGACGTTGGCCACCGTCATATTCGCACCAACGATTGTCCAATGGCGTCAAGGCATGTCACCTCCATTTCATCCACATCGCACAATTGTATAACATTTAATGAAATAAATAAATAAAGAAAAACAACATCACATTACAAGAAATCACACAGTACAAGGTAATTAAGCATGAAATATCGGTGGTATCACATTAGTGTATTTTCATTCACACACGATCGTGCCACGACGGTTGTTCATCATCTCACGATAGTGCTGAAGAAGATGACACCATCGTGTGTACGATGGTCTTATATCGGCACGATGGTTTACACACGACGGTCGTCGATCGTGTGTGCCGTCGTGGGCAAGAAGATCAAAGGCTTCTGCCTTGCACACGATGGCATGCACACGATCGATGCCCATTGTGTGGACATCATGTTGGACACGATGGTCTTCACACGACAGGCATCGATCGTGTGCATGCTATCGTGTGCAAGGTAAATTTTTTGTTCATTCTCTTAAGCATTCTATCAAATTCTTATGATTTGTATATCTATATTGCAGACTGGTTGCGTATGGAAGAGACCTACATTGCGGTTTGTTACATGTCAAGTGAATCTTTACATACGGGAGGTGGTATTTAAAGAGATCATTGAGACACTAAGAAGTATGGGCCGTAATTCCGCAGTTGGTGATCGAGCTATCGAGAGCTTGACCGAGGGGGTCCTGGGGCATTTGATTAAAGTTAGGAGAAATGAGAGTTCAAATACTGCCCTACATCACTTGATTTCCCGTCAATTGGAGGGTGATCAAATCCCCCCGGATGAGTCGTGGTTCCAGGTTTGCGGGAGGACCATTCGTTTTATGGCCCGTGATTTTTCCATGATCACTGGACTGCATTTTGGAAACTCTACCTTTCATCCACAGGACGACCATCTCCTTCGGTCTAACGGTATTCTCCACAGAATACTCCATGGCAAAAATATTAAGGTTAGTGTTCTGCGGAAGAGGTTCAATGCTCGAGATTTTGGTAGAGACATAAGAGATTATGTGAAGGTTGCCAATTTGCTTATATACTACTACTTTATCCTATGCCGTGACGACATGATGGTCGAGACATGGGCATGGGCATTAGTTGAGGATTTCGAGCAGTAGGATATGTTTCCTTGGGGTTCTTATGCCTTTGGGGTTTTATCTTAATACATAGGCAACGTTGCCATGAAGGACGGACAAGAGCATAAGGACTATCACTTCTATGGTCCTATTTGGGCTTCACAGATATGGTCGTATGAGATAATTCCTTTATTGGGAGAATTGTGTGGTATTCAAGATAAATATGTCCAAGTCCCCCGGTGTTTGATGTGGACTACGAGGAAGATGTTCTGTGATTTCACCCATTTCTTCGACAATAAGGTACATAAATTTATAAACGTATTTTTCCTGACTTCACTCATCTCTTCAACGTTATGTGATTACCCATCTAATGGTATGCTTTAATGACTACTTTTGCAGCACAAAGTACTTCCCTCTTTACCGCACCTGGAGGAGGATGAGGCTGAGTACTACTACCTGAGTTTTGATAATGGCTCGCCATATGACGTTTAAGTTCATTAAGCCTATAAGAATAGCTGTGAAGAACAAGGAGGATGAGCCTGCACCGATGTCGAGAAAGAAAGTTATGGATAGTTTGAAGAAGGCTGCTGGGAAATTGATTACATATGAGTCAGCACATAATGTGTCGAAGCGACGCCGGCAGAGTACCCCACCAGTAGATGGTGCAGATAATCGGACCGAGAGAGGTAGCCAGAGAGGGTGTGTTGTGTCCACGGACTTCCTTGTCCGGACCACACCTAGGACGCGAGCAGGGATGAGTACTTCGATTGCCGTTTGAAGGAGATCTTGTACGATGAGTCTGATATAGGATTTATTGCTCGAGTTTCTCGTCGGGTGCTTTCTGGGATCATCGATTTGTTCAGACCTACGCATAGACGTTCTAGGAGCCCAGTGCACTACTCAGCTGGGAGCCATGATAGGTTTCCCAATAGGCCTCGTCATTCTGCATCTGTTAGCAGCGCCTAGTGGAGGATTCATGAACCTCCACGTCACTCAGTCTCTGGTGCAGCCTACAGTCACCATTCTCATCATCAGCCTAGTCACCATTCTTAGCGTCAGCCTAGTCACCATTCTCAGCGTCAACCTAGTCACCATTCTGAGGTCCAGCACAGTCACTATTCTGAGATCCAGCACAGTCATCATTCTCAGATTCATCATTCTTTTGAGTGGACTGAGCAGTCCCTTGATTATGAGCATCAGTATCAGCCATTTTACGCGCCGTTTCAGCAGTATGGGACTATGTTCGACTCATTTCAGGATGAGCATCATTATAGTGCGATGTTTCAATATGAAGGTAGTGGTCCTCAGTAGCAGCCTCCATTTGAGATTGAGCAGCCAGCTTTTGAGATCAATCAGCCGGTTGTATAGCTCTCTGATCGTTATAGTTGTGAGAGGGATGCTGAGGGTGATGAAGATGGTGAGAGTGCCAGGACGAAGCAGTTGGGTGAGCGTAGTCTTCCACCGTGAGTGAGTCGACCATTTGCTGCTCTTCAGGAGCCTTTTGTGGTAGCGACTCCAAGAGATAGCGAGGCTCTGAAGAAGTTGTACCTACACTTTAGGAGGGAGCAGCCACGTGATGCTATTGTCCGGTGTTTGGAGACTAGGCATGCTCTCACCCAAGCGTTATTTGACCGGATAGAGTCTAGCCGTCAAGACTTTGATGCTGAGGTGATAGATTGTTATGTTCTTGCGACTCGAGCGAGGCTTCGGAGGGGAGTCCGTAGTGTTGGTGTCAGTAGAGTTGGCACTGTACTTGCCGGCTCCCAATCTTACCACTACTAGAAAAAACACTTTCTAAATCGTGTAAAATAGACATTCTAAATCGGTTAAATAACCGTTATAGATCCAGCCGATGTAGAAAGTCTGGACTTTCTACATCGGTTATTTAACCGATCTAGAAAGTCGGCTTTATACATCGGTTATTTAACCGACCTAGAATGTCTATTTGAACCGATCTAGAAAGTCTTATTTTTTTTCCAAAAAAATGACCCTAACCCAGCTCGGGTCTGACCCGACCATAGCCCGGCCCCAACCCGACCACAACCGGCACGGCCCGAGACCCGACCCGAGATCGGGCCCGACCCAATCTTGAAATATCAATGTTTTTCAATTTGTTTCCACGAGGGTTTGAACCCTTGACCTTGTGGTTGGGGAGTGAAGTCCCAACCACTAGGCTAAGGTGAGTTGTTTGAGAAACTTGCATTTATATTAAATTTAAATATAATTTCTTGATTGGGTTTTAAATCGGTTCTAAAATAACTGATCTAGAAAGTGTACTTTCTACATCGGTTCTAAAATAACCGATTTAGAAAGTCCATTTTCTAGATCGGCTCTAAAACAACTGATTTAGAAAATGATCATGTCACTTTTTAGATCAGTTATTTTAGAACCGATCTAGAAAGTGGACTTTCTAGATCAGTTATTATTAGAACCGATTTAGAAAGTGGCCGCATCACTTTCTAAATCGGTTATTATAGAACCGATCTAAAATGTCCGATGTGAAATGGTATTTTTCTACTAGTGTACGTAAGGTCTATAACTTACTCGCTTGTATATCATTGGTGTGATGTGGATTTTTTTTTTATTTTGTGGTTTGGCTTTTTGTAGTTAGTTATGGCCAACGAGTTTTCAAGACTCCATCCGGATGATCCACTTGGTATCAAGGTGACAGGGATGCCGATTTACAGGGATTGGAAAATTCCTAAATGCATCGAGGACTACATGACAAGTCTGGATACACCACATACGGTTCCATGGTCAAATTGCAACGAAGTAAGTTTGAAATTTATATTTATATATGATTCGCTATGTTTGATGTGATGATCTTATATGAATACATATTTTGTTTCAACATATCATTGCCATGTGTTGCCTCGACCAGAGCCACTGGGTGACTATCAAGATTGACATCATAACATGGATCGTGGAGTTGTACGATTCCTTGTCACACCAACACCAAGATGGTCGATACCGATTCAACCAACTGTGACCGATTACTCGTCTGATGCCTCGTGTGCTAGCTCAATCCGGGTACTGGCTGAACAACCAATCGAATAAGAAGTATGACATGGAGATGAGTTTCAAAATTATGCCACGAGAGCTACAGTTCATAGAAAATGACAATCACAGTTGTGGCCCCTTCGCATGCATGTACTTGGATCGACTCGTCTCTGCAAACCCAGCAGCAAGGCACCAAATCAAGGAACTTAATGAGAAATATATTAAGAAATATCGATATGGTTTAGCTGCTAAAACCTTTATGTTGTCGTTAGATATGTAAAATGGTTTATGGTGTGTGGTGTTGTGTCAAGATTAATGTGTCGTGTTGTTAAATATTTATGTTGTCATTAGACAGTTTTGACAAGATTACTGTGTTGTGATGTTAAATCTTTATGTTGTCTTTAGACAATTTTGGCTCTGTGTTACACACGATCGTGGCCATCGTGGGTTAGGATCGTGTGCAACTGCCCACGGTCATAGGTTGCTACTGTCGTGTGCCCACGATGGCTGCCATGACCGTGTGCACACGACCGTGTGTCCCATTGTGAGCAAGGCCGTGTGCACCATCGTTTGCACACGACCATGGGTCCCATCGTGGGCACCGCCATGTGCACCATCGTGTGCACACGACCATGGGTCCCATCATGGGCACGGCCGTGTGCGCCATCGTGTGCACATGAACTTTTGGTATTTTTGCCAATTTGATTTATTGTGTTATCTAGAAGGATGTTTTGTGATTCTATAATTACTTGTTCAAATATTAATTACTATATAACATCTTATACAAACTAGTATTTGTCATTTCGTGTAATTCATTAGTATATGAGATATTTCATACAGATGATGAACTTATCCTTGCGAACTAATACATTGAGAACATATAGACTACACATGATATGCAATATATTATGTTAATTCAATCAATAACTTTTTAAATAAGTGTATCGTTATCAAATACTTGTTAATATATAAGTAACAACACCTAAATTGATGAGTAATTTAAGAAATTGGTTAACATTGTTGATGTTCTTGTGCACACGACTGTGTGTCCCATCGTGGGCACGACCGTGTGCAACATCATTTGCACACGTGGATACACTGCCAATTTGACACCGTAGACACCGTGACACCTGGTTGCCAACGTGGCACACGATCGGAGCACACGATCATACCCATCGTGTGCACCATCGTGTGCCCTACAAAGGACAACATCAAATTATTTTATTATAAAATCCCATCGTGGGTCCCCCCTCTTTCAATATAATCCCATCCTCCTGGACCGAGAGTGAAATACGTGAACCGTAGTCCCCCCTTTTCACTCTAAACCCTAATTAATTAAAATCAGTTAAAATCCATTAAAATCAAATACGCAAAATGAGCGGCCGATTACGAGAAAGCGATTTAGGAGGAATCGATGCACCTCTACCAAAAATAATAAGGAGGATACCTCTCCCAACCCACCATACAGAACTAGGCCGAGAGGAAGATATTCAATGCTCAGAGTAAGTTTTTTGATTTTGTTATATGTGTAGTGTGTACTGCGAATTAATGTGTTTCATGAAAAAGGGCCTATTTAAAAACACTGCGAGTACTCCAGTCATACTAGATGGTGATGATGATGATGATTTAGAGATTTATGAGAAGACAAGTAAAGACGTTATTTTAGAAGAAGAAGTTCATGAAGATGGTGATACAAGGCTAAAGATATAGCAACAGATGGGGGAAAAGGGATCCAAGTGATTGTCGTTTTTAAGTTATTATTAGATATTTTGGTATGATGGCGATGAACTTTTGTATTGTAAAGTTATATGCTTTTGGTGTAAACTATTGCTCTTTAAAGTGAGCTACTTTGTTATGGTTAATTTTGCCTCCATAATCACCTTTATTTGCTTTACGTTACTGAACACTTAAATTTCAATTCAAAGATAAAGAAAATAGACACAAAATTATGCATTTCAACTAATAATCAGAATACTGAATCAATAAATGGTCCATCGAGGATCAAAATATCAGCACATGATTGTTTCTAGTAAGTCACAAAATATAAAAATACATAAGCAATTTAAGTTTCATGGTATGCACATCCCCTTATGCCATGGTCATCATTACGACAAATGCTACACCTCTTCTTCTGCAGGCGCCTTTACCTCATTTGTTCATCCATTCCTTGAGTTTTTTTAGGGATATTCAAATCCACACCACCTATGGGAATGAATGCTTTGCAAGATTTTCTATTGTGGCCGGTTCCTTTACACCTACCGCACACCTGAGGCCGTCCACCTGTGGGCAAATTTTCAATATCGGACTGTGCACAACTCATCCTTGGTCGGCCGGCTTGTCGTACCCCCTGGAGGTAAGCAAACAATGGATGACATCTCTGGTGGGACATTCCACTCATCAGGATGTGGGATAGGATTAATATGCTATTTATAAGTCTCTTTAAGGCCTTGTTGTTTGAAATAATGACTAATAAAATCATACACAGACAAACCATTGCCGGCGCGCCTGTTACAATAAGCAATTATGTCAAGGTTGTAGTGTAGGATAATGTATTTTTGATACTGATGAGCATGTATTTTACCTTTTTATCCAGATATGTTCTGTTGGAAAACTGGTTTATGGTTCAGTTGGTAAATCCAGACCAGCCATGTATTGCACACGATGGCAGCACACGATCGTGCCCATCGTGGGTTACGATCATGTGCATCTTGCCCACGGTCATGGGCTGCTGATGTCGTGTGCATCCTACCATGAACGTGTGCACACCATCATGCACACGATGGCAGCACACGATCGTGCCCATCGTGGCTTACGATCGTGTGCATGTTGCTCAAGACCATGACCATGTGCACACGACAGCATAGATAAAAACATTGAATGGTGTGCACATTAGAGCAAAATAATTACCTTATAGCGGCAACAGCATGACGACATGGAATCTGATCAAAATCAAACTCACGACAACAACATGTCCAGGTTCAAAGGTCGACCTCATAAGAAACTTTGTTTTCTTCAACTTTATAAACAAGTGGGGTGGTAGCTCGAATGGTAAGAGTCAGACTCGCTTGCACAGAGTCAGAGAGATTTTTAAAAGTGTGCATTGTCAACTCATGGTCTCTTGATGTAGCTTCTCCCTGCTTCTCATCAAACCAGTTCTCTAAAATTAGGTGAAATATCTCAAGTAACAAGCAAATAGGTAAACGCCTCGCCCACAATATACGATTATTAAAGCATTCAATAGCATTGGATGTCAAGAAGTTATAGCATCGTATCGGACACTTCGACCTAGCCCACCTCTCTAGCCCAATTTTAGAAAGGCACCTGTGAGCCCCATTAGGGCTTTCAATATGTAGTTTCGAAAAGTAGTTTTCAAAAACTTCTTCACGATGCGTGTAGGCTGTTAGGAGTATGCCATCGAATGCCACTCAGAGGATGTTGAGTGACGGCATTGTACTTGTAATTATGTAAATCATCAATATAAGGCAATAGATGTTTCTTTATTTACTGGTAGTTACTGACATTCCTAACTCATAAATATACATATAGAAACTAGTCCGAGTATTTGAGAGCAACACGTTCCACTCCTTATTGGATAAGGGGGTCGGCATGGAAAGGTTTATAGCTCGAATACTTAATTTTTCGCAAGTCGATGAAACTTGACTGGGCGTTAAGTTTATGTGAAGACTTGTATGACGTGTTCTTTGACATGGAGAGTGCCTGTCGAATACCAATGGTTAGTGGGAGCATACGTTATAGGTATGCTGATTGGATTAGTATACTCAAACCGACTCACCCTCGATTCGTCACACGGATTTCACTCCGGGACAGTCGATGATGGAATTGAAAGGTTGTGATAGGTATTCATGAACCTTCGACTTGAGGTTTTAGTAGGGATGTGCTTGTGACGTCAAGATTTTCATTAGAGTAGTTCGACCCTGTAAACCAGGAGGCGGGTGTCAATCTCGATGTGCATCTTGATGGGCAAGTAGCAGGTCCTACTGAATACCAAGATAGAATTCTTTCTCCCGTTAGTGAGCGGGTTATATGCCCTATGCCGTTATTGGCAGATGAGATCATAAGTCTTTGGCCAAAGCATTTGAGCTAGTTGTATTGGATACACGAGAGCTCGATGATCTCGATTTGCATTAACGCATGCATAGCGTCAAGTACAGATAGGGTTTGACTGACCGTGACCCTATAACTTGATCGGGACATTTGAAAGAAGGGTTTATACATATACTGGTATTCATGACAGAATGGTTCTTGAATGATCCCAATAATTCGTTCTCAGTTGGGGTACGGTGTAGGCCGCCAGGCTGGCTAGGTGGTGCTACTACTCTTTGGTTCCTCCCATTGCTGACTGAGACGGGCCTACCAAGTTACGCAATAGGATTGACGATGTAATGAATTGAGCTTATTCTCTCTTTATAAATATTAGATATTGGATATCTAATTTATTGGACATTGGATGTCTAATTAAATTTAGGACATTGGATGTCTAAATTAATTTATTGGATAAATTAATTTATGGCCTAATGAATTAAATAAATTACTGGGTGATTAATTTAATTCATAGATATATTATTTCTTAGAGAAATTAATTATTTTGTATTTGATATGATTAATTAATTGGATTAATTAATCGATATAAATACATTGGAACGGAATTGGAGTTTATCTGTTTGGACTCACGGAGTCTGAAACGAACCGAACTCATCCGTTTTCTTCTAGAGGCCACCCCACCTTATCCCTTCCCTCTTTGTCTTGGTCTTTTCCTTAGTTGGAGGAAGACTAAAGACTTTAGAGATATCATATCTCTTAATATATTGAAAAGGGAGATATGGTAGGTGATAAAAAGAAGAATAAAAGAAGAGAAGAAAATCCCACTCACCACCCTTGGAACACATCCGTGAGTTTTAGAGTGAGAAAGGAAACAGAGTTTTCCAAGTCTTCTTGTTCTTCTTCTTCATGAAAATAGAAAGAGATAGAGAGAGTAAGATTAAAACACTTAGTGTGTAATAATCTTAACATACAAAGATTCATCACTTGATTCTAGCCGTAACCTTAGAGGTTAATCGGGTGATCGTCGTTCCGTTCGTTTCTCCGGCGCGTGACAAGTAGAGATGCGGTATTTCGGTGTTGGTCATCTAAGAACTTGGAGCGGATTGGGTCGAAGAGAAATCATCTAAAGCTTGGGGAATGGATCAAGAGAAGTATACCATTAAATCAACGGACTACAAGGGTATGTTTTCTCGTATCTCTTGTGTTTCGTATTATATTCGTATATATGTAGCTCGATCGATCCTCGTAGGGATTCGGATCGAATTAATTTTCGTTTTACTGCTTCCGCTGGGCCTTTGTTTTAGGCACTGAATTCCAACAGTGGTATCTGAGTGTAGGTCTTGCGATCATATACGATATTTGCATTTGGAATGCTTGATTATATGGTGGTATATGTTTTTTTCGTTCGTTGTAGTTATATTTTTCGTAAGTTTATGTCTAAATATAAATCTTAATTTCTAGAAAATGTGATTTATATTGAATATATGAATGTTTGAAAATATAAATATTGGATATCCGGTCAAAAAACTAGCCCCGAATTGCCGTTGGACGGTCCGGGAGTGGTCCGGAAGAGGGGGCCCGCGGCCCAGGGCTCGGGGGCCACGGCCCAGGACTGTTGCAGCCCACATCAGACTTTTTGGACTGGGGGTTGCAGCCCAAGGCTCAGGGGGCCACAGCCCAGGGCTGCTGGGCAGCCCTACTTGCTGCCTGGTGATGTTTCGGGCGCGGTCCAGCCCCTTTCGAACCCGTTTCGGGCTTTTTTTTTCATGTATTCCTAAAAATTGATTTCCCACACTTCAAATTGGATTTAATATGTTTAAAATGATATATGGTATTTCATTTTATAAGGGAAAATTTATTTATTGGAATACTTGCGATCGACTGAATTATTTTGAACGTTTTCATATTACCGATTGTGTAAATCGATTGGATCGGTTCGTATTGTTGATTGGATCAATGTATCTCTACGCTTTCCATTTATATAGTATTTATTGGATGAATACTTTTGAATGGGGATGTGGTTCATGGACTTAGTTTTGAATCATTCATTTTATTCGATTGGGTTGTAAAGGCCGTTTTGAGACTATTTATTTTACTAGAAATATTTGTATCTAGGATGCAATTTTCAATGTAAAATTTATATGTAATGATGAAGACCAGAGGAATATCCATTTTGAGAAGACATAGATTCAAGACGAAGACTTGTAATTAGATTACGGAGTTTTTTTTTTAGGAACGGTCCATAAACCACATGTTGGTAGCAACTAGGTTGTGAATGGTTGTTTCATATTGTATGAATGCCTCAAACGCGCATAAATGAATTAATGTGCAAAGTGTAACATTAATCGCGAAAATCATCTAAAGCTTGGGGAATAGAGAGAGTAAGATTAAAACACTTAGTGTGTAATAATCTTAACATACAAAGCTTCATCACTTGATTCTAGCCGTAACCTTAGAGGTTAATCGGGTAATCATCGTTCCGTTCGTTTCTCTGGCACATGACAAGTAGAGACGCAGTATTTCGGCGTTAGATTATCCAAAAGATTGTTGTTGCTTTACAAGCACAGTTCCTGGAAGATGAGTTCATTCAGGAAGGCGGATCCGGTAGAAGTATTTCTTTGGAAGAATACAATGAAACTCCTAAGGAGACACCTGTGCAAGAAATTGGAACCGAACCTTCTAAAACACAAGTACAACCACCTCGTAGGTCTAGTAGGGTGTCTCATTTACCTGAGAGGTATGGGCTTGTGCACTTGGAGGAGCTGGGTCTCCATGAGGTTCTAAGTGATAGCCAAGAGACCGACCCAACGACCTATGACCAAGCGATTGTGGATGAAGACTCTGCAAAATGGCCTGATGCTATGGAAGCTGAGTTAGACTCGATGCCTGTCAATCAGGTCTGGACTCTTGCAGACCGCCCCAAGGGCATAGTACCTATTGGGAACAAGTGGATCTATAAGAGAAAGACTGATGGTGATGGCACGGTATTTCGCCTACAAGGCCAGGCTTGTGGCAAATGGTTATATTCAGAAAGAAGGGATCGACTACCGTGATACCTTCTCGCCTGCAGCTATGATCAAGTATATTCGCATGATACTTGCTATAGCTGCCTACCACGATTATGAGATATGGCAAATGGATGTAAAGACGACTTTCCTTAATAGATTCCTCAAGGAGGAAATCTATATGGAGCAGCCAAAAGGCTTTGTGTCCGAAGTCGATATTTAGAAAGTGTGCAAGCTTCAGCGTTCCATTTATGGACTGAAGCAAGCGTCGCGTAGTTGGAACCTTCGTTTTGACGAGGCAGTCAAAGAGTTTCACTTCGTGCAAAATGAAGAGGAACCTTGTGTATACAAGAGAGTTAGTGATAGAAAGATCACATTCTTAGTACTATATGTGGATGACATTCTACTAATAGGAAATGATGTGGGAATGTTCAGTTCTGTGAAAGCTTGGCTTTCGAGTAATTTCTCTATGAAATACTTGGGAGAAGCAACCTATATTCTTGGAATTCGGCTCTACCAGGATAGAGCGAAGAGAATTATAGGTCTTTCCCAAGCCCTCGATATAGATAAAATCTTAAAGTGATTTAAGATGGATGATTCTAAAAGAGGGTTCCTACCGATGCGACATGGAATAAAACTCTCCTTGAAGATGTGTCCTCAAAGTGAGGAACAACGAAAGGAAATGAGTAATATACCATATGATTTGGTTGTGGGTAGCTTTATATATGCTATGTTGTGTACGAGACCTGACATTGTGTATGCTGTAAGCGTGGTGAGTAGGTTTCAGGTAAACCCAGGTAGGGAACATTGGATTACCATAAAGAACGTTCTCAAGTACTTAAGAAGGACTAGAGATATGGTTCTGATGTATGACGATGGAGAATTGGATGTGGTGGGATTCACTGATTCGGAATTCCAAGGACTGAAGGATGATTCGATGTCTACTTCTGGCTACATATTTACTCTTAATGGAGGAGCAGTATCTTGGCGTCGTGCCAAGCAAAGCGTGACTGCTGATTCCACCTATCAGGCTGAGTATCAAGCAGCCTCGGAGGCTTCCAAGGAAGGGTTCTGGATTAAGAAGTTTCTGGGAGAACTTCAAGTGATATCATGTGCTGAGCTTCCTATTATGCTGTATTGCGACAACGACGGAGCTGTAGCCAAGGCCAAGGAGACGAGGTTTCACAACAGTACCAAGCACATTGAGAGGAAGTATCATCTCGTAAGAGAATTTGTTCGCAAGGGATACATTGTGTTGCATAGAGTAGACTCAGCCGACAACGTTGCTGATCCACTGACCAAGCCACTTTCTCAGACTAGCTTGGTGCGTCATCTGGAGAACATGGGTATTAGATACCATAGTGTGTGGCATTGAGTGTAAGTGGGAGATTGTTAGGAGTATGCCCTCGAATGCCACTCAGAGGATGTTGAGTGAGGGCATTGTACTTGTAATTATGTAAATCATTAATATAAGGCAATGAATGCTTCTGTATTTACTGGTAGTAACTGGCATTCCTAACTCGTAAATATACATATAGAAACTAGTCCGAGTATTTGAGAGCAAAACATTCCACTCCTTATTGGATAAGGGGGTCGGCACTGGAAAGGTTTATAGCTCAAATACTTAATCGTTCACAAGTCGGTGAAATTTGACTGGGCGTTAAGTTTATGTGAAGACTTGTATGACGAGTTCTTTGACATGGACAGTGCCTGTCGAACACTAATGGTTTGTGGGAGCACACGTTATAGGTATGCTGATTGGATTAGTATTCTCGAACCGACTCACCCTCGATTCGTCACACGGATTTCACTCCGGGACCGTCAATGATGGAATCAAAAGGTTGTGATAGGTATTCGTGAACCTTCTACTTGAGGTTTTAGTAGGGATGTGCTTGTGACATCAAGATTTTCATTAGAGTAGTTTGACCCTGTAAACTGGGAGGCGGGGGTCAACCTCGATGTGCATCTTGACGGGCAAGTAGCAGGTCCTACTGAATACCAAGATAGAATTCTTTCTCCCGTTAGTGAGCGGGTTATATGTCCTATGCGGTTATTGGCAGATGAGATCATAACTTTTTGGCCAAAGCATTGGAGCTAGTTTTATTGGATACACGAGAGCTCGATGATCTCAATTTTCATTACCGCATGCATAGCATCAAGTACAGATAGGGTTTGACTGACCGTGACCCTATAACTTGATCGGGACATTTGAAAGAAGGGTTTATACGTATACTAGTATTCACGACAGAATGGTTCTTGAATGATCCCAATCATTCGTTCTTAGTTGAGGTATGGTGTAGGCCGCCAGGCTTGCTAGGTGGTGCTACTACTCTTTGGTTCCTCCCATTGCTGACTAAGACGGTCCTACTAAGTCACGCAATAAGGTTGACGACGGAATGAATTGAGCTTATTTTCTCTTTATAAATATTCGATATTGGATATCTAATTCATTGGACATTGGATGTCTAATTAAATTTGGGACATACAAATACTTAGTAAGATTAAAACACTTAGTGTGTAATAATCTTAACATACAAAGCTTCATCACTTGATTCTAGCCGTAACCTTAGAGGTTAATCGGGTGATCATCGTTCCGTTCGTTTCTCCAGCACATGACAAGTAGAGATGCAGTATTTCGGCGTTAGATCATCCAAGAGATTGGAGCGGATTGGATCGAAGGGAAATCATCTAAAGCTTGGGGAATAGCTCAAGAGAAGGATACCATTAAACCAACGAACTACAAGGGTATGTTTTCTCGTATCTCTTGTGTTTCGTATTATATTCGTACATACGTAGCTCGATCGATCCTCGTAGGGATTCGGATTGAATTAATTTTCGTTTTACCGCTTCCGATGGGCCTTTGTTTTAGGCACCGAATTCCAACAGTGGTATCAGAGCGTAGGTCTTGCGATCGTATATACGATATTGGCATTTGGAATGCTTGATTAGATGGTGAATGATTTGGAATCATTTATAGTCATAATCGTGGTTTATATTTTTTCGTTCGTTGTTTCGTAAGCTTATGTCTAAATATAAATCTTAATTTCTGAGAAATGTGATTTATATTGAAGACATGAATGTTTGAAAATATAAATATTGGATATCCGGTCGAAAAACTAGCCCCGAATTACCGTTGGACGGTCCGGGAGTGGTCCGGAAGAGGGGGGACCGCGGCCCAGGGCTGTTGCAACCCACATCAGACCTTTCTGGACTGGGGTCCACGGCCCAAGGCTCAGGGGGCCGCGGCCCAGGGCTGCTCGGCAGCCCTACTTGCTGCTTGGTGACGTTTCGGGTGCGGTCCAGCCCTTTCGGACCCGTTTCGGGCTTGTTTTCTTCGTGTATTCCTAAAAATTGATTTCCCACACTTCAAATTGGATTTAATATGTTTAAAATGATATATGGTATTTCAGTTTATAAGGGAAAATTTATTTATTGGAATACTTGCGATCGACCGAATTATTTTGAACATTTTCATATTACCGATTGTGTGAATCGATTGGATCGTTTCGTATTGTTGATTGGATCAATGTATCTCTACGCTTTCCATTTAAATAGTATTTATTGGATGAATGCTTTTGAATGGGGATGTGGTTCATGGACTTAGTTTTGAATCATTCATTTTATTCGATTGGGTTGTAAAGGCCGTTTTGAGCCAATTTATTTTACTAGAAATATTTGTATCTAGGATGTAATTTTCAATATAAAATTTATATGTAATGACGAAGACCAGAGGAATATCCATTTTGAGAAGACATAGATTCAAGACGAAGACTTGTAATTAGATTACGGAGTTTTTGTTTTCAACCAAAAACTGCTTAATCAAGGGTGTATTGGTTATTGGTGCTACATGACCAAAACAGCAGATCGACCAGTTGAATTGGCCGACATTCCGGTAGTCCGAGACTACCCAGATGTATTTCCAGACGAGTTGCCAGGCTTACCTCCTCATCGTGACGTGGAGTTTATTATTGAGTTAGAACCAGGTACGTCCCCGCTCTCAAAAGCACCGTACCGTATGGCTCCGACTGAGATGCAAGAATTGAAGAACCAGCTTGAGGAATTGACTGACAAAGGCTATATTCGACCTAGTGCGTCCCCTTGGGGAGCACCAGTGTTATTTGTACGGAAGAAAGATGGATCTCTACGCTTATGTATTGATTACCGTGAGCTGAACAGGGTGACCATCAAGAACAAGTATTCCTTGCCTCGTATTGATGATTTATTGGACCAACTTCAGGGAGCTGCCGTGTTTTCTAAGATCGACTTGAGATCTGGTTACCATCAGTTGAGGATTCGAGAGTCTGACATTTCGAAGACAGCATTCCGTATTCGCTATGGGCATTATGAGTTCGTGGTGATGCCATTTGGACTGACTAATGCACCGGCAGTGTTCATGGAGTTGATGAATCGAGTTTTTATTAACTATCTGGATCGCTTTGTAGTCGTTTTTATTGACGACATTCTGATTTACTCTCGCGACCACGAAGAGCACGAGCGTCACCTCCACCAAGTTCTCGATACATTGAGGCGGGAACAACTTTATGGGAAATTTTCTAAGTGTGAATTCTGGATGCCTGAGGTTGTCTTTCTCGGGCATGTAATATCATCCGAAGGGGTGAGAGTGGACCCACAAAAGACGGAAGCCATTCGAGATTGGCTACCACCGAAGAACGTGAAGGAAGTTCGTAGTTTCCTCGGCCTAGCAGGATACTACCGACGGTTCGTAGAAGGATTTTCTAAAATTGCGCAACCGATGACCAACTTACTGCGAAAGGACAAGAAGTATTTGTGGTCACAATCATGTCAGCAAAGTTTTGATGAGCTCAAGAGTCGATTGATTTCGGCACCTGTTTTGGTCTTACCAAAAGGAACGGAAGGATTTGTGGTGTATAGTGACGCGTCGAGACAGGGTCTGGGATGTGTACTAATGCAGGAAGGGAAGGTGATTGCCTATGCATCGAGACAATTGCGACCCTATGAAGTTAACTATCCGACCCATGACTTGGAGTTAGCAGCCGTGGTGTTTGCTTTGAAAATCTGGCGTCACTATCTTTATGGAGTTACCTGCCAGATCTTTACAGACCACAAGAGTTTAAAGTACATTTTTACTCAGAAGGAGTTAAACATGAGATAGAGAAGGTGGCTAGAATTAATCAAGGACTATGATATCGAGATCCTTTATCATCCGGGTAAAGCAAATGTGGTCGCCGATGCTTTGAGCCGTAAAACCGTGCAGGAGCAGATGCTGAGCCGTTTGACAGCACAGAGAGAGTTGCAGTTGGACCTTATGAGGTCAGAAATTGAAGTTTGGTTACAGCGTGTTCAGGGACAACTTTGCACCCTTGAGATTTCTTCGTCTCTTGATGATATGATCAAATCGAAGCAAATTACGGACCCATTCTTATCTCGAGTTCGGGATGAAGTAACCCAGGGGAAAGCCCCTGGATTCGTGATCCACGAGGATGGATTGATACGTTTTAGAAATCGAGTTTGTGTACCCGCTGACGAAGAGTTGAGGAACTCTATCATGAGGGAAGCCCATGCTACCCCGTACTCTATTCACCCGGGATCTAGCAAGATGTATAAGGATTTGAAGCATAATTATTGGTGGGGGAATATGAAACGTGAGGTTGCCGAATTCGTTTCGAGGTGCTTAACTCACAAGAGTTAAGATTGAGCACCGACCGCAGGAATGCTGAAACCGCTCCCGATTCCTGAGTGGAAATGGGAGGACATATCTATAGATTTTATCACTAGCTTGCCGACGAGTCGTCGAGGAATGAATACGATTTGGGTGATTGTGGACCGTCTGACCAAATCATCCCACTTCTTGGAGATTAAGGACACGTGGGGCCCCGAGAGATTGGCCCAGCTGTTTATTAAGGAAATTGTGAGACTACACGGTACCCCCAAGAGTATTGTATCAGACCGTGACGGGCGATTTGTGTCACACTTCTGGAAGGCAGTTCATCGTGCGATGGGCACGTAGTTGAATTTCAGTACGGCTTTTCATCCACAGACCGATGGTCAGTCGGAAAGAACCATACAGACTCTAGAGGACATGTTGAGAGCATGTGCTCTTTATTGGAAGGACGATTGGGAAGTCCAGCTGCCTTTGGTGGAATTCACTTATAATAATAGTTGGCACGCTTCGATTCAGATGGCACCGTATGAGGCATTGTATGGACGTCGCTGCAGGTCCCCTTTGTGTTGGGACGAACTGTCAGAATCTCTGTGTATGGAACCCGATATGTTATTAGCAGCCCGTGAGAAGATCATTTTGATTAGGAGTCGGTTGTTAACGGCTCAAAGTCGACAGAAGTCTTATGCTGACCACCGTCGACGACCGCTTGAGTTCGAGGTTGGTGACCATGTGTTAATGAAGGTGTCTCCTACCCGAGGTGTTTTTCGTTTCGGGAAGAGGGGCAAGCTGAGCCCAAGGTACATTGGGCCGTTTGAGGTTTTGGAGCGTGTAGGTGATCTGGCCTATCGACTAGCTTTGCCACCGACTTTGAGTAAGATTCACAACGTGTTTCATGTCTCCCAGTTGAGGAAATATGTTGCTGATCCGAGCCATGTACTTCAGTTCGAAGTGATTGAATTAGCAGAGGATCATTCGTACGAGGAGCGTCCTGTACGGATACTCGAGAGGAGGATCAAGCAGTTGCGGAACAAGACGATTCCCCTACTGAAAGTTCAGTGGTCACGACACGGAGTCGAGGAGGCTACGTGGGAGACCAAGGATAGTATGCGAGCGAGACACCCCGAGTTATTTACCCCTTAGTTTCGAGGACGAAACTCTTTTTAAGGGGGGGAGTATGTAATATCCGACTGTAACTTTTCATTTTTACCTGTCATTGTATTATTCGGATAATCTGATTATCATGAATCGTTGCATTTAGTATTATGTTGAGGTATTATAGATTTGAATTTCATATCGTTGTTATTTCATTTCATATGTGATGATTCGATGTTAATTAGAGAGTTGCATTTTCGAATTTTTCTGTTGATGTAGCGTACGCTACATAGTATGATTAATGTACGCTAATCCTGTGCCTTAGCGTGCGTAAGGTTTCCTCTGTTGCGTACGCTAAGAGGGAATCTGGCATCAGTTGACTTCAGCACGTGAACTCCTTAGCCGTTAGCATGCATGTGAACAAGGTCTGAGCTGTCATGTCGGCTAGAATCAACTTTTATTAGCGTGCGTAACCCATTTCTCATTAGCGTGCACTAACGACCTACGAATTCAAGACAGTAGCCACTGTAAGCCGCTTACGTACGTAATATCGACCGGTTAGCGTACGTAAGTGCATTAGTGTACGCTAAAGCTTCCCGTTAGCGTGCGCTAAGTCTGCACAGTCTATTTATAGGACTAGCCTGTTTTTCATTTCTTCACAACCCCAAACCGAATTTCTCTCTTCACATATCATCCCTCTGCACTCCCAAAACGATAACAACCTTCACCAACTTGCTTCTAAGCCTTAAATATTGGAGTGGAGCTCATTTCCTTGGAGATTAGGAGTTGTTCTTGAGCTTGGAGTATATTTTCTCATAGCATTGAAGTTGTTCTTCATTTCTGGAGGTAGGTGTACTTTCCTCTCTGCATTATTTTCTTATGTTGATGTTAATGACGAATTATACTTCACCTAGAGTTAGATTAATCAAGTAAAACATAGTTTTAATCCAACCTTTTTAACACTTTTGATGAATATGATAAATAAGGGTTTGAGATGGATGTGTTCTTGATGATATAGTGATTTTAACCATGTTGTAACTACCATGCTCATCTTTGGACGAATTTAGCTCAGTAAAATACCTTTGAATCGCTTAACTTCACAATATTTGGATTTAACTAATAGAGTTGTTATCATAAAGTAATTAAACACCATTTTATGTTTTCAATTACCTTGGGAAGAACTTGACCATGATTAGAGGTAGAAGGGTGTCTTCTTGCTCGATTTCTTAAGAATCATATCCTCCTTATGTTTAGCTCAGCAAGATTTTGAATGGTTAAGGATAATTGTGAAACAACACAACAACTTTTCATTCATCTAATGAGATGAGAACTTAGTTTGTTTTGATCTTCATACTAGGTACATGGTGAATTCATCATAATGTTAGTTATTCTTCCAGCCTTGTAAATAAAGATTTTGATAATCCTCATGGTTATGGTGTAATCTCAGAACTTATAAACTTGTTGTAAACTTAATATTCAATTTAGATGAGAGGAGAATGATTATAAATGTGCAGATTTTGTTCCTTCAATACTTTAATGTTTTGGAAAGTTTAATCATCATAAGATGATCTTAACATCATAATTGGTTATTCAACATACCCTTAATAGAATTCTTGTTTATGATGAACCATGGGAACATTCGGTAATAGCATTGTAAACCGATTTTTATAGTTGTAATGATGTTAAAAGAACTCCTGACATAAGACTTCGATAATTGGAAATAACAAACTATTCTAAAGGATCGTAGGATGACGTCTTACTAATCCTATATTGATAATTATACGAATATGTTATTGAGTAAAATGTATTTCGTTTAAGGTTGATTGTTCGAGTAAACAACATTAGTCGAGGACTGTTCGTTCATTCCGACAAGAAGAGGACTATTCTCGTCTCCGTATTGAGGCAAGTTATCTTGCTTTCTTATAATGATGATTAGATTCTTATGATGGTTCTATATTTCATGTGTATGAATTGTTCATGTAATGGTTGTCGTGATTTGACATCGACGTTATTCTGTTGTCTTCATGGGGTTGCATTCCCAAGTACGTCGTTTTGAATCGTTGACCTCGCTGGTCTTATTTTCACTTCGGTGAGTTTTTCTTGGTCCTTAATCGGATATGTGATTTATTGAATTCGTTGTCATGTTGTATCGTGACATATCCGGAATCATATCTGCGTTCCGATTGGTCATTGTGTAGGATTTTTAGCCAGGCACATATATAGTCATGCGTGGATATTATTCCGCATTGGACTGTGCACACGAGACGTAGTTTTGTGAGGCTAATTAGGTACATTGTCCCACGTATATTCTGGATTCCGTATACGGGGCGGACGTGTACACGGACACATTTCCGGATCGGGCGTACTGTGATGTCCATCTTGAGCCATATTGTTAATCGTCCATAGTATTGGATGCTTGTGACTGATTGTTTCATACGCCCGAGGGGTATGATTGGTAGTCGGAATGATTTATTTGAGATCTATATATATGTGAATTGTATAATGTCGGAAGAATTGATTATCATGTATATCTGACCCTGTGTTGGGCGAAATACTTGTATTGTATTTTAGGTCGAGGCAAAGGCAAGGCACGGGAAGAACATGTCGACGGCGAAGGGTTCGAAGGATACTAGTTCGGGGGCCCCACATCTTTTGTTGTCCGGTTATGTTAAACCGTGTTATGTTATTTCCTGTTTCATTTAAATTGCTATCTGGTTGTATTTGACATTTGAAGTATTTTCCATCTCCATATGGTTTATACTTGTTTTTCGGATCCTGTGTATTATAAGGCCGTTGGCCATATTTTAATAAACTCCTAATCGGAGTAATGACTATTCATTGTGGTTCGGTATCACAAATAATATTTATTTAACCTGTTTTGGATATCGCCTGGTGGGTCCCAGTGTGGGATTCACGGCACTGTAATAGCCGCCTTTTGGGGTGTTACATACGTAATCTGCCTCCAGATGTTACTGTCTCCAAACACTAATATCATTACGTACGTTATGGAGAATGGCATTACGTACGTAATATAGGTCAACCTGGCTACCTCGAAAAGGCCAGCTATCCGGATCATGTCCGGACCCCCATGCCAAAAGTGAGATCAGATAAGATTCCAAGCGTTACGTACATAACCAGCATGCCATTACGTACGTAAAACCAACAAAATGGCGTATGTTAGGTTGAAGCCTTAGCGTACGTTAAACACAGAAATTCTAACCCAAAAATGTAAAAATCTACAACGTCAAGAAATCAACCATAATGTAAATGATAGTCATAACCAAGTCTATTCTGCTATATCCCGACATCAATAATCATTAAATGAATGTAACATGATTACAATGTTATTCAAATTATCCGAACAATATAACAGTAGATAAGAAATTACTGTCGGATATTACAGTTAGCTAGACCACGGACGTTCCATGTCAGTATGGGGATCGACATAAACTAACCAATCGACTCAGACGAAGGATGGGAACGCTGACTGGAGCACCCCCCATCCTCGGGGTGTGCCCTGCCTAGCGGATGTTCCCCCTTTTGAGGGCGATGCAGAGTGCACCTTAATAGGGGGGTAGAAGATCCACGAGAAGATACTCTATCACGTATGGAAGTCGAGGAGTCAGAAGTAGCTTTGACCCTAGTCGTAACTCCAAGGGCAGCAGTGGAAGGTGTTGTGCGGCGATTTATACGCCTCGACGGCGATCGATAACAAGGCCGAGCGACCGAGTCCACAACCAAACAAGCTACGGCGAACTTGCCTAAGCAAAGGCAGCAGTCCACTTTCAAGTATCTAGCGATCGACTCTCAAGGCGATCACCTTTTGGCACCTAACGATTGACTCTGGTGCCCGACCTAGGACGACCGTCCTGTGCCATGAACAAGGCCTTTGTCCGTCAAATTCTACGAAGACTGGATCTCAAAGCAGGCGCCCATGTGCAGATCCGAGAAAGGCGCCGCATAACCTGGATCATTGACCACGGCCTGTCACCACCTTCTCACCTACCCACAGACCCGCCGAAAGGTACAAGGTGGAGCCTCCCCGGACAGCGACTCAAGATACGTGCAGACTTCTCATTGGTCCGTACAGCTGGCTGCCAGCAGCAGCCGCGGACTTTTAGGAGACCAGCCCATGTGCTAAAGACGATCGCCCGCTTATTATAATACAGTAGAGGCGATCGCACAGCGACTCCCAGGGCTATAAATAGAGAACCTCTAGCAACTGGAAAAAGGTTCCTCTGGGTGGGTAATTCATTTCCGCAAAACATTCACAAAGGTTCGCAATTCAGTTGGCAACCACAATCAGAATACATACACACTTTCAGGCTCTCGGCTTCCTCTCTTGAATCTATATAAGGATTTCTCTCTCAGCACCTCTCATCCAGAAGGCGGTCGGCAGAGGCAATAACTCCCTGTAGTACAGATTTGAAGAGACTTGCAAGCCCAAGAGCTCAGATTTCCAGCTAATACACACTGTGAGAGACCGTCGATTTCTCACAGTCGTCACAGCACATCAACGTTGTTACAAGAACTCATAGAGCATCATATCTGGTTCTTCCGGTAATATTCACGCTCAATAGCTAAGATAAATAGGGTCTTTACGCTCATTGTAATTGTACTCTAACATTAATATTTGTACTCCAAAGTATTCGTATTAATAACATCTCGCGAGAGCATTCAAGCCCATTCAAGCCCGGGACTAACAACCCCGGCATATCTTGTGTTATTTACTTTCCCCAAGGAAGTGCTCTCGCACCTTGTTTGCTACTCGATCATTCCAGAAATATCTATCTCCGGATAATATTTTGGATAGCAACAATTGGCGCTAGAGGAAGGGGTTGAACCTTCGTTTTTTATTCCTACCGTCCCGAAGAACACTCACTGTTCTCGGGGCATATACTTGAAGTGACACTCACTGCTCTTCAAAGAAAGCCTTCAGAATCATGACGTCCGCCACTACATCGAAGAGAGCCACTCTCCAAACCGCCGTACATCATATCCCGGCTCGATCCGAGCCCCAGCCGACGACAGAGGGAAGCCGCGGCGGCGTGAGACTCTCGATCCCGCACCTGAGGGGTGGCCCCAGCCTCTCGCTCGACCAGTTCCAAACTGCGGAACAGATCGAGGAGGCTATGGCCATCCTAAAGGAGCGACGGAGAGCATGCGTGATGCCCGCTATAACTCCCTCGGCCATCCGCCGCGTGGGCAAACGGAAGTTCAAAGGGTTACTGAGCGAGCGATCGTCAGAAAGCCCCGATTCACGAGAAAAGGCTCTCGCAAGGACGGACGGTTCCGTATGTAGTCGCTTGGGAAGCGATCCATCATGGCGACCGGGGCATTTTGGCCCCAACCACGAGACGACGAAATCCGAGCCCGTCACCAGGAGTTCAGCGTACCTAACTCCCACCAATACAGTCGGCCTGCCCTGATCCCGCTCGAACGCTAGGGGTCGATTTGATCGCTTAGGCTCCTGCTCCGAGCGCCAAGCCGCGGCAATGGCCGCTATGCAACGCCAGCTCGACGAGATGAAAGCGCTCCTGGATACTGGGGCAAGCACCAGTAGAAAGATCATCGGACCAACCGAGCCACTCGCGGTGCACATCGAGCTTGCCCCCGTGCAACCAAGGATCGCTCCTCGCAAAACACCTCTATACGAAGGGAGATCGAACCCCGAGACCCACCTGAGCAAGTTCCGGATTTACATGACCGGGTGTGAGGCATCGGACGTGACTAAGTTCCGAATCTTCCCGTTAACATTGGGCAAGCTGGCCCATAGGTGGTACGTCTCACTACCACCGCGATCGATCATCTCCTTTGAGGAACTGGCGAATGACTTCACGTCATACCTCGCCGCTAAGGTCGCCAGACCAGAAGGCCCCCACCACATGATGAAAATCAGGCAGGGGAAGGCGAATCCGACGCAGATTATATCGACCGGGTAGATGAGATCATCCTCACTGGCAAGCCCATCAGTGACGAGCTCGCCCTCTACTCGGTCCTGGGGGGATTCTACGGTCACTCACCCATGTTCAGACATCTGACGAAGGACATCCCCCCAACCTACGCGATCTTCCGCGCTAAGGCCGCAGACTTTCTGGCCATGCACAGGATGCTCACCCTCTGCCGTGGCGAGGGGACGCCACCTCCCTTCCAGAAGACAGCGATCGACAAAACCAAAAAGGCGGTCGCCAAGCCACCCGGCGATCTCAAGGCCTTCGAGGATGTGGAAACCCATCTCCTCCACAAGTTCAACCGAACTCCGGCCCACATTTTTTAAGCCATCAAGGGGTGCGAACCGCTAAAAAAGCCGAAGGCAATAAGGGACCACGGTCATCTGGACCGCAATCAATATTGTGCTTACCACAAGAGTCCCGGCCACAGCACCAACCAATGCCGCGACCTCCTCAGACAACTCTGGAGATTGTTCGAGGAGGGCAAGTTGGACAGCTTATTGGTTTAGCTGGAGCCCCACCAATCTCCCAACATGGTCGCCCGAGTCGAACGCGAACAGGCCGGAAAGCTCATACGAGCCGACCCCTCGATCAACCTCGGCGACCGAATCTATATGCTTCAATCAAGAGAAAGGAACTTCGGAAGTCTCTCCCCAATTTCCCACCTGATCAAACCAAAGGCTACTGCCTGAGCAAGTGCTTCGAAAAAGAGGTTGACTCGCTCGCCCTCTAAAGTTCGTCATCAACATGATGGACCTAGGCAGCAATCGCCTCCCCTAGCACAACGTATACCGTCGAGGATCATCATATGACATGATGGTCCGAGGTAGAAAAGTGCCGCCATGGTCGCCAAAATCGATTAAACCGACGATCCGTCCATGCAAGGTTCCTTTGGGCTTCGATCGCTCGCCCTTCATTTAAATACGAGGTGGGCGTAGCCGAAGGACTCTCCGAAACAAATCAGAGGATTACTCGCTCGCCCTCTAAAGTTCGTCATCAACATGAAGAACCTAGGCAGGCGATCTCCTCCCCTTACACAACGTATACCGTCGAGGATCGTCATCTGACTTGATGGTCCGAGGTAGAAGAGTGTCGACATGGTCGTGGAGGACGATGGAACCGTTCTCTGTGCCCGTGCAAGGTCCCTTTGGGCCACGATCGCCCACCCTTCGTTTAAATACGAGGCCGGCGTAGTCTGAGGGCCCTCCAAAACAGATCTGTGGACACATTCGCCCGCCCTCAAAGGTCCATCACTTAACGTGGTGGGTCCTTCCCGGACAATGCGACGCGTCCCTCCCCCCGTGTCAACGTATACCGTCGAGGGTCGCCTTCTTAATGACGGCTCGAGGTAGAAAAGAGCTAACAAGCCGCGGATGTGGAGTCGATTATTCCGACGAAGCCCCGCACAAGGAATCCTCCAGACCGAGACCGCACACCCTTCGTTTAAATACAAGGCGAGGCGCAGCCTATGGAGGACCCTACCAATTAAGTGAGTCACGAGAACTTAGCCATCAGACAGAATGTCGCTCGCGCACAAGACATGGTCGTGGAGATCGATCCATCGAACTCCGCGATCGTGCACGGTTCCTCAAGACCGAGATGGATGGCCTTCCTCGAGGAATCTGCAAAATTGAAGACCGCTCACTCAACGATTTATTTTCGTCCCCTTACTTTCACTAAGTGAACAAAAACAAGGGGGAAGTGCGGAGCTATATATACGATGATCGTCCCTATTCAATTACATACGGAGATCGGCATTTTTCAGATGTTTGTGCAGCGATCCAATTTGTTGTAAAAATTATCTATATGAGTTTATCAATTCACTTGGAGCTAAACACGCAACAATCTCTCCTCACACATTTGTACAAAGTCATACAAAGACTCAGAAAAGCAATCATTCAAATAATAAATCGAAGAAGCAAATATTCATTTCATTATTTGAGATTTCAAAGTACATACACGGTCGCCCGAAGGCCTAAGTACTACAAAGAAAGCTACAAAATTACAAGGCAAAAAGCTAAAACAATAAGAACGAAAAGCCTCAGGCCCCTGCCTGGCCTTCGCCTTCAACCACTGGATCGGCCCGCGACCCTTCGCAATCTTCCGGAGCTGCCTCCCCGTCCTTCGGAGCGTTAGGATGAACAAGGTTTGCCGGAGTCGGGTACCAGCTCAGGTCCACGCTGATTTCCGAGAGATCCAGGATCGGCACAGAGAAGGCAGGATGAAGAGGGTGCTCCAACGCATATGCCTTGAAGTTTTCAGCAACAGGTCCGACCTCCATCCCTCCCTTCTTAGCAGCTCGGAGCGAGTCAGCGAACGCCATATAATAGGCAAACTCACTGACGAACTCCATGTTAAGAAAGGGATTGGCCTCGGTCGCCTCCAGCTTCCCTTTCAACTCCGCAACCGCCTGTTGCGCACCCTGGAGCTCGGTCTCCCTAGCAGCCATATCTCCCCTCGATGACGCCAGCTCGCTAGTCAACCGAGCGACAATCACCTTCAGCTGAGCGGCCGTGTGCAACCGATGGGCATCTGTCATCTGGTCCCGAAATCGGTCGACCATGGCCCGGGCTCGCTCGTAATTCTCTCTCATTAGCTCAAGATCCTGACTCGCCCGTTTATCTGCGTCCAAGGAGTCCTTCTCCATAGCCACAATCCTGTCGGCAAACTCGGCATTCTCTTTCCGAGCAGCCTCGAGGTCCGCCTGCAGACGAGTAGTAGAAGGATGACCCTTGAATTCCTGCACGACCTGGGCAGCCATCGTCGCCGCCTGGAGGGAGAGAGCAAAAGCAGCTTGCATTGTGTTCCCGGACCGCTGGCGGGCGATCGCATCCAAGTCGGTCGTCCAGGCCTTCGGCAAAGCAGAAACCGCCCGGTTGACATACAGTGGGACATCACAGGCCGCGCGAGGAGATCGGCTCGCGAGGAAATCCAGCACCATCGGCGGGCAAGCTGGGTTAGCGCTGCGGATCCTGCATCAAACAACAAAAAGTTAGCACATCTCCCATGCAAGTAACGAAACTCAACGAACAAACAAAGTCTACCTCTCGGCTCTCTCGGGGTCGCGATCAAAGTATGGTTTCCCGCGAGGGGTCTCAGCCTCGGCGATCGCCATCTCTCACAAGAAAGCCGCAGAGGGCGTAGGCTCATCCACCGGGGGGACCACGGTGATCGGAGGCTCGGAGATTGGCACCTCACCGGCAGGGGCATAAACTGGAGGTTCTCCCGACCTCTGCCGCTTGCAGTTCGTCCGGAGCCCCTCCTCCCAAGCTTCCTCCTCCGCTATGATCGGCTCCACGTTGGGCCTCACCTCCGGAATGAGAGGTAACGCCACCGGAGGAACCCGAGATGACTTCTTCTGGTGAAGACGGCTCAGCACTCTGCGGTTCGGCATGGCTATCTCCGCTGGAGGCTCCAAGAAACGAGGAAAGCGGACCGCTGCAATAAGAAACAATTGAGCAACGGTTAGACACATTCTCCAAGCAGGACGATCGCCATGCAAATGGAGATCGTAGAAATTCATACCTGGGACCGAAAGATGTCATGGGAAACGGAATAGCCGAGCAGACAGCCAACGTCTCTCTTTGTTAATCCGGCGAGCGTCTAAGTAGTCGTCCGGCAAACTTCGTATCCGCTCCCAAACGACCAGAAAATCGAAAGGAAGCTCGTCGACAGCCGGAATATGGAAACCTGCAAAAGCAAAATCAAATTAGATCAGTTCAGAACACATCCGAACGAAGGGAGAGTAAAAACCTTTACTCGGATTCATCTCCCGAAAGCTTGTGGGAATGTCCAGCTCGCCCATAGGATTGTCACTCGCCGAGGCCTTCCAGGCACCGGCGACCCAGAACCACTTCGCCGGATCGCCCCGCACCTTGTTCGGGACTCCGAGGATTACCCGACCGGATTGGCCTTGAATATGATAGCCACCGATCGACCCCTTCTGAGCTGTCAGCTTGAACAGGTGGTTTATCTCCGATGGCAAAGGAAGGCGGTACATTCGGTGACCGCCGAACAAGGTGAGAGCACAGACGATCTGGAGCCAGGCGTTCGGAGTTAGCTGAAGCGGCGCCAAGTTCCAAGTGACCAGTAAATGTGAGACAGAAAAAGACAGAGGGAACCGCATCCCAGCCTCCATGATTGCTTCATTCACGACGACCATACCCTCCGGAGGTTGGTCGGCTCGTTCATTCTCGGGCGGCGCAAAAAGATGTACATCTGAAGGGACATGATACGTCGTCCTCCAGACGGCCAGGTCCTTCCTGGTCTCCGAGCTCCTTATCTGGCCGAGGGACCATGGAGATCGCTGCGTAGCCCGAAACAGCAACCGCTTAGCAGATTGATAAGGATGAGCGATCGAGTACTCCCGATAATCGAATTTAGGAGACGGACCGGCCAACCTCTCCGTGAGTTCAGCAAAGGCCAAATAGGCCTGGCCAAAAGCACTATGCTGCTCCCAGTAGGCCCTCACCGCCAAATCTCTCTCCATCTGCGAGCGTCTTTGCTCAACCGCCGCCTCCCTGGCAGCGTCGGCTTCATTAAATAGCGTCTGCGGAGGATCCTCCCCGGGCAGTCGAAGCCCCAGCGGCGGAGGTGGTGCCCATTCCGTACGATGAAGGTACTCCAGACATTTTCGAAAAGAAAAGGAGAAAAGGAGTGTTTTCTTACCAAGGGATGAATCGATCGACGATCGGCAGTCTAAGCTTCAGTAAATTCTTCGGCAATATCCTTCTTCTCCGATAAAAGCGCATAAGAGTATTAACACTGCAACCCGGCGCCTTTTTATAGGAGATGGCAGGGACTTCTGTGCAAATATGGAGAATCTCAGGGGTCGGAGCGCAACCGTCGCAATTAATGCCTCCATTGAAACCCACGACGCGTCGTTTCAAGGACAAGCCGGACGAGGAGTCATAACTAACCGTCGGTCTCCCACAATATGAATCTGACACGTGCCCCGGAGACTTTTCCACGTCTGCTGTCATCTCCTGCTCATTTCAGCGACCAACCAGGTCGTCCAAGTTCAAAACCATTCCGCTCAAAGACGATCGCCAGTTCCGTAAAATGCTGAGTCACTCGTCAAAGTTAAGCGATCACCAGTAGAACCACCTCACCCCACGTTTCCAACATCGGAGCGAGCTGGGGGGCAATTGTTGTGCGGCGATTTATACGCCTCGACAGTGATCGATAACAAGGCCGAGCGACCGAGTCCACAACCAAACAAGCTACGGCGAACTTGCCTAAGCAAAGGCAGCAGTCCACCTTCAAGTATCTAGCGATCGACTCTCAAGGCGATCGCCTTTTGGCACCTAACGATCGACTCTGTGCCCGACCTAGGACGACCGTCCTGTGCCACGAACAAGGCCTTCGTCCGTCAAAGTCTACGAAGACTGGATCTCAAAGTAGGCGCCCGTGTGAAGATTCGCGAAAGGCGCCGCATAACCTTGATCGTTGACCACAGCCTGTCACCACCTTCTCACCTACCGGCAGACCCGCCGAAAGGTACAAGGTGGGGCCTCCCCGGACAACGACTCAAGACGCGTGCAGACTTCTCATTGGTCCGCACAGCTGGCTGCCAACAGTAGCCGCGGACTTTTAGGAGACCAGTCCATGTGCTAAAGACGATCGCCCGCTTATTATAATACAGCAGAGGCGATCGCTCAGCGACTCCCAGTGCTATAAATAGAGAACCTCCATTAACTGGAAAAAGGTTCCTCTGGGTGGGTAATTCATTTCCAAAAAACATTCACAAAGGTTCGCAATTCAGTTGGCAACCACATTCAGAATACATACACACTTTCAGGCTCTCATCTTCCTCTCTTGAATCTATCTCAGGATTTCTCTCTCAGCACCTCTCATCCAGAAGGCGGTCGGCAGAGGCAAGAACTCCCTGCAGTACAGATTCGAAGAGACTTGCAAGCCCAAGAGCTCAGATTTCCAGCTAATACACACTGTGAGAGACCGTCGATTTCTCACAATCGTCACAGCACATCAACGTTGTTACAAGAACTCACAGAGCATCATATCTGGTTCTTCCGGCAATTTTCACGCTCAATAGCTAAGATAACTAGGGTCTTTACACTCATTGTAATTGTACTCTAATAGAAGGCATCAGTCTTCTCTTAACTGGAGGCTTGGGTGCCTTCTGGAGAGGCACCATAGCCGAGGAAGAGAGACTGGAGTCAGAAACCTCAAACTGCATGCGATAAATGGTGCACTCAGTTTGAAAAAGGGAGGGGTGAGGGGGAATGAAAGAAAGGGGGGATGGGGAGGCTCATAAATAACTATAGCCAGGGTATCAGGCTCCACGATAATAGGATCATCGGGGCGACCCTCATTGGCATGGCACGGAGAGGTCGACTCATGGAGTCAAGTCTGAATAAGGACCGTAGACGACTCAGTATCATGATCTATAACAAGCTCCTCATCTACACTATGGTCGTCCTCATCACTACCCAATACACTCTCCTTATCTCCAGCACTAATGATATCATCAATACCCACTATCCTCCTCTCTACTAGAAGAGGATAGAGATGCAAAATAAGAGTGATGGACATTGGCAACAGTGGGGATAATCTCCGTCTCTTTCGGCCCTTTCTTGGTCACTACTTGCCATACGGCAGTCTCCTTGTCTTTATAGGCCTTAGGAGCTGTCGGCAAGATAGGAGCCTTAGAGGATTTGGGAGGACCCTGTTGCTGCTTTTGTTGTCTAGGCGGAGTAGAAGGTTTCTTATGCTGGGGCGGGGGAGTCTGTTCTTTGTTGCCAGCAATGTAGCAACTAGAAGGCTCACGCCCCACGTGTGAATAGAGAGAGCAATACAACGACACTCTCTCGTAAATCACTCGCTGCCTAAGAACACACTCATCAAATTCGATTTCAATTTCTGGCACTCTGGGAGCCAAAAGATCGATCTCGAGGCAAACTCGAGCAACAAAAAGTCGTGAGTGTATGGCCGTAGGGGCATCAACCAAAATAGGATTGTCAATAGCTTTGGCAGTCGTATATAAAGCATGTGGGTGGAATAAATGAATAGGAAGGCCTGGGAGCCAAATCCAAACAGGATAGATAGATGTCTCGGTCTTAACAGAAAATCTAGGAATTCATTTAAAAATCACGAACAGGACATCCGAAAAAATTCCAGCTAGAACCTAACCAAACACGTCTTTAATTATCCTCATTCTCAAATTTAATAGCTATATGAAAATAATTAATCCAACTCCAACTACATTTACCCCTCAATTTCATATCTTTCAATCCATAGGACACACCACGAGCGATCGGGATAGCATGTGAAAATTTTAAAATCAAAGTACAATCCCAAGACGCAACAAGAGTAACCATATCAGACGATGAAAAAGATACGCGCGTTTTCTCATTAACGGAGGAGAGAGTATCAAATGGACATATCTTAGCTCCGTCGAAATTAAATGATTTGATTGCAGAGTCAGGATTGCTGGATTCCCATATGTTGACCCAAAACATGTTAGTTGTTAACCATCTGAGCATAAGAAATGGGTTGTTGGGTCGGTTGAGATGTTGCCGGTTCTTCGTGTTCAGAACTACCGGAAGTCGGGAGGGCTTTGCTGGGCTAGATAATGTGTATGGGTTTGGGGTTGATGGGGTGGGGCAGAGGTTTGGTGGGTTTGGGTATAGGGAGGTGGGTCACGGTAGAAATGGGCGCATTAAGTGTTGGGTCAGGGTTGGGCGCATTATGTGTAGGGCCAGGGTTGGGTTAATTATGGGTGGTTGGGCCAGGGTTAGATATATTATTAGTGGGTATTGGTTGGGCCGAAATAATTGAGTGTTGGGCTGGTATTGTAGTATGATTGTTTGGTGAGGTGGGCTCTGAAGGCAAAATGGGCTGGATTATGATGGTTGGCGAAGAAGGCTGGGATAGGGAATTAATACCGGTGGGGCTTCACAAATCGGGCTGGTGAGGAAAATTAGGTTGGGAAAGAATAATACCTGGGATGGGCGATGGGTTTGTAGGCTTATGGTTTGGGTTGAGTTATAGGGATAAGGCGGGCCAAATAATGGCAGGCCCCAAATTATTAGAAATTGGATTAGCAGGCCTAACTAAAACAAAATTATGTTGGGCTTCTGAATTGGTCCCGATTTCCCGGCCTGGTGAACCAAGTCTGTTAGTTGGTCGTGGCCCTAAGACGGACGGCTCTGCGAAAATCCTCTTATTATTTAAATTTCATAGGTTTTCCGCCGTAGGGTTTCGAACAATGGAAGCGACCCCGCACCTGTGGTTTTGTTTGACTGACGGCGGCGAGGAGAGGACCGAACCACATCTGGAGATTGCATGACCATCTAAGTATATCTCTGACTACCGAAGGCATAAAGATACCTTTGCTAACAGGAGTTTTCACAGAACTGTCATTAGACGGAGGTTGCAGAACTGAATGCATTTTAATGGCGACGTTTTTCTTTGTATTACGAACATCTTCTGTTGCTGCGAGTGATAGTAGTGTAGCATGGTTTTTTTCGGGCATCCAAGATGCCCATTTTTTACACGTCATATACGCAAATCTCCCTAGTCGCCGGCTGGGAGGAAGGCGATGGCGGGCATCAATAAGTGTTGCAGTCGTATGCGGCTTTCGTCAAGGATGACGGATCTGCTAACGGATGGTGAATCCGACATCGGAATTGGATGGAAGCAGGCAACGACAGAGGCGATTTTTCACGTCTGCAGTCGTCTCGGAGGGGTTGCCAACGTCGGTTGTGGCTGATAATATTGGCAAAGAGTCGGGAGATGATGGGGAGTCGGATGGTGGTGGTGGTGGCCGGAGCAAGTGAACGGAGGACGGCTGGGCTGGAGAACGGCGCGGCGGAAGTGCGTGTGGAAGCTTTTCAAACTTGATTTGACGTTAAGTTTATGAGAAGACTTGTATGAGATGTTCTTTGATGGGGAAGTGTCTGTCGTCACTAATGGTTAGTGGAAGTACACTTTGTAGGTAGGCTAATTCGATTAGTATACTTGAAACGGTTCACCCTCGATTTGTCACATCGATTTCACTCTGAGACTGTCAATGATGGAATCGAAAGGTTGTGATAGGTATTCGTGAACATTCAACCTGAGAATTTAGGGGGTGTATTTAATTAAGAGTTTAATGAAATTTGATAGATTTTAGAGTTTGATGGATTTGATAGATTTTAATGGAATTCAGTAGACTTTCATAAATTCTCTTTGATTTCAATGGACTTCAATTTGTTAGAATTCTATAGATTTTTATGGACTTTTATGGACTTTTATGAATTTCTATTGACTTTATTTTTCTCAAAAGATAGTAACCACATGAATTTCATTTCTTAGCGTTCTATCTTAATAGATAGTTGTTCTATATGTGATTCCAATCAAATGTTATATATAAGAGATTTTTTAATTAAAAATAAATATCTATTACAAATAGAAATTTTACAACAAATTGATATAATTTGACGAGAAAAACTAAAGAAGTATCTCATATTAAAAAGACTAAAACATATACAAGTTATTAAAGCAATGAACAGATATAAAATATTTAACTATAAACTGAATTTTTTTACAAGTTTTTGTAAATAATTATTTTTTTCATAAAAAATTGAAGAACAGAAGATAAAAATATTATAAGAACTTCTTTACTGTTCTGGGATATGGTGGTAGGGCTGTCTAAATGGTTCTCGGTTAGAACCGAACCATGTGATTCCGTTTAACCGAGAACCGCAATTTCGCTATCATCCGCTTTCGATTCCATTGTGTTTAATTTGTTCGGTTTTCGGTCTAACCGATAACCGTTCGGTTCCAAACCGAAAACCGGTTTTATAAAATATATTTATTAAATATTGTTTTTATTTTATAATTATATTATATTATTTTAATTTTTTTAAATTAAAATTGGAAATTAGACTGTTTTTATGAAATTATATTTGTAATTATATTATATAATTATAAAATAAAAAATAATATTTAATAAATATATTTTTTAAACCGAACCAGAAGCAGATTTTATTCATGAAATTATAATTTTATATTTTATAATTATATTATACTATTTCAATTTTTTTAAATTGAAATAAAAAACGTTTTTTGTGGTTAACCGAACCGAAACTGAAAATAATTGGTCCGGTTCTGGTTAATCGAAAATTTATACGGTCCGGTTTTCAGTTCTTATTTTAGGACATTTATTATTCCTGTTAACCTAAAAATTCGGTCTGGTTAACCGGAATCGAACCGTTCGACAGCCCTATATGGTGGTAGTGGCAACGGGGTGACAGCGGAAATGGTGTTGGCAAGGTTCTAAAAAACGCTAGGCGCTAGGCGTTCGGATTGCTAACGCCTAGCGCCCAGATGATTAATCGGGGATTAGTCGAGGATTAATCGGATTAGGCGGATTTATTTATTATTATTATAATAATTATTTTTATATATAAATAATTATATATATATAAAGAATAAAAAACATCTAATATTTAAAAATTTAAACAAACATAAAATCGATCATATATTAAATTGTTAAATATTGACATAAGCATAACATAGTCCATAGTATCTCAATTCAGGAATTTATAGTACCGCTAATATAAAAAAATAAAAAAATAAAATGTTTATCCGCCTAGGCGCCCGCCCAGCTTGCCATCCTAGGCGTCCGCCCAGCAGCCTAGGCGCCCGCCCAGCCCGCCTAGGCGGCCGATTAATCACCCGACCGCCCATGACAAACGCCTAGGGCATAATCGGAGCGCCTAGTGCCTAGGCGCCGCCTAGGCGGCCGCCCAGGCCGATTTTTAGAACACTGGGTGTTGGTGGTGGGACGGGACAGTGGCAATGGTGGTGGGGAGGCGGTTGTGGTGGAGGCGGTGGCGTCGGTGGTGGTGGGTGGTGGTGACGAATAAAAATCCATCAAAATCTTAGGGGTGTAGGAAAGATTTTAAAAGACAAATTATGTTTGTACTTTGTGCTTAAAAATGAGTACCTAGATGATTCAATTAAAATCCAAAATAAATTTGAATACATCATAATTTTGTAAGATTTATAAACGTTTTCATTTAATACCTCATGACTTTAATGGACTTTAATGGACTTTTAAGAACTCCATTAAATTCTATATTGAATACCACAAAAATTTAATTTACTTTTAAAAGTCTCAATTAAATACACCCAAACTTTTTCAAATCCATCAAATTCTATAAAAGTCTTTAAAACTCATTTAAACTCTCAATTAAATACGCCCCCCTTAATGCGGATGTGCTTGTAACATTAATATTTTCAATAGAGTAGTTCGACCCAAAAAACCAAAAGGTGGGGTAGGTTCTTCTAAATACCAAGATAAGATTCTTTCTCGTGTAAGTGAACAGGTATTTGCAATATGTGGTTATTGAAGCTAGTTGTATTCGATACAAGATAGCTCGGTGATCTCGATTTACATTAACTCAGGCATAATGTCAAGTACATATACGGTTTGACTGACTGTGACCCTATAACTTGATCGGACATTTGAAAGAAAGATTTATACGTATATTGGTATTAAAGATAGAATGGTTCTTGAATGATCCACATCATTCATTCTCACTAAGGTTACAGTGTAGGCCGTGGGACTGGCTAGGTGGTGCTATAACTCTTTGATTCGTCACATTGCTTACTGAGACGGACCTACCGAGTCACGTATTTGGGAGACAACGGAATAATTTGAACTGGACCTCTTATTGTGAATTTTAGACACTAGATGTCTTATTTAATTTATTAGATAAATTAAATCGGTCCAGTGAATTAAATAAATTAATAGCTAATTAATTTAATTCATGAATAATTATTTCCTGGAGAAATAATATTTTAATATAATTAATTGGATTAATTAATTGTATTAATTTTATTTGAGACGTACCAAGGTGTATCTATCGGACTAGACACGCAACGGTCTTTCTCATGGATCGAAACGAACCGAATCCTTCTCAATCATGGTGTAGGCTTCGTCACCTCCATGTAGCTTCCTTGTTCACTACACCATATATGACCTATTGCAAGCCCTTTACATGTTTGTATTGCATAAAGTGTTGCTATAGATAAGAAATTTGCTAATCTATTGCAATATTTTCGAAAAGTGTTGTATAAAATGGGAAAGTGTTGTAAGCCAAAGAATCATTTTGAAAATTTTAGAACTATTGCAATACATTACGCGTAACAATTTTGGTCAACTTGAGCCAAATTTGCAGGCGAGAGTTTAATTCTTTGAGTGGGCGGGCAAAAACTAGCAGCAAATATTTTGGGACCAAAACAAAATCAGAGACCGGACCGAACGGTTCTTAGTTCTTGATTCCAAATTACCAGGACAAACCTAATTGGGACGAACCCCAGGCCTCCGTTGTAAATAATCCACCATTTCCAGATCTATGGACAAAAAAAACCTCCGACACTCCAGTCAAATCCTCTTCGCCAAATCGAAACTAGCTTAGAAATTATAATTTAATCAGGTTTCAATTATCCTCTGTCGAAACCCAAGAATTGTTCAAACCAAAGAAGAAACCGATAAAAGAAATGGAAACTGTAATTCCATTACCGTTCACCAATTTCCCTGAGGACGTGCAACTTTGGGTGTTGTCTTTCCTCCGCCTCTCCAATCTCGCAGTGTTCGCCTCCACCTGCAAGTGCTTCGTCTCGCTCTGTCGCAACGACCAGCGCGTCTGGTTCTCCATGTGTCACCGCTGCTGGGGTTCGCGTTGACGGAGGACGATTTTATTGGGTATTTAGGGTCTGTGGAGAATGAGCTTATTCAGTTAAATGTTAATTTCATAGGCGAATGCCATGTGGTGGTCGAGGAAACCCTAGGAGAATGAGCTTATTCAGGTAAATGTTAATTTCATTAAGGTAAATGTCAAAATTGTGAATTGCTCACCCAAACCCGCCCGCCCTTTGCAGGGTCTTTTGAAGGGCATTTGTGATGACATGAGCTTGGATTTCTACCTAGTTTCATATGATGATATCGGAGGCATTGCTTGCCGGAAAGTAGGGGATTCCAATAGACCTATCACTTATCATGCCCCTATAATTTGGACTTCGAATCTGACATATATCGAATCTACCTTTTCTTCTGAAGTGGATTAGAACAATCTCCCTTTACATTTGTTTTATTTGATCTTCACAATGCTGTGATAAAAGCCATATAAATAATTCAAGATGTGATCCATCAGAGTAGGCAGTTTTATGTTGACTTTAAATGATATAAAAATAATATCAAGCAGGCTTCTGTGGCATGGGCATCAAGTTATGTACAATCAACTCACATCATGGATGGTTTATGGGATCCTTCATGACCAGTACAGAGAATTTTTTGTTAGCAGGTGTGGTTAGTCTGAGTGCTCTCTTGTTCATTTTCAATCTGCTAAGACAGTAGCTATATAAATCTAGATTTTGATAAAGTTTTCATTTCCAAGGCAAGAGGATAGAGATTCTGAACACGACTCAGCTGTAGACACACTTCAAAAATTGGCTCGCATGTCAATTAATGATGTATCTCTAACTGATTGGCATCTAGACTTCCATATTTTTTTGGTATATCTATCTTCTGCTATTTGTTTTGCTATTCTTTTATTGATAGTTTGATTGCGTTACTTAATATCTTCACGCAGATATATTGTTATCTTTCTTACCAACGTTCATTCATTAACTTCTCAGACAACTATCGACTGTTCCTTTCCATTGCGAAAACCTTTTTTCAACCATTTGATATGCTTGTTTATTTTCTACAACAATTTCTTTTATGGCCCCGAATCCAAACCCCAACCTCCAAAGTAAAGTAAAATAAGAAACAGACAAACAAATATAAATAGCAAAAAAAGAAAAGAAAAATTTTACTCTTTTTTTCTGTAGGATATGCTTCCTGAGTATGTCCAAATGCACACTACTGAATCTATTCTATATGCTGGAAAAGCTATCAGAGTTCTTCGAAATCAAAGTCCTGTTGTTCAATTTCAGGGCGCACCATTTCATCAGCACCTACAAAAAGGATCCCAAAGGTTTCAAGGATCTATGGAAAGGTTTTCTATGTTGAAGAACTCTTTTGTACAAACTATATTGACTGGAGAAGAATTGCTTCCACAATCTGCGGCTGACAAAATTGAATCTACACTTCAAGATTTGAAGGTCTTACTTATATGGATTATTGCTTATGCTACTAGCTCTTGTAGAATATCATTTGCATTTTGGTTTTTTCTACTAGATGCAAGATGATGTCGTGGTACACATCGGTTTTGTTTCGGCTTTATTGACATGTTTTGTTGGATTTGCCATTTGGGAAATTTGAAATGTGATTTCTGGTTTGATATGCTTTTTTGAATGGTACATTGAAATTTCAAACAGGATATTGCAATCCAGACTAATAAAGAGTGTTGCAGATTAGTGTTGTAAATAAAATTTAAAAGTATTACAATAGAGATATAAATATTGCTAAAAAGCATTGCATTAGTCTATTGTAACACCTTAAAAATGTTACTAAAACAGATCAAACTGTTACGAAAAAGTGCTATTGTAATATTACAAAATGTGTTTCAATAGTACACATAATGTTGTAATAGAGAGCATAGGCAACGCCAGTAAATGTAACGCCGAATTTTGGCCAACACGTTACATAAACATCTACTGTAACATTTTTTGGGTCTAAGAATACACTTTTGTGGGATTGCAATAGGTCATATATGGTGTAGTGGTTAGTGATGTTATCCTCATATTAGCATGTGTTGAGGAGGCTTTCTTACACTTGAGGATAAATGTATGAGATGTGATCTTATCATTTTCAACCCTTAGGTGGGAGGTTTGGAAGTTTGTATGGACTTTGTTATAAAACAAACTTCATCCTCCTCCACACATGACATGAAGTTCGGCCATCACTAGTGATAGAGAGAGGAGTTCATTTTGTTCATACTCTTACACTCTTAGAGAGAGAGAGAAAATCAAGAACAAAACTTATATCACTTAGAGTGATCATAAACTTGAGAGATCATTTCCTACTACTCTTTTCTAGCCGTATCCTTAGAGGATAATTGAGTAATTATTGTTGCGATGATCTCCCGGCGCGTGGCTAGTAGAGATGCGGTGCTTTCGGCGTTTGGATCATCGATGACTAATCAAATCGGATGTATGGTCATCGTCATCAATATCAACATTGAATCAAAGGACTACAGGGATATATTTTCATATATTAACTCTTGTCCATTTATATTCGTATATATGATGCTTGATCCCTTCTCTTTAGGGGTTCAGTTAAATTATTTTTTGCGTCCAATGCGCCTTCGTTTTAGGCACCAAATCCCAACAAAATACACGGTATAACATAACCGAAAATAAGAAGACTCAGGACCCAAACTAGTATCGTTCAAACTCTTTGCCGTCATAATGCTCTTCCTGTACCTCAGCCTTACCTATACCTAAAATATAAATCAACAAGTATTTCACCCAAAAACATAGGGTCAGATATATTTGATAATAAATCCCAATATATTATATAATTCACACACAATAGATTTAATGAAACAAACCCGATTGTTGAATATACCCCTCGGCCATATGAGCAACCAATGGCAACCATCGGACATACCTAATCACTCATGGTGTATGGATGACCAACAATATGACTCAAAGACGAACATCACAATACGCCAACCTGAAAAAGTGTTGTGTATATGTCCACCTCGTATATAAAATCCTCAGGATATACGTGTGACAATGTACCTAATTAGTCTGACGAAGTAACCGTATCATGTGCATGGTCCAATGTGGAAACATCAACACACAACTATATGTGCCCAACTAAAAATCCTACACATAATCAATTGGCACGTAGATGTGACTCGAGAAATATCACGATACAACATGGCAACAAAACTCAATTAATCAACATACCCAACAGGGATTAAAGAAACTCACCGAAGTGAAATAGCGATCAACGAGGTCAACGATGCCAAAGATATTGATCATAACATTACAACCTCACAACGAAATGATCGACGCAATCAACAAAAACCTCAATATCATCAAAATGACATGTTTATAATGTTCTTTAACACTTGTTATAATCAATTCTACAAGTATTATCGAGAACAACATCATGTTAATCATCTTATTATTAAATATCATCATAATCTCTTCAAGAACATCACAATCACTCAAACATGATATCTACACAATCATCAATCACCAAATCATTAAAATTTTTGGATTTAACATCAAGATTAACTTAACAATTTCGATATTATGATAACTATATCATATCTTATCATAATCTTTCCTTAAGATGGTTATAATCTCCCAAGAACATCATTGATATCAATAATCACCTCAAATCTATGTTAGTCAATTAACAAACTTAACATAACCCTTCCTAAACATGATTACAACACCGAAGTATTCTTAAATATCAAGAACATACTCATATTGAGGTTGTAATCATCATACGTGATTTTTGAAAAGATAAGGACTCTTTAGTCCCAAAATGTTTTCCTCTAAAAACTCCCGAGATCTGTAAAACGTTTTACAATTCGTTTACTTGCTTTATTACGGCCTTTCATGGCTTCGGATTATTTTGCAGAAATGAAATATCTCGAGAAGTCTTTCACTGTGTTTGATCCGTTGATTATTCATTATTATATTCTTTGAATATGTTGTGTATGGCTCGTATTTGCACTTTATACTTGCACAAGTAAAATAGTGGAATTTTGCTAACTCCCGAGTAATTCGGGGGGTGGATGTATGTATTGCATTCAGGTACGTGTAGGTTATAGGGAGCAAACCACGGGGACAATACAAAGGATGATGGAAGACAAATGATACTAATCACAAGGAGACTAGTACTTGGTACTGGTGGTCATATTGTGATTTATTTTCCGCTGTAGTGTTCTCCCGTCGTATGGGAGTAATTATTGTATTTTGATCTCTATGCGGGTATGAGTATTTATAGAGTGGTGTATATGAAGTTTAAGTTGTATGTATTGATGAAAGGCTAAATCGGTTTACTGATTCATATTTAGCCATGTTGGAATATGTTATGATGTCTTGTTTTTGTATTTAGCTTGGTAGATCCTCACGGAGAGGGTCTGCGGCGCTGTAATATTCCCGAGCGAATTGTGGGTGTTACAAAGACGAGGTCGGAAAAGGCAAGCTCGGATTAGTAAAGCGAGTATATGCTTCGAGAAGTGATTTCACCGACTTTATTTTTTCCCGATGTTCATGTAGATCGGAACGAAGATCCTTAAGTTCTTCCTTGATTTCAAACTGACCAGTTTCGAAGCTACGCATCCATACGACCAAGTCATCTTCCTCTTCGGTCGCACTCGTTTCCTCGAAAACTTTCTTCTCCCGTAAAGTCTCTGGTCCTCTCTGAGTGATTGTTTCCTCGGGTGTTGGAAGGCGTGTACCCTTCGGCACCCGATCTGTTGGAATATAAAACGCAACAGAAGCAAGTTGGTGGAAATTATTTAATGAAAGGTTTTATAAACTAACCGACATAAAAACCGGATCTATTTAGGCTTGTCAATTAATTAACTAAACAGATTAATAAACAATTAAATACACATATTTACGCATGGAAGTCGGTAATTTATACATTTGACGCGAAGTGGTAGAAATTCTCTTTTTGGTCGATTTATCTCCTCTTCGTACTCCTCTCCGATCTTCTTGTATTTCTACCTCAAGATCTTCTAGAGTATATCCCGCCTACGTCTGGATATCGTGTGGGCAACAATCTACCGGACTACTTGGACTACAATGAATCGGCCGAATTATCTTCTCAAGAAACTCATGATTTTTGTTTTCTCTATTTTTCTTGAATATTTTGGTATTTTTAGAAAAATATTGTGTTATCTAAATTGTGGAATCCAAGACACAAGTCAAGACAACAATTAAACACACACACAAACACAAAAATCGATTTTCTTGGGCAAATAATGATGATAAAAATCGGCCAACACCAATGTCCTATATATAGGTGTTTTGGGCTACTCTAGGGACCTTAAGGAGGATATGGTAAGGACTCCCAATAGATATCTTCTTTCCAATATTAGGACTCTTCCTAATATTAAGACTCTATTAATATCAACTTAGTCCACTAAAAGGTTGATTTTGCACTTCCTACCAAAATCCCCAATTACGAAATTGGGCTCCTTTTTGAATTAATTATTTTCCGTGTTTAAGATATTCCATGTCCATTAATTAATTTAAGCTACTGATAGCTTTTAATCAATTAATATATTATATATGAGTATACCACTCTACCTTTATTATTATATCGAAAAATTAATTCCACCTTCAGGGTTTAATATAATAATCCTTTCGAGTGCCTCAAGGGACATGATCAACCCGACTGGTCGGGACACGATTTCTAGCTATAATATTAATTATCATATAAATAATAATATTGCCCAAAATATCGAGCATATTGAGTCAATCATTGTGGCTCTCACCCATGATAAATCAAAGCAGTAAATATTAAATATATATAATTAAATATTAATCACTAGAATTAAGAAATAATAATTATCCGAGATGTACGTTCTTCTTATAGTCAGTACAGAAGAATCTATCTCACATCGATTCTGTTCAACGTATACCGAATACACTAATATATGCTAATGGTCAAGACCAACCAATCTCAAGCATATACTACAACCTCTCACATAATAGGTTGTGAACTAAATATTACTATATAAGGAACCGATAATGTGGTCTTCTGTGTGACACGACACACCATATTATCTACAATATAAAGTAATTTAGACTACATTTGCATAACCATATCGTGAATAAATATGCAAAACATGTGATAAATGAATTAAATATTCTCATAGATAAAGACCGAGAAATTAGGTAATACAAGCATAAAGTATGCTTTGATGTATACAACCCTAACAATCTCCCACTTATACTTAAAGTATGCTTTTGAAGTATACTATCTAGACTATGTCTATCTATCTCCCACTTATACTCAAAGCAATACTGCCATAGATCTCAACCCCATTCCTTCGACATGCCCTTCAAATGACTTTGAGGGCGACCCTTTCGTGAAAGGATCAGCTAGGTTGTCTTCAGATGATATCTTGGAGACAATGATCTTTCTTCTCTTCACAAAATCTCGAATGATATGATATTTGCGCTTGATATGTTTGCTTTCTTTGTGGGCCCGTGGTTCCTTCGAATTTGCAACAGCACCGGTATTATCACAATAAAGTGTAATACTCCTAGCAAATCAGGAATCACACCCAAATCCTTTAGGAAGTACTTGAGCCATACCGCCTCTTTAGCTGCCTCAGAGGCTGCTACATACTCGGCTTCCATGGTAGAGTCCGCTATGCATTTCTGCTTCACACTCCTCCAACTGATGGTTCCACCTCCCAAAGTGATAACATATCCGGAAGTTGATTTCGACTTTTCTTTGTCTGCACTGAAATCCGATTCAGTGTAACACAAAGGACAAAGTGTATCTGATTGATATACGAGCGTATGCTCCCTAGTCCTTCTCAGGTACTTGAGTATATGCTTGACATCAATCCAATATCCCGGTCCTGGGTTCGACTGATATCTCGCCACCATGCCTACATCATGACAGATATCAGGCCTAGTGCAAAGCATAACATACATGAGGCTTCCCACTGCTGAAGCATAAGGGACCAGCTTCATGTCATCTATCTCCTTCTGTGTCTTAGGACACATAGCCTTAGATAGCTGAATTCCATGTCTGTAAGGTAAGAAACCTTTCTTGGAATGCTGAACCGCTTTAGCACCGTATCGATATAGGATGCCTGAGATAAGCACAATATCCTTTTCTTGCGACCTCGAAAGATCTTAATACCAAGGATGTGCCCAGCTTCTCCCAAATCCTTCATATCGAACTGCTCAGACAGCCATACTCTTACATCTGATAATACCTTCATAGTGGTTCCAATTAGAAGTATATCATCTACGTACAGTATAAGAAACACCAGCACATTTCCATCGCACTTTTTGTATACACAAACCTCACTAGGACACTGTTCAAAACCATATGATTGAATGACCTCATCAAATCGCATGTTCCAAGACCTTGATGCTTGCTTGAGACCATAAATGGCTCTCTTAAGCTTGCACACTAAGTGCTCCTCTCCTTTAGCAATGAATCCTTCAGGTTGGCGCATGTAGATTTCCTTAGCAAGACTCCCATTCAAGAACACAGTCTTGATATCCATCTGCCAAATCTCCATATCTAAATGTGCAGCTATAGCTAAGAGAATCCGGATCAATTTAAGCATGGCTACTGGCGAAAAGGTCTCATCGTAGTCGATGCCCTCCTTCTGAGTGTAACCTTTCGCAACAAGCCTTGATTTGAAGGTTTCAACCTTCCCTTTCGATCCTCTATTACGCTTGTAGACACACTTACTTCCAATGGGTTTTACCCTATTGGGTAGCTCTACTAGCTCCCACACTTGATTAGAATCCATAGATCCCATTTCTGATTCCATTGCTGTTTTTGAGGATTCAGCATCCTTGTCTTGAACTGCCTGTTTGTATGTACATGGATCCGTTTCATCCTGGTCCGGGGAGTGGTCCGAAGACGCTCCCATGCCGATGAAATGTTCAGGTTGACGAACAACCCTCCCACTATGACGAGGCGTGCGTATACAATAGTGTCGATACGTGGTACACTAGGTGTTTGCACAATTGGTATTGTCGAAGTCTCACCCCTAAGTTCTTCTAGAGTAACCTCACTCCTAGGCTTGTGGCTTATCACATAGTCCCCCTCTAAGAACCGTGCATTGGTGCTAACAATGACCTTCTAGTCTTTAGGACTGTAGAATAAGCCATCCTTCATTCCCTTCGGATATCCTACAAACACTCGTACTTCTGTACGAGATGCCAACTTATCAGCTTCCTTATTCAGCACGTGTGCTAGTGAACCCCAAATCCGAACATGTCCTAGACTGGGCTTACGCCCATTCCACACTTCTGTGGGTGTTTTTGAAACTGATTTCGAAGGCATCAAGTTTAGAATGTACGCCGCTGTTTCCAAGGCGTATACCCAAAACGAAATAGGCAAATCAGAATAACTCATCATTGACCTAACCATCTCTAATAAAGTACGATTCCTTCATTGTGGTGTACCAGGCGCTGTGAGCTGGGAAGTAATCCCCTCATGTGCCAAGAAATCCAAAAACTCTCCACTAAGGTATTCGCCACCACGATCAGATCGTAGTGACTTGATACTCTGCCCATGACGCTTCTCCGTTTCAGCCTTGAATTCTTTGAACTTATCAAAAGATTCAGACTTATGTCGCATCAAATAGATGTATCCATATCTCGAATAATCATCTATAAACCTGTTGAAGTATTCGAAACCACCCTTAGCCTGGATGTTCATTAGACCACATACATCGGTATGAACCAATTCCAACACATTTTGTGCACGATTTCCTTTGCTTTGAAAAGCCTTTTTATTCATTTTACCTTCTAGACAGGATTTACAGGTTGGAAATGACTCAACTTGGAGCGAATCCAATGGGCCATCGCTCACCAATCTTTGAATCCTTCTAAGGTTAATATGACCCAATCGTAAATTCCACAAATATGTTGGATTTATGCTCGAAGGTTCTTTTCTTTTATTAGGATTAGTCAAAGAATTAAGTGTAGGGATACTTTGGAAGCTCGTGGATTTAGGCTGAGGAGAAGTAAGACTGAATATATGGAGTGTAGGTTTAGCAAAAACAGTGATAGAGAGGCGGGGATAATCACATTTGATGGGAAAGTTGTTCATGGATCCACTTTCTTTCGGTATCTTGGATCTATTATCCAAAAGGATGGAGAGCTAGATGGCGATGTGGCTCACATAATAAAGGCCTGGTGGTTGAAGTGGAAGAGTGCCACAAGGGTTTTATGTGATCCTGACATGCCTCATTGATTAAAGGGTAAATTTTACCGCACGGCAATTAGGCCTGCGCTGTTATATGGCACCGAGTGTTGGGCTGTAAAATAGTGTCACGTTCAAAAAATGAATGTGGCGGAGATGCGTATGCTACGATGGATGTGTGGTCATACAAAAAAAGATCGGCTCAGAAATGAGGTGATTAGATAGAAGGTAAGAGTTGCAATAGAAGACAAGATGATGGAGAATCAATTACGATGGTTTGGTCATGTGAGAAGAAGACCTGTTGATGCCCCAGTGAGGAGGCTAGAAAGTTGGGGAACAAGTAATGTTGTGAAAGGTAGAGGAAGACCCAAGAAAACTTGGATAAAGATGATTGAAAATGATATGCGGTTTCTTAGAATTGGAAAAAGTATGGCGATAGAGAGGCAAATGTGGCGGGAAAGGATACGGATGGTGGATGGAATCTGATTCTTTTTTTTATCCATGTTATCTTTTAATTTATTTTTCAGGATTTTTCATTTTTTATTTTTTTTACATTCATTCTCTTTTTTTATTTGCTTTTTTCTCTACTTTTTTCCCTATTTTTCTCCTTTTATATTGTTTATGTAACGATCATTGACGGTTTCAAAGTTTGATTCATGTTAGCCGACCCCAAATCATTTTGGGACTAAGGCTTAAATATTGTTGTTGTAGTCCAAGAATTAAGTGATTTATAATTATGCAAGGGAGCTAGTGCAGCATTGATGATATAAAGTTCTTCATTATAAGTTCTCCCACAAATATATTCACCATTTCTTTTAATAATTGTATTATCTTCAAAAGAAACTGAATATCCATCACGATGCAATTTAGAAACTGAAATCAAATTCATTCTAAACAAACAACGGTAGTATGATGGTGTTGTGTAAATGATATCTGTCACACAACTGTTTTTGTAACATTGTATTCTTTACTGTCAGACAATCTATAACCCCACAATTAAATCCAATTATTTTTAAACAATACAATTATACGGATGTCAAGATTTACATATTTTAGTCATCCCTTAAAAAAATTAATCGATTTTGAGTTAATTTTGTATAATTTTTAATATAAAATTAATCAAAATTTCAAAAATAACATTTTTGTCTTTTTGAGTTGATTTTGTAAGCACTTGCCGTTTGGATTTTTATTCGCCTCATTTGGGTTTTGAAGAAGCAGCACCGGTTGCCGCTAGAATTTGATGATAACCTTGTTTGAAGAGGCCTTCGGCAGGCTGAAGCTCTGTCAGAAGTTCCGCCAATGTGTAAGTCCTACGATTCATGTTGTAGTTAAGGCGGAACTGCTCAAAGCTTCTTGGTAAACTGCCCAAGATAATATCGACATGCGACTCCGCATTGATAGTGGCTCCCAGTATGCTCAGTTCGTTCAAATGAGACATTATTTTAAGAACGTGATCCCTTACTGGGGTCCCTTAAGACATTTGGGTTGTCATCAAAACCCTCATTGCATTTTTCCTAGCCGCCCGGTTCTGATGACCAAACATCTCAGTGAGAAATGGTGAAAAATCATGAAACTCACGATTTTTGTTTTCTCTATTTTTCTTGAATATTTTGGTATTTTTATAAAAATATTGTGTTATATAAATTGTGGAATCCAAGACACAAGTCAAGACCACAATTAAACACACACACAAACACAAAAATCGATTTTCTTGGGCAAATAATGATGATAAAAATCGGCCAACACCAATGTCCTATATATAGGTGTTTTGGGCTACTCTAGGGACCTTAAGGAGGATATGGTAAGGACTCCCAATAGATATCTTCTTTCCAATATTAAGACTCTTCCTAATATTAAGACTCTATTAATATCAACTTAGTCCACTAAAAGGTTGATTTTGCACTTCCTACCAAAATCCCAAATTACGAAATTGGGCTCCTTTTTGAATTAATTATTTCCCGTGTTTAAGATATTCCATGTCCATTAATTAATTTAAGCTACTGAAAACTTTTAATTAATTAATATATTACACATGAGTAAACCACTCGACCTTTATTATTATATTGGAAAATTAATTCCACATGCATGGTTTAATATAATAATCCTTTCGAGTGCCTCAAGGGACATGATCAACCCGACTGGTCGGGACACGATTTCTAGCTATAAATTAATTATCATATAAATAATAATATTGTCCAAAATATCGAGTATATTAAGTCAATCATTGTGGCTCTCACCTATGATAAATCAAAGCAATAAATATTAAATATATATAATTAAATATTAATCACTAGAATTAAGAAATAATAATTGTTCGAGATGTACGTTCTTCTTATAGTTAGTACAGAAGAATCTATCTCACATCGATCCTGTTCAACGTATACCGAATACGCTAATATATGCTAATGGTCAAGACCAACCAATCTCAAGCATATACTACAACCTCTCACATAACGGTCTAATGTTATATAGGTTGTGAACTAAATATTACTATATAAGGAACCGATAATGTGGTCTTCTGTGTGACAGGACACACCACATTATCTACAATACAAAGTAATTTAGACTACATTTGCATAACCATATCGTGAATAAATATGCAAAACATGTGATAAATGAATTAAATATTCTCATAGATAAAGACCGGGAAATTAGGTAATACAAGCATAAAGTATGCTTTGACGTATACAACCCTAACACGTTCATCTTCACGAAGGTAAGAAAACAAAACCCATCCTCGATTAAGAGTTTCAACATAATGCATCCCCTTGAGCATGGAGTCGGAGATCTCGTGACCTCGAGATACCGGGATAGACACTTCGCCTTGCAGGTTTACTTTATGGAACTTAAAGACTTCCGTTAGAATGCATCAATATAAATACCATCACATTTGGTATGGATGAATGCACAACTTCAAGCGAACTTGCATTACATTGAGCTCTGATTAAATTGCTATATTTCTTCAAAAAGAATTTTAAAACCTTCGCACAGTTGTGATACACTCAGTAAATTATGATGTAATCCTTCAACAAATAAAACTTTATTAATAGAGGGAGAAGGTTCCTTACCAATCTTACCTGTGCCCATAATCTTCCCCTTTTTGTTGTCACCAAAAGTTGCGAGTCCTTGTTCTTGATATTCAAACTCTTCGAACAACTCTTTGGTGCCACACATGTGTATTGAGCAACCATTATCAATATACCATTTGCTTTTCTTTGAATGAGGTACCTGCAAATATATTTTGTTTTGGTCGTTTTGGTACCCCAAGCCCTTTTGGGTCCTCCAAAGTTAATAACACTAATGGCATTTGGAACTATCGTCCATTTAGGAACCCAAATTTGTCGAACTTTTATTGTCCTTAATTTTGGACGGACTTTATTGTTACTTTCTTCATTTACTTCTCGTAAATGACTCTGATTCCTGGTTTCCTTAATTTTGTCAGGATTTATAAGAGATTTTTCTCTTTTGAATGGATCGAAACCAAGGCCGTGTTTTAATAAAGGTGATTTTTGAATGGATAAAGTTTTTCGAATTTCTCATTACCAAGCCTAAATTTATTCATTACGTACTTTAGTTCCTTTAGAGTTTTAGACAACTCAATTTTCAAATTGTTTTCATTATTAGGGAAGGAGGTGTGATCAATATTTTTGCCTTTATCTCGTAGATTTGAATTTTCTAGCTCAAGAGATTTTATTTTTATTTTCAAAGATATGTTTATTTTAACCATCTCATCGTAATTGTTGTTTAATGATTCAAAGGCATTTAGAAGTTTATCATCCTTATTAGATTCACATAAACCTAAAAGATCATCTTCACAAATAGAACTAACCTCATTGATGGGTTCTTTAGATTCGAGAGACATGAGAGTGAGATTAGATTCCTCAATTCCTTCGATCTGATCTTCGTTATCACTCCAAGAGGCAATAAGAAATTCCTTCTTTTTGTACCGTTCATTTTGTCCCTTGGGGTTCGTTACGCGACATTCCTTGGCATAGTGTTCGGATTGTCCGCACCTATGACAATTATTGTCAATTTTTTCATAGGAACATAATGATTCTTCCTTTGGTCGGTCCGGGAATCTTGACCAAGAGTGATTCGTCCTTTTTAAATTATATTTTTATATCTTCTCATATTTTTGACGTATAACGCAATTTCTTCATCATCCTCATTTTCTGAAACCTCATAGTCCCATCGCTATCGGCTTCGAAAGCGAAAAATTCCTCATGAGGCTTAGGTTTGAAGCCTCTAGATTTTAGCACAATCTCATAGTTTATAAGCGATCCTATGAGGGCGCTGAACTCAAGTTTGTTGAGATCTTTCGATTCCATAATTGCTGTCACTGTGGCATCCCATTTACATGGAAGAGACCAGCGGATCTTCTTCGCCTTGTCGCTGCTTGATATAGGCTTCTCGAATGACACAAGACCATTGGTTATTGCTGAGAAATGATCCAACATGTTGATGATGGTTTCATCATCCTTCATGGAGAAGAGTTCATAGTCGTGGAGGAGCATGTTAATTTTAGTTTCTTTGACTTGACTCGTTCCCTCATGGATGACCTCAAGAATCTCCCATATTTCTTTAGTGACTTCATAATCGATGTATCGATTATTATTATTCGCGATTAATGTCGTTCTGAGACATCGTTGAATCTTTGTCATCGAATTGGATCTATTGCTATGATGTTGCGTTAACCGATTGGGGACGTTTGATATATCCTTTTGTCATCTCCGTTTCGGTGGTCGGTTTAAGACACCGAGACATCTATTCTATCGTATCATTGATTATCGATTTACCGTTCTAAGGTAATCGAGGTATTGAATTGGGATTATCGAAGATAATTCCCATCCGTTATCAAAGATAATTTCCATCCGTTGTATAATTGTTATCGATTGGCCATCCTACGGTAATTGAAGTATTGAATTGGGATTATCAACGATAGTTCCCATCCATTAAATTATTATTGTCGTGTTGACCGATTCAAGGCAGCACACTATTTTCTTGTGAACTCGGTAATTTTGTGATCTTTGAAGGTTGAGGATTTTCCCGAACTGTTGTGTTGTGATCGTTGCTCGTGTTAATCGGTCCTTAGGAAAATTCTGATCCCAGGATGGTTGTTTTGAATATCGTTGGTCGTGTCGATCTTTCATTATTCGTGTGTCATCGTTCACTTGGTGAGTCGTATGATCCATATTGGATGTTTTATCCCTTGAGTTTCGTTGTCATGTTGTATCGTGGCATATCTGGAATCACGTCTGCGTGCCAATTGGTTATGTGTAGAATTTTTAGCCGGGCACATGATGGTCATGCGTGGATATTTCCGCATTGGATCGTGCACACGAGACGTAGTTCTTGAGGCTAATTAGGTACATTGTCACACGTATATTCTGGATTCCGTATACGGTGTGGACATGTGCACGGACACATTTCCGGATCGGGCGTACTGTGATGTCCCTCTTGAGCTTTATTGATTGATCGTTCGTAGTCCATGTTGTATTGGATATGTCCGACGATTTGCGACTGGTTGTTCATACGCCGAGGGGTATGTCCGACAGTCAGGTTTGCTTCTTTGAGATCTCAGACATTGTGATGATTTACACTTTGGGGTTTCGCTTTCATGCCATTGTGATGTATCGGTATTTCCGTTGGAGCCTTCGGGCATTGTGAATTCGTATCTTTTTCGGCATTGGTTTGGTTTACCTTCGGGTAATGTATTGTTGTGTTCTATATTGATGATTCGCCGTTTGGGCGTATGTTTCGGTTCTTGTGCATCTCGTTGAGTTTTCCTGGCGAAATATTTCTTCCCCCTACCTGTTTTAAGTTTCGGGACGAAACTTCTTTTAAGGAGGGTAGAATGTAATACCCGTAATTTTTGTTCCCCGGAAATTTTCTATTTTTGGCGGAAGTCTATTTTGACGACTTGCTTGGGACCGTTTCGTTATCCTGAGAATGCTTAATTCTACACTTTTTGTCATCCGAGTTCGTTTCGGTATCGTTCTGTTGAATTCCGTGTCCTTAATCGACTTTTTCACGTGGGAGTTCGACTTTGTTAGATCACCATTAATTTTTGGTAACTCCAAAAATTCTAAATCTTTGCAACATTATAGAGCATCGAGTTAGCTTTCCAATGGTTCAAACGGTGAGTCAATCGGAGTCCGGACGAGAGAGTTATGGTCGTTTTAGCTCACCCGCTCGTTATTGGCCGATCACTGCCGGCCGAACCCGGCCGTGTCGTCCGACACGGCCCGTTCCATACTCGTCCGGAAATGCCGGAGTCTCTGCCTCAGGACCCGACCGTGTCGTCCGACACGGCCCGTGCCGAACCCTTCCGGATAAGCCAGAATCGTCTGCCCAGCACGCCCGACCGTGTCGTCTGGCACGGTCGAGTCATGCCGAAGTCATTGTCGGATGGGTCATCGGAAGGCCCTCCGCGCCGCGACCGTGTCAAGCAGGACACGGTCGAGTCCCTGTCGGCCAGCTGTGCGACACGACCGTGCCGATCGGCACGGGCCGTGTCCGGCAGGACAGTCAACCCCTATAAAAGGCCCTGCAGACGTTTTTCTTGCCATTTTTCACCTTCTTCTACTTCTCTTCCGCGGCTGGGGTTGTTCCTATCATGGAGATATGTTGTTGGTCAATACATCCATGAAGTCTTGGAGTTCATATCATCAATCATTCGTCCGATAACATCCTTTGATCGAGCGAATCAGGTCAGATTTTTTAGAAATCTAATTTTGGGGATTTTGGGTATTTTGTTCGATTTCGTCCGTTTAATCCGATTTAACTTAGGATTGTGAAGGATTGATGATTATTTAGATGTATTGTATCATTTCCCTTGTTATCCCATGGTTGGATCGTATCGATTCGTTGTTTTGGTCGAGTTCTTGACCGACGCCTTGAAGGTGTCCGGTAAAATGTCATAGAGGGGTTTTCGGGCGTTCTACGATTATTCTTCCTCGTATGATCAATGATTTATTGAATTTATGTTGTTAGGGTCGAATTCTTGTGAAGAACTCGAGTCGAAACCCTTCCGTTCGTTGTCTTCTTCGTGGTTCAAGCTTCCCGGTCGAACCGTGTTCTTCGGGATCTTGATAACGTTTATTAAGGCAAGTATACATTTATGATTATGCGTTCTCGACTTTGAAAGTAAGAGGAATTGATGGTATGATATGAACGAACCGTTTTTATGGCATTCATAGAAATATTGATGGCATATCATGAACGAACCGTTTTTACGGCATTCATAGATATATTGTTGGCATGTAATGAACGAACCGTTTTGACGGCATTCCTACATGTATCGGCGTATGAGGTGAACGAACCGTTTTTACGGCATTCACATACGTAACGGCGTATGAGGTGAACGAACCATTTCTACGGCATTCACATACGTCTTATGAGATTTTAGTTATTCCGGAATACTAGTCTTAAATTGATGAATTGACGGATATTGATGAATTGACGGATATTGATGAATTGACGGATATTGATGAATTGACGGATTACATTTACTTTATTGTCAAGAAGTATTATGTTTCATATTGTTATACTTGCACTAGCTATTCGACGGCTAACCCCTTTATGGGGGAAATACGTTTCATGTATTTGAGTTCCAGGAGAGCGGACAAAGCGGTACCGGGTCGGCATGAAGATGATGGGCAAGTGTGATACTGTGTCTTGTCTCCGGTTATCTCTTTTGGTTTCCTCCATTCAGTGTTGTTGTACTGGAATGGATTGCTAAATACTCGAGTATTGTATTTCAGTTTCCTTGATGTTCCGGCCTGTGTTGCCGAGGTATTGATTTGTGTAGTGATGTATATGGTTTCATTGTTTATGGTTTCGAATACCATTTGTATCGTCTTTCTTTCTATTGTATGTAGACCTTATCGGTCAAGTTTATAGTTCCGCGTATGTTTAGCCTTGTGGGTCCCACGGCGGGGCTCACGGCGCTGTAATATACCCTGAATAACTTGGGGGTGTTACAGTTAACAGGCTCATCGGGAATTTCTTCCTCAATAACATACAGCTTTCTTCCTTGCTTGAGAACTATTCTCAAGCTCTAGATCCAATCCAGATAGTTGTTGCCGTTTTCTTTGAGCTTGCCCTTCTCAAGGATGGATCGCAGTGAAATGGTGGATGTGTTGTTTGATGCCATTCTATTATCTACAAAATTCAATATGCAAAGTATTTAGTCACATTTCTATTTCTCGAAAATACTCCCACTAAAACAAAATACTCTCAATTTTACAACATTTATAATTTTAGTGGGCTAATACCCACTTTGCACAATTCTAAACTCAACTTTGGCATGACGCCTAGAATTGAGCTACTCTAGGTGGATAACTCTTTATCGATGACGTCATATGTAACTCTTAGATTATACTTATGGGATTTGGCATCTTATGCCCAAGCATTTTATAATCCCATCTTATGCCTATAGGTTCAATAACTATTTTGAATTCTTAATTCATTAAAACACATAGGTATCAACATTACCTATCCTACCTTACTAAGATAATCGGAACATCCAACTCTGGAATGACCTGCTCGAGATGATCGAAGCCTTGAGAGATGCTTTAATTAAACAGCAATAAAAGTTTTAAGGAGGGGTTTTATCCTATATTGCATGTCTATGTTGGCAAACATACATCACATCACATACATGCATAAATTTAAACATACATAGCATCATATGACATAAAAAGCATAGGACCGTGTATAGCATGACCATAATCATAACGTGATTTTCATGAGCCAGCATAAAAATCACAAAGGTCAATCTAAAGGGTATAATTGGTCTATATTGATCTTCGAACTCCTTGGAACGTCATACGCAATCAATTGGCTCCTCGAGTCCGTCCTTCGTCTCCGTCTTGTCTTCATTACATTAATGAAAAACCATACTACACTAGTAAAGTAAATTACAAGAGGGCAAATGACATGCAGGCCGTAAATAATAATAATAATAAATTAAAAGACGACTCACACTCCGTAAAGACCAATTGTAATTAAACGACACGCAAGCCGTTAAAACCAAGCCAGAATTAAATTGCAACATCCAAGCACATTGGTCAATTTATGGTCACGTCATACACCATACAGATACCATAATTAATTATCACGTAATCAATTAAAACATACTATTAAAATTAATTATCACATTTTAATATATTTTTATAATAACTCTCAAATAGTTCGGTACAAAATGTTTATACATCTGAAAATTATGTATTTTATTGGAAAAGTCGCTATGTTTTAAGGACTAAAGGTCAGAATTTGTATGAAAGTTTTACCTTTCGGAAAATACAATTATGCTCTTCCGAATGTTAAGCATTATTATTATATTTTACTATAATTACATAAATTTGGATAATTCGGTTCGAAATGATTATACGTCCGAAAATTACGAACTTTATCGCAAAAAGTTTGTTATGATATAGGGATTAAAGGTCAGAGGTTTCATGAAAGTTTTACCTTTCAGAAATTACAATTCTGCCCTTCCAAGTTTTAAGTACTATTATTATTTTTTCTGAAGTGTTATAAATTTGATTAAGTCGGAACGGAATTATTTTATGTTCGAAAATTATGAAATTTAATGCGAAAAGTTCGTCATGATATAAGGATTGAATATCAAAGTTTGCATGAAAGTTTTACCTTTCATAAATTACTATTCTGCCTTCCGAGTTTTAAGTGCTATTATTATTATTTTTATTTAGTTTTGTCTTATAACTTTGATAAATTCGTTTGGATTCATTTTAACTCAAAAAATTATAAATCCAGTTGCATTTCGGTCCTTAAGTCTTGCACTTTCCATTCCTGTTCAGTTTAGAATTTTATTCTTTTAGAAATTATAATTCCACCCATTAATTAAGTCTAAATTGGGATTTTATTAATCGGGTCAAAACTCTTTCGTTTCTTGTTGGATCGACCTTAAATTTTTGGGGTAAGTTTTTTATGTTAATATGAGTCTAGTTAGTTCAACTTTTCCATAAATTTTATTTTTAAAATAGTAAATTTCTGTAAATTACATGGTTCTAAAAAACGCTAGGTGTTAGGCGTTCGGATTGCTAACGCCTAGTACCCAGAGGAATACTCGGGGATTAATCGGACTAGTCGGATTTATTTTTATTATTATTTTAATTATTTTTATATATAAAAAATTATATATATATATATATGTAAAATAATTAAAAATAATTAAAATTTAACAATTTAAATAGATATATAACCAATTGTATATTAAATTTGAAATATTAATATAGATATCGAGGAGTCCATAATATCTCAGTTTAAGAATTTATAGTACTATTAGAATAAAATAAAAGAACAAAAACGTATAAACGCCTAGGCATCCGCCTAGTCGCCCACATAGCTAGAAAATTTGAAACATTTATATAGGTATAAAGTAGTTCATAGTATCCATAGTATCTTAGATTGCCTTCGTAGGACCCCGCCAACCAGCCTAGACGATCGATTCTGTAATACCCCCGTGATTTACGGAGATATTACAGTGCCATAATTCTTTTTCGAGAACCTACCAAGCTTAGACCAACATAAAACACATTAACAACAACAAAACCGGGACATTCACACATTTAAAACCAACATCAACTTCAATACGACATACATCACAAGACTAAACAACACATCGTCCCGTAGGATCACAACCGATACAACAGCTCATAGCTGATACAACAACATCATCAACAACCAACATCGGCACAATTTACATCACATGACAGTACCCGCGCGAGTACAAAACCAATACACAACACTGGCCATGACATGACGACCACAGACTCAACATATGGTATGATATCATTGCTGCCCACCAAGCTCATGTCTGCTCTGTGCTGGCTCGCTTATTGGACCTGTACCTGAATACACAACAAGTATATCCACCCCCAAAGGGGTTAGCAAGAAGTCGGTGCAAGTACAATGACTCTAGAATATGTATAACAAGTGAACATAGTGCCATCACATATATTCCGGAATACCATACCACAATCATCATCACAAAATAACAACGGGGGCTATATTGGTACTGTACCTCACGCGAGATACATACCACTACCCAGAGAGTCCTCGTCAGGCCCTCTCTGGTTGTACAATCCTACCAAGTGAACTGCAGAAGCCTCGGTCTACGGAACCCAGGGGACCCTCACTGGTTTTACTTGGAACACGACCACAAGTCGCACTTTCAGAAATCATCACTTTTTCACACATGGCACAAATCGCATTTTCTGAAATTACCACTTTTCACAAAATTATGTTTTTCACATCTTCACACGAAGTACAATAAACACAATTAAAGTACTTGCCTCGATTGGAAACGACATAAGAATAATGAACGGAAAGACGTACGGTCCGAACTCCTTCAACAATTTGATCCTAGTATAGCAAAATACCGAATCAAATACCACACCATGAAAACGGAAGGATTTCTCTCAAATTCTACTCTTAGGGACAAACTATCGAACACTACGAAGACAACATGGTACGAATTCAAACTACGGAAGAAAACTTGGAATTTAATCCATGAACTTCGGGGAAAAATGAAGGATAATGATTACAACTTCATAATCTAGCACAAATCAGAGCTAAAACGGATTAGAATTGAAGATCTTAGCAAAAGCCCCAAAATATGAAGAACTAGGATTCGAACGAATTTTACCTTGATTCGGACGGTGAAAGTTGATGAGATGTTGTTAACTTGATGTTAGGAACTCAAAAACGTTGTTGGATGATGAAATCCGACCAAATATACACTCCCTTATGCTCAAGACTGCTCAGCCGCCGGAGAAGAAGAAGGAGAGAAGAAAAATGACAATTCTAGAATATGCATCCCATATATGTATACTGGGAGTGATTAGCGCGCGCTATGGCTGAAGTTTAGCATGCCCTATCGGCTGAAAGGCGGTGCACTGTTGGTTGGAAGGCGGTCCATAACCTTCTGTTCGAGCGTGCATTGTACATCGGCACTAGCGCGCGCTAGCTCCAGAAATAGCGTGCGCTACCTGCTAGCACCTACAGTCCAGAAACGTTTTGCCCTCACTGTCCTACCTAATTAGCGCGTGCTGTGAACAACATTAGCGTGCGCTACATATGCCTATTTAGCGCGCGTTAGCTACCCAAGTTAGCGTAGCATCACAATTGTGAAGTCCGATCCAAATAAACTTATTCCGGTAGATACAGAACTAGATAATCACTAACAATCAACATACTAGTTCCAAAACCAATATACCCATGATTCCAATTACCAAACAATACAACATCGAAATTCACAAACCAATTCTCAATGGAATACTTCCATAAATAAAATATCTCGATAATAATGTACACGGATATTACAGATTCATCACCCAAATGCCTAGTACAAGCGCCTAGGCCATAATCGGAAAGATAGAGGACCTTCTAAGGATTAATCGGAGGATTAATCGGCCTAGGCGGGGATTTTTAGTGTAGCGATCACTTTTCAAAATGTCACTTTCTAATAATTTCAAGGGAGATTAAGTATGTTTAAGGAAAATAACTGAATAATCGCAGCGGAAATTGAAATGAAGTCGACTATTTTGTAAGTAACTATATAATTGTTAGATATATTTTTATGCGCTTATTTATCATTATTTTATATCCATTTTAAGTCTAAATCTGCATAAATGAGCTTTTAATGTACTATCTTTGTATGTTTTGAAGGAAATTGGAGTTCGGAAGCTTAAACGACGAAAAACGGGTGAAAACGACAATTTTTGGTCAGGGGCCGCGGCACACCAAGGCCAGGCCGCGGCACACGCACGGCACAGCAAGCGCGGTACTCACTGTACTGGGGGCCGCGGCACACTTAAGCTGAGCCGCGGCCCGTATGGAAAAAAATACCGCCCAGGTATGGCGCTGGACACTGGGGGCCGCGACACACTAATGCCGAGCCGCGGCCCGCGGGGTGGGACTTCTTATTCAGCTGCATTTCTGGGCCGTTTTTGGAGCCTATTTTCGACCCAACTCCCGGACGCGTTTTGGAGACCAATGAAGGTTGTAAATATGGATGAAAGGTCTGAAGATAGGGCATCGAAGAGAAGGAGAAAACACCGATCGAGCAGAGAGCAGAAGTTAGAGAACGAAGGAATTCAAGTTCTTCAACTGTGTTTGATTTCTTTTATGCTTTCTTCAATTATTTGTGTATTATTTTCTAGCATGTCGGGCTAGAACCCTATTCTAGGATTTTGATGAAACCGAGGTTTTGACGAATTAACTTTTGATTTTGCATTATTAATATATATCTCCCTTTGTTATTGAGTTTTCCCCAATTGTTTTTAATACTATCAATTATGTGGCCTATGATTGATTTGTTTTGATTACGCAATTCGAATCGGGAGAGGAGAGTTAGTAGGAAAAATTGGTCAGAAACGTTTTATCTTGTGAGATAGGAATATACTCATAGGAATTACGTGGCCTGTCTGAAGATTTTGTACTTTTTGCCTATTGTCGAATTAATTCACCTAGGAATAGAGTGTGTTATTCGCCTTAGAAAATTCTATTGACCTCGGGAGAGGCGGTAGAGTATTTTAGCAATCTTAGCCTTCAATAAATTGGGAAATCATTCAATTCATATAAATCAAGAGTAATTCGGATAAATCGAGGTGGATTCTCAATCCTAGATTAATTCTCTATTTGATCTTCTTTATTCGAAAAATCGATTTTATTATTTGTCCTTAGTTTATTCCTTTATTAGTTTTTCTTTAATATTACTTGCAACTCCAATTTTGATTGTTCAAATAAAATTAGAATACACATAAATTGATAATTAGTGAGTCAGTCCTCGAGGGAACGATATCTTACTTATCACTTTATCACTTGCTTACGACAACGTGCACTTGCGTTCACCGAATTGCGTAACAAGTTTTTGGCGCCGTTGCCGGGGACTGATTGTTTTACTAATATCGATTTCAGTATTTCTAGTCTTAATTTGAACACCATTTTATTTTTTTGTAATTTTTTATTATTTGTTTTCCTTTCAGGAGTTTCGTGTAGTGCATGAGAAAATTCGGTAACGAAGGCCTATTACCTTTGGATATTGAACTCGAGCGCACTCTGTGGAAAAACAAGAAGTAAAAGCGCGAGCTATCAACAAAAGACACCATGGCCGATAACACAGAAAATCACGGAGTAGACAATCCTATGCAGCAAGCTCAACCGGCATTGGCACTCCGAGATTACGCATTGCCTCAAATTAACGCGAATTTTTCGGGGATTCGGCGCCCAACTGTCCAAGCAAACATTTTCGAGATAAAGCCGGCCATAATCCAGATGGTACAAGCAAGCCAATTCTTCGGATTAGCGAATGACGACCCCAATGCTCATATTACGTCCTTTCTCGAGATATGCGATACGTTAAAAAACAATGGAGTTTCAGATGACGCCATTCGTCTACAGCTTTTCCCATTTTCTTTGAGGGATAAAGCCAAGTTTTGGTTGAATTCACTTCCACCGGGCTCTATCACGACTGGGGCGGAGTTAGCGCAAGCCTTTTTAGCTAAGTTCTTTCCGCCGGCAAAGACGGCAAGACTTCGGAACGAAATAACGACGTTCGGGCAATTTGAGATGGAATCGCTTCATGAAGCTTGGGAGCAATACAAGGATTTACTAAGGAGATGTCCACACCATGGCCTACCGGATTGGCTACAAATTCAGACCTTCTATAACGGACTAAGTGCATCTACACGCACTCTTGTTGATGCAGCCGCTGGAGGAGCTTTAATGGGCAAAACGATGGCGGAAGCGCATTCTTTATTGGAGGCGATGGCTGCAAATGCTTATCAGTGGCATTCCGAACGTATGAACCCAAAGCGAGTTATGGGAGTTTCCGACAACGATCCAATCTCTACACTATCAGCCCAAGTTGCAGCGCTGACTCAACAATTGCAAGCTTTTTCACATGCTCCTTCTACCGTTACCACAAAATCATGTAATTGGTGTAACGGGTCTCATCCTAGCACGGAATGCTAAGTCGGAAATCCTTTCGAGCAATCTCCGATGGAGCAAGCTCAGTTTGTGGGGAATGAAAATTGGCAGAACAACCCATATTCAAACACGTATAATCCGGGGTGGCGAAATCACCCCAACTTTTCGTGGAAAACGGACAAAATTCAAACCAACCTCAGTTTTCTCAACACCAACAGCAACCCCCTGCTGCCCCAAAAATCTCTCTAGATGAGGCAATGGAGAAATTAGCAGCAAATACGAGTCAGTTCATGACCCGTACGGAAGCAACCTTGCAAAATCATTCTGCCTCTATTCGCAACTTGGAAGTCCAATTGGGTCAAATAGCAAATGTGTTAATAGCCCGACCTGAGGGTACCTTGCCAAGTACAACTGAGACAAACCCTAGAGAGAGTATTAATGCCATTGGTTTGAGAAGCGGGAGGGAAGTGTGTGAGCAGTCCGGGAGGAACAAAAAGAGAGTTGATCATGAGGAGAAGAAAAATTCGGCATCTGAAGCATCACACAATTCTAAAAGTTCGAAACTGTTTCCTGACAAGCCGATAGCCTATGTGTGGCCCGTCCCGTTTCCGCAGCGAGTACAAAAGCAAAAATTGGACAAGCAATTCTCCAAGTTTCTTGACGTCTTCAAGAAACTACATATCAACATTCCATTTGCTGACGCCTTGGAACAAATGCCGAGCTATGTGAAGTTTATGAAGGAGATCTTATCGAACAAAAGGAAGCTCGAAGAATATGAGACAGTGGCATTGACGGAAGAGTGCAGCGCCATTCTACAGAAAAAGCTCCCTCCAAAATTGAAGGATCCAGGAAGCTTCAATATACCATGCACTATAGGAAACTTGTATTTTGATAGAGCGTTGTGTGATCTCGGCGCCAGTATTAATCTTATGCCCCTTTCTGTTTTTAAGAAGCTAGGTATTGGGGAAGCCAAGCCGACGACAATCTCTTTGCAATTAGCTGACAGATCTATCAAGTATCCGAGGGGAGTATAGAAGACGTTTTGGTTGCGGTCGACAAATTCATCTTTCCGGCTGATTTTATTGTGCTTGATATGGAGGAGGACCATAACATCCCAATTATCTTGGGAAGACCATTCTTAGCTACCAGCGGAACTCTCATTGATGTGGAGAAAGGGAAATTCACTCTACGGGTTCAAGATGAGCAAGTCACATTCCAAGTGTTTTGGCAAAAGACACAGACCGGGAAAGCTATCAGTCGAAATGTTCAGAATCTACTATAGTTGTTCCGACATCTAATAAAAATATTGAACGAGTCGCATATCTGAGGCATTTGGATATGTCTTCTTCATCATCCGTTTACTCACCATCTAAAAATTCTAAGGCCGTCATAAATTTGTTCGTGAAAAAGAAAACCAAGCCGGAAGTGAAACGGTTGCCAAGTCATGTTAAATACGGGTGTTTTGGAAAATTACTATTATTCAAATCTTTTCGCAAAGGACATTGTATGTCCAAACCAAAAATCGAACTGTTAAAGACTGATGGTCAAAATTTTAAAACGAATATTAACGGTTCGATGGACGGGATGGAGCCCAAATGGCGTTTGCAAAAAGCAAATTGATTTTAAAAAGGTCCGGCTGAAGACTATAAACTTAGCGCTTCTCGGGAGGCAACCCAAGTATTAGTTATAGATTTTTATTTTTCAGTGTTTTCATTCATTTTAGGAATCTATTTTTTTCGTCATATTTGCTTTGATATGCTTATCTATCATGTTCTAGGTGTTTTCCTTTGAAATTTCTGTGCAGGAACCTTCCAGGGGGCATTTGTCAGGCTTGGGCCGCGGCACAATGATAGCGAGCCGCGTCACATACAAGTCAAGAAATCGGGCTAACCTTCTTGTACTTTGTGCCGCCGCACGAACATACTGAGCCGCGGCACACTCGACCCCTGAGCCGCGGCACGTTGAAGCTGAGTCGCGGCACGCCAAGACCCCGAATAACGGCCCAGGAGACTGTACTCTGTGCCGCGGCATGCACCCTATGAGCCACGGCACATTAACTCGCTGAGCCGCGGCACCCGTTTAATGAGCCGCGGCACACGCCGAAGATACCCTGCACCCAGAACTTACTGTACTACGGGCCGCGGCTCACTTGATACGTGCCGCGACCCCTGCTGCGAATTTCAAACGCCCAGAGCTCCCTTATAACCTCGATCGGCCGACACAAAAGGTACGCTTCATTCTTCTTCTTCACGCGGCGCTCGGTTATAAATTGTTGGATATTTAAAATTATTCATGCGCTTTCTATAAATTATAAAATAAATGCATGTCCGAAAATTGGGGCATTACTGTTGGATCAATATCGGTATTTGCACCGTTGTGTGGAAGCGTAAATATAAAGTGTGGAAATTAAACAACACAAGGATTTATAGAGGTTCGGCCAAACGTGCCTACGTCCTCTCTCTTGGTATCTTTTTCTATAGGATGAAGATCAAAACCTCTGCACCTCCCTTCTATCGGTCGAGGGATTACCGTTACAAACTCGTCTTCTATCGGTCCGAGTAAAATCGTTCTCTCACTTGTCTTTTTGTCGGTCCAAGTTAAACCGTTTTCCTTTTCTATTGGACAAGAAATCAACCACTCTAGCTTTCTATCGGTACTAGATAAACCTCACTAAGATAGCGATTGCGATTCTAACAATTCCGGATCCTTGATCCTAATAACACTGAATCCAATCGTATCTTTTCTTTTTCTTACTCGTGTATGTGTTGAATGTATAAACACTCAAACTATCAATATAAGCTTAATATTACAACAACAATATAACGTATATGAATGTCACATCAATGTCATGAATACTTGAAGTTGTTGTATGGATTATTACCAAGGATGTGGTATTTATAGCATTGTTCTTCAAACTAGCCGTTGCTGACTTTTGAATTGCTAGCGTGCGCTATCGCGCATTTTTGCCTTAGCGTACGTTATGAACTCCATGTAGCGTACGTTAATGATTTGTAATTCCAGTCCAGTGGCTACTGTCCATGACAGTTAGCGTGCGCTAACATTTCCGTGTAGCGTGCGCTAATCTTGCATCATTGCATGCATCATATATCAGTTTATACTTTTGACTTTGCTTCAGAATCTTTCCAACGAATTGATTGACTTGATTTCAAACACATTAGCGTGTGATATTCCTCATCCTTAGCGTGTGCTATGATTTCGTCATTGCTTACGTCATTCTGTGTTTGAATGTCTTCACAACGGTAAAATATCCTTCGATAGAGTGCGTTATTCTGCATGTGTAGCGTGCGCTATCTTCACCTTCTAGCGTGCGCTAGTCTTGATATCTAGCATGCGTTAGTCCATCAGGTAAGTCCTTCAGGTAGCTTGTAACTTATCTGATCTGCAGATAACTCTCGTTAGCATGCGCTAACCTTCAGCTCTTGCGTGCGCTAAGCATGTATTTTGTTCAGCTTTTTGCGTCTTCGTCTGCTTCGATGTTTTGCGTCGCCTCGATGTTGTTTTGTTGTGTTTAGCAAATTAATCATAAAAACTCTATTTATGAACATGTGGAATAAATATTCCAACAATCTCCTCCTTTTTGATGATTACAAAACAACTCTTGAATTGGATAAAACCTGCAAAATAAAGTATATATATTTGTACGTTTCAAAGTTTTCGGCTTTGATCGTTTCGTTAGTTTCACCCATTTTCTTTTCTTGTCATTTTTAACTTCTTCGTTTCTCATTTTTCAACTTCTTCATTTCTCCCCCTTTTTGTATGCATTCTTTTTCTCCTTTTCGACTTCTTCGATTTTTATTATATTCTCCTCCTTTTTACTTTTTATTTTTCTCGTCATTCTTTCATGATACTTTTTATCCGATTCTACTCCTTCTCCCCCTTTTTCTATTCAGCAAAAAGTAAAGAAGTATACCAATTGAATATAAATATGCATGATACCAATTGATGAATATAAAATATGCATGAATTTGAACGGATTTATACCCTAAAAAAATTACTCTCCCTGAGAAAAAAATTCGTTAAAAAATAATATTCCCCCTGAGTAAAATATCAATTGTTAAAAGTTAATTTTGGGGATCCAACTTATAGTTGGTTTTTCTCTTGAGACGTAAACGATATTTGAAATAATTGTTCCTTTAGGAACCCAAATCTTTTTAACATTAATCGTCCGGCGTGGGCTTTTATAATTTGAAATATGATGCCCAAATTTTAAACATTTGTCACAACGGGGTATTTTAAGATTTATGGATTCATTTTTAGAATGTGGTGTGAATCCCAACCCCTGTTTATTTAAAGTGTATTTTTGAACCGAGAGCATATTTTCAAATTTCTCGTTTCCCAGAGAAAATCTCTTCGTTAAATTTTTGAGCTCGGTTTGAATTTTAACAAGATCATCCTTTAAAATATTTTCGTTTTCAATGCATTTAGAACGATCGATTTCAACAAACTTTTCCTTTTCAAGAATTTTGAAATTTTCAATTTCCAAAGTTTTATATTTAGATTTAAGGGATTTGATCTCGGATAAAGCACTTTGATAGTCCGTATGTAATAATTCGAATGCTTCAAAAAGTTCATTGTAAGAATTACTTACTTGACTTTCGACGTCGCTATCGTCAAATGAACTCCGAGCCATGAGAGCGAGATTATTTTGATTTAGAAAATCTTCATATATGTCTTCATCGCTCCATGTTGCTATTAAAACCACCTTGGGTTTTACATGACAATTCTTTGCAAAGTGGCCTGGTTTACCACATAATCGACAAGTGTTGTCGAATTTCTTAGATTCGCCCTTTTGGATGTCCTGCTTCCTCCGGTTTAATAAATGTTGGAACTTATTAATATTTTCACATAATATGCCGATTCTTCGTCGCTTTCGTCCACCGGGATTTCTTCCTTTCTAGATAACTTAGCCTTCATAGCTATCGATCTTTCCTTCGATTTCGGTTTGGCATTCCGAGATTTTCGGACAATCTTGTAGTTTATAAGAGAACCAACGAGAGCACTAAAATCAAAATTATTTAAATCTTTAGATTCTATTATTGCCGTTACCGTGCCATCCCATTCTCGAGGTAGTGATCGGAGAATTTTCTTTACTTTCTCACTACTCGAAAGCGGTTTTCGAAACATGATAATCCATTTGTAATGACCGAAAAACATTCGAGCATGATCGTGATGGATTCATCGTCCTTTATTTGGAATAGTTCGTATTCGTGAAGGAGCATGTTTATTTTCGTCTCCTTGACTTGAGACGTTCCTTCGTGTGTTACCTCAAGCATTTTCCAAATTTCTTTGGCACTATCACATGATGATATCCGGTTATGTTCTTCCGGATTTAAGGCACAATATAGAAGTTGAGTTGCCTTACAATTGTAATGGTCATTTTTTTAATCGGAATCGTCATATTCTTCGAAATTTTTAAATATACCGTTAGAATTGAGAGGAATTTTCGGACCAAGACATATTATTTTCTAAAGCTCGATATCATATGTTCGGATGAATATTGACATCTTTTTCTTCCACGTCATGAAGTTTGAGCATCAAAAAATGGTGGTCGGTTAAGAGCAAGGCCTTCGACTGGGGCAATTTGAAACGCCATTTGGATCGACTCCTCGAATGTTAAGACTCTTATTAGAGGTACCTCTCCGATACCAATTGTTGGATCAATATCGGTATTTGCGCCGTTGTGCGGAAGCGTAAATATAAAGTGCGGAAATTAAACGACACAAGGATTTATAGAGGTTCGGCCAAACGTGCCTACGTCCTCTCTCTTGGTATCTTTTTCTATAGTATGAAGATCAAAACCTCTGCACCTCTCTTTTATCGGTCGAGGGATTACCGTTACAAGCTCGTCTTCTATCGGACCGAGTAAAACTGTTCTCTTACTTGTCTTTTTGTCTGTTCAAGTTAAACCGTTTTCCTTTTCAATTGGACAAGGAATCAACAATTCTAGCTTTCTATCGGGAATAGATAAACCTTACTAAGATAGCGATTGCGATTCTAACAATGCCGGATCCTAGATCCTAATAATACTGAATCCAATCGTATCTTTTCTTTTTCTCACTCGTGTATGTGTTGAATGTTTAAACACCCAAACTATCAATATAAGATCATTATTAAAACAACAATATAACGTATATGAATGTCAGATCAATGTCTTGAATACTTGAAGTTGTTGTATGGATTAACCAAGGAAATGGTATTTATAGCCTTCTTCTGCAAACTAGCCGTTGCTGACTTTTGACTTGCTAGCGTGCGCTAGCTCTTCTTCTTAGCGTGCGCTATTGCGTATTTTTGCCTTAGCGTACGTTATGAACTGCATGTAGCATACGTTAATGATTTGTAATTCCAGTCTAGTGGCTACTGTCCATGACAGTTAGCGTGCGCTAACATTTCCGTGTAGCGTGCGCTAATCTTGCATTACATGCATCATATATCCGTTTATACTTTTGACTTTGCTTCAGAATCTTTCCAACGGATTGATTGACTTGATTTCAAACACATTAGCATGCGCTATTCCTCATCCTTAGAGTGCGCTATGATTTCGTCATTGCTTACGTCATTCTGTGTTTAAATGTCTTCACAATGGTAAAATATCCTTCGATAGCGTGCATTATTCTGCATGTGTAGCGTGCGCTATCTTCACCTTCTAGCGTGCGTTAGTCCATCAGGTAAGTCCTTCAGGTAGCTTTGTAACTTATCTGATCTGTAGATAACTCTCGTTAGCGTGCGCTAACCTTCAGCTCTTGCGTGCGCTAAGCATGTATTTTGTTCAGCTTTTTGCGTCTTCATCTGCTTCGATGTTTTGCTTCGCCTCGATGTTTTTTTGTTGTGTTTAGCAACTTAATCATCAAAACTCTATTTATGAATATGTGGAATAAATATTCCAATAGTTACAATGTATCCCTCTTAAATGAATTTTCGTCCTCCAAAATTAAATCATGTACCTTCAATGGTGAATGTCGGATACTTAGAACGGATCTCTTCTTCACGTTCCCAAGTCTCCTCATTCGGACCGTGACGACTCCATTGAACTTTCACCAATTTAACCCTCTGTTTCGTAACCGGTGTACCTTACGCTCCAAAACAGTTGTAGGTGCCACCTCATAAGTCAGGTTCTTGGCTACAAGCAACTCTTCAGAATTGCATACGTGATCAGGATCATGTACATATTTTCCTAGCATGGAGACGTGAAAGACATTGTGCACTCCTGATAACTCCAATGGCAATGCCAAACTATAAGCAAGATCACCAAGACGACCCAAAATCTCAAATGGTCCGATATAACGAGGTTGTAGCTTTCCTTTTTTACCGAAACATATCACTCCTTTCATCGGTGCTACCTTCAAGAACACCTTTTATCCAATCTCAAATTGGATATCTTTCCTTCATTTATCAGCATAAAACTTCTGCCAATCCTGGGCAGTCTGAATTCTACTTCTAATTTCGGCCACCTTATCTATAGTCTGTCCGATCAATTCTGGACCCAAAATCTTTCCTTCTCCAACCTCACTCCAATGAAGGGCGATCGACATTTCTTTCCATACATAGCATCATACGAGGCTATTTGTATAGTCGCTTTGTAACTATTGTTATAAGCAAAATCTACTCACGGCAAAATATTTTCCCAATTCTCGTCAGTATCAAGAACAGACGCCCTCAATAAACATCAAATGTCATAATAGTCCGCTCAGATTGACCATCGTTCTGCGGATGATATGCAGTACTAAAATTTAACTTAGTGCCCAATGCACTCTGAAGACTCTTCAAAAATTTCAATGTAAATCGCGGATCTCTATCCGAGATGATCGACAATAGAACACCATGTAGCCTTACAATCTCCCGAATTTAAATCTTTGCATACTATTCCATACCATAAGTCATCCTCACAGATAGAAAATGAGATGACTTCATCAAACGATCTACTATTACCCAGATAGCATCGTTCTTCGTCACGGTTCGCGGCAGACCAACCATGAATCCATTGTGATATGCTCTCATTTCCATTATGGGATTTCCAACAGTTGAAGCAAACCTCCTGGCCGTTGGTGTTTTGCCTTCATCTGCTGACATATCGTACACCTCTCCATGGAGAAACCAATGTCCCGCTTCATTCCTCTCCACCAAAAGAACTTCTTCAAGGTCGTGGTACATCTTTGTACCTCCCGGGTGAGTGGAGTATGGTGCATTATGGGGTTCTTCAAGGATTTGATTCCCAAGGGATTGATCTTTAGGAACACATAACCTCCCATCATAAGTCAATATGTTGTCTGCGGCAACGACAAATTTCTCAATACTTCCATCTTGTGCTCGATCTTTCATCTTGCACAAGAACTTATCACGTGGTTGAGCCTCCTTAATCTTATCCCTCAAGTTTGGTTGCAAGACCAAAGATGATAGGATCGCTTTCGAACTCTTTGAAGACTCAACTACCTCAATCCTCAACTGGGAGAACTCCTTTATCAAACTCTCCTGATCGGTCAAGCAAGCTAACTCACCTCTAGTCTTTCGGCTTAAGGCATCGGCTACCACCATTAGCCATACCCGGATGGTAATGAATAGTACAATCATAGTCCTTCACCAATACTAACCATCTCATTTGCCTCATGTAAATATCCTTCTGTGTGAAAAGATACTTCAGACTTTTATGGTCCGTGTATATCTCACACTTTCCTCCGTAGAGATAGTGATGCCAAATCTTCAACGCATGTACAATAGCAGCAAACTCCGGATCATGCGTCAGATAGTTCAACTCATGTGGTTCAAGCTGTCTCGATGCATAGGCTACTACTTTACCATGTTGCATCAGAACACAACCAACCCCTGTTTGGGGCATCACTATAAATAACAAAGTCTTCCATCGGATCAGGAATCGTTAATACTGGTGCCGAGGTTGGTATCTTTTTCAACTCTCGAAAACTTTCCTCGCACCTCTAACTCCATTCAAACCTCACACCTTTCCTTGTTAATGGGTCATAGGAGTGGCGATTTTCGAAAATCCTTCGATAAATCTTCTATAATAGCCAGCTAAGCCTAGAAAACTGTGAACTTCGCTTGTATTCTTGGGTACTCCCTAATTAATCACTGCTACAACCTTGTAGGAATCTATCTCAATTCCTTTAAGGTCGTGGTGCATTCTTCAAGGTCGTGGTACATATTTGTACCTCCCGGGTGAGTGGAGTATGGTGCATTATGGGGTTCTTCAAGGATTTGATTCTTAAGGGATTGATCTTTAGGAACACATAACCTCCCATCATAAGTCAAGACGTTGTCTGCGGCAATGACAAATTTCTCAATACTTCCATCTTGTGGTCGATCTTTCATGTTGCACAAGAACTTATCACGTGGTTGAGCCTCCTTAATCTTATCCCTAAAGTTTGGTTGCAAGACCAAAGATGATAGGATCGCTTTCGAACTCTTTGAAGACTCAACTACCTCAATCCTCAACTGGGAGAACTCCTTTATCAAACTCTCCTGATCGGTCAAGCAAGCTAACTCGCCTCTAGTCTTTCGGCTTAAGGCATCAGCTAGCACCATTAGCCTTACCCGCATGGTAATGAATAGTACAATCATAGTCCTTCACCAATACTAACCATCTCCTTTGCCTCATGTAAATATCCTTCTGTGTGAAAAGATACTTCAGACTTTTATGGTTCGTGTATATCTCACACTTTCCTCCGTAGAGATAGTGACGCCAAATCTTCAACGCATGTATAATAGCAGCAAACTCCAGATCATGCGTCAGATAGTTCAACTCATGTGGTTTAAGCTGTCTCGATGCATAGGCTACTACTTTACCATGTTACATCAAAACACAACCAACCCCTGCTTGAGGCATCACTATAAATAACAAAGTCTTCCATCGGATCAGGAATCGTTAATACTGGTGCCGAGGTTGGTCTCTTTTTCAACTCTCGAAAACTTTCCTCGCACCTCTCACTCCATTCAAACCTCACACCTTTCCTTGTTAACTAGGTCATAGGAGTGGCGATTTTCGAAAAACCTTCGATAAATCTTCTATATTAGCCAACTAAGCCGAGAAAACTGTGAACTTCGCTCGTATTCTTGGGTACTCCCTAATTAATCACCGCTACAACCTTGTTGGAATATATCTCAATTCCTTTAAGGTTGTGGTACATTCTTCAAGGTCGTGGTACATCTTTGTACCTCCCGAGTGAGTGGAGTATGGTGCATTATTGGGTTCTTCAAGGATTTGATTCCTAAGGGATTGATCTTTAGGAACACATAAACTCCCATCATAAGTCAGGACGTTGTCTGCGGCAACGACAAATTTCTCAATACTTCCATCTTGTGCTTGATCTTTCATGTTGCACAAGAACTTATCACGTGGTTGAGCCTCCTTAATCTTATCCCTCAAGTTTGGTTGCAAGACCAAAGATGATAGGATCGGTTTAGAACTCTTTAAAGACTCAACTACCTCAATCCTCAACTAGGAGAACTCCTTTATCAAACTCTCCTGATCGGTCAAGCAAGCTAACTCGCCTCTAGTCTTTCGGCTTAAGGCACCAGCTACCACCATTAGCCTTACCCGGATGGTAATGAATAGTACAATCATAGTCCTTCACCAATACTAACCATCTCCTTTGCCTCATGTAAATATCCTTCTGTGTGAAAAGATACTTCAGACTTTTATGGTCCGTGTATATCTCACACTTTCCTCCGTAGAGATAGTGACGCCAAATCTTCAACGCATGTATAATAGCAGCAAACTCCAGATCATGCGTTAGATAGTTCAACTCATGTGGTTTAAGCTGTCTCGATGCATAGGCTACTACTTTACCATGTTGCATCAGAACACAACCAACCCCTGCTTGAGGCATCACTATAAATAACAAAGTCTTCCATCGGATCAGGAATCGTTAATACTGGTGCCGAGGTTGGTCTCTTTTTCAACTTTCGAAAACTTTCCTCGCACCTCTCACTCCATTCAAACCTCACACCATTCCTTGTTAACTGGGTCATAGGAGTGGCGATTTTCGAAAATCCTTCGATAAATCTTCTATAATAGCCAGCTAAGCCGAGAAAATTGTGAACTTCGCTCATAGTCTTGGGTACTCCCTAATTATTCACCGCTACAACCTTGTCGGAATCTATCTCAATTCCTTTAGATGTCACCACATGACCAAGGAACACAACTCTGTTTAACCAAAACTCATATTTCTTGAAGTTGGCATACAACTTCTCCTTGCGAAGTGTCTCCAATGTAACCCTCAAATGCTCTCGGTGTTATTCCTTGTCCTTAGAATACACCAAGATGTCATCTATAAATACGTTCATGAACTTGTCCAAGTAACGTTGGAACACCATGTCCCGGTTACAACATAAACATTACTTGAAATGTGTATCTTGGAGTTGACGTGAAGCAGCGACGGTGACTGATAATAATCATAGATGCCATTAAAGTTTTGTAAAGCCCATGTCCCGGTACAGTTTTATTTCACGTAATTATTTAATTATATTAATAATTTTTCTCTTAGCGAATTTTATAACGGGATTGACGGGAAGAACCTTAAACATTTTATTTTGTCTTAATAAGGGTTGGTTAATAAAATCCTAAACTAGTTTGGTTAGATTTTAAATACACAAACTATGGGGGCCTTTGTGTAAAATTTGTCAACCATGCATGGGCTAAGTCCATGAAGAACCAGCCCTCTCGTTCTTTACCCCCCTCCCCGTCGCACACACACACACAAAAAACCCTATTTCATTGTCTCTTGCCGTCGCATCCAAGGAAACCACAAGGAAACTCTATTGCGTCTATTCTTTTTTTCTTTGTGCTGTGAACCACCGTCGTGACCGGATTGTAGAGAGAGAGGGAGAGATCGAGAGTGGGAGGGAGCCAGAGTTCGTGTGTCTCCGCTGCGTAGTCGTCGCAAGGTAAGGGTCTACATCCTTGTATCCTTTCTTAAATCGTCGTCATTATTTCGTTCGTTTCGCCGTGAAACCACCACCGCCGGTGGCTGCCGCCACCACCGACAACCACTGCCATAGGTGGCAGTGGGTGGTGCGTGTGTTGTCCAGTCCTAGTTGCTGTTAGGAATATGCCCTTGAATGCCACTCAGGGGATGAGAGAGTAGGGGCATTGTACTTGTAATTATGGAAATAAATAATAAAAAGGCAATTTGATTCATTCACTGTTTATTGTATTTCAATTGCATTCTTGACTTGGTAAACATTGAAGTGAAGTCCATGAAAATAAATTGAACATTCCATTCTCGTTATGGGATAAGAGAAAATGTACTGGAAGTGTTTAAAGTTTATTTACGTAAATCGTTCGCAAGTCAATAAACTTAAATGGGCATTAAGTTTTAATAAGACTTGTATAACTGATGCTAGGACGTGTGCACGTCTTGATAGCATAGTTATAAAGTATATTGGTGGGACCAGTATACTCGAACACGACTCATACTCGATTCAGTCACACGGTATTCACTCTCGGAGAGTCGATGACGAATCAAAAGGTTGTGATAGTATACGTGGACCTTTGACTTGAGGATTCAGTAGAAGATGTGCCTGTGACGTTTAGTTTGTCATTAGAGTAGTTAGACTCATTTGCTTAATTGCTGAGTCGACCTCGAAGTGCGGACTATACGGGCAGGTAGCAGTCTTTACTGTATGCCAAGAAAGGATTCTATCTCCTGTTAGTGAGCAGGCGTATGTCCTATACGGTTAGTGGCAAATAAGATCATGAGTCTTTGGCCAAAGCATTCTGATATAGTCGTATTAGATACACTATTAATCGGTCTTGATTTGCATTAACACATGTATAGAGTTTAGTCAACAGTAGGGTTTGACTTTACCGTGACCCGAAGACTTGACCGGGACATCTGATGAAGGGTCTATACGTATATAGTATTCACGACATAATGGTTCTTGAATGATCCCTTCATTCGTTCTCAGTCGGGGTTTACAGTGCGGCCCACTAGGCTGGCTAAGTGCTGCCCGCACTCATTGGTTCCTCCCAATGCCGTCTGAGACGGACCTACGGAGTCGCGCATCAGGAGCGTTGACGGATAAATGTGAATTTATTATCTCTCTATTAATATTAGATATTGGATATCTAATTATGATTTATTGGATAAATCAAATAGCGGTCTTATGAATTAAAATTAAGTTACCGGGTAATTAATTTAATTCATAAATTATATTTCTTAGAGAAATATATTTGTATTTGATATAATTAATTAATATAAATACATTTATGATTAAACGGAGTGTATTTAACGGAGTCGTTTGACGAACGTCCGATACACGAGCCGAGTGGCTCGGCTCGTTTTTTAGGAAACTTCCTTGTGGCCGCCCACCCCTCTTGGCATGGCATGATCTTGCATGTGTGTGGGAACTCACTTAGAGTTGAGATTCCCACATGATTGTGAATGATAGTTGTAAAGGAATAATTATTCTTTTATAATATATATCATCACATTATAATACACACATGATGAAAGGAGTAGTATATATAACTCATCTTTCATGCAAATGAGTAGCTTCCTGCCGAGAGCATTAACAAGAAGATATATATATATTTTTTTTTCATCTTTGAGATGATATAATAGTTAAAAAAAATGAGATATAAATTCCTATAGTAATTCCTAGCCGTGTTCTTGGAGAACGGATTACTATCGAATTTTTCCGGGCAACTTCCGACGCGTGTGAGGTAGAGGCTTCGAATTTTCGGTGCTTGGACGAAGGGATTTCGTGTTCGGGACGGAGTTCGTGATAGTCATCCATATTTACGAAGATTTATTTCAAAGGCTTCAAGGGTATGATTTTTATCTTCGTATTTACATTTTCGTATATACGTTACTTGATCGTTCCTGTTTGGGATTCGTTTTTATTTTCCGCTGCGTATTTCGTTTTTAGTTTCGGAATCCCAACAGTTGCTACTCGAACCGTTAAGCCGAACGTGAATCCTTTTATAAGATCGTCATTTTATGTAAAAATGTTTTCTGCCACTGTTCTTCGTAAGCCATAACATTTTGCTCGTAGCTCGGATTGGGGTGAAACTAGTGCCAAAAGTTCTCTTTCTGACTCTAGTAACTTTTATGTGTTTTATTCAAAATCCAATTCCGAACGTAGCATAGGTCAAATCGCCGCTTTATACTGAAAGGTGCTGTTTCTTACTGTTCTGCGAACTGTTTCTGTAAAATCCGTAGTAAAGTGTAGAAAAATCGCTAGGAGGCGTATAATATGTCCGTGGAACCCTAACTCAGAGTACTTTCTGGACATATAATAATACTATACTATTTCTGGGTTTAAGAAGGTCAGAACAGGTACCGAACAGACTTGTTTGGTTAGACCGGAAAGTCATTTTAGTGACGGTTTAAGCGTTCATCGTGTTTTAGGGTCCGGGTCTCGTATTAATGTATTTTCACGTTCGTTTAGGTGTTGGGAAGTGATTCTGGACTGTGAAGCTTGAGTTATTATTTGTGAGCTAGGCGCGCTTACGAGGTGAGTTCTCTCACTATATTTAATATCAGTTGTTTTACATTACTGTAGCTCGTGTGTGGTAGCCTTAATTATTTGTGATGCGGGGCTGGATAGCGGGGTGTTTAGTCAGACCTTTGTTGACATGTATATGCGGGTGGCATTGTCATGTATACGCAGGTGGTGTAAGGACTCGGGGGCCGAAGTTTGTATACGCGGGTGACGTAGAAACTTGGCGGGCCGAAGATTTTATACGCGGGTGGCGTAGAATCTCGGTGGGGCTAAGAGGTTATACGCGGGTGGTGTAGGGGTAAGAATGCATGTTTATGATTTGTTCGTAGACCTGTATGCTTGTATATGTGCAACTATCTGTTATAGGGGTAGTGTGGAATAACTGTGTTATCTATGGTGGTGGAATTCACTAAGCTTCGTACTTACCCTTTCCCAATAAATTATTGTTTCGGGTACGAGTGGATCCAAGGCGTGATGAGTACACACCGGCGCGCGTGAGGGGCTGATTACTTTTACGACTTTTAATTTTAGACATTATACCGCTGTTTATTGTTCGGGAGAATATTAATTATGGATTTGCAAATGAAACGATTGAATTATTAAAGGAGTTTTATTAATGAAATGTTACTTTAAAAAATTATAAATTCCTTGAAATTTTTGGGATGTTACAACTTGGTATCGGAGCACGGCTTGAGTGAATCAAATGCATTTCGGTGTGTTTGATCTCAAGTTTGTGGCGAGAAATTTTTAAAAAAAAAAAAAGTTTTGGGGATAATAAGTGGAAGGAAAAATCCATTTGAGAAACGGTGATCAAGGGCACAGTGTGTACAGTCAGCCAGAGCCAAAGGGAAATGTACAGTAATTAGTGTTTTATTGCTTTCTAGATCATAGGGTATGCATGCTAGATTGCCTGTTGTTGACACTATGCTGTATGTTGTACTGCTTGCTATTAGAAGTTTATGCTAATTATGATAGGTTACTAAGTGGATGCCCTCTAGGTTGTATGCAGTAAGAGATTTATAGCCTTAGAATATTCGATTTAGTTCTATTGTGCAGCTCTTGTTTGAGTCCAACCGTTCTAGGATAGAATCTGGTATTTGAATGTCTAATTGTTTCGCACTACATATAATCGGGTATTCGCGAGGCCACTCGTTATGATTAGTAGGAATTCGGTAGTAGCAAGGGTAGTTGTTTAGATGGAATTCCTAGGGAACTAGGAAGAGTGAGTGCATATGCCGGTGCGGGCATATGTATATAGTTTCGGCGAGAAACTACTTGGACCCCTCAGGATGGAACTCGGAACGGGCAATGATAGGTGTGGATGGTAGTAGTAGTAGAGCTCCTACTACCGGAAGCACATGATCAATGCTCGAGTCGGTGAAGTCACGAGGAATTCAAGGAGTTGAGCGTGAGTGTAGTTAGTATGAGTTATTATGTGCTAATAACTCATTGTAAATTCTTTTTCCTAGAATGGCCATCACTAGAAGAAACAACACGTCTGAGCGCGAACTGAGATGGGTATCACTGAGGATCAGATTCGAGAGATGATTGCAACTGAGGTAGCGCACGCGATTGGAGAAGCGATCCCCGAGATCATCACTGCCATCTGGAATGAAGTGGTGGTTCTGATGGAGGAACGAATTGCAGCGATTCCGCGCCTTTGGGGCGACCCGTGTCGAGAGTTCGATGTCGGGATCTCTCTGCCTGTTCTCCACCTGAGTTCAAGGTAGACCCGAATCCGATTGTTTGTATGCGTTGGATATCTGACATGGAGTGTGCTTTTCTTACCAGTAGCTGCCCGGATAATCTGAAGGTCCATTTTGCAGTGAACTTACTTCGCGATGGGGCGAAGGACTGGTGTGCCACGGTGTTGACGCTTGCCGAGCGCACTACCCTGACTTGGGAGGAGTTCGCCACTCGCTTTCGTGCTGAGTACGTGCCTCTGATAGAGATGGAGCGGATAGCTAAGGAGTTTTTAGAGCTCACCCAAACAATAGAGACGGTGAAGGAGATGAACAAGAAGTTCATCGAGATGGCATTGTTTTTTCCTCAGTATGCTGCCTCAGAGGATATAAAGATGTCTTGGTACAAGGACATGTTGCGTACCGAGATTAGGGAATTCGTGAGCACGGCACAGTATGCTTCTTTATCAGCGATGATGGACGCGGCCCGAAGGCGGGAACTGGAGTTGGAGACCTAAGCAAAGAAGAGAGAGGCAGCACAGGCGGTGACGCCAATCTCTATTGTGCCAAAGAAATTGAAGTTCACAGATTCGCGTGGGAGTTCGAAGAACGGTGGGTTCAAGTCCAGGAATGCTAATGGGAAGTGGACGGATGGATATTACAAGTGTGGGCAGTCTGGTCATATCAGTCGGGATTGTAAGTCGCCATTGATAGTCTGCTTTAACTACAAGTAGACGGGCCACGTGAAGGCAAATTGCCCGAATCCAAGGGTTGCTGGCGGGGGTGGGGCACAAAGAGCCCCTGCAGCTGCCCCCTTACTTATTACTGATAGCAGCGTGGGTCAGGCTAGACCCGAGGCGGCCCGAGGTAGAGTGAACCAGCTGAAAGTGGAGGAGGCACAGGCTATGCCTGGAGTGGTGACAGGTATATTTCATCACTTGTTCCTTTTTCTTTGACTATTTGATTATCGTATGTAATTGTTTTGTTTAAACGGTATGATCATGTACATTCTTAGTTAATTCGGTGCCTGTTGTAGTGATGTTTGATAGCGGAGCTACTCATTCATTTGTATCTCGCACTTTTAGCGAGTGTTTGGGCCGAGTCGTAGGTCGGTTAGGTTATCCACTAGTGGTTGAGGTTGCTGATGACAGGACCTTGACGGTTACGGATGTGTATCGAGGATGCACTTTGGAAATCTCTGGGGTGAGGTTTCCTATAGATTTGATTCCAATTGCTATGCGTGAGTTGTGTGTGATTGTGGGCATGGATTGGTTGGATGCTTTTGATGCCGAGATTGTTTGTTGTCGCAAACAAGTGCAAGTTCGAACCCCAAGTGGGGGAGAACTGCTGGTTCAGGGAGACTCGCCTAGGCGGGCCTCAGCAATATGTTCAGCTGCGAGAGCGCGGAGGTACTTACAGCACAGTGGCCAGGGTATTAAGAATATGTGATAGATACGTGTGGTGATGAAGAGAAGAAGACTGCGGGGGATGTGCCAGTTATATGGGAGTTTGCCGATGTATTTCCCGATGAATTAACGGGATACCTCCTGAGCGACAGGTGGAGTTCCGCATTGACTTGATTCCGGGTGCTGCTCCGGTGGCCAAGGCACCTTATCGCGTGGCTCCACCGGAAATGAAAGAGTTGTACACTCAGTTGCAGGAACTTATCGAGAAGGAGTTCATCAAGACGAGTAGTTCACCATGGGGAGCCCCGATTCTGTTTGTGAAAAAGAAGGACGGGTCCCAACGGATGTGTATAGACTACTGCGAATTGAATAAGCTTACGGTGAAGAATTGATATCCTCTGCCAAGAATCGATGACTTGTTCGACCAGCTACAGGGAGCCTCATGGTTTTCTTAGATTAATTTGAGATCGGGATATCATCAGATGCGGGTGAGGAATGAGAATACGGAGAAGGCGACCTTTCGCACACGTTACGGACATTATGAGTTTGTGGTGATGCCTTTCGGGCTCACCAATGCACCAACAACGTTCATGGACCTTATGAACAGGGTGTGCAGGCCAATGCTGGATTGGTCGGTGATTGTGTTCATCGATGATATTCTTGTGTATTCGAAGTCAAAGGAAGAGCACGAGATGCATTTGCGAGAAGTTTTGGAAGTTTTGTGGCGAGAGAAACTTTATGCTAAGTTCTCCAAATATGAGTTCTGGTTACGGGAGGTCTAATTCCTAGGATATGTCGTGAACCAGAATGGTAGTATGGTCGATCCGGCCAAGATTACTGGAGTGATGCGGTGGGAAGTGACGAAGACTCCCACTAAAATACGGAGTTTTATAGGATTAGCAAGGTACTACCGAATATTTATTCAGGTCTTCTCCAAGATTGCTTTACCTTTAACCCGATTGACGAAGAAGTCTGCGGCTTTTAGTTGGGGTGAGGAACAGCAGAGGGCTTTTGAGGAGTTATGCAGACGTTTATGTTAGGCTCCAGTGTTGACTTTGCCCGAGGGTATGGAAGATCTAGTAGTGTATTGTGATGCTTCTCACCAGGGTTTGGGTGCCGTTCTCATGTAGCGCGGTAAGGTCATAGCTTACGCTTCGAGGCAGTTGAAGCCTCATGAGGCGAACTACCCAACTCATGACCTAGAGTTGGGAGCAGTGGTGTTTGCCCTCAAGATTTGGAGACACTGCCTGTATGGTGTCAAGTGTATGATTTACACTGACCATAAGAGTCTCAAATACCTGATGGATCAGCAGAATCTTAATATGCGCCAGAGAAGGTGGCTCGATGTGGTCAAATATTATGATTGAGAGATACTTTACCACCCGGGTAAAGCGAATGTGGTCGCGGACGCATTGAGTCGACATCCGGTTGGTGAGCCACTACGGGGTTTGTGTTAGCAATTGACAATGGTGGCACCACTTCTATACTCGATAAATAGCGCTCAAGAGGTGGCCGTTTCAGAGGAAAATGGAAAACGTGAGAGGGTTTTAGGGGAAATCCCGAATTTTATCCGGGATAGTCGGGGGTTATTGACTCGATACGGTAGAGTTTGGGTTCCATTCACCGGTGGGAATAGACAGATATTATTGGACGAGGCGCATAAGTCCAAGTTTTCGATTCACCCGAGAGCTACTAAGATGTACAGAGACTTACGAGAAGATTATTGGTGGCCCAACATGAAGCGGGATGTCGCCAAATGTGTTGAGGTATGCATGACCTGTCGGAAGGTCAAGGCGGAACATCAACGACCGCATGGAAAGTTACAGCCATTGGAGATTCCGGTGAGGAAATGGTAGCAGATTACGATGGATTTCATCACTAAACTTCCCAGGACTCAGCGAGCGAATGACGCTATATGGGTAATTGTTGATCGTCTGACTAAGAGCACTCACTTCTTGGCGATCAGAGAGAGCTCCTCGGCGGAGAAACTCGCGGAGATTTTCATCCGAGAGATTGTGACTAGGCACGAGGTGCCAGTCTCAATTGTCTCAGATCGGGATGCTCGTTTTACCTCCCGGTTCTGGGAGAAGTTTCAGGGTGAGATGGGTATGCGGTTGCATTTTAGTACAGCGTTTCATCCTCAGACCGACGGGCAGAGTGAGCATACTATTCAGACACTCGAGGACATGCTGCGAGCATGTGTTATTGACTTTGGGGGTATTTGGGATCAGTATCTTCCACTAGCTGAATTCTCCTATAATAATAGCTACCATTGTAGCATCGGAAGGCCACCTTACGAAGTGTTGTATGGCAGGAAATGTCGGACGCCCATTTGCTGGGGCTAGGTTGGTCACAGGGTATTGGGGAGAACTGATGTTGTGTTGAAGACGACTAAGATGATTCAGATGGTACGGGATCGGTTGGTTACTGCACAGAGTTACGCGGACAAGAGGCGGTCGGATTTAGAGTTCCAGGTTGGGGATTATGTTCTCCTGAAGGTGTCGCCCTGGAAAGGGGTGATTCGGTTCCGCAAGCGGGGAAAGTTAGGACCCTGTTATATTGGACCTTACAAGGTCACTGAGCGTGTGGGGAAGGTAGCTTACCATTTGGAGTTACCGGAGGAGCTGAGCCTAATCCACAACACCTTCCACGTTTCTCAGTTGCGGAAGTGTGTGATGGATGAGTCTACAATAGTTCCTCTCGAAGATATTCAAATTGACGAGCGACTCAATTAAATCCGGTTGCCATTCTTGACAGGAGGACGAGAACCTCGCGTAATAAGGTAATTGGTTTGGTTAAGGTACAGTGGAAGCACCGAAAGGGTTCCGAGTGGACTTGGGAACCCGAAGCTTAGATGCGAGAGAACTACCCAGATCTATTCGCGGGCGGAGACTTCGAGGACGAAGTCTAATTCAAGCAGGGGAGAGTTGTAAATCCCATGTCCCGGTGCAGTTTTATTTCATGTAATTATTTAATTGTATTAATAATTTTTCTCTTAGCGAATTTTATAACGGGATTGACGGGAAGAACCTTAAACATTTTATTTTGTCTTAATAGGGTTGGTTAATAAAATCCTAAACTAGTTTGGTTAGATTTTAAATATACTAAAACTACAGGGGCCTTTGTGTAAAATTTGTCAACCATGCATAGGCTAAGCCCATGAAGAACCAGCCCTCTCGTTCTTTACCCCCCTCCCCGTCGCACACACAGAAAAAACCCTATTTCATTGTCTCTTGCCGTCGCATCCAAGGAAATCACAAGGAAACTCTATTGCGTCTATTATTTTCTTCTTTGTGCTGTGAACCACCGCCGTGACCGGATTGTAGCGAGAGAGGGAGAGATCGAGAGTGGGACGGAGCCGGAGTTCGTGTGTCGCCGCTGCATAGTCGTCACGAGGTAAGGGTCTACATCCCTTGTTTTCTTTCTTAAATCGTCGTCAATATTTCTTTCGTGTCGCCGTGAAACCACCACCGGCAGTAGATGCCGCCGCCACCGACAACCACTGCCGTAGGTGGAAGTGGGTGGTGCGTGTGTTGTCCAGCCCTAGTTGCTACTCGAACCGTTAAGCCGAACGCGAATCGTTTTATAAGATCGTCATTATGTAAAAACCTATAATGCACGGATTCTTCAAAATTGGGCAGTATGCAGTATCGGATACTGCATGGGTGCGGGTGCGGGTGCGATTCGCGTGGGATTCGCACGGGATTCGCCACGTGGCGAATCCGTGCAAAAAAAAAAAAAAATTCGGACTCGCGTATCACGGCACAGATACGCGTCTGATAGATACGCGTATCCTGTGCCGAGATACGCGAGTCCGAATTTTTATGTTTTTTTTTTTTTTTAGATTTTTATAATTTTTAAAAACTTAATCTAATAAATTAAAATACAAAAAAGTAAATCATTTAATAAGTAATTACTTTTACCTTTAGCAGTATTCACGGACAACATTAGAAAGCTCCGCTGCTCAAAGCCATTTTGAATTGTTTTTTGTATGACTTGTTTTATATATTTGAATTGAATTTATGGTGATATTTGAATTGTTGTTTTTTATATTTAACAAGTGTTATATATAATAAAATATAAAATAAACAGACGTATCCTTGCCGTATCGCACCCTAACATTTTCAAAAAACCGTATCCCCGCACCCGTATCTGCCCGCACCCGCACCCGCCCCCCCGCACCTGTGCAACATAGGTAAAAACGTTTTCTGCCACTGTCTTGCGTAAGCCATAACTTTTTGCTCGTAGATCGGATTGGGGTGAAACTAGTACCAAAAGTTCCCCTTCTGAGTCTAGTAACTTTTATGTGTTTTTTGCAAAATCCAATCCGGAACGTAGCATAGGTCAAATCGTCATTTTATACTGAAAGGTGCTGTTTCTCACTGTTCTGCGAACTGTTTCTGTAAAATCCGTAGTAAAGTGTAGAAAAATAGCTAGGAGGCGTATAATATGTTCCTGGAACCCTAACTCAGAGTACTTTCTGGCCATATAATAATACTATAGTATTTCTGGGTTTAAGGAGGTCAGAACAGATCCCGAACAGACCTGTTTGGTTAGACCGGAAAGTCATTTTAGTGACGATTTAAGTGTGCGTCGTATTTTAGGGTCCGGGTCTCGTATTAATGTATTTTCACGTTCGTTTAGGTGTTGGGAAGTGATTCTGGACTGTGAAGCTTGAGTTATTATTTGTGAGCTAGGCGCGCTTACGAGGTGAGTTCTCTCACTATATTTAATATCAGTTGTTTTATATTACTGTAGCTCGTGTGTGGTAGCCTTAATTATTTGTGATGTGGGGCTGGATAGCGGGGTGCCTAGTCAGACCTTTGTTGACATGTATACGAGGGTGGCGTAAGGACTCGGGGGCTGACGTTTGTATACGCGGGTGGCGTAGGAACTCGGCGGGCCGAAGATTTTATACGCGGGTGGCGTAGAATCTCGGTGGGGCTAAGAGGTTATACGCGGGTGGCGTAGGGGTAAGAATGCATGTTTATGATTTGTTCATAGACCTGTATGCTTGTATATGTGCAACTATCTATTATAGGGGTAGTGTGGAATAATTGTGTTATCTATGGTGGTGGAATTCACTAAACTTCGTGCTTACCCTTTCCCAATAAATTATTGTTTCAGGTACGAGTGGCTCCAAGGCGTGACGAGTACACACCGGCGCGCGTGAGGGACTGATTACTTTTACGACTTTTAATTTTAGACATTATTCCGTTGTTTATTGTTTGGGAGAATATTAATTATGGATTTGCAAATGAAACGATTGAATTATTAAAGGAGTTTTATTAATGAAATGTTACTTTAAAAAATTTTAAATTCCTTGAAATTTTTGGGATGTTACAAGTTTTAACAACTTTTGAAAGGAAATTTAGCTTGAAAAAAAAATTATTTTAATGAGTCTACAAAATCGTAGCTCCGATACGACTTATGTAGTGACCACTTTTCAAAATGTCATTTTCTAATAATTTCAAGGGAAATTAAGTATCTTTAAGGAAAATAATTGAATAATCGCATCGAAATTGAAATGAAGTCGACCATTTCGCAAGTAAATGTAACATCTCCAAACCACTCAAGAATATTACAGCGCCGCATACCCTCTCCATGAGGATCTACCAGGCTAGATACCAAAACAAGGCATCACTATAATGCCAACATGGTTGAATAACAACTCCATAGACCGATTGGGTCTTTCATCAATAATATACAACTTAAACTTCATATACATCTCTATTTCAAAACTTATACCCGTACAAAGATCAAAATACAACAACACTCCCATAAGACGGAAAAAAACTACAGCGGAAAGAAAAATACAATTCGACCAACAAAATCCAAGTACTGGCACTTGTGTGATTAGTATCGTTTGTCTTTCATCATCCTTCGTGTCGATTCTGTGTTTTGCTCCTAAATAACATGCACGTACATGAGCACATAACAGGCACCCACCACCCAAATACTCGGGGGTTAGCAAACTAGAATTTTGCTAGTGCAAGTACATAATATACAAGCCATACGAGAGATATTCACACCAATCCAAACGAGTCATAGTCCACATATTACCAAAGAATGCATGTGAAGAGATAAATTCACCACTAGAAGGGGGGATTGAATAGTGGTAATGCGGAATATCGAACTTTCTCGCGAATAAAAGAAAATAGTGTGGAAAGTAAAAGACTCAAAGATTTATAGAGGTTCGGCAACTTGCCTACGTCCTCTCTCCAACTTCTTTTTCTATTGGCTCAAGAACAACCACACACTTGTCTCGTCTTCGATCGGTCCGAGTACAACAACTGTTACAACCGCTTGTCTTCTATTGGTCCAAGCACAACCACTCTCAAAATAAACTTTTGTATCTAATATTCTATCAGAACTAGATAATCCTCACTTTACGAATGTTGGAGTGTAATCCTAATAATGCCGGATCAAAGATCCTAATAACACCGGATTAGTGATTCTTAATTCGTTTCTCTAACGCTCTTGTATGAGTGATGCAACACTCACAACCAAAATAAAAAGAATACAAAGTATACTAAATATTACAATGTGTATCACTCTTTGTATCTTTTTCCTCACAACTTAGAATGCAATAATAGATAGAAATTTGAGCTCAAGAATGCTTTGAATGCTTGTATACTTGAATGATTCCTATGGGTATTTATAGTGTCAAGTCCTTCTTTATATACTGAGAAATTTTTTATTAGCGTGCGCTAATAATCCTTCTTAGCGTGCGCTAACGAGCTTTGACTTGACTGATTTGAACGGTCAATAAACTGTACCAACGGTCATAATACACGTCTAGCGTGTGCTAGTCGGTCTTCTGTAGCGTGCGTTATCGTTGGTCAACAGGTCTTCACTTTTGACTGTTGAATCTTGTCGGTTTGTCTCCCCAACATCTCTTTTCCAACGGATAAAATGTACGTAGCGTGCGCTAGTACATATACATTAGCGTGCGCTAATATTATTTAATGTTAGCCTTCCAGATTTTGCGGATCTCCTTTTTGACGTTTGCGTGCCAACGGATAAGTTGACGGTAGGAATTTGAACGCTAACATGAATAGAATATCATGTATACAATCCAATTAAAGCAATTAAAGTGATAGTGAAAATTTCCACCTGAATAAATGATGATGTCTGACTTGAATATGAAGATGCTCGACTCACAGTCCTAAGTCCGTAAATCCTCGATAAAGTCTACATATAATCATAATTTAATCATTATAAAATATTATGATATAATGACTGAAATTAAAATATATCTGCATAATTTCAGATTAATTATTAATATTAATTGAAAGTCAACATTTTAAGGTCTTGATCAAAATTAGGATTGAATTGAAGTTTTAAAGTTCGACCGCCAAATCAGTGTAATTGGTGTTCGATCGAGTTAAAATCGAGTTAAATAAAACTGTCTGGGGCTAAATATGGAGGAATCAAAAGCTAACTGGAGCCAAAATGAAATGTTATGGAAAGCCGAGGGCTCAAATGAATTTAACCTAATGACTAAAGGGTATATAAACCTCAACCTTATCCCTCAGCCGACCTACACCTCTTCTTCTCTCGCCCCTCTGCCCTCGCCTCCCTCCCTCTCTATCCATCCCTCTCGGCCGGAAACAAAACTTACAGGAACACAAACACACACAATCCAAAACCCACGCCAACACATAAAACTCACACACGCACACAGGATGTCTGCATCACACAATAAATAGCCATTGTCGGCGGTGACGATTTGGGGTTTCTGTTTAATTTCCGGCGGGCGTATGGCTTCGGCGGAGGTTCTCGTTCAGGTAAGGATTTTATATTCATGATTTTGGGTCGGTTCGAATGAAGTAAAATGTAACGGCGGTTGAAGCTCTACGCGAACGGCATTCTCCGGTGGATAGCGGCAAAAGCCCGTTTCATATGGCGTACACGTTCGACCGTGGTCGCATTGGGATGGGTCAGCCACTGACGAATCGAGAAGCTACGGCAATGGCGAATCGTATGTGACTAAAGTTTTGGGTTTTAGGTTGAATTCGGCATTCGAATCCGCGGATGATTCGAGGTTGATGATTCTGTTTCGAGAGACATGATGATTATTCTGTTCAGGTAAAAAAATTTAAGTTTTGATTTGAAATTTGGGTTAATTTGGTTCCCGAATTTGGGTTCGTCTGCTCGGGAAAATTGAAAAGTATTAAGTTTTGGTTTTTCTAGGTTTCTGGTGATGATTCGTTTTTCTGAGATGGGGTTGGAGGGATTTTGTTTGATTTACAGTGTTTTGGTTGCTGATTCATGTCGGGTGAACTCGGTTGAGGGTGTTAGAAGTTAATTTCTGGTTCGTGTTTTAGATTAAAAAAACATATGGAATAATAACTGACTACAATTTGCAGAATGAGGATAAAAATCGGATCTGGAATTCTTACCTTTGCTGGGAATATGGGAATTGAACAAGGATGATCGACCCCCTACAGTAGGAAGAGGTTGTATGTTCTATGTGCTGTACTGTCAAAATCGCTTTTTCCATTCTTCTTTTGAGTGTCGAGGGATGGGGTTTGATGAATATGATAGTGGGGAGGAGGTTTTTTTTTTACACACCCACACAATGGGGATCGTCCCCTGTCCTGAGTCCCCTCCGATCTAGAGGTAAGTTTGCCAGCATGACCAGATCGCCTCATCGTCCCCCGCTTGGGTTATAGGCCCGCGCTTACTAGGCCCGGTCAGGTTAATGGTTTCATCCCCGGATAGTGGAGAGGAGGTTGCTGGGAGATTAGTTGTGAAAAAGAATTTGCATAGATAGAAGAAAACAGCGTGGCGGCTTGATGGGAGAAAAGTAAAAGTGTATGGTGTATTTTTTTTGTACTGCAGATGTATTGTATTTATACTCCTAGGTTAATGTTAGGTAGCCCTATGAGTATATATGATAGTATAAATTTGCTAGGCTTTAGTATTTTGGGTCAAAAAAGTAGTCGGGCCAAATAACAATAACATTATAATTAAAGTCTATTGGGTCTTATATAATTATTAATGATATAGTGATATTAGTATTAAAACTATTAATATTAATATTGCCTTTAATAATAAATAATGCTACTATTATTATTAATAATAATACTATCAATAATAATAATATTAATATTAAACATCTCTTGAAATTTATTGATTCGACTCGGGCTTAGAATTTATTAGATGTCATGAATACATTTATGATCTCATTAATGAGTTTAAATGAATTGAAAATACATTATTAATATTATTAATAGTAAATGACTACTTGAAAATAACTGACAAAAATGACTCGGGTTAGAACTTGTGATACGTCGAAATAAATATTCATCATCCTCTAAATGAAATGAAATGAAATACATTATAATATTATTATGAATAATAATATTACATTATGAAATTGGCGGGTATTACATCATACTCCTCTTAGAAAAATTTTCGTCCTCGAAAATAAATGACATACCTCAATTGAAGAAATTCGGATAACGAGCTTGAAGTTCTTCTTCGCGTTCCCAAGTAGTCTCATCTTTACTGTGGTTACGCCATTGGATCTTGACAAACACCTTTATTTGTTCTCAACTGTCGGACTGATCGGTTGAGAATTAGTTTTGGTTGTTCTTCATAAGTAAGATCTTTGTTCATCTCCACGGCGGTACAGTTAATGATGTGGCTGGGATCGTGCACATACTTCCTCAACAATGATACGTGGAAAACGTTGTGCACAACCAAAAGTTCTGGGGGTAAAGCCAAGCGGTAGGCTAATTCTTCAATTCGTTCAAGAATTTCGAACGGTCTAATGTATCTCAGCCACAACTTGCTCCTTGGACCAAAACAAACAATTCCCTTGGTAGGAGATACCTTCAGGAATACTTTGTCGCCAACACAGAATTTGAGATCCTTCCTATGCTTGTCGGCGTAAGACTTCTGACAATCTTGTGCTATCTTGATCCTCTCACGAATCTTATCCACCACACCAACTGTCTGTTCGAACATCTCGGGACCCAAAATTCTTCTTTCACCTACTTCATCCCAATACAGTGGTGATCGACACTTCCTACCGTATAAGGCTTCATACGGTGCCATATCGATCGGCGACTGGTAACTATTCTTGTAAGCAAATTCTACCAAAGGCAACAGCCGTTCCCAATTATTTCTCAAGTCTAACACACATGCTCGCAACATATCCTCAAGGATTTGGATGGTCCTCTCGGACTGACCATCAGTCTGAGGGTGATAGGCCATGCTAAAATTCAACTGCATTCCCAAGACTTCTTGCAAACTCTCCCAAAAACGCGATGTGAAATGAGTATCCCTGTCGGATACTATAGAGACTGGCACTCCATGTAATTTAATAATCTCACGAACGTAAAGTTGAGCATAATGATCCATTCAAAAGTTCATCTTGACTAGGATGAAATGAGCTGACTTTGTGAGTCGGTCCACAACAACCCAAATAGCGTGGTTTCCTCTTTCCATTCGAGGCAAACCTACCACAAAGTCCATCGTAATGTGTTCCCATTTCCATTTTGGAATATGGAGTGATTTAAGTAGTCCAAAGGGGCGTTGGTGTTCTGCCTTCACTTGTTGACAAACTATATACCTTCTGACAAAGTCTGCCACATCTCTTTTCAAACATTCCCACCAAAATGTCCCCTTAAGGTCTTGGTACATCTTTGTACTCCCAGGGTGTGCTGTATATGTATTGAAACATTTTGTTCCATACATGTATTAATAATGTTTTGATGATTAAGTTGTGACACAAAACAAAACAACAAAAAGACAAAGAAAAGCATCGAAGGTAACGAAGTGCAAAAAGCTGGAATTATTCAAGCTTAGCGTACGTAATCAATCAAGCATAGCGTACGTAAAATGGCAAGATTAACGTACGTAAGAAATGTTGCTTAACGAACGTAATGTAGTTCAAACCAGATGAACGTTGGGAGAGTCAAAGTTAGAAAAGCGGCAACAGATATATGACGTCAGCAATGACGTATCCCTAACGTACATAATGAAGATTAGCTAACGTACATAACATAGGAGAAGGATGCTACTGGACTGAAGCTGGGACACGCTAACGTACGTAAAAGATGGAAGTTAACGTACGTAACTCTGTTAGTGTACCTAATACAGTGCTGGTAGCATACGTAATGGAGGCACAATTTGCTAACGGCTAGTAAGGCTTTGGAGCCTATAAATACTATTCCTATGGTATTGTTTCACCACAACAACTTCAAGCAAAACATTCATTGATCTGAGATTCATATACATTATATTTTTGTTGTAATATTGAGCTTACATTGTTAGTTTGAGTGTTTATACATTCAACATATACACGAGAGGTAAAGAAAAGATACGATTGGATTCGGTGTTATTAGGATCAATGATCCGGCATTGTTAGAATCGCAATTGCTATCTTAGTGAGGTTTATCTAATACCCATAGAAAGCTAGAGAGGTTGATTCCTTGTCATACGAAAAGGAAAACGGTTTAACTTGGACCGACACAAAGACAAGTACAAGTGGTTTATCACGGACCAATAGAAGACGTGATTGTAACGGTTATCCCTCGATCGATAGAACAGAGGTGCAGAGGTTTATATCTTCAACCTATAGAAAAAGATACCGAGAGAGGACGTAGGCTCGATTATAGCCGAACCTCTATAAATCCTTGTGTCATTTATTTTCTGCACTTTATATTTACGCTTCCGCACCAACGGTGCAAATTCCTATTTCGCTCCAACAATTGGTATCAGAGCGGTACCTCCAATACACAGCTTAACATCCGAGGAGACGATCCAAATGGCATTTCAATTTGTTCCAGTCGAAGGCCTTGCTTTTAACCGACCACCATTTTTTGATGGCGCAAATTTCATGACATGGAAGAAAAAGATGTAAATATTCATCCGAGCATATGACATCGAGCTTTGGAAAGTGATATGCCTTGGTCCCAAAATTCCTCTCAAATCCGACGGTATGCTTAAATCTTTCGAAGAATATGACGATGCGGATTGGAAAAACGACCATTATAATTGCAAAGCCACGTAATTATTATATTGTGCTCTAAATCTGGAAGAACACAATCGGATATCATCGTGTGATAGTGCCAAAGAAATTTGGAAAATGCTTGAGGTAACACACGAAGGTACGTCTCAAGTCAAGGAGATGAAGATAAACACGCTCCTTCATGATTATGAGTTATTCTAAATGAAGGACGACGAATCCATCACTATAATGCTCGACCGATTTTCGGTCATCACAAATGGATTATCATGTTTCGGGAAACCACTTTCGAGTAGTGAGAAAGTAAAGAAAATTCTCTGATCACTACCTCGAGAATGGGACGGTACGGTGACGGCCATAATGGAATCAAAAGATTTAAATACTCTTGATTTTAGTGCTCTCGTTGGTTCCCTTATCAACTACGAGATAGTTCTAAAATCTCGGAATGCCAAACCAAAATCGAAGGAGAGATCGATAGCCATGAAGGCTAAGATGTCTAGAAAGGAAGAAGTCCCGGTTGATGAAAGCGACGAAGAATCGGCATATTATGCTAAGAATATGTTGTGCGACGATTTATACGCCTCGATGGCGATCGGCAAGATGGTCAGAAGCCAGTCAAAGAAGACGGACGCTGGATAAGCACCTAGTGATCGGCGTCCAAGGCGATCGTCTCTAGGCATCTGGCGATCGCCGATGATGCTAGACCGTGGACGATCGTCCCATACTGCATGTGAACCCGACACCCATCAAAGTCTTCGAAGACCGAATCTCGGACGTGGACCCACGTGCAGATCCACAAAAGGCGCCGCAAGATAAGGCCTTTGACCCTAGCCTATCACCAGCCTTTCACCTACCGAAAAGCCCGCCGAAAGGTACAAGGTGGATCCTTCCCAGACAGCGACTCAGGACGCGTGCAGGCTTCCCATTGGCTCGCACAGCTGGCTGCCAGCAGAAGCCTCGGACTTTAAGGAAACAGCCCCACGTGATAGGACGATCGCCCGTATTATTCTAATATAGAATATGGCGGTCGCCCGCGATCGCCGGAGAGGACCCAGCAACCTTGTCTCCTATAAATAGCAGGCCTCCAACAGTGGCCTAAAAAGGATCGAGAATACAGCGAAAAACATATAGAGAGAGATACATTCTCATACACTGAACATCAAAAGCAAGAACTCACAGAGCTTCATATCTGGTTCTTCCGGCAATCTTTACGCTCTACAGCTAAGATAACTAGAATCATTACACTCATTGTAATAGTGTTTTAACATTAATATTTGTACTCCACAGTATACATATTAATAACATCTCGCGAGAGCATTCAAGCCCGGGATTAACAACCCCGGCAAATCTTGTGTTATTTATTTTCCCACGGAAGTGTTCTCGTATTTGTTTGTTACTCGATCGTTCCAGCAATATCATCTTCGAATAATATTTTGGGTAACAACAATTGGCGCTAGAAGGAGGGCCACCTATACCTTCACCTTTTATTCCCACCGTCTCGAAGAACACTCACTGTTCTCCGGGGCATATACTTGAAGAGACACTCACTGCTCTTCAAAGAAAACTTTCAGAAAAATGACGTCGGCAACAACCTCCAAAAGATCCACCCTGCGATCTGCCGGACATCTCATTCCGGCCCAGACCGAATCCCAGCCTATGGCGGAAGGTGACCGCGGCGACGCTAGACTCTCACTCTCGCCCCCGAGGGACGGTCCCAGCCTCTCACTCGATCAGTTCTAGACCGCGAAACAGATTGAGGAGGCTATAGCCATCCTCAGGGAGCGACGGAGGGCATGCGACTCACCCATCGTTACTCCGTCAGCCATTCGCCGAGCAGGCAAACGGAAGCTTAAGGGGATATATGTTGAGAAATCGACAGAAAGCCCCGAGCCGCAGGGAAAGGCTCTCGTAAGGCGAAACGACTCCGTCTTCAGCCGAGGGAGTGATCCCTCGTGGCGACCCGGCCATTCAGGCCCCAGCCGGGAGGCATCGGAGTCCGAATCCATCACCAGGAGTTCGGCATATCCGACTCCCAGAAGACAAGCCGGCCAATGGGCCCCCGCTCGCCCAAGAACTGAGCCCGGTGGTGGAGAACTCATCATCTCCCCAGGGGCCAGGGGATCAGTACACGATCGCCTTGGCTCACGCTCCGGGAGCCAATCAGCGAGCAGTCAGGCAACGGCGATGGCCGCCATGCAGCGTCAGCTCGATGAAATGAAGGCGCTCCTAGAAACTGGGGCAGACGCCAGGAGATCGATCGCGGGACCAAGTGAGCCACTCGCGGTCCAGATCGAGCTCGCCCCAGTTCAACCAACGATCGCTCCCCCTCAAACACCTCTATATGAGGGGAGATCGGATCCAGAGACCCATTTGAGCAAATTTCGGATTTACATGACCGGATGCGGAGCATCGGACGCGACGAAATGTCGGATGTTCCCACTGACATTGGGCGACCTTGCCCACAGGTGGTAAATCTCATTACCACCTCGCTCGATCAATTGCTCTGAGAGACTGGCGAACGACTTCACGTCGCATTTCGCTGCCAAAGTCGCTCGGCCAGAAGGCCCCCACCGCATGATGAAGATCAGGCAGGAGAAGGACGAGCCCGACGAAGACTACATCGACTGGGTGGACAAAGTAGTCCTCACCGGCGAGCCCATTAGCGACGAGCTCGCTCTCTACTCGGCCCTAGGGGGATTCCATGGCCATTCGCCCATGTTCAGGCATCTTACGAAGGACATCCCCCCGACCTACCCGATCTTCCGCGTCAGGGCCGCCGATTTCCTGGCCAGACAGAGGATGCTCACCCTCCGATTAGGCGAGGGATCTGCCGGAGAAGGGAAGGCACCATCCCACATCCAGAAGAAGGCGGTCGCCAAGCCCAGAAAAGCGGTCGCAAAGCCGCCTGGTCAATTCAAAGCCTTCGAGGATGTGGAAGTTCACCTCCTCCGCAACCTAAATCTGTCTCCGGCCCACATCTTTAACGCCATCAAGGGGCGCGAATGGCTCAACAAACCAAAGCCGATAAGGGACAACGTTCATCTAGACCGCAGCAAATTTTGTGCCTATCACAAAAGTCCCGGCCACAACACCAGCCAATGCCGCGACCTCCTCAGACAACTCTGGAGATTGTTTGAGGAAGGCAAATTGGATAACTTGGTCACCAGGCCAGAGCCCCGATCAGAGAGGGCCGGAGGGCGCGAGCACCGACAAAGCGATGGGATCCCTCCCAATCCGGTCGCGAGGATCGAGTAGAACGAGCCAGAGTACTCTGATGAATCGATCCCTCCGATCAACCCTGGCAGCCGGATCAATATGCTTCAAGTGGGAAGTGGAAACCTCAGTGGCCTTTCCCCAGTTTCCACTTTATCGAACAGAAAGCGGAAAGCCGAGCTGAGGGCGTTCGCCGGGGTCCATGTCGTGGTCCCACCGGAGCCGACCATCTCCAAAGACGCGCTCATCACCTTCTCCAACAAGGATAGGGAGTAGGGGTGTTAATCGAAATCCGAAAACCGACCAACCAATCCGAACCAATCCGCACCGAACCGAAAATTCCCGACCGAAAGCAACCCCGAACTTGAAACTTACAAACCGAAATCAAAACCGAATTAATTCGGGTTTAGATAACTTAAAACCGAACCGAAACGAATTACTCCGAATTGGACCGAACTAACCCGAAGTATTTATATTATATAAACTTTTATTTATATGACTAAAATTGTTAAACTTATAAAATAATATATCTACACATATATTATAGTTTTGATAAAAACAATGATTAAATATATCAATTAAAGAGCTATCTATTATTTTAGAACAAGTTTTATTAATATAATTAATTTTTTTGATACTTTAGTAAATAAATATATATAAATTAAATATGTTTGGGTCAAAACCGAATTTGACCGAACTAATCCGAAACCGAAACATTTGGGGAGGGTTTGGGTTTTGAGTTTTGAAAACCAAAACCGACCGAAACCGAAACCGAATTTTAATGTTTGGGGAGGATTTGGGTTTTGAAAATTTTACCCCGACCGAAACCGAAAACACCCCTAATAGGGAGGGGGTGCAGTGCCCCAAAGAGGATGCGTTGGTGATCTCTGCATGTATCCTTGGGAAGATGGTCGATCGCGTGCTGGTTGACAATGGGAGCTTTTGCAATATCATATTCAAATCTGCTCTTGACTAGCTCGGCAACCTAACCAAGTTCATCAAGCCATTCGACACCGTGCTCCAAGGATTCGGCGACAGCACAATCTAAGCCTACGGAAGGATCAAGCTCTCTGTCGATCTAACATGTTACTACGATCCCAAGGTTAGGATTACTAGGAACCTAAACATTGTAATCATAGATAAGCCCAGCATCTATAATGGGTTCCTAGGTCGTCCATTTCTAGAAACCTTCGAGGCGGTCGCCTCTTCTTTCTTTTACTGTATCAAATTCCCCACGGCCGATGGGATGGTCGGTACTGTAAAAGGAGACCAATTAATGGCTAAGAAGTGTTTGAATTACTCCTGTGTCGTAACTTCTTTCAATACTTCCCATGCTGTGTGTAACATTGAAACGATCGACAATCAACCCATGGAGATCGACGAGCCAAGCATATCGTACCAGCCCGACTCAGAGGACGGCATCTCACAACGATTGACGGACGACATCGAGCCAAGGATCGGTTTCGAGCCAAGCCTCGACATCGATCCCAGGATCGAGTCCGGAAATCGTTCCAAACGAGAGGCGACCGTCCCCATCGAAGAGTTGGAAAATATAACGATAGATCCGGCTCGCCCGGAGCGGGAAGTGCACATCGGCACAAGCGTCGACCTCAAATTAAAGGAGGATCTGATCAATTTACTACGTAAGAACATCGGAGTCTTTGCCTGGTCGCATCATGATATGGTTGGCATAAGTCCAGAACACGCCTGCCACTATCTAAAGATCGACCCGACAAGGAAGCCTGTTCACCAGAAACGTAAGAAATTCGGTCCTGAGAAATACGCAGCGCTCGACATAGAAGTCAAAAAGCTACTCGATAACAAACTAATCGGGGTAGCTACAGATGAGCCACAGTGGGTCGCCAACGCGGTGCTCGTCAAAAAGCCGAAGCCTCACGGAGGTTATGCATCGACTTCACTGACCTCAACGCGGCATGCCCAAAAGACCACTTTCCGATGCCTCATATTGATCACTTGGTCGATAGTACAGCAGGTTGCGAAATGATGTCGTTCATGGATGCCTTCGCCGGATACCATCAAATCCCAATGGCAGAGAAAGACATAAAGCACACATCTTTCCACACGGAAAAAGACATATACTTTTGGGTCCGAATGTCGTTCGGCTTGAAGAACGCAGGGGCAACCTACCAGCGACTAGTCAACGGGATGTTCGCCAATCAGATCGGCAAGACCATGGAGGTCTACATTGACGACATCGTGGTCAAAAGCCTGAAGAAGGAAGACCACCTCAATGACCTTGCCGAGATGTTCGCCATCCTCGAGAAGTTCAACATGAAGCTGAACCCCAAGAAATGCAACTTTGGGGTGAGCTCCGGAAAATTCCTGGGGCACATCGTGAGTCAAAGGGGGATCGAGGCGAACCCCACCAAGATACAGGCGATCCTGGACATGCAGGAGCCACGGAATGTCAAGCAGGTGCAACGCCTCACAGGTTATCTGGCTGCCCTCAACCGTTTCATATCTCGGCTCGGGGATAAAAGCAAGTCTTTCTTCGCGACCATAAAGAATAAGAAGTTCGCATGGACGAAGGAGAGTCAGATAGCGTTCGCCAAAATCAAGGAGTATCTGTCTAACCCCCAGATCTTGGCAAAGCCGATCCCTGGCGAGAAACTATTCCTTTACCTGGCGGCCTCAGAGGTCGCACTGAGTGCCGTTTTGGTGCGAGCGGAGGGACAAGCGCTCCACGACGCGGAAACGCGATACACGCCTCTGGAGAAGATCGCCTACGCTCTATTTATGAGTGTTCGCAAGCTAAGAGCCTACTTCTTCGAACATCAAGTGGAGGTTCTGACAACTCTCCCTCTAACGCAAGTTCTACACCGACCAGACACCAACGGGCGACTCCTCAAGTGGTCACTGGAGATCGCCCAGTACGGTATCACATACGCTCCTCGCACGGCGATCAAAGGCCAGGCTCTGGCAGACTTCGTGGTGGAATTAACATTCCCTCACAGTCCGACCCAGATCGGCCGCCCTACCTGGAAGCTGTACGTGGATGGCTCGGCGACCAACTCGCGAGCAGGGGCAGGGATTGTCCTCATCAGCCCCGACGGACAAAGTTTCACAAATTCCGTGTGTTTCGGGTTTCGTGCGACCAACAATGAAGCCGAGTATGAAGCCTTGGTAGGCGGGCTCGATCTAGCCCTCGCCCTTGATGTTCGTCGCCTCCATATCTTCATGGACTCCCTCTTGGTCGTGAACCAAGTCAAGGGAGAATATGAGGCGCGCGGCGAACAGATGGTCAAATACCAAGAATTGGTCGCCGAAATATGCACGAAATTTGAGGAAGTGCTAATCGAACAAGTATCGAGAGAGCACAATTCCCAGGCCGACGCCCTATCCAAGCTAGCATCATCAGATAGGGCGACCGATTTCTCCAACATCCAAATCACAAAATCAGCAAAGTCGGCGATCGACAGAAACCTGGTAACCGCAGTTACCATCGCCGAAGAGAACTGGATGACTCTGTTCATTAAATACTTAAAGGACGGAACGGTCCCCGACGACCGTATTAAAGCTCGTCAGCTTAAGCTCCGTGCGACCAGATACACCCTATTGGACGACCGGCTTTACAAGCGAGCTTTCAGCCTCCCTCTCCTTAAGTGTATCATGCCGGAGGAAGTTCGGCTCATTTTAGCCGAGATCCATGATGGGATCTGTGGAAACCATGCTGGCGGGCGAGCTCTCATCCACAAAATGACCAGGCAAGGGTTTTTCTGGCCTACACTACAAAAAGATGTGATCGCCTATGCCAGATCGTATCACAGATGTCAAGTGATGGGCCCAAACATCAAGCTCTCCCCCGAGCATCTCACCTCAATGTACAGCCCATGGCCGTTCGCCCAATGGGGCATCGACCTCATAGGTCCCTTGCCGACGGCGCCTGGGGGTTGCAAGTTTGCCATCGTAGGGGTCGATTATTTCACAAAATGGGCTGAGGCCGAGCCACTCAACAAGATCGGCCAAGAACAAGTAATCAAGTTCATGTGGAAGAACATCATATGCCGATTCGGTCTGCCCCAGGCTATCATCTCCGACAACGGAAAGCAGTTCGACGGTTTGGAAGTCATGCAATTCTGCAAGAAGTGGGGAATCAAAAAGTTGTTCTCGTCCCCTTACCACCCTCAGACGAACGGGAAGGTAGAGGCTGTAAACAAGATCCTCAAACATACAATCAAAGCACGACTCGAATCCAAACAAGGACGATGGGCGAGCGAGCTTCCAGATGTTTTATGGTCATATCGAACGACGACCCGAAACTCGACCGGCGAGACCCCATTCGCCCTCGCCTTTGGAACAGAAGCTGTGATCCCTTCGGAGATCGCCGTCCTCAGCCACCGAACCGAACAAGAGATGACGACGGACAATGATGTGGCCCGACGAATCGATTTGGACATGCTCGAAGGACGGCGACTGACCTCGGAAATGAAGAACATAATCCACAAAAGGAGATCCGAGAAGTTCTTCAATTCGAAGGTCAAGGAAAGACGGTTCCAAGTGGGCGACCTAGTCCTCAAAAAGGTCCAGACCCACACTGGAGTCTTTGGCCCAAATTGGGAAGGCCCCTTCAGGGTATCTAAATGGCTAAGTAGGGGAGCCTACGAACTTGAACATCCTGACGGCACTCCGGACCAATATCCCCGGAACGCCATACATTTAAAGAAATACTACCAGTGAAAACTTTGTATTCAATATCAGTTACCCAACGTACAAAGAGTATAATGAGATTTCCATGTCCCATCTATATGATTCGCCTCGATGAAAACGAGCAACTAAAAAGGGGATGACTCGCTCGCCTTACAAGAGGTCATCGTCTAAACTTGACAGACCTATGCAAGCGATCGCCCCCCCCCCCCCCCAAGCACAACGTATACCGACGAGGGTCGTCATCTAACATGGCGATCCGAGGTAGAAAAGTGTCAACAAGCCACGGAGGTGAAGTCGAATAAACCGACGCAAGGACTCCTCCAGACCAAGACCGCTCGCCTTTCGTTTAAACACAAGGCGGGCGCAGCCTAATGGAGGACCCTAACAAAAAAGTGAGTCGCGGGACAATCCCTCGCACATAAAGACACGGTTACGGAGATCGGTCCATCGAACTCAGCGACCGTGCACACAGTCGTCCTCCCTCGAAGGATCGGCAAAACTGAAGATAGCTCACCAAGACATACTATTTTCGCTCCCTTACTTACATTAAGTAAACAAAAACAAGGGGCAAGGAAGTGGAGCTATTCCTAAATGCCATCAGAAGGAAGGGACCATACACGATCGGCTTCGTTCAAAAACACACACGACGATCAGCTCTATTCAAGAAATTTACAAGTAAGAATTTTCGAGTACACCAATACATTCGGATCCATTCAACATTCAAACAGTCAATCGGGCGAACAAAACATCAGGTGCAATTATGCAAACACTTGTATAAAGTCACATGCAAACATTCAGAGACGATCGTACTCACAAAGAATCGGATACAAAAAAGGAGTATTTTATTCCATCCGAAAATATTGGTACATTCAAACCCGAAGACAAAAAATCACTCAGGCTCCCCCCGGCTAGCCTTCGCCCCCAGCGGGCGGATCGGTGCACGCTCCCTCATCGACTTCAGGATAAATCAACTTATCCGGAAAAGGATACCAACTCAAGTCGATCCCCAAGTCGGTGAGGTCGAGGATCGGCAGGGAAAATTCCGGATGCAAAGGATGCTCGAGTGCGTAGGCCTTGAAGGACTCCATCACAGGACCGACCTCGATCCCTACCTTCTTAGCGGCTCGGACAGCGTCGACATAGGCCATATAGTAGGCAAACTCGTCGACGTATGCCACGTTAAGGTAGGGATCGGTCTCGATCGCCTTTATCTACCCCTACAAATCTGCGGTCGTCTTCTCAGCATCCGCAAGCTCGACCACCTTGGAGGCCAAATCTCCCTTCGCCTTCTCCAGCTCTCCCTTCGCCTTCTCCAGCTCGCCGTTGAGACGATCCACTGTCGCCTTCAGCCCGGTCGCCTCCTCCTGTGAGGCCGCATGCATCCGGCGAGCTTTCGCCATCTGGTCGCGGGACCGATCGGCCACTTCCTTGGACCGGCTGAGCTCCTGCTTCATCCGATCAAGGTCCTGCTTGGCTCGTTTGGCCGCCTCTAAGTGCTCCTTCTCCATGGCCGCTATCCGATTGGCGAAGTTGGCGTTCTGGCTCCGAGCGGCCTCAAGATCTTGATGGAGGCGAGCATTAGAGGGTCGCCCCTCGTAATCCTTGGCGGTTTGGACGGCCATTGTCGCCGCCTGGAGAGTCAGGGTGATGGTCGCCTGCATGGCATATCCAGACCGCCGACGAGCAATCGCGTCGAGATCGGTCGTCCAAGCCTTAGGCAGAGAGGTGATGGCCCGGGAGACATAAGAAGGGACTTCGAGGGACTGGCGAGGAGACTTGCTCGCCAAGAAGTCCAGCACCATCGGCGAAATATCCGGATCGTCAAGACGGATCCTGCAACGCAAATAAATAGGGACAAAGGAGTCAGCATATGCCTTGCACAAATAAGCCCAACTCAGAAAAGGCCAAACCGGTCTTACCTGTTGATCAACTCGGGGTCGCGGCCAAAATAGGGTTTGCCCCGAGGAGTTTCAGCTTCGGCGATCGCCGCCGTTTTCAGGAAACCGGTCGAGGACCTGGAGCCGGATCCCTCCACCATCGGAACAGCGGATATAGGAGCCGCGGCAACCGGCGGCTCCAAAATAGACACGTCCGCCTCAGCAGTCGGCAGGGACTCCTCCGGCCCCCGCCTCTTGCGGTTGCGTTGGAGTTGCTCTCCCTCCTGAACTTCCGGCTCGACGACCGGCACAGAAGCAGGCCTCACCGTAGGGACGGGACGAGACGTCGCCGCAGGGGCACGACCCGTCTTCTTTCCCTGGTGAAGGCGACCCAACAGACCGGGATTCGACATTGCGATCTCTTGCGGTGGCTCGGCGTAGCGAGGAAAATGAATCTATGTCAAAGAAGAAATTCAGACAAGTTAGACGTCTCCTTCAATCAGACGATCGTCGTGCAGGAAAGAGGAAATAAAAACCCATACCCGGGGCCTTCAAGTGGCGAGGGTAGCGAAACAATCGAGCTCCCAACCGATGAAGTTCGTGGCCGAGTGAGCGAACGTCGATGTAGGAGTCCGGCAAGGCACGAATTCGCTCCCAGACGATCAATAAATCAAAAGGGAGATCACCGATCGATGGAACAAGGGATCCTGCAAAAAGAAAACCAAATTAGATCAGTTCATGGTGTATCTAAATAAAGGGAGAGTTGAAACCCTTACTCGGATTCCTCTCCCGAAAATTGGTGGGGATATCCAACTCTTCCTCCAGCTTTTCGCTCGATGCCGACCTCCATGCTCCGCCGACCCAGCACCACTTTACCAAATCGCCCCGAACCTTGTTCGGCACCCCAAGGACCACCCTACCCAGGCGACCCTGGATATGGTAGCCTCCGATCGATCCCTTCTGCGCGGTCAGCTTGAAAAGATAGTTCATTTCCAGTGCAGAAGGCAGACGAAACAGCTGATGACCGCCGAACAACGTCAAGGTGTTGATAATCTGCAGCCAGGCGTTCGACGTCAACTGGAGTGGCGCCACATTCCAGGCGATCATCAAATACGACACGGCGAACAGCAAGGGAAACCGCAATCCGGCTGCCAGGATCATTTCATTGACAGCGACCATACCCTAGGGAGGCTGGTCGGCACGTTCGTTCTCCGAGGGCACGTGCAATGAAACATCAGAAGGAATGTGGAATTTCTCCCTCCAACGAAGCAAATCTTTCCTGGTCGTCGAACTCCGGATCTGTCCAAGGGTCCATAAGGAATGGTCCGTGGCCCGGAATGACGTCCGCTTCACGTGCTCATAGGGGTGGGCGGCAGAATACGCTTCGAAATCAAATTCAGGACATGGTCCGGCGATCCCCTCCATAAGCTTAGAAAAATCTAAATAGGTGGGGCCGAATACGCTATTCTGTTCCCAAGACAGCCGTACCATTTCATCTTCATCCACCGGCGAGCCCCCCTGCTCCGCCGCCTCCGCTGATCTCGCCACTTCGGCCTCATTTAAGAGCTCCTCAATTTCCACAGGTGCAATCCCCGCACGAATGGCCTCGACGGCCGTTTCTGTATGGAGACCCACGGGAATTTCCTCCCGGTCAGGCAAAGCCACGGCGGCGGAGGAGCTACCGGCCTCGAATGCTTTAGGTCCTCCAGACATGTTCGTAAAAGTAAAGGGGGAGAGAAGATTTGTGTTCTTACCTAAAAAGAAGGACGGTCGGCACAAGGATCTTCAAAAAAATTCTGTAGAGTCTCGACTAAAAAGCAAGGGTGCGTGAAGAGTGGAAATGAAGTAACTCTAGCCCCTTTTATAGGCGGGAGCAGGGGTCTCTGTGCAAATAGGCGAAATCCCGAGGGCTGGAGTGCAACCGTTGGGGGGGGATACATTAAATGCAGCCCTCGAAACCCGCGTACGCGTCTTTTCGAGGGCACGCCAGGCGACAAGTCTGACAAAACCGTCGGACTCCCCCAATGATAGCGCGACGCGTGTCCCTGCAACGTTTCAAGAGCCCGCCTCCATTTCCCGCTATTTCCAGCGCATAAGGAGATCGTCCGGATTTGAAATCAGATCGTCCAGGCGACGATTTTCCTTATCATAAGCAGACTAGCCAAATAAATGCAAGCAGCGATCGCCAACAGTGCCACCTCACCCCATGTTTTCAACATCGGAGCGAGCTGGGGGGCAATTGTTGTGCGGCGATTTATACGCCTCGATGGCGATCGGCACGATGGTCAGAAGCCAGTCAAAGAAGACGGACGCTGGATAAGCACCTAGTGATCGGTGTCCAAGGCGATCGTCTCTAGGCATCTGGCGATCGCCGATGATGCCAGACCGTGGACGATCGTCCCATACTGCATGTGAACCCGACACCGGTCAAAGTCTTCGAAGACTGAATCTCGTACGTGGACCCACGTGCAGATCCACAAAAGGCGCCGCAAGATAAGGCCTTTGACCCTAGCCTGTCACTAGCCTTTCACCTACCGACAAGCCCGCCGAAAGGTACAAGGTGGGTCCTCCCCAGACAGCGACTCAGGACGCGTGCAGGCTTCCCATTGGCTCGCACAGCTGGCTGCCAGCAGCAGCCTCGGACTTTAAGGAAACAGCCCCACGTGATAGGACGATCGCCCATATTATTCTAATATAGAATACGGCGGTCGCCCGCGATCGCCGGAGAGGACCCAGCAACCTTGTCTCCTATAAATAGCAGGCCTCTAACAGTGGCCTAAAAAGGATCGAGAATACAGCGAAAAACATACAGAGAGAGATACATTCTCATACACTGAACATCAAAAGCAAGAACTCACAGAGCTTCATATCTGGTTCTTCCGGCAATCTTTACGCTCTACAGCTAAGATAACTAGAATCATTATACTCATTGTAATAGTGTTCTAACATTAATATTTGTACTCCACAGTATACATATTAATAACATCTCGCGAGAGCATTCAAGCTCGGGATTAACAACCCCGACAAATCTTGTGTTATTTATTTTTCCACGAAAGTGTTCTCGTATTTGTTTGTTACTCGATCGTTCCAGCAATATCATCTCCGGATAATATTTTGGGTAACAACAGAATATTAATAAGTTTCAAACCTTACTAAACCGGAGAAAGAAAGACATCTCGGGCGAATCTAAGAAATTCGACAACAATTGTCGATTATGTGGTAAACCATGCTACTTTGCTAAAAATTGCCGAGCTAAACCAAAGAATGAGGTTCTCGTTGCAACATGGAGCAATGACGACGAAGATGATGATTTTATCAATCAAAATAATCTCGCTCTCATGGCCCGAAGTTCATTCGACGATATCGAAGTCGAAAGCCAAGTAAGTAATTCTCACGATGAATTATTTGAAGCATTTGAATTATTACATACGGATTTTCAAAATGCTTTATCCGAGATTAAATCCCTTAAATCCAAAAATAAATCATTAGAAAATGAGATTTCCAAAATTCTTGCAACAACAACATCTAAGCCTTAGTCCCAAAATGATTTGGGGTCGGCTAACATGAATCAAGCTTAGAAACCGTCAATGATCATTACATAAATAACATAAAAGGAGAAAAAGAGGGAAAAAAGTAGAGAAAAAAGCAAATAAAAAAGAGAATGAATGTTAAAAAAAATGAAAAATGAAAAATGAAAAATCCTGAAAAATAAATTAAAAGATAACAAAGAATTAAAAAAAATCATATTCCATCCACCATCCGTATTCTTTCCCGCCACATTTGCCTCTCCATCGCCATACTTTCTCTAATTCCAAGAAACTGCATATCATTTTCAATCATCTTTATCCAAGTTTTCTTGGGTCTTCCTCTACCTTTCACAACATTACTTGTTCTCCAACTTTCTAGCCTCCTCATTGGGGCATCAACAGGTCTTCTTCTCACATGACCAAACCATCATAATCGATTCTCCATCATCTTGTCTTCTAAATTCTTGAAAACGGGAAATTTATCGAGACCGATCATTCACAATGCACTGAAAACGAAAATATTTTAAAGGATGATCTTATTAAAATTCAAACCGAGCTCAAAAATTTGACGAATAAATTTTCTCTCGAAAACTAGAAATTTGAAAATATGCTCTCGGTTCAAAAATATACTTTAAATAAACAAGGGTTGGGATTCACTGTTTAGTATATTTTGAGTAATATTTTTATTAGTATTTTATATATATAATTGTGTGTTGTGTGATAATTTATTCGTTTTACCATATATTTATATTATTTCATTTTGTTAGAATTTTCTATAATTTTATGTCATTTTTGGATAATTAACTGGAATTAAAATATATCTGCAGGTTAACCAATCGGTACAAGACATATCAATTGGTTCAAGGGCGATATTTTTACAAAATTCAAATATAGTCACGACTGGTCTCACTTTATTCGTCTCATCGAGATGATCGTTTTAAAAAAAAAATCATCCGAATCCGAGTTCGTATGAAGAAGTTATGACCGTTCGAAGGACAATTAAATAGACGGACCATATTGTGCCACGTGTCAACACCTGACTGGACCGGAATTTCAACTCTGTTCTGATGTCATTCATGACATCAGCACCTCATAACAGTCGTGTATGATTAGGGGGTGGGATTTTAAAATATTAAAAATTATTATTTTATTAATTTTGTAGTAGTATAAATAGGGGATGAATGTGTAGTGTTTGGGAGGAGAAAAAATAGAGAGATATTATTGTAAGGGAGAGAAATAAAAATATTGTGTAATAAAATTATTTTTGTGTAATAATATTATGGAATATTTATTTATTTGTGTTGTTATTATGAGTGAGTAATTTTCTTTTACTGGGGTTATGATGAAACTATGTCTATATTATTATTAATATTTATATAATAATTCCAAATAAATATTTTTAACGATTATGATTTTCGCTTCAATAGGGGAATATTATTTCATCAATTATATCACGTATTTTTTATAGTTATAAATTCCCCATTGCTTTGTGATTATTGATATTAGTTAATTTCTTTGATTATTTGTTTTCCATTAAATTGGATACATATAATGCTTAGAAATTATATTTTTTAAGCGAAGGAAAATCTATATTTGAATTATAATTTTGTACTTATTGTCAAATCTATAGGGAAATAGTGAGATTAATTTCAGAATCTATTCCCTGAATTTCTTGGAATTAGAATATAAATTATATAATAAATAGACATTGGTGGATTCTAAACCCTAGTAAATTATTTAAAATCAATTTACCTAAAATCTACTTAAAATTACTGTTATTTATTGCAATTATTATAACCAATAAAAAAATCAAATTATTTGGGACTACGTTAGAATTTAATATAATTTGGTTCAAAACGATAAGACTATATTTACTTCACTATCATAGTCCTCCTTGTGGAATCAACCTTGCACCGCATATCTACATCGAACAAATCGTGCGCTTGCGAGTATTAGACTAAAGAATCAACAAACAACAAGTTTTTGGCGCCGTTGTCGGGGAGGCGCAAACGAAGTATACGAAGACTGTCGTTACCAAGTTAGTTAAATTCTTCTACTAGTTATTTATTTACTTGTCTTTTTTTATTATTACAATTATTATCTGTCTTTATTCGTTTTAGATTGTATTAGTATAAATAATAGTTAGTAGTAGAATTTATTTCTTTTTTTTATGTTCATAAAAAATTCTAAAAAATAATAAAAACTTATAATAATAAATATAAAATATAAATAATAATAATAAAAGCTACTGTTCATTTTCGTGATAATAATAATAAAATAATAAAAAAATAAAAAAGTCCAAAAATATATAGAAATATAAAAAAATCTGAAAAAATTTATAAAAATCAGAACTTATTTATTTTTATTTAAAAAAAAATCTGGAAAATACAAAAAAGTTTCAGACTTTAAGGTAATATTTTTGTAATTTTGGAATATTAATATTAAAAAATCAAAAAATTTAATTTAAATTCGAAAAAATAAAAAATAATAAAAATATATTAAAAAATAATCTGAAATATTATTTTCCATAATAAATAAAAATCTTAATTATTTTATTTTATTTTTAAAACTAAAACCTGCTAGTTTTATTAAAAATTTACTTTTCATAAAAATCTAAAAAAAAAATCAGATTAAGAATTAATAATTTAAATAATTTGCAATATATATAATAAAAAAATTCTGAACTTTAATTTTTTTTAATAAAAACAGAATTTTTTTTTAAAAGAAATAAATTACAATACTTTAATAAAAAAGGGAAAATACTAAAAAAAAATTAAAAACCTGAAAATTTAAAAAAAAAAAAAACAGAAACGAAAATTTGTAAAAAAAAAAAACTATTTTTATTGTTTGCATAAATAAAATAAAGTTTGTAATTTTTATTTTTTTTCCTAAAAAAAATCTGAATTTTTTTTTTGTGAAAAAAAAATAATATATCTGGATATATATATATATATATATATATATTAGCTCAATATTATTAGTCTAAAAATATAATAAAATTATAATAAATATAAAAATATAAAATATAAAAAAAATATAAAATATAAAAAAAATCAGAATTTTTTTTAATTTTTATATCTTGTCTCTAGTTTTAATAGAATCTTCTAGTGGTAAATTTAGATTGTGTTTTTAGTTGTTATTTTCTATTTACAGTATTCTTAGACATTTAGTTTAGTTGCAATATTTCTCGTCGTACAATTTAGTTTATCAATATATATTGCTTCCGTAGATCAATTAGCAAATTTATTCCTTTGCAATTTATTACATCCTATAATTTTAGTAATAATTATAATAATTATCATTGTTATTATTAATAATAATAAAAATATAAAAAACTCAAAAAAATAATTAAACAATAAAATCCTTTAAAAGATTCAACAAGGGATTGATATTTTTCACTCACTACTTTGTTCGATTTGAATAGAGAAAAGCTAAATATCAATCTTGTACAAATTGATTTTGAAAATCGATTGAATTTTGGCAAAAAGGCCTCTGTTGTACATGTCGAAGAAAGTTGGATTTTAAGTGCGACCGTTGTGACGCCTCCAACGATCTGGAAGTTCGATCGACTATCATAATTTGGTTTGTATGCAAAGTTAAAAAAAAATTGAAATACTGGTGAATGCAAGTTTGGCAACGGAATAATAAAGGTCGATTAACTAGAAGAAGATTGTCCTTAACTAAAACTGAAGTTCAACAAACAAAACCGATACCAAAAATGGACGAAATCGAAAATCGAAATAATCAAGTTGCAAAAGAGAAAACTTTAATAGAATATTTTTCTCCAGTGAGTGCTAATTCTCCTTCTTGCATAGTGTTGCCTACAACTAATGCAACTCATTTCGAACTTAAACCATCAATAATTCAACTTCTTCCATCTTTTCACGGTTTGGAAAGAGAAGATCCGTATATGCATGTCAAGGAATTTCTCGACATTTGTTCTACTTTCCTATTCCAAAATTTCTCTGATGAATCTGTCAAATTTAGATTATTTCCATTTTCACTCAAAGATAAAGCAAAATTCTGGCTAAATTCTCTTCAAGCAAGAACAATTACGAGTTGGGACCAATTAGTGAATAAATTTCTCGCAAAATTTTTTCCAATGTCCAAAACTGATAGTCTTAGAAGAGAAATATCAGAATTTTTCCAAAAAGAAAATGAAGAATTTTACGAGTGTTGGGAAAGATTTAATGATTTAATCCTTAAGTGTCCCCATCATGGTTTCGAAATATGGCATTTGGTAAAATATTTTTATGATGGTTTAACTCCAAACAATCGCCAATTAATCCAATCAATGCATAGTGGAAAATTTCTTCACCTTATTGGAGACGAAGCTTGGAATGCACTAGAAAATATGTCAATTAATTTACAACAATGGAATTCACTAGACTCTAGAGCCAAATCGATGCATACAACCCCCAAAAAAAGGTGGAATTTACGAGGTTAAACAAGATGTTGAAATAAAATCTACTATAGATGATTTAGTACGAAAAGTGGATGCGTTAGTCTTGAAGCAATCCATCCCCTCGTCAAACTCAAAAAATGAATTTTGCATTTCATGTGCGGAATCATTTCATTCGTATCAATCTTGTCCCTCTGGTCCACAAAATCATGAAATTTTTAATGAAGAAGTCAATGTGTTACATTCATATGGAAAATCTTCGGACAGTCCATTTGCTCCAACTTATAATCCAAATTGGAGGAATCATCCAAATTTTTCATGGAAGCAAAATATGCCTCCAATGAATCAAGGAGGACATCAAATGAATATGCCAAATCAACAAAATGTCCGTCCTAATCAATATCCTCCAAATACTTATCAGTATCCTTCTGCAGTGCCAAAGAAACCATCTTTGGAAGATACGTTGCAACAATTCATGCAATCTACTCAACAAATGTTCCAATCAACTCAGCAAGCTGTACAATCAAACTCACAGGCTATTTCTAAGCTTGAAACACAAATTGGTCAACTTGCAACAATTTTAGCTGAAAGAGAAAAGGGAAAATTTCCGAGTCAGTCAATCCCTAATCCTAAAGGACAATATGAAGTAAACTCTTCTAACGCAGAAGTTCAGTCCATAACTACACTTAGAAGCGGAAAAGAAATACAAAAGCCTGACTATGATCCGGAAGAAAAATCAAATGAACCACAAGTTTCAAAATCAAAAGATTCTAAGGAAAAAGAAAAGCCTTACGTTCCAAAAGCTCCATTTCCTGAAAGACTTATTCCAAAAGATAAAAGTGCACAATACAAAGATATAATGGAAATATTTAAACAAGTTCGAATAAATATTCCATTCCTTGATGCTATTAAACAAGTGCCTGCTTATTATAAGTTCTTGAAAGATCTTTGCACTGTAAAAAGAAGAACAAATGTTCCAAGAAAGGCATTTTTAGCTGAACATGTTAGCTCAATAATCCAAAATAAAACTCCCGTTAAGTATAAAGATCCTGGTAGTCCTACAATATCTTGTGTCATTGGAGATCACATCATTAAACGAGCCTTGCTTGATTCAGGAGCCAGTGTGAATTTATTACCATATTCTGTTTATACACAACTTGGATTAGGGGAGCTAAAATCAACATCTGTGATACTTCAACTAGCTGATAGCTCTATAAAAGTACCTCGAGGAATCGTAGAGGATGTTCTGATTCAAGTAGATAAATTCTACTTTCTTGTTGATTTTATAGTCATAGACACTGAACCTGTTGAGAATACCAAAGATTAAATCCCTGTCATTTTAGGAAGGCCATTTTTAGCTACTTCAAATGCATTAATTAACTGTAGAAATGGCATCATAAAATTTTCTTTTGGAAATATGACTGTTGAACTAAATATGTTCAACATTTCTCAACAACATGATGATTATGATGATGTTTGTGAGGTAAATATGATAGAGAGTATGAGTCCTTATTTCTTTCCAAAAATGGATGATGATGATGATCTTTTTGAAAGTTGTCTTGCTCATTTTGGCTCAGATTTTGACATCGACAGTTCAATTAATGAAGTAAATTCTTTACTAGAGTCTACACCATTATTGGATAATGATAAATGGAAAGCTAAAAATGAACCACTTGAGAGTCAAATGAATAAAGAAGTACCTATTGAGGATTCAAAAATAGAGCTCAATCGATTACCTGAATCTCTAAAATATGCATTTTTAGGACCGTCAGAAACCCTGCCTGTCATCATAGCATCTGATTTAGATGAAGAACGAGAAGATAAATTAATCAATGTCCTTAAAGAACATAAAGAAGCAATAGGCTGGAGCATCTCCGATATTAAAGGTATTAGTCCTTCTATATGCATACATCGAATTCATCTTGAAGAAAATGCGAAAACTTCCCGAGAATTTCAAAGAAGACTAAATCCTAATTTGAAAGAAGTTGTGAGAGCTGAAATAATCAAACTCTTAGATGTAGGGATCATCTACCCTATTTCTGACAGCTCTTGGGTTAGTCCTGTTCATATAGTTCCAAAGAAATCTGGCATAACTGTAATCACGAATGAAGAAAATGAACTTGTTCCAACCAGAATTCAAACTGGATGGAGAGTTTGTATTGATTATAGAAAAATTGAACTCTGTTACAAGAAAAGATCACTTTCCACTTCCTTTTATTGATCAAATGCTAGAAAGGTTAGCCGGTCATGCTTATTATTGTTTTCTTGATGGATATTCCGGTTATAACCAAATTCCCATTGCTCCTGAAGATCAAGAGAAAACCACTTTTACCTGTCCTTTCGGCACTTTTGCTTACCGACGAATGCCATTTGGTTTGTGCAATGCACCTGCTACTTTTCAGCGGTGTATGATGAGCATTTTCTCTGACATGGTTGAGCGGTTTTTGGAAATTTTTATGGATGATTTTTCTGTATTCGGGTCTAGCTTTGATGAATGTTTACACCACTTAACCCAAGTGTTGGTTAGGTGTAAGGAGAATAATCTTGTCCTAAACTGGGAAAAATGTCATTTTATGGTTAAAAAAGGAATTGTCTTAGGACATGTGATTTCTGAAAAAGGAATTGAGGTGGACAAATCTAAAGTTGATTTAATATCCAGTCTTCCACCCCCACGAACGATTAAAGAAATTTGGTCATTCTTAGGCCATGCTGGTTTTTACCGTCGATTCATCAAAGATTTTAGCAAAATCTCAAGGCCATTATGTAATTTACTTTCAAAAGACACGTCTTTCGTATTTGATGATCATTGTCTAAAAGCTTTTAAGACACTCAAATCTATGTTGAGCTCTGCACCTATCGTCAAATCTCCAAACTGGAATCTTCCTTTTGAAATAATGTGTGATGCATCCGACTATGCCGTCGGTGTAGTATTGGGTCAAAGAGAAAATAAACTGCCAACTGTAATATATTATGCAAGTAGAACTCTAAATGATGCCCAATTAAATTATTCTACAACTGAAAAAGAATTGCTTGCAGTCGTTTTTGCCTTAGACAAATTTCGACCTTACTTGATTGGTTCGAAAGTCATAATTTACTCTGATCATGCTGCATTAAAATATCTTCTTTCTAAGAAAGATGCTAAACCTCGCTTGATCCGTTGGATTCTATTGTTACAAGAGTTTGACTTAGAAATTCGAGATAAAAAAGGTGCTGAAAATGTTGTTGCTGATCATTTGTCTAGGCTAATCGTGAATTTTACTGATAAAGAACCTCCCAGTAATGAAACTTTCCCTGATGAACAACTCATGTCTGTTTCTCAAATACCTTGGTATGCCGACATTGTCAATTACCTTGTTACTGGTAACATGCCATCTCATTGGAATAATCAAGATAAAACAAAATTTTTAAACGAAGTAAAAAAATTCTTTTGGGATGATCCATATTTGTTCAAATATTGTCCTGATCAAATCATTAGGGGATGTGTGCCAGAACATGAACAACAAAATATCATTTCCTTTTGTCATGATCATACATGTGGAGGTCATTTTAGTTCAAAGAAAACAACTGCTAAAATTCTGCAATGTGGTTTTTATTGGCCAACACTTTTCAAAGATACACATTCATATTGCAGCATATGTGATAGATGTCAAAGATTAGGTCGAATTTCTAAACGAAATATGATGCCTTTAAACCCAATTTTAATTATTGAAATATTTGATGTTTGGGGCATAGATTTTATGGGACCTTTTCCAATTTCTTTTGGCAATCTTTACATCCTTGTGGCCGTCGATTATGTTTCAAAATGGGTAGAAGCAATTGCTTGCAAAACAAATGACCACAAAGTCGTGGTAAAATTTTTGAAAGAAAATATTTTTTCCAGATTTGGAACACCACGAGCAATTATAAGTGATGGAGGAAAACATTTTTGTAACCAATATTTGAATCATTTATTAAAAAAATATGGTGTTACACATAAAGTTGCTACTCCTTATCACCCTCAAACAAGTGGACAAGTTGAAATTTCAAACAGAGAAATCAAACATATTCTTGAAAAAACTGTTAATCCTACAAGGAAAGATTGGTCTTTGCGATTGAATGATGCATTGTGGGCTTACCGTACTGCTTTTAAAACTCCCATCGGAATGTCTCCATTTAGGCTTGTCTTTGGAAAACCATGTCATTTGCCTGTTGAATTGGAACATATAGCATACTGGGCCATAAAACGATTACATTTTTCATTAGACATGGCTGGAATTCATAGGAAACTTCAACTAAATGAATTGAAAGAAATCAGAAATGATGCTTACGATTGTGCAAGGAAATATAAGGACAAAATGAAATTTTTTCATGATAAACACATTTTGAGAAAACCTTTTTCTCCTGGTCAAAAAATCCTTCTTTTTAACTCTCGTTTGTTATTATTTCCAGGCAAGTTGCGTTCACGATGGTCTGGTCCATTTATTATTCATACGGTCTATCCTCACGGAGCTGTAGAAATTGAAAATCCAAAAAATGGTAATATTTTTAAAGTGAATGGTCAACGGTTAAAACCATACTTGGAATTAAAATATTTTGAGGTAGAAGAGGTTCTTCTTAAAGACCCCGATATTGTGAACTAATACTCCATTGTGTTTGTCCGGTCAAGTGGCGGATAACGGTACTCTGTGGCTATTAAAGTCGGATTTTTCAGTTCCCACAACAACTGATTTTGTAGATATTTTTTTTTAATTTTAATTATGGAACAAACTTTGAAAACAATTGAAAAAAGATTTCCCTTTCTTAGTAAAAAAATCATTTTGAAACTTTACCAAACCAGAGTTGAAAGGATGAGGTTGCTTATGAATAGAGATGTTAAACGGGCTAGCCCTAGCGGTTCCGGGCTAGCCCTAGCGGGCTTCGGGCTAAACGGTCCGGGCTAAAAAAGCCCGGATTTAAACGGGCTAGAAAATATTGGCCCTAACCCTAACCCTAACGGGTTTCGGGCTAAACGGGCTAAACGGGCTAAATATTTAAAAAATTTATTTTTTATTTTTTTATAAGTAAAAAAACAATAACAATATATTTTATATATATATTAACAACTATACTATAATAAATATAACAAAAAATACACTTTTATGTATATATATATACACACACTATATTAACAAATACAGTAATAATATATATTATATATAATATTAATATATATTATATATATAATATTAATATAGTATATATATATAATATTAATATAGTGTATATATATATATATATATATATATATATATATATATATATATATATCGGGCTTCTAGCTAGCGGGCCGGGCTAGCCCTAACGGCCGGGCTAAACGGTCCGGGCCAAAAAAGCCCGGATTTAAACGGGCTAGGAAATATCGGCCCTAACCCGGTTTTTTGGCGGGTTAAACGGGCCAGCCCTACGGGCCCGAGCCCGTTTAACATCTCTACTTATGAATAATGGCATACCTTTTGATATTCGATTCATTATTGAAGCCAAAGTGAGAATAGCGGGTGAATTCACGGAAACACCAACTAGATTTTTACGAGGGCTTGGAAAAAGTTCATATGCCAAGAAACGACGAGCAAAGAAAATCGCCGTTTGCTATAAATGTGCTAGGTGGAACTGTGATTCAAGATGTCGATCTTTAGGAATTCCTTCCACAAACAGAGAAGATAAAATTCAGTTCATCAAGGATGGTCTGAATAAGGAGAATTTAGATGATATCGAAATTTCTCTTGACACGCATCCTAGTGGACTCGTACATTATGGGATTCGATGTTTGTGGAATAAATTCAAACCAGAATATGAACAACGTCTTGGGAATCTGACGTTAAAAGACCCTGTTTGCCAATTTGTAAGAAAATTGGATGAGAAGCTTCTCCCCGACTCATAGAAGGCGTTTAAGCCGTTTCTGAACGTAAAATCAGTGGAAGATGTGAGCCACAATCACAACTACTGTACATACACGTGAGTATCTTTACTTTTTGTCGTTTTTTTTAGATTTTCTGAATAAAAAAAGTGATACGCAATCAATGCATTCATTATTCTATTGAGTAGTTGAAGCGCAATTAACGCGGTCACAGATTTTATAAATCTTTTTACTTTATTTTGCATCTATAAATAAACGTTGCAGTTGTTTCTTTTCTGCATCCCTCAAACTTGTATTCTTTTCATTTTCTCTCTAAGTAATTTTCTTTTTCAAAAAAATGGAATCATCATCTTCCGCAAAAAGATTTAACTCCATCTGCATTTTTGGTGGAGCTAGTCATGGGAAAGAGTCTTGCTTTACTGAAGCAGCCCACAACTTGGGTCGTACCTTAGGAAAAAAATGCATTCATGTAGTTTACGGAGGAGGAAGTCTAAGATTAATGGGACGTGCTGCTGCTTCTGCCTATATGGAAGGAGTAAAAGTGTTGGGAATCATTCCAAAACCTCTGGCTGAAAGTAAAATCACCGGAGCAACCATTGGAGATGAGTTCAGAGCTGTAAATATGCAAGACCGCACAACTCACATGATAAATAATACTGATGCCTTTATCACCCTTCCCGGTGGTTTTGGCACTCTTGAGGAGCTTTTTCATGTGGTTACCAGAGCCCAGCTAAATGTTCATACGAAACCAATAGGTCTGCTAAATGTCAATGGTTTCTTCGATGGTTTATTATCTTTCATCAATTACTCTTCTGAAAAGGATTTTATTTCTGAGCGTGCTAAACGAATCATAGTTGTTGCAACAACACCAGAAGAGCTGATCAAAAAACTTATTGCATTTTTTCCTGAACCTGACCCAGCTCTAGCTAATATTGTTTGGATGGAAGATTTCACTGTGCGGAAATGCAAAATTGATACATTCCTTTCCCTTTGATATCCCAATTCATTCCTCTTGTTGTTTTTTACTTTTTAGCGGGTGTAAAAATCGTGAAAATGATGGCAGCTTAAGGAGTTTTCTTTTCGATCTCTTGATGCGCATCTATCCACGATTTATGTATTGTTATTTCTATTACTGGACTTTTTCTTGTTTGTTTTTAATAAAAGTATTGATGGCAGCGTAAGGCGACTCTTCGGACTCTCTTGAAGCGCATCTAGGTTGTTTGTGTTATACTTTCGGGTATATATATTTTTTTTTGTTTTGCCACACTTATTTCTTGCAGGTTCCAAAAAAAGGCTTGAGCGAAGCGTCGTCTTTCATTAAACAGGGAAGCCTTATTTAAACCCTTACTCCATTGTTCTTTTTACACAATAAGGATATTGTTTATCATTAAGTGTGGGGGAAGGTGTATATCTATATCTATATATAAATATATATATATATATGTGCAATAAAAAAAATGTTGAAAATCACGGCACCATTTTCTTGAGAAAACGTTAGTGAAAAAATCATTTTTGGGATGTTTCACTGGTTTTGATCATGGATTTAGATGAAGGTGTATAGGATTCGGTACACAACACCCTTTTTGTGAGTTTTGAGCCTTAGAGCAATCCCTATATATACGCTCTATATTTTGTTGTGTGGTCAAACATATTGTGTTCATTCTAGAACTTGCTCATTTATACATTTCGAGACTACATTCATAAACTCTTGCATTAAGATGATAAAGGCAATTAGGATTAACCCATTGTTGGCTTATATTTTCCCACCCATTACATTTTATCCTTAGAAGCTCCATTGAGCCTGAGCCTATTTCTTTGATCAAGCACATTACTTTAGCCATTATCCATTCTTGTTGGTGACTCATCCATTTGCACCCTCTAGTCAAAGATTTAATTGTGAACTAGATGTGTGACAAATAGGGGCCGATGTTCATAAGAGTATTGTGGAGATTAAGAGATTTTGTTGAAAATGAAAGGGTGTGAAGTATATTGGAGTATTCAACCGAGAAAAAAAAATATAAATAAAGGCCAAAAAAAAAAGAAAAAAAAAACGGCCTGAAAGAAAAAAAAAAAAAAAACGGGAGGTCAAGTGCGAAAATCATCACTATATATACATAAAATAGCACTTGAACTATCCCTTGAGTGATACATAATTCCTTCCACAAGATCCATTGCATACTTTTTCTTATACAAGAGTATGACCTTACCAGATGAATATTCAATTACCATGTACAGGGGGATGATGGTTTGAGAGTTTTCATTACAGAAGGGGGGTGTTGATTGTTATTTGTAGGATTTGTTATGCATCTAAATTCACAATTGATCTTGGCTAGCAAACCTCATAATTTTCCCTTTATCCTACCCTTACCCAAAGCCACGTTACAACCAAAAGAAAAGACCTTTTGATTTATGCATGAGTTTATTTTTAAGTAGTGGAGATTTGATTTTTGACCAAGCATATGGTAATGACACATTATGCTTTGATATGATTGAACTCTTCTCGAATATCCCGTATATACACTTGAGTGAAGAGTGATATCCACCATGAGGGTATTGAATCTTTTGGCATTCGATTCTCAATGAAGTTGTTAGAATTTGGTGCAGCATCCTATTTTTCTCTGATCTCACTTGGGTCATGATCACTTGTTCTCTCTTGATATTGGTTTTGTCATGATTTTTTCAGCATATGAGTATTATAACTCGGGTACAAGATTTGCCCGAGGACGTGCAAAAGATAAGTATGGGGGAATTTGTTTAGTATATTTTGAGTAATATTTTTATTAGTATTTTATATATATATATATAATTGTGTGTTGTGTGATAATTTATTCGTTTTACTATATATTTATATTATTTCATTTTGTTAGAATTTTCTATAATTTTATGTCATTTTTGGATAATTAATTGGAATTAAATTATATCTGCAGGTTAACCAACCGGTACAAGACAGATCAATTGGTTCAAGGGCGATATTTTTATAAAATTCAAATATAGTCATGACTGGTCTCACTTTATTCGTCTCGTCGAGATGATCGTTTTAAAAAAAATTCATCTGAATCCGAGTCCGTATGAAGAAGTTATGACCGTTCGAAGGACAATTAAATAGACGGACCATATTGTGCCACGTGTCAACACCTGATTGGACCGGAATTTCAACTCTGTGCTGATGTCATCCATGACATCAGCACCTCATAGCAGCCGTGTATGATTAGGAGGTGGAATTTTAAAATGTTAAAAATTATTATTTTATTAATTTTGTAGTAGTATAAATAGGGGATGAATGTGTAGTGTTTGGGAGGAGAAAAAAAGGAGAAAAAATAGAGAGATATTATTGTAAGTGAGAGAAATGAAAATATTGTGTAATAAAATTATTTTTGTGTAATAATATTATGGAATATTTATTTATTTGTGTTGTTATTATGAGTGAGTAATTTTCTTTTATTGGGGTTATGATGAAACCACGCATATATTATTATTAATATTTATATAATAATTCCAAATAAATATTTTTAACGACTATGATTTTCGCTTCAATAGGGGTATATTATTTCATCAATTATATCACGTATGTTTGATAGTTATAAATTCCCCATTGCTTTGTGATTATTGATATTAGTTAATTTCTTTGATTATTTGTTTTCCATTAAATTGGATACATATAATGCTTAGAAATTATATTTTTCAAGCGAAGGAAAATTTATATTTGAATTATAATTTTGTACTTATTGTCAAATCTATAGGGAAATAGTGAGATTGATTTCAGAATCTTTTCCCTAATTTCTTGGAATTAGAATATAAATTATATAATAAATAGACATTGGTGGATTCTAAACCCTAGTAAATTATTTAAAATCAATTTACCTAAAATCTACTTAAAAATTACTGTTATTTATTGCAATTATTATAACCAATAAAAAATCAAATTATTTGAGACTAGGTTAGAATTTAATATAATTTGGTTCAAAACGATAGGACTATATTTACTTCACTATCATAGTCCTCCCTGTGGAATCGACCTTGCACCGCATATCTACATCAAACAAATCGTGCGCTTGCGAGTATTAGACTAAAGAATCAACAAACAACATTCACACCTCGTTCTAAAAACGAATCCTTAAATTTAAAGATACCCCGTTGTGAAAAATGTTTGAAAATCGGGCATCACATTTCTAACTGTAAAAGCCCATGCCGGACGATTAAAATTAAAAAGATTTGGGTTCCTAAAGGAAGAATTATTTCAAATATCGTCTATGTTTCAAATGAAAAACCAACTATAGGTTGGATCCTCAAAAATTAATTTGTATTTTACTAGAGGGAGTTTAATTTTTTATAAAGGGGAGATAATATTTTCAAGGGGAGTAATACCCTTCTTAATGTATTTTGTTATATTCAACATTTGGTATCATGCATATTTTAAATTTGGTATCATTATATATATTACACTTTTTTGATGAAAACAAAAAGGGGGAGTAAAGAAAATGGGATTAACCTTGAAGGGGGAGAAATATCGAAGAAAAGTCGAAAAGTTGAAATTGAAAAGAAAATGAGGAGACGTCGAAAAGATGATGAAAATTTGAAATTTCGAAAATAAAAAGAAAGGGAAAGAATAAGTCGAAAAAGAAATGGGAGAAGAAACTAACGAAACGGACAAAGTCGAAAACTTTGGTCGGTACACATATACATATATTTGTATTTTTGCAGGTAAATCCCATTGACAAAGTGTTGTTTTGTAATCATCAAAAAGGGGGAGATTGTTGGAACATTTTGTTCCATACATGTATTAATAATGTTTTGATGATTAAGTTGTTACACAAAACAAAACAACAAAAAGACGAAGCAAAGCATAAAAGGAAACGAAGTGCAAAAAGCTGGAATATTCAAGCTTAACGTACGTAATCAATCAAGCATAGCGTACGTAAAATGGCAAGATTAATGTACGTAAGAAATGTTGCTTAACGTACGTAATGTAGTTCAAACCAGTGAACGTTGGGAGAGTCAAAGTCATAAAAACGGCAACGGATATATGACGTCAGCAATGACGTATCCTTAACGAACGTAATGAAGATTAGCTAACGTACGTAACACAGGAGAAGGATGCTATTGGACTGAAATTGGGATACGCTAATGTACGTAAAAGATGGAAGTTAACGTACGTAACTCTGTTAGCGTACGTAATACAGTGCTGGTAGCATACTTAATCGAGGCACATTTTGCTAACGGCTAGTAAGGCTTTGGAGCCTATAAATACCATTCCTATGGTATTGTTTCACCACAACAACTTCAAGCAAAACATTCATTGATCTGAGATTCATATACATTCTATTGTTGTTGTAATATTGAGCTTACATTGTTGTTTGAGTGTTTATACATTCAACAAATACACGAGAGGTAAAAGAAAAGATACGATTGGATTCAGTGTTATTAGGATCAAGGATCCGACATTGTTAGAATCGCAATTGCTATCTTACTGAGGTTTATCTAATACCCATAGAAAGCTACAGAGGTTGATTCCTCGTCCTACGAAAAGAAAAACGGTCTAACTTGGACCGACACAAAGACAAGTACGAGCGGTTTATCACGGACCAATAGAAGACGTGATTGTAACGGTTATCCCTCGACCGATAGAAGAGGGGTGCAGAGGTTTATATCTTCAACCTATAGAAAAATATACCGAGAGAGGACGTAGGCTCGATTATAGCCTAACCTCTATAAATCCTTATGTCATTTATTTTCCGCACTTTATATTTACGTTTCCGCACCAACGGCGCAAATTCCTATTTTGCTCCAACAATATGGAGTACTATGTGCCTCCTTAAATATTGCTTCTCTCAACTTGACAACATTAGGCACACAAATCCTCTCTTCATAGTACATTGTGCCATCATAGGACACACTGAATCCTTTATCCTCACCTGAAAGAGTACGTTCTTTCATTTTGACCGAGAAGTCGTCTTGTCCTTAACATTCTTTGATCTGCTTCTTCAAGGTTGGTTGTACCACCAAATTAGCCAATAACGACTGAAATGGATTCGATGGTGTAGCCATCTCAAGGTTCATCCTTGCAAATTCCTTGACCAAGCTTTCCTCTTTGGGCAATAAACAGGTTAGGTCTCCTCTCGCCTTACGGCTCAGTGCATCAGCAACTACATTTGCTTTACCAGGGTGGTAATGAATTGTACAATCGTAGTCTTTGACCAACTCTAGCCATCTGCGCTGCCTCATATTCAATTCCTTTTGTGTGAAGATATATTTTAGACTTTTGTAGTCTGTATAAATTTCACACTTACCTCCATACTGGTAATGTCTCCAAATCTTCAAGGCATGAACTACCGCTGCTAATTCCAAATCATGAGTAGGGTAGTTCAGCTCGTGCGGTTTTAACTGTCTCGAAGAATAGGCAACTACCTTGCCCTCTTGCATCAATACGCATCCCAAGCCTTGCTTGGATGCATCACTGTAGATGACGAATTCTTTCGTCGGATCGGGAATCGTCAAAACTGGTGCTGCAGTCAACTTTCGCTTAAGTTCTTGGAAACTCTTTTCGCATTTCTCATTCCATAAGAAAACTTCTCCTTTTTTAGTCAATCTAGTCATAGGTGCAGCTATCTTCGAAAATCCCTCGATAAATCTTCGATAATAGCCGGCTAGTCCCAAGAAACTGCGAACTTCATTCACATTACTCGGTACTTTCCAATCATTGACTGCTTCTACCTTAAGCGGGTCAACCTCAATTCCTTTAGAAGTGACCACATGTCCCAAAAATGCAACTCGGTTAAGCCAGAATTCACACTTGTTGAACTTCGCATACAACTCCTCTTTGTACAGTATTCCCAATATGGTTCTAAGATGCTGCTCATGTTCAACCTTGGTCTTTGAATATACAAGTATGTCATCTATGAACACAATGACAAACTTATCCAAATAAGGTTGAAATACACGGTTCATGAGGTCCATTGTAATACCACCAGTATTACATGCTTTTTCACCTTGGGCGCTCACGTCTATTTCTCCTGTTTGATAAATAAATGTACTCCATTGCAATAAAACATATTTTGTATAATATGGTTGTACGGTATCGCATCTATTATTCGTGTATTGTGATGGTATGATGATTGTGAACTTTCGTTGACATACCTCGATGTCGTTAGGTAATTATCGGTGCGAATATGACGGTGGCCAACGTCTTGTTCCCCGAGAGATTTCAGACGACATGGAGAGGGAGTCGTGTCATAAGAAATTAATGTGATGATAATTTGGCAAACAAAGCATCGCTTTACGTACGTTATACTCCGACTCATTACGCACGCTATATCCGAGCCATTACGTGCGTTAAATATATCGGCCCCTTACGTAACATCGGTCTTCGGTCTTGGACAGAATCTTCGTCCGTGAAATGCGCGTCGACCAACTTTCGGCGTGATTGCGGCGGGCAAGTCAACGAGGTGTTACGTGCGTTAACCCGCTTTAGTTACGTGCGTAACGATGTGGGTGAATCGTTCCAATGAGTTCCTTACGTCGTTAAGTATTTTGCCATAACGTACGTAAAGCCTCTTACGTACGTAAACCATAAGGCATAACGTACGTAAGGGCAATCTGAGTTTATAAAAGAACACTTTGCCTTTCATTTCTTCCGTCCCAAAAATCATTCCTCTTCCTTGTACACTACTCTCCACCATCATTGAACCAATTCTAACCTCCCAATTCAAGTGCTATCCTATTAGAGTACGATAATCAAGCTTCGGGGAAGGTCTTGAAGGTGTTATTCTCTCGTTCTCCTTCGTCCACCGTCGTTCTTCATCATCTTTTGTCAGTAAAGGTAAGTTTATCCATCCTTGAACTCATTTCAGTATTGTTTAGTAAGTTTTAGTAAACCTCGGATGCCTTGGGTAGCGTAGAACCCTCCGTAATAATCGAACCGGTATATAGCTATCGCAATTGTTAATCGATATCCATCAAAGCTTGAAAATTGGAATGAATAATGGTAGAACTCATAATCATATTGCTAATCACCAACTTCTCGGAATCATCTTGAAGGATTTCATGTATAACCGTATTATCATGTTGAATAAAACCGTTAATGAATCCTTGATGAAGTTACCAACAATTTCTAGCCAAATAGATACCGAAACATGTTAAGATGATGGATTAATCGTTCTAGACTTGCATATTAAGACAACGATGAAATCTTGATGATTGTTGGTTATCATTAACTAGGAATGTTGTGTTAGAACACTATTGTTTAGCGTAAGGATAACTTATAAAGAATGTTGCCGAACCTAAAGAAATTAATGGCACGCGTTATGGATAAAAATGGAGAAATTCGATTCTGACATCATAAGCAACTAGGATAGGGTTCTAACAGGCGGGAGGGGGAGGAACGTCGTTGATCATTATTATTATCATAAGATGTTAACCGACAAACATGTAATAGGTCGGATTTCCAAGTGCGATCGTTCAAGCCGTTGCCTTGTCAAGAAATAACTCGCGTCGGATTTGAGGCAAGTGAATCTTGCTCAGACTTTACGTATTATAATTTTAGACATAATAAATGTTACTGTTGTGGAATGGTGCTCTTACGATTATCTTGTCCGGAGTATTCCCGAGTAGATACTACCGTGACCCTTGGCCGCGGCCTTGGGAGTTTTTTTGTTGGACCGTGTTGCGGGATAAAACCTGAATGGTACCCACGTCCGGAGTAGTCCTGTGTAGATACTTCCGTGACCCTTGGTTGCGACCTTGGGAGTTTATGTGCTGATAAGAGGAATAACATGGAACACTCGGTGACAACTTTATTCCTTGAAATTATTAGATTTTACCTTTGAGTTTGGTTTGGATTGTTTCTGACCTAGGTTACTGGCACGACATGTCGTGCCAGGTAAATTTTTTGAATTTGTGCAGGACAACCCCGAAGGTTACGGCCAGGCATGAGCTGTGTTGGAAGAAGGCCTGTTAATTTCTTAAATAATTTGAACATTCCACGTTGTGTAATAACCGTATGTACGGACACTATTTGCTTTTGGTGCTTTGGGTTGTACTAAGACTTTCTTAATTACTTCCGTATATTACCACTGTTTAATAAAATATTTTAGAAAATATTTTCAAAAACTTGCCTTGTGGGTCCCTCACGGGATCTACGGCACTGTAGCGACCCGGTTCATTTTGGGGGCGTTACATCCATGAATACCGCTGGCGCATTAGTCAAACCAAATGGCATCACTATAAACTCATAGTGTCCATATCGAGTTCCAAATACTATCTTAGGGATATCATCATCCTTAATCCTCAGTTGGTGATATCCGGATCTCAAATCTATTTTCGAGAATACTCCCGATCCTCCAAGTTGATCGAATAAGTCCTCTATTCTAAGAAGTGGATATTTATTCTTTATCGTGAGTCGATTAAGTTCACGATAGTCTATGCACATCCTCAAACTTCCATCCTTTTTCTTCACGAAGAGTACTGGCGCACCCCATGGCGAAACACTCGGTCGGATAAATCCAGAGTCGAGAGTTGTACTTTCAGCTCTTGTAATTCATTGGGCGCCATTCTATAGGGAGCTCTTGATATTGGTGCCGCTCCTGGCACTAAATCAATCGAGAACTCAACTTGACGACTCGGTGGAACTCCGGGCAAGTCTTCGGTAAAGACATCTGGATACTCCTTAACTATAGTACATCAGCTACCGTCTTCTCCGAAGTTGTTTTCCCTATTACATTCCCCAGGAATCCTTGGCAACTACGCTTCTTCAACATCTTCATAGCTTTCATGGCTGAAATCACTCTCGGGGTACTAGAGTGTCTTACTCCCTCAAATACGGTTTTGAAATCCACAGACAGACATAAGGTTAACCTCCTTTCGGAGCATTCAACTACAACTCTATGTTTGTCCAACCAATCCATACCCAAAATAACATCAAAATCACTGAGTTCAACTATGTACAAGTCAGCTAAGAAGCTATGTTCGTTAATCTCTATCTTTATATTGTTAGTTATCGAGTCTACACACACTACTCCCCCGCAGGCATGCTAACTAAAAGAGATCTAGGGGCTTTACTACTTCTACAACCAATCATAGTACAAAGCTTCCTAGAGATGAATGAATGAGATGCATCCGTATCAAACAACACCATAGCCTGGATATTAGCAACTGACAACATACCGACATGGTTTGGGGTTCAGTCTCTTTTTTGGCCTCGGCCATGCTATACACTCGAGCTTTGCCTCCTGATCCTTGACCTTGCACACTATTGCATGGGCCTTTTCCTTTCTTCGGACACGCTGAGTTCATGTGTCCTTCCTCATGGCAAAAATAGCATCGATTCTGACCAAGCATACATGCACCTTTATGTCCCTTGCCACAAGTAGCACATATAGGTTATCGGATTGGAGTTTCACCCCCGAAGATCCAGTCTTAACATTCTTCTTACTACCACCTCCTTGATCGTGCCACTTGCGCTTGTTATTTGCTGCAGCTGGTGTTGCTCTTGCCTTCTCCACATCCAAACTAGCAGAAATGTCCTCGGCCCTTGCAAATGCTTCATTATAGCTCAGACGACCATGACCAGCCAGATGGTGATGAATCCAGTCACGTAGTCCATCTCGGAATTTCTGAGACTTCATATCATCCATCTCGACCATGTGAGGAGCAAAACAGCACATGTGGTTGAACCTGCGCTCATAGTCGATGACCGACATTCCTCCTTGGGTCAGATCAAGAAATTCCTAACATAATAGCTATATAATAGAATAACTAAGCCTACGGCTATTCCTCATCGTCACTAATAATAATTCTATAACAGGAATATAGGGTCGCGTCTCAATCCACGAAGTGACTTCATCATCAGACTCGATGTCTGCCATCAACACGTCCTTCATATTTTCTGCGAGGTCCATCTTTGAGCTCTCATCGGGAACTTCCTCTGGATCTTCTGCTGGATCTTCTTCGGGATCCTCCTTAGGGTCTTCTTCGAGATCCTCCTCTGAGTCATCCTCATCCTTAGAGTCGGAACTCCAATTTGCAGCTGGTATCGCCTCTCGGGCGTACAAATCCAATAAGCGTCCAGCTACGAACTGAAAATCATCTGCGGTCGCTCACTCTTCTAGTCATCTCTTGATGGACTTTTTCCAAAGCCGGAAAATGCAGTAACTCCAGTCTTCGGATAACTTCTCCATAAGGTGCTCTAGCTGTCGCGTGACGGAACCTCGTTTCCCAGATTGCAGCCACTTGCTCAGCCTATTAATGACATAGTGTGGTGCATTTTATGTTAAACGAGGATCGTCCCACCAGTCTTTGCGTGCCATAAGACGCGAGTCAAAAGTAGCTAGGACCTTCTTACGTGGCGTCATCCTAGGTTTGGCCATTCTAAAAATTTGTACATACATATATAATTATGTAAATAAAAATGAAATGACATATGCATGAATAATGACTGAAACTTCGTACCTTTGACGGAGTGGCTAAGCTGAGAGCATATGATACTTTTACATTTTAGCGAGTCTACAGAAAGGTAAAACCTGGCTCCGATACCACTATGTAACGCCCCGACTTTCTAGGGGTATTTATTGGGGAAAATAAATAAAAAGGTAAATTTTGACAAAAATATTTTCTTTGAGAATATTAAATATTCTCGCCTACAAAGTCGAGTAGCTACACTGACATAAATTTAATTCCTTTAAATAAGGCAACATTTCATCATAGATACGAGATAAAAATTTGCGACGGAAGAATAAATCATAAATTATAAATTTCTAGTCAACGTTTCCCCAAATAAGTTTCAAAACATTAGACATAACGAAAAACGTCATATAATAAATCCTCTTTCATATGCCCTCTCGGCTCGATCCTTCGTCCATCCGGCTCGGTTCAACCTGCGGGATCAATAAAGGTGGGGGTGAGCTTCATTCAGCTCGTGGAAATCACACTCATGACAGTAATATACAATCTCATGGAAAGCATAACATGAATAATCTATCATATTTTTCCTCAAGGTCAATGCATACATACAATATTACGTATATCATGAATCGAGCACGCATAACACGAATATTGAGATTGTGCAGGTGCCCCCGCAACAACATTAAACATACACACAATACCATATATAACATGAATTGAGCACACCTGTGAATATTGAGGTTGCGCAGGTGTCCCTGCAACAACATATATCTTAAGATAGCCTCTTACACGAATATATGTGAGCCTGATTTACAACGTGCATCATAATTTTAAACATGAATAGAATATCATAAATACAATTCAATTAAAGCAATTAAAGTGATAGTGAAAATTCCCACCTGAATAAATGATGATGTCTGACTTGAATATGAAGATGCTCGACTCACAGTCCTAAGCCCGTAAATCCTCGATAAAGTCTACATATAATCATAATTTAATCATTATAAAATATTACGATATAATGACTGAAATTAAAATATATATGCATAATTTCAGATTAATTATTAATATTAATTGAAAGTCAACATTTTAAGGTCTTGGTCAAAATTAGGATTGAATTGAAGTTTTAAAGCTAAGTGGGGTCAAATTGTAAGAATTGAGAAACTGACTGAGTTAAAATCGAGTTAAATAAAACTGTCTGGAACTAAATATAGAGGAATCAAAAGCTGACTGGAGCCAAAATGAAATGTTATGGAAAGCTGAGGGCTCAAATGAATTTAACCTAATAAGTAAAGGGTATATAAACCTCAACCTTATCCCTCAGCCGACCCACACCACTTCTTCACTTCTCATTTCTCTCTCGCCCCTCTGCCTTCGCCTACCTCCCTCTCTATCCATCCCTCTCGGCCGGAAACAAAACTTGCAGGAACACAAACACACACAATCCAAAACCCACGCCAACACATAAAACTCACACACGCACATAGGAAGTCTGCGTCACACAATAGATAGCCAGTGACGGCGGCGACGATTTGGGGTTTCTGTTTAGAAGCTCTTCGCGAACGGCGTTCTCCGGTGGATAGCGGCGAAAGCCCACTTCATATGGCGTACACGTTCGACCGCGGTCGCATTGGGATGGGTCAGCCACTGACGAATCGAGAAGCTACGGCGACGGCGAATCGTATGTGACTGAAGGTTTGGGTTTTGGGTTGAATTCGGGGTTCGAATCCGCGGACGATTCAAGGTCGATGATTCTGTTTCGAGAGACATGATGATTATTCTGTTCAGGTAAAAAAAATGAGTTTTGATTTGAAATTTGGGTTAATTTGGTTCCCGAATTTGGGTTCGTCTGCTCGGGAAAATTGAAAAGTATTAAGTTTTGGTTTTTCTAGGTTTCTGGTGATGATTCGTTTTTCTGAGATGGGGTTGGAGGGATTTTGTTTGATTTACAGTGTTTTGGTTGCTGATTCATGTCGGGTGAACTCGGTTGAGGGTGTTAGAAGTTAATTTCTGGTTCGTGTTTTAGATTAAAAAAACATATGGAATAATAACTGACTACAATTTGCAGAATGAGGATAAAAATCGGATCTGGAATTCTTACCTTTGCTGGGAATATGGGAATTGAACAAGGATGATCGACCCCCTACAGTAGGAAGAGGTTGTATGTTCTATGTGCTGTACTGTCAAAATCGCTTTTTCCATTCTTCTTTTGAGTGTCGAGGGATGGGGTTTGATGAATATGATAGTGAGATGGAGGTTGCTGGGAGATTAGTCGTGAAGAAAATTTGCAGAGATAGAAGAAAACAGTGTGGTGTATGGTGTATTTTTTTTGTATTGCAGATCTATTGTATTTATACTCCTACATTAGGGTTAGTAGTATAAATTTGCTGGGCTTTAGTATTTTGGGTCAAAAAGTAGTCGGGCCAAATAACAATAATATTATAATTAAAGTCTATTGGGTCTTATACAATTATTAATGATATAATGATATTAATATTAAGATTGCCTTTTTTTTGTTTGAACCATGACTTTCATTCAAAAAAAGGCAAAGTCCTCAAACTGAGGACCGCCCAAACAACCCACAATTACAACATATACAACGGAAAAATACACCAATCCTTCCACTTAATGTGTTTATGTCTAGATCTATGTTTAAGCCATAAAAAGGAAACAGACTTCACGCATGAGACCACTTCCGCCACTTTAGGAACCTTACCCCTAAAAATTTTATCATTCCTCGCTTTCCATATTGTCCAACAAGCCGCCAAAACAATCCCATGAGCTATTTTTTTACCTTCCTTTCCCATCTTCACTTGCTTGTAGAGCTTCAAAATATCACGAAAATCAAAAGCGAAAAAAGGGCCAATCTTTAGCCAATTGGAAACCGAACTCCAAACACCATAAGAAAAAGCACAGGCCGTGAACAGGTGAATAGCAGACTCCTCCTCTGTGTCACATAACCTGCACAAAACGTTTTCCACTCGAATATTCCTTCTAGCCAAAGCATCAGTTGTGGGAATTCTGCTCATCTCTGCCCGCCACACTAAAATATTACATTTTAGCGGCACCCACGACACCCATTTGAATTTAAAAAAGGTCCCATAGCCTCTCGCTTCTCGAATTAACTGTTTCATATTCTTGACCGAAAATAAACCTTCCTTGTTAGCAGCCCACTGCCATGTATCTGGGCCTGACCCAATAACCGTGGATTCAAGTTTGGAGGATAAAACAAACCACTCGCCCATCTCTTGCAAAGAAAAAAGTTGACCAAAGTCAACCGGGGCCCAACGTGTATCGGACCAGCAGTCCACGACCAAGCCATCTTTTTTTTAAAGCTCTTCTAAATAAATTTGGACACATCTCTTTTATCGGAACATCGAACAGCCAAACATCCAACCAAAATCTAATGGAGCACCCGTTACCTAGCTTCCCTGTAATGAATGCAAAAAAACTTTTTTCGCCAACTTTGAGCTTCTCCACATTTTTTACAATCTCTGCCCAACACCCACCCACCCGAGGTTTACATGGGAGAACCGACCATCTAACTCGGCTCGAATGGCACGCCTCCACAACTCGTTTCCACAAGCTATTGCCTTCATTTCTATATCGCCACGCCCACTTAGCTAAAAGCGCATCATTAGAGTCTTTAAGACGCGAGATACCCAACCCCCCTTTATCTTTGGGATTAGACACTCTATCCCAAGCCACCCACTGGATTTTCTTACTCGAGTCTGACCCCGCCCAAAGAAATTTCTTCATAATCTGTTCAAGTTTCACAATAATGCTGCTCGGCGCTTTATACAAGGAGAAATAATAAATAGGGAGACTCTCGAGAACCGCCTTGATCAAGGTAACTCTCCCTCCTATAGAAAGACAATTCGCTTTCCAAAGAGAAAGACGCGCCTCAAACACATCAATAACCTTCCTCCAGTTGTTCGCCCTATTCATATTAGTTCCCACAAGAATCCCCAAATACTCAAAAGGAGTCGAACCAACCTTACATCCCATGACAGAAGCCAAATCGGTCACCTCTTGCGCTCCCATACCAAGCCCAAAAAGATTGGACTTATTAATATTAATCTTGAGGCCCGAGCAAACATAGAAACACCTCAAGATTCTAGCCATGTTAGCAATATTATGAGAGCTCCACTCTCCAAAAATTAAAGCATCGTCAGCATAAAAAAGATGAGAAACAACAGGCCCCATGTTATACAAAGAGATACCCTTAAACTCACCCTCATCAATAGCCTTGTAGACCAAGCACGAAAGGGCTTCCATAACAATCAAGAACAAAAAAGGCGAAAGAGGATCACCCTGACGCAACCCCTTCTCACACTTAAACTCAAAAGTTGGAGACCCGTTGACAAGGATAGCCGATCTAGCTGATTTAAGCACCCCCAAGATCCAACTACACCAGCTATCAGGGAAGCCCATTTGTTGAAGGATAGAAATTAAAAAATCCCAATTGACATTGTCGTAAGCTTTCTCAAAGTCTAATTCTCATTTATCAAAAGCGGCCCGTCCAGAATAAAACGCCCACTCAAGAAGCCCGACTGGGTGTCAGAAATAACCAAATTAATAACCGTTTTTAACCGATTCGCCAACACCTTCGAGATAACTTTACTAATGATACCAATCAAAGTGATTGGTCTATAATCTTTAAGACACACTGGGTTTTTATGCTTTGGAATGAGAGTAATAAAAGCTGAGCTACATCCTCTATTTATCACGCCCGACTCAAAAAAATCAGATAAAATTCTTGAGAAATCATCTTCAAAAAAGCTCCAAAACTTACGAATAAATCTGAAATTAAAACCGTCTGGGCTTGGAGCTTTATCCCCACCACAGTCAAACACAGCAGATCTAATTTCCTCCTTGGAGAAAGGAGCAATCAGACCGTCAATCATATCTGTTGGAACCTTCTTTAAGTTGCTACATAACAACGAAGGTCTACTTGGAGCATCTTCTGCAAAATGGTTCCTGAAAAACTTCAACACTTCTTTTTTAACCAAACTAGGTTTGGAGACCCAAACCCCATCCACCATGAGCCCCTGAATAGAATTAGCTGCCTTTCTATCATTAATCACCCCATGAAAGTAAGCCGTATTATCATCTCCATGTGAAGCCCATTTAACCCTAGAGCGTTGCTTTAAATCTTTCAGCCTATGCAACTCCAGCTCCCCCAAACCCTTTCTACATTCTGCCAAAATCCACTCTTCTTCCTCATTCAACTCTCTAATCTCCATAGTGGTCTCCAACCTCTCTAAATCAGCTGTTAAGATACTAATTTCTTCACTTTCGGCAGCATCCAATTTAGCCTTCCAATCTCGAATAACATTCCTTAGAAACCTGAATTTATTAGTTAATACTGTGTCACCCGGACCTGTCAAATGAAAATTATCTAAAGCATTTACCACCATGTCCTCACACCCCGGCCTGTCTAACCACGAATTAAACCATCGAAAAGGTCTTGGCCCATAGTTTTTATTAACCAAAGTCAATACTAACGGACAATGATCAGAAAGTTTTCTCGGAAGCGCCCTTAGACATGCTTCAGGCCATCTGTTAAAAAAATCACAGCACACAAGAAACCTGTCCAATTTACTCATTTTACAATTCTTCCCCGAGCCCTTCATATAAGTGAAACGCCTATCCTTCATCCCATACTCCCTAAGGCAAGCATCATAAATAAAATTATTGAAATCTGAGGTACTGGCATAATTGAAATTAGAATTTTTTCTCTCCTCCTGACAACGAACAACATTAAAATCCCCGCAAAGGACCCACATACCTCCATGACCTCTTATAACAGAAAGCAAACAGACCCAAAGATTTCTTTTCTCTACCACTGCTTGCGGAGCATACACATTAAGAAAGTTAATGGCAGAATTACCTTCTTTAAGATGACCCGAAACAAGCAAAAAATTCTGGTCCTTAATAACATTACGTTTCACGAAAACGTTTGGATCCCATATAGTCATTAAACCACCAGACCGCCCAGAAGAATCAACAGCTTCCCAATCCACCGCCCTTCTGCCCCAAAAATCTTCAACTTTAAGATTACCCACATCCCTGCATAACGTCTCCTGAAGCGCCACTATCGAAATCCCATTTTCATTTTTAATTCTCCTAACCCACCCACTTTTTCCTTCCACCCCTACCCCATTAATATTTAAAGAAAGAATATTCATGAGGAACCTGCTTGTAATCCCTCTTTAGTAATTATCTCCTTGATAAGTGATTGAGAAACCTCTATTTGAGCGCCCAACTTGACACCCACCGCAATCGTAGCTTGAATCTCAGCATTTAAGGCAGCCTCGTTGATCGACGGTAAGTCCCCCCCAGCGGCTGAAGGGATCCGATCAGAGCTGGTGTTGAAATCGATGGGGTGTGCAGCATCCGTTGGCGTTACCCTGTTACCCTCCATAAACTTATCTTGTTTACCCAGTGACCTGCAATTGCTTTTAGATAGAACATTCTCCACCTCTTGTTCCGTCACATTTTTAGTAGATAGATCTTCACTTTCTATGCCCAGTAAGTCATTAAGCCCAAAAATATCACCACCCTTATTCTTTTTACCCACTTTGTGTTTTTCCAGGCTGCTTGAATAGGTTGGATTGTGCCTGGCCAAGCCCACAACCGAATTATTCTTTTTACGTTTGTTAACTTTTGAAAATTCCACCCCCCTTAATGAATTAATTTCTACATCTTTTTCAAAATTGAAATTTACAGCAGGTGAAATCTCTCCAGCATCCGCCATCGCATCTCCGACCACCGGTTCCATCTCCTCCGACGCAGCTCCCTCCACGTCTTCATGAGCCAAACTACCCTCCCCTGCCACATTAACACACTCATTCTTTTCGGTCTCCTCTCCCCTATTTTCATCAACCTCCAACAACTCTGGGAACCCAATCACCCATCGCTTCTAACACCCATACTCGGTATCGCCTATCCCGCCACTGCAATGACACCTCCTCATTGACTCTTTTACCCTCTCCCACCAGAACTCCGATGTACTCATAGGACAAATCGCTCTCCTCCTCGTACCATTTCGCTCGGTGCACAACCTTACCGAACGCCCCTCCCACCGAATCAATGACCACGTTATTGAGCAAGTGAAGCGGAATGCCTTGCACTTTGAGCCAGGCTAACCTTTCATAACAAAGTGACTGACCTTCCCACGTGGTAACCGAGGAGAACCTACCTATGACCTCCTTAGCCGCTGCAAGAACCGACAATGTTGTCTCCTTATCCACAAAAGAAATCATCACTGAAAAGCCTCCCAAGTACTGCACCTTCCCTAAACCCGGACATATTTCATTGAGAATGATCTTTATGCTCTTCAATGCGTCCAAATCTACCATGCGAGCAATCAGAGCTTTCCCATGTAAAGCTTTATACATATTGATCTGGTCATTAACGATAACCGAACGAACTCCCTTAGAATCTCCTTGCATTCCCGTCAAGGTATCCTTGAACGATCTACCACCTGTATTGAAAATAGGCGACTTACCATCTTGATGAAGTCCTTCTCTTCGATCAGCTTTCCTATAGGCGTAACTTTTCTTTTCGAACTCTCTCGGGTTTCGACCGATCTCCCCGTCCTCCAAAGAGAACCTAGCGACATTAACTTTCAATCTGAAGTCACCCATCTTGATGCTACACAGCCTCGTCACCATCTCTCGCTTGTCTTTTACGTCCAACATTGTCACAAAACCAAACCGATTTCCGTTCTTGTCTCTTTTCCGAGCGATATACAAATCAAAAATCGCTCCATGTTGTCGTATGTATTCTGCTAGATCCATTCCACTGCACTTATCTGGTAGATTCGTTACAAAAAATTTTGTAAGACGACCTTGTAATCCCGAGTCGGATCAATAAATTTCAAGAGGTGTTTAATATTAATATTATTATTATTGACAGTATTATTATTAATAATAATAGTAGCATTATTTATTAAGATTGCCTTTGATAATAAATAATGCTACTATTATTATTAATAATAATACTGTCAATAATAATAATATTAATATTAAACACCTCTTGAAATTTATTGATCCGACTCGGGATTAGAATTTATTAGATGTCATGAATATATTTATGATCACATTAATGAGTTTAAAAGAATTGAAAATGCATTATTAATATTATTAATAGTAAATGACTACTTGAAAATAACTGACAAAAATGACTTGGGCTAGAATTTGTGATACGTCGAAATAAATGTTCATAATCCTCTAAATGAAATGAAATGTATTATAATATTATTACGTATAATAATATTACATTATGAAAATGGCGGGTATTACACATGATTCGCTCCTTGCAGCATGCACAGACTGGAGTACACATCCCCGCCCTCCGTGGCTTCGGATACGACGGAACACCCAAGCAAAAATATACGCATTGGAAAACCACTAGGTAATTATTCATGTTGGTATTAGATGTCATGAATATATTTATGATCCCATTAATGAGTTTAAAAGAATTGAAAATGCATTATTAATATTATTAATAGTAAATGACTACTTGAAAATAACCGACAAAAATGACTCGGGCTAGAATTTGTGATACGTCGAAATAAATGTTCATAATCCTCTAAATGAAATGAAATGTATTATAATATTATTACGTATAATAATATTACATTATGAAAATGGCGGGTATTACACAGGATCCGCTCCTTGCAGCATGCACAGACTGGAGTACACATCCCCGCCCTCCGTGGCTTCGGATACGACGGAACACCCAAGCAAAATTATACGCATTGGAAAACCACTAGGTAATTATTCACGTTGGCAAACCACACCAGATTCAGTCAACATTTCATATCGTCTCACCCACATACGTTCAAGGCAAATCACATAACAATTCACATCCATAGAATCTCTCGGACAATCAACATTGCAACCATGAGGGTCTTATACCCCCAGTTCACATATATCAATATCACGAAAAGTCACAAAATCAAATGTACTCAGAACAACCACCACTGGAATCAAACAACATATTCTTCGATCCCCGTATTTCCCGAAACAAAGGAGTTTATCAATATATATATATAAGCACACAAACCCGCATAAACATCCATTAATAATGAAACGATACACACTTGTTCACATAAGGATTTGAGAGGAATATAATTCGTATGGCAAGGTACTTGCCTCGAATAGTCGCAAGCACATAAAACCGATCGTAGAAAGTTGGCACGAATCATCTATGAATCCTCCGAATCCGCCGAGCACCAACATGCGATAAATACTACGAACGATAATAACAACGATGAGAATAAATCCCTTGACACAATGTAAATCCGCTGCACCAAATAAACGAACAACTAAAGTTCAAAGGTTTTTTTGTTCAACTAAAGTTCAAGGGTTTCACTCAAAACGGTCAAGAACACAAATCGGCCTGACAACTCATGAAAAACGGAATTGAACCCATGGATTATGATCAACAAGACTAGATAAAAATAATGGAACCAACAATATCGGATTAGAATTACGAAATCAAGAAAAAACCCCAAAGTTATCAAAACTAGGGTTCTGAGACTTGATTCAAAGGGAAAAGGATGATTTGATGTCGTTAATCCACACAAAAACCTTGATGATTATGTTGTAGGATGAAAGATTGGTGAACTTTCATGAAGAATCGCCCCGAAATCGCCTCAAGAACTCTGCCCGTCGCGTGAGGGAAGGAAAGAGCAAAACTGCTCTGAAAACCTGCATCCAGACTATATGTTCTGGACTGCCATTACGACCGTAACATCATGGCCATGACGGCCATAATACACTGGCCTTTACGGCTATAACATACTGCAGGTTAGGGTCGTAACCTGCATTCGGGCAGCAGATTCCATTCTGCTGTCCGATCAGTCCCGAACGATCTCATAATGCGACGACTCGGAAAATGCGATGTAATGCTTACAAAAGATTCTCAACCACGAACGAAAGTGCTAAACAACATGTGATTCCGAAAACCCGAAGGTAGTTAAAAACAACTACGTAAGTGAGTGCCCAAAACTTTGGGAAATTACGAAACGTCCCAACTATCTGAAAAATCACGATACGGGATCAAATAGCAATTCCGAAGTTCACAATACGACCACGAATGTTAAATGAACTTGTAGGAACAACAAAACAATAGTTTCGAGCAAGACTACAAGAATCGAACCCAAATGCAAAAAAGTCGCAATAATATGTCGATTGGTCTGAAACAATATCAAAACTCACTCGAATGACAAAAAGTGCAGAACAAAACATGTCCAAAATATATCAATGAACATAAGTGAGTCACTAGAATAGAGAAGTATGGAAATGAAAAAGTACGGGTATTATATTATACCCCCCTCAAAAAGAAGTTTCGTCCCCGAAACTTAAAACAACAAAAACAAGGCAACAACATAGCAAGCAACTGACAGAAAACACCTCTCAAGAACCTCTCAGAGCCAATCCTGATATAGGTGCTGAAGTCCGAGTCTTGGAAGATGCGGCGACCAGCTCACAAAACTGGATTTCGTGCCCCTCGAGTCCGCACTAGTAACATGTTGCTAGCGGGGAAGGACAATATGCACGAACATGCCCCGACACATTATAGTTGAAACACCTCCTAGCTTTACCAGTAGTCAACGTTTATGACTTGGAACTTTCAGTTCCACTCGTCGAGCGATTGAGCTAGACGACATAAAGACCACGGTGTTGCAATTTAGAAACTCCAACTCCTGATCTAATAGAAAAATCAGTAGACGTCCTCTGCTTCTGATCGATTCCAGATAAAACTCATCTTCCATTGATTCATGGAATTCTACCCACGTGACAACACGATCCTAAGGCTTAATAACCTCCCACCAATTAGCGGAGCGATAGGTACTTTCCGTTCTTCGGGTCAATCAACTGTCTCGAATATCTTTCCCAACTGGAAAAGCCAACCATCCCAGCCCGCTACATCCACGGCACCAGCGAAATGAGCGGGATTCATACGAACCACTTCTAGAAGCCATCGATTTGCACCGACGTTCTGGTCACAGCTGTGTTATGTTGAACTGTCTGGGTCAATTGAATCATCTGTGTCGCTACCTGTTGCAATATAGTAGAAACAACAACGCTAATGCCATCCCCGAAAATATTCTCTTGGTCGTGCATCTGATCTCCATGGCCATCTAACCACGGTTATAACCACGACCTCTACACCTCGGCATACTGAACAAGTACCCACTCAGCCCGATGAAACACAACATCTCAAAACAACATGACAAAATGCCAACTCAGCACAACATATCAACAAAAAGGCAACAAATAGCAACACAATAATAATATCCACTCCAGATAGTTACACAAATACATAAATTACTACTGCAATAAATGGAACTTACGGTCGTAACTGACAGATCACGTGTCTGTATCAACTGAAACTTACAACCCATACAGTCACAAACACGATCGTAACAACCTACACCTCATTGTAGCCTACTATTGACAACAACTTCTTTAAAACTACACAAGGTGTTCGTTTGAATAAAAATATTTTAAAATCCTTAAGTTCGTATAATTCTCTAAAAACATGACTTGAAAATATTTTTGATATCTCGGGTTCTTTCGAGACTTATGGCAAAATCCATAATGGATTTGAGAAGGGTGCAGTCGACAAAACTCTCTTTAAAATCCAAGAAGGTGATGATCTTCTTATAGTTCAAATATACGTAGATGATATTATTTTTGGTTCAACTAACCTTGATTCATGTCAAAGGTTCTCTCATCTCATGCAAAGCAAATTTGAAATGAGTATGATGGGAGAACTTAGTTATTTCTTAGGATTGTAGGTAAAATAACTTTCTACAGGTATATTTATCAACCAATAGAAATACAGCAAGGTGCTGCTCAACAAGTCCGGGATGAACAACTCCAAATCATGGTCCACCCCTATGAGCACTTCCACTAATATAAGTGCTGATGAAGCTGGAAAGCCAGTTGACCAGTCACTCTACAGGAAGCTTATATGCTCACTCCTATACCTAACATCCAGCAGGCGCGATATCTAATTTGTTGTAGGAGGAGTGTGTGCTCGGTATCAAATATCACCTAAATAGTCACACTTGACCACAACCAAACGAATCCTTAAGTATGTAAATAGACCAATCGATGTAGGATTGTGGTATCCTAAGAAAGGAGGATTCAATTTGGTATGCTACATCGACTCGGATCTCGGAGGTTGTAAGTTGGATAGGAAGAGTACGAGCAGAATTTGTTACTTCCTTGCACCAAGACTTGTGTCACGGGTCAGTAAGAAACAATTGGCCAAGTCGCTTTCTACCGCGAAATCGGAATACTATGCTGCTGGAAGTTATTGTATGCAGATTATCTGGATGCAACAACAGTTACAAGACTATGCATCAATGCCAGAGAAAATCCAATCATGTGGATATCATGAGTGCAATTGCAATAATGCACAGTCCTGTATTGCACTAACGAACTAAGCATATTGATATGAAATATCATTTTATTCGAAATCGTGTTGAGAATAAAGATATTCGAATCGAGAAGATTCATACAGAGGTCCAGTTAGTCGACGTCTTTACAAAATCTCTTAGCACCACCAGATTTTGCATGCTTCGCCAGGAACTGGGGGTGCTAGAGCCCGACTCCCTGTAAGTTTTTACATTTTACATCAATTGAGGGAGAATGTTGTAAGACCCATGAATACAGTATCTACTTTAATTAAATGTACACTCAGAACTCCAAGTTATATCCTTACTGTAAGAAGAAGAAAGCATTATTACCTTCCTACAAATGATGTGTGCATTAATTAAGGGAGAATACAGTATGACTAAAGAATGCAGTGTTAATCTAAAATTGCTGTAAGAATTAAATCATGTATGTACCTTTAAGGGGGAATGCTGTATTTTCGCGGATACCGCACATACACTATAGGATATCAATTAATATTTTAAGCGTATCTAAATTCATACTCTTTATCCTTACAAACTGTTTCCAGTCCACGTGCATTGTCTGAATTTAAAACGATTTAGCTTTCAATACTGAAATGACACTTGGACTTTAATGCCTTAAAAACCACGAATTTAAAACTCAAACCGCAGTATCATGCAATAGTGGAAGTCGAACTGTGTCAGAAGTAGGACCGGTCATTAATTTCAAAAATTGGCAGATTGGACGTACCAGTTACATCTAAATCCATCTTGTACGTCATTCAATGGTTCCCATCCCTTAAGTCTGACTATTCACTGTAACCTTGCTTCCCTGTACACTATAAAAGGGCCAGTATGTTGATCCACAGACTCTTTACGTTTTATGCATAATTATCGAGCCTAAACCATACAACATACATTCATTCAAAGCTTTCTAACTTACTTTCTATACTTGTGCGAATATGTCTTCTTCCGAGTCTTTCATATCTTTCAGATAAGAAGAAGGATACAATCATTAATGGTCGGATCGTTGCTCACTCCATTTTGCTAGAGCGTACTATCTCAAAAGATGAGGACATTGTAATACCCGAGATTTCTGATATGTAATTGAACCTTGTGATATTGTAATTGTTACATTTTGATCTGATTATTATTCTCCGTATTTCATGATCTGGTGTTGTTAAGCGCATGATTTCATGAATGTGATCTAAATTGTGATTCTGCGCATGTAGCGCACGCTATCGACTATATGTAGCGTACGCTAATTTGGATCCGTAGCGCACGCTATGTATGAACCTTAGCGCGCGCTACACGTAGTCAGCATGATTGAGACAGGGCGGTAGGTGAGATCGGCTGCGGATCTCGGTCGGATTATGTCGAGATGAACCTGGACGGCTTTCGGGAAAAAGCCAAGTCAACGCGGTAGCGCACGCTACCCATATGAGGATAGCGCGCGCTAAATGCTGAGTACAGTGAAGTCAGTAAGCCGTTAGCGCACGCTATGAATATGGACTAGCGCACGCTAATAACCACTTTCTATAAATAGGACATCATCCTTTTTCATATTTTCAGTCTTTTCACTTCCCACATCCGAATCCTTGGACTTAGAGAATTACTCTCTTCATCCTAAACCTTCATATCATCATCCTAGCCCGAGTTGAAGATTGTAGATCATTGGAGATTGGTGTTCAAGCTCTCGGTGTTGGATTTCTTCAAGTTCCTTCGTGTTCTTCACTACTTTGAGGTAGATGATTCTTCACCAATATTAGTAATATTCTGAAGGACGTTTTGATCATGATTTTGGATTATCTAGTCAGTTAAATTCGTTAGCAGTCGAACATCATGTGTTAGAAGGATATTTTTGACGTTTCGACACTTATTCATCGTATAATCCATTGAACCTTTTTAGTATATGGACTCCTAAGCATATTCATGTATCTTCAAAACCGATTATGACCAATATATGGAGATTACCAAGTTCTTATGTCCTTACATAAAGGAATCATATGTTTTGGGACATGAAACGGATTGAACTTAAGATATTTTCTTGAAGATCAAAGATGAATTATGGTGCTGTAATGATGATACGTATCCTTATGTATCGTAGTCATTTAATACGTAAAGATCTTTCACAAACCATATGAGCATGATATGCACAGATATGACATGTATTAGCACTGAAGATTTCATGAGTTTCATCACCTTTAGCTCAAGTTTTCTGTCCAGTAGTAAACTGCCATGCATAGTTAGCGCACGCTAAGATAGGCATATTAACGTGCGCTATCGGGAATGAATAACGTGCGCTACATTTGGTACGTAACGGACGTTATGTCATCAGGCAGGACAGTCGGCTGATCAGAGAGGACTGTCAGTACACAGCTAGCGCACGCTAGACTTGATTATTTGCGTACGTTAACGGGCAGGCTTAGCGCACGTTACGTTGAGTACGTAGCGCACGCTAAGTAGTTCCGGCAGAATTCATTTTTAGAGCTTGCGGCCGTAAACCGGATTGTTAGACATTCGTACGACGTGAAAGGAATTCTTTATTATTTCTTAGGTTCGAGCCTTGCATAGGCGACGATCGAGGGGCGGTGGCATACAGACGCGTGTCATTTGTTGGAGTATTTCATTCTTGCCATTTTCGAGGCAAGTATCATATGTTGAGTTTGATTTATATTGGAATTTTGATCATGCATATGGTTTTGTTCATGTTGTCGAATATGAGATTTATTTCTTTAATTTCTCGTGGTATTCGTTGTTAATTGTTCGTATTGATGAACATATTGAAATGCATATATGTATGCATAATTGATTGGTTTATGGTATAAATGATCCGAGGGGGGTCATGAGGATCTATGCTGAGGGCGCTGGATCAAATGTCCACCATGCATTGGTCCGACGGGATCATAATGGGGATCTATGCTGAGGGCGCTGGATCGCTGGACGGGTTTTCCACCATGCGTTGGTCCGACGGGATCATCATGGGGATCTATACCAAGGGCGCTAGATCGCTGGATTACCCTGTATTGTGTTGATGGAATCGTGAGGATTCACATCGTTGGATTCCGATGGCGGAAGTCCGTTTTGCATGATTTATGATGCACTGATGATTTATGTATTATGATACTTGTACTAGCATTGTTTTGCTAACCCCTTCGGGGGTGGACATTGTTTTGATGTTCAGGTAGCCGAGGAGCGGGGAAGCAACCACAGTACCGACAGGACGATGAAATGGCTCAGTGATGTGGTTGATGTTTATTGTTATTGTGATTTGTCTTCGTGGTTCACTTTAGTACTCGAGTACGTGTGTTTTAATAATGTCGTTTTCGATATGGTTGTATAAGTTAACTCTTTGGATCAGTTGAACCAGTTCTGTATTTTGAACTTCAGTTGTAAGGTTGAATTATATTTACATTTCTTTTATTTAGCCTTGTAAATCCTTACTTAAAGGGTTTACGGCGCTGTAACTATTCCGAATATCTCGGGGTGTTACAGAATATGGTATCGGAGCTAAGATTCATGGATATCTTGGCAGTCGGGTTAGTTGGGTCTGTTTACGTTATTTGATTATTGGTCGTTTGTAACATCACTGCTGAGCCAGCATCGTCGTGTAGACCGTGGTTGTAAGTTTCCTAATCTCAAATACTACCGTTTTATTTAATTCATGTTTTGTGAACATTGATGGACTTTCTTTTAGAAAGTTTGCCCTGGATATTGAGTATTTGTGTTTACAGTATGTTGAGAGGAGGTCGTGGACGCGGACATGGTCGTGGACGCGGACGTGGAAATATGAGACTGGAGGATTCGGCGTCTACCCCGGAGATATCTGCTAGTCGAACCGATTCCCATTCTGGAGGACAGCAGGGATCAGCAAATAATAATGCAGATCCCAATGTGCCGGGAGTGCTTCAGAAGGTGGTTGCTCAGATAAACCAGTTTGCTCAAGTTGTTGATCGCATGCAGACGGCGATGGGACAGCAGCATAACGTGGATAATCGGGGAGACAAATGGCTTACTGAGGTGGTCAAATTGCACCCCCTGAAATTTGACGGTTCTGCTGAGACGCTTTCTTGGGATCACTGGCTGAAAGAGTTAGAGAAGATTTTTATGGGATTAAGCGTCCCAACGATGCAAAGGTTCCTGGCCGCCCGGATCTTCTCGACGGGGAGGCTTTCGATCGGTGGGAGGCCATTCGACACGAGGAGCATAATGTCGACCGGACGGAGTTCAAATTAATGATGGAAGCGCAGATTGTCCTCGCCTGCCGAGAGGCCCGAGTCCGGGAGTTTTTCTCACCACAAAATTCAGAAGCATCTGTGACAGACGTGATTAAGACTTTTAATCACCAGCTGACTTATGTGCGCCACTTGGTCAGAACTGAGGCGGAAAGGATTTTCTATTTCGACATGCGAATGAAATCGGAAATTCAGCAATATATGTCCGGATTTGAATGTACCACCTTGCGATAGTATCAGGACAAGGCTCTGGCCTATGACATGAAAGAGGCGGCAGTAGAAAAGTCAACGGAAGCAAAGAAACAGAAGGTGTCTGGCAACTTCACGGAGAATAAGAGTAGTGGGCCTCGCAGGGGCCAGTCCTCTTTTCATTCATCCAGGAGGCCTCCGCACCTTCTCGAGGTGGAAAGAAGTTCCGGGCAGCACCAACCGTTTCAGACGCAGGGAAGAAATGTTATAACTGTGCCAAAGCGGGGCATGTTCGACGTGACTGTTTCGCGCCTGCTGTGACCTGTTTCGAGTGTGGACAGGAAGGGCATCGCGCAACATTTTGTGGAAATGCGACTCGATCTTTTGGTACTCGCACTCCTGCACCGGTTCCGAAGGACACTAGTGTAAACCAGACGCAGCAAAGTGGTTTCCAGCAGCAGAATGTTGGAAAAAGAGAAGAATCTAGCGCTGGGTCCGTTCCTCCGCGTATTTACGAGATGAAGAAGTCAGACGATCAGAACATAGCTGTTGCATCCGGTACGATTCAGATCCTTTTGCAACCAGTTAGTGTCTTATTCGATTCAGGAGCTACGCATTCTTTTATATCTTTGAACTGTGTTAATCGTTTGAAAATCTCGTGCTTGTATGATTGTGAACCTTATGTTGTGGGATTACCGAGCGGAGAGAAAATTGTGGGAACCCTAGAAGTTAGAGATTTTCCAGTGTCTATAGGAGGGAGAGATTGGCCATCAAATCGTATTGTAGTTGACATTCATGGTGACGACTTAATTCTCGGAGACGATTGGCTCAACCGTTATGGAGCTATTCTGAATTACCGGCAGAGAGTCATTTCTATCATTGCTGATGACGGATCTGAACACTTATTCCGAGGATGGAGACCGGGAAGCTCGGGAAAATTGATCAAAGCAAAGAAAGCCGTGAAATTACTGAAGCAGGGATGTCATGGACTTTGGTGCTATGCCATGAGGAAAGAGGAAGGATTAGAGCTCTCATCTATTCCAGTTGTGAATGAATTCTCAGATGTATTTCCTGACGAACTACCTGGAATACCTCCGCAGAGAGAAGTGGAGTTCACTATCGAATTAGAGCCTGGAGCCGCTCCTATTTCCAGAGCACCATACCGCATGGCGCCAACCGAGATGTATGAACTAAAGAAGCAACTGGAGGAATTATTACAGAAGGGTTATATTCAACCTAGCGTGTCTCCTTGGGGAGCGCCCGTTCTCTTTGTCTGGAAGAAAGACGGATCCCTCCGATTATGTATTGATTACAGGGATCTCAACAAAGTGACGATCAAGAATAAGTATCCTATACCTCGGATCGACGACTTATTTGATCAACTGCAAGGGGCAAGGGTATTCTCGAAGATTGACTTGCGATCAGGATACCATCAATTGAGAATTAAGGAATCGGATATACCGAAGTCTGCTTTCAGATCCCAGTACAGGCATTATGAATTTGTAGTGATGCCATTTGGACTTACCAATGCTCCTGCGGTATTCATGCAATTGATGAATCGGGTATTCTTAGAATACTTAGATAAATTTGTGGTCGTCTTCATCGATGACATCTTGATATATTCGAAATACACAGAGGAGCACGCTGAGCATTTGCGTGTGGTTTTGAGCATCTTGAGGAAGGAACAGCTGTATGCAAAGCTTTCCAAATGCGAGTTTTGGCTTAGGGAAGTAACTTTCCTTGGGCATGTGATATCAGCTGACGGAGTTCAGGTGGACCCGAAGAAAGTCGAAGCAATCTTGGAATGGGAAGCTCCTAATAACGTGAAAAAAGTCCGGAGTTTCTTGGGACTTGCTGGATATTATCGCCGCTTTGTAGAGGGACTTTCCAAAATTGCTCGTCCGCTCACTCAGCTATTACAGAAAACTCAAAAGTTCACGTGGGATGAGAAATGCCAGGCTGGTTTTGACGAACTTAAGAGGAGACTGACGATAGCACCTATATTAGTGTTACCAGACGGAACTGATGGATTCATGGTATACAACGACGCTTCAAATCAGGGTCTGGGATGTGTGTTGATGCAAAAGGATAAGATGATTGCCTATGCTTCTCTGCAGTTGAAACCGTACGAGGTTAATTACCCGACTCATGATCTGGAGCTAGCAGCTGTGGTCTTTGCCTTAAAAATTTGGTAACATTATTTGTACGGCACTCATTGCCAGATCTTTACAGATCATAAGAGCCTCAAGTACATTTTCATTCAGAAAGAATTAAACATGAGGCAGAGAAGGTGGCTGGAATTGATCAAGGATTATAACTTGGAAATTCTCTATCATCCGGGTAAAGAAAATGTAGTAGCCGATGCATTGAGCCGTAAACCTGTTTCTCTTCGAGTGTTGGAAGCACTTACATTCCAAACCAGCATTCGACGGGAACTGATCCGCGAAGGGATTGAAGTATGGGCACCAGGAATCCAAGGGCAACTATATGTGATGGAACTGACTTCATCACTAGTCGAGGAGATCAAATCTAAGCAGTTGAACGATTCTCTGATTCTTCGGTTATGTGACGAAGTAAAGAAAGGAAAGGCCCCAGGATTCGTGATACAAGATGATGGAGTTTTGAGATTTCAGAGTCGACTTTGCGTTCCCGATGCTGAGGATTTCAGACGGACAATTCTGAAGGAAGCTCATAGCGCGCCTTATTCTATTCACCCAGGCAGCAGTAAGATGTATAAGGATCTAAAACAAAACTTCTGGTGGGGTAATATGAAGAAGGACGTAGCAGAATACGTTTCAAAGTATTTGACTTGTCAGCAGGTTAAGATTGAACATCAGCGACCTGCCGGAATGTTAAAGCCGCTTCCGATCCCTGAGTGGAAGTGGGAGGATATCTCGATGGATTTCATCACCAGTATGCCAAGGACTAAGACAGGAATGAACATGATTTGGGTTGTAGTTGATCGACTAACCAAGTCGGCTCATTTCCTAGGAATTAAAGATACTTGGGGACCCGAGAGATTGGCGCGAGTATTTATTGCAGAGATAATCAAATTACATGGGACACCGAAGACCATTATTTCAGATCGAGATGGTCGTTTCGTGTCGCACTTCTGTAAGGCAGTTCACAGGGCTTTGGGGACCAAGCTAAACTTTAGCACGGCTTATCATCCTCAGACGGACGGTCAGTCCGAAAGGACTATACAAACAGTAGAAGACATGCTTAGAGCTTGTGCTTTGGATTGGTCAACTGATTGGGAAGTTCATTTGCCGTTGATTGAATTCACCTACAATAATAGTTGGCATGCTTCTATTAAGATGGCACCATTTGAGGCTTTGTACGGGAGAAGATACCGATCACCCCTGTGCTGGGATGATTCTTCGGACTCACGAGAAGATAGCTTTGATTCGAGAAAGACTGTTGACTGCCCAGAGTCGACAGAAGTCTTATGCAGATGTACGTCGTCGCCCTCTAGAGTTCGACATTGGGGACCACGTACTATTGAAGGTGTCTCCTACATGAGGAATTTTCCATTTTGGGAGGAAAGGCAAGCTAAGTCCGAGATATATCGGACCATTTGAGATCCTCGAGAGAGTTGGGGATTTAGCATACAGGTTGGCCTTACCACCATCGTTGAGTCACGTTCACAGTGTGTTTCACGTATCCCAATTGCGGAAGTATGTACCAGACCCCAGTCATGTCATTGATTTCGACGAGATCGAGATAGCTAATGACGGTACCCTCGAAGAGAGACTAATCAAGATACTTGAGAGTCGGATCAAACAATTGAGGAATAAACCAATACACTTGGTTAAAGTACAATGGTCACGACACGGATGTTGTTACCCAAAATATTATCCGAAGATAATGTTGCTGGAATGATCGAGTAACCAACAAGTGCGGGAGCACGTCCGTGAGAAATTAAATGACACAAGATTTGCCGGGGTTGTTAATCCCGGGCTTGAATGCTCTCGCGAGATTTTATTAATAAGTATACGGTTGGGTACAAATATTAATGTTAGAATCTATCACAAAGAGTGTAAAGGATTCTAGTTTTCTAAGCTGTGGAGCGTATAGAATGCCGGAAGAATCAGATATGGAGTTCTGTGAATTCTTGCTATGGATGTTCTATGTGTGAGAATGTCTTTCTCTTTTCTCTCTCTTGTTTTTGTGTATTTCGCAGTCCTTGTTCTGTGTTATGGACCTTCTATTTATAGCAGACCAAGTTCCTGAGGGCCCCCCTGCGATCGCAGGCGATCGTCGTTATTTATATTATAATAAGACGGCCGATCGTCTCGCCGCGTGGGGCTTTTCCCTTAAAGTCCGCGGTTGTTACTGACAGCCGGTTATGCGGTCTGACGGAACTCGCATGCGCCCGAGCCGCTGTCACCCACCTTTTCGGCGGTACTGTTGGTAGGTGAAGTTGGTGACAGATGTGAGCACAGTCTTGTCTGTCAAGACTGTTCGCAGTTCTGCGGCCCTGTTGGTAGGTGAAGTAGGTGACAGTCATGGGCACCGATCTTGTCTCACAAGACTTTTGAGATCTGCACGCGGGTCCCAGCCCGAGATTTGGGCTTTGATGACTTTTGACGGATGTCGGACTAATACACGGCACGAGACGATCGCCAATCAACAAAAGACGATCGCCAATCAACAAAAGGCGATCGCCGTGGGTGCCGAGTTCAGGGTGTTTGCCCCGAGCATATCTCTCATGGTAGACTTCCCGACTGCTATGACGATCGCCTTCGAGGCATGTTTAAATGCCGCACAACAATGGAGTTGAAGAGGCCACTTGGGAAACGGAGGACAGTATGAAGACTAGATATCCAGAGTTGTTTTCATCTTAAGTTTCGGGACGAAACTTCTTTTTAGGGAGAAAGGATGTAATACCCGAGATTTCTGATATGTAATTGAACCTTGTGATATTGTAATTGTTGCATTTGATCTGATTATTATTCTCCGTATTTCATGATCCGGTGTTGTTAAGCGCATGATTTCATGAATGTGATCTAAATTGTGATTTTGCGCATGTAGCGCATGCTATCGACTATATGTAGCGTACGCTAATTTGGATCCGTAGCGCACGCTATGTATGAACCTTAGCGCGCGCTACACGTAGTCAGCATGATTGAGACAGGGCGGTAGGTGAGATCGGCTGCGGATCTCGGTCGGATTATGTCGAGATGAACCTGGACGGCTTTCGGGAAAAAGCCAAGTCAACGCGGTAGCGCACGCTACCCATATGAGGATAGCGCGCGCTAAATTCTGAGTACAGTGAAGTCAGTAAGCCGTTAGCGCACGCTATGAATATGGACTAGCGCGCGCTAATAACCACTTTCTATAAATAGGACAGCATCCTTTTTCATATTTTCAGTCTTTTCACTTCCCACATCCGAATCCTTGGACTTAGAGAATTACTCTCTTCATCCTAAACCCTTGATATCATCATCCTAGCCCGAGTTGAAGATTGTAGATCATTGGAGATTGGTGTTCAAGCTCTCGGTGTTGGATTTCTTCAAGTTCCTTCGTGTTCTTCACTACTTTGAGGTAGATGATTCTTCACCAATATTAGTAATATTCTGAAGGACGTTTTGATCATGATTTTGGATTATCTAGTCAGTTAAATTCGTTAGCAGTCGAACATCATGTGTTAGAAGGATATTTTTGACGTTTCGACACTTATTCATCGTATAATCCATTGAACCTTTTTAGTATATGGACTCCTAAGCATATTCATGTATCTTCAAAACCGATTATGACCATTATATGGAGATTACCAAGTTCTTATGTCCTTACATAAAGGAATCATATGTTTTGGGACATGAAACGGATTGAACTTAAGATATTTTCTTGAAGATCAAAGATGAATTATGGTGTTGTAATGATGATACGTATCCTTATGTATCGTAGTCATTTAATACGTAAAGATCTTTCACAAACCATATGAGCATGATATGCACAGAGATGACATGTATTAGCACTGAAGATTTCATGAGTTTCATCACCTTTAGCTCAAGTTTTCTGTCCAGTAGTAAACTGCCATGCATAGTTAGCGCACGCTAAGATAGGCATATTAACGTGCACTATCGGGAATGAATAACGTGCGCTACATTTGGTACGTAACGGACGTTATGTCATCAGGCAGGACAGCCGGCTGATCAGAGAGGACTGTCAGTACACAGCTAGCGCACGCTAGACTTGATTATTTGCGTACATTAACGGGCAGGCTTAGCGCACGTTACGTTGAGTACGTAGCGCACGCTAAGTAGTTCCGGTAGAATTCATTTTTAGAGCTTGCGGCCGTAAACCGGATTGTTAGACATTCATACGACGCGAAAGGAATTCTTTATTATTTCTTAGGTTCGAGCCTTGCATAGGGGACGATCGAGGGGCGGTGGCATACGGACGCGTGTCATTTGTTGGAGTATTTCATTCTTGCCATTTTCGAGGCAAGTATCATATGTTGAGTTTGATTTATATTGGAATTTTGATCATGCATATGGTTTTGTTCATGTTGTCGAATATGAGATTTATTTCTTTAATTTCTCGTGGTATTCGTTGTTAATTGTTCGTATTGATGAACATATTGAAATGCATAGATGTATGCATAATTGATTGGTTTATGGTATAAATGATCCGAGGGGGGTCATGAGGATCTATGCTGAGGGCGCTGGATCGAATGTCCACCATGCGTTGGTCTGACGGGATCATCATGGGGATCTATGCTGAGGGCGCTGGATCGCTGGACGGGTTTTCCACCATGCGTTGGTCTGACGGGATCATCATGGGGATCTATACCAAGGGCGCTGGATCGCTGGATTACCCTGTATTGTGTTGATGGAATCGTGAGGATTCACATCGTTGGATTCCGATGGCGGAAGTCCGTTTTGCATGATTTATGATGCACTGATGATTCATGTATTATGATACTTGTACTAGCATTGTTTTGCTAACCCCTTCGGGGGTGGACATTGTTTTGATGTTCAGGTAGCCGAGGAGCGGGGAAGCAACCACAGTACCGACAGGACGATGAAATGGCTCAGTGATGTGGTTGATGTTTATTGTTATTGCGATTTGTCTTCTTGGTTCACTTTAGTACTCGAGTACGTGTGTTTTAATAATGTCATTTTCGATATGGTTGTATAAGTTAACTCTTTGGATCAGTTGAACCAGTTCTGTATTTTGAACTTCAGTTGTAAGGTTGAATTATATTTACATTTCTTTTATTTAGCCTTGTAAATCCTTACTTAAAGGGTTTACGGCGCTGTAACTATTCCGAATATCTCGGGGTGTTACAGACATGGCCGGGATGAACTTAGTCGTCTTCTCTGTGAAGTAAACTGGTCTCTGTCGTTTGGGTAGTTTACATCCTGAAAACTACGACTAGCAAATCATAGAAGAATTCTATCTTGACGCTGAATTCATGTATGCGTTGGAAAAGAAGGGCTCTGCCCTCACTGCAGTCATCGGCACTGTGCAAGAGAAGGAGATCTCCGTTAACCAGGAGCTCCTCGAGCGTCTGTGCAATCTGCCCTCTGATGGTCTGACATTGGAGGGTCTGGAATCGTTTGGGTCGGATGAACTGCTACAGGCCTATTGAAATTTGTTCATTGGGAACTTTCAGCCTTTACAAGTTCATCTCTCATCTCATAAGAAGAATTTTACTCTACATTACTTGTATTTGCATGACTTTTGCTGCAGAGTTGTTGAAAATTGGACTGAAGCATTAGAAATGTGCACAAGTTTAAGATTCCGGATGATGGTGGCCATCATGTCCGGAGAGAAGGTTAACTGGTGCCAGATCATTCTGAAACGGCTTCAGGAGGAGGCGTCCAAACCGAATCTGCCAAGAAATCTCTTGGCCTAATTCAGAATTTTATCTTGACTAACTGTGGCATACAACAGTCCTCTAACGCTAAAAGATTCTTGCTGGGAAGTTTCTCGGTGGCTCCAAACCAACTGTATTCAACAAGACGCCACTTCTTGCCAGCAGGCGAGATCCATTCTCCCTCCCAACATCGAGTGATCCCCGAGATGTTACTAATCACTCGGCAAAATCTAAATTCGTTGACAGCAAGAAGAAGGTTGTCAGCAAGAAAAGATGTGTTCCCGGCAGCAGCTCTCCTACAGCTGTCGAGAAAAGAACGAAGAAGTTGAAGACAAAGAAATCTTCAAAGACGAAAGCTGTTTCTACAGCAACCCCGGTGGCTACAGCGGCCACTGAGGCACTTCCACCAACTCCAGCTGCCGCAGTAGTTATCCCACAGGGCGCAACACCTATGGAAGAAAATATGGCTGCTCCCACAGCAGATCCTGAGCCTATGAAGGCTATTACGGATGATTAGACGTTTGTCAAACTATTAGGAACAAGTGAATCAACTGCCCCTTCGGAGCCAACAATCACCAGTCCAAACAGGGCCCCATCCCAGTAAGAAGTCCTTCTCCCGATAGGGCATCCCATCCTATCAGGGATCCCGCATCTCCACAACCGCCTTTCCCTGTTGAGAAGAAGCATTTGATCGCTTCAAGAAGTGTAAATCATACAGGATCACGCCATACGACTCCTTGTACAACTAGGAAGACTGGAAAGAGGAAGAGTTGTTCATTCTGGAAGTCATGGACACCCAGAATGTCGACATCGGATGGGATGATCTCATTTGCCATGAACTGATCACCTCTTATTTTGTGGAAAAAGAAAAGACCCAACTGAAAGGGAAGTCCCAGTCCGCCGACAAGCCATGAAGCCCAATCCATCACTCAAATCCTGATTCAGACGGAGATGACGATGACCGCAGATAGGTCTGATAATGAGCCATGAGGAGGGTCGTGAAAAAGACTTTGCTCATTCCAAGACCGCTGAAGGCCAAGACACTTCTGCTGAAACACCATCATCAGCTCCTAGACAAGAGGAACCAGTCCTTCCAACTGGAGCCGATGAGACCCACACCGTCTAACAAGAGGAATTAGTCCCTCGTAAGGAATGGGAGGTCACTGAGAGCCAACATAAGGACTCAGTCCTTCATGTACACCAGGCTACAAAAACCATTCAGAGATAAGAGGAATCAGTCCCCTCTATCTCTCCATTAGCACAACAAGCGGAACCATCCGAGATTCTCGCCCCGCAACAGGTATTCACTCCTCTCCCTACAGGATCCCCATTTGGATCAGAAGAAGACTTCCTAGCTGATGACGAACCCCAAAGGCCTCGTGAAAATGTCATACGTAAACAGCTTGGAGAGCCATCTGATTCTAAGCTCGCTCACCACAACTCTCCACGCACAGAAGCACGCATCGAATAGCTACAACAAATCGGTCGCCAAATTGTCTTCTTACAGGATGCTATCAAAGGCCTATATGACTTCGGTAAGGAGCTCGACTGGATGAGAGAACTACTCAGGATGAGCTTTCGAAACTGCAAAGGGCCATACAAGATGTGGAAGAGGCTTTCCACCTCATGCCCAATGCATTATCGCAAGCCCTTAACCAATTGAAGTAGCATCAGGAGCGCATCCTGAAGCAGGAACAAGAAAAGATGTGCGTCGCGGAGGCCATGACAGTAGCCGCCCTCGAATTCAGTGGATTAAAACTAACTGCTCATGATTAAAAGATTGATGAACTTACAGCAGTGGTTCCAAGTCTGGTGGATTGCGTTACAGATCTAAAGAACAAGCAGGCCAAGTCGTTGGATAATCACGACAAAATATCTGTTCTTGATAACGCCAAAAAGGGGGAAGAGGCGCGAGAGGCTGGTAGGAGATAGCGACTGGATAAGGAAAAGGAGATGGAAGCCTATAACAACCCGATTTTTCTAAGGTATTTTTAATAATACGAAACTTGTAGATATTTCAAGCCGTTATGGAAACTAACATTTTCTAAAGAAAAATATTCGCAGAAATAAAGTGGTTTTAAATCTCCAAAAATCTAGCAGCAGAAAATAATTGTCAAAAACAAAGTTAAATGTTTCATATTAAACCTGGGCGGAATTAAAAGAAATAAATAATATTAGATATATCATAAGTCGGCCTGCCCTGCAAGTTGTTGCTCGACATTCCGATTTAACCTGAAAATTTTTCATAGAAAATGGGAGCTTTCTATTGCTCGTGGGAACATCACAAATTAACAATAATCAAAATACATAACGGAGGCATAGCATGAATATTTGTTATGTCAACATATAACTTGAGAATGTAGACATGTGTGCATGTAAATATATATTGATACTTGGTATAAAAACGTGTGACTGCATGTTAATCATAAATATAACATATCACTTATACAGTCCATATAAAGCAATTAAAGTCGACAAGTAATAATTCTCACCTAAAATTTAGATGACGTAAATGATGATGCTTGAATGTTTATGACTCGACCATATCGAGCCTGTAACACCCCGAGATATTCGGAATAATTACAGCGCCGTAAACCCTTTAGATAAGGATTTACAAGGCTAAATTTTAAAAGAAGTATACAAATAAACCAATCGAACAACTGGAATTCAAATACAGATTTGGTTTAACCAATCAAATAAGTTAACTTATACAACCATATCGAATTGACCTTATTAAAACAGACGTACTCGAGTACTAACGAACCAAGAAGACCAATCACAACAACAATAACACCAATCACATCACTGAGCCATTTCATCGTCCTGTCGATACTGTGGTTGCCTCCCCGCTCCTCGGCTACCTGAACATCAAAACAATGTCCACCCTCGAAGGGGTTAGCAAAACAATGCTAGTACAAGTATCATCATACAATAAATCATCAAAGCATCATAAAGCATGCAAAACGGACTTCCGCCACCGGAATCCAACGATGCGAATCCTCACGATTCCATCAACACAATACATGGTAATCCAGCGATCCAGCGCCCTCAGCATAGATCCCCATGATGATCCCGTCGGACCAACGCATGGTGGAAAACCCGTCCAGCGATCCAGCGCCCTCAGCATAGATCCCCATGATGATCCCGTCGGACCAACGCATGGTGGACATTCGATCCAGCGCCCTCAACATAGATCCTCATGACCCCCTCGGATCATTTATACCATAATCAAACAATTATGCATACACATATGCATTTCAATATGTTCATTAATACGAACAAACAACAACGAATATCACGAAAATTCTCAGAAATACATCTCATATTCAACAATATGAATAAAACCACAAGCATGATAAATCGAACTCGACATATGATACTTGCCTCGAAAATGGCAAGGACGAAACACTTCAATGTTCTCGACACGCTCGAAGGCCGCCTCCTTCGATCAACGTAACAAGCTCGAACCTTAACAAAAGGAACGATATACAAATCATCTCAAGTCGAACGATGGCCTAACAATTCGGTCTACGGCCGAAAATCTCAAAATAACCAATCTGCCTGGACTGCTTAGCGCGCGCTACGTACTCTACGTAACGTGCGCTAAGACGGACTGTTAGCGTACGCTATCGTATAAGACTAGCGTGCGCTAGCCACGGTCTGTCAGTCTGACTCGGCTGGTCTCATAACGTACGCTACGTACGTTTCGGGCGTTAACTGACCCCGATAGCGCACGTTAACTCACACGTGTTAGCGTGCGCTAATATTGCATGGCAGAATACTGCAAGCCGAAAACTGGGTTGAATGGTGAAGAACTCATGAATCCTACCGTGATAATACAAGTTATCCTCGGGCAAATCATGCTAATAAGGTTTTGTGGAAGATTTATGTAACGCCCCAATACTTATTTAAATGCTAACGATCATAGATTTTGATTTTTTTAATATTTACAGGTTGTCCGATACTTGGACCGATACGTTCCTAGCATAAAATGAAAGATTTAAAAAGAAAATATTTCAAAATAAATTATAAGGATCATTTTTAGAATTTCTGAAAGTGATTTCGAAAAGTTCCGACGATTTTGATACGATAAATTTCATTACAGAACACTTATACTGCAAAAATAATATTAAATTATTATTTTAAGATTATCAAAAATCCGTTCCGAGCATATCGAAGATTTAACTCCGACGAGTCCGGAACAGGTCGGAAAATCGAATTTGGACATCGGGAAGGGGTCGAACCGGCCGAGCCAAGTTGACGGACATCTGCCGGTCACCGCCGGACACGCCGACTGACAACTGCCGGTCATGGCCGACAGAAGCTTCTAGGCCACTATCCGGATAAGGCTGTCCAGCTGTCCGGATAAGGTCGGTCACGACCGACAGAAGCTTCTCGACCACTATCCGGATAAGGCTGTCCAGCTGTCCGGATAAGGTCGGTCACGACCGACAGAAGCTTCTCGGCCAGCTGTCCGGATAAGGCTTCCAGCTGTCCGGGTAAGGTTGATTTTCAACCGACTTTGAGCCCTTATTTATACATGTTCCCGGACGTGTTTTTGTACATATCATATATCATTTTGAAGCTGTGAAACTCTACTTTAAAACGCCCGAAAGATATGTTCCTTAGAAAAATTAAAAAGGCCTCAAAAATCCCGATAAAAGAGACAGCTCAAATCTGACAGTTTTTCAAAGGTGTTTGATAAAAGTCCTCAAAGAGATTTCAGATTTTACATCAAGAATTTATGACCGGAAATATGAAAAAGTATTTTCAAGTGCTAGGAGAAGCGTATCCGGGATCCAAGAAGGACAACCGAGCCAAATTCAAAGGAAGATATTTCAAGATTTCAGCAAACGAGGTGAGGTTATACTGTTTTAATATGTTACGGTCATCGTTGTGTCGTGTAACATGACGACCCGCGAGGGGTCGATAGAATGAAAGAAATTCGAGACGAGTCTCACACAGATAAGAATGTTTTATGTTCATTACACAACATGATTTTGACGATTTATAAGGGTTTAATCTCACTGAGTATGCTCGCGTACTCACACCTCATCGACATGCTTTTCGTGCTAAGGAATCGATTTAACGGGACAAGCAGAAGATGAATACATATTCCCAACACGATGAAGTTCTAAATAATAAAAGATGTTGTCGCCGTAATTATTATTATTTTTACGAAACACTTGATGTTTTTCGACGAATATAAATTTCAACGGACCATGTCCGAATATTTGATTTCCCATGTTTTTGTAAAACTGTACTGATGGTTGAATAAACGAGTTTTATTGAAGATTTACTGACTAAAATGCTTCCGCAAATACTCCGAATTTATATAAAAAAAAATTTAAGAAAAAAATGAGCTGTGTAACGTTCTTTTTAATTAAGAAAGCCAGGGCGTTACAGAATGGTATCGGAGCAAGGCCTCTCTCAGTACGGTGAGATTTGGGGATGAACCAAGCGGAAGCTGGTGAACATGTGACACCCGGGGCCGACGAGGGCGGGGAGTGATCGCCGGTGCAATAGAAAAGGGCACGGACAATGAGCGGCTCCGAGAAAGGGGAGTGATCGCCGGTGCAATAAGAAAAAGGGCACGGACAATGAGCGGCTCCTGACAAGGCTTCTAGGCGGAGGGGGACATGACTGAACCGAATTCTCACCAGAACGAGAGGTATTCCAAGACTGTATAGGTATGGGACTATACAGTTAACGAGGTTCAAAAAGGTTTACTTATACAAAACAAGATATTTCAAAACTTTCTTATTTTTAAAAGTATAACGAATAATTACGGCATGATTATATTTTCGGGAGAATATGTGGTTCATCGCTGCTGCCCAACGTCGACTCTGAGGTAATGTTTTCAAGTATTCACTCTTTTATGAAAACTTAAAAATTATGGTATGAGTATAGAATGATTGTGTCGGCAAAAGATTTGAAAGGATATGTGAAAGTATAAATGTTGTCCGAAAGGGACAAAATATGATTTCAAAGAAAGGTTTCAAAGTGATTTTGCTGGCACAATATTTTTAAAATTATTGATGAAAATACTCATACAAAGTTTGATACAGATTTTCAAAGTTCTTTACGAAGATCAATTTCGAGGACGAAATTTTTTAAAGGGGGAAGGATTGTAACGCCCCAATACTTATTTAAATGCTAACGATAATAGATTTTGATTTTTTTAATATTTACAGGTTGTCCGATACTTGGACCGATACGTTTGTTGTGTCAAGTTTTAACACCTTCCGACCGGCGATCGCCTCCGAGGCCGAGCGACCGACTTACTGCCGAGCGACCAAGGCAAGTCTGCCCGGCAATGATCGAGCGTAGAGCCTTAACCCGGCAGACATGCTAGGATCAAGCCAATCAAGGTCCCAGGACAAGTCCCGGTGCCGAGCGATCGACCTCAGATACGATCGTCTCTCGGTACTCGGCGACCGACTCCTGGCGACCGGCATCTGGCGACCCTCTATCGGCATCTGCCGATCGACCATTGGCGACCTGCCCTTGGTGACCTCCATCCACTGGCCGATGACGACCTCGGATGATCAGCCAGGGACGACCGCTCATGTCGATCACCACCGATGGACATCCAGTCGGCGAAGACCGAACCTTAGACTGGCATCACGTGCAAGGGCCGAGACAAGATCCGCGAATCTCGGGCCATTGACCAAAGCCTGACAGATTCTCTCTACCAGCCGACAAGCCGCCGAAAGCTTGTCAGTAGGGCCGCATGTTGACTGACTCCGGACACGTGATGGCTCCTTATTGGACCGCCACCGCACCCATCGCATTGGACTTTATTCGGACAACAAGATCTTCTCGACTTTAGCTCGACCGTGAGATCGCCCCATTAAAGTATTGGCCGGCAGGCGATCGGCAGAATATTAAAATGGCCGGCAGGCGATCGGCAGCAAAAGGACAGGACCCGGCTGTCCCTATATAAACAAGGCTCCCAGCACTTGTCCGGGGACCAAAAAAACTCTTCGGGATCGAACCTTTACCACAAAAAAGGCTTCAGCTTCCTCCAACTCCCTACGGATTTCACACAATACAGAAGCAAACATTAAGCACTTGGCTAATCTCCAACTCTTGGCAACAGCTTTCTTTCGGTCTTACTTCTCCCGGCCTTTTCTCCTCGAGCAGATTATCGGCGGGACGAAGAACACCAAGCTTCGCTCAAGAGCCGGATTAACAGAGTCTTTTTACACTCATTGTATTTAGATTTCTCACATTAATACTTGTATCCACGAATATTTGTATTAATAACATCTCGCGAGAGCATTCAAGCCCGGGCCTAACAAACCCGGCAAATCTTGTATTATTTATCTTCTCTCGGAAGTGCTCCCGCAATTGTTGTTTGTTGTCCGTCTTCCAGCAGTATTAATCTTCGGATAAATATTTTGGGCAACAACAATTGGCGCTAGAGGAAGGGGATCCAACCCCCGATTTTTTATACCTACCGTCCCGACGAACCCTCACTGTTCTCGGGCGTATACTTGAAGTGACACTTACCGCACTTCAAAGAAATCCTTCAAAACATGTCTTAGCCTCCGCGAAGAAAGCCGACCCGGCCGGCTGCACTTCGCCTGGCTGGGCCCGAGCCGCACTCGATGGTGGAAGGTAGCCGCCGCGATCGAGACGCTCGACCCGTCCCCGAGAAGGCGGCCCGAGCCTCTCGCTCGATCGGGCCCAACCAATGAACAGATCGAAGAGGCCATAGCCGTCCTTCGGGAGCGACGGAGTGCTCTCGACGCGCCTCAGCCTATCACCCCCTGTCTCCCGCCGGAAGATCAAGCGGAAGCTCAAGGCACTCTTGGCCGAGCGAGCGCCAGAGGCTCGCCGCAAGAAGAGGCGCGGCCGGGGCACGCCTCGTCTTCGATCGCTCGGGCGACCGACTGGCGATCGGCGGCCTCCCGGCCTACGAGACGACGGAGTTGGTGTCCGTCACCGTGAGCTCGGCCTACCCGGCTCCCACAAGGCGATCCAGCCGCCTGGCTCCCGCCGCCAAATTCCCGAGGTCGGCGGCGGGGTCCGAGATCGCACACGATCGCCTCGGCCCCCGCTCCCAGAGCCGATCCGCGAGCAGCCGAGCCGCGGCGATCGCCGTGATGCAACGTCAGATCGACGACATGAAGGCGCTCCTGCAATCCGGTGCAGGCGCCACCAAGACGATCGCCACGCCGAGCGAGCCGCTCGCGATCGACATCGAGCTCGCCCCGGTGCAGCACAAGATCGCTCCTCCTCAGACACCCGTGTACCAGGGGCGATCGGACCCCCAAGCACACCTGCACAAGTTCAACATCTACATGACCGGGTGTGGAGCATCGGACGCGACCCGGTGCCGAATGTTCCCTCTGACGCTAGACGACCTCGCCCACCGGTGGTACACCTCATTGCCACCTCGGTCCATATGCTCCTTTAACGAGCTGGCGCACGTCTTCACGGAATACTTCGCCACCAGGGCCGCTCGGCCAGAAGGTCCCCATCGCATGTGGCGGATCAGGCAAGGAGAACAGGAGTCCGACTCGGACTACATCGACCGGGTAGACGAGATCATCCTCAACGGCGAGCCCGTAAGCGATGAGACCGCCCTCTACTCGGTCCTAGGAGGTTTTCAGGGCTTCTCGCCTATGTTCAGGCATCTCACGAAGACCCTACCGACGACCTACGCAGCCTTCCGGGCTAGAGCCGCAGATTTCCTGTCCAGGCAAAGGCTTCTTCTCAGCCTAGGAGTAGATCGATCGACGCCCGTACGACGACCTCCAGTCTACCAGCCCGATCGCTACAACCCAGCAGAGCCGGAGGACTCGATCCCCGCCTACAGTCCATTCTAACATGAGTGACTAGCCGCCGCCCGATCGCCAATTTCGACCTACGAATAAAGCGATCGGCCGCCGAGCAACGATCGCCAGTCTTCCGGCCAGATCGCAACATCATCCGCAACCCGGTGGACACGATCGCCATCTACAGTCCAGCATATAACATGACGGACTAAGGCATAAGATCGCCTCCACCGCACATCATAAAGCCATGGTCCCGGGCAATGATGGAACCGGCCGCTGCCATGCAAGGTCCCTTTCGGCCGAGATCGCCCGCCCTTCGTTTAAATACGAGGCCGGCGTAGTCGGAGGGCCCTCCAACATTAATCAGTGGACACATGCCACAACCCCGTCTCAACGTACACCGTCGAGGTCGGCCATATCCATGGCTGGCCGAGGTGGAAGCAGAGCTAACAAGCCACGGGCGTGGAGTTGATTCATCCGACGCTGCCCCGCGCAAGGACTCCTCTAGACCGATACCGCACGCTCTTCGTTTAAATACAAGGCGAGGCGCGGCCTAACAGAGGACCCTCATAATAAAGTGAGTCACGAGGCACTCATTGTCTTCGTGCACCAAGACACGGTCATGGGGTCGGTCCATCGATCTCCGCGACTGTGCACGATTCCTCAAGCAAGCGAAACCACCAAGTTTCCGTGGGGGATCGGCCAATGTTGTTTTTGCAGGTACAAGACCGAAAGATAGCTAGCCAATCGATCATGATAGCCCAAGTCCGAGTCCTAAGTCAGCTCAGATCGCCCGTCCTCATCCATACATGATCACCAGCAAGAACCACCTCGCCCCATGTCTTCAACATAGGAGCAAGCTGGGGGGCAATTGTTGTGTCAAGTTTTAACACCTTCCGACCGGCGATCGCCTCCGAGGCCGAGCGACCGACTTACTGCCGAGCGACCAAGGCAAGTCTGCCGACCAGCGATCAGGCGACCGAGCCTTAACCCAGCGGACATGCTAGACTGGCCAACCGAAGGTCCCAGGACAAGTCCCGGTGCCGAGCGATCGACCTCAGATACGATCGTCTCTCGGTACTCGGCGACCGACTCCTGGCGACCGGCATCTGGCGACCCTCTATCGGCATCTGCCGATCGACCATTGGCGACCTGCCCTTGGTGACCGACCATTGGCGACCTCCATCCACTGGCCGATGACGACCTCGGATGATCAGCCAGGGACGACCGCTCATGTCGATCACCACCGATGGACATCCAGTCGGCGAAGACCGAACCTTAGACTGGCATCACGTGCAAGGGCCGAGACAAGATCCGCGAATCTCGGGCCATTGACCAAAGCCTGACAGATTCTCTCCACCAGCCGACAAGCCGCCGAAAGCTTGTCAGTAGGGCCGCATGTTGACTGACTCCGGACACGTGATGGCTCCTTATTGGACCGCCCAGCTGGCACCAGCCACTGCATTGGACTTTATTCGGACAAACAAGATCTTCCTTGGACTTTAGCCTGATAGTCCAGAGATCGCCCCATTAAAGTATTGGCCGGCAGCGATCGGCAGAATATTAAAATGGCCGGCAGCGATCGACAGCAAAAGGACGAGACCCGCCGTCCCTATATAAACAAGGCTCCCGGACTTGTCCTGGGACCAAAAACTCTTCGGGATCGAACCTTTACCACAAAAAGGCTTCAGCTTCCTCCAACTCCCTACGGATTTCACACAATACAGAAGCAAACATTAAGCACTTGGCTAATCTCCAACTCTTGGCAACAGCTTTCTTTCGGTCTTACTTCTCCCGGCCTTTTCTCCTCGAGCAGATTATCGGCGGGACGAAGAACACCAAGCTTCGCTCAAGAGCCGGATTAACAGAGTCTTTTTACACTCATTGTATTTAGATTTCTCACATTAATACTTGTATCCACGAATATTTGTATTAATAACATCTCGCGAGAGCATTCAAGCCCGGGCCTAACAAACCCGGCAAATCTTGTATTATTTATCTTCTCTCGGAAGTGCTCCCGCAATTGTTGTTTGTTGTCCGTCTTCCAGCAGTATTAATCTTCGGATAAATATTTTGGGCAACAACAACGTTCCTAGCATAAAATGAAAGATTTAAAAAGAAAATATTTCAAAATAAATTATAAGGATCATTTTTAGAATTTCTGAAAGTGATTTCGAAAAGTTCCGACGATTTTGATACGATAAATTTCATTACAGAACACTTATACTGCAAAAATAATATTAAATTATTGTTTTAAGATTATCAAAAATCCGTTCCGAGCATATCGAAGATTTAACTCCGACGAGTCCTACAGGTCGGAAAATCGAATTTGGACATCGGGAAGGGGTCGAGCGGCCGAGCCAAGTTGACGGACATCTGCCGGCCACCACGGACACGCCGATCGACAATCACGGTCATGGCCGGCGAAGCTTCTAGGCCACTATCCAGGATAAGGTCCGCTAGTCAGGATAAGGTCGATCACGACCGGCGAAGCTTCTCGACCACTATCCCGATAAGGCTGTCACTGTCCGGATAAGGTCGGTCACGACCGATAAGCTTCTCGGCCACTGTCCGGATAAGGCTTCCACTGTCCGGTAAGGTTGATTTTCAACCGACTTTGAGCCCTTATTTATATATGTTCCGGACGTGGTTTTGTACATATCATATATCATTTTGAAAGTGTGAAGCTCTACTTTAAAACGCCCGAAAGATATGTTCCTTAGAAAAATTAAAAAGGCCTCAAAATCCCGATAAAAGAGACAAACAAATCGATGCTTTTCAAAGGTGTTTGATAAAAGTCCTCAAAGAGATTTCAGATTTTACATCAAGAATTTATGACCGGAAATATGAAAAAGTATTTTCAAGTGCTAGGAGAAGCATATCCGGATCCAAGAAGGACAACCGAGCCAAATTCAAAGGAAGATATTTCAAGATTTCAAAGAAACGAGGTGAGGTTATACTGTTTTAATATGTTACGGTCATCGTTGTGTCGTGTAACATGACGACCCGCGAGGGGTCGATAGAATGAAAGAAATTCGAGACGAGTCTCACACAGATAAGAATGTTTTATGTTCATTACACAACATGATTTTGACGATTTATAAGGGTTTAATCTCACTGAGTATGCTCGCGTACTCACACCTCATCGATTATTTTTTCAGGCTAAGGAATCGACGAACGGGACAAGCAGAAGATGAATACATATTCCCAACACGATGAAGTTCTAAATAATAAAAGATGTTGTCGCCGTAATTATTATTATTTTTACGAAACACTTGATGTTTTTCGACGAATATAAATTTCAACGGACCATGTCCGAATATTTGATTTCCCATGTTTTTGTAAAACTGTACTGATGGTTGAATAAACGAGTTTTATTGAAGATTTACTGACTAAAATGCTTCCGCAAATACTCCGAATTTATATAAAAAAAAAATTTAAGAAAAAAATGAGCTGTGTAACGTTCTTTTTAATTAAGAAAGCTGTATGCTATGTAATGGTATCGGAGCAAGGCCTCTCTCAGTACGGTGAGATTTGGGGATGAACCAAGCGGAAGCTGGTGAACATGTGACACCCGGGGCCGACGAGGGCGGGGAGTGATCGCCGGTGCAATAGAAAAGGGCACGGACAATGAGCGGCTCCGAGAAAGGGGAGTTGTTGTGTCAAGATTTAACACCTTCCGACCGGCGATCGCCTCCGAGGCCGAGCGACCGACTTACTGCCGAGCGACCAAGGCAAGTCTGCCGACCAGCGACCAGGCGACCGAGCCTTAACCCAGCGGACATGCTAGACTGGCCAACCGAAGGTCCCAGGAGGAATCCCGGTGCCGAGCGACCGACACCAAGACGATCGCCTCTCGGTACTCGGCGACCGACCCTTGGCGACCGACCGTCTCTCGGCACCTGGCGATCTACCCTTGGTGACCGACCATTGGCGATCTCCATCCACTGGCCGATGGCGACCTCGGATGATCAGCTAGAGACGACCGCTCATGTCGATCACCACCGACGGACATCCAGTCGGCGAAGGCCGAGCCTCAAGACTGGCACCACGTGCAAGGGCCGAGACAAGATCCGCGAATCTCGGGCCATTGACCAAAGCCTGACAGATTCCCTCCACCAGCCGACAGGCCGCCGAAAGCTTGTCAGTAGGGCCACATGTTGACTGACTCCGGACACGTGATGGCTTCTTATCGACCCACCGGGCACCACCACGCATTGGACTTTATTCGGACACAAGATCTTCCTTGGACTTTAGCCGACAATTGTGAGATCGCCCCATTAAAGTATTGGCCGGGCGATCGGCGTAATATTAAAATGGCCGGCAGCGATCGGCAATAAAGGACAGACCCGGCCCCTATATAAACAAGGCTCCCAGCACTTGTCCAGGGACCGAAACTCTTCTGGATCGAACCTTTACCACAAAAAAGGCTTCAGCTTCCTTCTGCAACCTCACGATTTGAGCATACAATACAGAAACAATATACAGCACTTGGCAAATCTCCAACTCTTGGCAACAGCTTTCTTTCGGTCTTACTTCTCCCGGCCTTTTCTCCTCGAGCAGATTATCGGCGGGACGAAGAACACCAAGCTTCGCTCAAGAGCCGGATTAACAGAGTCTTTTTACACTCATTGTATTTAGATTTCTCTCATTAATACTTGTATCCACGAATATTTGTATTAATAACATCTCGCGAGAGCATTCAAGCCCGGGCCTAACAAACCCGGCAAATCTTGTATTATTTATCTACTCTCGGAAGTGCTCCCGCAATTGTTGTTTGTTGTCCGTCTTCCAGCAGTATTAATCTTCGGATAAATATTTTGGGCAACAACAATTGGCGCTAGAAGAAGGGCATCCAACCCTCGATTTTTTATACCTACCGTCCCGAAGAACACTCACTGTTCTCGGGGTAGATACTTGAAGTGACACTTAGTGCACTTCAAAGAAATCCTTCAGAAAACATGTCTTCCGCCTCCGCGTCGAAGAAAGCCGCTGACCAGCCGGCCAGACCCCCTGTTCCGTCCCAGTCCGAGCCGCAGCCGATGGTGGAAGGTAGCCGCCGCGGCCAGAGGCGCTCTGTAACATCCCCAGATCGAACCGGGAATATTACACGCCACAGACCCTCTCCGCGAGGATCCGCCAGGCTAGACATCTAAACAACACATTACATTACATACCGACGAATCAAAATAACGAACCAATACACTGATTTGGTCTTTCGACACTGACATACAAATAAAAATACATAAACTCATCCAGACTCATACCCATGCAAGGGTAAAATACTTGCAACAACGAACAATAAGACAGCGGAAAAGACAATATAATGGACTCCGACTAACTGAACCCAAAACTGGCCTTCGTGTGATTAGTATCATTCGTCTTTTATCATCCCTCGTGCCGATCCTGTGTCTTGCTCCCGAAAACCTGCATGTACCTGGACACAATACAGATATCCACCCCCCGATTACTCGGGGGTTAGCAAAACTCCACTGTTTCGCTAGTGCAAGTATAAAGTGCAAATACGAGCCATACACAACACATTCCGAGAATAGAATGAAAGACTTCCCGAGATATATTTAGTTAAAAATAGTTCAAGTCTTGAAAGTAGAAGCGAAGCAAGTAAGCACTTTGAAAACAATTCCAAATCTCGGGAGTTTTGAAAACATTAGAAATTAAAAAGTTCTTAATTCCTCGAAAGCCATTTAGGGTCACAGCCCCAAAGTTCATTTTCCAAAATACAAATCCGTTTAACAAAACACGGGGTCAACGACCCGGTCATCCACTTCAATTCACTTACAAGGACACATTACACATAACACATTATTCTTATGCCATTCTAGCCAAACACCAAGACTCGATATATAATGTATCTCGACCCCGAACGAAAAGCATTGTGATACTCCGGTCTTATCACATTTAATCATCAAAACATCAACATCAATATCACAGAAACCACACTTGGTAAACCGTGGCCGTACCCATTAGTATCAGCCCCCAGAGGCCCCGTCGGACCGTCCCGGTGGGAAACCACTTCCGCGGCCGTACCCATTAGTATCGGCCCCGCAGGTCCCGTCGAACCGTCCCCTGTGGAAGAACATCAACACACGCACCCAAGTCCACTTCCGTGGCCGTACCCATTAGTATCGGCCCCGGAGGCCACATGCCATCCCTGTGGAAGAGTAACAACTCACGATACAAAACCACGACCCTCAAAGGTCAAACACACAAAATATATATAGTCGAGGTACCTTGCTAGAATGGCCAATTCATCCAACACATGCTCACAACCCGTAACTAATACTATCAACAAGAAAGCACACTATTCCAACAGCACCGAACGGCACAACCAATATCACATAAATTCACATAATTCATCGATAACCACATGTCTCCACGTACAGCTTAAACAAAGGATTAAACTTCAAAACTTACCGACGACGTACACACAATGGCATCACACGAAAGTATTACGATCTTATACTCAACATTAATACATGTATTCAATTAAGCATATTAATTCTCGGAACACACGAGTCGTCTTTAAGAAAACCATGATGGTAAATATACCGATACTTTTGAAAAAGATGGTTATGAATATTTATTTAGCACATATCGACGATTAACAACCATTATATCCACAAAACACGTAATGTATGGGCAAGATACTTGCCTCGAAATCAATTTGTGAATACTCCGACGAAAGCGGCTCGGCCGAAACAGCCCCAAAACAGTCCCGAAACAATGGCGAAAACAGCCCCAAAGCAGTCCAGCCGAAACAGCCCCAAAACAGCCCCAAACAGCCCCAAAACCGACCACCTTCACGATAAATAAATAACAACACAATCACCAATAGAATAACTCCGCTCCGATTCAACAACACTATATTAAATATCAATCGAAACTAAGAAACTAGAAGGGTTCAAGGGTTCGTTCCAAGAAAGACAAAATCATGTTCCGGTGAGATGAAGTCGATAAACGAGTTACTAATCCATAGATTACAACCAATACAACAAGAATTACATGACCAATTCATCATAATCGCCCGCATTGAAATCAAAAGGAAAACCCCAAAATATCTCAAGAACATAAATCAACCCGATAAAAACATGAAAACGAAACTCCAAATCGGGGTTAAGATAAACAAGACTAGATAACAACAAGGGAATCAACAATTTCGGATTGGAATCATGAAATCACGATAAACCCCAAATTATCCCGAAAGTAGGGTTTTGAGAAGAAAATACCTCAATTAAAATGGCGAAAGATGTTGGGATGTTGTTAAATCCGTACTAGGAACTCAAAGATATTGATGGGTGATGATATCGTGCCAAAATCCATGCTTATACGCCCTCAAGATCGTCTAGATCGCCGGAAGGAAGAAAGGGGAGGAAGAAATGACGAAAATTGACCCTGCAATGATATATATCTTATCGCGATTAGCGCACGCTAAGGTATGTGTAGCGTGCGCTAACGGCCGTAAAATGCAGTCCGTAACCTCTCACAGTCCGTTAGCGCGCTAATATATGTATTTAGCGTGCGCTAATTACACACCGAGTAGTCTTTGCTATTATGACCATAACTCCTTCGTCCGACTCGATTGACTCGCCGTTTGAACCATCGGAAAGCTATTTTGATGCTCTATGACATTGTAAAGTTTCAGAATTTTTAGAATTTATAAGCGCCGGTGGTGATCTTACAAAGTCGACCAAATGCACAAAAACGATACTCCTCGACAAATCAATAATTATTCAACATGTAACGAAACACTATCGTACAACACCAACGATCCAAATCGAAACGAACACATAACAAAGCAAGACATACTATTAGCTCGACTTACGCAACGATAAGTCGTACTGACGAACACCACAACACGGTACATCGTGCCGTACCCAACATAGGGAAAATCTCAAGAAATCGCCAATGTAACAAAATGAACAGCGCAATCGACAAAATTCAAAATAACCTAACCGAGAATCTCGGGTATTACATTCTACCCTCCTTAAAAGAAGTTTCGTCCAAACTTAAAACATGAAACAATCCAGCAGAGCAACTCTAGATGACACATGAATCCGATAACTTGAAGATCGGGAAAGACGATACGAAGGCAACCACCCCAAAACTTTGGGAAATTACAAAATGGCCCAAACGCTCGAAACATCACGATAAGAAAACGTATAACCAAACCGAACTTCACAAAACGTCTAACAAGGTTAAACGTACTTACGGGAAATACGAACATCAATTTCGAATGGGATTCGCAAGAATCGATCTCGAATGCGGACAGGTCGCCAAAAAAAAAAACACGGAACTTCGGCAAAGAAACGACACCAAACGAACTCGGATGTTAACAAGTGTAGAATGAAACATTCACGTAAGGACGAAACGGTCATGCACGATCCGTTAAAACGGACTCCTGCCAAAAAAAGAAATTTACCGAAAATCGAAAATTGCGGATATTACATCATATCACCTTTAAAAGAGGTTTCGTCCCCGAAACCTAAACAACGAAAATGAAGTGCTGGAGTAGCAACTTTCCCGGCCATATCCTCTTGGTCCCGTATCTGATCTCCACGACTAACTATGCCGCGGTCACGACCGTATCCTCTGTCCCTAGACATACTAAGCGGATTCTCACTCGATACGATGGCGCAACTTCGCAAAAATAATATGCTAAAGTACCAACCCAGCTCGACATAACACATAAGGTAATTGATAACAACTAAATAAGAAAATCCACGAGGTATCTTTTTAAATGATTTCATTTGGAAATCCTTGGATTTGTGCGCTATTTAAAATAAAATCTTGAAAGTATTTTTCGTACCTCAGTTTGTTTCATCAAAACCCGTAAACGACGGACTTTAACCGTCTCATTTGACATCACTTGCAAAACAATATATTTTTTTTTTTTTTAACATCATCATTATAGAGTGATTCAAGATCACGCACGATAACTGGCTCAGTATAGAAAACTTTTCTAAACCCGAGTTTGAAGTTTTAAATCGAGTAAGACTCTTTATCTTCCACAGTATATTGTTGAAAATAAACATTGTATTGATTTTTGAAAATAAAGATTTTATGATGTGAAAGATTTCTGAAATCATGTACTCGGATTATTTGAAAATACAACAATACGTCAAAAATCATTTTCGAAAATCCTCTCAACACTACACAAAAACCAACGACGGTAATATTTTACAAAATGTCTACATGTACTTTAAAACAACTCTTTCAAATACCGTCGAGGTTTTATTTGAGAATCCGAGGCTGGCTCGCCAATTCTAAATAATTTTCAAAGTACGCACAGAGCTGCCGATTAATCGAATCGTCGAACCTTTATGAAATTTTCAGGGTGAGGTTTTCGAACACACACACAGCAGACATAATTTAAACAAAATCAATTATCACCTAGCGCTACAAAAAGTCCTAACACTTATTCCCACACAACAGTTGCATCGCTCAACACACATAGAATACCGTCAAGATGATTGATCGCAAAAGATAGACTCAGCGGCTAAAAATGCGGTTCCATAGCCTCTGTCCCAGATCGACTAACGCGCGCTACAACAAATATTTAGCGTGCGCTACCCAGCCGCATTAGCGCGCTAGCCTCACACTTAGCGTGCGTTAACGGTTCTATTTCAAGAACATGATTGTGAACATATATATGACATTACCGAATCGAAGGTCACAAATAAACAAAAACAATATTCGAATCTCAAAGCCATCGATTCACATAATTACAACACCTCATGAGCAACCATCAATAGGCAATTGTCATTCAAAATCGAAAAGTTAAAAGCAAGAGTCACGTCTTGAGTATATTTTGTAGACCTTATTTGAGTAAAAACTCGTGTTTTGAAAACTTATAGTATGAGATGAAAATGAAATATCGGTAGTTGAAGTCTCAAAAATTTTGACCTTGATCAAAAATTTTCCTCCCTCGAGAACATTTTTAAAAATTACGACTCCCAAAGCCTTTCAAAACTTAAAATTCCAAGGTTGTTACTCTTGCAAGAAAATCAGTTCATACAAGGATACATTTAGCAATATCACTCTTCATTCTAGTACAAAATGAGAATCGACAAATATATGTCACTTACTCACGATGCACCTTCAAATACTACTACTTAACACAGAATCACACCGGCTCGTATAGCTCGTGGTACAACATGTAGTAGGGAGACTTACATCCACAGATCGCACGAAGATGATGGTTGCACCATGATACTAATCACGACCGACATCCCAGACGACGCGTCGCGACACGACATCAGTCAGACTCCATCTGACAAGACAAGACCCAACATTACACGACTGGACCCGACAGCCTAGGTTTCCGCAACCTAAGCTCTGATACCATAAATGTAACATCCCCAGATCGAACCGGGAATATTACACGCCACAGACCCTCTCCGCGAGGATCCGCCAGGCTAGACATCTAAACAACACATTACATTACATACCGACGAATCAAAATAACGAACCAATACACTGATTTGGTCTTTCGACACTGACATACAAATAAAAATACATAAACTCATCCAGACTCATACCCATGCAAGGGTAAAATACTTGCAACAACGAACAATAAGACAGCGGAAAAGACAATATAATGGACTCGACTAATCAACCCAAAACCGGCCTTCGTGTGATTAGTATCATTCGTCTTTTATCATCCTCGTGCCGATCCCGTGTCTTGCTCCCGAAAACCCGCATGTACACGGACACAATGAGATATCCACCCCCGATTACTGGGGTTAGCAAAACTCCACTGTTTCGCTAGTGCAAGTATAAAGTGCAAATACGAGCCATACACAACACATTCCGAGAATAGAATGAAAGACTTCCCGAGATATATTTAGTTAAAAATAGTTCAAGTCTTGAAAGTAGAAGCGAAGCAAGTAAGCACTTTGAAAACAATTCCAAATCTCGGGAGTTTTGAAAACATTAGAAATTAAAAAGTTCTTAATTCCTCGAAAGCCATTTAGGGTCACAGCCCCAAAGTTCATTTTCCAAAATACAAATCCGTTTAACAAAACACGGGGTCAACGACCCGGTCATCCACTTCAATTCACTTACAAGGACACATTACACATAACACATTATTCTTATGCCATTCTAGCCAAACACCAAGACCTGATATATAATGTATCTCGACCCCGAGCGCAAAGCATTGTGATACTCCGGACATATCACAATTAATCATCAAAACATCAACATCAATATCACAGAAACCACACTTGGTAACCCGTGGCCGTACCCATTAGTATCGGCCCCCAGAGGCCCCGTCGGACCGTCCCCAGGTGGGAAACCACTTCCGCGGCCGTACCCATTAGTATCGGCCCCCAGAGGTCCCGTCGAACCGTCCCCAGGTGGAAGAACATCAACACACGCACCCAAGTCCACTTCCGTGGCCGTACCCATTAGTATCGGCCCCCAGAGGCCCCGTCGGACCGTCCCCAGGTGGGAAACCACTTCCGCGGCCGTACCCATTAGTATCGGCCCCCAGAGGTCCCGTCGAACCGTCCCCAGGTGGAAGAACATCAACACACGCACCCAAGTCCACTTCCGTGGCCGTACCCATTAGTATCGGCCCCCAGAGGCCACATGCCATCCCCAGGTGGAAGAGTAACAACTCACAGATACAAAACCACGACCCTCAAAGGTCAAACACACAAAATATATATAGTCGAGGTACCTTGCTAGAATGGCCAATTCATCCAACACATGCTCACAACCCAGAACTAATACTATCAACAAGAAAGCACACTATTCCAACAGCACCGAACGGCACAACCAATATCACATAAATTCACATAATTCATCGATAACCACATGTCTCCACGCATGCCTTAAACAAAGGATTAAACTTCAAAACTTACCGACGACGTACACACACAATGGCATCACACGAAAGTATTACGATCTTATACTCAACATTAATACATGTATTCAATTAAGCATATTAATTCTCGGAACACACGAGTCGTCTTTAAGAAAACCATGATGGTAAATATACCGATACTTTTGAAAAGATGGTTATGAATATTTATTTAGCACATATCGACGATTAACAACCATTATATCCACAAAACACGTAATGTATGGGCAAGATACTTGCCTCGAAATCAATTTGTGAATACTCGACGAAAGCGGCTCGGCGAAAATGCCAAAATGTCAAATGAAACAGCCCCAAAGCAGTCCAAAACAGCCCGAAACAGCCCCAAAACAGCCCCGAAACAGCCCCAAAAACCGACCACCTTCACGAGAAATCAATAACAACACAATCACCACGAGAATAACACCGCTACGAATCAACAACACTAAACGAAATCTCAATCGACACTAAGAAACTACAAGGGTTCAAGGGTTCGTTCCAAGAAAGCCAAAATCATGTTCCGGGTGAGATGAAGTCGATAAACGAGTTACTAATCCATAGATTACAACCAATACAACAAGAATTACATGACCAATTCATCATAATCGGCCCGAATTGAAATCAAAAGGAAAACCCCAAAATATCTCAAGAACATAAATCAACCCGATAAAAACATGAAAACGAAACTCCAATCGGGGTTAAGATAAACAAGACTAGATAACAACAAGGGAATCAACAATTTCGGATTGGAATCATGAAATCACGATAAACCCCAAATTATGCCGAAAGTAGGGTTTTGAGAAGAAAATACCTCAATTAAAATGGCGAAAGATGTTGGGATGTTGTTAAATCCGTACTAGGAACTCAAAGATATTGATGGGTGATGATATCAGGCCAAAATCCATGCTTATACGCCCTCAAGATCGTCTAGATCGCGGAAGGAAGAAAGGGAGGAAGAAATGAAAAATTGACCCTCGCAATGATATATACTGTCAACGCTAGCGCACGCTAAGGTATGTGTAGCGTGCGCTAACGGCTGTAAAATGCAGTCCAGAACCCTCTGCCAGGTCCGTTAGCGCGCGCTAATATATGTATTTAGCGTGCGCTAATTACACACTGAGTAGTCTTTGCTATTATGACCATAACTCCTTCGTCCGGACTCCGATTGACTCGCCGTTTGAACCATTGGAAAGCTAGTTTGATGCTCTATCACATTGTAAAGTTTCAGAATTTTTAGACTTTATAAGCGCCGGTGGTGATCTTACAAAGTCGACCAAATGCACAAAAACGATACTCCTCGACAAAACAATAATTATTCAACATGTAACGAAACACTAACGGACAACACCAACGATCCAAATCGAAAACGAACACATAACAAAGCAAGACATACTATTAGCTCGACTTACGCAACGATAAGTCGTACCCGACGAACACCACAACACGGTACATCGTGCCGTACCCAACATAGGGGAAAATCTCAAGAAATCGCCAACAGAACAAAATGAACGGCGCAATCGACAAAAATTCAAAAATAAACGGAACCGAGAATCTCGGGTATTACATTCTACCCTCCTTAAAAGAAGTTTCGTCCCGAAACTTAAAACATGAAACAATCCAGGCAGAGCAACTCTAGATGACACATGAATCCGATAACTTGAAGATCGGGAAAGACGATACGAAGGCAACCACCCCAAAACTTTGGGAAATTACAAAATGGCCCAAACGCCTGAAACATCACGATAAGAAAACGTATAACCAAACCGAACTTCACAAAACGTCTAACAAGGTTAAACGTACTTACGGGGAAATACGAACATCAATTTCGAATGGGATTCGCAAGAATCGATCTCGAATGCGGAAAGGTCGCCAAAAAAAAAAAAACACGGAACTCAGCAAAACGACACCGAAATGAACTCGGATGTTAACAAGTGTAGAATGAAACATTCACAGAAGGACGAAACGGTCACAGACGATCCGTTAAAACGGACTCCTGCCAAAAAAAGAAATTTACCGAAAATCGAAAATTGCGGATATTACACGCTCGACCCCGTCCCGGGATGGCGGCCCGAGCCTCTCGCTCGATCAGTTCCGAACCAACGAACAGATCGAAGAGGCTATAGCCGTCCTTCAGGAGCGACGGAGTGCTCTCGACGCGCCTCCTGCCATCGCCCCTGCCTCTCGCCGAAGTCAGCCAAGCTCAAGGCACTATTGCCGGCGATCGCCAGAGGCTCTCGCCCGCAACAAGAGGCGCTCGCCTGAGGCACGATCGTCTTCGATCGCACAGGCGGCCCGACACAGCGACGGCAAGCGTCGGCCCGGCTACGAGACGACGGAGTTTGTGTCCGTCACCAGAGCTCGGCCTACCCGGCTCCCACAAGGCGATCCAGTGCTGGCTCCCGCCGCGATTCGAGGTCGGCGGCGGTCCGAAGATCGGTACACGATCGCCTCGGCCCCCGCTCCCAAAGCCGATCCGCAAGCAGCCGAGCCGCGGCGATTGCCGCAATGCAACGTCAGATCGACGACATGAAGGCGCTCCTGCAATCCGGGGCAGGCGCCACCAAGACGATCGCCGCGCCGAGCGAGCCGCTCGCGATCGACATCGAGCTCGCCCCGGTGCAGCACAAGATCGCCCCTCCTCAGACACCCGTGTACCAGGGGCGATCGGACCCCCAAATACACCTGAGCAGGTTCAACATCTACATGACCGGGTGTGGGGCATCGGATGCGACCCGTTGCCGAATATTCCCCCTGACACTAGACGACCTCGCCCACCGGTGGTACACTTCATTGCCACCTCGGTCCATTGGCTCCTTTAACGAGCTGGCGCACGTCTTCACGGAACACTTCGCCACCAGGGTCGCCCGGCCAGAAGGTCGCCATCGCATGATGCAAATCAGGCAGGGAGAAGAAGAGTCCGACTCGGACTACATCGACCGGGTAGACGAGATCATCCTCAACGGCGAGCCCGTAAGCGATGAGACCGCCCTCTACGCGGTCCTAGGAGGTTTTCAGGGCTTCTCGCCTATGTTCAGGCATCTCACGAAGACCCTACCGACGACCTACGCAGCCTTCCGGGCTAGAGCCGCAGATTTCTGTCGTGCAAAGGCTTCTTCTCAGGCTAGGAGTAGATCGATCGGCGCCCGTACGACGACCTCCGGTCTACCCAGCGATCGCTACTACCCAGAGCCGGAGGACTCGACCCCGCCTCTGATCCAACATTCTAAATGAGGACTAGCGCGCCCGATCGCCCGATGCTCGACCCACGAATAAAGCGATCGGCCGCGGCGGCGATCGCGATCTTCGGCGGTCGTAACATCATCGCCAACCCGGTGGACACGATCGCCATCTCTGATCCGGAGATATAACATGACGGACTAAGGCATAAGATCGCCTCCACCGCACATCATAAAGCCATGGTCACTGGTGCCGATGGAACAGGCCGCCCGGCCATGCAAGGTCCCTTTCGGCCGAGATCGCCCGCCCTTCGTTTAAATACGAGTCCGGCGTAGTCTGAGGGCTCTCCAACATTAGATCAGTGGACACATGCCACAACCCCGTCTCAACGTACACCGTCGAGGTCGGCCATCTCCATGGCTGGCCGAGGTGGAAGCAGAGCTAACAAGCCGCGGAGGTGGAGTTGATTCATCCGACGCTGCCCCGCGCAAGGACTCCTCTAGACCGAGACCGCACGCCCTTCGTTTAAATACGAGGCGAGGCGCAGCCTAACAGAGGACCCTCATAATAAAGTGAGTCACGAGACACTCATTGTCTTCGCGCACCAAGACACGGTCATGGAGTCGGTCCATCGATCTCCGCGACTGTGCACGATTCCTCAAACAAGCGAAACCGCCAAGTTTCCATGGGGGATCGGCCAATGTTGTTTTTGCAGGTACAAGACCGAAAGATAGCTAAGCCAATCGACTATGATAGCCCAAGTCCGAGTCCTAAGTCAGCTCAGGTCGCCCATCCTCATCCTTACACGATCACCAGCAAGAACCACCTCGCCCCATGTCTTCAAACATAGGAGCAAGCTGGGGGGCAATTGTTGTGTCAAGATTTAACACCTTCCGACCGGCGATCGCCTCCGAGGCCGAGCGACCGACTTACTGCCGAGCGACCAAGGCAAGTCTGCCGACCAGCGACCAGGCGACCGAGCCTTAACCCAGCGGACATGCTAGGCAGCGGCCAGAAGGTCGGGAGGAATCCGGTGCGAGCGATCGACACCAAGACGATCGCCTCTCGGTACTCGGCGACCGACCCTTGGCGACCGACCGTCTCTCGGCACCTGGCGATCTACCCTTGGTGACCGACCATTGGCGATCTCCATCCACTGGCCGATGGCGACCTCGGATGATCAGCTAGAGACGACCGCTCATGTCGATCACCACCGACGGACATCCAGTCGGCGAAGGCCGAGCCTCAAGACTGGCACCACGTGCAAGGGCCGAGACAAGATCCGCGAATCTCGGGCCATTGACCAAAGCTTGTGATTCCCTCCACCGGGACAAAGCCGAAAGCTTGTCGGTAGGGCCACATGTTGACGGACTCGGACACGTGATGGCTCCTTATTGGACCGCCCACCGCACATGCAACGCATTGGACTTTATTCGGACAGCCAAGATCTTCCTTGGACTTTGCTTTGTGACCGAGAGATCGCCCCATTAAAGTATTGGCCGTGACGATCGGCGAGAATATTAAAATGGCCGTGACGTCAGCGGCTAAAGGACAGGACCCGGCTGTCCCTATATAAACAAGGCTCCCAGCACTTGTCCAGGGACCGAAACTCTTCTGGATCGAACCTTTACCACAAAAAAGGCTTCAGCTTCCTTCTGCAACCTCACGATTTGAGCATACAATACAGAAACAATATACAGCACTTGGCAAATCTCCAACTCTTGGCAACAGCTTTCTTTCGGTCTTACTTCTCGGCCTTTTCTCCTCGAGCGGTTATCGGCGGGACGAAGAACACCAAGCTTCGCTCAAGAGCCGGATTAACAGAGTCTTTTTACACTCATTGTATTTAGATTTCTCTCATTAATACTTGTATCCACGAATATTTGTATTAATAACATCTCGCGAGAGCATTCAAGCCCGGGCCTAATGTTGTTGCCCAAAATATTTATCCGAAGATTAATACTGCTGGAAGACGGACAACAAACAAATGCGGGAGCACTTCCGAGAGAAGATAAATAAAACAAGATTTGCCGGGTTTGTTAGGCCCGGGCTTGAATGCTCTCGCGAGATGTTATTAATACAAATATTCGTGGATACAAGTATTAATGAGAGAAATCTAAATACAATGAGTGTAAAAAGACTCTGTTGATCCGGCTCTTGAGCGAAGCTAGGTGTTCTTCGTCCGCCGTGTCTGCTCGAGGAGAAAAGGCCGGGAGAAGTAAGACCGAAAGAAAGCTGTTGCCAAGAGTTGGATGTTAGCCAAGTGCTTAATGTTTGCTTCTGTATGGTATGAAGTGTGAGAATGCAGTGAGTTTAGAGATTCAGAATCTCGGTCTGTGCAGAAGAGTTTTTTTTGGTCCCCTCTACAAGTGAAGGCTGCCTTGTATATATAGAGGCTGAGGGGCCCTGTCCCCTAGTGGGCGATCGCCTTTCAGCATTTAATGTAACGGGGCGATCGTCCTACAGGGCACGTGGCCGCGCCAAAAGTCAAAGCTACTGGTGGTGGCGGTCGTGCGGTCAATGAGGATCCGACGCGTCCAGAATCTTGTCACAGAGGTCCCACGTTGCCGCTTTGGCGGACTTTGTCGAAGGTGCAGGCTGTAGTCACATGTCTTGTCCGCCAACTCCTTTCGCAGTCAGGCCATCTTTGGTAGGTGAGGTAGGAGACAGTTTGTCGGCGCCTTTTGTGGATCTGCACGTGGGGCCGGTTTGAGACTTGGTCTTTGCCGACTGGATGGTCATCGGTGGAGATCGTCATGATGCGGTCGATCGGCGGATGCCCCGGGAGGTCGGTCACCAAAGGTCGATCGGCGGATGCCCAGAGAGGATCGTCGCTAGTCGATCGCCAGAGTCGGTCGCCGAGTGCCGAGTGATGATCGTATCGAGGTCGATCGCTCGGCACCGGACTTGTCTGGGACCTTCATTTGGCCGATTTAGTTGGTCCGGGGTTGAGGCTCGGTCGCTGTCGCCGCTCGCGGTCTGCCTTGGCCGCTCGCGGATCTGCCTTGGCCGCTCAGCGATAAGTCGGTCGCTCGGCCTCGGAGGCGATCGCCGGTCGGAAGGTGTTAAATCTTGACACAACAATTGCCCCCGACTTGCTCTATGTTGAAGACATGGGGCGAGGTGGTTCTTCTTTGGCGATCGCGTCTGGATGAGGACGGGCGACCTTGCCGAGGTGACTTAGGACTCGGACTTGGGCTAACATAGTCGATTGGCTTAGCTATCTTTCGGTCTTGTACCGCAAAAACAACATTGGCCGATCCCCATGGAAACTTGGTGGTTTCGCTTGCTTGAGGAATCGTGCACAGTCGCGGAGATCGATGGACCGTCCCCATGACCGTGTCTTGGTGCGCGAAGACAATGAGTGCCTCGTGACTCACTTTATTATGAGGGTCCTCTGTTAGGCTGCGCCTCGCCTTGTTTTTAAACGAAAGGCGTGCGGTCTCGGTCTAGAGGAGTCCTTGCGCGGGGCAGCGTCGGATGAATCAACTCCACGCCCGCGGCTTGTTAGCTCTGCTTCCACCTCGGCCAGCCATGGAGATGGCGGACCTCGACGGTGTACGTTGAGACGGGGTTGTGGAATGAGTCCACTGATTAATTTTGGAGAGCCCTCCGACTACGCCGGCCTCGTATTTAAACGAAGGGCGGGCGATCTCGGCCGAAAGGGACCTTGCATGGCCGGGCGGCCGGTTCCATCGGCCGACAGGCCATGGCTTTATGATGTGCGGTGGAGGCGATCTTATGCCTTAGTTCGTCATGTTATATGCTGGACTGTAGGTGGCGATCGTGTCCTCCGAACTGCGGATGATGTAGCGTGATGATCGGCGATCGGTCCGGAAGACTGCCGATCGCTTATTCGTAGGTCGATATTGGCGATCGGGCGGGAGATCGTCGTCCGGGTGCCGATCGCTCTGCTCACAGGCTAAGAAGAAACCTTTGCCTGGCCAGAAAATCTGCGGCTCTTGCCCGGAAGGCTGCGTAGGTCGTAGGTTGGGTCTTCGTAAGATGCCTGAACATAGGCGAAAAACCCTGAAAACCTCCTAGGACCGCGTAGAGGGCGGTCTCATCGCTTATGGGCTCGCCATTGAGGATGATCACGTCCACCCGGTCGATGTAGTCCGAGTCGGACTCTTCTTCTCCCTGCTTGATTTGCATCATGCGAAGGGGACCTTGGGCAGACGACCACAGTGGCGAAGTACTCGGTGAAGCCGTGCGCCCGGCTCGTTAAAGGAGCCAATGGACCGAGGTGGCAATGAAGTGTACCACCGTTAGGCGAGGTCGTCCAGCGTCGGAGGAACATTCGGCATCTGGTCGCGTCGGATGCCCCGCACCCATCATGTAGATGTTGAACTTCCTTAGGTGCACTTGGGGGTCCGATCGCCCCACGTACACGGGTGTTTGCGGGGAGCGATCACTGTCTTTGCACGGCGAGCTCGATGTCGATCGCGAGCGGCTCGCTTGGCGGCGATCGTCTTCTTGGCGCTGCCACAGATTCAGGAGCGCCTTCATGTCGTTAAGTTGACGTTGCATTGCGGCCATCGCCGTGGCTTGGTCGCTTGAAGATCGGCTTTGGGAGCGGGAGCCGAGGCGGTCGTGTACCGATCTCGGGCTCCATTGCCGCCGACCTCGGCAATTCGGCGAGGAGCCGAGCGGCTAGGGCCGCCTTCGGGAGTCGGGTAGGCCGAGCTCCCGGTGACGGACTCAAACTCCGTCGTCTCGTAGGCCGGGCCGGGCCCGTGCTTGGTCGAGTCACGCCGAGCGATCGAAGACGAGGTGCCCGGGCGCGGCGCCTCTTCTGCGGACGGAGCCCCAGCGATTGCTCGGCCGATAGTGCCTTGAGCTTTCGCTTGATCTCCGGCGAGAGACCGGGGGCGGTAGGAGGCGCGTCGAGAGCACTCCGTCGCTCTGTAGGGCGGCGGGAGCCCCTTCGATCTGTTCCTTGGTTCGGAACCGATCGAGCGAGAGGCTTAGGCCGCCGCCCGAGGGCGGATCAGCGTCTCGACCGCGGCGGCTACCTTCCACCATCGAGCCGTGGCTCGGACCGGACGGAACAAAGTGCAGCCGGGTGGCCGGCTTTCTTCGACGCGGATGCGGAAGACATGATTTGACGGATTTCTTTTGAAGTGCGGTGAGTGTCACTTCAAATATCTCGCCCGAGAACAGTGAGTGTTCTTGGGACGTAGGTGTAAAAATCGAGGTTGGATGCCCTCCTTCTAGCGCCAATTGTTGTTGCCCAAAATATTTATCCGAAGATTAATCTCACTGGAAGACGGACAACAAACAAATGCGGGAGCACTTCCGAGAGAAGATAAATAAAACAAGATTTGCCGGGTTTGTTAGGCCGGGCTTGAATGCTCTCGCGAGATGTTATTAATACAAATATTCGTGGATACAAGTATTAATGAGAGAAATCTAAATACAATGAGTGTAAAAGACTCGTTGATCCGGCTCTTGAGCGAAGCTAGGTGTTCTTCGTCCGCCGTGTCTGCTCGAGGAGAAAAGGCCGGGAGAAGTAAGACCGAAAGAAAGCTGTTGCCAAGAGTTGGATGTTAGCCAAGTGCTTAATGTTTGCTTCTGTATGGTATGAAGTGTGAGAATGCAGTGAGTTTAGAGAGTCAGAATCTCGGTCTGTGCAGAAGAGTTTTTTTTGGTCCCCTCTACAAGTGAAGGCTGCCTTGTATATATAGAGGCTGAGGGGCCCTGTCCCCTAGTGGGCGATCGCCTTTCAGCATTTAATGTAGCAGGCGATCGTCCTACAGGCACGTGGTGCCTGCCAAAGTCCAAAGCTACGGTGGTGGCGGTCGTGCGGTCAATGAGGATCCGGCCACGCGTCAGAATCTTGTCACGGGAGGTCCCACGTTGCCGCTTTCGGCGGACTTTGTCGAAGGTGCAGGTTGTAGTCACATGTCTTGTCCCAACTCCTTTCGCAGTGCAGGCCATCTTTGGTAGGTGAGGTAGGAGACGGGTTTGTCGGCGCCTTTTGTGGATCTGCACGTGGGGCCGATTTGAGACTTGGTCTTTGCCATTTGGATGGTCATCGGTGGAGATCGTCATGATGCGGTCGATCGGCGGATGCCCGGGAGGTCGGTCACCAAAGGTCGATCGGCGGATGCCCGAGAGAGGATCGTCGCTAGTCGATCGCCAGAGTCGGTCGCCGAGTGCCGAGTGATGATCGTATCGAGGTCGATCGCTCGGCACGGACTTGTCCTGGGACCTTCATTTGGCGATTTAGTTGGTCCCATTTGGGTTGAGGCTCGGTCGCCTGGTCGCCGCTCGGCAGATCTGCCTTGGCCGCTCGGCAGATCTGCCTTGGCCGCTCGGCAGTAAGTCGGTCGCTCGGCCTCGGAGGCGATCGCCGGTCGGAAGGTGTTAAATCTTGACACAACACCTAACAAACCCGGCAAATCTTGTATTATTTATCTACTTTCGGAAGTGCTCCCGCAATTGTTGTTTGTTGTCCGTCTTCCAGCAGTATTAATCTTCGGATAAATATTTTGGGCAACAACAGGAGTGATCGCCGGTGCAATAAGAAAAAGGGCACGGACAATGAGCGGCTCCTGACAAGGCTTCTAGGCGGAGGACATGGTAGGCGAATTCTCACGAGCAGAGGTATTCCAAGGCGTATAGGTATGGGACTATACGATTAACGAGGTTTAAAAGGTTTACTTATACAAAACAAGATATTTCAAAACTTTCTTATTTTTAAAAGTATAACGAATAATTACGGCATGATTATATTTTCGGGAGAATATGTGGTTCATCGTCTGCTAACGTCGACTACGAGGTAATGTTTTCAAGTATTCACTCTTTTATGAAAACTTAAAAATTATGGTATGAGTATAGAATGATTGTGTCGGAAAAAGATTTGAAAGGATATGTGAAAGTATAAATGTTGTCAGAAAGGGACAAAATATGATTTCAAAGAAAGGTTTCAAAGTGATTTTCTTTGGCACAATATTTTTAAAATTATTGATGAAAATACTCATACAAAGTTTGATACTGATTTTCAAAGTTCTTTCTGAAGATCAATTTCGAGGACGAAATTTTTAAAGGGAAGGATTGTAACGCCCCAATACTTATTTAAATGCTAACGATCATAGATTTTGATTTTTTAATATTTACGGGTTGTCCGATACTTGGACCGATACGTTCTAGCATAAAATGAAAGATTTAAAAGAAAATATTTCAAAATAAATTATAAGGATCATTTTTAGAATTTAAAGTGATTTGAAAAGTTCGACGATTTTGATACGATAAATTTCATTCTGAACACTTATCTTGCCAAAATAATATTAAATTATTATTTTAAGATTATCAAAAATCTGTTAGAGCATATCGAAGATTTAACTCCGACGAGTCCGGAGCAGGTCGGAAAATCGAATTTGGACGTCGGGAAGGGATCGAACCGGCGAGCGAGTTGACGGACATCTGCCGGTCACCGCCCGGACACGCCGATCGACAAGCTGCCGGTCATGGCCGGCCGAAGCTTCTAGGCCACTATCCGGATAAAAATTTGTCAATTGTCCGGATAAGGTCGATCACGACCGGCGAAGCTTCTCGACCACTATCCGGATAAAGCTGTCCGGTGTCAGGATAAGGTCGATCCACGACGACGAAGCTTCTCGGCCACTGTCGGATAAGGCTTCGGTGTCCGGGTAAGGTTGATTTTCAACCGACTTTGAGCCCTTATTTATATATGTTCCGGACGTGGTTTTGTACATATCATATATCATTTTGAAGTGTGAAACTCTACTTTAAAACGCCCGAAAGATATGTTCCTTGAAAAATTAAAAAGGCCTCAAAATCCCGATAAAGAGACATCTCAAATCGAGTTTTCAAAGGTGTTTGATAAAAGTCCTCAAAGAGATTTGATTTTACATCAAGAATTTATGACCGGAAATATGAAAAAGTATTTTCAAGTGCTAGGAGAAGCGTATCCGGGATCCAAGAAGGACAACCGAGCCAAATTCAAAGGAAGATATTTCAAGATTTGACAAGCGAGGTGAGGTTATCTTGTTTTAATATGTTACGGTCATCGTTGTGTCGTGTAACATGACGACCCTTGAGGGTCGATAGAATGAAAGAAATTCGAGACGAGTCTCACCTGAGATAAGAATGTTTTATGTTCATTACACAACATGATTTTGACGATTTATAAGGGTTTAATCTCACTGAGTATGCTCGCGTACTCACACCTCATCGATTATATTTTTCAGGCTAAGGAATCGACGAACGGGACAAGCAGAAGATGAATACATATTCCCAACACGATGAAGTTCTAAATAATAAAAGATGTCGCCGTAATTATTATTATTTTTACGAAACACTTGATGTTTTTCGACGAATATAAATTTCAACGGACCATGTCCGAATATTTGATTTCCCATGTTTTTGTAAAACTGTACTGATGGTTGAATAAACGAGTTTTATTGAAGATTTACTGACTAAAATGCTTCCGCAAATACTCCGAATTTATATAAAAAAAAATTTAAGAAAAAAATGAGCTGTGTAACGTTCTTTTTAATTAAGAAAGCCAGGGCGTTACAATTTATGATCGTGAAATACAAATATACGGATAGTCCTCTCATCAACATATCTTTTCTAAGATCTTCAAGAAGTATTCTAAGTTCCGATTATTCCAAGTTCCAAAACACATGATTCCAAAGTGTACAACGTAGCAACTGGGTAAAATCCGATTACTGATCATAAATTGATTTGAAAACGCTTAGGAGTCCATTCTACTAAGATGGTTCAAAGGTTCCTAAGATAAATAGTGCCGATACGTCAAAGTATCCTTCTAACATGTGATGACCGATCATAAACGAAATAACTGGCTATCTAAGCATGATCAGACGTCCTTAAGAACATTACTAACATTGGTGAAAAATCACCTACCTCAAGTAGTGAAGAACACGGAGGAAAATGAAGCAATCCGACACCGAAAGTTTTGAACACCAATCTCCAATGATAAACGATCTTCAATCACGAATCAGGATGTTGATATGAAATGTTTAGGATGAAGGAAGATATGTTACGAGTGTAGGAAATTCGGGTAATGAGAGTAGAGAGAAGCGAAATCACGAATAGGATCTTTGTCTATTTATAATAAATGGCTATTAGCGCGCGCTAGACCACATTCGTAGCGTGCGCTAACGGCTCACGATCTAAGCGTACTCGGCACTTAGCGTGCGCTACGCATATACATGGCGTGCGCTAAGGCGTTGACTCGGCTTTTCCCGGCCGTCCAGTACATCCGACACTATCCGACGGGTCCCGGCCAGCTCTCACCTACCGCACGTCTCAATCAATTTGACCGCGCATAGCGTGCGCTAAGGACACTCAGTAGCGTGCGCTATGAACCCACGTTAGCGCACGCTAGACATAGCTGATAGCGTGCGCTACATGCGCAGATTTACATTCCTTAAATCACAATCGCGGAATTAAACGCTCGACAACATCGGATTATGAAATACGGAAAATAATACTCAAATCAAGTACAATCATCACAATATCACAAGTTCCAATTACATAGAAATCTCGGGTATTACATCCTTCCTCCCTAAAAAGAAGTTTCGTCCCGAAACTTAAGATAAAAACAACTCCAGATATCTAGTCTTCATACTGTCCTCCGTTTCCCAAGTGGCCTCTTCGACTCCATGTCGTGACCATTGTACTTTAACCAAGTGTATTGGTTTATTCCTCAATTGTTTGATCCGGCTCTCAAGTATCTTGATTGGTCTTTCTTCGAAGGTGCCATCATTAGCTATTTCGATCTCGTCGAAATCAATGACGTGACTGGGGTCCGGTACATACTTCCGCAATTGGGATACGTGAAACACATTGTGAACGTGACTCAGCGATGGCGGTAAGGCCAACCTGTATGCTAAATCCTTAACTCTCTCTAGGATCTCAAATGGTCCGATATATCTCGGACTAAGCTTGCCTCTTCTCCCAAAACGGAAAATCCCTCGTGTAGGAGACACCTTCAATAGTATATGGTCCCCAGCGTCGAACTCTAGAGGGCGACGACGTACATCTGCATAAGACTTACGTCGACTGCAGGCGATCAGCGGTCTCTCTCGAATCAAAGCTATCTTCTCTTGAGTCTGAATAATCAATTACGGTTCCGTCCGATCAAATCAGAAGAATCATCCCAACACGGGGGTGATCGGCATCTTCTCCGTATAAAGCTTCAAATGGGGCCATCTTAATAGAAGCATGCCAGCTGTTATTATAGGTGAACTCGATCAAGGGCAAGTGAACTTCCCAATCGATCGACCAATCTAATGCACAAGCTCTAAGCATGTCTTCTCTTATCTGTATAGTCCTTTGGATGACCATCCGTTGGGGATGATAAGTCATACTAAAGCTGACTCGGTCCCAAAGCCTTATGAACTGCCTTCCAGAAGTGTGACACGAAACGACCATCTCGATCCGAAATAATGGTCTTCGGCGTCCCGTGCAATCTGACTATCTCCTCAATAAATATTCGTGCCAATCTCTCGGGTCCCCATGTATCTTTAATTCCCAGGAAATGAGCCGACTTGGTTAGTCGATCAACTACAACCCAAATCATGTTCATTCCTGTTCTAGTCCTTGGCATACTAGTAATGAAGTCCATCGAGATATCCTCCCACTTCCACTCAGGGATTGGAAGCGGCTTTAACATTCCGGCAGGTCGTTGATGTTCAATCTTAACCTGCTGACAAGTCAAACACTTCGAAACGTACTCCGCTACGTCCTTCTTCATATTCCCCCACCATAAGTTTTGCTTTAAATCCTTATACATCTTACTACTGCCGGGGTGAATAGAATAGGGCGCGCTATGAGCTTCCTTTAAAATTGTCCATCTCAAATCATCATCCTCGGGAACGCAAAGTCGACCTTGAAATCTCAGAACTCCATCGTCTTGTATCACGAATCCTGGGGCTTTTCCTTTCTTTACTTCGTCATATAATCGAAGAATCAGAGAATCGTTCAGTTGTTTAGACTTGATCTCCTCGACTAATGATGAAGTCAGTTCCATCACATAAAGTCGCCCTTGGATTCCTGGTGCCCATACTTCAATCCCCTCGCGGATCAGTTCCCGTTGAATACTGGTTTGGGACGTAAGTGCTTCCAACACTCGAAGAGAAACAGGTTTACGGCTCAAAGCATCAGCTACTACGTTTGCTTTCCCGGGATGATAGAGAATCTCCAAGTCGTAATCCTTGATCAATTCCAGCCACCTTCTCTGCCTCATGTTTAACTCTTTCTGACTGAAAATGTACTTGAGGCTCTTATGATCCGTAAAGATCTGACAATGAGTGCCATACAAATAATGTCGCCAGATTTTCAAGGCAAAGACCACAGATGCTAGCTCCAGATCATGAGTCGGGTAATTAATCTCGTATGGTTTCAATTGCCGAGAAGCATAGGCAATCACTTTATCCTTCTGCATCAATACACAACCAGGACCACGATTGAAGCGTCGGCGTATACCATAAATCAATTCCCTCGCGGCGCTAATATAGTCTTGTCGTCGGTCTCTTCTTAAGCTCATCAAAACCCGACTTGGCATTTCTCATCCCACTTGAACTTTTGAGTTTTTACCTTAATTTGGGTGAGCGGAAGAGCATTTTTTGAATATGCCTCTTCAAAGCGGCGATATTATCCTGCTAGTCTAAGAAGGCTGCGGACTTCCTTCACGTTCTTAGGAGCTTCCCATTCCAAGATTGCTTGACTTTCTTGAGTCCACTTTGAACTCCATCGGCTGATATCACATGCCCAAGGAAGGTTACTTCCTTAAGACAGAACTCGCATTTAGAAAATTTTGCATATAGCTGTTCCTTCCTCAAGGTGCTCAAAACCACACGTAAATGTTCAGCATGTTCCTCTGCGTCTTTCGAATATATCAAAATGTCATCAATGAAGACGACCACAAATTTATCCAAGTATTCCAAGAATACCCGATTCATCAATTGCATGAATACTGCAGGAGCATTGGTAAGTCCAAACGGCATCACTACGAATTCATAATGCCCGTATCGGGATCTGAAAGCAGATTTCGGTATGTCCGATTCCTTAATTCTCAACTGGTGGTATCCTGATCGCAAGTCAATCTTCGAGAATACCCTTGCCCCTTGCCGTTGATCAAACAAGTCGTCGATCCGAGGTATAGGATACTTGTTCTTGATTGTCATCTTATTGAGTTCCCTGTAATCAATACACAGTCGGAGGGATCCGTCTTTCTTCCGGACAAAGAGAACGGGCGCTCCCCAAGGAGAAACGCTCGGTTGAATATAACCCTTCTGCAACAATTCCTCCAGTTGTTTCTTAAGTTCATACATCTCGGTTGGCGCCATGCGGTATGGTGCTCTGGAAATAGGAGCTGCTCCCGGCTCTAACTCGATAGTGAATTCCACTCCCCTCTGCGGAGGTAACCCAGGTAGTTCGTCAGGAAATACATCTGAGAACTCATTCACAACTGAAATAGACGAGATCTCTATTTCTTCCTCTTTCCTCATGGCATAGCACCAAAGTCCGTGACATCCCTGCTTCAGTAATTTCACAGCTTTCATTGCCTTGATCAATTTCCCCGAGCTTCCCGGTCTCCATCCTCGGAATAAGTGTTCAGATCCGTCATCAGCAATGATGGAAATGACTCTCTCTCGGTAATTCAGAACAGCTCCATAACGGTTGAGCCAATCATCTCCGAGAATTAAATCGTCACCGTAGATGTCGACTACAATGAGATTCGATGGCCACTCTCTTCCTCCTAGAATCTTTGAAATCCCTAGCTTCTAGTGTTCCCACAATTTTCTCTCCGCTCGGTAATCCCACAACATAAGGTTCACAATTATACAAGCACGAGATGTTCAAACGATTAACACAGTTCAAAGATATAAAAGAATGCGTAGCTCCCGAATCGAACAAGATACTAACTGGTTGCAAAAGAATCTGAATCGTACCTGATGCAATAGCTGTGTTCTGATCATCAGATTTCCTCATCTCGTACAGGCGTGGAGGAACGGACCCAGCACTGGATGCCTCTCTCTTCCCAGCGTTCTGCTGCTGAAATCCACTTTGCTGCGTCTGGTTCACACTCGTCTCCTTCGGGATGGAGAGTGGGCGCGAGTACCAAAAGATCGGGTCGCATTCCCACAAAATGTTGCGCGATGTCCTTCTGTCCACACTCGAAGCAGTCACGGTAGCGAAACAATCACGTCGAACATGCCCGCCTTGCCACGGTTGTAACACTTCTTTCGGCATCGAAGCGATCGGTCTTGCCGGAACTTCTTTCCTCCTCGAGAAGGATGCGGAGGTCTCTGGATGAGTGAAGAGAGGACCGACCGGAGGGGCCCGCTATTTTTATTCTCCGTGAAGTTGCCGGACACCTTCTGTTTCTTTGCTTCCATCGATTTCTCTCTGCTGCCTCCTTCATGTCATAGGCCAACGCCTTGTCCTGATGCTGTCGCAAGGTGGCACATTCAAATCCGGACATATATTGCTGAATTTCCGGCTTCATTCGCATGTCAAAATGAAAAATCTTCTCCGCCTCGGTCGACTAAGTGGCGCACATAAGTCATTTGGTGATTAAAAGTCTTAATCACGTCCGTCACAGATACTTCCGAATTTTGTGGTGAGAAAAACTCCCGAACTCGGGCTTCTATAACTGGACGAGGACAATATTGTGCCTCCATCATCACTATGAATTCCTTCCAGTCAACATTGTGCTCCTCTGGTCGAATGGCCTCCCACGATCAGCCTCCCGATCAAAGATCTTGGGCGGCCGGAACCTTCCTATCGTTGGGACAGTTAATCCACTGCAAAAATCTTTTCCAATTCCTTGACCAATGATCCACAGCGTCTCAGCGGAACCGTCAAATTTCGGAGGATGTAATTTGACCACCTCAGTAAGCCATTTATCTCCCCGATTATCCGCGTTATGCTGCTGTCCCATCGCCGTCTGCATGCGATCCACAACTTGAGCAAACTGGTTTATCTGGGCAACCACCTGCTGAAGCACTCCCGGCACGTTAGGGTCTGCATTATTATTTGCCGATCCCTTCTGTCCCCCGGAATGTGAATCCGTTTGTCTAGCGGCTATCTCAGGAGTAGATACCGACTCTTCTTGCCTCGCATTTCCACGTCCGCGTCCACGACCGCGTCCGCGTCCACGACCTCCTCTCAACATACTGTAAACATAAATACTCAATATCCAGGACAAACTTTCTCAAAGTACATCCATTTAATGTTTACAAGACGTGAATTAAATAAAACAGTAGTATTCGAGATTAGGAAACTTACAACCACAAGTCGATTGGCGATCTTTGGCTCAATGATGATGTTACGAGCGACCAATAATCAATAACGTAAGCAGACCCAACTAACCCATTGCCAAGATATCCATAAACACAGCTCCGATACCATATTACGTAACACCCGAGATATTCGGAATAATTACAGTGCCGTAAACCCATTATATAAGGATTTACAAGGCTAAATATTAAAATAAGTATACAAATAAACCAATCGAACAAGCTGGAATTCAAATCTGATTTGGTTTAACCAATCAAATAAGTTAACTTATACAACCATATCGAATTGACCTTATTAAAGCAGACGTGCTCAGTACTAACGAACCAAGAAGACCAATCACAACAACAATAACACCAATCACATCGAGCCATTTCATCGTCTGTCAGATCTTGTGGTTGCCTCCCCGCTCCTCGGCTACCTGAACATCAAAACAATGTCCACCCTCGAAGGGGTTAGCAAAACAATGCTAGTACAAGTATCATCATACAATAAATCATCAAAGCATCATAAAGCAAGCAAAACGGACTTCCGCCACCGGAATCCAACGATGCGAATCCTCACGATTCCATCAACACAATACATGGTAATCCAGCGATCCAGCGCCCTCAGCATAGATCCCCATGATGATCCCATCGGACCAACGCATGGTGGAAAACCCGTCCAGCGATCCAGCGCCCTCAGCATAGATCCCCATGATGATCCCGTCGGACCAACGCATGGTGGACATTCGATCCAGCGCCCTCAGCATAGATCCTCATGACCCCCTCGGATCATTTATACCATAATCAAACAATTATGCATACACATATGCATTTCAATATGTTCATTAATACGAACAAACAACAACGAATATCACGAAAATTCTCAGAAATACATCTCATATTCAACAATATGAATAAAACCACAAGCATGATAAATCGAACTCGACATATGATACTTGCCTCGAAAATGGCAAGGACGAAACACTTCAATGTTCTCGACACGCTCGAAGGCCGCCTCCTTGATCAACGTAACAAGCTCGAACCTTAACAAAAGGAACGATATACAAATCATCTCAAGTCGAGCGATGGCCTAACAATTGGTCTACGGCCGAAAAGCTCAAAATAACCAATGCACAGTGCAGCTTGCGCGCTCGTACTCTCGTAACGTGCGCTAAGGCCAGGCTGATAGCGTACGCTATCGTATAAGACTAGCGTCGCTAGCCACGGTCTGGCGATCGGACTCGGCTGGTCTCATAACGTCGCTAAATGCGTTTGGGCGATCTTGACCCCGATAGTGCACGTTAACTCACACGTGTTAGCGTGCGCTAATATTGCATGGCGAATCGCAAGCCAAAGCGGGTTGAATGGTGAAGAACTCATGAATCCTACCGTGATAATACAAGTTATCCTCGGGCAAATCATGCTAATAAGGTTTTGTGGAAGATTTATGATCGTGAAATACAAATATACGGATAGTCCTCTCATCAACATATCTTTTCTAAGATCTTCAAGAAGTATTCTAAGTTCCGATTATTCCAAGTTCCAAAACACATGATTCCAAAGTGTACAACGTAGCAACTGGGTAAAATCCGATTACTGATCATAAATTGATTTGAAAACGCTTAGGAGTCCATTCTACTAAGATGGTTCAAAGGTTCCTAAGATAAATAGTGCAGATACGTCAAAGTATCCTTCTAACATGTGATGATCGATCATAAACGAAATAACTGGCTATCTAAGCATGATCAGACGTCCTTAAGAACATTACTAACATTGGTGAAGAATCACCTACCTCAAGTAGTGAAGAACACGGAGGAAAATGAAGCAATCCGACACCGAAAGTTTTGAACACCAATCTCCAATGATAAACGATCTTCAATCACGAATCAGGATGTTGATATGAAATGTTTAGGATGAAGGAAGATATGTTCTGAGTGTAGGAAATTCGGGTAATGAGAGTAGAGAGAACTGAAATCACGAATAGGATCTTTGTCCTATTTATAATAAATGGCTATTAGCGCGCGCTAGACCACATTCGTAGCGTGCGCTAACGCTCACAGATCTAAAGCGTACTCGGCACTTAGCGTGCGCTACGCATATACATAGCGTGCGCTAAGGCGTTGACTCGGCTTTTCCCGAAAGCCGTCCGGGTACATCCCGACACTATCAAGCGGGGGTCCCGCCGGCTCTCACCTACCGCGTCTCAATCAATTTGACCGCGCATAGCGTGCGCTAAGGACACTCGATGGCGTGCGCTATGAACCCACGTTAGCGCCACGCTGACATAGGCGATAGCGTGCGCTACATGCGGATTCTGATCCTTAAATCACAATCGCGGAATTAAACGCTCGACAACATCGGATTATGAAATACGGAAAATAATACTCAAATCAAGTACAATCATCACAATATCACAAGTTCCAATTACATAGAAATCTCGGGTATTACAGAGCCCTTGGTTCTCGTATCATACAATTTAAATAGGAGTATGGGCCTACTATCTTTGGCAAAATTCAACTGAACTGAAGTGAAATGAACTGAACAGGACTGAAAAAAATTAAACTGGACTGAACTGAACTCAACTGATTTGAACTGAAAAAATGAACTGAACTGAAAAAACTGAACTAAACTGAACTGAAAGTAACTAATAATTTAAAAATGAGTAATAATAATAATATAAATGATATTATTATTAATATAAATAATAAATAATAAGCTAATATAATAATACTTATTAATAATAGAAATATTTTAAAAAATGTATTATTAATTTTGATAAATAGTACGAGGAGATGAGTACTTGTTGATAAATATATTATTAATTTTCTTTCACTTTCTAGTTTACCTCTTCTTCTTTATAATTATTTTTCTCCTTCTGTATTTATGTGTTGTTGTTGTTGTTGTTGTTGTTTTTTTAATTACTAACTTTTTCAATATAATAATAATTACCAATAATAATTAGCAATAATAGGAATAATAACAATAATAATAATTAGGGGTGGGCATTCGGGTTGGGTAGTTTTTTTTTAATACAAAGTATCAGCCCCGAATTATGACCAAAATGGGCCATAATTCGGGTCCAAACATCAAAGAAATCTACGGCCCGCTAAAGAAATACAAAATGTACCACAAACCGTGGGCAAATGTGCGGACCCGTAGACTAAAATAACTCAACTCCGAATTATGACCAAAAATGGGCCATAATCCGGAACCTAAAATCTAAAGTGCCTACGGCCCGCTAGATCAATACAAGGTGCACCACTAAAACTGTGGGCTAATGTGCGGACCAATAGGCAAGCAAGCAATCAATAAAATAAAAACTATCTAAATCTAAAAGACGGATAACCAAGCTGATCCATCCGTATAAGGGAGAGAAGAAACGGAGGAGCAGTATCGTAAGTTTAAGTCTGAATGCCGAGGGACAACATGCCGAGCTCAGAAAGATAGTCGGCCGGCCTGTTGCCCTCCCTGAAAATGTGAGTGACTCTGAACTGAATATCTCTGAGAATGTGTCGGATACGCATAAGAGTGTGACGAACCTGCCAAGAGCCCCGATGGCCAGATGATAGCAGGATCACCACAGCAGCAGCATCAAGCTCAATCCAAACATGTCTCGATCTCTGGGAAGCTAGAATCAATCCAATCGCCAACGTCTGGACCTCAGCATCAAAACTCGAAGAGGCCTGAAAAGAGGAATGGAAACCAAGAAGGAGCTCTCCGTGGTGATCTCTAATCAGACCTCCCCCACCCACAATCTGTGTGTCTCTATCGAACGAACCATCTGTGTTCAGCTTGATCCAAGGGGTCTCGGGTCGAAGCCAAACCACCGGGACGGGGCGACGAGTCTGAGCGGGGGAAGATGTAGCTCACCGGAAACGATCAGGCGGCGAGCAACCAGCCCAGAACTCAGATGAAATAAGCCCCGCAGAAGCCAATAAAGCAACATGGCGCTCCACCTGCACAATAACATGGGACAAAAGAAAAGTAACCGCCCTATGCTTTGCACTATTCCTTTCTGTCCAGATGAACCAAAGTATCAGACAAGGAATAATGAAAGTCGCGTACCTAAAGTGTGTGCCGTGTGCGAAAAAACTCAGGAGCTCAAAGATATTCTGAGTAAGAGGTAGGGATAAATGAGTCCATGCGCCAAAATACTCCCACACGTCACGAGCCACATCACTCTCCAAGAAAAGGTGGGCAATGGTCTCGGTATGGTAGAACTGGGTAAGGGTATGCAAGCAGCAAAAACATCTAGAAGCCAGTGAAACGCCCCTCCTCTGTAGAATGTCATCAGTCGGTATCCGTCGCATGAGAAGTCGCCAAATAAACACCGAAGTGGTCGGTGTAAGTAAGGCAGTCCAGATGGCCCCGTAAACAAGATTAGCCTGACCCCTCACCCTGATGTGAGACCAAGCAGACGACAATGAGAACGCACCCGAAGAGGTAAGAGTCCAGCACATACTATCCGAATCGTCCTCGGCGATGGAAATCGCGGAGATCTCCTGAATGAACTGAGGGGTAAATCCTAGCTCCTCTCCAACAATAGACTCTAATCTACCCATGTCCCACGTCCCATCAACCCATAACTCATGAATCCTAAGATGGGGTCTACCAGTAACCTGATGAAAAGAAGAAATAGGCCTATCCCCAATCCAAGTATCATCCCAAAAGCTGACCTCCCCGCAGCCACGACCAAGAGTCCAGCGAACGAACTCCTGAGCCTCAATACCCACTCAGAGGAGACGGCGCCAAGGGTGGCTGGTACGAGCTTTAAGAGCGGTACGCATAGGCATATAAAGGCCAGCAAAGCTGTTTCTGTGGAGCATAAACTGCGCCCACAGAGACGTGCCCGCGCGAAGGTGCCACCAGAGCTTATAACTAAAAGCTCTCGCCATATTCGAAAGTCTCCAAACCCCAAGTCCTTCCTCAGAGACCGGACGACAAATCTTCCGCCAATTGACCCAGTGTGTCTTCCTCTTCAGACCAGCAGCACCCCAGAAGTATCTCGCAATGATCTGCTCGAGCTCCTGGATAATGTACTGAGGAGGGTCCAACACCTGAAGCAGGTGTAGAGGAATCGTGCAGAGAGTGCTCTTAATAAGAGCCAAGCGTCCCCCAAAAGCAAGGCGGCGATGGGACCAACCAGAGATCCTATCCAACATCCGTTGCTTCACCCCAGCAAAGAGCTCTCGTCTCATAAAGTCTTTGTAAAGGGGCACACCAAGATAGGTGATGGGGAGATCGTCCTGGCGAAAACTAGTAAGATCGTGAACTCTCTGATGCCAACGAGGCGCATGCTTAGGAGCAAGAATAAAAGAGCTTTTCTGGATACTAACCATTTGGCCCGAAGCGATAGAGTAGTGATCCAGGAGACGCATAAGATCAACGAGACCATCATCCACAGCCCGTGTGAATATAATGATGTCATCGGCGTATGATAGGTGCGAGACAGGGAAAGGCTGTCCAGCCGTCCTATACCTCATCAAAGGATGGTCTCGAATGAAACGGTCCAAGCAGCGCGATAAATAATCAGCGGCAAGCACGAAAAGCGACGGAGAGATAGGGTCGCCCAGACGCAAACCCCGACTAGAGGCAAAAAAGCCGGTCGGACTGTCGTTCACCAAAATGGAGAATGTGAACTATCGACGCAATGACGGATGAACAAAATCCATCTAGCCAGGAATCCCATTCTCACCAGGACCTCACGTAAAAACTGCCAATGAACCCTATCATACGCCTTAGCTATATCAAGCTTCAGCGCAAGGTTCGGGACACCATGAATGTCCACGACCTGGAGGTCGTGAATAAGTTCTTGGGCCAGAAGGATATTATCAGTAATAACCTGCCCGTGAACAAATCCACTCTGGTTTGGAGAGATAATCAGAGGGAGGAGAGGAGCAAGCCGAGCGTTAAGGATTTTTGTGATAATATTATTGGTCACATTACACAGACTAATAGGCCGGTAATCTGACCAACCGCTCGGAACAGGCTTCTTCGGGATCAAGACGACCGTAGTCGCCGTGAAAGCCGGAGGCATAGGATGACCCTCAAAAAACTCGAGTACAGCCCCCTCCACATCGGAAGAGACAATCTCCCAACAATGCTGAAAAAACAAAGACGAGAACCCGTCAGGCCCAAAAGTGCTATGAGGATCGATATCAAATACCGCAGCACGAATCTCCTAGGGAGAGGGTGGGACACACAAACTGTCAGAATCAAAAGAACAGGGGATAGAGGGAAAACAAGTGTCATCCGGGGGGACGAGAACATCACCATCGGATGTAAGCAAAGTCCTAAAGAAATTCACAGCGGATGATCGGATGTCCAACTCGACAGCGACCGTCGTACCACCGTCCTCAATGCTGTGATTATGCGACTGACAATGCTTCTGCTTCGCAAAACCCTGAAAGAACCGGGTGTTGCGCTCGCCCTCAGTAACCAAATGAATTGCGGCTTTCTGTTTCCAGAAATATTCCTCCATAGAGAGACGAAGATGGTACTCAGCACGAAAACGGTGCATAGCGGTTCTATTCTCCGGAGAAGGATCCGAATCATATCGCCGCTCGGCCTCGTCAGCAGCCCTCAAGGCTTCATCCAACTTCATATGAAGATTTTCAAAAACAGACCAGTTCCACTGTTTCAGCCTGCGCTTAACCCTAAGAAGTTTGGCCTGTAGGTTACACATGACAAAAAATCCAGTCGGGGTAAGCCAGACCTCCCTAACAGTGTCCAGGAATGTGTGATGCCGTATCCACATACTCTGGAAACGGAATGATGACTTGTGACGAGTCGCGGAGAGGCGACACTGGATAAGAAGGGGCGCATGGTCCGACCGAAGTCTAGGCAGGTGAGTGATGGTAGAAACCGCAAACACGTTCGACCATGCTTCATTAAATAAAGCACGATCTAGCCTTTCCCTCAAACCATTGCGCTCCCAAGTGAAAATATCGCCCTCGCAGCCCGCATCAATCAACTCACAGTCAGCAATAGCCTGTGCGAAGTCTATAATCTCTGGAGAACGGTATGTGGTACTACCCTTGCGCTCATGTGAATGCAAGAAGATGTTGAAGTCACCGCTGACTAGCCACGGAAACCCCTCTACTTCTAAAGCAATCTCACGGAGGGTGTCCCAAAGGGCGTAATGACCAACACGGTTAGTGCTGGCATAGACAAAGGTGACATAAATCGACTGAGGAAGAAGGGGGGAAGAAATAGAAAGATGGAGGACTTGATCGGTATCCAACAAAATATGGTGCTGAAAGTGAGGGGAAGAAAAGAACCAAATTTTGTTTGACCGATTATAAAGTCCCGACGTAAAACCTAAAGAACGAATATAAAATTCAAAATTAACATTGGAACCCATGGGTTCTAAAATGCCAATAAAAGAAAACCTATGAACACGGTTGAGATGTCGAATGCACTTCTGTGCTCCGGTGTTAGCCAGACCACGAGCGTTCCATGTAAGAATGGGTATCGACATAAACTAACCAACCAACTCAGAAGAAGACCTAGGATGCTGATTGGAGTGGCCCCATCTCCGAGGTGTATCTTTCCGGGCAGATGTTCCCCCTTTCAAGGGCGATGAAGATCACCCCTTCGAGGAGGAGGAGGAGGGTCCGCGAGAAGCTATTCTTCCTCGTGTGGAAATTGAGGAGTCGGAATAAGCTTTGCCCCTAGTGGTGACACCAGGAGTAGTGGTAGAAGACATCAGACGTCTCTTAACCGGGGGTTTCGGTGCCATCGTAAGAGGCACCACTGCCGAGAAAGAGAGACTGGACTCAGAAATCTCAAATTGGGTGCGTTTAAGACCACACTCAGTCTGAGATAGAGAAGGAAAAGAAGAAAAATGGGGAGGAGGGGGAGGCTCATAAACCACCATGGCAAGGTCTCAGGCTCCACGATGATCGGATCATCCATGCAGCCCTCACCGTCATGGCGGGGGGAGGTAGACTCTACGAGTCTAGAAAATTGTGGGACGTTAGAGGACTCCGTATCGTCCTCTAAAACACGCTCAATATCGCTATCTCGACCGCCGTCATCGCTACCCAACACGCTATCTTTATTGCCCACGCTAATAATGTATTCTGTGCCTACTAAATCCTCTTCCTCTCTAGCAGAAGAGTCTAACGATGCAAAGTATGAGTGCTGTCCGGTGGCAGTCGTGCCCTTGGGGATCATCCCCATCTCTCTAGCTCCTTTTTTGGTAACAACCTGCCAAACGGCAGGCTCCTTCCCTTTAGCAGTCTTATGAGCAGCCTGAGAGGTATTAGCTTTAGGGGCTTTAGCAGGGGCTGGCTGCGCCTTCTGTTGTCTAGATGTGACAACAGCAGGCTTCTTACGCTGGGGCAGAGGAGGCCGTTCTTTGTTGCCAACTATGTAGCAACTGGATGGGTCGTGCCCCACATGAGAACAAAGAGAGCAATACAATGGAACTCTCTCATAGATAATACACTGCGTAAGAATGTGAACATCAAATTCGACTTCAATCTCGGGCACTTTGGGCGCCAAAAGATCACTCTCGACACACACACGGGCGACTGAAAGTCATGAATGTGTGGCCGTCGGGGCATCAACTAAGATGGGATTGCCTACAGCCTTGACAATCGTGTATAATGCGCGTGGGTGAAATAAATGCAAAGGCAAACCCGGAAGTCTAATCCAAACCGGGCAGATCGAAGTCTCTGTCCTAACCGAAAAACTAGGTGACCACTTAAAAACACGGGCAGGACATCCAGAAAAATTCCACGTTGATCCTAACCAAATCCGTCTAAAATCCTCATCATTATCAAACCTAATCGCTACATGACAATAATTTACCCAACTCCAACTAAATTCACCCCTCAGTTTCATATCATTCAATCTCGTAGACACATCTCAAGGGGAGGGAATAGCATGCGAGAATTTGAGAATCAAAGTGCGTTCCCATGACGCAGCAAAGGTAATCATATCAGAAGTAGATAAAGTAACACGCGTTTTCTCATTTACGGAAGAAAGACTACCAAAGGGACATACCTTTGCTCCGTCGAAATTGAAACTTTTAACTGTCGACCCGTTGTGCTGGACTAGACCGGGCTGCTGTGCCGAACCGGATGAATTATTCACCATCTGTGCATATGTATTCCTCGGTCGGGGCGGGTCATTAGGAGCCAGGTCAGTTTGCCGGGCTGGATTGTATATGACAGGTCCAGAGGACCGAGCTGCATCTATGTGGTCCGTACGGGGGCCGTGATTGGCCACAGCAGGTGGGCCGCGGCTAATTTATGGGTTAAGTAAGGAGGTGGGCTGCGGAGGGATGGATGGGCTGAATGTGGGGGCTGGGTCAGGGTGGTTGGGCATGAGGTTATTAGGGCTGATGGTGTTCGAGTGCTGAAGGGGGATGGGCCGCGGGTTATACATGTGAGGGGGACTGTTTGTTGGGCTGTGAAAGGTTGTGAGGGGGACTGTTTGTTGTGCTGAAGGGGCGGTAAGGATGGGTTGTGGTAGTGAAAGGTTGTGGTTGTTAATGTGGGCCGGGGTAGTGAAAGGTGGGGGTTGGGTCAATTGGGCCGAGGTGGTGTTTGGTCATTTGAGTCGTAGGTACCCTATCGGAAAAAATTCGGGTACGGGATCATGCATTTTTAAAAAAAATTCAGGACGGGTACCCGAATCATATTAAAAGTTCGGGTTTGGGATTCGGGTATTCCAATTTGAATTTCAGGTACCCGATCAGGTACCCGACTATTTTTATGCGAAGTTCTAATAATTATTAGGGCATTGAAATCTTTAAATTTAAAAAAAAAATCGGTACTAGTTCAGGTAGTTTAAAATGTCACCCGATCCCGAACATCACGAAACGCCCGATCCTGAACCGAACGTCCACCCCTATAATATTAACGAAGATAATAATAATAATAATAATAATAGTAATATCAACTAAAATGATTAAATAATAATTAATAATAATCCTAAACAAAACAAAAGCAATCGAATCGAATCAAAAAATCGAATCAATTGAACTAAATCGAAAAAATTAAATCGAACAAAAGCGAATCAAAAAAAATTGAATTGAATCAATCAACTAACTGAAAATAAGCTGGAGATAACAGGCCCTATATGTGAATATTAAATTCTCATAAGAAAACATAATTTTATGAAACTAAAATAAAAAAAATTAAGAATAAAATGATAGGACTTGATTTAAATTAAAGGCTAAAATTTATGGGACCAGATCTGAAAAATATTAGAATTGTTTGGGACCAAACTGAAAGAATTAAAAACATGGGGACTAAAATGGATTCTGGTCAAATGATGGAATATAAAGTCCCTATCCCCCGTTTAGAAGTCGTTCTTCATCTCACTCTCTCTTTCAAATCGTCTCACCCTCCTTCTCCAAAAATCCCTCATGGTCGACCCAATATCTCTACCTCCGATTCGCGCGCAGCCCATGTCGGAGAAAAGAAGGAGACTCCTATCGACTACCCTCTACTGCAAGCGAGGGACTGGCGACGTGATTAGATCTGACCAGAAGAACTAGATGGTGCGCGGAGTTCCACAGCGGCGGGAAAAGGTTGCAGCGACTGCTACTGGCTTTGTTAGCGGACCGTGGGTTTGGGATGACAACGGCGGAAAGGTGGCCATGGCCAAGGTCTGGTTGTAATATCCGTGCATTTTTTTAATAATGTGTGTTATTTTGGATATATTATGTTGGGAATTTATTCGAATTTCCCCTATTGTATTGTCTAGCACTCGGAATCATGTGTATTGGTGTTTGGAATTGGAATGTTCATGGCTGGTAATTGTTGAGTTTTGTGATTATCGGAATGTGTTTGTTCAGGCTGGACTTGGCGAATTTAATACTGGAGGTAGCAGTTAGTGAACGCTAGACTGTGTTGCTAGCGCACGCTAAGCGTGTATCAGTAGCGCATGCTACCACTGCTCGTAGCGCATGCTAGGCACACTGGGCAGTGAGCTTCCTGGACTCTGGAATGGGACATTAACGCACGCTAATGATGGACTAGCGTACGCTATTGCGATGTGCTAGCGCACGTTAATAGTGAGGTAACGCGCGCTATGTCGACAGGACAGTGCGGCTAGAACGTTTCTGGACTACAGGTGCTAGCAGGTAGCGCATGCTATTTCTGGAGCTGGCGCGTGCTAGTTACGATGTATAACGCACGCTAACTTATGGGTAGCGCATGCTATCAAAGTTAAATAGAAGGTTCTGGACCGCCTTCCAACCAACAGTGCACCGCCTTTCAGCTGATAGCGCACGCTATGCTTCGAGCCGTAGCGCGCGCTAATTATGCCCAATATATATAGGCCTGTATGTTCTCGAACTCATCATTTTCACCATCTCTCTTTTCTTTTTCGGCGGCTGGGCGACTTGGAGCGTAGAGTAGCATAGTTTTTGACCAGATTTCACCGTCCAACAATACTCTGAGTTCCTAGTCTCGATATAATAATATTTCATCAAGTTCATCATCCAAATCAAGGTAAGATTGTTCAATCCCTAGTTTTTGGGAATTTCGGGGATTTGTTGGGATTTCATCTTCTAGTCCGTGTTAGCCTTGATTTGTGTTAGATTATGATTACGAAATTATAATCCCTTGCTTTCCTTGAAGTCTACAGATTTTGTTTCGAGTTTTCATCTATTATGTGGAGTATGAACAACTCTGCCCTTGTAGTGTTCGATAGTTTGTCTCTAAGAGTAGAATTTGAAGGAAGTCCTTCCGTTTACGTGGTGTTGTGTTTAATTCGGTATTTTGTTGTACTAGGATCGAATTGTTGAAGGAGTTCGGACCGTACGTCTTTCCGTTCGTTATTCTTGTGTCATTTCCAATCGAGGCAAGTACTTTGGTTGTGTTTAATGTACTTTGTGTGAATATGTGAAAAATGTGATTTTTGTGAAAAGTGGTAATTTCAGAAAATTTGATTTGTGCCATGTGTGAAATAAAGTGATGATTTCTGAAAGTGCGACTTGTGGTCGTGTGCCGAGTAAAACCAGTGAGGGTCCCCTGGGTTCCGTAGACTGAGGCTTCTACGGTTCATTTGGCAGGGTTGTACAATCATAGAGGGCCTGACGAGGACTCTCTAGAGAATGGTTTGTATCTCGCGTGAGGTACAATGCCAATATAGCCCCCGTTGTTATTTTGCGATGATGATTGTGGTATGGTATTCCGGAATATCTGTGAGGGCACTGTGATTTCTATGGTTTAATTACTTGTTGTACATATTCTAGAATCATTGTACTTGCAATGGCTTCTTGATGACCCCATTCGGGGTGGATATACTTGTTGTGTATTCAGGTACAGGTCTAGTGGGCGAGCCAGCACAGAGCAGGCACGAGCTTAGTGGGCAGCATTGATATCATGTGTTATGTTGAGTCTGTAGACATCTTGTCGTAGTCAGTGTGGTATTTTGGCTTTGTACTCACCCGGGTACTCTCATGTGACGTATATCATGTCGTTGTTGATTGTTAATGATGTTGTGCTAGCTGTGAGCTGTTGTATCAGTTGTGATCCTACGGGATGATGTGTAGTTTGGTTTTGTAATGTATGTCGTGTTCGAAGTTGGTTTGTTTTTAAGAAAGTGAATGCTTGTGGTTTGTTAATTTTTAATGAGTTCTATGTTGGTCTAAGCCTGGTAGGTCCTCCAAAAAGGATCTACGACGCTGTAATATCTCCGTAAATCACGGGGGTGTTACACTGGTAATGGTTTCAGATGAAATGAAAGTTCCCCCTCCCTTGTTTTTCTAATAGACCCAGGATGGTAAATGGTGGTTCTGGACGGTGTTTTGGATTTCAAATTCCAGAAACTGGAATCTGACTGGAGAAACTCGGACCTGATCCGATCTGATGTCGCGGCTAAGGATTTGGGTTGAGGGGTTGGGTTTGTCTTATGGTTTTGGTTGTGTGATTCCGAGAAGAAAAACATTTAAGATTGAAGGAATTAACAAATGTGATTTACCTATTGAATTATGTTCGACGGACGATTCTGAGAGGCTGGGAGGGTGATGTGTAAATTCTCGTGACTTTGTGTAAAATTTAAAGTATATAGGATTTGCTGTATTGAGATTTTTGGGTGTTTTTCCTGAGTTTTTGATTTGCTGTTTGTGGGTTTTTATAATGGAAAATTTTTAATCGACCCCCCCCCCCCCCATGATGTATAACTTCTTCTCCCCACTCCCTGTGAACTCCACTTCTGCTAACTGCTGAAGACGTGAGAACACAGAACGTGGAGTTCTCAAATTCTGATCGTCGGTCTAAATTTAGTTGGGGACCTGGGCATGGATGGCTTGAATATCATTATTAATTGGGTTGAGTATTAAAATTATTAATTAACTTGGTTCTAAGGTTAAAATAAAAATTCATGAATTGGGCTTGTTAATTATTGAACTTAATGGACTTAGAACAAATGTATGAATGATATTTTATATGAATCTAGACTTATAATGGTCGGGCTCAATAATTAATTATAGGCTCCCAATTATTAAAATTTAGTTATTATTTAACATGCACAATATAAATAATTAGTAAAGTAATTTAGAAATTGCTCCTAAATTAGCGGGTATTACATCCTACCTATGTTTGAAAAATTTTTGTCCTCAAAAATAGAATACATACCGTGATTAAGAAAATCGGGGTAGCGAGCTCGCAGTTCCTCTTCTCTCTCCCAAGTAGCTTCATCCTTGGTGTGATTTTGCTATTGAATCTTGACGAGCACTCTCTCTTTATTCCTTAATGGAATAACTTTTCTGTCGGTTATCGCTACTGTTTGTTCGACGTAGGTGAGATCTTTGTTCACTTCCACCGTTGAATAGTTGATAACGTGACTAGGATCGTAAACGTATTTTCTCAACTGCGAGACGTGAAAAATATTGTGTACTGCTGAGAATTCTGGTGTTACTGCCAAATGATATGCCAAATCTCCAATTCGGTCGAGGATCTCAAATGGTCCTACCAATCTTGGTCTCAACTTGTTCCTCGATCCGAATGGAATAACTCTTTTAGTTGGGGCTACTTTTAAGAAGACATTTTCTCCAGCACTGAACTCAAGATCCTTCAGTCGCTTGTCGGCATAAGACTTCTGGCGATCTTGAGCTATCTTAATCCTTTCACAGATCTTCATGACTAAGCCCACGGCCTCTTCAATCATCTCAGGACCCAAAATTTTCCTTTCAAATCTTGGTACATCTTTGTACTACTAGGATGAGCAATGTACGATGTGTTTTGTGCCTCCTCCAAAATTACATTCTTCAATTCCGTATTGTCGGGCACACAAATTCTTTCCTTGTAGTATATATCGTACCATCTTCTGATATACTAAACCTTTTATCCTCTCCTGTTATAATATATTCTTTCATTTTGGCCAAGAAATTATCTTGACTCTGACATTCCTTGATCTTCTCTCTCAAGGTCGGTTGCACTGAAAACGTCATGAAAATTACTTCCACCAGCTTTAATGGAGTAGTCATCTCTAGGTTCATATTTGAAAATTCTCTGACTAACTTCTCCTCATTAGTCAATATATAATTCTCCTCTAACCTTACGGCTTACAGCATCTGCGACCATGTTCGCTTTTCCTGGATGATAGTGAATTGTGCAATCGTAGTCCTTTACTAACTCAAACCATCTTTTTTGTATCATATTTAGTTCTTTTTTAGTGAATAGATACTTTAGGCTTTTATGGTCGGTATAGATCTCACACTTACCTCCGTAAAAGTAATGTCGCCATATATTCAAGGCATGAACTCTGGCAGCTAGTTCTAAATCATGCGTTGGATAATTCAACTCATGCCGCCTTAATTGCCTTGATGCATCCTTGCTTGGATGCGTCACTGTAGATCATGAATTCCCTCGACGGATCCGGAATTATTAAAACTGAAGCTGAGGTTAGCCTCCACTTAAGCTCTTGAAAACTTTCTTCACACTTCTCATTCCACAGAAACTGTTCTCCTTTCCTCATTAGTCGTGTCATCGGTGCGGCTATCTTAGAAAATCCTTCAATAAACCTCCTATAATATCCTGCTAATCCCAAGAAACTGCGAACTTCATTTGCGTTAGTCGGTGTTTTCCAATCATTGATAGCCTCTAGCTTAGTCGGATCAGCTTCAAGTCCTTGAGCAGTAACAACATGTCCGAGAAAAGCTACTCTCTTCAGCCAAAATTCACACTTGCTGAACTTCGCATATAACTTCTTTTTGCGAAGTATCTCCAAAATTGTCCATAGATGTTTCTCATATTCTACTTCATCCTTCGAATAAATTAGTATGTCATTTATAGACACGATGACAAACTGATCCAAATAGGGTTGGAAAACTCTATTCATCAAGTCCATAAAGACTGTTGGGGCATTACTCAATCCAAATGGCATTACTACGAACTCGTAGTGGCCATATCTTATTTGGAATGCAGTCTTCGGAATGTCCTCGTCTTTGATCTTTAATTGATGGTACTCTGACCTTAAATCTATCTTCAAGAATACTCCAGAACCTCCAAGATGGTCAAATAAATCTCCAATTTGCAGAAGTGGATACTTGTTCTTTATCGTGAGTCAATTCAACTCACGATAATCAATACACATTCTCATGCTTCCATCATTCTTCTTCACGAATAACACAGGTGCTCCCCAAGATGAGACGCTTGGTCGGATATAGCCCATATCTAGTTACTCATGAATCTGCACCTTCAGTTCTTGTAGTTCCTTTCGTGTCATTCTATACGGGGCCTTTGATATAGGGGCTGCTCCAGGCACCAAGTCAATTGTAAACTCCACTTGTCTATCCGGTGGAACACCCGGCAAGTTCTTCGGAAAAACATTTGAATAATCCTTAACAATATGGACATCTTCGATCATTTCCTCCAACTTCAGCTCCCCCATAATATTCACCAGATATCCTTGACAATTGCCCTTATGCAATATCTTCGTTGCTTTCATGGTTACTATCACTAGAGGAGTTTTTCTACGCTTAACCCCTTGGAAAACAACCTCTATTCTGACTACTGGATGCAAGACCATGTTCCTCCTTGGGCAATGCAAAACCACATTATACTTATCAAACCAATCAATAACCAAGACTACATCAAAGTTATTCATCTCTAATATGTATAGATCGGATAGATGTAAGTGTTCATTTATCTCTACAGTTATACTGTTAGCTATATCGTCAACATAAATTATTTCTCCCGCTGGTATACTAACTTCAAGACTTTCTAAAGTTTTTCTACTTCTAAATCCAATCATGCTAAACAACTTCTTAGAGATAAATGAATGGGATGTGCCAGTATCAAATAACACCAAAGAAGGAATTCCAGCTATAGATAACATACATGGCATCGACCTGGGGTTCTCCTTGTCAATCTCAGATAGACTGTACGTGCCTTTCCCCCAGAACCTTGATTCCGGACCCTCCTGTCTGGGCCATTATTCTTCTATGGGCACTAGGAGACCATGTGTCTTACTTCATGACAAGGATAATATCTATTCTGTCCTTACATGCAAACTCCCTGGTGCCTTTTTCCAGACTTGGAGCATGTTGGGTAGTCATACTGTGCCTTTGGCCCGAATGGTCATTCCTTACCACCCTTCTTGTTTGTTATTATTGTTACTCTGTCCTTGCAACTTCCTCTTGTTTGAATTCATGACTAGTAGGGCCTTAGTCTTTTCCATATCCAAGCTAGCTTAGATATCCTCCGCTCTGGAAACAACTTCCTTATATGTCATCTTCCCATAGCTAGCCAGATGATGTCGAATTCTATCTTGAAGTCCATCACGAAATTTTTGCACCTTCATGTCCTCAGTCTCAACCACGAATGGTGCAAATCGGCACATGTGATTAAACTTTCTTTTGTACTCTGTGATAGTCATGCCTTCTTAAGTTAAGTACAAAACCTCTTTTTGCATCTTGCTCTTGTACGCCCTTTGGTAATACTTATCCATGATTGTTTCCTTGAATCCCTCCCAAGACAGCGTCCAACGTTCTTCTTCAGTTCGGAGTCTCCAAGATCTGTTCCACCAGGTCCTGCGTCCTCTTTGAGTTGGAAGAATGCACATGAAACCTTCTGAGCATCTGTACATGTCATGTAATCAAATATGCTTTCTAAGTTCAATATCCATTCCTCAATGGCAGTTGGTCCTTCCCTCCCGATGAAGGTTGGAGGTTTGAACTTATTGAACTGGTTTATCACCCTAACCTGGATTTGTCCTTGAGTGGCTGGAGGCACTATAGTTGCTCCTTGAAGAAGAGTAGTTAAGTCTGAGAGCAACTGCTGCTGATTAGGGGCGCCATTCTCACTTGAAGGCGTATTATGTGTGCCTTGAGCTTGGTTTCAAGGATCGGTATTAGATGTAGCTTCGCGTAGAGCCATGTTCTGCTAACGAATCATTGTTCTTGTAAGTTCTTGGGTGCGAGAAATAAGATAGAGATGAAGATATGCGTAACATAAAAAATCCATTACATAATTACTGAGAGAAACTAAATATTACATTAATTATAATTTTGATAGCCAACATAAATTCTTGAATAATACTTAAAGGAAAGTTTGAAACTAATCATTACTATCGATATATTAAAATAATGAAATTCCAAACAATACAACTATTCATCATCATCACTACTAAGAATCTCTATGACAGGAATAGGGGTGGGGGCTCAGTCCAAGAGATGATATACTCGTCATCCGAGTCAACCATCTGCTCGAGCTCTGGATCCTCCTCCCCTGGATTCTTCTTAGGATCCTCCTCAAACTCCTCCATCGGCTGCAGTAGGGTATCGTGTATCTCTAAAATCTTGGGAATCTCGCCTCTCGAGTACAAGTCGAGAATCTTTCCAGGAGCGTACTGAAAATCATCGACGACTGTTCTTTCCTTAAGGGTCCTGCGGTTTGCCTCATGCCAAATATGATATATATATATAGAGTAACTATAATCATTGGGCAGAGTTATGGTCAGGTGCTCGACTTCCTCAACCGGGTTTCCAGTCTTCCCATGCATGAACAATTTTTGTACCCTTTCGATCACGTAATGTGGTGCATTCTCGGGCAGTCCTGGATTACCCCAAGAATCTCTATGTGTCAAATGGCGCGAGCTGGACCCTACTTCAGCCTTCTTACGTGGAGTCACCAAAAATCCAGCCATACTAACAGAATACATGTATAATCACACAAGATTATTAAATTTACGATGTTATGCTAAATATATGAATGATATAAATATGAGTTGAAACTGATTACCTTGAATGGACTAACGAAGTAGCAGTAGTCGAATATATGATATTCTCTTGAAGAATAATATTAAAAAATTTCCTCTGGCGTACAAGGAAAGTAGATCGAATTTTCTCTGATGCCATACTGTAACGACTCGATTTCTCTAAGATATTTGGTGAATATTTTTAATAATAAGAAACTTGTAGAAATTTCAAGCCGTTACGGAAACTAACATTTTTCAAAGAGAAACATTCGCAGTCTCCAATACAACCATAAGAATCTAGCAGCGGAAAATAATTACCAAAAACAAAGTTAAATATTTCATATTAAACCTGGGCGGAAATAAAAGAAATAAATAACATTAGATATATCATAAGCCGGCCTGCCCTGCAACTCGTTGCTCGACATTCCGATTTAACCTGGGAAGTTTACATAGAAAATGGGATGAACTTTCTATTGCTAGTGGGAACATCACAAGTCAACAATAATCACAATACATAATGGAGGCATAGCATAAATATTTGTTATATCAACATATAACTTGAGCATGTAAACATATATTGATACTTGCTATGAAAAACATGTGACTACATGTTGATCATAAATATAACATATCACATATACAGTTCAAATAAAGTAATTAAAATCGACAAGTAATAATTCCCACCTGAATTGAGATGACGTAAATGATGATGCTTGAATGTTTATGAATCGACCCTATCGAGCCCTTGGTTCTCGTATCCTACAATTTAAATAGGAGTATATATGAATATTAAATTCTCATAAGAAAACATAATTTGATGAAACTAAAATAGAAAAATTAAGAATACAATGATATGACTTGGTTTAAATTAAAGGCTTAAATTTTATTGGACCAAGTCTGAAAAATATTAGAATTGATTGGGTGCAAACTGAAAGAATTAGAAATATGGGGACTAAAATGGAATTCTGGTCAAAATGATGGGATATAAAGTCACTATCCCCCGATGAGAAGTCGTTCTTCATCTCTCTCTCAAATCGTCTCACCCTCCTCCAGAAATCCCTCACGACCGACCCAATATCTCTCCCTCCGGTTCACGAGCAACATGTCAGAGAAAAGAAGGAGACTCCTATTGACTACCTTCTACTGCAAGCGATGGACTGACGACGTGATTAGATCTGACCGGAAGAACTGGATGGTGCGGCGGAGGGACTGGTGACGTGATTAGACCTGACCGAGACTCCTAGAATATGGCGCCCTTGGGGCGTGCAGTTTTGATTGGATGGAAGGGCCAATGAATTACTACCTCCGTCCCGCTCAAAGGTTTACATTTCTATCAAAAAGTAGTCCTTTTAGTAAGTTTACATATATCACTTTTTACAATCAAATCAAACAATCACTTTTTACTTTTTAATCTCCACCACTCATTCATCATCAATACTTTTTACTTTTTAATCTCCACCACACATTTAATCATCATTACTTATACCAATCATTACCTAAAATACACCAATTATACATTATCTGTCAACCTTTGGCTGGGACAGAGGGAGTAGTATCTCCCTATTGGTCCTGTTCATTAAGGACAAGTCTGATGTTGATGAAAATTAAGAGCATGAGTTTCAACGGTCGGGGTTCTTGGAGAATGGGGACGAAACACAATATAGAACTTTAAACAAACAAAACCTTTTTCGAATAAGCCAATTCATTTGGAACCTTTCGGATCCGTTATTTTTACTATTCAATGATGAGCTCCTGGCTCTCCGAGTCTCCGTCTGTTAACAAGGTCATCACAAGAGTCAAGAAGGTTGTGGGAGCTATCAGTAAATGCATGAATTATTAATGGGTTGTCTGAGAAATAGTGCGACTTTGTCGGGGTAGGATCCTCTGCAGTCATGCGTGCATTGTCTGCAGCTCGTAGATCGGACACATACACACATGGCCCGTGCGGGTGTGTGTAATCTAACACTGACGCAATGTGTGCATCTGTAGATCTGCCCCGACTTTGTCTTATTTCTTAAAATAAGTAATATACTTAATTTCTGTTACAGCTTTCTTGATGATTCCAACCACATTTGTCGTTTGGTGAGGTGTTCCAATGCATATTTGATTATATAGATAACCTGTTTTTATGGTGGTGCGGCTAAGAAAATTAATTGCTTTTCATGGCTATTTGGTGGACAAAAAGATAGAGATGATCGAGTAATAAATGAAAGTTGATGTTAGGTGATACATGTCTATATTAATCCATTGTGGTATTTGAGGGCAAAGACGAATCAACAGGGGTCGAGGCGTTTCAAGCACTAAAAGATGTGACTGGTGTGTGCATCTTGTTATTAGTTCAATGTGAAGTGACTAAATATTAAGCTGTTGATGAAAGGTTCCTTGTAGAGTTTGCGTGAGAAGGCAGAAAGCTTGCTTCCAAACATGAATCACAAACTTTTCATCTCTAACATTATCACACCTGAAACTACATTCACCTCTGAATGAATTATGACATGTGATGGGAAAATGTCAAAGTATTGTAATTATTTGCTCATTGAACAGTGTATTTATCCAAATTATTTTAGTTACTTTTTGTAGAATTTTAATATCTCCGTTCGTCTTAGTTTCTCTTGAATCTTGATGTTCCCAACACAAATACACAAGTGCGCGCGTGTACACACATATATATATATAGAGAGAGAGAGTCAGATTCAAACGAGAATGCTAACTATTTAAGAGAATACGATAATGGTCGTCCATGTATAAAATCATATATGATTTTACACTGACGGAAAAAATCATATATGATTTTATACTGATCAAAAAAATCACACTCACGTAATCATATATGATTTTGTACGTGAATCATATATGATTTTGTACATGAGTGACCATTCTCGTATTCTCTTAAATAGTTAGCATTCTCGTTTGAACCTGATTATATATATATATCTATATATAGGGATAGGTTCAGGTAGGAAAGCTTTTTTCCGTAAGAAATAAGAATGATTCTGGGCCATTGATCTTTGGTGATTAATGGCTGCGATTTGTGCACGTTGTGCTAAAGAGTTAGTCTAAGTGTGCTACGCGGGATATTTTTGAGGGGATATTTTTGTAATTATACAGATTTTATGTTTGGTATTTCCTACAATCATGGGATTTCATATCCAACTTCTTATCTCTTCCCAAATTTTAGCACTTTTGATAATATTGTTTTGATAATTATTGTGATGTCATTTATGTGATAGTTAGCACTTAAATCTGTAAAATTTTTCATTGTTAATACATTTTATTTCTCTTAATGTTTTAATAGTAGAGTTTAGCATTAAAATGTTATTTGTATTAGCACATTTAATAGGTAATACTAGCATATATGGTATGTAATGCTTGCATAGGAGTTTATGGGATTTACAAATGGAGTCTTATTGTATTTATTATATTTTTTTAGTAAATGACGCGAAAATCATTTTGTACCTATACTTGAAAATGAGTATGATTATTTATCTTCCAAAAAAATAAAGCACAACACATTGTATCAAAATTGAGTGTATTGTACACAATAAAGCATAACAAAAAAAATCACATAATTGGAATATAACTTAATCGCACTGTTTTCCAATTTGCAGCACACACAAAACAAATGGTTAGCACAACAGTTTCGATTTTTAAAAATAAAAATCAAATAGAAAAAAAAGATAATGTTAGTTTTTAAAAAAATAAAAATAAATACACCAAAAATATAAAATATTTGGACGACTAAAAAAATATGAAATCCCATAAAAAAATAGATATTAACCTAAAATATGAAATCCCATGAATATAGGAACTTCCCTTGATTTTAGTAACTTCTCATAAGATAAATTAATCAAATTACATTGGTACCCTCAATAATTAAATTCGTTAGCACTTTTAGTTTCCCGTGTTAGCACACCAGAACGAAATCTGGGTCATTAATCTCCAAGGATTAATGGCTCACAATCATTCCTATTTCTTACACTTATATCATTTCACTCCATAACCCACCCCTCTATATATATATATATAGATTTATAATCAAATGATAATTGTTCTTATCCTGTGAAATGCGAATATGCATGAGTTTTGTACTAATTATGCATGAAATATATGCATTTCGTGCATCAAAATTGCAATGCATTAAAATATGGATTATATGCATCAAATATCGATGCACTAAAATACTGCATTATATGCATCAAATTTTTGTGAGAATATATCTAGGTCATCCATTTATCAAGATTTATGGATGAAATACATTCTTAATTCTTAGTTTAAGTTGCATCCTCACCTGAACCCACCCCTATATATATACACCTGAAAATGAGTTTTAAGTTAAAAATAAGAATTAATTTGATACATAAATCTTGATTAAATGAATGGTCAAGATTTATTCACATGAAGATTTATGCATGGAATGCATTATCTTAATGCATCGATATTTGATGCATCTAGTGTGTGATTTTAATGCTTGACATTTTATTGCATGAAATGCATAAAAATCTAATCTGGACCGTAGATCACACAAAAATCTATGGTTCAAATTTATTCTTATTTCTTACTCAATAAGGCTCTGTTCTCTTCGTCTGAAAACTCATTAATTTGATTCGATTGATTTATTGATTCGGTTTAGTTATGTTGATTCATATTGATCTGATTGATTCAATTACCTTCATTAAATTATTATTATTATTATTATTATTATTGTTGTTGTTGTTGTTGTTGTTATTTTGTCATTTTTATATACTCTTGTTAATTTCTACTCGAACCAAGTGATTTTGTATCAAATTTGCAAGTGCTATCAAGTTTGCAAGTGAAGGATCGGATTCGAATAAAGAAAGTTCAGATCAGATTGTTCGGATCGGTGATTTATTTCGGATCGACTTCGAATCGTATTTGGATGTTGTATAAATTTTGGATCGGGTTTGGGTGGTGATTTAGTAAATGACATGCAAAATTCTTATTATAATAAAAAATTATAATATTTGAACTTCAAAATCATTAATTTAAATTAGTGATAGATGTAATCTTGCTTGCATATGAATTTTTTTTTAGAGTAAAATATTTGTATTAAGCCAAAAGCAGGAGAAAATGTTACAAGTATACAATGAAGTCCCTCAGCACTATACCAAAAGTCGGACCGAACTTTATAAATATGACATTATCACAAATATTGAAAAATAATTTTTTATTCCTCCATATAAGTTCCCATGTTACTTGTGTCTTCTTGATAAATAATTTTCAATTTATTTGAAGGTTGCATGTGGTCTTCGGGCTTTATATTTTCTTTTTTTTTCCTAATAAATTTTAACGACAAATTACTCCTTATTATAAAGAAAATATAATAATATTAAACTGTGAAATTAAATGACCTATACTTGCATAGTCTAGTTTTTATTATATATTATACCACAATGTTACGAATTTGACTCCACAATATTAACATTTCCATTCGAACTAAAAATTACATATCAACCTTATTATACAAAGTTTTATGGGCGGGGGAGTGTGTCAAACAGTTGGATGAAATTTATTGACTTTTTTCATGTTGGCAAAAATCAAAACCTTTACAATAATTTTACAGTACTGTAACTGTAACACCCCCAATCCGCTCAGAGATATTACACGCCGTAGAACCTTTCCTCAAGGATCTACCAGGCTGGTAACAACATCGAACACCTCAACAATGCCTTTAAGGCTAAAATGACTCAGTAGACCGATTTGGTCTTTCAATAAATACATACAACTCAATCACACTATATGCCCACGCAGGGGTCGAATACAACACACTCCCGTACAACGAGGAAAGAATACTACAGCGGAAATAAAATACAACTAAACCAATATGACATCACACGGGTCCTCGTGTGATTAGTATCGTTCATCTTTCATCATCCTTCATGCCCACCTTGTGCTATGCTCCCCAAAACCTGAATGCAAAACATACATCCACCCCCCGAATACTCGGGGACTAGCAAAACTCCACTGTTTTGCTAGTGCAAGTATAAAATACGAAGACAAGCCATACATATTATACTCTGAGGACTAAGAAATCATAAACATACTTTCCGAGGTAAATCACTTGATCAAAATGGTTAAATCGAAAGATAGGGGTAAACCCGATATACATCTTGTAAAAACATTTTATGATCTCGGGAGTTTTGAAAACATTTAGGGACACAGCCCAAAAGTCATTTTCCCAAAGCACAATTACGATAACAACACACGGGGTCCACGACCCAAATCATACCATCCCGATCACAAGCACGGGGTTCAAGACCCGATCATATCATAACAACATGTTTCCACAGATTATTCGCGTCCCGTGCTAGCAAGCTACGAACCTCATATGCTCCCGTAGAACATACCCGAGTGAATAACCCACAGGAAAACCATACCGAATCACATGTCACCGTAACAACAGTCACGTGACCACAAGCACAGATGCATTCATAACCAAATCACAACCATAAGTTATCCCAGCATCGCACTAACAAGCCACGAACCTCGGAGTCCCCGCAAGACATACCCGATGGATAACCACACAAGTTATCCCCGGCATTGCGCTAACAAGCCACGAACCTCAGAGTCCCCGCAAGACATACCCGATGGATAACCACACAAGTTATCCCCGGCATCGCGCTAACAAGCCACGAATCTCGGAGTCCCTGCAAGACATTCCCGATGGATAACCCTACGGTCACGCCCGACCCATACTAGCAAGTATGGATCCCGGAGATTCAACGATCCTATCCGGAGGCACATCACATACAACAAGCACACAACAATAATCAACTATCAAGCCAAGCAACATTAAGCATCACAACCTCCTTTCAAAGGAGTAACAACCAATATCACACGGCACATATTCGCCGAACAAGCACACATAACAACACGTAATCCTCGGTCAATGATTACGGTTTATTACATTCACTAAATGTGATCATAAGTCTTTCAACCAACGAAGTTAACACACATAGGCCAAAAACACACTTATTCACGAAGCATCTGAGTTATTGTTGAAAGACAACATTTATCGAGAACATACCAATACTTTTTAACATTCATTAAACCTCCGGATTTTACATAAAATCATTTACCAACAATTATGCCTACGAAACATGAAACGTAAAGGCAAGATACTTTCCTCGAAACCAAGATCGAAATGAGACGACGGATGGGATGTGGTCGAACAGCCCCGAACCCCCGAACACTATCAAGAACGCGATAGAACCACGAGTACTACGAGAATAACACCACACGAATTATCAATCACCAAACGGGATTCAACTCGGAATCCTCAAGCACCTCGATCCGACGAAGAACAAGGATTAGATGTTGTTATAATCAACACAAGCCTTCCACAAGATGTTGTTCTAAGATGCTCCCGATCAAAACCCTCCAAGGATCGCGAAAAATGAAGAAAAAGGTGGAAATAGCCGAGTGACCTAGTGCCCAGACCTTAAATAGCCGATACCTGCCGAGCGCTTACGGTCGTAACCGGCCATCCCGACCCAACTGCCCAAAACTGCCGGCAGCATTACATACGTGATCGGCGGATAAAAACACAGTTTAGAAGAATACCGAAAGCCATTTAGAAACATACACATACAGCGGATAAAAACATAATTAAATACATTTGCAGCGGAATTAGAAAAACCAGAAAAGAATACATAATCCCAACAATCACGCCATATCCAGTATCACAGGAAAGCTCATCCCTTCACGATCGCTACTAGCTCGAACTTCGAGTACTTAAAAGATAAAGCCCACGACGGGGTCAGCCATAATACTCAACAATGATAACGATCACATCACAAAAACAATACATATCAATGTAATTACAAGATAAGAATAATTCCAATGTAGTCTTACCGACATAACCTTACCAACCCATCACAATCCATATCGAATCAATCCTTACCATAATCACATCTCTCATTCTTAAGTGACGGATAAATTCAAAAGTAACCACCTGAGTTGTATCCAAAATGATACCAAGATTCTTAAAACTAAACATACCTCCAATATGGAATAATCTGGCCAAGTCCGATCCTGTCCGCGGGATCGCACAATTGGATTCCAATTCTGATAAAATCAATATCACACGGTACATCTGTAAACCAACCGTCCCGAGACAATGGCAAGTCCCGGATATCAATGCAAAACATGAATGTTCACAATAATAATAATGATAAACAACTAATACATCAAAACAGAATACCAATGACATGATAACTCCACACAAGATCGACAAAGGATCAACCACGAATGAGAATACAATGATGTGGTAACTCCAATAAGATCAATGAAAGATCAACCACCGGGAATGCCAACAATACGGTAACTCCAAAGAGATCAATAAAGAATCGACAACCAGAAATACCAACGGTACGGTAAACTCCAATAAGATCAATAAGGGTCAACAACTGAGAATACTGACGACAGAGTAAACTCTAACAAGATCAATAAAGACCAGCAACCGGGAATACCAACAATACGGTAAACTCCAACAAGAGCAATAAGGAATCGACAACTGAGAATACCGACGACACGGTAAACTCCAATAGGGATAATAAGGGATCAAAAACTGAGAGCACCGACGACACGGTAAACTCCAATAACATCAATCAAGGACTAATAACTGAAAATAACAACGGTGAGACAACTCCCAAACAGAATCAATAAGGATCAACAACGAACGAGATTACCAATGACAGGGTGAACCCCAAACGAGATTAATAAAGAATCGATATCAAATGAGTTGACCATCGATATGGTAACTCCGAACGAGATTAGTAAAGGTACAACGGTGACAGGTACACGAGAGAATAAAATCGTCGACCATATACGGACTATATATACAGAATTACAAAGACAACCCGAATTCCGAACAGATACGATTATACATGGACTGTGAACAACCAATCAATAAGACTCAAGATAGACGTCACGATACGCTCGATCCAGACATGTCTCCGTGTACAAGCCAACCACGGGTATTGATCAATACACATCTGGTCTCGTACCTAATGAGCCTCACGAAGTACGTCTCATGTGCACGGTTCAATATGAGGTCGAAACCAACATATGCTACACGTGCCCGTCCCGAAAATCCTACACATGAACGATCAGAACGTATCTGACTCCCGATATGCCACGATACAACATGACAACAAATCTCGAAGAAATGCATATCCATCAAGGATCAGAAGACTTCCCAAAAGAGCAACAGTAACTTGATCATGAAAGACCGACACAACCACAATGTCGTATTTCCATCAGACAACAATCCACATCATGCTCAACAATACATATAATATTAACACATAAACCCCAAGGCAGCAGCCAAGGGTCACAGTCACAGAAGCATTTCACAGGAATACTCCGGAACGTAGGTGGCATTTAGGTCTTATCCCCTAACACATTTCCATTCGGGTACCATACAAGTTTTATCCCCAACACATCGGCCCCACAGATTACATCTCAAAGAAAGAGCACATCACAAAATGTAACAAACATTGGTGCGCATTCACCGCATGAAATATCAACACACACATGCAATAATGCAACATGATGATTATCATAATCTAACAATATTAATTTACCTCAAGCTGGAGACGCTAACCTTTCGACGACCAACCGCCCTGAACGAATACACAGTTTACCCGAAAAATCCAAAATGAAGTACAGTCCATAACTAATACCAAACCACCATCTCGAGTTCAACATCGGCAGGATAACTAGCCTTGATATCTAACTTCTCATATAATAGACCAATTTAATTCACGTCTCCGTTTCCTCTAGACGTCTTAACATCATATACATAATGATTTATCTTAGTTCAAAATGATATAATACCATCATCCCGACAATTCATATTCCATAATACCATTGCTATATGAATCATAAATGAAATGAAAGCGAAACCATTTATTAAACATTATAAACTGAACAAGCATAAATTGCCTTGATACCAATTCGACGAAGCCGCTATCAATCCCGCCGTCTTCATCTACAAGCTCCTCAGCCCTGACCAAGACGATTCATGCATTCTCCAACCTCAACCGCATCGCAACGGTTAACATCAACGATCACTAAACACAACCTAATGCAATAATCAATTGACGATACATTCAATTAAAATCAACAACCGGAATGACCAACTAATCACACTCGATGGTTCAACGATATCTCGATCATACGAAACCAAACCGTATCAACTCTTAACAATACGAATACAAGCTGAAATTCGATATTCAATAGTCCTAACAATGTCTTCAACATATAGCTCATATAACCGCAAGAATCATAACAACAAGGATCGGCCAGTCCTTGCCCCCAGCGAGTCACTGCCAACCGTGATCGGCCATCCCTACGAGTCACTGCCGACCAAGATCGGCCACTGCAGGTCCTCTCGGCCACGACTCGGCCAGCCGCCCCGTAACATACGTAACACTTATTCCGTTGCGTACGTAATACGTACGTTGACTTGCTACAGTATTATACTCGTATTACGTACGTAATACACCCTGTATAACGTACGCTACTCCATCCGTTGACTCACCTATCCACATCCGCGCCGAAAGCTGCCGACACCGAGCCCAACTGTCTGATTCCTCTTGTTACGTACGTAATACCTTACGCATAATGTACGTAAAACGTACCAACTTAGCGTACGTTAGCCCACAAACTTAACGTACGTAATGGCCTTATGTACTTAGCCAAAATCCAACTGTTCTGGTCCGTCTCGACATACCGGATACGAACATATGGCACACTAAATACACATATACTCAACCCAAAATATTCTCATACGGTGTGTCTGATGCACGATATCCTCAATTACAACTGTCGACCAAGTACGACAATCATACAAATACTCATACGGTATATCAGACATCGAAAAACACACCAAGCATGTAATATCCTAGAATCAAAATAACCTCGATAGACATAATGGCACGACTGTCACGGTTTCCAAAATTATCCACTCATATCGTGTCGGTCCCACTCTGTACAATACAACCCAGATAAAATAATGCGAAAAATTCATAGTGAAATTCTAGGATATTACACATATACACACTTAAATAAGTTTCGTCCTCGAAACTCAACACCTGTCATAATCAGTATCTCAATCCCGAAATATCTCAAAATCACGACACCATACTCAAATAATCATCATCAAAACTGAAATAACTGAAAGAACATACTTACATGTCCGTGAAGTTGATGATCTTCTGTGATACAAGCATACGACTCCTATACAAAGTCTCAACACACTAACAACACACCGGCATCGCAAATACAGCAATTTGAAAATATTTCAAAAATTTTGAAACCTCCAAAATCGGTTTGACTCAAAAGTCAGAAAATCATTTTCAAAAGTCACGCTACTACCGCACCGGTAGAGCCACATAACACACACGCCCGGGTTTTACGAAACCCAAGCTCCGATACCATCTTCTATAACACCCCTAAAACCATACGGGAATATTACAGCACCGTGGGCCCCACATTGGAACCCGCAAGGCTAAAATCATTTTCGCAAACGTTTAAAAATGCCAAAAGGCCCTTTTGAAGTACACACACGCGGCGGATAAAAACACAGTTCAGAAGAATACCGAAAGCCATTTAGAAACATACACACACAGCGGATAAAAATATAATTAAATACATTTGCAGCGGAATTAGAAAAACCAGAAAAGAATACACAATCCCAACAATCACGCGATAGCCAGTAGCACCGGAAAGCTCATCCCCTTCACGACCGCTACTAGATCGAACTCCGAGTACTAAAAGATAAATCCCACGACGAGGTCAGCTATAATACTCAACAATGATAACGATCACATCACAAAAACAATACATATCAATGTAATTACAAGGTAAGAATAATTCCAATGTAGTCTTACCGACATAACCTTACCAACCCATCACAATCCATATCGAATCAATCCTTACCATAATCACATCTCGCGTTCTTAAGTGACGGATAAATTCAAGAGTAACCACCTGAGCTGTATCCGAAACGATACCAAGATTCTCAAACATAAACATACCTCCAATATGGAATAATCTGGCAAAGTCCGATCCTGTCCACGGGATCGCACAATCGGATTCCAATTCTGATAAAACTAATATCACACGGTAAATATGTAAACCAACTGTCCCGAGATAATGACAAGTCCCGGATATCAATGCAAAACATGAATGTTCACAATATCAATAATGATAAACAACCAATGCATCAAAATCGACAAAGGATCGACAAAGAATCAACCACGAATGAGAATACCATGATGTGGTAACTTCAACAAGATCAATGAAAGATCAATGATTTATCTTAGTCGAAAATAATATACATACCATCATCCCGACAATTCATATTCCATAATACAATTGCTATATGAATCATAAATGAAATGAAAGCGAAACCATTTATTAAACATTATAAACTGAACAAGTATAACTTGCCTTGATACCAATTCGATGAAGCCGCTATCAATCCCGTCGTCTTCATCTACAAGCTCCTCAGCCCCGTGTTGTTGCCCAAAATATTTATCCGAAGATTAAATACTGCTGGAATGAACGAACAACAAACAAAGTTGCGGGAGCACTTCCGAGAGAATATGAATAAACACAAGATTTGCCGGGTTTGTTAGGCCCGGGCTTGAATGCTCTCGCGAGATGTTATTAATACAAATATTCGTGGATACAAGTATTAATGTGAGAATCTAAGTACAATGAGTGTAAAAAGACTCTGTTAATCCATCTCTTGAGCGAAGCTTGGTGTTCTTCGTCCCTGCCGATCGTCTTCTGTATGAGAGAGGCCGAGAGAAGAAAGAACCAAAAGATAGTTGTTGCCAAGAGTAGGAGAAAGCCAAGTGCTGTATGAAATCCCGTTGGTGCTGAAGAATTTCGGTGGTAAAAGTTCGGTTCTTGGACAAGAAGTTCGGTCCCTGGACAAGTGCAGGCTGCCTTGTATTTATAGAGGCTGAGGAGCCTTGTCTTCTGGCGGGCGATCGCCTTCCGGCCATTATAATAATGGGGCGATCATCTTTAAGTCATACGGGTTGTCGGCCTAAAGTCCAAGGTAGCTGCTGGCAGCCAGCTGTGCGGTCCAATGAGGAGCCAGCACGCGTCCGGAGTCACTGTCACATGCAGTCCTACTGACACCTTTCGGCGGGCCTGTCGGCTGGTGGGAAGATCTTGTGAGTGTGGTCAACGATCCGTGATATGCGGATCTTGTCTCGGCACTGCACGTGGGGTCTGTCCTGAGGCTCGGCCTTTGCCGACTGGATGACTATCTACTTCGAGCGGCATAAGGCGGTCGTCTCTAGCTGGTCACCAGAGGTCGGCATCGGCCAGCTGCTGAGGGTCGGCATCGGTCGGTCACCAAGGGTCGGTCGGCTAGTGTCGGAAGATGATCGTCTACTAGTCGGTCGCCAGAAGTCGATCGCCAAGTACCGAGAGATGATCGTCTTAGATGTCGATCGCTCGGCATCGGGACTTGTCCTGGGACCTTCGGTCGGCAGATCTATCTTGGCTCCCGGGTTAAGGCTAGGTCGCCTGGTCGCTGGTCGGCAGATCTACCTTGGCTGATCGGCAATGGCTAGGTCACCCGATCTCTGAGGCGATCGTCGATCGGAGAGTATAATTATCGACACAACAATTGCCCCCCAGCTTGCTCCGATATTGAAGACATGGGGCGAGGTGGTTCTTGCTGGCGATCGTGTAAGATGAGGACGGGCGATCCGCTGAGCTGACTTTGGATTCGGACTTGGGCTATCTGGTCGATTGGCTAGCTATCTTTCGGTACCTGCAAAAAACAACATTGGTCGATCCCCCTCAGAAACTTGATGGTTTCGTCGTTTGAGGAATCGTGCACAGTCGCGGAGTTCGATGGACCGACTCCATGACCGTGTCTTGTGCGCGAAGACATTGAGTGTCTCGTGACTCATTTTATTGTGAGGGTCCTCTGTTAGGCTGCGCCTCGCCTCGTATTTAAACGAAGGGCGTGCGGTCTCGGTCTAGAAGAGTCCTTGCGCGGGGCAGCGTTGGATTAATCAACTCCACTTCCGCGGCTTGTTAGCTCTGCTTCCACCTCGGCCCGCCATGTAGATGGCAAACCTCGACAGTGTACGTTGAGATAGGGGTAGTGGCACGTCGCATTGTCCGGGTTCACCATGTTAAATGATGATCCTTTGAGGGCGGGCGATCGTGTCCACTGATTAATTTTGGAGGGCCCTCAGACTACGTCGGCCTCGTATTTAAACGAAGGGCGGGCGATCTTGGCCCAAAAGGACCTTGCATGGCCGAAGCAGCCGGTTCCATCGACTACGAGGACCATGGCTTTATGATGTGCGGTGGAAACGATCTCATGCCTTAGTCCGTCATGTTAGATGTTGAACTGTTGATGGCGACCGAGTCCTCCGGTTTTGGGTGATGTAGCTTGATGATCGGCGATCGGGCTGGAAGACTGGGATCGTCGCTCGGCTGCCGATCGCGTTATTCATAGGTTGATATCGGCGATCGGGCGGGAGATCGTCGTTCGGGCGCCGATCGCGCTGTTCAAAGGTTGAGAAGAATCCTTCGCCTGGCCAGGAAGTCTCGGCCTTAGCTCGGAAGATCGCGTAGGTCGCGGGTTGGTCCTTCATGAGATGCCTCAACATAGGCGAAAGACCATGAAATCCTCCTAGGACCGCGTAGAGGGCGATCTCATCGCTTACAGGCTCGCCGTTGAGGATGATCTCGTCTACCCGGTCGATGTAGTCCGAATCGGACTCTTCTTCGCCTTGCTTGATTCACATCATGCGATGGGGACCTTCTGGCCGGGCGACCCTGGTGGCGAAGTACGCTGTGAAGACGTTCGCCAGTTGGTTAAAGGAGCCGATGGACCGAGGCGGTAATGAGGCGTACCACCTGTAGGCGAGGTCGTCCAGCGTCAGCGGGAACATTCGGCACCTGGTCGCGTCAGATGCCCCACACCCGGTCATGTAGATGTTGAACTTTGTCAGGTGTATTTCGGGGTCCGATCTCCCCTCGTACAAAGGTGTTTGCGGGGGAGCGAGCTTGTGCTGCACGGGGGCGAGCTCAATCTGGACCGCGAGCGGCTCGCTCGGCTCGGCGATCGTCTTCTTGGTGCCTACCCCGGATTCCAGGAGCGCCTTCATGTCATCGAGCTGACGTTGCATCGCGGCCATCGCCGTGGCTCGATCGCTTGCGGATCGGCTTTGGGAGCGGGAGCCGAGGCGATCGTGTACCGATCTCCGGACCCCGCTGCTGCCGACCTCGGCTATTTGGCGAGGGGGAGCCAGACGGCTGGGCTGCCTTCTGGGAGTCGGGTAGGCCGAGATCCTGGTGACGGACTCAAACTCCGTCGTCTCGTAGCTGGGGCCGGACTGCCACGGTCGCCAAGACGGGTCGCTGCCCAGGCGATCGAAGACAGAGGTGCCCCGGCTGGCGAGCGCCTCTCCTTGCGGATGAGAGCCTCCTGGCGATCGCTCGGCCAGTAACGCCTTGAACTTCCGCTTGGTCTTCCGGCGGACGGCCGAAGGGTGATAGCGGGAGGCGCGTCGAGAGCACTCCGTCGCTCTTGTAGGACGGCCATGGCCTCGTCGATCTGTTCCGCGGTTCGGAGATGATCGAGCGAGAGGCTTGGGCCGGACCTCAGGGGCGGGATCGATCGTCTCGGACCGCGGCGGCTACCCTCCGCCATCGGCTGTGGCTCAGACTGAGACGGAAAGAGGCGCATGGCGGGCTGACCAGTGGCTTTCTTCGATGCGGAGGTGGAAGACATGATTCTGAAAGCTTTCTCTGAAGAACAGTGAGTGTTTCTTCAGGTATATGCCCCGGAGAACAGTGAGTGTTCTTCGAGACGGTAGGAATAAAAATTGAGGGTTAGATGCCCTCCTTGTAGCGCCAATTGTTGTTGCCCAAAATATTTATCCGAAGATTAAATACTGCTGGAATGAACGGACAACAAACAAAGTTGCGGGAGCACTTCCGAGAGAATATGAATAAACACAAGATTTGCCGGGTTTGTTAGGCCCGGGATTGAATGCTCTCGCGAGATGTTATTAATACAAATATTCGTGGATATAAGTATTAATGTGAGAATCTAAGTACAATGAGTGTAAAAAGACTCTGTTAATCCAGCTCTTGAGCGAAGCTTGGTGTTCTTCGTCCCTGCCGATCGTCTTCTGTATGAGAGAGGCCGAGAGAAGAAAGAACCAAAAGATAGATGTTGCCAAGAGTAGGAGAAAGCAAAGTGCTGTATGAAATCCCGTTGGTGCTGAAGAATTTCGGTGGTAAAAGTTCGGTTCTTGGACAAGAAGTTCGGTCCCTGGACAAGTGCAGGCTGCCTTGTATTTATAGAGGCTGAGGAGCCTTGTCTTCTGGCGGGCGATCGCCTTCCGGCCATTATAATAATGGGGCGATCATCTTTAAGTCATACGGGTTGTCGGCCTAAAGTCCAAGGTAGCTGCTGGCAGCCAGCTGTGCGGTCCAATGAGGAGCCAGCACGCGTCCGGAGTCACTGTCACATGCAGTCCTACTGACACCTTTCGGCGGGCCTGTCGGCTGGTGGGAAGATGCTGACAGGCTGTGGTCAACGATCCGTGATATGCGGATCTTGTCTCGGCACTGCACGTGGGGTCTGTCCTGAGGCTCGGCCTTTGCCGACTGGATGACTATCTACTTCGAGCGGCATAAGGCGGTCGTCTCTAGCTGGTCACCAGAGGTCGGCATCGGCCAGCTGCTGAGGGTCGGCATCGGTCGGTCACCAAGGGTCGGTCGGCTAGTGTCGGAAGATGATCGTCTACTAGTCGGTCGCCAGAAGTCGATCGCCAAGTACCGAGAGATGATCGTCTTAGATGTCGATCGCTCGGCATCGGGACTTGTCCTGGGACCTTCGGTCGGCAGATCTATCTTGGCTCCCGGGTTAAGGCTAGGTCGCCTGGTCGCTGGTCGGCAGATCTACCTTGGCTGATCGGCAATGGCTAGGTCACCCGATCTCTGAGGCGATCGTCGATCGGAGAGTATAATTATCGACACAACAATTGCCCCCCAGCTTGCTCCGATATTGAAGACATGGGGCGAGGTGGTTCTTGCTGGCGATCGTGTAAGATGAGGACGGGCGATCCGCTGAGCTGACTTTGGATTCGGACTTGGGCTATCTGGTCGATTGGCTAGCTATCTTTCGGTCTTGTACCTGCAAAAAACAACATTGGCCGATCCCCCTCAGAAACTTGATGGTTTCGTCGTTTGAGGAATCGTGCACAGTCGCGGAGTTCGATGGACCGACTCCATGATCGTGTCTTGTGTGCGAAGACATTGAGTGTCTCGTGACTCATTTTATTGTGAGGGTCCTCTGTTAGGCTGCGCCTCGCCTCGTATTTAAACGAAGGGCGTGCGGTATCGGTCTAGAGGAGTCCTTGCGCGGGGCAGCGTTGGATTAATCAACTCCACTTCCGCGGCTTGTTAGCTCTGCTTCCACCTCGGCCCGCCATGTAGATGGCGAACCTCAACGGTGTACGTTGAGACGGGGGTAGTGGCACGTCGCATTGTCCGGGTTCACCATGTGAAATGATGATCCTTTGAGGGCGGGCGATCGTGTCCACTGATTAATTTTGGAGGGCCCTCAGACTACGTCGGCCTCGTATTTAAACGAAGGGCGGGCGATCTTGGCCCAAAGGGACCTTGCATGGCCGAAGCAGCCGGTTCCATCGACTACCAGGACCATGGCTTTATGATGTGCGGTGGAAACGATCTCATGACTTAGTCCGTCATGTTAGATGCTGAACTGTTGATGGCGACCGAGTCCTCCGGTTTTGGGTGATGTAGATTGATGATCGGCGATCGGGCTGGAAGACTGGGATCGTCGCTCGGCTGCCGATCGCGTTATTCATAGGTTGATATCGGCGATCGGGCGGGAGATCATCGTTCGGGCGCCGATCGCGCTGTTCAAAGGTTGAGAAGAATCCTTTGCCTGGCCAGGAAGTCTGCGGCCTTAGCTCGGAAGATCGCGTAGGTCGCGGGTTGGTCCTTCGTGAGATGCCTGAACATAGGCGAAAGACCATGAAATCCTCCTAGGACCGCGTAGAGGGCGATCTCATCGCTTACGGGCTCGCCGTTGAGGATGATCTCGTCTACCCGGTCGATGTAGTCCGAATCGGACTCTTCTTCGCCTTGCTTGATTCGCATCATGCGATGGGGACCTTCTGGACGGGCGACCCTGGTGGCGAAGTACGCTGTGAAGACGTTCGCCAGTTGGTTAAAGGAGCCGATGGACCGAGGCGGTAATGAGGCGTACCACCTGTGGGCGAGGTCATCCAGCGTCAGCGGGAACATTCGGCACCTGGTCGCGTGAGATGCCCCACACCCGGTCATGTAGATGTTGAACTTGCTCAGGTGTATTTCGGGGTCCGATCTCCCCTCGTACAAAGGTGTTTGCGGGGGAGCGATCTTGTGCTGCACGGGGGCGAGCTCGACCGATCAGCTGGCGGCTCGCTCGGCTCGCGATCGTCTTCTTGGTACTGCCCGGATTCGGGAGCGCCTTCATGTCGTCGAGCCGACATTGCATCACGGCCATCGCCGTGGCTCGGTCGGTGCGGATCGGCTTAGGGAGCGGAGCCGAGGCGATCGTGTACCGATCTCGGACTCACTGCCCGACCTCGGCTATTTGGCGAGAGCCAGGCCGGTGGGCCGCCTGCAGGTCGGGTAGGCGGAGCTCCCGGTGACGGACTCAAACTCCGTCATCTCGTAGGCCGGGCCGATCGCCCTGGGCCGCCAAGACGGGTCGCTGCCCAGTCGATCGAAGACAGAGGTGCCCCGGCTGGCGAGCGCCTTTCCTTGCGGATGAGAGCCTCCTGGCGATTGCTCGGCCAGTAACGCCTTGAACTTCCGCTTGGTCTTCCGGTGGACGGCCGAGGGGGTGATAGCGGGAGGCGCGTCGAGAGCACTCCGTCGCTCCTGTAGGACGACCATGGCCTCGTCGATCTGTTCCGTGGTTCGGAGCTGATCGAGCGAGAGGCTTGGGCCGGACCTCAGGGGCGGGATCGAGCGTCTCGGACCGCGGCGGCTACCCTCCGCCATCGGCTGTGGCTCAGACTGAGACGGAAAGAGGCGCCTGGCGGGCTGGCCAACGGCTTTCTTCGACGCGGAAGCGGAAGACATGATTCTGAAAGCTTTCTCTGAAGAACAGTGAGTGTTTCTTCAGGTATATGCCCCGGAGAACAGTGAGTGTTCTTCGAGACGGTAGGAATAAAAATTGAGGGTTAGATGCCCTCCTTCTAGCGCCAGTTGTTGTTGCCCAAAATATTTATCCGAAGATTAAATACTGCTGGAATGAACGGACAACAAACAAAGTTGCGGGAGCACTTCCGAGAAAATATGAATAAACACAAGATTTGCCGGGTTTGTTAGGCCCGGGCTTGAATGCTCTCGCGAGATGTTATTAATACAAATATTCGTGGATACAAGTATTAATGTGAGAATCTAAGTACAATGAGTGTAAAAAGACTCTGTTAATCCAGCTCTTGAGCGAAGCTTGGTGTTCTTCGTCCCTGCCGATCGTCTTCTGTATGAGAGAGGCCGAGAGAAGAAAGAACCAAAAGATAGTTGTTGCCAAGAGTAGGAGATAGCCAAGTGCTGTATGAAATCCCGTGGGTGCTGAAGAATTTCGGTGGTAAAAGTTTGGTTCTTGGACAAGAAGTTCGGTCCCTGGACAAGTGCAGGCTGCCTTGTATTTATAGAGGCTGAGGAGCCTTGTCTTCTGGCGGGAGATCGCCTTCTGGCCATTATAATAATGGGGCGATCGTCTTTAAGTCATACGGGTTGTCGGCCTAAAGTCCAAGGCAGTTTCTGGCAGCCAGCTGTGCGGTCCAATGAGGAGCCAGCATGCGTCCGGAGTCACTATCACATGTGGTCCTACTGACACCTTTCGGCGGGCCTGTCGGCTGGTGGGAAGATGCTGACAGGCTGTGGTCAACGATCCGTGATATGCGGATCTTATCTCGGCACTGCACGTGGGGTCTGTCCTGAGGCTCGGCCTTTGCCGACTGGATGACTATCGACTTCGAGCGGCATGAGGCCGTCGTCTCTAGCTGGTCACCAGAGGTCGGCATCGGCCAGCTGCTGAGGGTCGGCATCGATCGGTCACCAAGGGTCGGTCGGCTAGTGTCGGGAGATGATCGTCTGCTAGTCGGTCGCCAGGAGTCGATCGCCAAGTACCGAGAGACGATCGTCTTAGATGTCGATCGCTCGGCACCGGGACTTGTCCTGGGACCTGTTGGGATTCGGTGCCCAAAACGAAGGCCCAGCGGAAGCGGTAAAACGAAAATTAATTCGATCCGAATCCCTACGAGGATCGATCGAGCTACGTATATACGAATATAAAATAAACAAAGGAAGATTCGAAATCATACCCTTGTCGTCCATTGATTATATGGATTTCCTTCTCTTGAGCTATTCCCCAAATGATCCAAAATGCTCCAAGCTGATCCAACGCCGAAAAACCGCGTCTCTACTTGTCACGCGTCGGAGAAACGAACGGAATGACAACACTCGATTAACCTCTAAGGTTACGGCTAGAATCAAGTGATGAAACTTTAGTTATAACACTCTAAGTGTTTTAATTTATATCTCTCAATATATCTTTAATTTTCTCCAAGAACAATTAAGATGATATGAAGAAGATGATGAAGACAATTGAGAAAATGGTTTTTCTCTCTCTCTCTCTCTATCTCACTCTCACGTAGGAATGTGTAGGTGAAATGAAAGATGTCTTCATCCCTTTTATTCAACTCCCCACTACTAGCAACAACTCATGCATATGGGAATCTAACCCCACCTCCACCATTATCATACATTAAAGAATGTAGATATAAGTCCAAAAAGAAGGTGGCTAGAAATGGGGGGGGCATGGAGAAACGGATGAGTTTGGTTCGTTTCGGACTCCCGAGAGTCCAAACAGATAAATTCCAATTCCGTTCCGATGTATTTGTATAGTTTAATTAATCCAATTAATTTCATCATATCAAATACAAAATAATATAATTAATTTCTCCAAGAAATAATTATATATATGAATTAAATTAATCACCCAGTAATTTATTTAATTCATTAGGCCGTAAATCAATTTATCCAATAAATCGATTTAAACATCTAATGTTCCAAAATTAGATATCCAATATCTAATATTCATAATGAGAGAATTAGCTTTATTCATTCCGTCGTCAATCCTATTGCGCGACTCGGTAGGTCCATCTCAGTCAGCAATGGGAGGAACCAAAGAGTAGTAGCACCTCCTAGCCAGCCTGGCGGCCTACACTGTACCCCAACTGAGAACGAATGATTGGGATCATTCAAGAACCATTCTGTCGTGAATACCAGTATACGTATAAACCCTTCTTTCAAATGTCCCGATCAAGTTATAGAGTCACGATCAGTCAAACCCTATCTGTACTTGACGCTATGCATTCGTTAATGTAAATCGAGATCATCGAGCTGTCGTGTATCTAATACAACTAGCTCCAATGCTTTGGCCAAAGACTTATGATCCCATCTGCCAATAAGCGCATAGGACATATAACCCGCTCACTAACGGGAGAAAGAATTCTATCTTGGTATTCAGTAGGACCTGTTACTTGCCCGTCAAGATGCACGTCGAGGTTGACCCCCGCCTTCCGGTTTACAGGGTCGAACTACTCTAATGAAAATCTTGACGTCACAAGCACATCCCTACTAAATCCTCAAGTCGAAGGTTCACGAATACCTATCACAACCTTTCGATTCCGTCATTGACTGCCCCGGAGTGAAATCCGTGTGACGAATCGAGGGTGAGTTGGTTCGAGTATACTAATCCAATTAGCATACCTATAACGTGTGCTCCCACTAACCATTAGTGTTCGACAGGCACTCTCCATGTCAAAGAACACGTCATACAAGTCTTCACATAAACTTAACGCCTACCAAGTTTCATCGACTTGCGAACGATTAAGTATTTGAGCTATAACCTTTCCGGCCGACCCCTTATCCAATAAGGAGTGGAACGTTTTGCTCTCAAATATACGGACTAGTTTCTATATGTTTATTTACAAGTTAGGAATTCCGGAACTACCAAGAATAAAGAAACATTCATTTGCCTTATATAAATGGTTTACATAATTACAAGTACAATGCCCTCACTCAACAACCTCCGAGTGGCATTCGAGGGCATACTCCTAACAATCTCCCACTTGCACTCAATGCCACATACTATGGTATCTAATACCCATGTTCTCCGGATGACGCTCCAAGCTAGTCCGAGAAAGTGGCTTGTCGGTGGATCGGCGACGTTGTCGGCCGAGTCTACTCAGGCAAAGACAATGTATCCATAGCGAACAAAATCACTTACGAGATGATACTTCCTCTCAATATGTTTGGTCTTTGTTGTGAAACCTCGGCTCCTTGGCTGCGCTCTGACTCGTCGTTGTCGCAAAGATGAACAGCAGTGACTTAGTACATGGTATTATTTGAAGTTCTCCCAGAAACTTCTTAATCCAGAACCCTTCCTTGGAAGCCTCCGAGGCTGCTTGATACTCAGCCTGACAGGTGGAATCAGCAGTTGCGCTTTGCTTGGCGCTTCGCCAAGATACTGCTCCTCCATTAAGAGTAAATATGTAGCTAGAAGTAGACATCGAGTCGTCCTTCAGTCCTTGGAAGTCCGAATCAGTGAATCTCACCACATCTAAATCTCCACCGCCATACATCAGAACCATATCTCTAGTTCTTCTCAAGTACTTAAGAACGTTCTTTACGGCAGTCCAATGTTCCCTACCTGGGTTTGCCTGAAACCTATTCACCACGCTTACAGCATGTGCGATGTCAGGTCTTGTACACAACATAGCATACATAAGGCTACCCACGGCCGAAGCATATGGTATATTACTCATTTCCTTTCGTTGTTCCTCATTTTGAGGACACATCTTCAAGGTGAGTTTTATTCCATGTCGCATCGGTAGGAACCCTCTTTTAGAATCATCCATCTTAAATCGCTTTAAGATTTTATCTATATAGAGGGCTTGGGAAAGACCTATTGTTCTCTTCGCTCTATCCCAG